>CM064330.1:127379942-128745417 GCA_032595735.1 Pelochelys cantorii
CTGCTGGTGTCCAAGCACCTGCTGGTCCAGTTTCTTGAAAGGGAGGAGGTTGTTTTCAGTATATTTGCCTTAATAACAAAACAGAGATGTATAAACCAGTGTATTTATTTCAGCTTTTTAATGTGTCTGTTCTGCAGAATTCTCCAGCTTCTGGGAGGGGTAACCTGGTGTAGTCAGAGGGTAGAAGATGTGTCTCTTTATTGAATAAATTGCAGTGGGGGAGGTTTAGGTTGGATATTAGCAAAAACTATTTCTTTAGAAGGGTGGTGAAGCGCTGGGATGAGTTACCTAGGGAGGGGTGGAATCTCCATCCCTAGAGGTTTTTAAGTCCCAGTTTGACAAAGACGTGGCTGGGATGATTTAGTTGAGGTTGGTCCTGCGTTGGGCAGGGGGTTGGACTCGATGACTCCTGAGGTCTCTTCCAGCCCTAGAATTCTAGGATTCTAAATGCGTGGACTCTCTGTCGTGTTTCTTTCTCTGATCATTGTTGTTGCTAATTCTACAGGATGTACTCTGAACTTCACATTTATAGAGCATCATTGGCAGACGCTGGGGAATACACATGCAAAGTGAGCAGCAAACTAGGAAATGACAGCACCAAAGCCAGCATTACCATCACGGACACCAATGGTAAGAAGTGGCTATTTGTTTGACTGCTGCTTAAAAAAAACAAACAAAAGTTTTGCATTAAAAGAGCTATCGAGACACCAGGGTCTGTAGGGCAGTGAGAATTGTGCAAACTTTGCAAGAAGAGCGTCCTCACTAGACCACGCTGAAAGCAAAAGCGAGATTAAAATGCTTGAGTCAGTTGCAATATAAGTAAAATAAATTAAAACACATTAGGCCCGATGTAGATACAAGACTATTTTAGATTATATTGGCCCTTGTTGTGCAAACAAGCTGAGTCGTTATTACAGTAGCACCTAGAAGACTCAACAGATTGGGCACCCCATTATGCTAGCCAGCACAAACATCTAGTAAGACCAGCCTCAGCACCAAAGATCTTATGATCTAAACAGACAACACCGACAAAGGGGAGGGGGAAAGAAAGAAGGTTATCGCTGTTTCCATTATATAAAAGAGTAAGTGAGGCACGGAGAGATTAAGTCTATTGACAGAGCTGGCAATTGAATCGAGATCTCCTGAATCCCAGTCTGGTGCCTTTACTAAAACCCAGCTCTCCTCTCTAATGTCTTCACTATGTGGAAGATTGACACTACGTGGTAGATCTTCCGGGGTTCGATTTAGCGGGTCTAGTGAAGACCCTCTAAATTCAACTCAGAGGGTGCCCATGTCAGCGCCAGTACCCTTGCTCCTCATGAGGAGTAAGGGAAGCCAATGGGAGCATTTGCTCCTGTCAGCCTCCCGCTGTGTGGATGGCACAAAAATTCGATTTAAGATACACCAACTCCAGCTACGTAATTAACATAGCTGGAGCTGCGTATCTTAATTTGACCTTACCATGTAGTGTAGACCAGGGCTAAGTAATATTTGTATGGCTACTAATTGTGACCAACACTCCTTTCAGATATGTCAGTTGTTCTCCTGTTAGCTGGGACGTGAGATGAATGTTTCGATGCAGCCAAAGTGATCAGCATACAAAGTCATTCATAGACATAAATCTGCCTCATATGCTGTCACGTAGACTTGCGATCTGAGGAATGGAGAAGCAGAGCTCTCAAAATTATATTTTTCAAAGCTCCTTTCTTCTTCACCAATAGTTACATACACTTCTAGACAAATTTACTTTATCTCACTATGCATAAGCCTTTTCGCAGTGCTCTTTCTGGTTATGGCCAGTTGGCAAAGATAAGCTGAAGTTCTGTTTCTTGGGTTTGTTGTTGACTAATTAACATATATCAACGGTTGAAATTCAAATGGGAGGCCTGTGGGGGTGGGGGAATGGAGGGATTAGACGCCTGCTCAGATCAATAGAGCCACTAAAAGACAACTTTTGACTGTTAATATGATGGGATTTGAAGACCTCTTTGCACCGTGACTTTTTTGGGATGTACATTTGTTGCACACTGTTCTCTGAGCCAGGATGTAGGTACCATGCTAATTAGAAAACAAATTTATAATTAGCGTGTCTTTGGGCTTTTTTGGTAGTGTCAAGTTGTGCAGTGGTTGTGAGTGTACGTTCATCGTTGTGGTTTGTCTAAATGAAAGTGCATCAGAACAAATGAAAATCCACTGTTACAGTTTCATACCAGGTGTACAGCACTGCCATCATAATTGTATGTTGATTTGTTGATTTACAAGCCCAAGTGGTGGTGTTTACCCCAATGTGATTAGAACAAAATATCCATAGGCATTTTGTTGGCCTTGTTAAGTTGATTTGGTTCACTTTTTATGCATAAAAATGGGGGTGCTTATAAGTGTTTGCAAAAGGATGAAGATGTTCCTATGTAAAGACCACTTATGTCAAGCCAGGGTCTTGGCACTGATCAGGGCAGACATATGTGTGCATGGGGACATCCCCCAGGATTTTCCTACTCAGGGAACGGTGCAATGATTGTGAACTGTACGTGCGGCCTGCTTCTGAGACACAAAAAGCATGTCATTCACCTCCAGTTGGAATGTCTGTAAAATAGGGTGATTAATAGAAAAGCTTTCCTTTGGCAATGAAACAGGATCTTGATTTTTATTTTTAATTAGCACTTTTGTAGTCAAGGGTATGATTGTGTGTGTATATAAAATGTAGGCAAAATAAAATCCTGGAAGCAAATACTCCTGAACCACAGTCAACCTGTGGAACTCCTTGCCAGAGGATGTTGTGAAGCCCAAGACTATAACAGCGTTCAAAAAAGAGCTAGATGAATTCATGGAGGATAGGTCCATCAATGGCTTTTAGCCAGGATGGGCAGGGATGGCGTCCCTGGCTTCTGTTTGCCAGAAGCTGGGAAGGGGTGACTTGATGATTATCTGTTCTGTTCATTCCCTCTGAACCACCTGACATTGGTCACCGTCAGAAGACCAGACACTGAGCTAAATGGACCTTTGGTCTGACCCAGTGTGGCCTTTCTGCTGTTATTCTGTTCATGCCCCTCCTATCATGTTTGGGTCAGGAAGCTGTAGACTGGAATAGCTAAGGCATGCATCCCCATGGGGTTGGAAAATTCCACAGCTCCAGGTGGCAAAGGGCAAAGAGTGATCTCTCATTAGCCATTCTGGGATGCCATATCTGGCAAAGGCTGGTGTTGGTCTGAGATGACAACATTCGTAGGCTCGATCAAGGAGAAATGTGTGACCACAAGAATTTGCATGAAGCATGCCGGCAGCCTGTCCTTTGATGCATCTCTGTGTGTGGTAGCCACGAGAAATCTTGGCTCAAAATGCCCTAGGATGCTCCAGAATTTGCTCATATTCTCAGTGTGACTGTCCGTATTGCTTCACTTCGTACGTATGATATTGAAGTGCATGAGTCTGATGACTGCTTCTCAAGATACTTTTTCTAGCATCTGTCTCTAGTATTCTGAATAGAGTGTTGGCCACTCAGGCCAGGAGATCATCTTACATTGATATCATGCCAGGATGGGTCATGATGACTCTGTTCGACTCTGGTACCTCCAAATCTACTCATCATGTGCCATTGTTTTATTTTCCGCTCTCACGACAGCTGGCAATCCTGGATCTGCACTACTTCTGCTCTGTAGATCATTACAGAACCCTCCAGCTGTTTCAGAATAATTGGGGCTTTGTGCAGCCGGCAGAATTGTTCAACTCTCTGCAACAGAGAGGAACGCATTAGATCTTCTTTGATTGGGAATGGACTAATGTGCAGGGCTCCTGTTTTGAATGTCCCAGTCCAGGTGCCTAGCAGTACTGCTCTAGTACCTTTGGTTCTGAGGGAACTTAAAGTCACCTTTGGGCCTTATACTTGAGCACCAAGTATACTAATATCCCATTCTTCTGGTGTACCTCCTGTGATCGTGGTTTCTAAATGAAGATCTCTGCTAGGCAGTGTATCATAACTTCTGCCCGACGGTCTATCGGAAACCTCACGGATATGTTTTCGGGGCTGTTCTGAAAAGCCATGCCTTCCTTGGCTCTGCCTTCCTCTCGCCGCTTGCATGGCATTCTACTGCTACCAGAAATAAAGTGCGCTCTCTGCATGGATTCTGTTTTATTGCTTTCTCACTGAGGGGCTTTTCCTGTACCCCTTTGCCTATGACTACTAGACTCATGGGTTACTTTGTATATTGCCCAGACCCTCGATGGGTAGACCTTTTGCAACTCCTAAATGCATGCCCTAATTTTGCTGGCTGTGTCCGGGCCTTGTGTCATGGTCTCGAGAGGTCTGGGCCTGGTACACTAATTGCTTATATTCATTTTTCTGACCCATCATTGTATGTCTCCCAGAACTGGCGGCTTCCCCTGCCCTACCATTGTGATTCACTTCTGCCAGCTTACCTCTTAATTCTTTCTTTCTAGCACGTTATGCTGCCACTAAGGACAATTTTGTCCTTGAATGTGTCCTCCTTTTCCCGTTCCGTGTCTGCACTCCCTTTGGGCTGTGGATCTGTCCAAAACGGATGGATCTCATAGCCGAATTTCTCTTTTAGTCACAGCAGCTCCTAAGCACAGCGCTTATATCAGGTAGCCTCGATGATCCATTTGGCTTTGTTCTAATCTAGAGAATTATTTCCTTTCGACCCTTCATTGCTCAATATGCAGGAGAGAACGGCCACTTTCAGGCTCTTTGCTTTCTGTCTGGCCTCTCATGCTGTTCCAGGCACTTCTTTTCCCCCTTACGTTTCCCTCCAAGGACAATGGATCGCTTTGGCATCAATTGTTTATTCCTGGCGTGCCCTGGATATGCTGTCGTGATTTGGAAGCTCCTCACTTTTGGGAGACACTTTTCTTTTTCTTTGGTGTTTTTTTTTTCTTTTTCTTTTTTCTGGGGAAGACAAGGTCTGGCTCGCCCAATACAATGTGGTGCTTGTTTTTGTATCTCTTTCTGACCTTGTTGTTACCTTCTGTGTGTTGCAGAGCCTGTGTTTAGGATACAAGCATCAACCGAAGGAACTAATGCCTCCTCCTGTAAGTACATGCAAACAGTCAAAGTCTTTATGAACCAGCCCTCCAGACACACTTTTTCCTCTCTGGTGTTGTGAATGGATAATGGGACTACCCCTCGGTAACAGGGAGCGACCCACCCGAATATTGGATCTATCCATATATTTTTAGGTGTCAGTGTTCATGAATGCGGCTGTATCAGTCTTTGGTCATCAGAGCCTCAGCCAATGATGGTACAGCCACACATATCATTTCAGAAAGGCGAGAGGCCACACTCCTTGTAGTGCAGAGGGAGAGGAATCCACCCAAGTCCCCTGCTGGGAATTTCCTGAGTTGGGGGGAGTCTTCAGGAATGGCTCTGGCACCTCCCTCCCTCTCCTCCGTGCATGGCACTGGAGTGTGGTGTGCCCCTGCTGTCCCCACCTGAAGCATGGGACCCCTGGGGTGCCAGGCCCTTCTTTCTTCACTCCTTCACACTCACCTTCCTCTGAACTACTAGGACCTGGCTACTGCTGGGGTGAATGATCCCTCATTGGTCTTATCCCTCATGACAGTTCAAGTGTTTCTATGAAATGTGTTCTGCACCGTAGCGTAAACTATATATAGCTGCCCTGAATTCCTGTTTCATAGCTACTGTGGGAGCATCCTATGGAATTTTCAAAGCCAAATGCCTGGAAGTGGGACCCAGAATATTCTCCAGGCTTAGCCTGAGAAATGAGATTAATGCCTGCCGATTTCTTTCTAGCCACTGGATTGATTGGTGCTTTTAACGGTGTGCCGAGGGAAAATAAGAAATTAGGGGCTGGCAAAAATCTTTCAGCCTGACAGGTCGGAGTAATAAACAGGATCTTACATTTCTGAGGCATAACGGCAGGGCAAAACGACAACTCCCCTGAAAGGTCTGCTTCGGACTGGGTATTTAAAATAGCCTCTTTGAGTTCTGTGACTTAAACTGGCTCTCACACTGATGGAAATGAGGAGTCACTCCATTAAAATCAATAGAATTAAACAGGTAAACTGAGAAAGCATACGCAGGCCCTATGGTCTTGCGGCTCAGGTCGTCCAATCGCTCCCAAAGATGAATGGTGTTTTATAGTCGCTTGACCTGAGGGTAGACTCCGACACATGGAGCAGGCCAAGATGTGGGAAGTTTATGCCTTCATAGGTGATATGGAGTGGCTTAGGGGTTTTTTCTCCTGATTTTGAAGGGCTCATGCCCATTTCACAGTAGTTGTTTTTAATCTTGTAACTGCCACAGGAGGTAAAATAAATTATGTCCTTCCACCACACTGAGGAAAATTAGATATTGTTTCAGTAAACTCGCCAGCAGAGTTGTCATTAGCCAAACATGAGGACGAATCTCAGAACATTGTAGAAACGAAATTAGCCTTAGCCTAAATTTTCTTAAGTGACCAGTGATTGTAGGTGCCTCATTTTTGTGGTGGCCCATCTTGAAGCATCTTAAGGGTGTGTGGTTTTCAGCGGGCAAGGGCTCACTCTTTTCTAAGATCGTGTCCCTTGAAAGTGTCTCAAGTCTGATACCCAAAAACTGAGGGGCCCTCAAAAGCATTAGTCTCTTATAAAATGTAGGGATTGATGCTTGTAATTAACCAAGAGTTCAGCTGGATCAGTAGACGAAAACATGAACAAACAATGACTGCACAATCTCAATGAACCCACCTCCCCACAAGCATGTGAAAGTGACTGACAACAGAAATCTAGGAGAGGAGGGAGAAAATTCAGGTCAAAACCTATTCCTATCCTCTTTCATCATCCGAGGATTTATGGGTGACCCTAACTTACTGCAATAGCCCTGTCAGGTGGTTTCTTTCTTCTTCCAAATGCAAAGTAAATTATACTTGTAGGATGGTTTCCAAGAAGTTTATTTCATTATTATTATTATTATTATTATTTTATTATTATTTAGCACTGAAAACTAAATCAGAGCTTTTTTGGTCTCCATCAGTGTAGTTCTGTGTGGTAGAATTTCCCCTGCAGGATTGGATGAGCTAAGTAAGCAAATCTCTAGTAATCGGAGCCCTTTGTGCTATCATTAGCTACGGCTGCCGAGGTCACGTCTGAGCAGCGAGGGATGGAAGTCATTTTTCTTCAGTTTTCAGGACTGCAGTGACCTGCAACAAATCCCTCGCATCCTATCACTCTTTTCTGTGTGGTGATGCTGAGGGAGATGTAATTCTGAAACTTTGCCCCCATGACAACTCAGTGCTTTGGTATTACATGCTGTTAGTTAACTGTGCGCTTAAGACCAGAAAGGGGAAAAAATAGTGTCTGTCTTTGCACGGCTAAGAGACTTGCTGTCAAACTGTTCTGCTTCATCACCATGGCAGTCAAATATTGTGTTGCATGGCTTTGCCCGTATTTGACAAAGTGGTCCCTGAAGAGGTAGTCTGACTTGTGAAGTTATAACATGGTGAGATCGTGAAGTAACTATTTGCCGGGATGATGCACTAGACAATGAGTGGAGCGCCAGCCATAAGCAGAACCTTGCACAGGAAGGAGCTTGCAACAAAATCCCTCCACGGGGAGAAGTGGGTGGGTGATCTCTGTGTTTTGGGTGTTCTGCAGAGTATTTTAGCAGCATCTTTGTGTATGCCAGGGCTACTCAATGTTGGAAGCCCTGGGGACCACAATGATACAGCACATGCCGAGGGCCACAACTTAAGTGTGGTTGCATATACATGCAAATATATATGCAAACATATGCAAATAGCTTCTTTCACACAATGCCCCGGCGCTCCTGGCAACTCCTCTGTGGGGGCTAGAAACGCTGACACCCTGTTCCAGCCAGCCTGTCCACTTGCATCTTTCAGTGCTCACCCCGCCTGGGAGACGCCTCGCCGTTGTGGAGTGTCTTCCCAGTGAAGGCCATGTTCAAAGGATCCCACCCGCGGGCTGTGTGTTGAGCCCCATGTAAATCCAAACTGCACTGCGGGCCACATGCAGCCCACAGGCCGTGTGTTGAGTAGTCCTGGTGTACACCATGCACGCAGGCAGAAGAGTTTCTGAGCACGTTTGACCTGCTGGTAAGCCATGGACGGGGATCAAGAAAGGGAAAGCCAGTCACATTCACAGGCAGATGGGCTGGCGGCTGAGGGGAGAGGAAAATCGGCCCTTGGATGGACTTAGGTGGTTCTGCTGTGAGGAGGGCAGGTGAGGATGTGGGGCACTTTGAAGCGTAGAGAAACAGTGGGAGGGGCGTGGGGGCTGTCAGGAAACCAGAACCCCTGACAGTTGGGAGAAGGAAAAGACATTGAAGAGGAGTTTTCTCTTTTTCATTTCCCCCTCCCCCCCGAAGAAATGCCATGCTGGAGATGCTAGGGGTAAAATGAGTTCAAACTAATGAGCAACCTGGGAGATGTTGGACTTGAAAAGAGGCAAAACTTGCACGAGAATCAAAGGAAAGAGCAATACCTTTGGGGGGAACATTTGTCTGAAGGGGCATTGCTGAATAATGAGGATCCCTGACTCCCAGAGACACCTGTACTTCTGCAGCGTGATTACTTCCAGATGGCCTCCTTTAGACAAACGTCCCAAATTTATTTTTCCTAAAATAGATCCCTGTTCCGAAGTCCGGGTGCAGCAAACCCAAGTGAGCTAATTAGCTGAGGATTTGACTGTCTTTCTTCTTGAAAAAGAAGAAAAAAATCAGCCCTTTTTGGAATCAATTCTGGCCACGTCATTGATTAAAGACAAGGCCCACCCAAGGTGTGAGAAGATGAAATATTGGGGCTCTGCATGGATACAGTGCAGAGGGGTTAGAAAGGTGAAATCCCAGCACTTCCAACTTGGGGAAAGGATATTTCAGTTGTACAGTGCGTTCTTCCTTTCAGGCCTTTGTTTGGACTGAAATAGCAGCTGCAGCCCCTCTCTGCCAGGTTGTAAGGTGTTGGGGCAACCTCACCGGTCCACATGCATCACCACCTTCTGTGCCACCCTGCTCCTGCTGTAGAGTTTCTATTCAGAGCTGTAGTGGAGGCAGAACCTGGAGTTGACTATGCTCCCTGCATGAATTTCACTTCGACTTCTTTTCTCCTAAACTTAAATGACAGCCTAGAACATAATCATGGCCATACTGGGTCAAACCAATGGTCCATCTAGCCCAGCATCCTGTCTTCTGACAGCAGCCAATGCCAGATGCCCCAGATGGAATGAACAGAGCAGGGACTCATCAAGTGATCCATCTCCTGTCACCCATTCCCAGCTTCTGGCAAACAGAAGCAAGAGAACCTTCAGATCATGGGTTTGCATCTCTGACTATTTTGGCTAATAATCACTGTTGGACCAATCTTCCATTAACTTATCTAATTCTTTTGTGAGCCCTTTTATAGTTTTGGCCTTCACAATATCCCCTGGCAAGGAGTTCCACAGGTTGACTGTGTCTTCTGTGAAGAAGTATTTTCTCGGTTGTTTTAAACCTGCAGCTTGTTAACTTCATTTCGTGACTTCTCAGTCTTGTGTTATATGAAGGAGTAAATAACGCTTCCCTCTCTCCACACTGTTCATGATTTTGTAGACCTCTGTCATATTTCCCCTTACTCGGCTCTTTCCAAGCTAAACAGTCCCAGTCTTTTTAGTCTCTCCTCATAGGGAAGCTGTTTCCTACCCGGAATCATTTTTGTTGCCCTTCTTTGTACCTTTTCAAATTCCAAAATATCTTTTTTTAGATGGGGGGGGGACCATGTCTGCACAAAGCATTTGAAATATGGGCGTACCGTGGATTTATATTGAGCAAATATATGTTCCATCTTATCTGTCTCTTTTCTAATGGTTCTCAAAACGCTGTTAGCTTTTTTGACTGCCACTGCACATTGAATGGATGTTTTCAGAGAACTAGGCACAATGAAAGCAGAATGCATCCAAGAGTGTGGACAATTGGGGGGTGGGGGAAAAAGCCAGCCAGCTATCTGTAATACTCAGTCTAGAAACGTGACATGTCAGCTAGCAGTGCTCATCTCTTCTGTCCATGGATAATAATTTGCTCAGTCCATCCCATGTACAGCTCAGTATTTTCACAACTGTGCAATTTTTCACAGTGCAATAATGCATTTTCCAACCTGCATCTTAAACGGAGTTGATCCAGACAGACACCACAAAGACCACACAAAGGGATTCTGGTTGTCACGCTAGTTCAGGCTCAAAATCATGCTTCCATTTCCCATTTAATGCCTATAATTTTAAACCATCTATAGACTGTATTTTAGAATGTGCTAATATGGACTTCTGCTATCAGGAATAATTGGCTCACTAGTCAAGAGCCTGCATATTAAAATCTAAAAGAAATCACACGCTTTTCACTAGCGGTGAGTGAACTTTCAGGCCAAATAAGAATCGGTCTTCCTCCATCTCCCACATTGTACCCTCCTTAAAAATTAGCAACGAGTATTTGATAAGAACCTCCCCAGCACACTGGCTAATTATTTCTCTCCCAATAGAAGCTCAAGGGGGACAGACTTCTCTCCAACTATGTTTTTCAGATTAATAACCCTTCTTCTGGGCCCAGCTGCCTTCTGAATTAGCAGATACTCTTTAATCATGCAGTCTTTGAGAGTTAGGAGTTGGAGATTCAGTCTCCTGCAAAGAGCTGGACAGATCCTAGGGAGCTGAGTTTTAGGCGGGAAAAGAGAATACTTTTCTGAGGTAAAATCCAGCGGCGTTTGGAGGGCCCTCCCAGCCTGCAGGCATCCTCACAATAGGGTTTTTTAAATTTACATCATGACATTCCTGTCAATGACTTTCAGTTCTAGTACACTCCATTTACAAATTCAATTGTTGGCTCTCTCTGCTACTCCTGCAAACTAGAGTCAAGCTGGGGGTCTCTCCTGCTATTACCTGTGTAATAAAAAATCAGGAAGCCAACTCATGCTCTCCATAAGACCTGTGCTGACCTTCTAGCCTTCAGAACAGTCACACGTGTAGGAATGAGGCCGTCGTTCGATCCGCAGAACTTTATTATTGTTGAAAACGGGCAAGAAGGAAATTACTCTGTATTACAATAGCACCTTGAGGTCACCAATCAAAATGGGGGCCGCGTAGCTCTGAGTGAGGAATAAACACAGCGAGAGAAGGTCTCTGCCCCAACTAGAGGGAAATAGACACATGTGGGAAGGGAAACAGGGATGGAGAGGGGATTGACAAGGTGGCAGAACTGGGAATAAAACCCAGATCTCCTGACTCCCGAATCAGGGCCTGATCCACCAAATGGCACTGTCTCCTTAGTAACAGTAAGGAAAGAAACCAGTGGAAATATGAACAGGCAAGCGCTACAAAATCAATGTAAAGGGAGCAATCTTAAACAGGTATCTGTGAGGGTAGCAGGAGTCAAGGAGGGGCAAAAGGAAGTAAGCCAATTAGGGATGTAATATCCTATTTAATTCGTTAATTGGTTAAACATTGTATTTAACTGGTTAACCAATTAAACAGGGGCAGGGGGGCGGGGAGACAGGGGCTGTTATGGCCGGGCTTGGGCTCTAGCTCCTTGCCGGTTAACCATAACCGGTTAGCATCACCAGGTAAGGGTGAGGCCTACTGGTTAACCAGTTAACCATTCACATCCCTAGATCCAATAATGCCAATGGTACAGTAGCTTTTCAGTATTGACCCCCCTGTTTTAAGGGATGTGGAGGCTTGCATAGTTTTTGGCTTAGCCTTCTGGATGCTTCTCCAAACCTCTAAATGGACCGAGGTGTGCTCACTCTTTAGTTTTTATGGAATTCAGAGACTAGATCTATTTTGGTTTGAAATGAGCCATTTAGGCCAATGGCATTATCCTGTGGTCTAGTTCAGTGTTTCTCAACCATTTTTTAATGAAGTACCACTTTCTCATATATATATTTAAAGTACCCCCAGTACCTACAGTTTTCAGACACACACAAATTTTTTCTACCATTGCAACACATTTGTTTAAACAACTTAATCATAGCCGGGTGGGTGATGAAATTTTTGGGTGTGAAAAGTACAAAAATAATAACGCGCTGTAAAACGTAAAACAAAAATTCAGTTTTCTCCAAATTTCAGTTGTGTTGACGTACCCCCCAGACTTCTCTCGAGTACTCCTAAGGATACTCCTACCACTGGTTGAGAAACACTGGTCTAGTTTTCAGAGCTTTCACTTGCTCTGGGGTTTTGTTGTTGTTTCTAATGCTGCTAGCAACAAAAGGGGCTGAACAATTAAGCTCCATTGGTCATAGAATCAAAGGAGTGGGACCTCTAGAGGTCATTTAGTCCAGTCCCTGGCTCTCAAGGCAGGACTAAGTAATAACTAAACCATTGTCAAGGGCAGCTGACAGGCAAGGGGGGGGGGCTCTGGGCCCCCAGAAGGGGCAGGGCCTTGGGCGGAAGAGGCGGGACTGTTGATATCTTGCCCCTGCCAGCTGCGAATTTCCAACCGAAGCGATTTAAAGGGTCACTACTGGGAGCTCCAGGCCCTTTTGAGTCGCTGGGCCTCAGGACAGCTGTCCCCTCTCACCCTCCCGCATTGGCAGGCCTTCCAGTTGTTGACAGGCGTGGGATGTTAAGGGACTGACCAAACCCTACCAGCACAAGGAAATGCAAACCTGAGAGCGAAACTCAATTCCAAACTCTCTTATGTCTAAGTATTGCAGCAATTACGATGTGTCAGAGGGCCTGCTCTTTGGAGCCCCTGTGCCATATAGGCTTATTGGGGTGTAGAAAGGTTTTGAGAGGGAGTTTCTGCCTTCATTCTGAGTATCCTTTGTTTTACTTGACTCCCCTGTATCCTGAGTTTAACAGCTGCTCCTTTTTAATGTTCTGTCTACGTGAGAAATACAAACAAGATGGTTCATGGAATATGTGCTCAGAATGAAGAGCTGGAGGACAAGCAGGATAGAATAATACGAATCGATTATTTATTTACCATCCGTTATCCCAAAGGAGCGCACGCTGCTTTTCTGTACCTACAAAATATATCACTCTCCCACTCTTCCCACTGACATGCAGACCTCTGGGTGAAACGATGCAACTGTTTTAACAGTGTCTAGCAACACCGCACAGTGATTTACTCCAGAGCAGGAACTGAAGAAGGTTGTATCCAATTGAAACCACTAAGGGAGTTTAGAGAGGCAGAAGGCAGATACTCAGGTTGCAGTTTTGCTTGTGCAGTGGGACGAACAGCCCCCCTGAGTCTTATCAATAGTACTACAGGATCTCTGACCACAAGAATTCAGGATATTGTTCCATGTTTGAAAGATAGCACCTCCCCAGTAACTCAGCACCCGCTAATATGAGTACTAGGGCATTGAGTCAGGAAACTACTCTACTGGATCATGCCTTTTATTTGAGAGTCACAAATTACAGGTTGAACGTCTCTAGTTCGCCACCCGCAGGACCTGACCGGTGCCGAACCAGAGAATTTGCCAAACCACAGGAGGTCAATATTGTCTAGCAGTATTACCAACATTTCCGCTGCTTACTGGGCTCTTAGAAGACAGTTAGGGGTAAATTAAAGCTAAATAACAGCAGAGAGCACTGAGAGCCAGGACTAATAATATAATATAATATATATATAATAATTATATTATGGTTCCATAAACAAACTTAATGGAACCATGGGAAACGCAGCCACACCCATGATAAGAGGCCATCTGGCTAACTAAAATCATGCCAGACCACGGAGATTGCCGGAGCAGAGAGTGCCGGACTAGAGAGGTTCAACCTGTAGTGAATCAGCCCCCTGAGAACTTATTGTCATCTCTACTGGAGGGATCTTAGAGGTGACACTGGACCAGTTGAATATGCATCTAATTATATTTCCTATTTAAGAACAAAAGATTATTGCGATCAAAAAAGAAACAGTTACAAGCAAATAGTTAACATTGCGCCTCTCCTAGAGGTCTAAGAAATCTTCAGGCACCCTTGGTTCTCAGCCCTTGAGTTGTGTTAAGTGTCTGCCCTTAATCTCGCAGCATTTTCTTTAGCTCTACTCTTTGGTGGTTCTTTCATTCCCACAGAGGGGGGGCTCAGTTAGCACTGCAGCTTTGAGCTGGATTAGCCAGTTCCCATAGAAAGCTTGTCTGCATCATGCTTTGGAGCACAGACAATTAATACAAAGTCCGTTCTCCCCTACACTGCTCTTTCCCGTGGAGGTCAAACAGGGAAAAAGCAGTGACTGGTCTGAGCACTGTTGAAGTGGGAAGAAGCTGACACTGCAGCAGCCGAGAAATAAGTGGAAGAGTTTATAATGCTTAATTTCAGCTGCCAGAGTGGAAAAGGGCATAAAAGTACATTAGCTTTATCCATCTGCATATTTTTTCTGTCTGAGGAATAAATCCAGGAGACTGGCACTCAGCAGTTGAATATGATTAGATGATATTCAGGGCCTTAGAATAGTTTCTTTTCCCTTCCCTATTGATTTCTCCTGCAGGGTGAGCGCTGTGAATGCTTATTCCAAACAGAATGCGTTTTGAGGTCGCTGCTGATTCATAGGGCTGATACGCACCATAGGATATCTCAGGCACTGTTGGCTTGGCGACAGAACTCTAATGCAGGGGCCCTGTGAAATAAAGACCCATGCAGTGCAAATGACTGGATGACCATGGAGGTGTTTCCTTCTGTCTGACTTCCTGCATAATATACTCCGTAGCACCTCAAGTGCTACGGTAGCTTGCGCTAGGACCCACTTCTCAGATCTTTGAGTCTCTAATTCAGTAAGTGAAACTCTAAAAGCTCGAGGACTCTGTTTAGATGCCATATGGAATAAACATCTTGCTAGAAAACTGACTGGCAGCATCAATGCTCTTTGTGGTATCATTCTTCTGTTCCCTTGTTCAGTGTGAAAGCTGGCTGGTTATCTGATTATAGGCCTGTACTAAACTCGTTCAGTTGCTTGCTTAATTAGGAAATTCAGTAGCCTTCCCCATTTTCTATACAGCAAATGAGGCAGAACAGGGTAGTGAATTGAGCGGAACGACCGTCTTGCTCCCTTCATTAGTCATGTCGTGTGTCTGACTGACGCTGGCACGAGTAACCGAGTCGGCAAACAGGACAAATTCCCACTTTTGTCAAGAAAATGGGATGCGGAGGAATGGGTGGGAGGCAAGCAGCAATGCCAGCACTGCGTCCTGGGGGAAGCAAGGCTCAGGTGAGTGGCTTGGGCCGGCCCATGCCAATAATAACTTTCTCCCTCCATTCCTTCTCATACCTTCCCCTAAAAATGTGTTTTAGAACATGCAAACTTCTTGGCTAAATCATTTTGGTGCTACTTCTTCTGTACACGTAATGGGGAGTATTCATTGCCAAGTGCTGAAAAAGCACTCTTTTTAGTATCACATAGTCTGCTAAAGGTCAGAAGAATCTTTAAAAACTAATTATACACTTGAATATATAATGCTCCCTCAGGCGACAGTCTTCCTCTTTCAAATGCATAACTATCTTTAGTAGCTCAGAATCAGGCCAGGTCTATACTAGACCTAGCAGCTCGGCTTAAGCTATGCAATTCCAGCTACATAGAACACGTAACTGGAGTCAGCTTACTGTAAGCCGAACTTGACAGCATCCCCACAGTGGGAGGCTGATGGAAGCAAATGCTTTCGTTGGTTTCCCTTACTCCTCACAAAAGGATGAGTATTGAACACTGCTGGGAGTGCCCTCTTGAGTTCGTTCGATTTAGCAGGTCTTAACTAGACTCGATAAATCAAACTCTGGAAGATCAATTGTGGCAGCATCAATCTTCCATGGCGGGAAGACATGCCCATAGCGTTCATGTTCTCCCCGCCCAGTGGGATCTGAATCCAAAGCCCGTCTCTGGCATCTAAGCATATTGAATCTATTATTTTCTGTTTGGAGGTTAAGATGCTTGAGAAGTATGGATTCCGTATGTTTTTGCAGTCTTAGATCAATAAGTAGTTGAAAAAATTTTAACAAACAGACCTAAGATCTATGTGTCGATGCCTGGCTTCTTGGAAGGCAACAGAAGGAAATCCGCCTACCTGTGTACAATGAGAATATTTGGTCTCTATGTACTCAGGAGACAAGTTCATATACTGGCCCTCAATAGCGTAGGTGAATTTCACCATAGAAGAGAGGAGCTAAGCAAGAGCATTGTGGTGACTCAGTGGACCAAAGCACTACTCTTATGGCTCATTTAGACATCTAATTTTCCTGTGCTGCCAGCAGCCAACCAAGACCCTTTCCTTAGCTCAAATGGTTGAGAGTTTTGCTTTCCAAGCAAAAGGCCCTTGGTGGTAGGGTGTGACGCAAGAATGTAGACAACAGAGGACGGGAATTCGAATCCTAAAGTCTTTGTGGAGAGTGGTGTGCACCCCGGTAATTATAAGGTTCCTAGGTGACTAGGTTAGCAACAAGGTAATCTGTAGGATCGATCTATGAATTCTGAGGCTCGGTGCAGGCATAAAGCAGGAACAATTCACCCCCGTGCAGAGGAACAGTGCGACTAACGTGGTGGCTCATTGGTAATAATTTGGAAGATGTCAAATGTGTCTTCCCCAAGGCAGACTAAGCCTGCAAATTTGGAAGGGGATTGTCTAGGTGCAGAGGAAAAGTAGACCACAGTTTACTCATCACCAGGACAAAACCGTGACCCTGACTGTGTTACAGGGAAGAGTGAATAAGGAGGGATGCGTTTCCTGGTAAACTAGGGAGTAGTGAGCATTGCTCCAGTTTCTGGATTGGATTTCTATAATTGTGTCTCTTTCCCACATGGTGTATACTGAGAAAATGTACAGTTTTAAGATGGAACATTCGTGGGAAGGAGGGGAGTCACTATTTTTGGTCTCTGACGGTCATTTGGGCTGTACCAGACAGGTCTGAATCTCCACGTTTCTTCCCTGGGTTTTATAACTCGCATATAAATCATTGCCAACAGTGATTTGTCCTGAGAGGACTGTGACTTTTGGATTGATGTTCTCTCTTCTCTCGCCACAAACCTAAATATTCCCCCTTTGTTTCTGTTGCGTGGGTGGCTGTGAAGAAGGCTTGCAATTACTTGCACTTGATAGGGGAGTGAAAGAAATGTTGCATAAGGTCCCACAATGAATTTGCATACCCTCTGTGATCTTCTGCATGCCTACTCGTGGCAAGCATCCCACTCTTGTTTGCTCACGTATGGCCCCACCTTAGATTTTTCCAGAAATGCTCCTTTGCTTTCAAATTCCTAAATCCTTCAGGAACATAAAAGCTGATTAAGCAAATGCAGAAGGGGATAAAGAGTAGTAGTACCAAAATGCCTTTCATTAGGTGTTCAGCTAAGACAGAGGACAGGAAGGTCCAGTGGTTAGGTTGGTAACTTGGGGTTTGGGAGGGCTAGGTGCCTGCTCTGCCAAAAACTTTCGGTGAACTTGGACAAAAGGAGTTGGGCACCTCAATTAGGGATGTAAAAATTCATTTAAAAATGTGACCGTGAAACAGCTGAACTCCTAGCAGTTACACGCACTGTGGGCTCTGCAGTATAAAGCTTATTTAAGCTTTATATTGCAGAACCCACAGTGATGCTGCCTCCTTGGGAGCTGCGGCTGCTGCCAGACCAGCTACTGGAGAGCTGGCTTTGCTGCAGGCTCTGCAGCCAGCTCCCAGGGAGCCAGCATGTAATCTGTGGCAGGAGGAGTGCCTGGCTCACTGCTAATAGGGGCTGGAGCAGTCCCCAGCCCGGTGCGGGCGGGGAGCTGCTCCAGTCCCTACTAATTAACCGGAACCGGTAAGCCTCACCCATTAAGGGTGGGACTTACAGGTTAACCAGTTAACCATTTACATCCCTAACCTCAGTACCTGTGGGGATCTGGGCTGTTACCTCTCTGGGCCTCAGTTCCCCCTCTGTGCAGTGGGGGTAATAAAGCTGCCCTACTTCACGTGATATTTTACAGACAGTGAAGTACTTTGATACTCCAGAAATAGGTGAGCAGATAAGCATGGCAGAGAAACCAAAGTGGGGTCCATTTCTTGTCAGGAAGACTTTTGACTTCCATTTCAGTGGGACCAGGATCTGGCTAAGCACGTGCCATACCACGTGCATGGGATTATATCACGCATCAGTGGCATACGTGGCTGTTTAACCACTGATGTCAGCGGGTGCAGGCTTATGGGGAGGCAGGCATGTCATACAGCAACAGACAGGTGGTTTTATATGTAATTTAAATGCCTTTGCTTACACAGGTCAGGAACATGTTTCTCAAATTATCTGATGGTCTTAAAGAACTTGCTCTTTGTGTGATGCATGAAGAAGATGCTCTAAACCTGTTACGGAATTAAATGTTTGGCTCATAATGTTGTTTATTGCCAAATAAATCAGGTCACTAGAAATGTAAAACCTCTATCTGAATTTCTGATCAACATTTGAAAGAGCTTATTTTTGCACCCAAGGGCGTAAAAACCAGTATAACATTATCACGGCATTACATTAACAGCAACTTTGCCAACAACCAATGGGACCCTATGTGAATATTTTGCAATAGGAAAGTCCCCATGAAACAGCGTATTTGCTATAAAGAGTTTCATCTTCTCCTTAGATGGCATACCCCTTTAACCATGCACTGGTGTCTTCAGATTGTTCTCCCTTATATAACGGGGAGTGCAAATTTGTAGCTTCCAAATTTGCCATTCTTTAATAAATGCTTTTTCCTTTCAAGCATATGTTTCACACACCCAATAAACGTCAGCTGGGTTGAGGTTTTTGTTGAGTTTTTAGTTTAAATGCAGGGGGGCTGCTGGTAGGGAACGTATTTGCTACATTAGCAAATGGAAGTCTTTCTTCTCCTAATAGGATTAGACCAAATAATTACAAAAGGCTCTCCGCACCATCTCTGCACTGTTTCCCACAGTGGTGCTGAAGGGCCTCTCAAGGACACAGGTTCAATGTCAGCATGAAAAGGTTGCATTTCATTCATGGCCACTTGGGAGAGATGGAGCCACCTTCAGATGGAGTCACCTTCAGATGGAGGTCTGCAGTTCTTCCTGCCATGAGCCCCAATGCCCATAGCCAGCAGGAACCGGCGCTAAGAACCTAAGCCTCAGAAACACCACCAGCCACTAACTGCGTGACTAAAGCATTGTTGGTAAGGGCTGGAGATTAGCAAGGAGCAAGAAGAAATTGGGAGTTTAACCTGGTGCCACATCATCTCACAACGTAGTAAAGTTCACCTGGCGAGAATTAGGTGGCTTAGGGTTTCAGAGAAGCTTTCTGCAACCTAGTGCAATGTTTGTGACATATTGCAGCTCACAGAACTGACGGAGGATGTTCCAGCCGTGTTCACATGCTCCCCGTCCACCTCTTTCTACATATGTCCACAGGTTCCAAACCAGAGAATTTTCCAGACCAAAGGAGGTCAATATTGTCTAGTGGCATTACCAACACTTCCACTGCTTACTGGTCTGGGAGGTTACATCTACACAGTAGTGCATACCTCAAAATAAGCTACACAATTTGAGCTACGCAAATTGTGTAGCTTGCTTATTTCGAAGTAGCTTATTTCGAAATTTGGCATTGTCTACACAGCACTAATTTCAAAATAAATTGCTATTCCGCTGACTTCCTTAATCCTCATAAAATGAGGTTTACAGGAAGTTGGAGTAAGAAGCCCGTTATTTTGAATTTATTTCTTGTGTAGACAATACATAACATTATTTCAGAATAACGCACGTTATTCCAAAATAACTGCTATGTAGACGTACTTTAGAGGACATATAGGGCATGTTTACACTAGGAAATTATTTCAAAATAACTACATTGGAAATAATAACTCCAGAAATAACTATTTCAAAATAATGAGGAAAGCAGGAATACAGATTTCAAAATAACCATCCCATTATTTCAAAATAATGGGCTTGGTAGTGTGGACGCTCCGTTTATTATTTTGAAATAAGGGCGGTTATTTCGAAATAACCCCTAATGTAGACCAGGGCTTAGGGGTAAATTAGAGTTAAATAACAGCACAGAACACTGAGAGTCAGGACTGGGGGCTGTGAACAAACTTTACAGAACTGCGGGAAACTTGGCTACACCCATGAAAAGTGGACATTGGGTTAGCTAGAATTGTTCTAACGATCAATGTTTCCGGACCAGAGTTCTGGACTAGAGAGGTTCAGCAAGCACCATCTGTCCCAGGTAATGAGCGCCTCACGCTTGTTAGTGTAAGATAAGAAAGTGCAGCTATCTTCGTTGTGTAGACGGGAAACCGAGGCAGGGAGCGAATAAGGCCCAGGTCCTCAAAGTATGTAGGTGCCTAATAGGAGAAAGGCACCTAAATACCTTTTGAGGATCTGGCCCAACTGATGTGTGAAGGATCAAACATGTGACAGAGCAGGGAATTGAACTAAGATCCTGCAGGACCCAGGCTCACACCATGAACCTAATGGATCTTCTGTCTGGTCTCTCAGCAAGGAGCCATCATCTGGAGCCCCCCTGAAATTACTAAGGCTCTTCAAGGTCCATGTCAAGGTGTAGTGAGGAGTTGCCAGCATCACCCATTCATCTGCAAGAAGTCAGAGATCAGCCTGCTTGAAAAAAGAAGGCGGAGAGTAGCTTTGGGAAGCACAAATGCACCATTCCTTCTTCAAGTCACATCATTTCCCCCCGCCGCCATTGCTCCTTAGCCTTCACTTCAGGGACGCAGCCTCTGCATCCATGCAGGTGGCATGATCTGTGTTGCCCATGGCCAGCTTGGAAAGGAAATCTGAAAGGCATTATTGCAGAATGCATGCACAGATGTCAACTGGACAGAAACATGTCTGCCGTGCTAGGTCATTGCTTAGTATGCCAGGAAATGAGAGGATCGAGTATAAAACTCCTCACTAAAAGCCGTAATTTACTTTTCGTCTTGGCCACTAAATTAAATAGTGCCATCTGGGGTTGTTTCCCTCCACACATCCTCTGGACATCTCTAACTTGAGCAAATACATTTAAACATAATCCTATCAATACAGCCTCTTCCCGACTTACGAACTGGTTACGGACCAAGCAGTTAGTCGTAACTCGGTTTGTTCGTAAGTCGGACCCCATAGAGTTACACGTGACTGCGCCGTTCGTAAGCGCGGATCGTGTTCGTAACTCGGGGTCCGCTATTTAAGACAGCATCGGTCGTAACTGCGAACGGTCGTAAGTTGACCGTTCGCAACTCGGGGACCAGCTGTAGATCAAAGGAAAGATCCAATCTCATTGTAACAGGTTCATTATTACTGGATCGTTCGTACTGTTGATCGTCTAGTGGACTCCGCAGTGAATTCCGACCTGCCTCCTGGTCCTAGCTCTGGTTTTGTGTGTGGCGGTTTCAATACTGGTTGTTACTTAGCTATTTCATTTGACAAGTTAGAAATCTGTCACCAAATGCACAAGCCAGCTTTCTATTGCCAATAGCTGTAACTTACCACTGTAGTAATAAGTAGCCTGCCTAGACTTCCTTGCCTCTGCATCCAC
Organism: Pelochelys cantorii; assembly: GCA_032595735.1. Classification (NCBI taxonomy): domain Eukaryota; kingdom Metazoa; phylum Chordata; order Testudines; family Trionychidae; genus Pelochelys; species Pelochelys cantorii. Next base: position 127,401,361 of record CM064330.1, read on the forward strand.
ATAAATAATGCATTCCGCTTCCTGTAACTACAAGGATCCACAGAGTTTTTTATTGGGGGAGGGAGAGAGGGGAGGAGAAAAAGGATGCAAGGTGGTGGAAACAGCTGCAAGTAATTATTATTACTGATTAGACCCCAGCTGCATGGGGCATTTTAATTAGCCAGTGTCTAACCCTAATGGAGTGCTTGTTAAGTGTGGGAGGTTAAAAAATGAATTGTATTCTCTTCTGGCATGCACAAAATCCCCTGCGTTCTTTTATTGGGGCTAGATATTGAAAATCTGGAAAGGCGCACTCATCCAGCACCATAGCTCCAAACTTCTATTTTTGATTGTTTCTTAATTGTCTTGATTAAATGAGGTCATTTTAGATGCTCAAAAAAGCAGCTGCCATGATTGTTTTGCGTACCGACAAAGCTTTGCAACCTTTGGTAACGCTGGAAAGCAAGTTCTGTACTGTGGCAGATCTTTCCGTTGTAAGGGATTATTGTGTAAATGAGTAAAAGTATTTCCCAAACTATTAAAATTGCCTCCAGTGTATTTGTTCAGCCCAAACTTTGAGACTGGTGTGTTATCCTACTGTAACCGCCCCTGGGTGGATTTGAACCTGGGACCTCTGGAGCTTAGTGTAGGAGCCTCTACTGCTTGAATTAAAAGCCAGCTAGCGCTCAGCTTAGGCTATAGAGCTCCCTTGTTCTTATCTTTGGTTGTAAGTGGTCTAAGTGGCACTATAAGATTACACTAGTACTTTCACTTGTAAGTAAGTGTAAAGAACGTAGGGACATATCCAACTTCCCATGGGAGTAAAGGGCCTTGGAAAAAGTGGAAGCAATGCGTCCAGAAAAGATTCCCATCCCCTTGGAATCCCAGTGTATCTTATAGCTGGGCTAGGGGAGCTATGCACTGAATCCCGAGTGTGCCTTACAGCATCTAGCATGTGATCTATTTCATTTGCATGTTTGTGTTCTCCCTTTGACATGTGCACTCTGATGGCTGTCTCTGCTGCTTCCTAATGATTTTCCTGTATCCTTCCTGTGATGCAGCCGGAGATCAGAGAAAGCCTCACAGAAAAAAAAAGCATTTTCCAAACTGTGAGACTCCATTGCACCATTATTTTATCTACTCCCTGTACTCCATCTCATGTGTTATAGTGTCCTGCATTTTGCACTGGTGTAAATGATTGTGCAAGACCCACGGCAGGGGCGAATCAGCTTGCAACAGTCCCAGAATGGTTAAAACACAAGAGTGCTGACTAAGCATCAAATCCCCCTTTGTCATTCTTACTTCACTGAATTTTAATTATTTGCTGGAAATCCACAGAGCTTTCCATCCGGTGCCAGAAGAGTGATTCATGCATTGCTTGGCTTAGTGGGTAAAGTAAGAGATGAGTATTAAATATTAAATCTCCTAGATGATGCTGAGACAATGAGACAGGCTGATGTCTGTTCTCCTTGGAAATGTTGCGGCAAACAGGCACAATGCTGGTGATCTTATTTTAAGCAGAGAAAATCTGGATTCAGCTGCTTACCTCAAACACCAAGAAGATGCATTTGGGCTGGGGGAGACAGGTCAGCAGCTGGGCTAGACAATACAATTGAATGGATATCTTGATTAGGGATATTGTAGATTAAATTCAAAATTGGGAGATATTTGTAGAAAACTATATATTGAACCAGCTCTTGGACTCAAGTAAGGTTATGCTTTGCAAGAGAACTTTTGAAGTTTGGCAAATCCTGAATGCAGGGTTGTATTGCAAAGTTTACTCTGCAGATCTAAGTCTGCAATATGTTTGTCTATATAGATATTTTAGAGTGTCTGTCTTTCTGTGTGTGGCTGTCTGCAAGTCCATTGGTTCAAGAAGTCTCCTAAATGGTAAGAGCTAGGGCTACCAAATTTGGGAAGTAGCTTCCTCTTCTAACTTAAAGCAAGGTCAGGGTTTGGTTGTGCCAGGACAACTGGAAGCCCCGGGAAAAGGACTGTTTTCCGTAACATGCAGAGGGGGAGGGGCTACTGTTCAGAGGGATGTGATATGAGAGTGGCCACTGGGGGCAGCGAGCCTGTAGGGGAGAGCTATGCTGCAGAGTGGCCACTGGGGGGAGCCGCGCCACCAAAGGAATGGCCAGTGGGGCTGGGGCTCCGCCATCTTGCCTGCCCACACACGGATATGTAGCCACCCCTTGTCCCAACCTTTTCCCTCCTCCCATCCCATGCCAGGGGGAAAGGCCTTTATTGGCTGGGAGGGAGGCTAAGGGGGAAGAGAACAGGCCCCTGGCAGCTGGGTGGCCTGGAAGGGGAGAAAATAGAAAAATACTTCCACCTAGCACTGACTACAATGCTTCGATTTATTTATATTTAGCTTCCCCCATGCAATTATTATGTAGTATCTATATTGTATATCCCCATATAGGATTGAGTCTCTTTACCCTATTTACATCCATTCTGCAGGCCACTCCAAATTGAGCTGGGGATGGTGGTAAATCAGACCCTAAATATGGAGGGAGGAGCAGAAAAACAGGTGTTTGCCCTTAGTCTTGGGTTCTTTGCCAAGAACCCTGTTTGGAACCAAGTTTGCGGATTAAGCCTATAATGTCTGGCCTGCTGAGTCAACTGTAGTGCTGTTTGTGCAAACTGTGTCTGATGTTTGGTAGAGGGGAAGGAAGGACCAGTGGTTAAAGCATTGGCGTGGCACTCGGGAAACTTAGGGTCAAATCCCTGCTTTGCCACACACTTTCCGTATGGTCTTGGGTAAGCCACTTAGGCTACATCGAGAAAGCAGCGCTATTTCAGGATAGTGGAAGTATCCTGAAAAAGCTGTTCTGCATCTTTAAATGGGCCCATTATTTCAAAATAGATTTCAAAATAACGGGCACGCCATTCCGGTGTCCCTGTAACCCTCGCTCCACGAGGGTAAAGGGACATTTCAAAATAGTGCTTTATTTCAAAATTCGGCACTGTGTAGACATTGCCAAATTTAGAAGTAAACTATTTTGAAATTAGATTGAAAGAAGATATGCAATTTGCCTAGCTCAAATTGCATATCTTATTTTGACCTGTGGGTGCAGTGTAGATGCACCCTTAAGCTACGTCTACACTGGGGGCAGCCAGCCCAGGAAAGGCATAAGGATCTTGTGCAAAACGGGGTTTTTGCGCAAAAAAAAAAAGAATCCATGCTGCTTGTTTTTGCACAAAAGCAGCTTGAATAAATTATGCAAATGAAGCACGGTGATATGCTAATCCACGCTTCATTTGCATAGGCTCTCGCAGCACAAGCCGCAGTGTAGACGAAGCCTTAGTGTTTTTCTGTGCCTGTGCTGTGGCTTGGGGATCACAGCATTTTCCCAACTCAGAAAGGTGTGTTGTGAGGATAAAAACATTAGACTGAGTGCCCATCAGATGCTCCATCAATGGAGCCTTCTCAGTACCTGAGAAGAATACTGTTCGCTAGTAAAACACGAGCTGTGGGCGCATCTGTCTCCTACTGCTGACTCTCATATGCAGAAGAAATTAGTTGGATGCATTGTATTGAGTTGCTGGTTCATTTCCTGAATGCTATTTTGGCATATCATTCACCTCATTATCTTTCCCATTGGACAGTCCCAGTATTTGTCACCGTCTTTGCGACTGTCTAGCTATCAGCCGGGCAATTTATCGCCATTGATCAAAGCTCCTGAAATCCATGTGGAATGCCCTGTCCCCATGTCACAGGGAGTGCTACAAACGCGGCTTCTGATTAGGAGGAAAGCGACACCGTGTCTCACGTTTCTCAGGAGGATGGAAAGCAACAGCCGACCCTTTTGAGGCCGCGAAATAGCAGCCCCTCTCATTGCATCTTTCCATTACCATTTCCTGCAGCCAAGCACTGAAATGATGAATGTTTCCTGAGAGAACACGTTGTTCATTGGCATTAAAGCACATTTCTGTAAGCCACTGTGATTGCCCTGAAAGAATATGCCCCTGGATAACCTGTGAGGACAAGCTGTAGGTATAGATGATTCCACGGTCGAGTCAGATGCATGCTGGGATGAACATTAACCATTCAAGTGTGCTCATATTCAGAATGAGTGGGCTGCAGGTTTCTGATAAATGTATGTGGTGGTGATAGCCCCCGGCTGACATATGCCCTGCTGGAGAAGGCGTGGCTTCCTCTCTTTCATGATGGATGTCAAAAGGGAATTGATTGGTCTTCACCTAGTGGCTCCGATTCGGTGTGAGGGCTCCTGCTGAAGTGGAGCACATGCTGAAGGGCTGTGTCAGATTAGGGGCTATCTGTGTTTAGCGCTAAAGCTTTCCGGCCGCTTTCTTGAAGGAGAGGCGCGTACCAAAAGCCACAGGTGAGAACAAAGGACCCATTTCCAGCACAGCTCTCCTCCTGGTAACGTGGGGAGATGGCAGAGGGAGGGGAGCGACCTGCTATCTGCACATGGGACAAAGGAGACTCCATGGGATTTCCTGGGATTTCTCTCTCTCTCTCTTTCTCTGTCTAGCTGGGCAGGAAGTAGACACACCCTTCACTCCACTCCCCCAAGCATGCACTGTCTAAAAGTCATATGCACCCATTAACGAGCGGGCCCAGATTCCTTCCCATCACCCCTTCCTCGAGCAAGGTGGAGGCAGGGAAGGAATTGTGGCCGGCTGTAGATGGTTGAAACCCAGCTCTCTGGAGCAGAGCCCAATCCAGCCAATTAAGAGAGCTGGACCTTTCAAGGGCTACTAGTGGGTGTCTGGAGAGGGAGGGATGAGAGAAGAGAAGCCACAGCAGGGCGGAGCTAGCACCTCTGGTGGGTCCAAAGGGCAAGGGGCCCGAGCTCAGGGAAGCAGAAGAGGAGCAGAGCTGGCTAAGCTGGGGAAGCCTGCAGGAGCTGGAGGGCCAGAGACCCTGGAGACAGGTGGCCATGAAGCCTGTCCCCAACGATTGAGTGAAGACCGTGTCCTACTTGGCTGGTACTTTCCCAACAGAGGTTCAGAGCCGGGTGTGGCCACTCATGCTTTGGGGCCAGAGAGAGGCAACAGCTCTGGTGACACACCCGGTCAGAAAAATGCCTCCTGTCAGTGACAGCCTGGCTGAGGTTGGTCTCCCATTTAGCTTCTGCCGTTCCACTGGAGGACTTCTAGAGAGAGCCTGCTTTTGTCTTGTGCAAGTATTTAATGGCGGCGCTTTGAAATTCCCTGAGGTTCAGATGGCTGGAATGAGTCCCCGGAGAATATAAATGTACGGATTGAGATGCAGACAGGGTGATACGCTTCAGGGAGAGGAGGTAACGGCTGTCCGTGTTGAGGTGCATTGGGCCAAGGGTGGGTTTTGGTGACCTCCATGTTTAAATGCTGCATTTGTTTAATTGGAAGAAAGTGGCCCATAAACAAGCAGAGGGACCCTTTTAAGCACAATCATCAATCCTTTATTAATGAATGCGCCGCTTTTTAATCCTCCTTGTTCTGCTGCTCTTTTGAACAGCTGGCAGTTCCCTCTAGGCGCCACGCGCCCCTGGGAACAGGAGGCGATTTTCCACAGTCCCCCATCCCCAGGTCTCAATTGGCCTTGGGGCGGGGGCACAAGTGACATCTGTACCTCCCGCTCTGCCAGGGGTGCACGGTGCCTGGAGAGAACCGCCAGCCGTTTTGAACAGCTGGCGGTTCCCTCTGGAGCCACATGCCCCTGGCAGGGGGAGGAGACTTCGCGCGCTCCCCCGTCCCCAGGTCTCAATTGTCCTGGGAGCGGCAGGGCGGCTGCAGGCTGGGTCAACTGGCTCGGCAGGCCAGATCCAGCCCACGGAGCCCTTTTGCCCACCCCTGCCCTAGTGTAACTTACAGTATGTGCGCCCATGAGGGCATCTCTTCGAGGCATGGGGCTTCCCAGAACACTAGAGAATATGATGAGTTACGTGGACGTGGTAGCTGCTGGCTCTTTCACCTTAGGGGGACCTCAGGAGGTCACTGAGTCCAACTCCCAACCTCAGATCACCTTAGTGTTATGAGTAATAAGATGCTTATCAGGCCTAATTTAGAAAGCCATAGGCTGGTTTGGGTACACAGATGTGTGAACACCTGAGGAAGGTGTTTCTTTGCTGGCAGTGGACATTCTCCAGGATGATTTTATATTCCGTTATACTGTATTCTGAGATTTTTGTTTGCACATTTGTGGCTTGCTGGAGGACAGCTGTCTCTGGAGTGATGTTTTATGTCCTGGGCCAGGCAGGAGATCAGACCAAAAAGGTGACTTCGATGTAGGAAAGCTACATTAGATGCCTATTCAGCCAGAAGGACAGATACAGCCTCCCCCAATCCAGTCCCGAGGATAATTATGCTTTCTCTCTTCTTGTGAACTTAGCACAGGGAAGGAACTTGCACTGAATTTGCCCCCCATTACAGAAAGGACGTAGACACATTGGAGAGAGTCCAGCAGAGGGGAGCAAAAATGATGAGAGGGCTGGAGCATATGACCTATGAGGAGAGGCTGAGGTATTTGGGCTTGTTTAGTCTGCTGAAGCGAAGAGTGAGGGGGGATTTGATAGCAGCCTTCAACTATCTGAAGGGGGTTCCAAAGAGGATGGAAAGAGACTGTTCTCAGTGGTGACAGATGGCAGAATCAGGAGAAATGGTCTCAAGTTGCAGTGGGGGAGGTCTAGGTTGGATATTAGGGAAAACTATTTCCCTAGAAGGGTGGGGAAGCACTGGGATGGGTTCCCTAGGGAGGGGGTGGAAACTCCATCCCTAGAGGTTTTTGAGTCCCGGCTTGACAAATCCCTGGCTGGGATGAATTAGTTGGGATTGGTCCTGCTTTGGGAGGGGGATTGGACTTCCTACTCTAGGTTTCTGATTCTATGGATTTACCCCAACTCTGCACACACCCAGGTTTGTTCAGTTTAGGCAAAACACACCACCCCATTAAAAAAATAGTTTACAAACCTCTGTGTTCAAGTCCGTCCTTTCTTATAGAGCAGGAGCCCAGTTACTGTCACCAAGCAGGTTCATTGACATAGAACCTCGAACCCCTTTCCCTCATGGCCAGAGATCCAAGTCGTGTGCCCACTCCGAAGTAAAGCTATGCCCAGGGAGTTAACCTCGGGGGACCCTGGACTAGCTTATTCTTGCTAGGTGGTACCAGTGTGTTAGTTTGGCTAATTTCTGTACCTGCCAGCTATAGACAAGTCTCCCAGCCCCACTTCCACTCCCCATTCAGGGTCTCCATTCCCATTTAGCAGTTGTTGGCTTGACCCCCCAGCGCAACACGCACGTCAAACGACATCTACATCTCTCATAGTGACGCCGGGATGAATGGCCAAACCTTTCAAGCTACATGGGGAAAAAGGCACTCACAGTGATTTCAGGAGCAAACCAACTTATGCATGTACAGAAAGACTGTAATCCAGAGACCCTTCCCTTGCAGTAGCTAGCAAATCCAGCCTCTAGGTAGAAAGCACCAAACTGCCGCAAATTCCCCCCCCTCTCCCTCGTGAAGCAAACCAAGATGCCCACGAAAGCTCATGATACTATATATATTTTTGTTAGTCTCTTAAGGTGCCACAGGACTACTCGTTGTTTTTTCAAGTCACAGACTAACACGGCGCCCCCTCTCCGAGTCTTTTTCCAGTACCTTCCTTTTTCAGAGCAGGGCCAGACTAATGGCTTCTCCAAGCTAGAAATTACAGCACTCCGGAAGACTGGGCCCCGGCCCCGGTTCTGTGCATGGAGCCGGGCCAGAAAAGCAGAGGAGGAGAGGATGCAGAGTCTTGCTGGTACGAAAGTTAATGGAGCCCTGAAAGTCCACAACAGGGGTGTGGTCCCATCCACCCTGTGGCAAGAGAGGGCAGAGGGGTTTGCTAAACCTGGGGCGTGGGGTGGGGGGACAGATGGCAGGGAGGTTGAGTGAGTGAGGAGAGGAGCAGCCCAGCTGGCTGGGCAGGAAGGGAGTCCTGGGGAGTGGGGAGTGAGAGCTGTCTGAGGGGGGATAAGAGCGGGTTGCCACTGCTAATGCTGAGCAGGCCGGTGAGCCAGGTCTAGTGGTGCGGAGGTGTCAGGGACCTGCAGTCCAGAGCGAGGAGAAGGCTGGACCGACGGAGGCGGTTACTGCAGGTTGGAGGGGAGCCAGGCCTGTGTTGAGGCTGAGGAAGCAGGCCGCAGGAGGGGTTGGCGTCGAGACGAGCAAGGCGCTGAGCAAGTGCCAACCGGCCGGGCTGCGCATGTGGAGGAGTCGCTGAAACAATGAGGCACTCGGGTAAGTCACTCCGGGTTTTGGCAGTCGAGTTCAGCACCAGCAGCTGTGATACATGCTGAGTATCACCTGCCTGGCTAGGCTCTTGGCCTGCCCCTCCCACACTCACACCGCCCTGCAACCAGGGCCGGAAAGCAAGGGCAGAGAGGCCAGTGCCCCGTTCCCTGGTAGATGGCCTAGTGAGCCGGAGGGAGCCGTGTGTGATTGTGGCTGCGTCGCGCCCCTCTTCAGCAGCGTCACGGCTGATGCGGGCAGTGGGGTTCACCCGCCGTGCATAAGAAGGTTTGTTCTCCTTGACGTGCATAGCGGAGTCTCCCAAAGGACGTCCCGAGGAACAATTTCAATCGAGGGTGGACATGTGACGTGGATTGAAAACAACGGTCGAAGGGCTGAAAAGAAAAAGCCAGGCCCAATACACTGAATTAGAGCTCCAGGTACAGCAGGGCCCTTGCGATCTTCAGCCTGTGGTGTGGTGGTATATGAAAAACAGGCTCTAGGGCTGCAGAGGCAGAGATGTCACAGCATGATCGAGGGAGCTGATTGTGCCTTTCAGCCCCCTCCGCAGAACTGGCCGTTAGTTATTAATTGACCACCAGGCACTTGCGAGCCCATCGCTGACACAGTCACATCTGTTCATCTCCACGCTGGGTGATGTCAACCAAAAGGAGGCAACTGAGAGAAGAGTGACCAAAATGATGAATGAAATGGAGGGGCTGATTCCGGAAACAAAATATATAGCTTTCCCAAAAGGCAGTGATGGGTGGAGGGAATATGGTAACAGGTTACATGTATTTGGAGGGATCCCAGAATGTGGAAGGGTCACAGTTAAGAGTAAGAAGAAAGCAAGATTTGAAAAATAAAAAGTTAGGACGCATAAAAAATAATCGCGGGGGTGAGAGGCATTAGAAGACGTGTACATGACACTCAAACGTCATGGTCCTCATCTGTAGAATGGGTATAATCCTGTCCACCCTTACAGTGGCAAAGTAGAGTGTGCGATTCATTGAGATCTATGATGTATTTTGTGATACTTATTTGCAAGATGCAGCATTGATGCAAAGTATTACCAGCTAGCTAATGCACAGGTAACCAGATAAGCCAGTATGTAATCAAAGGCAGCTATTCAGGCCTTGATTTCTGATGCCATCATCAACCTTAAGACTGGAACCCCTTAAAAAAATTGCAGCCTTGGATTGTGCTGTATTGTGCTTACATTTTTGTAAAGAATGCTGCTGTCAGCTGTTCTTATTTTTAAGGTAGCCATTAATGTCGTTCTCTATTGTCGCTTGTGGCCCATGTGACGCCCGAGTAGTATATATATTGTGTGGATGTAGTCCGATTAACACAGAGATTGCTGCAGATGCAGCCCACAGTGGTAAATAGGTTGAGAACCAGCGCTGTAGTTGGTCAAACCAAGATATTCGGCGAGGGGCTGTTTCTGGAAGATGCTGAGTCATTTGGACTCCCATTACCTATGACTGTAACTTTTTGGCATTGTCAAGCTTGTGAGAACTTGATTTCTGAGGCTTAATGCTCAGTTTGTTTGCATTGAAGAGGAAGTATTTGATACACCATAGCTAAGCACAGACCCTTATTGGCTTCATTTAATATAATAGGTCAAAGCCATTCCTGGTGTAATTCCTCTAATGCCAGTAGATTTTTTCACCAGGAATAAACGTGGCCCAGTGGTACCAAAGAAGCTATTGGGGGTAATGGTCAGTCTCACGAAACTGCAGGTGATATGCAGAGCTACCTCCATGTCAATAAAGCTGGTTTGTACAGAGTTTACTTACCGGTATACAGAGGTCTTGGTTATTTGTAACTGTTGAGAGGGACTGATTCTTTGTTTTCGTGTGCCATCATTCACACTGGTATAAAATGGGGGTAAGTGCCTGCCAGTTCACCTGGTGATGGCACCAGGTGGAGGAGGGGATCTGAAAATCAGAGCCCCTTTCCTCACTCTCTGTGTGACTATTAGCCCAGCGTATTGTAACCCGCCCCGGGCCCGAGTCTCAGCTCCACTACACAATTGGAACTCTGTTGACGTCAACAAAGCGGCTCCCTGATTGATGCTAATTTGAGAGGCATGAATCAGCACAAGAGGATGGAACAGATCTGTGCAGCACAGAGGAACAATGGACCAAGTTAAGGACCGAGAAGGAGCTTTAGCAATGATGGATTTACGTGCTCTTTGTCCGTTTCAGGCCGGACCTCCACATTGCGTTCCCTATGTCCGTTCCAAATTCGCTCTGGGTACGCAGGTGGGCGCGAATGACCGATCTGCGTTTCAGAGCGCTACCTTTCTTTCCAAAACACAATTGAAAAAGCTACCGCCGGCCCCCTCCCCTTACAAACTTGCTGGCAAATGTGTCAAAGATTAAAATGTGTTGGTTTTTTTTTTTTTACTAAGAAATGTTCTTTTCTCAAAGATGCATCCGCCCCCCCTCCCCATTGCTAGTGCATTCAACTTATTAGAGTGATGGAAAAGGAATGCTATCTCTAGGCATCAGGCAGGAAGAAACTGCAGCAGAAAAGCTTGGTTCCTTGGGGAGAGCTCGGATATCAGACTTGCAGAGCAGTGGGTTCAACCCATCAGCTGCCACCTACCCCCCCCCCCCCATCTCAGCTCTGTTAGATTGCTGTAATCGATTACCGTCTTCTCCTGACCAAACAGTGGAAGGAGGAGAGAGAACGCACAGAACTGCTGCCTGTCTGCCTCTCTTTGATTTGATGGCCTTTATTCCTTCTAATTGGATAAAATAGGAAGTCACTAGCAGTCCTGTGTTGCTGGGTGTACTGATTTTGCTCCAGCCAGCCCTGCAGAGGGGTGGGGTGGGGAAAGAAAGCCGAGAGCGTGTCTGTAGATCAAAGAGACTGCCGGGGGGGGGGGGGGGAGTAGCAAAGTGAGCGAGTGCTCAAGAAGGACAAAAGGGGGGAGTGGAAGGGAGTTACCACCCTTCTGGCATTGCTCTGCCTTTCAAACCTCTGTGTAATGATATTGTTTGCAGTGATGCTCGGAGAGCAGGCACCTGCTGCTCGGGCATGATTCAGCCTCTTTCAGCCGTCGCTCTCACACCACAGGATGCTGTTGCTACTGTCACTGTCCGCTCTGCCGCCGCCGTTGCTGCTGGTCCCGGTTTTGCTTTTGCGCCTGCTGCCTGCCGGGTGTTTCCTTGTTCCAAGCAGCCCCCAGCCTCCGACGCTCAAGGTGAGGAGCCAGCCTTTCACCCTGGGCTGCTGGCTCACTTAAGCCGAAGGTGTGTTCTTTGTCTGGTGGGGTTCCCCCTGCTCTACGCCGCCGCCGCCGCCCTCGGAGGAGCTGGCATGGCTTGAGAGGCACGGAAGGAATTGGAAAAGTGGCCAGGGAAGGGGAGCGATATAGTTACTAAGCAGCTCTTTGTGCTAGTTTAATAGGACAGAGGGGTTTCTTTTTTTAACCTCTCCCAGGCCGGAGGAGGTTCTCCAACTTGGACTCTCGACCAACTCCCGTGGTGTGATTTCTTTCCGGAGTTGGGGGATTTGATTTTTTTTTTTTTTTTGCCTGTCTTGCCGTAACCAACCGGCCTTTTGGGCGTGAGCCGGTTCCGATTTTTATGCCTGAATATGTCTGAAGGAGCTGCCGAGACTTTCCCCCACTCCTCCGCTCCGCTGAGCCCGGCGGCGTCTCTCGACGGGCTCCCCGCGGAGGACGGCATGCCAGGGATGCACCCAGAGGACAGGCGGGTCCAGGGAATGGCAGGCCTCGCCGCTACTTGCTGCGTGTGCTTGGAGGCAGAGCGATGGAGGGGCTGCCTCAACTCTGAAAAGATCTGCATTCTCCCCATCCTGGCTTGCCTGCTCAGCCTCTGCCTCTGCATTGCTGGCCTCAAGTGGGTGTTTGTAGATAAAATTTTTGAGTATGACTCTCCTACCCACCTTGACCCGGGGAGAATCGGGCAAGACCCCGTGATCTCTGTGGGGCCTACTGCTCTGTCTGCTTGGGTGCCTTCGGCAGCGCATACCTCGCCGTTCCCGGTGCCGAGCCCCGAAGCCAAGCTTGAAGTGACGGTGCAAGCTGATAGTTCGCTCGTGCCCTCCGAGCCTTTCCTCTTCCCTTCCCCCCATAACCGGGTCTTAGATTTTCCATTGTTGTCCTCTGCCGCACCCTCCTTCCCTCCACCCACTCTGGAGCCTGAGATGAGAGAGGCTACCACCGCGCCTCCGGCACAAACCGTCGAAACCAATCTCCAAACCGCTCCAAAACTTTGTAAGTATCCGCTAATTCCCTCCCCCCACCCTCTGCAGAAGACTTTGATTGCTCTGTAGCATTTCCTTGCCTCTGACATTGCATGCGAAGTTTGCACAAGCTGAGTGAGCCACAGGGATGGATCACAAAGTCTCTGAAAGGGTTGCTAAATAGACATGGTGGTTGTACCAGACAGGATATTTTTACAGAGGTAGATCCTAGCCAGTTATCAAGAGGCAAGTCTTTGCAAGTTCCTTCATTATTGAAAAGGAGAAATGAATTGATTTACATGTTGACTGGTACCTTTTCCTCATAATCAGGCCGGCCGTTTCAGGGATTAGCTTGATTTGATTATGTTGCTTTGAGTCTCCTGTATTTGTTAATTTCATTGCCCTGTCTTACCGAGCATTTCTGTTTCCTCTTTCCTGTATTGCATTGCGGATAAATGCCCCTGCCGTCTTCCTGAAGCAGTCAGCGAAGGGCGACAGTCCGTCTGTCGAGCTGCCAATATTTCAGAGTTGTTAATAAAGCAATTACAGTTATGACTTTTTTCTTTCATTCAAGGGTCCTTACTGGTGGGTTTCTCCCCCCCCCCCGCAAAGGTTTGACTCTGAAAAACCTTGCTTATTAATGTTGTCTCCCTGGCTTAGCGAGGATGACTTAATTCAGGAGCTCATACGCAAACAAGGAGGTGTAGACGGGGGACCCCAAATTGCCTTTTTAAAAATCAAAACTCCTGGAGAATTTTCTCTGGGTTTATCCTAAAGCATCCAAGTAATTTGTTGCTGGAATATAATGTCTGTGACATGTCGTTCTAACCTGTCAGATGGGAGCAGATGAGAGGTGAGCTCTGTAATTCTTGGAAAGGAAAAGACAGCCTGCCGTTGTGCACAGGTCTGGTGTCCACAGGCGAGGTCTCCAGTGGTTAATCCGGGCAGCACATGTTGTTGTAAGTTTGCTCATGAGAGTGTCTAGCCTCCCTCCTTTGTACCATTCCTAAACCACTGCAGGCTGAGGACTTGGTGGTTCCTACATGCTGGGCCTCACCCCGATCTCATGGAAATCAATGTGAGCGTTGCCCCGGAACTCCGCTTGAAGCTCAGGCTCAGTGTAGACCTCATGAGTGGTATTTACTCTTTCACTCATCCTCTTGGATCAACTGGGTTAGAGTTTATATTGGGATATATTGTGAGCCACTTACGTAGATCTGCCGCCATTCCATGCAGCTGCACCCACGACCAATTAGCGTAACGTCAAGTGAAATGATTTTGAAAGGAGATTTTATGTACAGCCCTGTGCGGCCTTTTGCTTCATTAGTGCATCATGGCCAGCTGTTGGATGAAGAGTAACTTTTTGGAGGATAACTGATAAGAAAACAGTGGTGTGCAGACAAACAGACGCTTTCTTTGCCTACTTTGAGATCAGTTGGGAGACGATTGGTTTAGTCATTGAGACCAACCTTGGCAGTGATGCTGACAAAGGGTTATTTCCTCCCAGTAGTAATTAGCACCGAAACTCCTTGTCTGCTGCAAATCTCATCAGCATCGTTAAAGGTACGGCAGCTGTCACTGCAGTCGCCGCGTCTTTGCACCTTTAACACCATCTAGCTGACACGGCTTGGGGAGGGACTGGGAGCAGCGTTTGCAAAACAGAGCAACCTGCAAAATTCAACAGGGACGAGGTGGTTTTCCTTCTCTTGATCCCTCAGACTCTGGAGTAAATGTAGCCACAAAAGCCGTTATCTGCATTCAGATCCCCTCGCATCTGGGAGATAAATGGCTGTCCAGGAATTAATTTTGTAGCTAAATATCGACTAAGCATTTTAAGGGATCTGCCTTGCTCATAGATCTTGGTAGAAGGTAAAGGAGGGCTGGTTTGGTTTGCACGGGGTGGGAAAAGATTTACTTCTGCCTCGCTGTGCCAGCCCGGCACATTCTGCCACTTCAGGCAGCTGCTGTGCCTTGAATCCCTGTGGAGATACGAGTGGGAAGGCAGGTGGCAAAATATCCATTGCATTCAAAGAGGCAAAAGTTAGAGGGATAGACAGGAAACGGCACCAAACCTGGGTTATTCATGAGCACTTGCGTCGAGTATAAAATTCTGGTGTCTCAGGAAGTCCCATCTGTAAATTGGATTGGCCTTTTGGCATCTTGCCCACTCTGGGCATGACTAGATAATTTATTCACACAACACTTGTGCGTGTTTTTTCCCTTTGCCTTGATAATTTTTCACCTGAGCTCAGTAAGGGCTGGCATGGCTCCTGTTCTATGATTGACACATTTATTTCAGAATCAGACCTGTCAGTGCACTTTCGAATCCCTTGCTCCTCTTCCCTGTTCTACCTACCTCAGCATGTTCTGTTTAGAGCTCAACCCTTCAAGGTCACCGTCTGTGGAGGGCTAATTGATTCTTCTTTCTCCTGGAATCCAGGAGCGCGCAGAAGAGAGACAGTCCTAGGAATTGCGGGCGTTGCGTTAGACCCATGAGCAGTCTACCTTGTATGATTATACTTTGTATCCCCCCCCTCCCCCAGATAGAAACAGTGCCTTTTCCTTCCTTTGTGGCTTCCCTTTTCAAATGGTCCTTTGTACTTTGCTTAAACAGAATAGAGAAGCTCATGTTTTGAAGTGTCCACATGTATGAGGCGTGTCAGTCTGAGGTAAATTGCACGTGTGAATATTTAATTTGCATGGGCCTATACGATATTATGCCTTAACCTACAGTCTATGTCCATGAAGGATGTACAGATCTTATAGGAGTACAGTGCAGGAGCTAAATTACATATTTTTCTCTTTAAATGCATCCCTGTATCACATGGGTTCCCAAACTGGGGGTGTGTGAAGTAATTCTGGGGGGGCGGGGGAGGCGCGAGGCGACCCAACCCCCCCCCCCCCAATCAAGTTTTGCTGCCCTGGTCAGTTCCTTTTTTTTTTTTCCTAGACAAGTTTTGCTGCTATTGGGGGAGGGGGGGGAGGGAGGGCGTGAGGGTTTTTCAAAAATCTAAAAGGGGGTGTGATGCTGAAAAGTTTGGGAACCACTGCTGTAGCAACACATCAAGTGCTCTAATGATTGTTTCCATAGTCCTCTGATGGGTCTTTTTTCGTAATCGTTGTTTTGGTTATAGCTGCATAATATCTAAACTGTTCCTGCCTCCCAGTAGGTCTGTAAGCGGTGTTCACTTTCCATTTAAATGGATTGGTGCCCAAACCAATTAAGCTCTTAAACCTATTCATGTGAGCAAAAGTGATAATATGCTAATGAAGGAAAAGGATGAATAGTAGCCCGAAAGCTATGATGCTGTCTTCCAGTTCTCGGTAACATGGGGGAGTTAGAGCTGTGGGTTTTATAGCTCATCTGGGCAGTCAAAGGGTTTGATTCCCCACTTCCTTAGACACTGGCCTGTGGCTTTGTAGTAGGGATGCAATAGTGTAGTCAATTAACCGATTAACCGATAAGCAAAAGCTTATAGGTTAATGCTGTAGGCTACATGCATTCCCCTCCCCCCCTTGCCAATACATTTTTAGTGGGTTGGCCACTAGATCAGTCTTGGCTCACGCTGGGTCTGGGACCTACCCCAGTGTGCTGCGGTGCTGCATTTAAAGTGTATTAGGAGCGGTGCTGCATTTAAAGTGTATTAAGAGCTAGGCGGTCAGGCAGCCTGGCTCTGTTCCAGCTCATGCTGGGTCCGGGAGCTTAGACCCCCTCCCCCCGGACAGGGGCTACTGCCATTCCCTGCTGCTGCCTCTGTATCAGAGGCCACAGCGCAGGACGACAGGCAGCTGGTCCACAAGGGAAGCTGGTTTTTAAACTGGTTTCCCTCGCGGACCAGCTCCCACCTGGCACCCTGCGCTGCTGCCTCTGATACAGAGGCAGCAGCGTGGGGTGGCAGGGGGCTCCCCAGGAGTGGGGCCAGAGCGCACTGGCTGCTGGCCCCACCTCTGGGGACTATAGAATAGTCGAGTAACCAATAAGAATGTGAGGTTAATCGACTATTCAATTAACCGATATTTAACAACCCTACTTTGTAGCCCTACATTTTGCATAGTCAGTTGCATCAATGCAAATTAAGTATAAATCACTCATATTCTGACTTTGTGCTAGTAAAAAGGAGAAGGCAACTGCGAATTGGGCCCCACCACTCGGATGTCGTGGTATTTAACCCTCCCCTTGCACAGGAGTAATTGATTGCACAAGGGAGGAGGAAGAGGGTCAAATCCCACTCTCAGGTTGCCCCACTTGAAAGCAGGCGTAAATGCGTTTTGCTGGAGCAGCTTACATTCATGTCAGGGTAACTGAGCGCGTCATTTGGTGCAAGGCCTGGAACCAGCCAGCAGGTATCTTGCATGGCACTGAAGAGCTGTTTGAGCTAGTCCCAGGCAGGCCTGGTCTACACTGCTCCTTCGTCTTCCATTTTTGTTTTCCTCCATCCGCTTCGGGGATTTAGTCTCTTCTGGCGTTTCTGTTGCTTGGGGTGCTTGGTTTGGCTTTTCTTGACGATGTGCTTCCTGACCTGTGATTAAAAACATGGGTTCTTCATGGCAGCATGGCCCTTCCTGGTGTCTCTACTTCGTTACACACCTAGGCCATGTCTACACTACAGATAAGATCGAAGCTGCCGCCATCGATCTTCCAGGGTTCAAATTAGCGGGTCTCATGAGGAACTGAGAGGGTGCTCCCATCAATGCTGGTAGTCCCGCTCCTACAAAGGAGTAAGGGAAGTCGAAGGGAGAGTGTGCTTCCGCCGACTTCCCGCAGCATGGACGGCGCCAAAATTCGACTTAAGATTCTTTGACTCAAGCCACACAAATTATGTAGCTGGAGTTGCGTATCTTAATTCAAATGTATCCCCTAGTGTGAACCTAGCCTGAGGTAGCATGGCCAAGTGAGCAGCCTTCAGAACTAAGGGCTGGTCCGTGGGACATCTAGCTAAGTTATGCAACTTCAGTTAGGTGAATAACATGACTGAAGTTGATATACTTGGATCTACTTTCCGCAGTGTCTTTGCTGCCCTGTGTCAACGGGAGATGCTCTCTGGTCCATTTCCCGTGCACTTCTCATTGCAGTGGAGTACTGGAGTCAACGGGAGAGTAACTGGTAGTAGATTTAGCGCATCTACACTCAACACCATAAATCGACTTTGCTGCCCTGTTGATTGAGGGAATAGTGAAGACATGCCCTAAGTCTCATGAATTCTGATGCTGGCTCTGCCAGTGACTATCACTGTGGCCAGTGACCCTTTGCTTCCTCATTTTCTCCATTTTAAAATGAGGATAACGTGTCCCTCTCTCCCAGGGGTTAACCATTGCTTGGACTGCGCATTAAAGATGGAAATGTTGTTAATTCAGCTCCCTTGGTTTTGACAGCTCTTTTGATTTTCCTTTCTCTGATTTCTGCCTCATATTTTACTTGTCTCCCTTTTTTTCTTCCTTTCTTCACAAGCAGTGTCAGCAAAATGATTGTTTTCAGTGTTCAGGCCATTTAAAAAAAGCCCTTTCAGACTTGAGAACAGGGCCATTTAGCACAAAACCAATCCACTCAAAATAATCGATGCACCACGGCATAATTTCGAATCTAAATGGGCCTATTTTAGGGTTTGGAAAAAAATGAAGGGAAAACTTGACTTTTAAGTGGCTTTACATCACAGCATCGATATTTTCCACATTTCTGTCCCCTTAACTCTTCTATTTTTTCTGCCTCCTTTATCTCTTCTCATTTTCCTTATTGGCTCTGCTACCTCTGCATCTGATTTTCTTCTTTACCTCCTCTCTATTGTCCATCTCAGCATCCACCCTCCAGTCCCCGCTTCCCTTATGCAATGGTTTTCACCACCGTGCAGGGATTATGGAATCTGGCAGGCCTGGATGTACTATTCCTTTCTCTCTCTGTGCTAGTGCATGCTGGGAAATGCCTCTCAGGGTACATCTACATTGTAGTTACACACCTGAAGTAGAACCCAAACATCTACATTGCAATTGTTGGTCCCTTCGTCTGAGCTCCGTGAACCCGAGACAGCTGGCATGGGCCAGTCACGGGTTTGCCATTGTGGCGGAGCCATGCCCTCAGAGGTTGTGCACAGAGCTGTGTTCGATAGGGGGGATGGGAAGGAGGAACAGTATAGGGGTTTGTTTCCTCAAGGTTAGAGATAGAGGAGATGAGAGCAAGAGATGGCTTCCCATTCCCAAAGCATGGGTCTTGAACTCATGCCCAATGAAGCCAAAGGCAGGGCTTCCGTTGACTCTGATGGTGCCGTGTCAAACATGGGCATGATGTTTTGACTGGCCTCCATGACTCCAGCTGCTACTGGTAATGGATGGCGGTTTTGGTGTGTCCGTGGGTACGTTTACGCGGGACTGCCCCAGTTATCTGTAACAGGTTACACCCTACATCTTTGGAAAAATGAGGCCACAAATGACCAAGAGAACCAGCCAAAAAGGGGTCCCAAGCCCACAGTGCGATATAGAGACGCTGGCTGGCTGCGTAGAATTGTGACTCCTGACACATGTCGCTGGGTCTCTGTTAAGCAGTCTTAGTTAAAAATAGGCCCAGATACGGAGCCCTCCAATCTCTGTGTTTTCTTAAGCACTGTCATGTTAGCATGCACGTGCTGAGAGGAGCTTTAGACATGTATAATAAGGGTAATAATACCCAGAATAAAGCTGGTCTGGTGTTTGTGTGCGTGAGCAAGAGAGAGAGAAATGGGTGGAGTGCCATACATGTGGACTATTCATATTAGTCACAAGTAGCAGAGTCATAGAATCATAGTACACTAGAACTGAAGGGACCTCGAGAGGTCATCAAGTCCCGTCCCCTGCCCTCACAGCAGGACCAAGCACCCTCTAGACAGATGTTTGCCTAACCTGCTCTTAAATATCTCCACAGATGGAGATTCCACAACCTCCCTAAGCAATGTATTCCATTGTTTAACCACCCTGACAGTTCGGAAGTTTTTCCTAATGTCCAACCTAAACCTCCCTTGCTGTAATTTAAGCCCATTGCTTCTTGTCATGTCATCAGAGGTCAAGGAGAACAGTTTTTCTCCTCCTCCTTATTAACACCATTTTAGGTGCTTGAAAACTGCTATCATGTCCCCTCTCAGTCTTCTCTTTTCCAAACAAATAAACCCAGTTCTTTCAGTCTTCCCTTACGGGTCATGTCTTTTAGACTTTTAACCATTTTTGTTGCTCGTCCCTGGATCCTCTCCAATTTCTCCACAACGGTCTTCAAATGCGATGCCCAGAACTGGACAGAATACTCCAGTTGAGGCCTAATCAGAGCAGAGTAGAGTGGAAGAATGACTTCTCATGTCTTGCTCATAGCACTCCTGTTAATGCATCCCAGAATCAGGTTTGCTTTTTTTGCGACAGTGTCATGCTGTTGGCTCATGTTTAACTTGTGATCCACTATGACCCCTAGATCCCTTTCTGCAGGACTCCTTCCTAGACAGTCACTTCCCATTCTGTATGTGTGACACGGATTGTTCCTTCCTAAGTGGGGCACTTAATTTGTCCTTATTAAACTTCATCCTATTTACCTCAGACCATGACTGACGTATTCACTTCTTCCTAAACATGTTATAATAAATCCCTTCTCGCCTCCTATAGGGTGACATATTTTATTAATTTTGTGGGTTTTCTTTTTCTTTCTTTCTTTCTTTCTGTTTAGTTTCTTGTTCCTGTTTTTCCCCTTTTCACTAAATTAATTTATTTTATAACAGTTATTTGGATTGTATGTGTAGAAGGCTAAATTGCTCTAAAACCAATGGGTCATATTGTACATTCACTCACATTGGTACAACCCTCCCAAAAAGTCAGTGAACTGTACCCATAATAACTCAGGGCAGTACTTGGCTCCATATTGGGTTAAATAAAGCTTGTAACATTATCATTAGTTGCATCTAGTAATTTCTAAAGCCTTGCTTCAAAAGAGCTCTGAGTTTTTCGGAGTGAAGTTGCAGTTGACCTTTTTTAGTTTGTTTGGACTGCTTTTAGTTTATTTGGGCTGCTTGGTCTGAATATTTCTTTGTAAGCCTTATTTGTAATTGAGAATTAAGTATTGGCTTTATTGAAGTTTTCCACAGTAAATCTTTCCCGTTGTATATGTATAGAGTGTGTATTTCTTATATTAATGTGTATATAAATCTACAAGCTGTACATATATCTGAGTGTGATGTTCATCATGATTTCCTTATAAAAATGGCATCTCAGGCCATATCACATTTTTGATCAGTGGGGAGAACTGCTTAATAATTGGCATGACAAGGCCCAAAGTTTGGATTTTCACTTCATGGGACTTGAATTATTATCTTTCTGCACCTATTGTACTTTTAAGTCCACTACTATAGTTACAGTTGGCATTGCAGGGTCTAGAAAGGGATATGCACTAGAAGCGGACACTAGAGTGATATAAATGAAGCCTTCTATGTTTGTTCATTTGTAGTCCTGCTATTGGAAACACAATGGATTTGCTGCAGAAACCCAAGTCTGGGTCAATATCGATTCAGTGAGCTGGCTCGGGGAAAGATCATCTGATAGCAGGCTGCAGCAGACAGCACCTGAGCGGAGGCCACTCTGTGAGGCCTGATAAAATAGCACAGCAGAGGATGAAGGAAAAGCGCATTTTGTCAGGAACTTAGATGCGTTCGGCACAAGGGCTTTCTGGATTTTTTGGCTGTGATGGTAGGTAGCTGACCTGTGCTTCCTTCTCCACTCCATGCAGGAGCTATGCCAGGGACGCAGAAGGGGGTTAGGAGCAGACCAAGACAAACTGGGATGCGTGGCACAGGGTCTGGCTGCCTCTGGCATAACTTAGAGCAGCCCGAGGGTGCTCTAAATTGCACTAGATGCAATTTCAGCCCTGCCCCAGCCAGCCCAGAATAAGGGTAGAGAAAAGGTGCCAAAAAGCTACCACCTCCTCTTTGAGTTCTGTTGCATATTATTGCTAACCACCCTTTCATAATATTTCCTAGTTCAATTAAATAAAACTTGTTCACGTATCACTCTTTTTTCTTAATATACTCCATCCTGAAACAGGCTGGCAGAGGGTTCTTAGGGCTCAGATGGGTGTTGTACTTTTGGCAGTGCATGTTTTTCTTCAGCTTTTAAGATGAAAGGAAGTTGGTCATGACTAGGTAGTTGCATGATGCCAGATAATGCGTATGAAGCTACAATCTGCAGTCTCATTACCGACGTGCTTCAGGTTTGCTCTGGAGTTCCTGAAAAAAAGAGTGGGATTTTATACTTTTACCAGTCAATTAATTCTTAGCATTAGACACATCAAAGGGGGAAAAGACGACAGGCACATTCAAAAGCCTCTCTGCGTGCAAAAGAAACCACCAAGCTTATTAAAAAATATGATTTGACTCTTCTAAGGTGTTGACTGAAGTCAACTGGAAGGTGCTAGAGAATCAGATTCAGTAGGAGAGCGCCTAACACCTCCAAGCGCATTTGTTATTTTGGCTGTGATAAGTTTGTGTCGGCAGCCTCAATAAACACACTGGCCTGAGTTCAGTAAAACTAAAGGCCCTTTTCTGCCCTTCTAGCAAAAATAACTTAACGCCCTCTCTAAGGGTATGTCTACACTAGCTCATTAGTTCGAGCTAGGTAGGCAAATTAGGGCAACTGGCGCTGCAAATGAAGCCTGGGATTTAAATATCCCGGGCTTCATTGGCATGTTCCCGGGTGCCGCCATTTTTAAATCCCCCTTAGTCTGAACTCCGTGCCCGTGGCTACATGTGGCACAGACTAGATAGTTCGAATTAAAGATCCTAATTCGAACTACCTAGTCTGTGCCGCGTGTAGCCGCGGGCATGGAGTTCAGACTAAGGGGGATTTAAAAATGGCGGCGCCCGGGAACATGCCAATGAAGCCCGGGATATTTAAATCCCGGGCTTCATTTGCAACTCCGGTTGCCCTCATTTGCCTACCTAGCTCGAACTAACGAGCTAGTGTAGACATACCCTACGGCCCTTGGACATCATTAGAGCATTATGAAGGGGCCTTAGTGTAGCTAAGAATCGAGCCCTAATGTATTTGGTTAGGGAGAGGGTCAAGACAAAAAGAGGCGGGGACGGGAGACACTGAGAGGCTTGGAGTCAGTTAGGCCCAGAGGACAGCCAGAGAGAAGGCCCCTTGTGGCTGGACAGGGGAGAGATGGATAGGAAAAGCTTGTGCGTTTTAAGAAGCTAGAGACTAGAGAAGAGATGATGTGCCTGGGAGAAGTGAAGGGAGACACGTTTGTCCTTTCTCCCTTGTAAGAGAAAGCAAGAAAGATCTGGCCCTCGGTACCACAGGTCTCTTGAGACCAGTGTAGGGCCTTTTGGCCCCATATGTCCACCGCTGGCTCTGGGACCCTCTCCACAGGCTCAGGCGTACAATTTTAAAGCAGTACCTTCTCTGGCTGTCCTGTGACTCTGAAAATCTCTGCTGGGCTCCCTCGAAATGAAGGGAAAGCGAGCCCAAACCTCCCCAGCCTCTGCCACCGCATGGCTCCTCCATCCTAGCCTTCCGTTCGCCTGCGGTGCTTATAGATTTTTTGCAAGTTACTAATAACAGTAGTCTCAATTTGTAGCTCCCTCAGCCCTGTAATTTTAGTGATCTATGACTGTGTGCGCGTGTGTGTGTGTATTCCATTATTGCAAAGAAAAGCCATATTTCAGGTTCAAAGAGACAATCAATATGGTAGTGCACAGAGTCTATTTTTCAAAGCCAGTTAACTGAAAGATACCCTATAATTCCCCCTTGGCTTTAAAAAACAGTCAGTGGCCAATAAAGCCAATCTATGGGCTGTTGAACAAAGAGGTCTGAGTCAGTGGGTACGTCTAGACTACACCTCTCTGTCGACAGAGAGATGTAGATTAGGCACTTTGAAATTGCTAATGAAGTGGGGATTTAAATATCTCACACTTCATTAGCATAAACATGGCCACCGCTTTTTTTCGAAACGGAGCTTTTTCGAAAAAAGAAAAGGCCGTCTAGATGCAGATCTTTCGAAAATACAAGCCTTTTCGAAAGATCTTCGGAAAAAAAAAGGCCATCTAGACGCGGATCTTTTCGAAAGATCCCTTATGCCTCCTAAAATGAGGTTTACAGGATCTTTCATAAAAGGGTTGTATTTTCGAAAGATCTGCATCTAGACTGCTGTTTTTTCTAAAGAGCTCCGTTTTGAAAAAAGGCGGTGGCCATGTTTATGCTAATGAAGCGCGAGTTATTTAAATCCCCACTTCATTAGCAATTTCGATGTGCCTAATGTACATCTCTCTGTTGGCAGAGAGGTGTAGTCTAGACACAGCCTGTGGCTGGCAACTTCTCCAGCTATTCTTCCTTGCTGGCATCAAGCTTTTAAATGGGCCCTGCTCTGGAGATTAGAGGAGGTTTCTTTCTTTCTGTAGGTGCCTCAGTGACATTATCATTTTACTCATTGCTGGTAATCGGCAGTTTTCCGTTTGCGCCATTCCCCTCTCTGGCCCCGTGGAATCTGGAAGCAATATTTCCCTTTCTGTCTGCTGTGAGGGGAGGCAGACACGTGGCAACACGCTCAGGATGTAAAACCCCATAGGATTCTAAGCTCTGTCTTCAGATGAAATATAAAGGCACTTAGGTTCCTAAGGGGGACAGTTAGCTGGTCTTGGAAGGACTCGGGGATAGGAGAGAAAGAAAAGAAACATTCATTTGCCTTATACACTCTGCTGAGTTTTGACAAATGTGAAACCTCAATAAGCCATGGTTCGAAAAGCCATTTAGCACATCAATATAGTTGTCACTATTAAAAAGTTAGCATCTTCCAACAGTTGCCACCTACTAATATCCACGTATGCCCGCCTCTTAGAAAATAATCGTGGCATTTTGGGTACCTCAGTGTGGTGAATACAAGTGGATTCTGACACATTCGGGATGTTGGTAAATATTGACTTATTAATGCTAAGCACCTGCCATTTTTTCTGCTATTAATTTAATTTCCTATGTTTTATTTTTATGTAGTTCTCCACTTTGATTGGATAGTGAAATATGGTCTATTGATCGTTATTTTGCCAGTTATCTTGTGTACTACTTTGGCTGTAAACTTTTTGTGTTGGATATCCAGTGGGGGCCCAGCGTTGCTTTTCTGGGACCCCTGCATAGTAGTGAACTCAGCTTTTATTGCAGAAAGAAAGGTACACTGGTTATTTACTGAGAGATTTTTTTTTACAAGGATCACATGAAGACAGTGTACGTGATAGCAAATTATAGACTAGTTGAAAAATAAGAATGGGGTCGGAAGAGAGCTACAAGAAAAATTCAAGGCCTAGAAACCCTGTCTTAAGGGGAAGACTTGAGAAGTTCAATCTAGTTTATCAAAGAGAAAATTATAGACTAGTTGAAAAATAAGAATGGGGTCAGAAGAGAGCTACAAGAAAAATTCAAGGCCTAGAAACCCTGTCTTAAGGGGAAGACTTGAGAAGTTCAATCTAGTTTATCAAAGAGAAAATTAAGAGGTGACGTAGCCCTGATCTACACTAGGGAGTTATTTCGAAATAACCCCCCTTATTTCGAATTAATAAGTAGAGTGTCCACACTACCACACCCTTTATTTCAAAATAACAGGCCACTTATTTCGAAATCTGCACTCCTGCTTTCCTCAAGGAAGAACACTAATTTCAAAACAGTTATTTTGAAATAACAGTAGTGTGGACGCTCTGGTGCTGCTATTTCAAAATAACTACTTCCCAGAGTAATTCGAACTAATTATTCCCCAGTGCTTCCTGGGGCTCTGTCGAGGCAGTGTGTTCACAATAACAGAGTCTGCCTCAGCCTAATTTCGAGGCTCCCCTGTAGT
Organism: Pelochelys cantorii; assembly: GCA_032595735.1. NCBI lineage: Eukaryota > Metazoa > Chordata > Testudines > Trionychidae > Pelochelys > Pelochelys cantorii. The sequence goes on from CM064330.1 coordinate 127,426,602, forward strand.
GGGGACACACTATTTCTCTTTTATTATTTCGGGAGTTATTATTTCAAATTTAGTTATTTCAAAGTAATTTCCTAGTATAAACATGCCATTACTTGCAACCCACGAGCACAAGATTTCAGGCGGCATAACAAGATCCAGTGTCTGAAAGCTGAAGCTAAAAATATGAGCTAGAAGTAGGCCACAAACTTCTCACAGGGAGAGTTATTAACTCTTGGAACAATTTACTCACGGACACGGTAGACTCTTTAGTACTTGGAATTTTGGAATCAAGGCAGAAGGCCTTTCTAAAAAGGGTGGTGCACTTCAACCGTAAAATATGGTCTTGATGTGGGAATGACTGTGAAATTCTCCTGCCTGTGTTGTGCCGCGGTCAGATTAGGTTATTATAAGGGTCCCATCTGGCCTTGAAAATTATGTATCTACAATGGCCTTTTTGGAGTTGTTTTCTCTCCTTGGCACTGACATTTCAGACCATGTAGATTTGATGATGGTGGTGGCTGGGGATGCTTTTCATTAGCTAGTAACAGTCATCAGAACCTAAACCATGCAAGCAATGTTTTCCAAATGTGAGTGGACCGTAGGAGTGGCTTGGTTTGGGACTGACTGTGATCCCCCGATAGGTGTTAAGTTGTAGGCCAAATTAGAAAGGCAGCATGTGGAGAATGGGTGGAGCAGGGAGACAAATTTCCTCTTTGCACTAGTAATGTCAGTAATATAGGATGAATTTCTCTAGTCCGGCACCCTTGGGATCTGACCAGTGCCAAACCAGAAATTTTGCCAAACCACAGGCGGTCAATATTGTCTAGCAGCATTACCAATACTCCCACTTCTCACTGGGCTTTTAGAAGACACTGAGGGGTAAATTAGAGCTAAATAACAGCACAGAGCACTGACAGCCAGGATGGTGGCTATAAACAAACTTTATGGGACTGTGGGAAACTTGGCCACACCCATGATAAGTGGACATCCGGCTAACTAAAATCATGCCGGACCATGGAGGTTGCTGGACCAGAGAGTGCTGGACTAGAGAGGTTCAACTTGTAATAATACAGTAGCATCTTGAAGTAGCAACAGATGTAATCAGAGCCCTAACACATGAGGCTCTGTAACAATAATAGCTCTTTCTTGTATAGCTTAAATAATGAGAGAGACTCCTTTCCCCCCAAAGGGGTTAGAATCTAAATAAACAGACAAGCCACACAAAGAGGTGGGAGGAGAAACAAGCAACATGATTTGCCCAAAGCCACCCAGTAAATCATTGTCAGAGATGGGACTAGAGCCAAGAGCTTCTGACTCCGAGTCCAGTGCCCTATCCCCTGGACCAAGCTTGTCATAGAATCATAGAATGCTAGAACTGGAAGGAACCTTGAGAGGTCATCGAGTCCAGTCCCCTGCCCTCACAGCAGCACCAAGCACCATTCTAGATCATCCCTGAGAGGTGTCTGTCCAACTTGCTCTTAAATATCCCCAGAGATGGAGATTCCACAACCTCCCTAGGCAATTTATTCCTTCTCTCGCTTTTCATTATTAGTGACATTTTGCACAAGAACAGGTTCTTCTTGTCTTCAGCTTCCTTGGCGTCTCTTTCCTTGCCTGAAGTACCAATCCTCTTCCCGTAACTTGGCGGTTGCGTGCTGCAGCCGTGATGGTGAGGTCATCAGTGGAGGGTTACATCTGCATGTGGAGTGAGAGCCATATCACCCGCGTAGAGTCTGAGAGCTGGGCTGGGTGGGCCAAGTGAAGCTGGTATGAGGAGATGGTGAAATTCCCCATTCTCAGCTTTGGTGCAGAGCACAGTATGGTAGCGTGGCTCATTTGCAGTCACTGCTGCAGCCTAGGTCAGTGTGGACCCTAGAGTCTCTCACTCCATTTACACCTCTGACAGTGTCTGTCGAGCTAGCATGGAGACCCTTTCTGGAACGATCCATGCGTTGCCTGGCCCCCGTGGGCAGAGTTTAGCTGGTGTGGAGGGTGTTGCACAGCCTTTTACGCCACAGGCGAACGTTGCCCATGGCTATCTCCAGCGAAGGAGATAGATACATTGAATATGGTTCAGCATTTTCCGTGAAGAACCGGCAGAGCAGTAGGAGAGTTTTGTGAAATTGAGAGGCAGGGGGATTTGAGGGTGGAACGCAGGCACTTTTAACAGTCTGTTTGATAATGCCCTTTTCTCGCCGGAGGGGGAAGGATGGATAATCGGTGACGATGGTAATGGATATCCCAATGGGATTTAATTAAAATGGCCCACCATCTTACCCATGTGAATTTTATCTTCCCATGTAAAGAGGATTAATACAGTAATATAGCTTAGATGAAGCCATTGAAAAGCCAGAATTAGTAAACTGTTGCCACATGAATACCACACATTTTCTATGCTGTAATAAACTCCAGCCGCTCTCTCTGATAACCGCAGGCAAATGCTGACTTTTTAATTCTGAATAATTTGATGCTGACTGTAATTTGCATTATAAAACAACACACTTCAGCACCCAACCAGTCTTTTTCCCAGCTGGTGCTAGGTGGGAGCTTAGTGTTCAAATTGTCCTCTACCTTTCCAGTCAAGGCAGGGCTTTGGATGGTGGGGAATAAGCAGAACCCCCATGATACCATCCGGAGTCTATTTGTTTTGCAAATGGAAAGTACGGTGAGTTTCTTTCAGATTAGTGGTTTGCAGGGTGAATGCACATGGCATATCAGAGGGGTGTCCTTGAGGGCACATCTACACCACAGCGTTATTTCAGAATAACATTATTTCGAAATAACAAAGAGCCCGTCTACGCAGCAAGCCATTATTTCGAAATAATGTCAAGCTGGAGGACTTCTTACTCCGACTCCTGTAACCCTCATTGTACAAGGAGTAAGGGAAGTCAAAGGAAAGGTGTTCTTCCTTCGACTTCCTGCTGTGTAGACAGTGCCAAAGCCGAATTAAGCTACCATTTTGACATCAGCTATGCAATTGACATAGCTGAAGTTGCGTAGCTTAATTCGACTTTTGCCCTGCTGTGTAGACGCACCCCATGAAGATCTAAGAAATGGCATGTTGCGGAAATGCAACGAGAGACCGCAGCTTAGATTTTTTTTTCCTTTTAGAATCACCATCTGCTCTTCTTCCTGCCCCCTATTAATAAATGGAACGTGGAAGAAAATTTGGTCACCTTTTAAAATTCGGTAACTGATCAGGGAGCAGCCTGTGGAAAAAGCTGGTGAAAGCAATGGCCATTACGAAAGGGGTATTGACGAAGGGGAGCAAAAGAAGACCCTTTTGTCAGAAGGGAGCTAAGAAATGGCCCAATACTATATGTTAATTTGCACGCCAAGTTTTAGAGCAACCTGTCCTTTTGTGAGCTTCTGTTCTGATCACACAAATTCCCAGCTATGAGGGTGCAGTACAGAGGGTGCATCGTTTTCATGCCCTGTACTTGTCCACATTCTTCTCTGCTTCAAATGCATGCCACTTGATATTCTCAGTGTACGCAGACTGAGTGATCTGCCCCTTAATACAGTTGAATACAGTACAGGATTTCTGAATTATGCATAAGATCATAGATAGGGAACAGCACTCCCTAGCTCCTATTTGAGGTGATGATGGGTGGAAGGGGAGGGAAAGTAATATACTGCCACTTTTCATTTTTTATGTGTTCGCTGGGTTAAAAGCAAGCCTTGAATTGTGCCATTTTTTTCCCCTGCCTGACTATTTAATCACCTGGGAGAGCACCAGCCAGAGTTTCACGGGAAGATTTATTAGGCTCCAAACTGTCAGCAAAGTGCTTCCTTCAGTCGACCATTGGGAAGCAGCCTGGCTTAGACCATTAATGGGCTTCAGTCTGGAAAAAATTAGTGACTGATTGAAATGTCACAGTAGTGTTGGCCCTCTGGGCGGTGTGCTAAATGGTACTGAGTTCCTGGAGAGATTGTTCTTGCTGCGGATGTTCTTGAGCGGCTCGCTATCTGCTTGAAAGGCATTGCGATGTAAATGCTTTTTTTCTTTCTCCTCGAAAAGAGCAGGGAAAAGGCGAAGGCGCTTGCTGCAGCTTTTATGGAGCTGTATCCTGCATCTCACTTTGCTAGTTCTTGTGGCGTTCAGAGCATTGTATTACTGTTTGCTCTGTGTTAGCGAGTGGGAGCCTACTCATGAACCAGGGCCTGGTGGTGCCAGGTGCTGTACAACCCAAACAAAAAGATTGTTCCCACCCTGTAGAATTTCTGTAATGCTGCTGACTAATGTCCAGATTTATTTTAAAACAAATGACTATGATTTGTAATTAATATGGCAAATTACTGGTGAATTCTATAGCATTACAAAGAACCTCCTGCTGAACCTTTGTTTGAAGGAATCACATGCATGTCCCATTCTCTGACTGCTTTTCTTGTCAGTTTCGTACCAAGATAAAGGGTGCAACTAGTAGGGAGAGCAGGGTTCAGGATGAAAAAGAGTTTAACTATTTGTATTATTAGTGAGTTGAGCCTCATAACAACCCGATGAGGTCACTAAATGTTGTTACCATCCTCCCTCTGCTACAGATTGGGAGAATGATCCCATATCTCTTGGCGCACAGATCTATGCCCGAACCTTAAAACCAGCTTTCCACCCTTTGCAACATGACTTTTATGAGCTGAACACGCAAAATAAATGCTCCCCCCCCACCAATTGCCAGTCATAAATATTCGTAACTTTTTGCCAAAAAGCTCAGAAAATGCAGAGAAATCCTTCTACATTTTTTCTGAACTCTGACATTGTCTTAATTGGTCGACAGTTGTTGATTTTTAGTAACTCGCTAGGAAGCAGGGCCTTGCTCTAGTGTTAGGGAATGCTCTGACAGACCCAAATGACTCAACAATGGATTAAATGAAGGAGGGCAAAATCAGACCTTAACATTTTGAGTTGAGCTGTTTTCAGTTGTCACCTCATTGGCTTTTTAAGGCAATAGATTGTTTAATGGTGGGGGGGAGTTGCAACCTATTGACATTTGTAAAGATGTATTTAAGGCTCATGTAAGGGTCAGTTGTGTCCCCCGGAGTGCCTGCAGAGCCTTTCAGAGCTGGCTCAGTTGGTAGGGGATGTGGTAGGAGATCTTAGCCCCAGCTGGTGGGGAGTGGTGTGCAGGAGGATTGCTAATCAATCTCTGATCAGTGCTAGGCTCCAACCATGCTGCCCTCTGGAAAGAGGTGGCTTAGGACAGCAGACACATAAGTGTGGGCATTTAAGAAGAAACTCAGCGCACAAACTATGTATGTGATCATAGAATCCTAGAACACTAGAATCGGAAGGGACCTCGAGAGGTCATCGAGTCCAGCCCCCTGCCCTCACAGCAGGGCCGAGCACCTGATCAACTGCTGGGATGTCCTGTGCTCCCGTTTAGATTGTGTGCCAAGGCCAAAATGATGGCTCTTCTGAGCATGTTCAGATATGTAATCCAGGCTCACAGGGAGAGCAGGGCACAGCAGCACTGCCGCCCCATTTTAAACCTGTGCCGCTCTCTGATGGGCTTCCTGGGTGCAAGACAGCACCTCGGCGGTGGGGAGGGATTGGAGCAGAGCAACACGGGTGTTTGGTAAAATCCCGTTTAATTAGCTCACCGGTTAAATGTTAAGTTTAACCCGTTAACTGATTGGCTGGGACTGGCTGGGGGCGGGGGAGGCATTCCAGCCCGCTGGGCTAGAACAGCCACTCCCACCCCTTCACTTTGCCATCCCACATATCTGGTTGGGATTCAGATCACACGGTCACAAACCTCTGGCCCTTCTTGAACTTCTCAGGTGAATTGGTGGTATCTTTTGGTGGGGAGAGGACACAGAGGAAGGAAGACATCATAGGACAATAAAAAGTGGACTCTAGCACAAAGGGTGGGCGATACTTTTTGAAAGGGGGAGCCACTTCACAAATTTCAGAAGTGGCCGCGGGCCGACCCGGAAGGGGTGTGGCCTTGGGTGGAAGGGGCGGGGTTGAGAGCTACCCTTTGCTTGGCCTGGGGTTCCTGCCCCCTGACTTCTGACCAATAAGAACATAAGAATGGCCGTACTGGGTCAGACCAAAGTTCCATCCAGCCCAGTATCCTCTCTGCCGACAGTGGCCAATGCCAGGTGTCCCAGAGGGAGTGAACCGAACAGGGAATGATCAAGCGATCTCTCTCCTGCCATCCATCTCCACCCTCTAACAGACAGAGGCTAGGGACACCATTCCTTACCCATCCTGGCTAAGAGCCATTTATGGACCTAACCTCCATGAGTTTATTTAGTTCTCTTTAAACCCTGTTATAGTCCTACCCTTCACAACCTCCTCAGGCAAGGAGTTCCACAGGTTGACTATGCACTGTATGAAGACTAACTTCCTTTTATTTGTTTTAAATAAACAATGGGAGCCCATGGGAGGGTGCTTGGGGCTAGCCTCCTCCCAGAGTTGTCTGAGGTGGAGGCTTAGAATTCACATAACAGGGCTGGCAGCTCCTGGTCCCGCTGCTAACCTGTTGCCTGGCAGCCGCCCGGCAGGCACAAGCCCTTACCAGGCGACAGGCCAGCAAGACAGAGAGCTTCAAGCCCTTTCAATTACTTCTGTTTAAAGGGCTTGTGCCTGCTGGGAGGCTGCCAGGCAACACAGCTGCCCAGCAAGGGCTTGCGCGTCTCCGGCTCCCAGGCAATGCCATAGGGGGTGGGATCTGGAACTGCCTCGCGGGCCAGGTGAAAGCCCTCGGCGGGCCGGATCCAGCCTTCTGAGAGACTTTTGTCCACCCCTGCTTTAGAGGCTACTTGTTTGGTAGCAGGATAAGGCCTCTGTAATGTAGCGGCAGTTGTAGAGCAGAATGAAACCCTTTTAACACATACTCTGGACAGCAAACACCTGCTACTGTTTTGTCATCATTAGTGTGACCTTACCACCTGGGGTGGCGTTTTACAGATATTAAATCTTAATATCAGAAAGAGAGCGAGAATGCTGCAGACTAATATTGCGTGCTGTCGCTCTGTTTCCCCCTCTACGACCCACATTCCCAGCCTCCGCCTGGGGATCTGGCAACCAGAACTGAAAACGTGGGCTGTAAACAACAATTTATCGTCCTGCCGCTGTGGCTGATCCTTGTGATGGATTGGCCCATCTCTCTCCTACCCTAATCCACTTAGTGCATTGACGGCTTTTTTTGAGGAGGTTCCCTGCATCATGAAATGTAGTTGGAGATATATTGTTTCATAATCAGGATGCCTCATATCATGTCCTGTTTCTCTGACACTTCCAAGAAAGACGCTGAAGTTAGCCTCGTTAGCTATTGTCACAGGACACAGATAAGGCCTCCTTTCATTTGCAGATTTAAGGTCTTCTGTGCGACAACAAAAAAAAAAAACTCTTGATGCTTTCTACAAGACTGAAATTACTGTATCACTGTGAAGATTAAACAGAATAATCTTGACTATGCTTAATGTATTACCCTTGCCTGATTTCCACTAAGAGTGAACAGAATAGTATTTCCAAGGGAACATCTATTATTCATCTGTTTCCTCCGCTAGAGGAAAGCCCACAGATACCGAATGTGACTAGTTTTACTTTTGCTTCACAAACAATTCAGTGCTGCTTCATGTTTTGCAGCGTGATTCAGTTAAACTCTTCAGAGAGCTAGAAAACAATCTTTCTCCAGTGCGCTGGACTTAGAAAAGCTATGCCGTCGCTTCGTCTGGCCAAAAATGGCCAATCCAAAAGAATAAGACATTAGCAGAGGGCAAGCCATAAGGTTTCATAAATCTCCAGGGATAAGAGGGAGAGCTCTCTAGTAAATGAGAATTCTACTGCGCCTTTTGTATTTTTTCCAGTTGATTGCCAATTTTTGGAAAAAGAGGCAGAAGGGCTGCCATTTATTTTAAAAATTCAGTTTAAACAGGCCTTTCTTTTTAATGTTTTACTCAACTCATATCCTACCAGTCTGTCCAGATTTATAATTGCAAGGATAAAACACACTTATGTCTAAAACTCCTGCTTTGGCATTCCTGCAATGGTGGGTCTCATTAGGGCTAATTGCAGGGCTGCCACAAGCCCTTTGCAAGTGTAATTGCATTGTCCCAGGAGCTCAAAGGAATCACAATTTAATTTCCTTGCTCTCCTCCCAACCACTCCCTGGTCTCTCCAGCAGGATTGAATGGGCTGACAGATTGGGAAAAGGGCAGAGTTAAAGTTTCACTCCACCCACATGTGCAGGAAGTGGAGCAGTCCAAGACTCAGGGGGGAAATTATATGTGTACTGCCTCTCTCAATTTGGCCCTTAGTGATGGCCCTTATAGAGTTATAGCCAGGCGAGGACACAGTCCAAAAATAGTGAAGGGGCCCTCAGAAGAAAGTTTTCTCTAGCAGTGACTTTGGGTATGTCTAGACTACAGGCTTTTGTCTACAGAGGCTTTGTCGACAGGATCTGTCGACAAAGAGCGTCTAGACTACATCCAGTTCCGTCGACAAAAATAGTGAAGGGGCCCTCAGAAGAGAGTTTTCTCTAGCAGTGACTTTGGGTATGTCTAGACTACAGGCTTTTGTCTACAGAGGCTTTGTCGACAGGATCTGTCGACAAAGAGCATCTAGACTACATCTAGTTCTGTCGACAAAGCAAGCCGCTTTGTCGACATTAGAGTGTAGACGCAAAGGACAGTGTAGATGCAATAATGCCTTCTGTCGACAGAACTCTGTCGACAGAAGGCGTTATTCCTCATAGAATGAGGTTTACCGCTGTCGACAAAACTGCCGAGTTCTGTCGAAGTTATGTTGACAGAACTCAGCGGTAGTGCAGACGCAGGTATAGTTTTGTCGACAAAAGTCCACTTTTGCCGCCAAACCCTGTAGTTTTTAGACACACTCTAAGATACCATCCAACTGCCTCTAAAGTCAACGCAAATCCCACGTAGGCCTGAGAAAGTGTCAGTTTCATTGGGACCAGGATTTGGAATGGTGGACATGAAAGCACTGGTTTTTAGCTTCTCTTACAATACAGTTCAATATTTTCAGGCCCAGTTTATAATCCACTAGCAAGTGTTTATTGTTAGCATTGCAATCGTGCCTAGAACCTTCAACCAGACGTACCAACGCTGGTTGAAGAGAGAGAAAAGTGCCCTAAAGTGATTGTATTCGAGAGAGTCAAAAGGTGGGAGTGTTTTCTTAAAGGACCGGGGATGCAACCAGGTTGAGAGCCCTAGGACATGGGGCTATGCTGCTAGTGGTTCCTCCAAGTCCTTCAAGTATTGATTTGCCAAGGCGGTTGCTTCCACAGCAAAAACGTGTCACTTCCCATTAGAACAGAGGTGGGCAGTAAGCAGCCGTGGGCTGAACGTGGCTAGCTAGGGTTAGCCTCTGGCAGGTCACCAGACGCTTTGTTTACCTGAGCATCCGCAGGTATGGCCGCTCACAGCTCCTGTTGGCTCTGGTTTGCCATTCCCAGCCAATGGGAGCTGTAGGAAGCAGTAACTCATCCCACACCCCTGCCCGCAGCTCCCATTGGCCGGGAGCAGCAATCCGCAGCCAATGGGTGGCCATGCCTGCAGGCGCTCAGATAAACAAAATGTCTGGATCACCCCGTGTTAGAACCAGTCCCTTTGCACTCTGGGTTTCCTCAGAGATGTACACTAATTCTGGACCATCGTGTTTTAAAGGGACCATTTTCCTGAGGAATTTGAAACCTGCCACTTTCCCTTAATTTTAAAGGGAAGGGGGAGAGAGACAATGATGATGATTCACTTTGAGCTTTTCAAACATTTTTTTAGAAGTATCAGTGGAGTTAAACCAATATTAATAGGGTTTTTTTTCCTGTTGTTAAAAACTAAGAGAGAAACTTAATGAAGCAAATATCTGAAGAGAGCATGTAAAAAAACACTTACTGGAAATGTTCCCTTTAATCTTTTCCATCCATGTGTGGAATAAATTTTATGTACACTGAGGCATGTGCAAATGTGCACCACCACTAGAAACACAAGCCTAGCAGTGGACACTCTGCTTTTCAGCTGGGCAGCATTTGAATCTCTCCTGAGTGGCCGCACAGGCGCACAGTTTATAGGAAACGCTGCTTCCTGGGTAAAAAGTCTCCGAGGGCCAGGCTGAGAGAAGAAAGGAGGGTACGAGGTCCTGGCAGAGCACTGGGTGCTTGGGTGCGCAGCAGTAAGCAAGCACTCACCAGCTTGTGTCGGGACGTGGTTGTGTGTTCGGAACAGGCTGTCGCTGTAAGCGAAGAAGTGACTATACCTGAGGTCGGAGAGGTAGATCGTGTTTGACAGGCCACCGACAGGAGGGGCAAAAGGGGCAGTTGTCCCTGGCAATTCAAAGAGGCAGCAGCCAGAGCCCTGGGCCTTTTAAATGATCCGCGTGCTGCACTGGGTGCTCTGCGTGGCTCTGAGGCCTGGAGGGGGGGGAGCACCAAGCTCCGGGCGGCACTGAGGGCTGGCTGCCCCACCAGCCCTACCCTACCGCTCGAGGCCTCTCCCCTTCTGGGGGTGCGGAGCTGCCCTCCCCCACACACCTTGCCTGGTGGCTTGTGGTGTGTATCGGCCCCGCTGGTGAGTGACCCCGATGCCAGTGCATGTGAGGAATAGAGTGGGCCAGGGGATACATGTGACATGCCCTGGAATGGAATGGCTCAGAGCATCCTCCCTCCCCGGGCTCTGCAGAGTCTGTGCCCAGAATGTGGATAGTCTCATATAAAACAGAACGGAGGAACAGGTGCAAACGCATTTTGTGCAACAGCTCTTAGTGAAGGCGACGTAACATGCAAAAGTCTCCGCATCAGCACCCCCTAGCCTAAAGTGGTTTCCTTTATATACAGGGTGTCCCATTTGGTACAACCGCTCTCAGCACCCTTGCATGCCACCGCTCTTCTTTATGTCCGCCCAAACGTAGAGCCTGCATTGCAGGGCTTGATGGGTGAGGGGATAGGGTCAGATTTAGCAGGGTAAGCATGAGAGTTTCTTTGGATGGAGCTGCCTTTAGCACAGGATGAATTCGGCTCTGAGTCATGGCAATGTAAACGTCTAGGGTTCCTCCGTTTCTTTACGACGTGTCCTGCTCAGACTTGAAGGTTCACCGAGACCTTTGCAGGCCCTTCTAATCCTACGATTCTGTGATGTGACACGTCTGCGCCCGGGCCGGAAAGTCTGTACCACAAATAAATCTCTGCTCAGGTTTGCAATCTGCTCTCAGATCATCATCAGAGAGGAAGGGTTGTTGTTTTTTTCCACAGAATTTTAAATGCATGGATCCAAATCCTTCTCCCTCCTCTGTCAACATGGGGTGGTGCGAGCCAGTACAACTGGCTCCAAGGGCATGATATTCAGGTGAGCAGTGGCTTCTCAAGCAAGCTGCTGGATTTTATCTCCAGGGGCATGGCAGCAGAGGGTGTGTGGGGGGGGGGTGTGACTGGTGCATCAGTTAAAGCACAGAGCATGCTACCTTCTGTGAATAATACAGCTTCAGGGAGCATTAATGCTTGCTCTCTGCACCTTCTACCCCTTCCGAGTCATGCTGGGCAGCACGGGCGGGTTATTAAAAGTGGTTATAAACACCAAGGGGAGTTAGGTGTCCAGGCAATTTTGAAAACCACGGTAGGTGCCTGTCTGCCTCCTGAGACACCTCAAACCTTTAAAAAAATGTGGCCCTTAGTGCATGGTGGAAAGGGCCAGTGGTTGCCTTGCTACTGTAGTAGCCATGCTGCAAGGGAGGGGGGCTGAGCCTACAAAAGACCTCTCCGTTTTGGGAAGAGGTAGTAAGTCAAGGGAACCTCCCCATTGTTTCCCAGCAAGGTTTTCCCTCTCCAGCTGGGTCCTTTCTCCCTGCCTCAAGAAGATGATTGGAGTCATAATTCTTCCCTCGGAAGCAGGTCGCTGCGTTTTTCCCATAACGTCGTGTCAGCGTTTTGGCTCAGTCGAGCCAAGTACCCTCAGCGTTCCTGACCTCAGAGGGAATTGAAAGCAGCTTAGCCGTTTGTGCAGTTTAGCCCTCGGTACGTTCTGGCTCATGATTTGTTCCGCTGTTCTTGAAAAACTACTAATGACTATTGATTAACAGTCCTCCTCGGACATTTAATTAAGATTGCTTCCAAGAAGAGCTATCTTTTTTGCGCGTGTTTAAAAAAAAAAAGCTGTTAAAAAATAAATGGTCTGATGAACGATGGCAAAAATCTTTTATAGCCACAGCAGGCTTTTGTTTCTAGCAGCCCTTGAACAATACGCAGTGAAAATTGGATCCTAAATTCTGGCCAAATTTAGCCCCAGAACTTGGAATCTGGCCAACTTTCACAATTGTATCATGACGTTACGATTAGGTGTTGTTTTATCCTAAAGCTCCAGCAGCTAGAGTCCTGTTCTTACATGAAAATCTGAACTTTCATTTAAAAAGTACAAGTTAGTGTCTAGCCTTCATGGTTGCAGACAAAAGCTTGAAAATGTGAAGCATAAAGGCTCAGAAAAACCCCCACCCCAACCCCACAGCCTAATAGCAAACACAAAGAACTTAAATGTATTTTTTTTAAATCTCATTAAGTTTATGCCAATATCATGGTTTTTAAATATGTGGGATCCAAAATGCAGACTGAACAACCAACCATTTTTGGAACCTGAGGCTCAAAGCACTTAGCATTTCCCTGTCCTTGGATTTTAATGGACATGATTTTGTTAATTTCTGTAAGATATTTATTGATTTTATTGTCTAGGAAATTTCCCAGGCCTGATTATTTTCTTTAAATATCCTTCTTTATTTCTAAGAAGCCTCCACTTGGATTGGAGGAAAATATAAACCTCCATAGATATTACACACAAACATCCTTGGTACTGATGGAAGACCTGGGTAATGTTACAAATGTCTAAAAAAACCTCTAGAACATTTCCAAAACACTTAAGATAATTCAAAAATTATTCCAAGCTGCTGGAGCTTTTCCAAAAATAGATTTCCCCCGCCATGGAATCTAGCAATAAACAGCTCCCAAAATGACTCCAAGTTTCTGACTTATGAATTTTGTTTTTCTATTTTTATCTCTCTCACATACACAAATGTGACGTGCCAGTTGCCACACGGAGAGGTTTCTCTCTCCTCCTCAATTCCTCGGTTTCCAGTTGTGTCTGACCTATTCTGTGCAAGTCAGGCTAGATGTCAGCATGGGTCCTTCTGGCCTTAATGATCCAAAGAGCTTTTTTTAACTCCCCCAGTTAAACATTGGGTGGTGGTCATTTCTGATAAAACTTAAGCCAAGCTCTCGTTATAAACATACTCTTTTTGATCAATTGTTTCATCTTCAGCTCTTCTAGCATGAGAGCTAAAAGCTTTCCTAGAGCTATTGGGTCTTGACTCAGTTAAGTAAATATCTCGCACCCAGAAGGGACATGAAGGAAGGTTTGTGAATGGTAAAGGGAATTACATCCAATAAACTTCCTTCCCCCCCCCAAGCTAGACTCACATGTGAATTACGTTTGTATAAATCCAGAGTAACCCAACTGATTTCAGGGCAGGTCTACACTACAGGACAATGTCAACCTAATTTACGCAATTCCAGCCATGTGAATACTGTAGCTAGAGGCGACGTACTTTAGATTGAATTGCCGCCAGGTCTCCACTTCAGGGGGTTGGTGGGAGAAACTCTCCTGTCGACTTGCCTTATGCTTCTTGTTCCGGTGGAGTACCAGAGTCGATGAGAGAAGATCGGTGGTTGATTTAATGGGTCTGCACTAGACCTGCTAAATTAACCCCCGAGAGATTGATCACTGCAGTACCGATCACCTAGTAAGTGTAGACGTGCCCTCAGTGGAGTGACTCTACATGTATACCAAGATCAGAGTGGCCCTTAATGGCCATTACAGTAATGAACGATGCAATATGTTACAATATGATGTCCATAAACCAAGAGCGGGGAGCTAAAATTTATCCGTAAGTTATTCTGTTGTGCGTTAAGTGCTTTTGGTGGTCAAACTGCAGTGCTGCATGAATGGGAAAACAGGTTTTGAACCTTTCATGGTATAGAGCACAGCTTCCCATGTGCACTCGCACAGACCATAACCAGTGTTCTCAACAGTCAGACCCACTGGCATGTGAAACATAACAGCACTGCGGGACACCTGTGTCTTGTCACACATCCTGCCACCATTGACCCATTATATTAAACTGGTTTTAAGGATGTTTCTGCTCTGTGTGAATCAGATAAAATGTGTTTTGTGACCTGTTTGGCATTTTGGGGATTGGAGGTAGCGGTCCCTCAAACCGTATCTAGGTAGAGTGGGGAATTGAGAACTAGGGCCTGATTTTTCAGGTATAATGAGCATCCATCGCTCCTATAAGCATCCATTGTGGGTTACTCTAGACACTCATAACTGCTAGGGTTGTCAATTAACGTGTGTTAACACCTGCGATTAACTCAGGACAGAATTCACGTGTTAAAAAAATTAACACGCGATAATCGCAGGCGTTAGCATGGAGCCCGGGATCAGCTGTGCAGTGCTGCCCCTTTGAAATGCCGCCACGGCATTTCAAAGGGGTAGCGTCGCATGGAGCCTGGGATCAGTTGTGTGGCACTGCCTCTTTGAAATGCCGCCGGGGCATTTCAAAGGGGCAGTGCCTCACAGCTGATCCCGGGCTCCCCACCTACAATACTTACAGTGAGGTGAACTGGAGTTTTTTTTACAGTGTAAATGTTTTGTAATAAAAAATGAAGTGAGCACTATATACTTTGTATTCTGTGTTGTAATTGAAATCAATATATTTGAAAATGTAGAAAACATCCAAAAATATTTAAATAGATAGTATTCTTATTATTGTTTAACAGCGCGATTAATCACGATTCATTTTTTTTAATCGCTTGACAACCCTAATAACTACATCAGCATGCATTTTGTCCTGATCTGGTGTCCAGCGCATGTTAAGATGATCACAAGACAGTCCTTCCTCTTCCTGCAGGTCCCTGCCTCATTCACTGCATAGCTTATTACTTTTTTACTAGTGAGTTACACAGCTTTTTGCTGGACAGCCGAGGAAAGTTGATTACTAAGATTCCTGTCTACTAATCTGACTGTAGGAGCAAATTGTTCTTAATAGTTAGAGCAGTATTTAGTTTAGCAAATCAGGGCCTCTTAAGGAGAGGACACCGTAATCTCTGATCGCAATCAAATTGGTTAAAACACTTTGAAAACCTCTTGGTCCTGAAAATTGTAATCCTCTCTCCCTTCAATGGGCGGCTGCAGAGGAAATGGCCTGCATGCTTGCAGTAAGAGGCTAGCTGAAGAAGAAACATGAAACGTGACTGCTCACAACTGAGAGAGTCACTAATTACTTCAGAAATTCCTCCTCCCCCTCTTTGCATCCCGCTATGTTCCCTTCATTGCTGTTACACATTGTTCTGAGTCATCTGCCTTGAGCCTAATGAAGTTAAGCAATTAGTGTGCAGTGTCAAATGCAATTAAGGTACTTTTGCAGGGCAGCTCCATGCCGTTATTTTTGGCTCGATGTACGTGGCAGGAGCTCCTGCTACATCACCAAAGAGTCTCTTCAAATGTAGACTTGTTCTGGGGAATTAATCTGCTGGCTTTACAAAAAATTCCCTAGTATTTGGACCAACCAGCTGGCCAGAGTTGGATTCAGGCATAGGCTCTGTTGGCCAATACCTAGGGCTTCAGCTGCTGGAGTCGTGGGATTACGTCAGAGTCCCAGCTTTCTGTGAAACAAAAAAGTAGATTTCTAATCCTCATGGTTTTGAAGAAAAACGTGCAAATTTGGCTTGAGTGGAAATGGCTGTAATGATGTCTGCAGGGAACCTGGAAAAACCGCTCTGAGATTAATCTGCCTCATGACTCTCAATAGGGTGTTAACTCCAAGACCTGCTGCTCTGAGGAGGCCTGATGGAGGAAGCGGGCCTCTTGTTGCTGCCCGTGGCATTCTGGGAAGGGGGAGAGGTTGCCACTGCCACCACCTCAAGCAGGGTGTAGCTATGGCAGCAAACTGGGACCATGTGTTGTGGTATCATCTAAGGCTTCAGTTTGCCTTAATCTGCCTCAGAGATTGGCCAGCTGAGCTGACAATGCCGGCGACAGGCTGGGTGAGCACAAATGTACGTCCCCCTCCTCCAGTCCTGTCACCCGTTGCCATCTGGGTCTTCCCAGCCTGCGGCCTACCCCTCTGGGGCCTGTGTGCCAACCTCCTTGCTCCCACCACATCCGTGGCATGGAGTCAGAATCGAATGTCAGAGAGCTAAGGATGCTGGCAGGAGAGCACAAATGCATAGAAAATACTGGAGCAGCCTTCCTAGATGTAAGAGAAGGAGAAGAGCCAGGAATAAGGAATACCTGGAGGCTCCAATGTGGTGCAGTGGAGCTGTAAGAGGAGAAATATGGAGTGGGATGTTCCAGTACAGAGAAAGGAACTCTGCTTTAAAGGGGACTGGCACTGGGAGAAAAGAATAGGGGAGTAAGGAAGATATACCACTCTCTTAGGGTTAGGCTAGACTACATGTTTTTGTTGGAAACATCCGCATTTTACGTGCCTTTTTCCGATTCTTTTGTTGGAAAACCCCTCTTTTGGAAGCCCCCTTCTTCCTTGTAGCACAAGGAAGACAGGCTTCCGAAAGAGCACATTTGCTCTTCCGCAAAAAAAAGCGGAAGAGCAAACGTGTTCCCTGGAGGCCATGGGAGTTTTTTCAGGATACATCCGGTATCCCAAAAAAACCCCACAGTCTAGCCATACCCTTAGTATCCCCTGGCTTTCATTGTGAAGGGGAGATATGAGGGGAGAGGAGTTGCGCAGCTGTGATGGTGGAGAAAGATTTAGCATCCTCTCAGTTCCCTCCTTCCCTATGGACATCCCCACGACTGCATGCCAAGAGCATGGATTCCAGACTTTCCCCGTGAAAACCCAGTCGAGCAAAGCAAGCAGTTTTTGTGTTTCATCTGAAGGTTTTGGGCTATTTGCTGACGGTCAGTGTTGTGTGTTGCCTGGCAGTCAATGCACTGAAGTCTCACGAGCAAGACAGGAGTGGGGGAAGGAGGAGGGAGGCTCCGAGAGCGCTTCAGAATTGCACAGTAATGCTTCCTGTGCATTAACCCATTGTGCTGCAAAAGGTTGTGTGCTATTCAGAAACAAGCCCGTTGGCCTGCAAAATAGTCCTGCAGAAATTGCTCCGGGGCGTTCTTGTTTTGCAGTTCATTTTATCCTAGGACTAAGGTGACCCTATGAAGGCATAGATGCCTTCATCATATTTATAGAGCATTTGTCCTTATTTCAGTGCTCCAGCACAGCATGTAGTGTGAAGCCCCCGCCCCCCCCCGCCTTCATGTCAGATCAGTCCTGCTGACAGGAGGGGGCAAAAGGGGCAGATATCCGGGGGCCCATTGATTCAAAGGGGCCCAGGGCTCTGGCCACGACTACTGCTACTACTGTGTGGGTGGGAGGCACACGCTATGCTCTGGGCGTTGCCTGGCAACACCTCTTCCATCCAAGGCCACGCTCGCTATGTGAAATATCGGTTAATTGAATAGTCGATTAACCTCATGAATTCTTATCAGTTACTCAACTATTGGATAGTCCCCGAGGACGGGGCCGGCAGCCAGAGCGCTACAGCCCCTGTCCTCAGGAGCCCCCTGCCACCCTGCACTGCTGCTTCTGTATCAGAGGCAGCTGCATGGGGTGCCAGGCAGGAGCTGGTCCACAAGGGGAGCCAGTTTAAAAACCAGCTCCCCTCACAGACCGGCTGCCTGCCGCCCTGTGGTGCTGCCTCTGATAAAGACAGCAGTGCGGGGTGGCAGCAGCCCCTGTCTTGCCGAGAGTCTGAGCTCCCAGACCCAGTGTGAGCTGGAACTGAGCCGGGCTGTCTGCCCTCCCAGCTCTTAATACACTTTAAATGCAGAGCCGCAGCAGGGGTAGGTCCTGGACCTGTTGCAAGCCAGAACTGAGCTGGGCTGCTGGCCAGCCTGCTAAAAAATTGACTGGCAAGGGGCAGGGGGGAAATGTGTGTAGTCTACAGCATTAACTGATACGCTTTTGCTTATCCCTTCATTGGTTAATCAACTACACTATTACATCCCTAGGCCACCCCCCTTCCAACCAAGGCCACATCCCTTCCGGCAGCACAGAGCCGCCTCCCTACTCACTTTGCCCTGTGTCAAGTTGACCTTTTAGGTAAAGACAACAGGACGGGGCCTGTTTATAAGCCCGTGGCCCTACCAATGGTCTGCTAGTTGTAGGGTGACTTGTAGTTGCTTGTGTCAGGATGGATTTCCTGCTCTTTTCTGCAGTGGGCTAAATACAGACTCGCATGGAAAGGAAACTGGGAAATTGAATAGCCACATTAGTTGTAAAAATCAGATACTATAATCATCATGTTATTGTATGTTCTTTCCTGGCGATGTTTGTGGCCTTGCATTTTGGAGCACAGTGACTTAACGCAGAGCATGAATGAAGAAATAGTTCATGAATATTTATGGCAAAGTGTTTGAAAGACCACATAAGTCGAAACCAGCTTAGTCAGGAGTGAAATAGTCTTGTAACACTCCATTAGTTGTCTAATGCCCTGTTTCTGATGTGCAACTCTATTCTTTCCGATTGTGCTGTCTTGGTTTTTTATTTATTTATTTATTTTCCTAAAGGGAGGCTGATACACTGCAGAGATACCTACTTGCCGAAGGCTGTGTTGCCACTCGGAGTTTTTCAATAACATTTGTCATGGAGTGACAGCAAGTGCTATCTCGCAGGTTGGACCACTGTTGTTGTTAGACCAGCAAAATAGGATGATATAAATTCTGCGTTGTTGCGATGCCTACAAAAAACTTGACAGTGGATTGGCAGAGCCCTGCAAATCTGCTGATATCCATTTTATATCCATGGGTATCCGCATCCGTGGATGTGGATGTGGCTATCTGCAGCTCATTTTTGCGGATACAATGTTTTGTATCCACACAGGGCTCTATGGATAGGCAGTGGGGGTACCTATTATATTGGCCAGCATTGTGGCATTGTTTCCTTGTCCCCCACATCAGTCTGTCATCCCCTGTTGTTTCTTGCCTTATCCTATTGTGAGCACTTTGGGGCAGGAACTGTGTTTTGTACAGCACCTAACACAGTGGAGTCCTGCCCAGGCCTAAAGCTCCTAGATGCAATAAATAAAGCAGGAATATTATTAGAACTTGACCAAATGTCGTTTCTATAATTATGTCAAGATGAAGGCTACCACATTCAGCACTTTGCAAAATCTTAGCATAATGGAGAGACGTGTGTGTGTTTGCATCTGTATATTGAGTCAGAAGTGCACATAGTGTTCGTCCAAATGTCTGCTGAAATTGAGAAGCAACATGGCACATCCTTGGCAGTTTTACTCTTATCAGTGGCGCAGTGACCTGCTTTTCCTAAGAGAAGAGAAGCCTACTTGTTTAATCTACTCAGCCTGGTTCCCCTCTGTTCCCACCCATCCTGTTCCAGCCTCCCAACACACACACGTGTTCCTCTCACTCACTCTCTCTCTCTCTCTCTCTCTCACACACACACACATACACACACACACACGTGTGTTCTTCAGACATTTGTTTGCCTCTGATTAGACTTCGCTAGAAGCAAGCTGCACCCAGTCGAGACTAAGAGCCTGATTCTCAATGTAGACTGAGGTCCCTTCATGGCACGTTGGCCATGTAAAGAAGACTGTGGGTAAATGAGAATCGGCCTTTATAGTAAGGAACCTGAACGGAGTCAATACTATACAGTCATGTCTGTGCCAGCGCCAGAGATTTATAGTCTTGTATCCTCCCTCCTGGAAGTTAATGGAGCAGGCCTGACATCGGCTAAGCATCTGGGCCATATTGTCTGCTGCTGACTCACCGCTTGCTGCAGCAGTGAGAGTGGGTGAATGTCATTTAAAAATACACTGACATCTAACTTTCCCTCCTGCAAAGTCCTCTGTTAAAACATGGAGAGAATAGGGCTGAGGCAGAAGAACCTGGCAGCCTCACCAGTCTCTAACCTGCTGCAAAAGCTGGCTGTTTTAGAGTACCGGTGAATTGGGAGCAGACCTGTTGATGGGGGGCAGGAAGGGAGCAGTTGCCCCAGGGCCTGGCCATTTAAAAGGCCCCCAGGCTCCCATCTGTCACTGCTACTGCAGCTGCAGCGGCAGCTAGGCCCCCAGGCCCTTTAAATTGCTGCCGGAGCAGTGCCACCATGACATGCTCCCGGTGGCTGTAAGGGCTGTGGGAGGAAGAAGGGGGCGGAGTCACAGCATGCTCTGGGCTGGCTGCCCCAGCCCCACCCCTTCCACCAGAGTCCCCGCCCCTTCCGGGTGTGAAGCCACGTCCACACCCACCTTGCCCAGGGGGCCAGCAAGGCTACCGGCCCCACTGGTTGGGACGGAATTGTTCAGTCGATTGATAGTCCATTACTTTTCTTTTCAGCTTTCACAGAATATCCCCTGCCATTTGTTTTACAGAGAGATGATGTTTCCCTAATGAAAAAAAAAGCCACTTTGTCCATCGGCTCTTCTTTTGCTATGTCACTTGTAATAGCTCATGCAGAGTAACTCCGTGCCCACAGCTGTCATGTTGTACTTTGAAACCACTGCATTGGTCGTTGTCAGGTGTTATAACTTCGGTTCCACTCACACTCAGTGAAAAGCAGAGAAGATGGCTTCCAAATTGCAGTCGTGCTGCTCTGTAACTGAAGGGAGGGACTTTGCATACCCTTCCTCCTCCCTGGTGTGGTCAGTGGCATTCATCCCCTATTGGACTAAACGTCACACGCTCTTCCATTGGGTTGCCCTTATGGTGACAGGGGGTCACCACCTTGAGGGGTGGGGGCAGAGTGCATTGCCAGGTCTGGTGGCAATGTCCCAATTTAGTCCTGAGCGAGCAAAGTGAGAACTTTTTTGAAAATCCCTGCTGTAGTCAACTTGTGTCCTAGGCAAGGGGAAAAGGAAGGCCCCGTATTGATTCTTCTCTTGTCAGCTCATATCAGTTGTGAGCATTTTCCTCTGAGGGGAAACTTGCCGTGGTCAGTTAGACAAAGCTGCCCTAGATGGGCCCTCAGAATCTCTGCCCACGAGGTTTTTATGGAAATAAGGTATTTTTAAGGGATTGAAAAGAGAGGGTAGGCAGAGCTTTAGGAAGGCAGGTCTGCATTGCCTTAGTGCTCAGGTCAGGGTAGATTGGGAAAGGGTTTGTTTTGCTTTGCTTGGCTCTTTTATTTAAGAATTTGTTCTGACACCTTCTTTATGAGCGGCGGCTCTCCCAGCGGCTGAAGGATGCAAACGGAGCTGCTCTATAGCAATCAGGAGGGACGTGTGACGGGGTGAGGTCACAGAAAACCCCTTGGGGGTGCCTCCCGGAGTGCTGATCGCCCACTGCCACTCGCTACCCCGGGCTCTTTCTGTTCTCCCCCTCGGGCTGTACCTGGGTCCAGTGCAGGTCTTCTGGGCTGTATCGCTCTGGAACCTCCGGCCAGGTAAGCAGTCCCTCCAGGCAGTCATCCAGTTGTGGGCCCAGTGGCCCAGGCCAGTTCTCAGCTTTCCTTGGGTCCAGCTCCTCGTTTGGGTACATGGGGGAGGCTTCTGGCTCCTCTGGTCGCCGGCACCTGACTGGCCTCTCTGACAGGCCTTTTATATCCCTGGCCCCGCCTCCTGGCTTCCTGTCAGGTGGGTTGCTAGGGCCAGGTGCTGCCCACCAAAGCTCTGGGAGGGGCTTCTCCCCCTCTGGGTCAATGGGCAGCCACCCCACCCCACTACATGTAGACATGCCCACGAGGAGAAAAACTGATCAGAATTAAAGCAGCTTGGAGAAAAATGGGAGACAGGGCACTTTGTCCTTCTGTGAACACTCACAGAATTATAGGCGCACTATTATTTGACAGTAACGACTGTCAAAATACGAATTAGAAAGCCTACAGAAACCAAGGCAGGGTTCCCTGTTTGGTTGGGATGGTGACACATTTGCAAGGGCTGCATCCTAGCAGAAAAGCTTGATCATTAAAAAAAAAAAAAAGTGTGCGAGAGAGAGTGTGATTCCCAGGGGTGAGCGACTGTTTGCAACCACCTGGGAAATAATGAGGGGAAAAAAGCTATTTAGGGAAGGATAAAGGCAGCAGGTGACCCACATTCAGCAAAAGCCAAAGGATTTTACGCCAATTAAAAAAGGAGGAATAGACCGGTTCTCATGGTAAAAAATGGCACTAGTCCAAGATCAGAAAGGACACAAGCCAGGAGGGAATTCTGCGCTCTTGGGAGCTGATGAAACTGAACACACCATGCACCTGCGGAGCAGTGTCAGACAGCTTCAGCTCTTGGTTCGGAAAGCCTGGGGGACAGGACGTGGCCGAATGGGAATGCACTGGTCCTCTGGAAGTACAGGGAAATGCCTGATGCGTTTGAGTTCAGTGAGCCTTGGATCGGGTTCTAAGACGGGGGAGAGGCCTGTCAGTAGGGAGAAGGCAGTGAGTAATACGGGAAAGAAGGGACTGTCGCCAGATGTGGAGAAGAAGGACAGAAGCTTGATCTGGACACCAGTTATTTAAGAGTCCCATACAGCAAATCGGCCAGCTTCTCAGTCATCAATGGACTGACGGCAAAGCATGATGCCGTGTGTTAGACAACTTTTTTACCTCCCGTAACCCCTGACTTCTGCAAGCGTGGACAGCGGCTGTAAACCGAAAAACGCAAATGTTAATGGCTCACCAAGGGAAGGGAATATTGTAAAGAAACACCAAGAAGTGAAAATAGGTTAGAGAGGGGGTTGTAGGTCAGAGGAAGGGAAAACTTCGAAGATTGACTTGAATTATTTGCAGCTATGTAGCATTGTGTTGGATACATTGTAACAATAAACTGTGGCTACTGACATTCTTAAATTTAGAATTTGTGTGTATCCTTTGATTTTTTGCATACTAAAAAGAATGAGTATCCATAAACATGAAAGATTCTGTTTTCTATTGCGACAAAGCGCAGGGTGCACAAATTAATAACAAGTCGTTTGTCCACCCTCTATTCTCAATGAAAAGCATCTCTGCTTTTTACTCCATTCGTAGTTTGTCTTTAAATTGCATTCACCATCGCAGGGTTATAACACCCGAATCTGAAACACAACATATGCATGGTGTCCCAGATGTCTTCGAAGAAAGCTTTCTGCAGCCAAAGAAAGCAAGATCAGATCTTGAATACACACAGGGACCTGATATTACTGAAAACATCTGCACAGCCAGGCCAACAAAATGTGAACATGCTATCTGTAAAGTGTGTGGTGTTTTTAAATACTTCTCTGTGATAAGATCTTGCATCTCCCTGAGTTTTTTAAATGGTTCAATTTCTTGCCGGTTTTATCATTTTGCTGATAAACCTTATTTTATGGAAAGAAAAAGAAACAAAGGTGTTCATGGTCTGTTCTCTCATTAGTTGCATTAGCTCAATGAGATGTAAATTACATTTGATTTCTGCCTGGAAACGGCACAAAATCAGAACAGCAACTGCATCTAGGTCTGATCTTACTATGAGCTAGTTCTTGACCAAATCTTCTTTCAGCAGATACTGCATGTGTGTGTGGTGTAGTAAGGAAAATCCCATAATTATTTTTCTACTACCTTATACTAGCTAAACTATTATTCAGCTATATGTCTAAAATCATAGCTTCATGTAGAACACGTAAGGAGAAACATGACTACTACCATATGTACTCTCTCTCCCAACTCCAGAGTTGCCAAAATTATGATAATTGTCTATTGTTGACAATGGTTAACAGCTAAAAAAACCCTTACTTCTGTGTGGTATTTTCCTTTAGCTATTTGTTAGGGGTAGCACATTGCTTGCATCCAATGCTCCTGCAGACTTTCTCCTTTAAATAGGCTTCGTACAGATAATTACCACTTCTCAGTTGGTGTACATACAACCTCACCAGCATGCCTACTAATTGGAAATGTAATGATAAATTACAATATAGAAGTATGAATTATTTAAAGAATTTAAACGTACTTACTGTGTTTGTGCCACCCACTGTGACCACGGGTCATAACTCCTATGAAAAGGTTGGTAGTTGATGAGAAAAAGTGCTGAGGTTTTGGCCCAAATTTTCCAAAGGGCCACGTGATTTGCGGTGCCCAACTTGATACGCCTCGAGGGTCCCTGATTTTCAGAGTGCACGTGGTCAGAGCTAAATCAGGCCCCTTCAAGCTGCCCCGGACTGGGGAGTCACCGAGGGAATCGTTTTTGCAAAGGTAAGCTTCTGTCTCAAAATATTCGGTTGTAAAGATAGCAGCCATCTAAGGGTTCATCTATGCTGCGGGACAAAGTCGAGTGAAGCTACACAACTGCAGCTACGTCAACTGCATAGCTGAAGTCGAAATAGCTTAACTCAGCTTTTGACGCTGTCTATGCAGCAGGAAGTGGAAGGAAGAACACTCTTCCGTCGACTTCCCTTCCTCCTTGTGAAATGAGGGTTGCAGGAGTCGGAGGAAGAAGCCTGTTATTTCAAAATCATTCTGAAATAACGAACTTGCTGTGTAGACGCACACTCTGTTATTTCGCAGTAACGGGAGTTATTTTGAAATAAGTGTGCAGGGTAGGCATAGACTAAATCAGGGCTACTCAACATGCGGCCCGTGGGCTGCATATGGCCCACGGCCCATTTGTTTGTGGCCCGCGGTGCGGTATGGGTTTACGCACAGCCCACGGATGGGATCCTTTGAACATGGCCTCCACTGGGAACACGCTCCACAACGGGGAGGCGTCTCCCAGACGGGGCGAGCACTGGAAGACGCAAGCGGACGGGCTGGCTGGAACAGACAGGTACAGGGTGTCGGCGTTTCTAGCCCCCTCAGGAGGAGGTGCTGGGAACCCCGGGGCATTGTCGGAAGTGCTGACTGCTTAGCCTTGTGGGCAGAGCCTGAGAGGTGCTGACTGGCTCACAGTGGCCACATTTGGGTCCGGCACCACGGCTTAATCTTTGTGTTCATGCCCATCAGTGTGAAAGAAGCTATTTGCATATATTTGCGTATATATTTGTATGTATATGCAACCACACTTAAGTTGCAGCCCTCGGCATGTGCTGTGTGTCATTGTGGCCCCCGGGGCTTCCAAAATTGAGTAGTCCTGGCCTAAATGATAAAGGAATGCTTCAGTCACTGGAAGAACACCCCACAAGAGCGGTGGTGTGTGGTGGATGTTTTTATTGCTAACATAGTTAAAGGGAGGCCATACTTGCCCTGTCCTTCCCCTGTACTGCCTTCACCTTTCATCTCTCTAGACCTGTGCTGTACAGGGACTAGCTGCTGGGGGGAGGGAGAAGGGGGAGGTTTACTAACATCCTTGTTAGACACTAAGCAGCATCTAAGTAAAACAAACTTTATTTAAACACTTGATTAGAGATTAGGTGCAAAATTATTTTTTCCTGCCAAAATCTAAGCTCAGCGCTCTCTGTTTCCTCTGCAGTACTGGATGACATCATTACCACTGGCTGACACTCTCGTAAGTGTGAGAGAAGCCATCCAGTGTTGCAGCAGCAACACAAAACCCTGGATACGTGTCCTGGGATGTGGCTAAAGATGGAAATGATTTTTGGTTTTTTTCCTATTTAATTTTCAAAATGGATTGTAGGTGGAGCAGGTAGCAATGTCTGTAATTAAGATTGTGTGACCTTTTCCATTAAAACCTCCTGTTTTCATTTGCTTACAACTTTGATAAACTGTAGCCATTCAGGCCAATTTTTCCATGCCAGAGATCTACCCCAAACTAAATTGGTCTGGAAAATTTCAGACAAAAAGGTTCAGCTGGTTCCAAGAATAAGGTTTGGGGGGAAATAAGTAGTTTTGCTAATGTTCAGAGAGAGAGAGAGAGAGAGAGAGAGAGAGAGAGAGAGAGAGAGAGAGGGAGAATATATACACATCCATATCCATATTTTGGTTCTTCTTTAGAATATAGTGTGTTGTAGTCAATGGGAATTGTGCATCTGCAATATAGCCAGGAAGTTATATTGTTGGCAATTTAGTATGCAGGCCAAAACCTGATCTAGCTGTCCTGGTTAGATGGTGCATGTTGGTGGCTAATGTTAATATATATTCTGTTTTCACAACCATAAACAAAAGCTGGCCCTTAATACTAGTGTGAATGTTAACTTCCCACCTCTGGTCTTTCTGTTGCCTTTTGTTAGTTTGTTTCTTGAAACCCTGAACAGATTGGGGCAATACGGCATGTGTCACCCGGTGTTGGAACATTCTGTATTAAATTGTTGGCCCTGAAGACCTGTTCTGCGTAGCTATTTACTAGCCAGTTGGATTCCTGCCAGCTGCCTAATGGATCATGAGTGAGTCAGTTTCATTCAGCCTCCCAGCAAAGTCAATTTGTCCAACAGCACACAATTGGTGGCACTGCTGTGACAAGCATATTGCAGAAATTGTGCGGTGATAGGTAACAAGTGAGTTTCCAGGCTCGAGGGCGGGAGGGGCAGTAGCTGATTGCAAGTGGTGCTAGTGTTAATTTTTAATTGCCCGTCCTTTTATAATTTAAGCCTGTAAGTGAGTCAGCCCATGTGTATCTTTCATCTAAATGTAAAGAGGGTGACAGAAGCATAGGGAAGGGGCTAGTCAATGCCTGCTCAGAAAGTTACATTCTGTTCTCTCCAAGTGATTCAAAGAATATAGCCGTAAACGCTATAGATCAGATGAGAAGATTTGGGAAAATATTGAAGGCACTTCTGATTGGTATTTGGAAAAAATACAAGAGGGGTGGGTGTGTGGTGATTCTTGGAGTGAGTCAAAGCTGTCCAGGAAACTGGGAGATGAGTTCCTTATCATTTGGATTCATAACCAACGGAGATTGTGCCTGGGTACCATCTTGCCCCGAAGCATTGTTTCTTATGAATGGTCTGTTTTCCATTTAGATGTAAGATACATGTTGGCTGACTCACGGGTTTAAATTACAAAAGGATGGGGGGGGGGAATTAAAAATTAACACCACTAGCAATCAGGACCAACAGTCGACATGATCCTTGCAGTTGTGTGGAAGGAATGCAATGCAGGCCATGTTTCTCTCTTCCCCGTTGCTCTCCTCTGGGAGGATGTGTGCAATGTTAACTAGTTTATGCTGCTTCTCTTCCCACAGACGCCACTGATTTCTTTGTCTATCCATAATGGACAAAGAAAAAATTCCTGTCAGAGCAGTTAAACACTGGAATAAATTGCATAGGGTGGTTGTGGAATCTCCGTCTCTGGAGATATTAAAGAGCAGGTTGGATAGAAATCTCTCAGGGATGGTGTAGATGGTGCTTGGCCCTGACGTGAGGGCCGGGGACTGGACTAGAAGGACCTCTCTCGGTCTCTTCCAGTTCTAGTATTCCATGATTCCAGAATGACACTCTGTCAAAGATAACTGGTTTTGTTGGAGACTTCCTTGCAACTGCTACTTCTCAACTAATTTAGGCTGGTCTGCACTGGCTTCTAAGAGAAGTGTCTTCCACAGTGTTGTATCTTGACCCACCTATCTGCTTATCCTTGGTCTCCTTCATCGCCTCGTGTACACTTTTTGTTCCAAAAGCAGACCCTCAATAGGCAGGCTCAATAATAAATTGTGTTGTTATTAATAGTGCAGGATTTCATCCTGGCAGGTATTTTATAACGAGCATACAGTGCTTTTGACATTAGCTGAGATTTGTGATTTAATTACTGAGTTTGTTTGGTTTTGTGTTGTTTCTGTAGTGGCAGGATTAGGCTAGAACTTGCTGTGCTGAGACTCAGCTACTAGACTTTGATTGGATCTCATTTGGTACTGGTTCCTTTAGTTAATTGCATCCTGGCTGCTGTTTTTGTAAGACTAATGTAAAAGGCAGAGCAACGTAACACACAAAGGCATCAGCATATGGGAAAAGGTGCTGTCCTCTGCTTATTTCTCTTTTTCCTACTCAAAATCTAGGCAGCCCAGTTGTTCAAGGCCTGCCTCGCCCATTTAAACCCAGTGCCTTGATAGACTGGCAGATGTAAGACCGGCATCCCTTGGCTGCTGCAGGGTCCCGCAATAAGAGATTGATTGCCCCTGTGGATCTATCCTCCATCATCGAGATAGCTAGATTGATGCCTAATCCGTAGGAGAACTCATGTCCCAATCTCTGTGGGGCTGGGAGACCACAGTAATCCTAACCCACCATGGGGAGTCTCGCCTGTTCTGTCTGCACAAAGCACCTAAAGTTGTCACCCTTTGAAAGCCATAAATTAGTTTAGACCGCAGTATCCGCCTTTGTGCATGATGAATTCTGAGCCCCCGCGGCTCGCTCCCAAACCCAGATGAGTCTCTGCAGCTCGCCCCCCAAACCCAGACGAGTCCCCGCGCCTCACTCCCAAACCCAGACAAGTCCCCGTGGCTCGCTCCCAAACCCAGATGAGCCCCTGCTGCTCGCTTCCAAATCCAGATGACCCCTCACAACTTGTACAAACTGCACCAGACCGTTATCTGAGGCCAGAAAACCCACAAGACAGAAGAGAAGATTTGAACTTGACATTGTGCCACGCAGCCATGAACCGATAAAGGAAGAGGGGTGTGGGTTCTTCTGCAGACAGAAGGAACAGATGCCTGTTGGTTTGCTTTACTATGGAAAACAGCCCTAGGAGCAGGAATCGGAAGTGTAACGAGGGAGACAGTCTAGCAATAGCCACTGGGATCCGTATCACCATGCGCTCATTTCAGACTAGTAATCTCCTAGATAACGGAGACTGAAACCTTACTGTTATCACATCCAGGGACATCCCTGGCAAAGTAACACAGGCTATTGACCTGATAAATAGTTTGCAATATTTTCCCATTAGGTTACTTGTAATAGCTTCTGCATACTGCCTTTGTTCAGCGGCTCGCCAAAGGCAATCTCTTTAGTGCTGAAAATGGTTCCTTTGTGGGCAAGACGATCTGTTCAGCATTGGTGTAGTCAGGACAGCCGTAATGGTAAACAATGAAGCACATCAGGAAAACACTTTTCTCGTCTTCCCTCCACCCCCAATGTAATTGCATTTTTGTATGGAGCTCCAGAAACACCTGCAACATGAGAGAGAGAATAACAGTTGAGATCACTGAAGACAGTGTTAGTGATGAATTGGGGGAGAGGGTGTTTTGTGAGTGTAGGAGAATTACTGTGTGTGTGTGTGTGTGTGTGTGAGAGAGAGAGAGAGAGAGAGATGAAGCATAGACTGTTGCTGGCTGCATCTTCCCAGCTTATTCTAGTCCCTCTTGCAAATGTCCTTGAACTTGAGCCTCAGTTGACCCAGAGGCCTTTAGTTCTCCATACAGGAGATCCTTTGCAGACCTGCCAACAGGGCGTGGGAAGGAGGCGAAGGGGGCAGTTGACCTGGAGCCTAGTGATTCAAAAGGGCTGGAGCTCCTGGCTATCATTGCTGCTACGGCAGCGGCAGCTGGAGTGCTGGGCCCTTTAAATCTCCCCCGGAGTGCCACTTGCGCAATCCGTATGGCTTTTAGCGTGGGGGGAGGGCCATGCTCCAAGCGGCGCTAAGGGCTGAGGGGGAGCACACCATGCTCCAGGATGGCTGCTGCTTCCCTTCTGCCAAAGGCCTCGCCCTTTCCAGGAGTGTGGAGCCGGAGCTGCCCACACCTTACCCAGGGGCCCACACTGGCTGTCAGTGCATCCTTTGGATGCATTTACTGAGATGCAATAAAAGGGAAGTGTTTTCAATATGGCTGTTCTCAGCAGAGGACTGATTAGTGTGTGACAGCTTGGGCTCCTTGGGGTGGCACTTGAAGTGCTGACATGCCACTGAGCTTGTCTTTTCTGCCAGCCTGGGCACCCTTTAACTCTGTCTTGCTGAACCAGGCTCTTCAGCCTCCTCCAGCACACACATAGGTAGGGCCATGCCCAGCTGCAGAACAATACAGACACCGAGATCAGCTCTGGGAAGCCTCTGTTTCAGGGACTTGCCACAGCACCCACGAGTCATTCGCATCAGTCCACAATGTAGAAGAAGGTATCCTCAGCTCCCTCCCCCTACTCAGTTAGAAATTACGTAAACTGGGTTACATTATAAACAAAAAATAAGAAAAGGTGTATTTAAATTGGCTAAAGAGGTAGCAAACCAAACAAAGCAGATTATTAAGAAAATAAAGCAAAGCATGCAAACTAACCTTGAGTCACTAAAAAAAAATGGTTACAAATAATAATTCCTCACCCTCAGTATTATTTTAAGTAGATTCCTTCACCGGCTAAGAATCTTTTAGCCTGGGTCCAGCAGTTCTTCCACACAAACCCTCAATTTCAGCCCTTTTGTATCCTGGTATTTTGACGTATCTTTTTGGGTGTGGAGACAGAGGAGAAGCAAACTGGAGACCTTGTTTATTTTCCTCCCTCATCTTATTTCAAATGCCCATAAGGCAGGAATCCTTTATTTGATTCTCCCCTTCCCAGTGAAAAAGTTCAGCAGTCCCAGAGGCAGATTAGTGTCAGGTGACCTGTCACCTGACCATAGAACCCTCGCATCCATGAGTCAGTAGCAATAGGGAGTGTCTACAGGAAGACCCAGCTTTTTCACAGACCCTTGTCTTTGGTGGTGGGCCATCAGCCCTGTCTGGCTTTTCCTCTGTTACACCTAAAGTGTCAACAGTGGGCGGCACCCACAGAAGCATAGTTGAAATACAGATATACTAGTGATTATTCCTAACTTCAGATACAAAAATGATACATGCATGCAAATAGGATAATCATAGTGAGTAAATCATAACCGTTTCCAGTGGTACCTTACATGAGTTATCTTGCATAAAGTACATCTCAGTTATGACATATTCATATCATAAGCATATTTTATAAAGAATATGGAGCCACTGTGCATCTTCTCTTTCTTTACAGTTTCTGGTGCGGTGATGAGATGGTTGGGATGTGGGCTGTGATTAAGGGATGCTTTGCTGTCTTTTGGTCTCTTGTTCTTTACACCAGGGTTTTTCAAACCTCATTTTACTGCCACCCCCTTCTGACAATAAAAATTACTACATGACCCCAGGAAAGGAGGACTGAAGTCTTAATCCACCACCCTAGGCAGGGGGCCAAACATAAGCCCCTGCCACTCTGTGGGATATCAAAGCTTAAGGGCTTCAGCCTTGGGCAACAAATCTAATTCCAGTTCTGACAACCCCATTAAATTGGAGGCGCAACCCACTTTGTGGTCCAGCGCACAATTTGAGAACCGATGCTTTAGGCTTGTAGGGTCTGGTCACATTATTGAGACATCTCCCTCAGCCTGCACTGATATGAGAGAATGCCTCCAGTTTTTCTGCAGTGATCCCCATGACCAGTTCAAGACCTTGATCCTATATGCAACTCTCTGCATGCGCACAGGTAATGGGGCTCCGTTCACATGCTGGAACCAACTCACGCAGAGTTTCTTGGCCAAAGAAAGCTAGACTGGGAGCAAGACATTCCTTCAGAGAACCAATGTCTTCCTTTAAACAAATGAGGAACGGATTATAGAACATAAGTAAACCTTAAGATGCTTCAGTACAGGGAAAGGAGAAGAGATTGATAAGCTTTTGAAGAGGGGTTGTATGGATTCGATTTGTTCTCTGCTCAAAGGAAGAACAGGAATTTCATGCAGGTCTCATTTGAAAAAAAAAGCGTTGTGCAAAAGTCAATTTGCCTTTCTTGTCATTTGTAGTATCCTGGCTGTCATGAAATATGATTAAGGATCTGAACAAGAGCGGTCCTGTTCCCACCTTCTCCACTTACATTGTGGTGTTTTTATTTTTTTACTGCTTAGTAACACCTGGTCCCTGAGAAAGCCACAAAGTTCTTTTCTTTAGTCTTGCAGCAAAGGCATGGACCTGTTTATGCTATCAGAGACCGTTGCCATGGAAGTGAGAGGGACATCAGAAAATTAGTATTAGACCTTCACTTGGGGGGGTCAGATCAGCTGAGCCCAGGGCACCTCACAAGAGAAAATTCTGCTCTGAAATGGAAAGGTGTTTAAGATCTAGCAATAAATGCTAAGGGAAAATGTGCGGTGGCACATGCAAAGTTCAGTGTGTTCTGTTGAAGTGCAGTGTGTTTTAAAGTCCACCTGGTTGTCTAGACATTCTCTAGGAACTTGATCCTGGAAGTTAATGATAACATGCTTTCTGGAGGCAGTGGGACCTAGCATTACTCAGTAGCCTAGAGATGTGCTCATACATCTCAAGATCAGGCTCATGATTTTGGATACGAAGTCCAGCAATGCCTGTTTTCTTCACAAAGCTTCTTTCTTGCAAACCTATGAATAGAAGAGCTGCCATACAGGGTAAGACCCATAGTCCGTCATGCTCCAGCAGTGGTGCATACCAGAGCTTCAGGGAAATGTACTAAACAAGGCAATTATAGAGTGACCTACCCCATGTCTCCCACTCCTGGCTTCTGGTAGTCAAAGATTTAGTGTCACCCTGACCGTCTTGGCTAATTGCCATTGATGGACCTATTCTCTGTGAACTTATCTAGTCCTTTTTGAACCCACTTATACTTTTGACCTTCATAATATCTCACGGCAAGGAGTTCCACAGGTTAGTTGCGCATTGTGTGAAAAATGCATCTTGTTTGTACAAAACTGAACTGGACTTGATGACCTCCAGTGCTTGTATTCTAAACTGACTGATTGTTAATTTCATCAGGTGACCCCAGGTTTTTGTGTTGTTTGAAAGGGTAAATAATACTTTGCTATACAAGCATACAAGAAGGGAGAGGTAATACCTCTTTCCTAAGATGAACAGCCCTAATCTTATTATCTCATCTAGAAGCTGTTCTGTATTCTTCGGTCCCTCTATTGCCGTTCTCTGAACTTTTTCCAGCTCCACTCTATCTTTTCTCCTGTGGAGCAACCATAGCTGGATACAATATTCAAGATGTGGGCGACCACTGATGTATTTTAGTGGCATTATGATATTGTCTGTCTTTTGTTCTATCCTCTTCCTAATAGTACTTGAATATACTGTTAGCTTTTTTGACCACTGTTGCATGTTGAGCAGAAGCTTTTCAGAGTCATCGTTCTCAACGGTGACTCCAAGATCTCCTCCGTGGGTGGGGACAGCTAGTTCAGAACCCACCACAGTACATATAGAGCTGGGATTATGTTTCCCAGTGTGCATTACTTCACACTGGTCAGTGTGAAATTTCATCTGCCATTGTGTTGCCCATTGAACCAATGGTGTGAGAGCCCTCTACTCTAGACCCCCGGAGTGATGTGGTAGCTCATGAATGGAACTGCCATGCCATTGTTACTGTGCCTTTAATTAAGTAACCATTAAAAATGAAACTGTTTCATTTCCTCCAGTTCAGTGGCTGACAGTGATTGAAGGGCCCTGGATGCCCGTGATGGCAAAGAAATTGAATCATTAAATTAGAGCAGTTGTAAGACCCCGGATT
Source organism: Pelochelys cantorii (assembly GCA_032595735.1). Classification (NCBI taxonomy): domain Eukaryota; kingdom Metazoa; phylum Chordata; order Testudines; family Trionychidae; genus Pelochelys; species Pelochelys cantorii. The sequence continues at coordinate 127,459,899 of CM064330.1, forward strand.
CTGATTAACTAAACAGCTTGCTTTGGTTAGTGATTAATGTGGCTGCAAGAGTCAAATCTGCTTTCCTCAAAGATAAAGAAGACAATCTTTTATGAAATACAGTCTGTGGCACACATCCAGTTATCAGAACAGTGAGCAAAGTCGTTGTTAGGTATAATGCAATATTGCAATTGGAAGTCGTATTATGGAATGATTGTTACAGAAAGTGTGAAGGGAAACCTCTGATTTCTGTTTAATCAACAGTCAGCCATGGCCATGCTGTGATTCCCATATTTGTAAACTCCTTCATGCTGCCTCTTGTAACGCTCTGGAAGCTGTTTATTTGTTTTTGATGGGATTGCACCCTGCCTGGTGCTATTTCTTCCCGTTCCCCCGGATTTTTTGTGTTACAAGCTTTGGGGTTTATTGTTTCCTGTTAGAACTCAGTTGAAGTGTTCTGGAAGCATGAGATTATGCTGGCTTTGGCCAACAGGAACCTGGCTGCTTGACTTTCAGTCTTCATGGTGTGCAGTGGGAGCAGAAGAAAATAATTTTGACCTCCCTTTTTCTTGACAGGAGGAGAGGGCCAATTCCACCTATAAATCAGGCATCACTAGCCAGCAGAAAGTATGGAAAAAGCAACAGAGGGGTCTCTGTTTCAGCCTTCCTCTGATGGAGTCATGAAAAGATCTGCTCTTAATTTGACAATGAATTGCCCCATCAAAAAATCCCCCATCTGTCTTCTCCCCAGAGCCCAAGGGGGCAGAGTGGCATTTAAAGGTATATTTTACACCTGTTGGTGCAAGCTCTAATGAATCTGACTCTGAGGATCGCAGCTCTCTAATAGAACAACGAAAAAAATGATTTAAACAGATGAAACAAATTATTGGGTTAAAGTGTCCGTAACAAGCAGATTTTCAAACAGGTCCAGTGTAATAAGCAGGCCAGATTCTGTTCCAAGCTGAGATGAAAGTCGAGAAATCTATCGTTTGCACTCCATTTTTCCCTGCATTCACAAGTTGAAACTTCACAGGTGCTTTAGAAATGAACCACTCACAACCATTAGGCAGCATCTTATCCCCCTGTTAAAAGCATTTGAATTATTGGCACCCACTATATCAAAAGTAGATGCCTGTTGCTTCTGCGGCAGTTCTGAGTTGGAGATCTGCCCAGTGTGAGAACAGAAAAATGCGAGAAAAGCTAAAATAGCAAAAGGATTTCTATTAAGCCCTCCTCCCTCCCAAAAACCCCTCATAAATGGAAATACTTTTTTATACAATGCACAATTAGCTTGTCGATTTCCCTGCCAAAGGATGTTATTGAGGCCAATAGTTTACAAGAAAATTCAATAAAGGATTAGCTATTATATGGAGAGCAATAGAGTTGTTGTAATCGTTATGAAGACTTAAAAATAAACGAGGGATTTTGGAAGAAATATGAACCCTCAAGCTTCAGGATATAAGTCAAACTCTAGTAAGAGAGTTTCTCTGGGGGCTGTTTATTCCATCACTGGATATTAACAGAGTTTCCCGCATCTTCCTCCGAAACGTCTACTCTTGGCCTATGGCAGGAGATGGGATACAAGACTTTATGGCTCTTGGGTCTGATCCTTTCTGTCGGTTCCTGTGTTCCTAAGTAAATGTGGATTCAAGATTAAAACGCCATCAGACGCCTTGGTGAAAAAACAAGTTTTGGAGTGTCATAAATTATTAGCAAAAATATAGCGTGAGACCATCCCCATTCACAGGGCTAATTTCCATCCTCAAATGTTCACCTCGTTCTGGTGACTTCAGTAGGATCTATCAGTGTGCATCTGAAGGCTGGACATGACCATATTAAATGCCTTTACAATTGTCCTTATGCTGGGCCAAACCATCCTTTCCATGCACGATATGCTGACGTAACTGAGCAAGTTTTCAGAAGAACTCAGCATCTTGGGAGCAGGACTTTTTGGAAGATCTGGTCCTACGTGACCAGCTGGGAGCCGAACTCTTCATAAACACTGGCCCTTATTTAGGTACATAAATGGAAGAGGAGCTCTTTTGAAAATTGGGACCCAGTCATGGCTGCTGAACACTTAAAAATCTGGCCTGGAGCTGTGTAGAAATCCTACCTCTGTTTATTCTGTTAGGATCTTTTATTTATTCTTTCCACCCCCTCAAATCTGAACCATCATCCCTTGCCTGGTACTTCCATTTTTGCTACAAAGTGGCAAAACAATCAGCAGATAAAATTCTGAGAGAGGATGTTGTTGATGGTGGAAACTTTTCATCCTGAAATGAGGCGGGAGGTTGAAAATAAATCAGAAAAATCAATGAGGCAAATGGAGAGTCTCTTCTTCGTATAATGGCACGTGTGAATCAGCAGCATGGGATTGATTACTGGCAAATTGTCATGCCAGTTAGGAAGTTCACTAAAGCATGTACAATATGTCTTGATCCAGCCCTTCTTATACCAGATATATGCCAACAAGACAATGGTAGGGAAAAGAACGGCCAGTATTTATATCTTGGCCCAGCTGTAGGTTTAAAGACATCGATTGTATAATATTTGGAAGACAGGGGTGAAAGAGGAGTTGCTTTTCCCCCTCCCTCTTGAATAATATACTCTCTCGGCTATGTGATGTCTTTCAGGGTGACTAGGTGGCTTTCATCTTTGATTTTCTCCTGTTTTCCTCCTTGAAATGTGTGGATCAAACGCCTTTCTTCTTTCCCTGTTGAAAGTGAAACACTGGTTAAAACTGGGTCAGTCCAAGTTTCGTTGTCTCTTGGGTGACTCAAAGTGCACACATTTGTAAGAATACGCACCGTGGAGTGGAACTGCTTTTCATGCTTCGTATTAACCATCTGGAGAATAAAAAAACAGTGCAAAAAAGAAGGGGAGCAATAGAGTAGGGCTTGATTAAAGGGAAATAGATCACAGGGCTTTTGGTGGCTTTGTTTCTTTTTATTTGATTTCTTTGGGTGGATACAGAAAATGGTCTGATTATCTCAGCCGTTTATATTTCAGGGGTTATTTATATTTCAGATAGGGCCAGAGGTTAGTTCCCCCTACACAGATGCGTGAGATAGGGCAATTGTCCCTAATCATCTGTGTGACTTTAGATGAGCCACATCCGATCTCAGTTTCTCCTCTCACCCTTTGTGTGTCTGTCTATTTGCTCTTTGGGATAGGCGCCATCTCTGACTCTGTGTTTCGACGATGGGTTCCCAGTGTGAACAGGGACCTATTGATACTACCATGATACAAGTAAAGGAGAGGCCAGAGAACACTTCCCTTGTGTCTTCCCTCATCCCTCCCACACCACACACTAGCAGGCAGGCAGCACCCCACGGAGGAGGAAGCCATGGGGCTGTCAGCTGGACAACCCAAAGTAGACATGGCACATCGACAGGCAGACTAAGGCCAGCACAGCAGTTGGCACTTAGGTGCACACTTCTCCCTCTCCCTCCCCCCCCCATGCTCCCCGTGACCTTGGAGATCATTTTTTCGTTGTCTTCTCATGAAGTATGGCTCCAGGGTCTGCCAATAGTTCGGTGTCTTCTGCCCCACCCCCTTCAGTGCAGATAGGAGTTTTAAAAAAACATCATTTGCCCATGATGTTGTGCTAAACTCAGGAATTGCCATCAGGAAAGCAAAAAGAAAAAATAGGTATCACCTGAGAGTGTGGTTCATTAGTCATCTCGAGAAAGCTCAAGAAAACAACCTGCGTATCATTGTAGACAACTCAACGAAGACCCCTGATCCATGTGCAGCTGTGGTCAAAAACCCCTCAAGGTTAAGATGCATAAGGAATGGGGAAAGTGAATAATATAGAAAATATTACAATGCCTTTCTATAAAAGGCTGGTTAGGTCTTCTCTGGGATGTTGCACTCAATACTGGTCACCCCGCCTTGAGGAAGATTGTGTAGAACTGGAAGGAATTTGGAGAAAAATGATTAAACTGTTCAAGGGCCTGGAAAAACTCTCTTATGAAGAGAATTGGAAAAGATTGGGATTGTTACCTTAGGACTGATATAAATAAGAATGGACATGACAGAAGTATACAAAATAACGAGTTGTCTAGGTAGCTAAGTCGGCTGCCTCTCTGCCTTTTAACACAAGATGGGCATTCAGCCATGATCTACACTAGGGAGTTATTTTGAAGTAACCCCCCTTATTTTGAAATAATAAGCAGAGCCTCCACACTACTAAGTCCAATATTTCGAAATAATGGGCTGCTTATTTTGAAATCTGTACTGCTTTCCTCAGGGAATAACACTAATTTTGAAATAGTTATTTCAAAATAGTGGTAGTGTGGATGCTCCGGTGCTGATATTTCAAATAACTATTCCCCAGAGTAATTCAGAGTAATTAGAGCCCCAGGAATCAGTGGGAGTAAGTCGAGGTAGCACATCCACATTAACGGAGCCTGCCTCGGACTAATTTTGAGGTTTCCCCATAGTGTGGACAAGCTATTTTGATTTTGTTAAATCAGGAGTTATTACATCGATTTTAGTTATTTTGAAATAGTTTCCTAGTGTAGATGTGCCCTCAGTGAAAATAAAAGATGGGAAATTCAAAGCCAATTAAAAAAATATTTTTCATATCACATACAATTAGACAATGGAACTCCTTGCCACAGGAAGTTATTGGGGCCAAGAATTCGAAAAAGGAAGATTGGACATTATAGGGATGTCAAGAACATATAGAGTTATACATTGAGTATACATACAGAGTTATATATTGGAAGGGATAAGTTGAACTCTGACTGGTAGATCAAGATGAAACCTAATGTATGAATCAGATTATCCTATATCTCCATGCTGTACCCTCTCTAGCAGCTCTTGCTAGCCACTGTCAGAGACAGGATGTTGGGTGAGATGGTCCTTTGGTCCGATTCCTGTGGTCCTGGAAATGTTCTTCAAGGTCAAACTACATTTGTATATGGATCTGATTAAATATAGTTATTCACGGGCACCTTTGGGACCTGACCGATGCCAAACCAGAGAATTTGCCGAACCACGGGAGGTCAATATGGTTTAATAGCATTACCAGCACTTCCCCTGCTTACTGGGCTCTTAGAAGACATTTAGGGGTAAATTAGAGCTAAATAACAGCATAGAACACTGAGCACCAAGACCGGTGGCTGTAAACAAACTTTATGGGACTGCGGGAAACTTGGCCACATCCCTGATAAGTGGATATCTGGCTAACTAAAAACATGCCAGACCGTGGAGGTTGCCAGACCAGAGAGTGCCAGACTAGAGAGGTTCAACCTGTACTATATTGGGGAATGACTATAAAAAGCCACCTTAAAATTATAGTTAGTGCACCCCATTTAGCAGTCAGCCTACAACACCCGACAAATGGAGAGGAGCATGTTATGGTAGGGCTGGCAATCGGACAAACAATCCTTGTGTAACCTGAACAAGGGTGGGATGGAAGTGTCTCGGATCCTCTGCAGACTACCATCACGCCAGAACTCGCTTCTCAGAAACGAGCCACATTGCCATGAGACAAATCCCAAAGCGACTTGAAACGTGATTCTTCTCTGCAATGTGGCATTCTTACTCATGTAGGCTCGCTCTGCCAATTTAACAAAAGATACTGGTGCTTTTAGCCCTTGTTAATACTAAGTAGCCAACGCAGCTATGGGAGAGTGAATTGGATTCTTGCTGATGCCTGAATAGAACTCTTAACTAGATCCACATTGCAGGGTTTTTATGAATGGTGATTAATCTACCTTGACTTTCAGCCCAGATCTATGCTACAAAGTTTTGTTGGTACAGCTGTAGCAGTCAGGGGTCTGAGAAAACCACAACCCCTAGTGGCGTAGTTCTGCCAGAAAAAACTGCAGTGTAGATGCAGCTATGCCAACTGAGGAGTGCTTCTGACAGCTGAGCTAATGTTGCTCAGGGAGACAGCGTTGCTAGGCCAACAGAAAAACTCTTTCTGTCCACATAAGTTGACTTCGGATTCTGCCCGTATGGCTAGCTGTATCGGCAAAACATTTGTAGCGTGGACAAGACTTCACACTCTCAGGCTACATCTACCCTGTGCTATTTTTGCGGAAGAGGAAATGCAAATGAAGTGCTCATTAGCATTTCTCACGCTCTCATTTGCATAGTCTTTTCCGATCCTTTCTGCGGAAGAGGTTTTTGCACAAAAAAATTGCAGTATAGACGGGGCCGTTTTGCGCAAAAAAACCCACCTTTTGTGCAAGATCCCTTATCCCTCAAAAAACGAGGTTTACAGCTTTTACACCTTTATGTAGATGCTTGATTCGGGATTTAGAAGCCTGCCTTTAAGCACGAAGGTTTGCAAATCTCAGCCTCAGATTTTTAAACTCAAGACTCTTGGGCCACGTTTACCGCTAGTGCATAGGTGATGCATGGGAGGGATGTGCGGGGGATCACGTGCCCCCTAGATTTTAATTGCTGGAACCAGATGATCACAATTGCCTGTAGGTGCAGGTCGCCTCTGCCCTAGTGTAACGCCCATTAAAATCAGCCCATCCAGAGGATTAGAAAAAGAGGAGGTTACTTTTTGCTTAGTACCAACCTGTTCTTGCTTGTGGTTTCTAGTGGGTTAGTCAGATCAAATGGGGCTGCTCTGACAAGTTTTATGTGACCATAAGCTTGGTGGAAAACATCTGATCTGGAGAAGTCAAGTAGAGATTAAGAGGAAAAGAGATGTGACATGAAGGTCATTATAGATGCTGGACGTTTTCTACCTTATTAGCTCTAATTTTTGATGCACACAAGCGCGATATGCTGTAGAACATAGTGGGGGAGCAGAGCGAGTGGTGTGTGAGACGGGGACACACAGATCTTCTCATTGGAAAGCGGTTACCTGCACAGAAAACTCAGCGCGTTTGTTTCTTCTCTCGGTGCATCTGTAGATGGCCAGTAAAAGCCAGAGGAAGCCGCATCAATGAAATTAGTGACTTGTCCTTTCTTCTGGGGGGGATGAGACGCAGTTAATGTCAGTCGGTGCAGATTTGCGGTTCTCCTACTGCCTTCCTCATCGCCTCGAGATTTATTGGCGCATGCATGCACTGATGCATATGTGCTCTTGTAACAACAACAAAAAATCCTGTCATTGTACAGACACTTCCATATGCTGGGGGAAAGAGACTATGCCTCAGGCACTCAGCAGAATGAAGAGGACAGTTAAATCCCCAGCACCAATTTGTGACACAACAGATCAGTTGCAGAATTCACACCCAGAGGCACTTCCATTTGTTTTTGTAGCAAAAGGTCTGCTCTCTCTCTTTAATGTGGCTTTTTAAATTCCTCGTGCTTTTCCAGGACAAACAAATGAAACAGTGACTAAGAGTTGCTACAAAACGATTGTGTTTCGGTTACTCTCCTAAGACACTAGCCCATATTTTCACATTCGCACTGTATTCTACCACCTTTAGCTGACACGTCATCCAGGTGTTTGGATGCCTTGCTGTTCTTTGCCTCTTCTTGAAAGTCTGAGGGAGTAAGAGTACAGAATGCTAGGTGGTGTTCACCAGCAGCAGATTCATAGTGATTATAAGAACAGCCAGACTTGGTCAGACCAAAGGTCCATCTAGCCCAGTGTCCTGTCTGCTGACAGTGGCCAATGCCAGATTCCCCAGAGGGAGTGAACAGAACAGGGAATCAGGTGATCCCATCCCTGTCGCCCATTCCCAGCGTCTGACAAACAGAGGCTAAGGACACCATTTCTATCCATCCTGGTTAATTAGCATTGAGAGACCTAACCTCCATTAATGTATCTAGTTCTTTTTTTAAAATCCTGGTCTTCACAATATCCTCTGGCAAGGAGTTCCACAAGTTGACTGTGTGTTGAGCAGAGAAGTAATTCCTTTTGTTTGTTTTAAACCTGCTGCTTATTCATTTCAGTTGGTGACCCCCTAGTTCTTGTATTATGGGAAGGAGTAAATAACTCTTTCTCCACACCAGTCATGATTTTATAGACCTATATCATGTCTCACCCCCCCCCCTTAGTCATCTCTTTTCCAAGCTAAAGAGTCACAGTCTTACAAATCTCTCCTCCTATGGCAGCTACCCACACACCTTCGCAGTCCCCTCCCTTTCATTGTCGAAGTGCTGAATGCTGGGGCCGAAGTTCCAGTTTCTCGAGCACTGTCACCACAGGGAGCATTTAGGGAGCAAGACAGGATAACCCCCTTCAAGGGTGTGTATACGCTGCATCCGTAGCTCAAAATAAGCTATGCAATTTGAGCTACGCAAATTGTGTAGCTTATTTCGAGTCAGTCTCGAAATAGCTTGTGTCTGCACAGCACCAAATTTCGAAATAATTTGCTATTCCAAAACATCCCTTACTTCTTGTGGAATGAGGTCTACAGGGCCATCAGAATAGCGAGCCTGTTATATTTTTGAAATAACAGGCTTGCTGTGAAGACGTGGGGTCGCTATTTTGGGATCCCAGAGGGATCCCAAAATAACACTGCAGTGCAGGTGGAGCCTAACTGAGATGCTGCTGCTGCCTGGGTTCTTTGGGGTCCTACCATTGATTTCCCCAAGAGTTAGGGGCAAAGTTGAACCTTTGCTTCATGTGATCCAGCACAGCCCACCACGAACAAAGATGTTTGCTTCTCATTTTGTGCTGAGTGATTGTACAAGTTGTTTCACTGCACTTAAAAGAGACCTAATGTCGATCTCTTTTCCTTCTCCTCCTTGTATATTTAGCACTGAGGGTGTCTCCAAAGCACAGTATGAAAATGTGGAGGCAAGGAAAAAGAAAAATAGTGTTTCATCTATCATTGATTTTTAAATGGGTGAAAGACTGATTTTTATTTCCTGGTTGTGTTCTCCTTTGGCCCTAAGTGTCTCAGAGGGGAAGCCGTGTTAGTCTGTAACTTTAAAGAAACAAGTAGTCCTGTAGCACCTTAGAGACTAACAAAATATATACATATATATATTTATATATATAGCATGAGTTTCATGGGCAAAACCACTTCTTCAGATGAGTGGAGAAAACCCCCTTTTCCTTCTTTTTTCTGTCATAAATTGGAAGGTTCCCCCTTTTTTCTCCACCATCTGAGGAAGCGGGTTGTGCCCACAAAAGCTCATACTCATCTCTAAGGGTACGTCTAGACTACAGGCTTTTGTCGACAGAAGTTTTGTCGACAGATACTGTCGACAAAGCTTCTGTCGACAAAGAGCGTCTAGACTACATCCAGTTCTGTTGACAAAGCAAGCCGCTTTGTCGACATGAGAGCGTAGACGCAAAGGACAGTGTAGATGCAATAATGCCTTCTGTCAACAGAACTCTGTTGACAAAAGGCGTTATTCCTCGTAGAATGAGGTTTACAGCCATCAACAAAACTGCTGAATTCTGTCGATGTTATGTTGACAGAACTCAGCGGCAGTGTAGACATAGGTATAGTTTTGTCGACAAAAGTCCACTTTTGTCGACAAAACCCTGTAGTCTAGACACACCTAGTAGACTTTTGTCGACAAAACTATACCTGCGTCTACACTGCCGCTGAGTTCTGTCAACATAACATCGACAGAATTCAGCAGTTTTGTCGACGTCTGTAAACCTCATTCTACGAGGAATAACGCCTTTTGTCGACAGCACTCAAGGCACAACATTTTTCACAGCTGTGAGCCAGATAGGCAGATCTGTCTATGTTTGAAGAGTAGACCAGGCCTTAGTCCTTTTTTTTTCTAAGAATTTTTGAAGAGCTTTTAGCAGATGAATGAAACTGAGATTTTAAGCTCCTGCAAATCCCATCAGTTTCCATGTAAGTGGCACATGGTCAAAGCACCTTTAAAAGTCAGGCTATGGGATTATATTTTAATGAATTTTTTTTTTAATGTAAGCTTCACGTTAAGGACAGTTCTCAATTCTACAATGTTCACATCAACTACTTAATTCTTGCCAAAACTTTTTTTCATTAAGTGCACTGATTCTATGGAAAAACGGAGACTAATGGAAAGCCATGAGTAGGGGGATGTGAAGGTAGAGGCTTTGTAATTAGGTATGTCTGACTAATAATCGCCTGTTTTTTAAAAGTGAACTTTGAAGTGTGATCTTCCACTTTAATAAATGGGGCCTGGTTATATATAGTGAACAATAGACCTAAAAATCAGACATTTTAATTTAAATACCCCCTGCGCAACAATATAATGGCTATCCATAAAGGATCTAAAGTTTGCCTTGTAGTCTTGATGTTTGTATGTGGAACTGAGATGGCCTTTTCGTTTTCCTGTCTCATTAGCGCTCCAGAACACAAGCAGTACTGCAGCCTGTATTTCATATCAGCTATAAGATTTTAGGGCAGAACAATGCTTTCTAGGAAGCTTAAAACAAGGCTTAAAGATGTCATCTCACAAATGGCTGAGAGAGATCTATGTTCTGCTTTTAGAGTTGATATGTGACTTGATGGGGTGAGGGGTTGGCTCTTGATTGTATCCTGCCGACATAGGGCTGTCCACACACACGCTTCTGTCAGTGTAACTGGTGTCGCTCAGAGGGGTTTGCTTTCAACATCCCTGAGCGACACAAGTTATACCTCCAACAGTGCTAGTGTAGACATAGTCTTATTTTCAAGTTATATTATACCATGTATTCAATACAATGTGTTGTATATTTTTAATGTGAACCAAAAAAAGACTTTGTCCCAAGGAAGAAAAGTAATTGACTTGTGGATATAAAATTCCTGTATTTTCCTGAGGCAGAGGGATCGGGCCCACCCCAAATTAATTTAGTAAGGCTCTCAAAGGGCCTATGGGCACCTAAAGAAGTGGATTGCTCTGTGAAGACTTTCTGTGGAGAAATACACGAACCCACAATGTGTGGCAGGCATCAAAATCTAGATTAGTTTGTGGCTGGAGAAAAGTTCTTGCTTTCTAACAAAAGGAGTAAGTATAGAAGCTAAGGCTGGGAAAACCTCTATTACCCAGAAGTCCAGGGCAAGTAGATGTGTTATCTGGGAAAGCCAAAGCATCAGGTTTTCTGCGTGCAAGGGAAGAACACTAGGTTGAATGATATATAACACAACAGCAGTGAGCTACCTGTCATGGGGGAAGGTGGCTGAGAGAAGGTGGAAGTGGAGGGCAGAGAACTGAGCTGTCTCAGAGAAGTTTATGTGCAGAGCAATAGACCCAAGCACTTAGTGAGGGGGCAGGGCCAAAGGGAGGTGTGGCTTAGCAGAACCGTGGCATGAAGCTGTCAATGAGAGGGGAGGAGCCAGGAGGAGGAGGGGTTTAGCAGAGCAATGGAATTCAGCTGGCAAGGGGGTGGGACCAGAAACAGGAGTGGCTCAGCAGAGCTGTAGAACTGAGCAATGTTGTTTTAACATATATAAAATCAAGGACCAAGCTAAACACAGAGTTTAACCCAGCATCTGAGCCAGGTTTAGGGGGACTTTGCATTGCCCAAAACAGCTGGAGTATAGCGGTCAGTGTGGTCCTGGGTCAGTAGAAAATGTCCATGTTAAATAGCCCTAGGCTGGAAATTTCTCATGGTTAAAGTTCACTGTTGATTTCTGTGGGAGTGCCGATAGCAATTCTTTTCTACATACCGTATACACTCGTTCATAAGCCAACTCTTCTTGTAAAAAAATCCCACTGTGATGAGCAGGGGTTGGCTTATGAACAGGTTCTAAAAAGTCAGAGTGGCACCAGGGGACCCAGTGCGAGCCAGGACACAGCAGTCCTGGCTTGCGCCGGGTCCCAGATGCTGCGGCTCTGCTTTTTAAATTAGTAAGAGCTGCAGCATCTGGGAGCTGGTAAGAGTCGGGATTGCTGTGTCCCAGCTCACGCCGGGTCCCCCACTGCTGCTCTGCCTTTTAAATGTAGTAAGAGTGGCTCTGACTACATTTAAAAGGCAGAGCCTTTAGCGGTCTGGGACCCAACCCCCCAAATTTACAGAGCAAAATGATGATAAGTCCCTGGCCCGTTTATAAGGTCCCAGACCACTGTATTCTGGAGTCAGCTTATAAATGGGTCAGTGACTTTTTACCATGTTTTTTCTGCAAGTTTGGGGGGTTGGCTCACAGACGAACAGGCTTATGTTGGAGTATATATGGTAGATTTCCATTATAGTGTTCCTGTAAACTGGGGTTCTCAAAGGAGCCTATGGGAATTGAATTTCAGAAGTGCTTGGGTGCCTGGCCCTTTGAAAATCCACCCACCGTCGGTATGTCTTTGAGGACATGCAGACGCTATTTGAATGCAATACATACTCATTCTAACACATTGGAACTTCAAGCAGATTGTCCTCTGTGAAACCCATTTTACTATTTAACATGATATGAAAGACGTTTTCCTACTTCAGCAGCCGTCTCGTATCTTGTATCTAGCACAGCTAATTTCCACAGCTTTTATCCTTTCATTGCTTGGTAGCTACTCTTCATCTGAACCACTCATCTGTTTCTTATGCACTTGGCACTCGTCATGCAAAAAACCCACTGGCCTAATTATTTGGGAGAGAATAATAAAAAGGCGGGTTGTCTTTAATTTCAGGTATTTGGAATTAAGCTGTGTCTATGAAGCCAGAGTTGCTAAAATTGCAGTGGTATGAGCCCCCCAAATGTTTGAAAAGACTTGCAGTGGGATATATTTTCAAGGGGTGCAAACATTGCATTTATAACTATTATGATTTTACGTATGAATTGTTTATCACCAATGTGTTTTGTGCCAAGAAACAAGCCAACCTTTCCCCCCCATGAGTTTGCAGGCTAAAAGAGGTGGCCACATGCATTAGAACAGGCACAGAACACACTTAGTGATGGGCTTGGCTGGTGCGTTAAGAACCCTCTGGACCAGGGGTCTCCAACCTTTTCAACCACAAGATCACTTTTTGAATTTAAGTGCAATGTAAGGTCTACCTCAAACCCAAATACCCTTGTTCCGCCTCCTCCATGCCCCTTCTCCGAAGCCTCGCCCCTGCTCACTCCGTCCTCCCTCATCTTGCCTCCCTTTCACCAGGCAGGGGCAGAGGGTTGGGGCGCAGACTCTGGCCTTGGGCTAAGGGATTTGGAGTGTGAGAGGGTCTCTGAGTTGAGTCTGGGCAGGGAGTTGGGGTGCTGGGGGGGTTCAGGGTGCAGACTCTGTAAGGGAGCTTGGGTCCGGGGAGCTCAGGGCTAGGGCAGGGGCTTGGGTGCAGGAGGGGGTTCATGACTGGGGCAGGGGTTCAGAGCTAGCTCCAGCTAGACATTGCTTACCTCAGGTGGCTCCTGGTTGGTGGTACAGTGGGGCTAAGGTCACCCCTGCCCTGGCCCTGCACCACTCTCCAAAGCAGCCGGAAAACTCCCTCTGTCCCAAACCCTGTTGTGCCGCCCCCTCTGCTCTGTGGAGATAGGATACAGAGTGGGAGGGGGCACCCTGACATCAGCGCCCTGCTTGGGCAGCTCCAAGGCAAAGGGCAGGAGAGGCACAGCAGTGGGAGGAAGGGCAGCTGAAGAGCTGCGCTTGACAGCCCCTTGGCCAGCCCAGTCAGCATCACCTGTCAGAGGCTCCAAGATCTACCAGTAGATCCCGATCGACTCACTGGCGACCACTGCTCTGGACAAACTCTTTCAAGGGCCTTTATAAGGAGGCAAGATTGCCCACTTGTGATGGGGTCCCCGGCGTAAATCTGGAACTTTCACAACAGAAGTTGGTCCAATAAAAGATAGTCCTTTCCCCACCTTGTCTCAATATACATGACTGATACAGCAACAATTCTGCTTACCTAGAATAAGGTCATGGGTAAATCTCTGTGGCTTGCTTTCTCCTACTGTATTTCAATGTGATAACCTGCTTCACTGTATGACTGTAGTGTGCCCCACGCCGCCTGATCACACACGAATATGTGTGAATGATGGGAGGGGACGAACAGCAATCTGTTCTAGCTCCTTTATAAAATGTGTCTGCTATTGACTTCAGGCAACATTCTGATCTCAGTTACTGGAAGACAGATCGGGGATTATTCCACTAAAGCTAGGGGAATTCACAATGCCGTGACTATATTTTCAAAGGAGATGCATGAGTTTGGGTAGCCTCCTCTATCAAGGCTACCTTGCGATATGTTACAGGGGCCAGATTTTAGAGTATGGATCCTTAGCATTTTCTGAAAATCAGACCCTTTAAGGGGTCTCAAATTGGCCCTCCAAAATAAGCTATCACTTCTGGAATAGTTAAGGCCTATTGTCTTTAGGAACAACCATGCTCTTACTGTCCCAGTCACCATAGTACTCAGTGCTCTGGACAGCGTTTCCTGAATGCTGAGCACTCGGGCAGCCAACCAGGAGAGATTAAAATGCCGTCCATCTGATTAGCACAGTGCCCACAGCCGGCAGCCTGTGTTTTTCCTGGTGGTGCACATCCACACATGCTTCAGTACACATAACAAAATTTATTCTGCACATGGGTGCAACGAATTAGAGGGAACATTGCTCTAGAGGCTTATAAATAGAACAGTGGAGTGAAATGGATGTAACAGGTAGTTTCTCGTTTGGAAAATTGGTACTGTCATTCTTCACGTTAGGAAAATTGTCCTGTCTCCTAATTAGAAATGATGACAAATACACAGTGTGCCACAGCAGTAATAGATTAATAAAGGATATGCAGAAGACAAGAACTATTAGTTGAAAAATAGCAAGTGGTTTTCAGTAATAATTCATCTTTAAATCTGTTTCTTTTGTTTAATAATTTAAATAAAAAGTTAACCACAATTTTGGGCAAAAAAATATATCTTACTATTTCCTTAAATAGAAAATATTGACTGTTAGCCATTTTGGTCCTTTTTTGTCAGAGCAAAACAATTATTCAAGATTCTAGCTTTAGTGAATTATCTTTTTATTTCCTGCTAGTTTTCCTTCAAACCTTTCTCAAGGACATTAAACACTCTTCTTAATTACTTTTTATTGATCTCCTGACGTTTCTGTCTAGCGTTGACTGCTTGTTTTTAGGAAACAAAAGATGCTGAGCTAAAAATGTTGATAGTGCTTTTGAAGGCAAAAAGTTGTTCAGTATTTTAGTCATGCTTCTTGAACTCATTTCTAGCTTGATACATTGTGTGAAAGATTTTTCATTTCTTTTACAGCAACTGTTTGGGGGGAGAGGGTTAACCCGCATTTCTTTTTATCCATATGATGAATGTAAGCAAAGTATCTCTTCAGTGATACACTTTCTGAAATGCTGAGCAAACCCACCAGAGCAAAAAATATAATAATCTGGAGAGCAGCATGCAATGTGGCTGCTAGAAATTAAGCAAATAAATTCTGTGTTATACATTCTTATTGCAATTTTATCATCAGCCAAGCCATTTTGCAATTAGTAAACGCTTTAATCAGAGCTTCATTTACTGATTTTAGATCATTATTTTCCCCTCATCGGAATATTTTAAGCAAGTCTGATTAAATGATCTTTGTTTACAATCCGAACCAGAGGGGAGTAGCTTTATATAGCTGCTTGAAATGGTTCATTTGCATATGGTCATTCAAACACTTAGCTGCAGAATGTGACTTCAGCCTTCAGGACGTTATCAGAATCCATTTGGGAACTCCATTCTGGGGATTACTCGCCAATGGTCCATGTAAATGAAAGCAGATTGGATGTGCTCCAATGCCAGACAGGAGAAGAACATTCTCCATGTGAGTCCCTGGGATCACATTCTCGTTTGAGTCTATTCTTACGCGACACTAGCAGACAAAATATTCCCCTTTCTCTCATAGCTACCTTATCGTACCATGCCACACAATAGCAATCTACTCAGTGAGTTCCAAAAAGTTCTGAGAAAATTAATTGTGGGGATGTAAAATCACAATCAGTTAAATGTTACGTTTAACCAGTTAACCACTTAAACTGGGTCCCACAGGCGGGGAGGGCCTGGCCAGGCTGAAGTGTCCCCAGGCTGTGTCGCAGGCGGGGGGTTACTCCAGCCCAGCTGGGCCCACCACACTGTCACAGGTGGGGGGTTACTCAGCTAGGCCGGGCCCACTACAGGCAGGGGCTGCTTGGGTCTTGCTGGGCCCACTGCACCACGCTGCTCTGGCTGGGCCAGGCTCACCATGCCACAGGCAGGCAGGGAGCTGTTCCAGCCTAGCCAGGTTGGAGTGGGGCCAGGCTGGAGCGCCCCCCATCCACAGTGTGGTGCGGCGGGTCCAGCCGGAGGGGAGGGCTGCTCCAACTCGGCCAGGCCACTGGGTAACCGGTAAGCATTACCCGGTAACATTAACCACTGACATCCGTAATTAATTGAACCTTTTGGCCAATTTCTAAGACATCCTAGAAAGTCGAGCCACTATGGCTTAGTGTGGTGTCGGCATATTGCTGACTAGCCATATTGAGTCAAATTTAAGACAAGCTCCCTATTGATTTCTACTGTAAAATGAATGGCATACGTCCATACGTGTTTGTTCTGTTAAATGTTTGTTATAATTCAGCCCAGGTTTTCAAAGATTAACACAAGAAAGCTTTAGCGCTGTAATATTTGAGGGGGTGGGAGGAGCTACTGTTACAGAAGAGTAGTTTAGGTGAAAATTCATTTTTTTTGTCTGGCCGTTATAAATAAAACCTTTAAAAATAGCGTTGGCTGGCCAGTAAAGTCAGGGAAAGGGGAGGAAGAGAACACTGTGTTCTCTCCAAACGGAAAGGCAAAGAAAGTCAGCGACACAGCAGTCTTACGGTGGCCATGTCATTGAGATGTCACGTCCTTCGACTCCAGCATATAAGACACACACGATTGATCTGGATCTCCGGATCTGGGGAAAGAGTGAAAAAGTCCTGAAGTCAGCTCTGCTTGACTGTAACTGAATAGCCCGAGGAAAGGCATATTCATTTCTGGGTTTGCCCTTAGTTAGTCAAACTCAGTCTGGTCTTAGCTGACCTTGAAATATTTTCCCCTGGAGAAATACATTCTTGTGGAACATCTATAGATATACCTGAGTGAGTGCAATTAGTTTCTATTCGCCCGGGGCTTAACCCTGCCTACTGGATTCACACAAGTATCCCTTACATGGCTGACACAGGCCCCTCTTCCCCCGGGAGGGCTGTCTGTGGGGAAAGGATCGTCCAAGGGGCACTTTCCCCTCTCCTGCCCCCATATCAGTACCAAGTGATGTAAGGAATGGAAAGTTAATCCAGGGACTGTGTTCATATTCCTTTGGAGCTCCCGCCAGGTGGGGTAGCCTCCTTCAAGGCCATCCCAGGGCAAATAGCCATGCTGTGAGTAAGGTTGCCAAGTGTGGCGCATCTCATGTGACAATCATGCTCTGGAACGCTGTGTGTGAGTGCCGGTTGAAGGCCAGCAGTAGGGAATCCTCCACGGTGCTGCCTCCTCCTCACAGGGAGCCATTTGGCAGGCTCCTTGCAGTGACCAACGGGGGCAGTGCAGCAAGACAAAGATGGCGTCCTAGCTCCAGCACCCTGGTTCTGTCCTACTCAGTCCATACTCTCTGGAGCCTGGGAGATAAGCAGCCAGACTTCCTCTCCTCCTCCTTTCCCACTTCTCCCCGCCCTCCGACCGGCTGGCGGTGAGGAAGAAAATGGCCGCCCTGGGAGCAGAGACGTGCATTTGGTGGGCCAGACACCCGTTCTCTCTTGCAGATGAGGTGCGACTGAGGAAGCTGACAGGAGAACTCGGAGGCAGTCCGCTAGAGGAGTTCAGACTGTTGTTTCCACACAGGGGACGTAGTCTGGTCCAAACATTTAGGACCTCAAAGCAATTATGTCCTTCTCGGCATGTAAGCTGTGAGTTTCCCTGTGGCATTTCACTCTGTTTGGACAGTGCACAGAGGCCATTTGGCTTTCCCTTTTGTTTACAGGCGGCTTCTAAGCAGTTTCAGTGCTGGTTCCCAGACAGTAGGAGCGGTGTTGTCGCCACAGTGTCAACCCTCAGAATTTTGTTGCTAATCTTGCAATATTCCGTATCCTTCTTAAAGCCTCTACCCTGTTATGTTATTCCAGCTTTCATTGAAAGCAGCAGTTTTCAGGCTTTAGCACCCCAAGCAGCCCTGTTTTGATTTAAAATTTGTTCATGGACCTCCAAACCCCCTGCTCAGCCCTAGGCCTGGCCCCCACTCCATCCTTTCCATCATGGTCCCTCCACGCCACCTCTTCCCACCCCTGTTGTACCCCCACTCCTTCTCTTCCCCACCTCTTTCTGCTCTCTCTGCCGAATGTGCCCCATCCCCACTCCTTTCCTTCCCATCCTGCACACCACTGAACAGCTGTTTCACAATATGCAGGAGGCACTGGGAGGGAGGAAAAGGACTTGATCAGTGGGGCTACCAGACCCCTGTTTGAGAAATGCTGATGTAAAAGAAAAAGCGGCTAGCCTTCGTGGCAGTGGGGGGGGGGGAAGCTTGAAAATGGCCAGTCTCAAGGGCTCAAAAGCAGCAGGCCAAATACAAGAACTTCACAGTTATTATTTTTCTTTAAATCTTGTGTTTCTCAATTTTTTTGTTGTTGTTTTTGAGTCTGACTCCTGGTTTTGGAACTCTTGGAGTTCCAAAATCCAGCAGCTGCTGTTTTATATCACATTCTAGGTGACTGTTCCTGGTTTTAAAAAGCCCAACATAGGAAAACATTTTGGGCATGTGTAGACTACATTGGGTTTTTTTCTAAAACACTGCCCTTTTTTCGAAAAAACTTCACCTGTGCCCATGCTGCAATCGCGTTCTTTGGAAATTAAATCAAAAGAATGCAGGGGGGTTTTCGACATTGGTAAACCTCGAATTATGAGGAAGAGCGCCTTTTTTGAAAGAGCTCTTTTGAAAAAAGGTGCGTGTGGATGCAGAACAGGGACATTTTTTGAAAGAAGAGGCAATCGAAAAAAGCACAAGTGCCCTAGTGGCCATTTTATGAATAGCAATCAGGGCTTTCTTTTGAGAGAGCGTCCATCCAGTCTGGATGCTCTCTTTCGAAAAAGCAGATCGTTTTTTCAATCCAGTTTTGAGGTCTGGACGCTCTCTTTCGAGAGAAGCTTTTTCAAAAGAGCTCTTTTGAAAAAGCTGCTTCCGAAAGAAGCTTGCAGTCTAGACGTACCCTTTGAATGTATAAATTTTTATAAAATTTTCCCCCCTCTTTTGTTATTATCTAATACTTGGATGAAAAACACTTGATGTTGCTCCTTTCCATGGTTTGTTTTAAACGCTGATCTTCTGGTGTCGACCGCTAGAAATCTTCTGTTCCCAGCTTTACGGTGCACCTGAAAAAGATCACACCCTCTCTAGTAATTGCTGCTTGTGAGACAAATTCAGCATCTGGCCCACAGCCAGGGCAAGCATCGCTGAGCTAAAACGGACAGCTCTCTCATCCGGCCTTTGGATTGTCATTTGGGCTTTATTGAATTACTAACTGAAACTCAGGAAATAATATTATCTGGCTGGAAAGATCATTTTGGCCAAGTTCCATGGGCAGTTTTACAGGGTGGTGGAAAATCAGTTGCTAGGTCACCTTCAAGAAGTGTTGATGCGTCAAGATGCAAGGTGCTCGTCGGTGCCTCGGGGCACCTTCAGTGGCATTGTAAGATTGATGCCGTGGTTGAGAGACCTTCTGAAATCAGCCTGTGGCCAGAAATACGAAAAAAAACAAACACTAAAAGGCTTAATAATACAAATGCTTGCTTATTGGTTACAGGGAAATAATGATTTTGGAGGAGGCAGAGAGTTTAAAAGGACTCTGGTCTGCTCTCATTTAAATTAACAGTTCTTGTTCATGAAAGCCCAGAATGTTGGCCTTATCTATTACAGGAAGTAGCACTGCTTTAATCTAAGGTGCGATTCTAAACCAGTTCTCTTAAACCAGTGCAGAAGGCAGTGTGGACACTATTCTTTCTGTTTACATCAGGTTTATTTTGGTTTAAGTTGACTGAAACTAGGTTTAAGCTAAAGTGTAAACTCCTTCTCTCTCTTGAATCACTCTTTCATCACGCCCTTTGGAGGATGTTTCTCCTCCAGCTTCCTGTGGGGGATATGTAGGGAGTGAACTAGCTCTGTTTCTTTATCACCTTCCAAAATGGCCCCCAAGCAAAACTCCTATCTATAAACTCCAAATATATGTTTAGGGACTATCCTAAACCCGCAGGGTACAATATCCCTCCCCCTCCAAGTTCAGCAAAGTTCATTGAAAGGAAAACCAACAGCTCAGTGTAGTAACTGGAACACTAACTAGGGGGAGATGATCTGACTTCAGGTGTTAAAAAGTAAAAGGGGGATTATTTTGCCTCTGTGTACCCCCACTCTATCGATTATTCCACAAATCACTCACATGCTGTCTACACATCCAAGCAGACAGAGGGGTTGTGTTGTCTGACAGAGCATCAGAACTGGTGTAGACGGTCCCAGCATAGCCAGGACTGGCGGTAATTCCACAAGCACCCCAGTATTAAGAGATAGAGAATCCGTCAAGAGCGCCATTTCAGTACCGGCTCCAGCAGGAGAAAACCCATGAACTTGGGTTTGCCACAGGAACACTAGCGTCCACTGAGCCATTACCGCCGGATGGAGACAGGTGAGTCCTGGAACCTGACTCAGGTTCCTCGCCTCTTCCTCAGGCAAGTAAATGATCTCTGTGCCATCTCACAAGGTGCTCTCCTACAGCAGTGTGATAGGAAAGTGGGCCTGTAGCTTTTATGAGTATCCCAGGCGACCACTTGGGCATGCCCACCAAACCGTGAACCCAAAAAAGTACTCTGGGAGACCCAAAGCGCCTGCTCTCTTGATGGTCACAATAATGTTTTGTTGGTGTTGATGCGCTTGTTTCTCCAGACAAGGTTTCAAGAAACTCTAGTGGGGATGCATCTGCTGCCTCACCAGTCGTTCTGCAGGCAGCACCCGTGTTGTAGAATGAGAGGTTGTTCTATAATTACCCAAGAACAGAGATAGACAGTTCCCTCAGTAACTTCACTGGCTGGATAATCTCTGTGGTCCCTAAGGCCTAGTCTACACTGAAGAGGAAAGTCAACTTAAGATACACAAACTCCAGCTATGTCAATTATGTAACTGGAGTTGACCTATCTTAAATGGTATTTTGGGACCATCCACGCAGCGGGAGGTCGACGGGAGCAAACTCTCCCATCGAGTTCCCTTACTCCTTGTGACGAGCAGGACAACCTGCACCAATGGGGGTGGTCCTCTTAGTTCGAATTAGTGGGTCTATACTGGACCTGCTAATTCGAACTCTAGAAAATCGACCTCTGGAGGGTCGATCTTCTCTGCAGTATAGACAAGCCCTAAATACCAGAGTTCCTCTTCTAAGCTGGCTTGTAGAGCATAAGAAACAGGACAGACCTTGAAAAATCAAGGGTGTGAAATGAAATCTACAGATTTTTTTTCACCCTCAGATTGTGAAGTTCTCCGAGCTCTAAATACTTGCTCATATTTTTCTGAAAACGCATTGGTCAAGCCTATGCTTATGTGAGACAAAGGTCTCTTCCAGTCTAGCTTCAAGGTGGAGAGCCAATACTATCCAGAAATGTTTGGCCCTGCCCCTAGCTACACAAAGAGAGGGAGAAAAGCCCTCTGGGACTGATACCTCACCTCATCTTCCACCGGTCCCACTTTGGGAGTTGTCTCCCCCCGGAAGGATTTGAGTGTGACTGAGGTAGAGGACAAAGCCATGGGGGGCACATATTAGGGATACGTGTCTCAGCCTCCTGCACCAACGCCATCACTGCTTCCACTGTGTTGTGCTCCATTTTTCATGTTCTGCCCATTCAACCGTAACTCGACTAGGATCGATTCCGTGCAGGAGTCCATTTGATTCACGAGGGCATGCCCTTCATCTACTGCCTTCGCTTCCAGTTGAGGGTCCTCAACTGATGCTACTTCCACGTGGCGGGTCATATTCCCCCTCCACCTGTCAGTCCTCATGTCAGGGATCTAGGAAAGGCTGCAGGTGCCTCTGGTGAGCCTCTCCAGCACCACAGAAATATCCATGGTCTTTCTGTGCTGTTATTTAGCTCTAATTGACCCCTAAATGTATTCTAAGCACCCAGTGAGCAGTGGCAGTGTTGGTAATGCTGCTAGACAATATTAACCTCTTGTGGTCCGGCAAATTCTCTGGTTCGGCACCGGTCAGGTCCTGACAGTGCCGGACTAGGGAGGTTTAGCGGCAGCTCCTGCCTCTGATCTGCCTGTGATGCAAGTCTCCACCTTGTTAGGTTTTCAAACAAGCACCTTCGTGCTTTGTCCATGCTGCCCTGCACTCTGGGGAGGCACGCCACATAAACATCCACAATGTGACCTTATTATCTCCCTTTAAAACCCTCTTTCAAAGTCTCCTTTGCCACGATGCTTACAAAACCTCTGACAGTGGTTAGGCCACGCGTGGGCTGACAGCTCAGGCTACCCAGCTGACCAATATCAGCGCACTCTTTCCTTGTACTCCCATCTGTCTGTTTCTCTCCATCTGTTGTTTATTTTATATTTAGATTGGGAGCTCTTTGAGACAGGAACTGTCTGTGTTCATCCAGCCTCTAGCGCAGTGGGACCTTGATTCATTACTAGGGCTCTGTGGGATCCTTATAATTAACCCCTGCAAACTGAAACCAGAGTGCCAGCATGAGGTCTGACATCAGTTTAGCCACACCCACTTCAGTTGAACTGCTGTAGCTTCTATGTGTACACAAGACTTTATTTTGCCCCCAGTCTGTATGGTGGGGCTTAAACTGCAGCAAGGGAGATTTAGGTTGGACATTTGGAAAAACTTCCTAGCTGTCAGGGTGGTTAAACACTGGAATAAATTGCCCAGGGAGGTTGTGGAATCTCCATCACTGGAAATATTTAAGAGCGGGTTGGATAGACATCTATCAGGGATGATCGTGGTGCTTGGCCCTGCTGTGAGTGCAGGGGACTGAACTTGATGACCTCTCGAGGTCCCTTCCAGTTCTAGTGTTCTAGGATTCTATGAATGAACAGTCAAGAGAAATCCGCTCTGTCTGACAACATAGGGGCAGATTAAGACTACATGGGGGCAGAGGTTCCCCATAATTTCATATGCCCCCACCGAGGCTGGATACCAAGGGCCTTCTCTTAATCTGGACCAGCAAGGAAACATGCACAGGCAGAGCTACCATCTCTAGAGCAGCCAAATTACATAGCTGAATTTTAGCTGCTTTTATTTATAACTGATTTATGTCCTAGGGAGGTGGATTTAGGGGGGAAGAGATGCTTTTATTACAGCGGCTCCATTAGCACAGCTATAGTTAGGAGTCTGTCGGCATTTCATTATAAATCAGCTTTTTGACAGGTTTATAACTAGACTGTAGGAATTATCTGCCGGCTGCAATGTGCCACTGAAACCATTTTATTTTTCTACGGGGTGGTGGAGGTTTTTATTGCTAGAAATTAGATCACTTTTTTTAGAAGCACAGGAAGACTAGTATTATGGTGCCTTTCATATATTTTCTAACGATGCATAATAAGATGAGCGATCGTTCGCTTTCTGTATCAGCTTCTTGCTGTAGGGCTATGTCTACACCAGGAGCACTGTATCGGCAGGAATACCAGTATACTATCTTAGCCAAGCGCTCCAAGTGTAAATGCAGTGATCCTGGAAAAGCAGTGCTTTATACTGGTTTAGCAAAACCACCAGCCATGGCTAAACCAAGCTATAGCAATGTAAAAAACACATTCCCTAAGCTAGGGACTTTGACCAGCATGGCTCTGTTGTTCAAGATCCCATCTTTTCACACCTCTTACTGACTTAGCTGTGCTGGCCGAAAGAAATCTAGGGATATAGACCAAGCCTCCAAAATATACAGCTCAGTAAAATGGCAAGGCAGATATTAAACACCAGCAAATGCGGCTGCCACTTGTTAAAGTTGATTTCCTCTTACCATGTTTGGAACAACAAATCTTTGAGAGTACAACTCTCTGAAAAGCCCCAGAAAACCATCCTGGGCAGTGTTCCCTGTAAGCTGAGTGCTTGGATGGCCACTCAGCAGAGATTTAGGTGCTGCCCAACTGATTAGCAGAGCGCCCACAGCCAGCAGTTTGTGTTTTTATTGGTGGAACACATCTGCACATGCCCTGGTGCACAGAACAAAATTTATTCTGCATGCTCATGGAAAACATTAGCAGGAACACTGATCCCAGGCCATTATATTTTCAGTTAATCCAGTTTAAAATCAGTAGACTTTACCTCTAGAAGTACTCAAGTAAGAAGAGACCACTAGGAAGGAATAATTTGCTTTGTGTAAAAAATTACAGCATAGTTTGGTTTTAATGGCACAACCACATTTGACGGGTGTATCATTTCACACACACATTCGTTTTTAAGTAGTGTTCTCCTGTTGGGCTGGAAATGAAGGGGAAGGGAAACGTCTCTCTAATATATAAAGTACTCAGTTTCAAGTGCCTTGACCATTCTCTGTGAAAGGATCTTGCGTACAAAAGCTATAGGATTTGACTAAAAGCAAAACGCCTAATAAGGACATTCTCCACTCCTCTCTTCTGCTGTGATAACTTCTCTGAAGGAAATAGAAATGAAAGTCTGCATTCTTCAAGAGAAGAGCTCACCTGAAGAAGAGTTCTGTGTAAACTGGGAAGCTTTTCTCTCTCACCAGCAGAAGTTGGTCAGGTAGGAGATATTGCCTTACCCATCTTCTCTCTCCTTTATAGGAGTGGCAGATGACAGGGCTGCGTTGGTGGAGTACTGGAGTGGAATCTTCCATGAGTGCCCACCCAGAAAAAATTGTCTCTCTGTGTCTGGATGAGCAGCCCTCAGACAAGGCCGCATGGTGGTTCCTTTAGGAGAAACCACCTGCCAGACCCAGTGGCTTTGTTTGGTGCAATGATCTGTTTGTCAGACTCGGACAACCTTTTCCTTAAGGAGTTGTGCATGGCGGGCCTGAAGAAGTGGGAGACAGCTGTCAGGCAATTAATGTCTCTCTTCAGCAGGTTATTTCTCAAAGACTTGCTTTAAATTGCAAAGCACTTCATGAAAATATTCGGAGGCCTTGGAAAAACCGCAGTGAGCGCATGAATATCAAAGTAAATTGGCAAATAAATTCAGACTTCTGTGTGCATGATGAAGGAAGCCGTCTCTCATAACAATCCTTCTACGACGCTCTTAGGAGACCTTTCCAAGTGCTGCTGTTTTATCATAGTCGTCAAGGAGACACCTGACAGCCTGCAAGTCATCTTTGTTTTTTGCTTCCCAAGTGAAATTCTTTGTGCAATAAATTCCAATAGGTATCTGAGGGATCATTCCCCACTGATTTATGATTTTACTTAGAGTCCCCATGAGCTAGAATGACACACTGAGAGAGAGACTTTGCCTTGATACCCAAAGAGGCCCACTGAAGTTGTCTGAAGGATGAGACAAGCCATAACACCTGAGCTCTGTCAAGTCCCCTTCCATGCCCAAGTATCATTTGGGTGCTGCTCTTGTGTTAGTAGGGTGGATAGGGGAAATTAGGAATTGTCATTATTTTAGAAAATCTTTGTACCTTCAATACACTGAATAACTTTTAGAAGCATTTTTTTTATTTTATTTTGTTTTTGATTTAAATCTATTTCCTGTCAGAATTAGGCCCCATCTAGACTATGGAGAAGATTGATACTGTGGTGGCCAATTTCTGGCGTTTGATTTAGCGGGTCTGGTAAAGACCCTTTAAATCGAACGCTGAGGGTGCCCACGTCGACACCGGAGCTCCTGCTTCTCGCAAGACGTAAGGGAAGTCGATGGGAGCGTTTCTCCCATTGACCTCCTGCTGTGAGGATGGCACCAAAGCTCAGCTTAAGGTCCGTCGACTCCAGCTGCATTTTTTACTTAGCTGGAATTGCGTACGTTAAGTCGATCTTTGCTTGTATTGTACATCTGGCCTCAGAGAGTATTTCTCATTGTAGTGAGCCTTGAATAGAAGGTGAATTTGGGACATTTCAGCTAGATCCAATCTGCTAACTCTAAAACCCCTTTTCCTCTCACTCCACTGTTGCTTGGATCCCAGCACAGGAAAACTCTTCAGCAAGCGCTTAACTTTAAGCGTGTCCCCTGGCTTGAGAGCCTGATCTCCAGCCTGAGTCACAATGTCTGAGCAATGTAGCTATTTTCAGTGCGCTAGCATAAGCCTTGCTAGCTCCCCAGGGGAGGGAGGAAGCTTGCTCTCAGGTGCAATGTAAACATACCCATTGATTCATACTGAGGTGCACCAGAGATTGGAACGAAGACTGTCCGGTATCGCTCACACAAGCAGATTTAACCTTGGACCCTGATTTAGGCCTCGAGTCAGCAATGCGCTTAAGTATGTGTTTAAATCCACCCTTCTTCAGCAAAGCTCTTTAGGACAGACTGAAGACTCATTGAAGTCAATGGGAAAGTTAAGCACATGCTTTCTTGGACGGGGTGGACTTAGGAACATGCTTAAAGTTAAGCCCATACTGAAGTGGTTCACTGTATTGGGGCCCTAGCAAAGGAACAGTGAGAGAAAAAGAATTAAAAGATTAAACTGAAGCTAGGGGTTGACCAATAGACATTAGTAGCGGGAGAATGTTTCTGTTCGCCTACAGAGTTTGAGTGCCCACCAGGGACTAATAAGAAAAATTCTTTAGCTAAAAGGGGAAGAAAAGCAACACATCTCTATGGGATGGAGCTATTTCATTAGACCATCTGATAAGCAAAGAGATAGATATCACCAGCATATAAATCCAGATGAAAGCATTACTTGATTGGACCAATAATGTAGCACTTGCTAGAATAAAATGCAGGAGCAGTAAAACGGCTTGGCAGGCTGAGCAACAACAGTTATCTAGACCAGTGTTTCTCAACCAGTGGTACGAGTACCCTTAGGGGTACTCGAGAGAAGTCTGGGCGGTACGTCAACACAACTGAAATTTGGAGAAAACTGAATTTTTGTTTTAAGTTTTACAGTGCTTTATTATTTTTGTCCTTTTTATACCCAAAAATTTAATCGCCTGTCCGGCTACAATTAAATTCTTTAAACAAATGTGTTGCAATGGTAGGAAAAAAAATTGTGTGTCTGAAAACTGTAGGTACTGGGGGTACTTACAATTTTTTTTTAAAGGGGGTACTTTATAAAAAAGTTGAGAAACACTGATTCTAGACTGCATGTTTTATGAAGCATGCTGCTGACTTATTTCAACGTAATTCAGGCCACAGTGATTAGGAGTATGGGGGGTTGTTGTTTTTTTTAATAATACAATGTTATTTAAAACAGGGGAGACACACAGGGTGTGCCTAGACTACAGGGTTTTGTCAACAAAAGTGGACTTTTGTCAACAAAACTATACCTGCGTCTACACTGCCGCTGAGTTCTGTCGACATAATGTCGACAGAACTCAGCAGTTTTGTCGACGGCTGTAAACCTCATTCTACGAGGAATAACGCCTTTTGTCGACAGAGTTCTGTCGACAGAAGGCATTATTGCATCTACACTCTCCTTTGCATCTACACTGTTATGTCGACAAAGCGGCTTGCTTGTTGACAGAACTGGATGTAGTCTAGACGCTCTTTGTTGACAGAAGCTTTGTCAACAGTATCTGTCGATAAAACTTCTGTCGACAAAAGCCTGTAGTCTAGACATACCCCCAAAGAGCAAAACGTTTCACTTGTGGGAAGACTAAAACTTAGACGTGAGAGGAAAATGAGCCTTTACCCATGAATGAGAAGTCCAATATGTGCACTTATATAGAGAACCCCAGCGCGGGTACAGCATTTTGTAGCCATGTCTGTATCTGCAAACATGAGCCGCGGATATAAAGGGCATATCTGCGGATTTGTGGGGCTCTACATATATACTTGCTGGCTCAATGAACTTGATGATGGGAGCTAATTTAGCTATAACCATTCCAGAGAGAGATCTTGGAGTCATTGTGGATAGTTCCCTGAAAACATCCACTCAATGTGCAGCGGCAGTCAAATAAAGCAATGTTAGGAATCATTAAAAAAGGGATAGAGAATAAGACAGAGAATTTCTTATTGCCTCTTTATAAATCCATGGTATGCCCGCATCTTGAATACTGTGTATAGATGTGGTCGTCTCATCTAAAAAAAAAGACCTTGGCATTGGAAAAGGGCAACAAAAATTATTAGGGGTTTGGAACGAGTGCCAGAGATATTAAAAAGATTGGTCTGACCCAGTCTGGCCGTTCTGATGTTCTTAACTTACTACAGCACCAATCCTGCTGTCGGATCAAGACAAGCAGACCGTAGCAGTCCACGGGAGTCTTTGGGGCAGGTTCAGGAGATTGTCTCTGCAGATCTAGGTGCAGGATTGGGACCAGCGTAAGTTAGTGTTTCCCCTTGGGGGTTTCATCATTGCAAAAATGAATCACGAGCACACGTTCATTCATGCTTTGGGCAGTACAATCATCATGTGTCGTTATTTACTGTACACTGCACAGGTGGGGTATTGTTTATATTACAACCCTACCCACAGACTCCCGAGGCTCAATAAAAAGCAAGGCTAGGACATTTTCATGTCTAGATGGCTGGTTCAAATCCAGATCAGCTTTGTAGTGACTTCTGCAGTACTGTATGCTTCAGAGGACTTCAGTGGGGTAGCCGAGTTAGTCTGTAACTGGAAAAACTTTAAAAAACAACAAATAGTTTAGCAGCACCTTAGAGACTATCAAAACATGTAGATGGAATCATGAGCTTATGTGGGCACAACCCACTTCTTCAGATGACTTCTGAGGACTGTTCGTTAACTGTATGAAACAAGTCTCCTGGTGCTCTCGGGATGTCCGCCAACTTCCCAATTACAAAACCATCATTCCAGGGGCCCCTTTTCGGCAGTCAGGGAAGCCAAGGGAGGAAACTCTTTTCAGATCTGGGTGTAGTTCCATGGAGAGAGTTCAGGGAACAGTGAAATTTGTGGGAAAAATGCAGCCTGGGCCGGGCTGTATTGAAAGGGCAATATCTTGATCCTTTACAGTGCTCCAGATATGGTTCCTATAGAGTTCTCAGTCCTGGCCCTTCACATGTGCACATCACTCTTCTCAATTCTACCTGGCCCTGTTGGGGTGGGGAGCCCATGACTCGGCTGTGGCTGCCCTTTCAGCTCCTTTCCCCGAACTAGCTCAGTTACCCTATTTCATATTACTTGTCTCTTTTATGGAGTATCATCAGAAGCCTCCCCCGCACGCTTGTCTTCTCCGTAGTGCACGTGAAATGTGACAAGAGTGTTACTGTGTGAGCAGTGCCTAGAATGAGGTACTTTTATGAGGGATTGTTTCCTTTTCAGAAAGGCCAGCTGGTATTGTGTAAGCTCACCCCAGTGTGTTGACCAGGAACAACGATATAAGCATGATAAGAGCACAAGTGTAGTAGGAAAGTTGTCGGCATTTGCCTTCGAGGTTTCCTGCCAGCATCTACAGTGCATAAGGATTTACTGTGCATCTGTCTGACTCATTTTCCACTAGGGATTTATCTGCCTTACACCAGAAGAAGTGGTACACAGAAAAAGAAGGGATATATACATTCACTTGATTGCTGCTGCTGATTGGAGCCTCTCTTAGCAACTCGAGTTATAACTCAGTCATATCAATAGCTTGTGCAGATGCCATTTGTGATGTAGGCAGACCATGTAAATGAGGGTGACATAATAAACGCTAGACAAGGGTATACAATACAACATCAGCACAGGTGGCTTAGTTCAGTCAGTTCACCTGGAATAAGTGATCAGTCCCCGATTCACGGAAAGAGAATGGTTCTCGACTGTCCATCATCTGATTTTTCTTGTCTCCTTAGCTCTGTTTTACTCTCCTAGAGAAGGAGGAACGAGGCCTTCTGATAGTATTCAGAGTGTGAGCCTTGGCCCCTTCTTTTAAATCTATTTTCATGGACTCTCAGGGTCTGATTTTCATTTACACCAGGGCCCCTCAAAGTGAGTATAAATTGCACTCGCACCTGTTTTAAAATGCCTTTACACTGCCAAAGCTGGGTGCAGGGCCCAAATCTAAAAGAGTGCATGGCCCTCAGTGTAGGAAACCGCTCTTATCCAACATTGCAAACTTCCATGTTTCGCCGTTCATTTATATCACTGGTCTACAATTTTTTAGACGTCGTCTGCTTCAGAGATAAAATGTGCTATTTATTATGTATTTTGATGTGCTGAATTCAAATATGACAATTAAAACAACTGATTGGCTACTGTTTCCAAGATATTTAAGTTTTTACATTTTACGTCTATGTGTATTGTGTAGATAGTAGAGTTTTAATCATAAATTGTAAACCTAGGTCTTTTCATGTGTTATGGCTGCTTTACATGATAATATTTCACCTGTCCTGTTTATGTAACACTTTAAAAATCAGCAAAAGGGTTATATAAATAAAATGTATTATGAAACAAAAGGCAAAAAACTATTATGTACATAGTTTAGTCCTATTCAGTGTCTACTCGGCGCTTCTTGGCTTGTCTCTTGTATTCATTAAATGGAGCATCTCTTGTCACTGTCCAGCAATAGTCTGCAAGCATTGATGGGCTCCATTTGCCCTGATAGCTTTTCTCCATTGTTGCAATGTCCTGGTGAAATCACTCACCGTGCTCGTCGCTCACTGCTCTGCAGTTCGGTGGAAAAAAATCTAGATGAGAGTGCAAAAAATGTATCTTTAGTGACATGTTGCAACCAAGGCTTTTGTATGCCTTGAGGAGGTTTTCCACCAACAACCTGTAGTTGTCTGCCTTGTTGTTTCCGAGAAAATTTATTGCCACTAACTGGAAGGCTTTCCATGCCGTCCTTTCCTTGCCACGCAGTGCATGGTCAAATGCATCATCTCGAAGAAGTTCACAAATCTGAGGACCAACAAAGACACCTTCCTTTATCTTAGCTTCACTTAATCTTGGAAATTTTCCATGGAGGTACTTGAAAGCTGCTTGTGTTTTGTCCATGGCCTTGACAAAGTTCTTCGTCAGACCCAGCTTGATGTGTAAGGATGGTAACAAAATCTTCCTTGATTCAACAAGTGGTGGATGCTGAACATTTTTCCTCCCAGGCTCCAATGACTGTCGGAGTGGCCAATCTATCTTGATGTAGTGGGAATCTCTTGCACAACTATCCCATTCGCAGAGAAAACAGCAGTACTTTGTGTATCCAGTCTGCAGACCAAGCAAGAGAGCAACCACCGTCAAATCGCCACAAAGCTGCCACTGATGTTGGTCATAGTTTATGCACCTCAAAAGTTGTCTCATGTTGTCATAGGTTTCCTTCATATGGACTGCATGACCAACTGGAATTGATGGCAAAATATTGCCATTATGCAGCAAAACAGCTTTAAGACTCGTCTTCGATGAACCAATGAACAGTCTCCACTCATCTGGATCGTGAACTATGTTGAGGGCTGCCATCACACCATCGATGTTGTTGCAGGCTACAAGATCACCTTCCATGAAGAAGAATGGGACAAGATCCTTTTGACGGTCACGGAACATGGAAACCCTAACATCACCTGCCAGGAGATTCCACTGCTGTAGTCTGGAGCCCAACAGCTCTGCCTTACTCTTGGGTAGTTCCAAATCCCTGACAAGGTCATTCAGTTCACCTTGTGTTATGAGGTGTGGTTCAGAGGAGGAGGATGGGAGAAAATGTGGGTCCTGTGACATTGATGGTTCAGGACCAGAAGTTTCATCCTCTTCCTCGTCTGACTCAAGTGAGAATGATTCTGGTGCATCAGGAACCGGCAGTCCTTCTCCGTGGGGTACTGGGCGTATAGCTGATGGAATGTTTGGATAATGCACAGTCCACTTTTTCTTTTTTGACACACCTTTCCCAACTGGAGGCACCATGCAGAAGTAACAATTGCTGGTATGATCTGTTGGCTCTCTCCAAATCATTGGCACTGCAAAAGGCATAGATTTCCTTTTCCTGTTCAACCACTGGCAAAGATTTGTTGCACAAGTGTTGCAGCATATGTGTGGGGCCCACCTCTTGTCCTGATCTCCAATTTTGCAACCAAAATAAAGGTGATAGGCTTTCTTAACCATAGTGGTTATACTGCACTTTTGTGATGCAAAAGTCACTTCACCACAAACATAGCAGAAGTCATCTGCACTGTTCACACAAGTACGAGGCATCTCTGCTCACTTTGGCTGAACAGAAATGTGTCCCTTTGCAAAATCAAACACTGACAAATAATAGAGCACGACATTGTATGATTTCTAGAGCTGATACAGGGCAATTTGTTCAGCAGAGTGATGTAAGCTTTGTTATGATTGCATCATCCATGACTTCTAGGAATAACATGATGCAATTCATATCATGTATGACGCAATACCAGCTTTAGATTGCATCATTCATTGTTTTGCCTAAAAAGCAAGTACTGTCCAAACCCAGTCATAGATTTATTCATCGATCCAGTCAAAGATGTATTTTAGTCATTTCTGGTTTAAATTGAGATCCCTTCCCTTTATAACTCACTTATCCTCCGCCATTCCCAAGTCAAGGGTCGTATATACTGACCCAATAGCATATCCTGAAAACTAGAGCCAATCAACAATTTTAAGCATCATTTTCATTCTCAGTGACCCAGAATTAGTAAAGTTTGACTACATTTATTTCAGAAGCATTTTGGCTGTAGAGCAGTGATTCTGAAGTTTCACTTGGAAAATCATTTACATTAGCCTCCAGTCTGCAAAGACTTCCCATGAATGAGCTGTGTCATTTCTAGTGATGTGCCACAAACTCCTCAGCCTTGTTTACTTGGTCAACCAGATTGTTCAGACCAATGTGGATTCTCCAGCTCGGAGTGGAGCTCAACAATTGGAGTGTTCCTTCTATAGCGGCAGTTGGGTTTTCCTCCAAGTGCTGGACACGGGAGACAAATAGTAAGACACGTCCTATTTGATTGTTGGTTCCCCAGGCACATTTTCATAACCTGGTCTCCTAGGATGTGTCTAGACTACATGGCTCCATCGACAGAGCCATGTAAACTAGTTTACCCGACATAGTCAATGAAGTGGGGATTTAAATAATCCCCGCTTCATTAAAATAAAAATGGCTGCAACTCTGTGCTGACAATCAGCTGATCTGGCACAGCGTAACAGTCTAGACGTGGATCGGTCGACAAGGGAAGCCTTTGTCAACCGCTCCCTTATGCCTCGTGAAATGAGGTTTACAGAAGCGGTCAACAAAGGCTTCCCTTGTCAACCGATCCGTGTCTAGACTGCCACACTATGCCGGATCAGCTGATTGTCGGCACAGCACGGCGGCCATTTGTATTTTAATGAAGTGGGGATTATTTAAATCCCTGCTTCATTGACTATGTCGGGTAAACTACTTTACATGGCTCCGTCGACGGAGCCATGTAGTCTAGACACACCCCTAGATACATAGAACCATAGAATCATAGAACACTAGAAGTGGAAGGGACCTTGAGAGGTCATCAAGTTCAGTCCCCTCCCCTCACGGCAGGGCCAAGTACCATCTAGATCAGATGTCTGTCTAACCTGCTTTTAAATATCGCCAGTGATGGAAATTCCACAACCTCCCTCTTGGCCACATCTTGTGCATTTTTTTCTATCTGTACCAAATAACCCAGCATTACAGTCTGTTTTGCAGTCCATCTGTCCTCTGGACTGGGAGCATTTAAGCCCCCTTAACCAGTGCATTCAATCTTTTGCTGCATTGGTTCACCTTTCCCAGTTGCCCTGAAGTTAAAGTCGACGTCGTTGGTAGCTTTGTAAAGAATTCCTTGTCTGAAATCCCAATCACAAGCCAGGTCTCTCGGTGGTCAACTTGCCGAATCACAGATTTCGCCTGTGGTATGTGCCGTTGGGGTTCACGTCTCATCTCGTGTTTTGGTAGGAAATGCTAATCAGACTTCCTTAAATTTCCCTTCCTATCTCAAAAGTAAACAAAACAAAAATGTTCCTGGTTCTGCTGCCTAGAGCATACGTCTCCTTTCAGCCCTCCACAGCGAGCTGAGATTCTGTGCAGGTCCTGCCGGAGGGGCTGCTGCCCATTGGGTCAGTCTGTCAGCCTATCAGGGAGGAAGCGACCTGGCACAAGGAGTTGAAGACTTAGTCTTTTGTTTTTTTGCTTTTCTTTTCTCTGTTTGCACTCTTGAAGGGAAGTCCCTTCTGACTCTGTGTCATTGGAGGCGAGAGGGACAAGCTGCACTGGGTTCAATAACAGTTTACATTCTCTCAAGCTTTCCTGAAATTTCTATCTCTCAGGCCCAGTGATTTCCTGTTTCCTTTTAGCTGGCCCTGATCTTCAAAGAGATAGTGCCCGAGTAAGAGAGCTACAGAATCAATCTCTGACTGTTGCGATGCTTGATTCTGGCTTCAGATGGCGGAGCTGGCTCCTTAAAAGAGCTCCTGTGAATTCACATAGAATATCATTCAGACTGTGATTAACATAATATGTCCTTCTTGAAGATTCAAGCAATATGTGTATATATATATATCTATATATGTATATATGTAATTTAAAAATGTGATTTCCTATGGATTATCCCAGACAGTGTCTTCTAGAAATGTGCCATTCAACATTAAAGATCTTAAAAAACAACGAATAATCTAGCAGCCTCTTAAAGACTAACAAAACATGTAGATGGTATCATGAGCTGAAGAAGTGGGTTGTGCCCACAAAAGCTCATGATACCATCTACAAGTTTTGATAGTCTTTAAGGTGCTGCAAGACTATTTGTTGTTTTTTAAGTTTTTCCAGTTACAGACTAACTTGGCTGCCCCCCTGAAGCTTTTGAACATCAAAGATCTTGAAACTCTTCTGGCTACAGCCTCTGAAGAAGATCGCTGTATGAGCTCGAAAGCTTCTCTCTTTCATCAGCAGAAGTTAGTCCAGTGGTAGGGAAACTGAGGCCTGGGGGGCTGGATATGGCCCCTGGCTTGTTTGGATCTGGCCCCCGGGGCTCAGGGCTCCCCCCTCACCATTGGGGAGCCCACACTGGTGCTCCAGTTCCCAATGCCCCCCGAGGGGCTGGAGCACACAAAATCTACTAGCCTGGGCCCTCCTAGGCTCTGGTGTATGAGGGGAATGTGGGGAGTGTCTTCTTCTCAGTTGGGGGGCCACCTCAGTGAAGGGTTTGTTTGGGTTTTTTTGCTTCTCACTTGTGTGTCGTCCCCCAACTGCTTTTTTTTGTGGGGTCAGCGGCCCCTGACCCAAAAAAAGTTCCCCACCCCTGAGTTAGTCCAATAAAAGGTATTACCTCACTCATCTTGTCACTTTAAGGCCTTGTCTACACTGGCATGTTTTGTCTCCAAAACCTGCCTTTTGTCGACAAAACAGTGAGAGCATTTACACTACAATGGCACTTTTGTCAGGACAAACACCCAGTTTTGGTGACACAAACCTTCCATCCCTACAAGAGACATTTGTCTTTTCCCCTCCCTTTAGTGTCGACAAAGAGCCAGTGCGGACTCTGTTTTCTCAAGAGAACTGGCTTCTGCCAGTGGTATCCCACAATGCCGGCGCTGATGGCTGTGTTCAGTGTTTTGTGTTCTCTGCTGCCCTGCAGGCATGCGGCCTCCCCCCCCTCCCCTTTCAAAGCTCCAGGAAGTGTCTGACAGCTGAGTGAGCTGCTCCATTTGGGGAACAAACAAAGAGCAATTCATTGGACTGCTTCTGTTCTGCTGCTGCAGAGGGAGGGCTGGAGACACTGCTGTGCTGCTTTGACGTTTCTCAGCCCGAAGAGCTCCCAGAGCTACAAGGGCATCCCACGAAGTACAGGAGATCAGCTCTGCCTTCCCACAACACTGTTCTGTGAGATACTTACCCACATGGCTTTGCTCTTATCTCTCGACAGGGGATCTAGCAATGTGGCCACAAAATGTCGACAATGGGAGAAAAGGTTTGACCCGTTTTCACTTTTGGCGACATTTGCGTGTTGACAGCATTTTTGTCACCAAACTTTCCCAGTGTAGAAACAGCCTAAGAGATGCATGGTCTTGTCAGCAGATTAGTGGCTGAAAGAGCTCAGATTGCATGTGTGACACTGGTAAACCAGATGCCAGCTCTTGCCAACACTTTAGGCATCCGCTGAGCTTTGACAAAGCCATAGCTGGAAATCAGAGCAGCTCATCTAATCAGTTAATATTGTTCAAGATAGGTGTTACATTTGTAAGGCTCTGTGTAGTACATTTGTAAGGTTCTGTGTAGTGTTTCGGCTCTACAAAATGCTTGTACGCTGCTGCTTGCATTAATCTTACTCGCAATGTCTGCATCTTGTGCTACAAGGGAAAAAGCTTGTGTTATAATTGTAAAAATGCTGGCTGTGAACTTGTGAACTCTGACGGGAAGAGGGGTTTCCCCTGCCCATCTAGGAGGGCGTTCAAATTTAAGTGGGCCATTGGAGGACAAAAGAATTGTTGATTGCCCCATCCGCCCATGGAGAAGTACTTGCAGAAGGCTTGTCCATTGTTTGGAGTGCTGGAAGAGAGAAATGAAAATAGTTGGCATGAAGATTTTTCATCTCTTCGCCGGAGATTTTTCATCTCTTTGCTGTCTGGATGCTTAGAAGAACTGGAGCTAAGAAACAAACAGCAAAGAAACTCAGGGTCAGTCTGGGTTCACCCTAAAAACAATCAGTGCTGACAGATGACTACATCTCTGTCATCTTTTGGAACCATAGACTCAACTCATACGTGCATATACATTGCCTGCTTTAACTCAGTTTTTTTAAAGTTAGTAAGTCCTTAATTTCTTTACTGTAGAATTGGCTACAAGTGTTGTCTTTGGGGTAAGATTGATGGTATCGGTTGACCTGGGACTGATCTCTTGGGACTGGCAGTAGCCTGGATATTTTGTGATTTTTGGTGTAAGTGACCCTTTATCACTAAGTCCAGCTTGCTCGGGTGACAAGATGGATTGTCTGTGAGCCTGTGGTAAGACATACACTAATGCAGAAGTTCCTATTTGTTATGCAGTTGGTGAAATCTAATTATAGAACATATTCCCAATTTGGGGGGATCTGCCCTGTTTTTCACAAGCTGCCCTGAGGTAGGTACTCCCAGACTGCATCTTCAAACTATGATGACAAATGTATTTGGTGAAACTTGTGCTTTTTGTGGTTCGTTGTGTCTTTCCCTGTTTGAATTGTCCCAGCAGTACTTATTCTACCCGGTATGAGGATCCTTGTATATGTGGGGCAAGATTTTCTCACAAACATGTGCATGCACAATACTGCTTTGTGCATGTAAATTATGAGATTTTAAAGCTTGGGCAATCACAAGTTGCCCATTTGAAAAGTTGCTTCTCTATGTGCTGCAGCTTTGCACTTGACGAGAACAGACCAGATTCGTAAGTATGCTCTGGCTGCTTTATGCCATGCCTGTGATGCAAACCAGCTGGCTCTTTAAAGGCCTTACAACCATAGTAATTGGCCAGTGAAGCTGGATTTTTGGCTACATTGCATCACCGCAGTGAAGGAAAGCACCCAGAATGTACTAATAAATCTGACCCTTTGAGCCAAAGTGCCTATGAGCAATACACCAATCATTTTTCTCTGATTTTTTCTTGTCCTGAGGTCAGTCTTACACGTTGAAATGTCAGTGTGTAGTTTTAAGCTACCTGGCTAGCGTTTCCTTTTTGAAAAACATTCAGCATAAGGAAGCTGGAACGTATCAATCCATAGTTTTGGTGAAGCTAAAATTCTCCTGGGTTCCAAATCACAGAGGCTAGAATTTTCATGAGCACTTGCTGTCGGCCTAAGTCTCCTCCCAGTCCCGTGGATGGAAGAGCTTCTGTTGACTTCAGAGGAAAATCAACCCCGCTTGCTTCTTGTTTGTTCGGCATTTACATTGGGAACTTTACACATTAGCAGCTGCCTGCAAATACCTCTGTGGAGGATTTATATGAGCATAACTGAATCTTAACAACGTGCCTTGGAGTGGGGCAGACAATTAAATATTATTAGCTTTGTTTTAGGGGGATCACAGGTGCTCAGAAAAGAAGGCAGTGGGGCCTGGTTTACACTGGAGCTGAAGGTTGACCTAAGATATGCAACTCCAGCTGTGTTAATTGTGTAGCTGGGTCAACATATCTTAAATTGCCGTCCACACAACGGGAAGTCAACAGAAGCAAACATGCCCATTAGCTTCCCTTTCTCCTTGTGAGGAGCAGGAGTACTGGTGC
The DNA here is from genome assembly GCA_032595735.1 of Pelochelys cantorii. Taxonomy (NCBI): domain Eukaryota; kingdom Metazoa; phylum Chordata; order Testudines; family Trionychidae; genus Pelochelys; species Pelochelys cantorii. The sequence goes on from CM064330.1 coordinate 127,497,869, forward strand.
TGACGGGGGCACCCTCTGAGTTTGATTTAGCAGGTCTTCACTAGGCCCTCTAAATCAAACCAGGGAAGATCAACCACAGATGGGGGGAGGGATAGTTCAGTGGTTTGAGCATTGGCCTGCTAAACCTAGGATGGTGAGTTCAATCCTTGAGGGGGCCATTTAGGGATCTGGGGCAAATCTGTCAGGGATGTTACTTGGTCCTGCTGTGAGGGCAGGCAACTGGATGCTATGACCTCTCAAGGTCCCTTCCAGTTCTATGAGATGGTATATCTCCATATATTAATCTTCCCCATAATTCAACATGGCCTGGGAGTTGAAGGTGTTTGTTGCCTGGCAGGATGACCCGTCAGTCTGAGACCTACAAGGATAGAGTGATTTTGTCCAAGACCACAGGAGAAATTAATCCACCCTACAGCTCTTTCAGTTGCTTATGATCAGGAGTTGGGTTTGTGTAAGGAACAGGATGGTTGCAATCCAACAGGCAAAATGTGAGAACACTAAGGCTGAGTCCATTCAGGCATAGTGGTATTATTGTTTCTGAATATGTCGTCTCAGAGTTTACTCTCTTTCTGTCTCTTTCCCTGTCTCTTGCTGGAGTGAGTCATAGCAACGCCACAGTTGACGGTGGTGTTTAGTCACAGAAACCTATGATATAGTGAGCTTTTTCTCTTGTCTCTCCTTCACCAAAGGAGACAAAGCTGTCTGCTTACAATTCAGCCACGAATCTTATTCATGGCCTCTAAGCTGCCTTCAGACAGAAGGATGATCCTTTCTGTGCACCGAGTCTGGCACTTTATTTTCTCTTCACTTGAGCATTGACGTCTTACCTGTCACCTTGGGTGGCTGAGAGCATGTCCTCCGACATTATACCGATGCCTGCAGAAACTAGATTAAAATAGGCATTGGCGTCTATTGTGCTGTGCTAGCACAGATGTTCCCCAGAGATGAAAACATAGAGCTGCCTTAGATTCTGTTGGTGGTAGTGGATTGATTCACAGGCATTGTAAAGAATCTGTATGTCCGAAAGCTGTAGCAACTTTATTACTTACTGTAGAATTCTGTTTTGGAAAAAAAATCCAAACTAGCATGCATTTCCTTGTTCCAAGACACAGAAAGGTTAGCGATCTCCCAGGTAAGCAAAAAATTGCCATGACTTTGCAATGACTAATTGATGTGAAATTGTGCTGAGGTTTAATTAAGAGATTGAGCTACCCAGAGGTTTTGGAATGGAGTGTGAAAAATATTTTAGAGAATAGCTATTAAATGAGCCTATAACATCTATGATTTTGAGAGCGGTAGTATCTAGCATACCTCTCTCGTCTTCCGTTTGCACTCAAGTAGTTCCTGGGAAAAGATTTCATTGTCCTTCATTGCCATGCAGATATTTGCATTAGTGAGAATGCTATGTGTCATTTATGCCACAGCCAGCTGCTTAGCAAAGAAAATGGAACGTCCAGGGGTTTTTTAAGTGTCTGCTTACGCCTGGTGTTTACAAAGTATTTTATGATTTGTGATTTATCCTTTTTAAGTCAATAAATTAGGGGCAAGTGGAAATATAAAATGATTTGCATGCCACTCATCCATATTTAATGTGCATTAAGAAAATAGGAGTAAAAATTGGCCAGATAAATAAATAGGTAACAAAGAAATATGGTATCTGCTGCTGTGGTATGTCTTTCCTCTGTGCTCATTGTCAATACATTGTAAAATAACTCAATCCCTCAAGGACCCCTCTGAGAACTTTATGAGTTACGGAAGGCAAGCACAAGGGGGCTAGTTACGGACTGAGTGAAATCTGCTCCGAGGACCACCTGCTCCAAGACTTGCCATTTCTTCCGCCATGTGGGTTTCAGAGAAACCTGACACCACGACATTGGTGCTTTTAAAATTTAATTTGCAGAAGAGGCATGCAGTGGATAGAGCGAACGCTGCTTTGGCCACCAGAAATGGTGCATCAAAGACAAGCTGTCTCCAGAGCTAAGTCACCAAGGACAGAGGCCGATTGAGACTGCAGTGTGAATCTATCAGTAACACCAGGGAAAAAAATATGTGTTGCGATTTATGGGACACACAAGGCCAAACTCAAGAGGGAGAGGAGAGGGAAAAAAAACTCCTGGAAAAGATATGTAAATCCCTTCTATCCTGGGGTTAGTCTGAGAAGGGCGACGTATTCCCATCGCTAGCGATTTGTTCAGCACAACTGCAGCCGTCACTTTACATCAGCAGGGCACGAACAGCAACTTTGAAACTCCACGAGGAACAATTTTGATCGAGCTGCTGCTTAAAGAAAAAGTGCCGAGCAGAATGACCAGTGCAGTTCTAGATAGCTACAGTCACATTCTCGACAACATTCTCTTATTATTCAATTTCAGACTTTCCATTAGCCTTCGTGATAGTAATAAGCTTTGCCAGCAGGAGTTCAGGCAGACAATTTTGCTTTAGGTTTTTGAGCCGGATGATATCTTCAGAACAATGGCCATACTTTCAGGAAGAAGTGTTTTAAAGGGACTAAAAGGCAATATGCACTCTAGCTATGTACGTTGAACTAAATTCAGAGGGGAGTCTAAATTAGTGTTAGTTACACCTTCCAGCCCCTTCATCATGTATGTATGTACTGAGACCCACCTTCAGGGTAGACATGGTCTACATGTAAAACCTATACCAATATAAAAGGTCTCAGGAGGTAGCCATGTTAGTCTGTAACTTTAAAAACAATGAGTAGTCTTGTGGCACCTTAGCCCTGGTCTATACTCGGGAGTTATTTCCAATTAACCCCCCTTATTTCGAAATAATAAGGGGAGCGTCCACACTATGAAGCCTGTTATTTTGAAATAACGGGCTGATTATTTCGAAATCGGTACTCCTGTTTTCCTCGGGGAATAGTACTCATTTTGAAATAGTTATTTCAGGGTTATTATTTCCAATTTAGTTATTTCAAAATAATTTCCTAGTGTAGACACTCCCTTAGAGACTAACAAAAATATATAGGATCATGAGCCTTTGTGGGTAAAACCCACTTCTTCAGAGGCATGCTCATCTGATGAAGTGTGTTTTGCCCACAAAAGATCAGGACACTGGGTGTGTCTAGACTATAGGGATTTTTTTTAAAAAGTGGCCTTTTTTCGAAAAAACTATACCTGCGTCTAGACTACCACCACGTTCTGTCGACAGTAAATCGACAGAATGCAGCAGTTTTGTCGACGGCAGTAAACCTCATTCTATGAGGAATATGCCTTTTTTCGAAAGTCATCTTTCAAAAAAAGGCGCCAGTGCATGAAAACAGGGCTTTTTCGAAAGAGAGCGTCTACACTCTCTTTCGAAGAAGCGAGACGCTTTTTCGAAAAATCTTCTGATTGTCTAGACACACTTTTTCGACAGAGGCTTTTTTGAATGATACTGTCAAAAAAGCCTCTGTTGAAAAAAGGCGTGCAGTCTAGTTGTAGCCACTATGTCTGTCTGTCTGTCTGTCTATCATCTTTAAGGTACCACAAGACTATGCATTGCTTTTATACCAGTATATCTATTGCAGTCCAGGGTGTGAGCATTTCTGTCAAGATAGCTAATATTATTGGGGGGAGCAATGTTCCTACATAAGCAGAAAAACTCCTGCTGGTGTGTGCTGAAGAGAGGGCTTTGCTGAGTTAGGCTGTGCAATGCAGACATAACTTTATATTTGGGCTACCACTGCCATGCCTAGACTAGGTTTCCCCATGATGTACTCTGGACCGTCGGTGAAACAGTCTGTTAAAACCTGTTTTTAAAGTGTGGCCTGTTTACTGGGGCTAGACTTGGTCTTTGTTTAACTGAGCCTCTCTCAGGGAAAAGACTAGATTATTATCAGGATTTATTACTATTAATTGTTGACATCACATGAGCCCCTCGGGGTACCAATCAGGACCCAGTAAGGCAAGATGTAACAAGTGGTTGCAAACAGATAGAGGACCTGGAAAGCAACATTAGGAACTGAGGCTTATACAAAGGAGCAAGCTTTGTGCCCAGGTAGACGGATTCAGATCGCTTAATGCTCAAACTAAATTGTAAAATATAAACAAATGAATAAGAGAAACCTTAGAAATCCTGCCTGCCTAGCAGCTTCCAAAGTCTAAATGGCTTTTAGACTTTGGAAGCCGGTTCCGACCTGTGAGTTTTCTCCACAGTGCGATGGGCACTTTTGGTAAAGGACTGCCTCTTGAATTCAGCCTAGTTTCTCTTGTCGCCATTTCTGACATGAGCACCTTATACTCATACTCACTTGAAACCTCTCCTTGTAGTTAAATAAACTTGTTTTATTCCTTAATTGAACTAATCCAGTGCTGCGAGCTGTGTGCATAACTCCATTTAGGGTGGCAAACTGTTGTATTTTGAGCTTCTTAAGCCATGTGTCCACTTGCCAGAGGATCAAAGCTTTCGCGATGGATCCTTTGGAGTTTGATTTAGCAGGCCTAGTTGGATACAGTATGGAATTTTAAACTCTCCTCATTTGTGTGCATGGTGCATGTCTAAGGAATGTAAGCCATTTTGTGCTCTTTATTCTGATCAGCACAATACCGCATAAGCAAACTATTGTTTTCCATGACTCAGATTAATTCTAAGAGGCTACAGGCAAATAGCTCGTAAAAATCACCGATTCTCCCCTACCCTATATCTCTTCCACACAAGCACATAAATTATATTGAAATCCAAATCCTGGTCAGGAAAGAACCAAACCATTCTGAATTGTATTTTCTCTCTTCTCTCCTGCAGCCACTTCTACATCTACTACTGGGACAAGTCACCTCACAAAATGTGACATCAAGCAGAAAGCCTTCTGTGTCAATGGGGGAGAGTGTTACATGGTCAAAGACCTTCCAAACCCCCCCAGATATTTGTGCAGGTAAGAAATGTTTTGGTTTATTTCAGGGTAGCCGCCGTGTTTCTCATGTACTTTTTCTCCAAGTAATTCTTCAGTATCTGAACAGTTCTTTTTGCCACCAACGGCCCCGCAGATACTTAATAGACGCATCAGACACCTCTTCACCTTTGTGTAGTAGTGTTGGTATGAATCTAGCTATTGAGAATGAGGCCTGTGTAACAGGGCTTGTGTTCGTTGCAATGTTAACTTGAGGGATAACTTGAGTTTCGACCCTAACCCAACTGCCATACAAAAATCTCTAGCTCCAGTTAAGTGGTGCTCATTGAGGAAGTGGGGGGGAATGAGGACGGATAAGGGAAGGTTTTGACGCTTGAGAGCTCCTGACACTTGGGGTTTCTCGATACTGCCCTCATGGAGTGGGATAGCAGCTCATGTAAACATACCCAAGCTAGCTTTAATCTCACTAGCTCCAGCCAGCAGAGCTGACAGCCATTCATGGGCAAAACAGAGAGGGTGACTCTGCATTCCCAGAAGGGGCGGGGCTGAGGGTGGAAGGGGCAGGGCCAACTCAGCCCTTAGTGCTGTCCAGAGTGCGTGGCCTGGCTCTCTGGCAGCAGTTTAAAGGACTCAGGGCTCCAGCTGCCACTGTTGTAGCCCCAGACCCTGGGCAATTCTTCTCCCCCCCCCTTGGTGGGCTTACCTCCAGCCCAGGGGAGAGAAGCCGCTCAACACCCTTGACCTAATAATGCGGGGGGGGGGGGGGTGCAATAGCTCAAATTATAACAACTCATTGACTGCTGCTACTCCCATCGCTCTGAATAGCTGGAGTGTTTTGTTGGGTGGTTGCTCTCATTTGGGAGGCTAGTCTAGACTGGTGGACTAACTCAAGTGTACTCACTGTTGCAATGAAGCCAAGCCTTTAGAAAGCTCACACAACCGTTATTAAAATGCCCCAGATGGTTTTGTTACAGAGATAGGACTGCGTGCCCAACTGGCTTTTGGATACTCTGAGATAACTATTGTTTGACATCCAGGCTGTTAGATCTTTTAAGACAAGCGTCACTGGTGAAATATGCCCCAGATAATGAAAAGAGACCAAGTGGAATAATTGTGTCAGAATGCCACATGTATACCACAGAGCACATGCAGCCGTTAGTTTTTATTAACAAGTTGTAGTAAAATAAATGACTTATTAAAGATCAATTAAAGTGCCTGGAAAATGTAGTGCTGCCACAAGATGCTTTGTTTCGAGTTAGGTGACTACAAAGTCACTGTGCCTAATGAGGTCAAATGAATCTCAGGAGTTATTACGGTGTTAACGGCACCGTTTTGTAATCAGTAAATTACAAATCACTGTTTTCCACCGTTTTGTAATCAGTAAATTACCATCTGAACTCCCCAGGGGGTGTCTGTTTTAGCTGGAGGGCCTTGATTCGGGGAAACACTTTAGGATATGCTGACGTTGAGCCGTATTCAGGAATTCACTCCAGCACAAGCTTAACTTTAAGAGTGTACCTGAGCAAATCGAGGCCTCGTATTCTTATCACAATCAAACCCAAATCCTAGCCCACATGCGGACACAATGGTCCAGTCTTCTGCCAAAGAACCAGTATAAATACAGTGGATGCACCATTGTACAAAAGGAACCTTTGGAGCTGTAGTGGTTCTGATAACAGACCAGAACCAGGTACCATGGAGTGCTCTAAACTCTCCCCAACTTGAGGGGGCACAGGGCAGATGGCACTGTGCCGAATTGAACCTTAAGGGAATTGTTCTCTATGAGAATATTGGCATTTTCGGGAGAGGCAGCAGAAGCTACTCAGTAAGATGAACAATCTGGTGGAATCACATGAATTTTCAGTCGTATAAAGGCTAAAAACAAAAACCCAGTAATAGCAAAAAAGGCTTCTCTGCAACATCATGTAAAAGGGTGGAGAGAGACCTGGTTCTCAAATGGAAAGGAAGGGACCAAAATTGCTTCCAGGAAATGCTGGCAACACTCTTGTGAAACACTTTCTATTCACTCCAGCTTGGCCTTTTTCTATGGCTATTACCTGCAATTAGCCAGATTTGGGTGTGTTTTTTTCACAAATCCCTCTGCTGTTGGAATCATGGCTCTTCTATGGCTCTTCATTGCCATTTTCGTTGTACCATCTTTGGCTTTTTGACAACCATGCTGAAAGTATACAATCATCACCGCGCAGTGCAAGACGACCCAATTTTGAGATTGCACCCAGGTGAACCTACCAGAAACCAACTCCTGGGCTTCCCCGTCTTCATTTCATGCTCCAAGCAGCCCAACGGCCGTGTACATGACATGTTTGCTGTGCTGTATGTGTCACGTTTTGACTATTCATTGGTATTGCACTGTTGATTTCCGTGTCATCTCTTTTTCACTGTATCTCACAACTTTTTTTTTTTTTAAATGGCCAGGTCTGACACTGTTTGCACTTTATTACAGGCCGTCCTCACTATAAGTCCATGATACATTCCAAAAATCTTATTATGCAACAACTTAAAGCGGGGAATTTTTTTCACTGCGGCTGACATCCATTTGCGCACATTTTTTTTTTGCACGACTTAAGAGTAAGACTTAACACCAGTTCCTACAACTGTCAACAACTTTAGTGCAGAACAGATGTATACCAGGGCGATTTATAGCGGGGACGCCCTATATTATAATTTTACTTTTATGTTAAATGTCCCAGGCCCTCTTAAATGAATATTTTTTTCACGTAGACAAGAAATAACTGTTAAATCTAGAATCTGAGAGAAAAGAAAAATAACTTCCCAGGCTTCCATGCAGGACATTTTTGGGGCAGCACAAAAAATACCTGGAGACATCATTACAATGTAAAATCACAGGGCTTGATTCTTATTCATACTAAAGCTGTGGAAATGGGTCTCGCTCTAAAGAAGAGCTAAGCTCACATATAGTTTGCAGTGCTTCTGCTATGTCTCTTGATATTTACTAGCACTAAAGCTGTTTATACTGTAACAAAACAAGACAAATGTCTCTGCCATCCATGACATGAGAATCTGAATTGTTTTTAATGGGCACACACTGCAAACCTGAGGAAACATCAGAAGCATTATTTTCTTGCATGGTTAAAGACACGGATGTTTATTTTTAAGTGTGAATTAAAACAAATATCTGGGAAGGACACATTGCTTCCTTCTCCTGTGAAAACAAATCTTTTTCCAGAACGTGTCCATGGCATCAGAAAACTTCAAAGATGGTACTTGCTCTTCATGTTCTGCCTTTGTAGCAAGTTCACATTTTCCATATGCTCCATCTGTTGAGCGCAAAACCAAAATGTTCAAAGCATGAGCCTTGTTGTTCTAAATTGTTTTTATTGCTAATCAAAAAGCATGACTCAGATGCACAATAACCAGGGAATGTTCCAGGCAAGGTCTCTAATCACCAACGCCCCCATGAATGCCTGGTGAATCGGCCTCCTATTGTTAATGTTAGAAGCATTGTGATCAAAAGTGAGGTCCAAAAAACCTGAAGGTGTCACAATGAACACTGTGCCCTGTTTTGCTATCACTGATACTGGTATACGTTTTGAGCAAGCTGACTGTTTGAGAGATGGGTGCTAGTCACCTGGATTCATTTCTGAAATGTGCATTTATCCACAAGGGACTGTGCCTGAAATGTAACCTGTACAGTGGCACCGTGCTGTATACATTTCTCTTTAGTATAATTTAATTACAATCCTGGATTAAACAGAATAGTCTCGGTGTAAAAAAGAGAGGATGGAGGATTTGGTGGGTCTTTTCCGAAACATTGGGTAAAACTTTTAGACGTGCCTAAATGAGAGAGGAGTCTATGTCCCATTTTGAAAAGTGATTTAGGTGCTTGGGCCTAGGTCCAAAGAGGTATTTAGGTGTGTGGAAGCTAGGTGCTTATATACCTTTGCATACCTAGACCTCAGAAGGCTACACCTCATTGGATGTGTCTGCACAGCAGCTGACACACATGGCTGGCCAGAGCCATCTGCTTTGAGCTCACGGGGGCTGGAGCCCAACAAAGCTCAAGGATCCCAGAGCTCGGGATCCAACCTGAGTCCAAATATCTACACAGCCCCATAGCACGAGCCAGCCACATCCATACCACGGGTCTTATATTCCAGGGTAGACATCCCCATTTGCTTCCAGTACGCCTGAGAGTATGCCTATATGGCAATGGGAGATGTGATTGCAGCAGGAATAGCCATACCCTCACTACCTTCAATCTAGGCAGCATGGCTAAATACAGACCTTAGCATGGGCTAGCAATGCAAGTACATATCTACCACCCCCGGCAGCCTTGTACTGCCCATGCTGGCACTGTGCTGCTAAGTCTTGGCCGCTCTTGATAGCGTGCGAGCTCAATTAAAGCAGGTGATGTCTGCACTACATCATTTGTCTTGCCTTTGCTGGGGTTATTCCCTAAGAGTGGTTTGATGCCACAGCTTTGGCGGCTGAAAACAATGTTTTCTTTCCAGCCGGCAGGCATTCCTTAACCTTGGGAAAGAATGAATTTCGTGTTTTTACAGTTGTCTATATCCTTGTTTGGAAATGGAATGGGCAGCATAGGAATTAATTGATGGGGAGGATCCAGGAAACAGTTAATTGAGGGAAAAAAGGGAAGCTAGCTACAGTGCTAATGGAAAGGTTTGTCAAGTCTGAGAAAGTTAAGAGTAGGTGGGAGGGGCAACCGATTTTCCAGGCCCCTCCACCAGGTGAAAGGGGCCTGGTGGTGCACTTCCAGAAAGTGCGGGCCTTGGGTGGAGGGGCAGGGCCTTGAATGGGAGGGGCAGGGCTGGAGTTAGCCTCTCCCCCGCCAGTCCTTCAGCCGAAGTGTTAACAGTTCTAAACTAAGCAGTGCAATGAAAGGCACAGTTCTTACAGTGATTCACATAAATGAGGGTAAAACATCCCCATGCCACTTACCTGTACTTCATATTTGCTTTCAGTGAAAGGACTTGTTCTGAATCTTTACTAGTTGAATGCATTTTTACATAGAGACTAGCCTTTTCACAAAATTAAAACCCACAAAACACAGAAATCATCAGGATTAGGACGTTTTTTAGACGTTCTTTTATCTGATGAAAGAGGTGTGGTCCTGATGATTTAAGCTATCTAATTTCTTTACTAAATAGTGTGGGTAGCCTCTAATTAGCCAAGAGAGAAGATAGCGACCCAGATTAATTGTTCAATTACTCCAGTGTAAACCCACAGCAATCTTCATTGGCCTTATTCTGATTTACACCAGTGTAACAAATAGCAGAAAGTGGCCCGCACTATAGGCAAGGAAAGATTTGAAAATGCAGTGTGGGTAACCCCCGAAGATTGAGAAGGCTAGTGACAGCGTTGGAGAAATGACAGGATAAGAAGGTGTTTTCAAACATTGCCTGTTCATGCATGTAAAATCCAGAGGAGACATTCTGACCAGCAGAATTGTCATCCACGCTGAATTCTGCTTGTCAGCCATAAAATGCTTTTCTCATGAGCAAATACTCAGAGGTGGGAATGTACGTCCTGCCCCTGTCTGCACTGGCTGTGTCTGCGTCCCTTGTCCGCAGTGGGTGGCAGCCGCACCAGGGCTGACAAATGTTTGTGTCAATGTAAACATGGCTATGCTGTTTTCAGCGCTGTGTCAGGAAGCCTAACCCCAGTCGGACTGGAAAGGATTTAGTGCCATCTGCACTAGCATATAAATTGTTGCCAACCTCAAGGCAGCTGAACCTACTGCTGACAACAGGAATAGAACCACGAGCCTGCGGGCCCAATCCTTAGCCTTTTAAGCAGCAAAATGCTCATAAACTTCATTTGACCGGCGGCCTGAGTCAGAAGATTGGAATCCAGAGAAGGTATGAACACCATGTCTCAGACAGAGTGATGAAAAGCACTAGAGAAGAGCAAGGTATCATCATTACTACTGTGAGGATGAAGACAGGTTGAACCTCTGTGGTCCGGCAGTCTCTGGTCCAGCAACATCTGTGGTCCGGCGTGATTTTAGTTAGCCAGGTGTCCACTTATCATGGGTGTGGCCATGTTTCCCATAGTCCCACAAAGTTTGTTTACAGCCACCAGTCCTGGCTCTCAGTGTTCTGTGCTGCTATTTAGCTCTAATTCACCCCTCCATGTCTTCTAAGACCACAGGAAGTAGTGGAAGTGTTTGTAATGCTCCTAGACGATACTGACTTCGTATGGTTCAGCAAATTCTCAGGTTTGGCACCGGTCAGATCCTAAGGGGGCCGGACTAGAGAGGTTCTACCTGTACTTAACACTATAAACCAAGTGTAAAATAAGAATTTAAAAAGCAACAACACTGTATAGCTGTTTTGTTTCTTCTAGCTTGCTCAGACATATCCAAATTTAACCCCTTTCCCTGCCCGGCAGCATAACCTTCCTCTGTGACATTTCAAGAGATTTGTCCTTATTTTTTGCTCAAGAGATTTGCTCTTTATTTTTGTGCATCTATGCTACTACCAAGGGATCCCTCTTAGGATCCGGGCCAGATACATCCCTGCAACAATCTGTTTATGAGAAATCTCTTCAGAGACCCAAAATGTGCCAGCATTGAAAGAAAGTAAATCCTGTGCGGCTTATCTTGTATAGTGTGTTTTGTATGGTATTCCAAAACACTTTACCAGGCTAAAAAATACAACTGCTGTATAAGTGTTGGGTGTTAATGTCCTCATTGTTAATTAACGCTAGAGCTAATGCTGCACAGAGGGAGAGAGGACTTTAAAAAGCTAGGCCAGGAGGATCTTGCTGTGGGTTGTAGAAGTGCAAGAAGACTGTTTTGGATGAATGCAGCTCCGGATCAGAATGTTCGTGAATTTAAGAGTGGTTAGATTGCAAGAAGGCACAAATGGGAGGCCAGCATTAGAGACCATGAGACAAGATCCTAGCTTGTTTTTACTATGCAGACGATTGACACTGCCGCGATCGATCGTCCAGAGTTCCATTTAGCAGGTCTAGTAAAGACCCATTAAATTGTACTTGGATGTCCCCTTCCCCCCCCCCCCCCCGTGCTGGTATTCCTGCTCCTCACAAGGAGTAAGGGAAGCCGATGGGAGTGTTTGCTCCCATCAACCTGTTGTGGGGATGGTGGGGAAATTCGAATTAAGGTACCTCAACTCCAGCTACATAGTTAATGTAGCTGGAGTTGTGCATCTTAATTTGACCTTCGCCTGTAATGTAGACCTAGAAACAGGCTGGAGCAAGTCGATGGAGTGCTTGAGAAACAAACAGAAGACAACATAACTGATGTAAATAGAACCTTTTAAATGTGTCAATACAGAGGACCTTCACAATTCACGAAATCGCAGAATCGCTATTTGCAGTTCCCCGTATTCCCAGCCTAGGGAGAGGGTGGAGCTGCGGGGGCCAGGAGTCGTGGAGAATTCACCCTGGCCCCCACAGTGAGTTCCTCACAGCTCCCAGCAGCTGTGGTGAGTTTGAGAGCTGCAAGAAACTCACCATGGGGGAGCCGGGAGCCGCAGTTCCTAGTATTCACGAATTTCGCCATTCACAGTGGTGCAAAGAACGCAGCCACTGAAAATAGCGCGGGGTTCCTGTGTAACTTGATTTAGCGTGAAGGTAAAAGGTAGATAAATTAACAGAGCACTGAGGTGGGGTAGGTAGGTCAGAGGAAAGCAGATGGCCAAGAATTTAACCCATAGGAGGACTGTCAGAATCATGTTCTGAGGAAACCAGAGAAACCTGTGTAGCTACAGTGACCACACAGAATGACGTCCCGCACCATGTCTAAAGCTGCACTGAGGTCAAGGAGAATGAGTAAGAAGGAAAAGCTGGCTGCCACCAGAGCAGAGGTCATGGACAACATGAGGGAGAGATGAGCCTCATTACAACCAAAATGGAGCTCATATTGTGGTTTTCCGAGGATGACCATATGTGCACCGTGTGCCTGGAGAGATGAAAGGAGGCAACTTATTTCTACCCCGCTGCTGCCACTTTTCCATTTCTCTGATACCTTTTGCCATAATTGCTGCCCAGAACAAAGCTTTATTTTAAAAAAATTAAATCCAATCATGAACTTGAAGGTGGAACGTGCTGATAAAGAAATAGCAGAGTCCATAGCATTTCCCTAGGTTCTGCAGTGTACGTTTGTTTTTGAACTGAAGGACGTCAGTTATTGGCCAACACCATATTGTTAACTGAAAGACCTCACGGTGGCTCTCTGACCCATTTTTACAACAGCTGACTTTTTTTTTTTAAACTATGCAGATTTTCTGAAATAACATTTTTTTTTTAAATTCACACAATGATAATTCTTCAAGGACACGTTTTTCTTTCCTGATACTTTTTCATTAGCTTCTGCCTCCCGTGTCCCTACTGATATTTAAAGAGTCTCTGGGCATGTTCCATAGGAAAGCAAATATCGGTCTGATAGTCAAGTGGTCTTGGTGTTCTATTGCTTATCACATTTTTGCCCTTTAGGTGCCAACCTGGATTCACTGGAGCAAGATGTACTGACACTCTGCCCATGAAAATCCAAAACCAAGAAAGTATGTTAAAATAATCTGAATTTTGCTTTCTCCCCAACTACAGCAACAAAAATCACTGCTACTTGGTGTTTTCACAGTTCAGCTGGAATTGGCATCCTTTGATTCTGATTATGGCTTGATTCTCTTAATCTTTAATCTGTACACCATGGCATTATCAGTATCAAAAACTGGACCAATTTGTCTGATTATTTTTTTAAACTGGTGCCTTTTCATTCTCAAGAGAATGGTTTTGTTTGTTTGTTTCACTTGGCCAACATGTTTGGTTGGTGAAATGCTGCAAATTGTTACCCTAACGGAAGATGTAGACTGAGATGACTGTTGTACAGATTTCATTTCTAGCTGCTTTGCAAACTGCATTTTGCCAAAGCGATCTGGAAATTGGGAATGGTGAATGATCGCATCCCTGAAATAAACCAAGCTTCCGTTTCTGAAGGTGAACTCACCAAGTCCAATCAGTTCACGCTGGAGAAGCTTCTTTCTTAGTGTATATTCACCTCTTCTCTTTTCTCTGTTTTCTCTACCATTTTTTTTGTTTTTCCTCTCAGGTGCCCAAATGAATTTACTGGTGATCGCTGCCAAAACTACGTAATGGCCAGCTTCTACAGTACGTCCACTTCCTTTCCGCCTCTGCTTCAGTAGGAGCATGCTCAGTCAGTGCTGCTTTCTTGTCGCTGCATCTTTCCGCAGATTTTTTTTTACCTGTAACTGGATGTATTGCCTGAGGCCTAATATTGATTGCCTCTGCCTGTTGCATGAAAATGATAACAAAAACAATAGCAGAACTTGGTGGGGTGGACTGGCGTTGAGGTGTGGGGCATTGGAGAGTCGGGAGTGTTCTGAAATTGAGTGAATGACGCATTACGGTGCGATCACTGCCAAGAAGTGCCAAACTCTATTTAAAAGTCTGATTTTGTATTTGCTAAAAGAAATAAAATCCCAGCGCTAAAACAGCAATCAGTTTGTAAAATCTGTATGAAGAGAGTCACCTTCAAATAAAGGGATAGACATAAGTTACCCTGGAAAATGAAAGTCAAAGCCCTGGTCTACACTAGGCAGTTATTTCGAAATAACCCCCCTTATTTCAAAATGCCACGCGGAGCGTGCACACTACTAAGCCCGTTATTTTGAAACTACAGGCTGGTTATTTCAAAATCGGTACTCCTGCTTTCCTCGGGAAATGACGCTTATTTCAAAATAGTGATTTCGAAATAGCGGCAGTGTGGTCGCTCCGGTGCTGCTATTTCGAAATAACCACTCCCGCAAGTCGAGGTAGCGTGTCCACATGAACAGAGCCTGCCTCGGACTCAATTTGAGGATCCCCCTTAGCGGGGACACGCTATTTCGATTTTGTTATTTCAGGAGTTATTATTTCAAATTTAGCTATTTCAAAATAATTTCCCAGTACAGACATGCCCTAAGAAAATTTATGTACTCCCTGTGTCTCAAATGAACACACTTGAATAGGAGTGAGGGCTTTTTTTTCCCCTTTATTATCCAAACATTTTACATTTCAGTAGGAAGAAAATTACATAGAGAGAAGGAAGGAGGGGATATAAAAGATGCTGCTTGACATTTCTTATTGATGGGGGACAGGTGGAAAAAACCAAGTATTTCAGAGGCAGATTAAATGGCTAATGAGATGTGCCATGTAGGTTCTGTTGGAGTGCTGCTACACACACGCGCACGCACACACACACACACACACACCCACACACACACAGAGAGAGCAGGATTGGGGTCTGAGAGGCCTTAGTTTCATAAACTTCCTTGTGGAGGATATTGCTAACTCTTACCATTGTTATTTAATGGTGAAAAAGTACAAAGTACATTGCATGCTTGGTGCCTTATTTGGTGCCTTCTGATGTAACAAAGTCAGATGTAAAACAGAGGGATATTGCCCGGAGTTTACAATTTGAATGCACATTCACTATTCATAATTAATTTTTGCTGGTATCCCCCTACACTATGATGTAAAAGCAATTGTAGCTGAGCTATTTTTGATGGATCGCTCACTAGCATTGAAAGATTTCAGAGACTTCATGAACGCTCAGTTTAGCTTTCCATTAGTACCTAGGCTAAGAAGCTGTTAGCACACGCTGGACATTTTGGAGCCCTAATAGAAGCATAGGTCTTCTCTTACATCAGTGAACAAAGAATGTACATACATAATTCATATTATCTCTCATGGGAGTTACCCTGGCAATAGCAGGAAATGAGACTGCGCAGCATTCTAGAATTTATTTTATTAGAAGTGTTAGGTTTTAAATGCCTCTTATTTGCATAGGCCAAAAAGTTAAAATACCTTCCTATGCTGCACAGTGCTTTTGTTACCTGCGTATTAGATTTGTAATGATGAATATGAATTTATTATTTTGAAAAAACAAATGTTCTGTGCTTTTAACAGGTGTTAGAAGAAGATTTATTTTTAAAAATCTCGCGCAGAGGCTAAGTTACGCTTTTCCCAAATAAATTCAAATGGAGACTCAGACATGAACCATGAGTGCTTTTTTTTCCACCCAGAACAAATATATATTTAGGGGTTTGCTCGTGTTTTAAATTTGTTTCTAACGGCACTTGGGATTGTTAAACAAGTCTTTGGGTGGTAGGTATTCTGACCATGGTTTTCAAAACACCTAGGATCCAGATCCTCCTAACTGTCTAGGGGGATTAGGCACCTATGGGTACAGTACATCTATAGTGCCAAAAAAAGAAGACAGGTCTCAGAGCCAGGTCAACTGACTTGCCCTAGTAGAGCTTGCACTCATAAGATCACCAGAACGGCCACACTGGGTCAGATCAAAGATCCATCTAGCCCAGTGTCCTGTCTGCCAACAGTGGCCAATGCCAGGTGCCCCAGAGGGAGTGAACAGAACAGGTAATCACTTAGTGATCCCTCCTTTGTCACCCATTCCCAGCCTCTGACAAACAGAGGCTAGGGACACCATTCCTGCCCAGCCTGGTAATAACTATTGGTGGACCTATCCACTATGAATTTAACTTATTCCTTTTTTCAACCCTGTTAAAGTCCTGGTCTTCACATCATCCTCTGGCTAGGAGTTCCACAGGTTGACTGTGAGTTGTGTGAAGAAATATTTCCAGAGCTGAAAATAGCAATGTTGACTTCTCAATCCGGCTGAAATTCTGAAATCTGGCAGAGGAGGAAGGTCTTGGCAGCCAAACATCTACACTACAATTTTAGCCCCGCAACTTGAGCGCAGGTCAATTCGCCGGACTCTGAGACACACTGTTGTGTATGGGGCGGGGGGGTTGCTGTGCAGACATACTCCCAGGAAGTAAGGAGCACAAGCCTATTAGAAGTCAGTGAGATGCCAGTCTTTAAATTGCTTAGGTATTTTTGACAATCCCATTGAAATTCAGTGGGTACAGAGCACCCATTCACCTACCGTGGGCTACTTTGAAAATGCAGCCTATCCTATTTTATTCTAGCACTTGCTATATACAATAGATCTGAAGCATAAAGTGCCATTTCCTAATATGCTGTCCATGTTAAAAGAAGACTTCTGGAAAGCATCCGGGAGGGCCACATTACTGTTTAACCAGAAAAGTCAATAAAGAAGCACTTCTTTCATTTCTGTTTTACCGCCAAGTACCAGGCAGGCCATACAATTAAAAAGAGACCCTCGCCCCAGGCTGAAGGATTGGTCTAACATTATAGCTGAGGCTGAAAGACAAGGGCTTGTGCTGTACCCCACATACTAAGCAATTGATTTAATTTAGTTTAGCCAGGCAAGCTCATGAAGCAAATCAGATGCTAAACAAAGCCAGGGCCAACAGAAAAAAAGAAAAGTATAAGAGCTAGAGTGTGCCATACGATTTCAAGCAGAACACCTCATTGATTTCAAGAGAAGCTTTGAAACAGATGGTTCGATGTGGCTCCATACAAAAACCTATGGATTAGCTATTAAACTCCTAATGTCATTAATATTCAGCTTGAAAGAGTGGGATATTTAACAGGATAGTTAAAAGCCTGGCTGCCATTTTAACGGGGAGTCTCTCGGTAGTTTGTATACTACACCTGCCTGGGGAGTCTATTTTATTAAAATAAAAATATATGCACACACATACGCACACCCACCCTCACATAAAATACATTCGAGGAGCGGACGGGACTAAATGTGGGGAAGAAACCTGCATTCCTGAAGGCAAGACCTTGCAGTACACATGACTTGTTAAACTTGGTCAATTTTAACCTTACCAACCCCAGTAATTTTTTTCCCGTGGTTGAATAATCTTTCATAGTTGAATCATTTACCATGAAACTTATGAGAATCTTCTGTCGTGTAACCTTGAGAATTGTCTGGCCAATAAATTACAGGGAATGATAGGCAAGGTTTGATTAACTTCTGCCACACTATAATGACAGCTCCGGCTCTCACTGAAATTGATTTCTGCCTCCTAATTCCTTTACTTTTCAGTTTTTACATATAAACTATATTTTAGGTTTTGAAATTTACAATGGGCAGAGTCTCTCTAAGAGCTTACAAATTTTCAAACTATACCCCTGGCCACAGAAGTTTTCAGGTAAATTTTTCAAAAGCAGTTAGGTTCCTTAGGCACCTATGTCCTACTGGCATTTCATGGAACTCAGGTTGCTAAGTGTTTAGGAGCATTTGGAAATTTTCTCTTTCATCTCATCTCAAGATTAACATCAAAGGCTGCATTTTTTTTCCAATATAAATTGACTAACCAATGCTCCGGAGAGTATACAACTATATGACATTTCTATAATGGGAAGGATCACTCAAAAATAAACATTTACTGTCTTCTCAAATTTAAAGCAGACTTGAACATTTTTAAAAATGCCTTAAGAACATAAATTCAGTTTTCAAAAGCTATTTAGGAGACTATCCTACTGAGATTCAAGGGACCAAGGTAATTAATTACCTATGGCTCAGATTTTTAAAGGTGTTTAAGCACCTACCTCCATGGGAGCTAGTCATTTCGGGTATGTCTACACAGCAGCGTTACTGACGTTATTCTGAAATAACATAGTACACGTCTACACTACAAGCCTTTATTCTGAAAAATGTCAAGCTTCTTACACCAACTCCTGTAACCCTCATTTCACGAGGAGTAAGGGACGTCGAAGGAAGAGTATTCTTCCTTCGACTTCCTGCTGCGTAGACAGCACCAAAAGCTGAATTAAGCTATTTTGACTTCAGCTACGCAATTGACGTAGCTGAAGTTGCGTAGCTTAATTCTACTTTAGCCCTGCTGTGTAGACGTACCTTTCAATACCTATAATAATCTGGCTGTAATCCACTTTTGAAAATGGGTCTTAGCCTCCTACGTCACTTTTTAAAATGTCACCCTTCAACTATGTGGTTTAAAGTTTGCCCAAAATGAAATCACATCTACAATGAAACGGAACTGTTTAAAATAATCGTTGTGTTTGTTTTCAAAGCACGGGGAGAGGCGTTCGATAGGAAACATATTGCATATAATGACTGTGAGACAACACCATTACATGGGAACAGACACAACATAATAAGTGCTTTATAAAATGAAAAGTGTTGGGATTTCTTTGCTTTCTTTTAATCAAAATAAGAGACTGGCACTCTGAATAGCAAAGATAAATTAGAGTCGTACGCTGTCTAGGGTCAGGAGGAGCACAGCATGTTTCCTCAGCATGTTTTCTTTTTTGGGCTTCCAGCCAGAGTATATTCCCTGTTTAAGTACCAATTTCCACTGACTTGTGTGAAAAAGAAGCTGCATGAGACGAATAACTTCTGATGAAATTAAATTACAGCCAGGCTGTTAGTCTTACCTCTAAAACCACATAAATGAAGTAATATGTATGCATGGGCATGTCACTAATTTGACTGAAGATTTAACCAAGCTTTCTGTGCAACTAACGTGGGTATCGTTAGCAGTGTTCATGTAGGCATGTCGTACTGGCTCCCAAGAAAGAAATCTGGCTGGAGTCCAATTTAGTTAACCCTTAAAGTGTTACTGATTGGCAAGGGCAGGCTTGTGCATCATATCTCGCCAACATGTGTAAGCTAATTGAATGCCTACTTCCTTAGAAAAAAATAGGGTTCCGTTCCGATATTCAGAATAAAAACGTAATAAGTGAGAGCCAATCTGGTTTAAGAGTCGCCCAATGGGAAGAGAAGCCTATATTTCGTTGGATTTGGGTGGAGGAGAACTTTGTTATGCAACCCCGTTAGCTGAAGGGCAGAGGAGTGAAATCTTGGTCCCATTGGAATTTTGTCATTGATGCCAACGGAGCTAGGATTTTATCTGGCCTTTTTTTACTTCTACAAATTGAAGTGGCCTCTGCCTGGAGGAAAACAATCTCCTCCATCCCAAAAATGCAGCCAGAGGGCAATCTGCATTCCCTACAAAGGCTGGCTGTGGGATGCCAGATTAGACCATTGATTTTTATCAGGGACAGCGTTCCCCCTCGTAGACATCCTCCTGCAAAATTGGGTGTTTCCTTTGGACTCACGGCGGGCCACCGTGGGAGGGCTTTGCTGGAGCAGTCAGATTGTCAGCTAGTGGAAATGGGTGTGGAACGGTCAGTGGCGCTCTGCTAATTCAAGTCATCTGAGAAGCTGACGAGGGCCAGTTTTGCTGCAAATTTCTGTTCCAGCTGTTCCCATCAAACAAAATAGTAATGCTAGGATGACGCTGCATGTCCCACCAGAATCAGGTTGAACAGACATCTCTCAGGGATAATCTAGATGGTGTTTGGTCCTGCTGTGAGGGCTGGGGACTAGAGTTGATGCTCTCTCGAGGTCCCTTCCAGACCTAGTGTTCTATGATTCTCTGATTTTCAGAAACTGGATTTTAGCACCTCCTAAACCCCCTCTCCAGCAGGGGTAGGTAATTCCGCTCATTGGAAGGTCACCATAGAACATTTATTTTTCCCAGCTGACAATTATAATCTATTTCAAGCCTCGCCACACTCCCCTTACCTCTCAGTCAGATCTTTAAGGGTTAACTGCTACATTCACCGCATTGTGCCGGTGCCAATGCCAAATTCCCATTTTGGTGTGTCACGCCTTGAATGCCACCATTACGGACATGTGCGCTTAAAGACGCTTATCTGAGCACTGCCCCCTTAACCTCACGCTGCTTGTCCTGTTTCCGTGTGCCGACACAGAGCAGCCGTAATATTCGTGTGTAATTTGTTTTTGAGTACAGTGTATTGCTCTTTTCTGAAACTTTTTCCCTTTTCTTTCTTTTTTTGTCAACTTTCTGCATTGGCAGAGCATCTTGGGATTGAATTTATGGGTATGGACCAATCATTCCTTTTAGCCTGCAGATTTTAGAGCCTGAGAGATTAAAACCTTTTCCCCCCTTCCTTCAATTTCTAACCAATTTCTTTATGCTTTAGAAGGGATCATACAGCTATAACAATAACCTTTGTCAACTTTCTAGTTGGGGATTAACTCATGAGAATGTTAAATAACATAGGATACTTTAAATCTCCACACTTTCATATACATTAGCCTTGAAGTTGTCCGGCTAGACTTTTCTGCCAGATGGCTTTGAACACTTGATACATTGGCATTAGTTATGATCTTTTGGTTTAAGAAAAGTCCACTGAATTAATTAAGCAGAGGCTAATGGCCTATATTTTTTAAAAAAGGACAATAAGATAATATTGCCAGGTAAATGCTACAACAAAATAAAGAATATTGAGCTCCATTTTCAAAGTAAACTTGAGCGACTAAATCTATATTTAGGGTGCCTAAGCCAGCACTTAATTGCCTGTAGTAGCTATGTAGATGAGTAAAAGCCTCATTTCAAATACTCAAGTCTACAAAATGGGCTCAATCTATCCATTAATAAATCCAAACTGTGCATGGGCAAAACGCTGGCAATCAGCATCATTTTCACTATGGTGCAGTAAATATAAGCATCATTTCATAAGCAAATATAAGCCTGATCTTACACACATTCATAGGAGTAGTCCTTGCTTGTGTGCCTAACATTTGGCGGGAGGTGAAACGTCTCTTTAACTAGCAGAATGATTAAAACAAAGCTAAATTTGAAGTCATTCATTATCATTTGGAAACTCCTACAATTCTTAACAAAAATAGGAGCTAGGCAAATAAATAGGGGTGGTTTTTTTCCATTATTTGCAAAGAGGTTTAATTTAGATGACGAATAAAATTGCAGATTTAAATGGAATTCACTCAGAAATAGTTTCTGGAGCGCTCGCCATTATAAATGGGAAGACAAAAATGACAAACAAAATATTCTGCAAGGGCCAGATTTGTAAAGGTAGTTGGGGGGGGCTAACCCTTGCTTGCAGCTAACTGCCTTGAAAAGTCGGGCACTCGGTTGTAGAAGTCCAGTGCTGCAGTAGGAGAAATCCTATTATGGCAGTAATATACGGTGAATTATTTGCTAGATATCGTGGTGAAGTGGCCCAGATAAGAAAGGAAATTAGTTCACTAGGCAAGAATCTTTTCATTAAAGGAGCAACTCCCAGCCATCAGACCTGCTTGGGTAAGCCCTGTGGCAGTATTTGAGTGTCCTCCATTTTTAATTAGGGTCTGGGTCTCATGTACCCCAACGCCTCTTTCCACCACTCTAAATCAGTCTCTTAGGCCTTGTCCTCCGGTGCTTGCACAGCACTGTGCTCCACACTCATGTAGTGATTGTGGACTGTCAGTGCCACACCCCTGCCATAAACACACACAAATCACAGTGTCCATTTACATCTTGTGCATGGTGGACACCGCGGGACACACCCACGGACCTATCACAAGCCTAAAGGCCTCTCCCATCCCTCGCAAAGAGAATCTAGCTTCTGTGTCAACTGGGAGTAATCTCAGTGATACCTCTGAAGTTAAAAGAATTGACCCTGATATAACGGAGAGCAGAAGTTTTCCACTGATTTAAAATGGTGGGTTTTTTCATGTTATCGAGCATATATATGATGACATGAAGCCAAAATTTCAATTAAAATCATTTTGAATGGACATTTAATATGTTGTATTCAACACTATTCTCCTGTGTGTTTATTGTGCTGTCACAATACACCTTTTGCTTGGCTAACCGTTCAGTACTTTCACGGAAGCCTCTAACTAGCCTAGGCTAGGAGTTATGCTGTATGAGAAATCCCTTCTGATCCCGCTTCAACCTTTTTTTCAAGCATTTCTTCACTCTGTTTTTTCTAGTATCAAGCATGCTGTGCCAGGCCTGCAGTTGACTCTTCAACTTATAACCTTGTCTTTCCTTGAATTTCACCTTCTGTCTTTTCCTGTCTGTCATGTTTGTTTTGGGCTCTCTTTCCTTTTGACTTCCTGTTCTTGGATTTTGAGTTGTTTAATAAATTTTGCAGCATTTTAGTTTTACCACACTGACTTCTTCCTCCCCTCTGTTACTACTCAGTGCTATTAATTTTGTCTGATGGTTTTCGTGATCTCTTTACTGGTGTTTTGATTTACCATGGGGTTGGCTTGCAGGAAGTGTTTGTCTCATGATAAGGTGCACTGCATCATAGAAACTAAGATACCTTTTTTTTTTAAGGCCAAGTCTATGCTAAAGGAGAAGGTCGAATCAAGATACTCAACTCCAGCTACTTTGATTACATCGCTGGAGTTGCGTACCTTAAGCCGACCTTCCCTGTCTAGTATAGACCTGGCCTGAGGTAGAGAATCATTTAGCTCCTGGTTTTAAAGAGACACTAATGGAGACTTGTATTGCCCGGAACTAGGGATGTAAGCGACAAGAGGACTAGTCACTCCCCCCCCCCGCCCCCGCTTGCTGCCTCTATCAGAGAGAGGCAGCAAGGGGTGGAAGCATGAGCTGGTGCTGTGGGGGAGGCAGAGGGCAGCGGGGGAATGGCGGGAGCAGGGCATGAAATGGTCCCGCTCCAGCTGGTCCCAACTGCTTCTCCTCTCCCTTTGAAATGTACAAGAGACATCTGCGGCTCTTGTACATTTCAAAGGAAAAGGCACAGAGGGGAACTGGTTCCAGCAGGGACCCTTTGGGCCAGCTGGCCTGGGTTCCAGCTGCCTCTCTCCCTTTGAAATATACAAGGGCCGCAGGCAGCTCCTGTACATTTCAAAGGGAGAGGGGCAGCAAACCCTCTGGGTCTCTCCCTTTGAAAGGTACAGGAGCTGCAAGTGGCTCTTGTACATTTCAAAGGCAAAGGCGCAGTGGGATAGCGAGCCCCCCTCTCCCCGTATCCATTAATCGAGTAGTCGATGGAAATTCCATCGACTACTCAATTTGCTGATTAATCAAAATTTAACTTCTCTGACTGGAACCCCTATGAGCGGATCAGATCATAGGTCAGTGTCAAGTCAACAGTAAACGTATCTCTGTGCCTACCTTCTGTGCCACTGGGTTACTCCTGTGAGCTCCGAGGCAGACTGCCAGGCCACGGCACACCAGTCAGTACTGCCCCCTCAGGATTCAGGCCAGCAGATTTCACCCTCCCCCCCTTCCTTTCTGCCACAGCTCGGTCCCCATCACAGCGGGGAACTGCATTTCTTTTGGCTTGTAAATCTCTCTTACGGCTGTTTCCCACTTGGTGTCCCCATAAAGCCCTGCCAAGTTCCGACTGGCATCCGCACCATGGCCACTTTTCTCAACTGCCATGGAGAATTCCGACTAGTTTGTCCTGCAGTATCCTTTTTTTTTTTTTTTAATAAAAAGCCCAATCTCCGTGACCATGTCAGTCACAAAGAGAGGGAAGCAGGCCAGATTCCCAATGCCATGTCTTGAATCAACCCTCAGAGAGGCCCCGATGCACCACTCCATGGGAGTGGAGCACTGAAAATGCCTACGAGGATCTAGGCCTATGTCTCTCTAGGTCAAAGTTCCAAGCATAACATTTCCCTACTGCACTAGACAAGGGTGCTTTGCCAGTTGTGACCGATGACGGTATCTGAAGGCTGAGCCAACCCAAACACGGCTGGTGCTAACGAGTTCTTTAGAACAGGGAAATATCTCTGCAAATGAGATCAGTGAAGTAGAGTAGGTTTTCTTCAGAGGGCCAGACCACAATCCAGCTAGGACTGTTCTTTTAATCCCAGTCTGGATAGGTAAGGAATCACACCGTGTTTCTTTGGTACAGTGCGTCACTAATAGTTGCTAATGCCATATTTTGGGACAAGGGGCTCAACTGCTCAGCATGCTGAGCGCCCTCAGAGCATTTGTCTCTTTTTCATTGGTGCCACAATTTCAAGCCAACCTCATGTTAGGAATGTGAAAAGATACTCTGAAATTTCTCCTGTAAAGACCACTGAGATTTATACATTTGATTTGGGAGGGAGGACTGGGGGAGGGAAGGGACAACCCTGAATATAAAAACAAAATAAAAGATGATGAATTTGCTTTCTGGAACTGGGAAGTAACCTTTATTCCAGCTGTCTTTGCAAGAGCAAAACATCCAAAGCATTTTCAAATCACTTAAGTACTGAAGTTCATTGTGTTTTGAGTTTCAGCAACTGCTGGCATTTTGTCAGTTTTAACAGTCTCATTTTGGAGATTTGTTCTTGTTCATAGTAGAAGTATTGCTTTTTATTTGACTTGTTCTGTTTTATTGGCCCCCACTAGCCGCTGATATTGTGTTAAGAGCTTATGTTCCGATCCTGCAATAGAATTTTGCCCAACGTGCGCGGTAATTGTGGGCTTGTTTTACTGTCTGGTGTGAGCCTGCATCTTGTAATCTTGTCTGTTTTTGTCCCTTTCCAGAAGCAGAGGAACTGTACCAGAAAAGGGTCTTGACCATAACTGGCATCTGCATTGCCCTCCTAGTAGTTGGCATCATGTGTGTTGTGGCCTACTGCAAAACCAAGTAAACTTTTCTCTTCCTTTTTATCTCTGTGGTTTTCCCTAAGGGGCTTTGTGCTGCAGACTCTCACAGCTGAACAGAACCCTTCCACCCCATGACAAATGACAGAGCCTGTCACCCCACTTCCACCGCTGGACAATTGTGGGTGACAGGGTCTGGTTGGAACCTGTCATAGGCTTGCACATATGTAGGCATGGCGATTTCATGGTGCAAAGTCAGAATCTGTGTTTCTCTAAATTCGAATGTCAGTGACAAACAGGAATCAGCACACTGAAGGCTTGTTTTCACTAAGCAGAAAGTCGACACTGCTGCCGTCGATGCTGCTGCGGTCAATCTTCCGGAGTCAATTTAGCAGGTCTAGAAAAGACCCACTAAATCGAACTCAGAGGGTGCCCGTGTCAGGCCGGTGCTCCTCATGAGGAGTATGGGAAACCGATGGGAGTATTTGCTCCTGTCAAGCTCCTGCTGTAGAGACCACGCAGAAACTTGAATTGAGGGGCGTCGACTCCAGCTACATAATTAACGTAGCTGGAGTTGCATATTTTAATTCAACCTTCCTCTGTAGTGTAGACCTGACCTAAGATTAAATATGGCCAATACAGATCTCACTCAGTATCAGGTGTGGACTTTGGAGACTAGAAGGAAAAACATCAGACTGGTTTGGAAGTATTTGAGAGCAAGATCGACATCAGTAAGGGCTTGGAAATCCAAAAAATGAAAGGATTGAATTTGAAATTGTGGTAAAAATACACTTGAGCTGTTACATTCGGTAATGTCTCTAAATGACGTGGTTAAGGCAAGGCATTTAGGAGCAAATCCCAATAGAAGTCGGTAGGATTTGCGCTGTCAAATTCTTTAGCTGCTTTTATAAACCTCTTCTAATTGTACCTACCAAACATCAAAATAAAGTATTGTAAGTTCACCACGTTTGCCCCAGGCAGATGTTCCATTTGACTTACTGTTCTAGGGCTTGATCCAAAGCTCCCTGAAACCAACGGATTTGGATCAAGCTTCTGATCTACCGCTCTGTAAGCAGGCACCTCCTAAAATATCTCTATAGGAGTCACCTAAAGTACTCTGGAATGCCATTTAGACCTTGATCATCCGAAGGAACAAGAGATACTGCGAATTGATGCCAGAAGCCCGTGAAATGTATTTAAAGCGCTTGATGAGTGTGAAAAGGAGACTGATAAGTTAAACCCTCAAAATCCGACAGAGGGGTTATGTTGGCATTTGGAGCATGCTCAGTGTATTCTCCCCTATTCCCCCTCCCCATCCTGTCTGTTGGAAAACCCAAGGGAAACCCACATAGGTTTGAAAGGAATACGTAAAAGAAAAATAGAAATCTCTAGGAATGCATGGGTGCCTTTGCAAATGACATTGCTGATGGAAGGTGAAGATGACATCTAACACTGAATCTTTAATCCCAACGTGTTCTCTCGGCATGGCAAGTAAATTCACGAAGTCACGTCGCAGAACGGTTCCCCTTCCTCTCAGCTTCCTTTTGTAACGTCTTTTTCGTTAGTTAATGTCTTTTAAATGCAGCAAGAAAGGCACGTTTGCAAAATGCAGCCAGCTACAGCGCTGAAGGTGAAAAGCAATGCAGACTTACAGGCTCATAGCCCCACATGGTGCAAATTGGCAGAACTGCATGGACTTCAGTGGAGCTATGCCATTTATACCAGCTAAGAATCTGGCCCATCAATTCTGAATCTAAGCCAATTTAGAGTCTACATACCCACAGATACAGCTGAGTCAGGAGTCCTGGCTACCACACAGCTATCCACTAACATAGCTCCTGGTTCTAGTGTAGATGCAACCTGAGTCATGTTCCATAACTTGCCAAAAGCCTTGTGCAGTGGAATTGTGTAGTAATTATATCTCCTGATGAATGTTCCCTCTGTTTTTTCCCATCCATGTGCAGAATAAATTTTGTTCTGTGCATCGAGGCATGTGCGGATGTACACCACCAATAGAAACACTTCTTCTGGGTGTGGGCAGCTGGGGATGCTCTGCTAGTCAGCTGAGCAGCATTTGAATACCTCTCCAGGTGGCTGCCCAAGCCCTCAGCTTACAGGGAGCACTGCTGCTGACTCAGTTATATTTGTAGTTTGCACCCTGGCAATCTGTGCTGCAGGATTTGGGGCAGCCCCAGTGATCAGGAACAATGTGTTGCTGTAATGGCAGCTTGGTCAGTGCTGGCTTTAGTTACAGCCCGTGTAGACCATGGTACACCACCGAGGCATAGTTGCTTGTGTCCCTTTTTGTGCCATTGAAGGATACCATCAACAGAACTTCCTTAACACTATGTGTGTGTGTGTATGTGAGCGCACACACACCTGTCATTGCCTATGCATATGTACTGTATGGGCGGAATCACTAAATCGCTCGTTTCAGCCTGTCATCTGCAGACCCCTATGTCTAAGACTTCCAAAGGGGTCTGCACCTCAAGTGGAATTTGTTTAGGGGTCTGCAAAGGAGCAAAGATCAAAACCCACTGCACTAAAGTATGACAAAAACCAAAATGTGCCTCCAGCGATTCATACAACAATTGTCAAACACCCAGGCTGCATCTAGACTGGCATGATTTTCCGCAAATGCTTTTAACGGAAAAGCTTTTCCGTTAAAAGCATTTGCGGAAAAGAGCATCTAGATTGGCACGGATGCTTTGCACAAAAGCATCCGTGGCCAATCTAGACGCGGTTTTGCGCAAAAAAGCTCCGGTGGCCATTTTCGCCATCAGGACTTTTTTGCGCAAAACAATTCTGAGTTGTCTACACTGGCCCTCTTGCGCAAAAGCATTTGCGCAAGAGGGCTTTTTCCCGAGCGGGAGCGTCATTGTATTTGCGCAAGAATACTGATGATCATACATTAGATCGTCAGTGTTCTTGCGCAAATTCGAGCGGCCAGTGTAGACAGCTTGCAAGTTTTTGCGCAAAAGCAGCCGCTTTTGCGCAAAAACTTGCCAGTCTAGACACAGCCCCAGTGTCAAGTAATTCACTCTCTGCGCTGAAGCTTCCTTGATCGCAGTATCTTTTAATAAGTTTCCAGCATCCTTTTATTTTCCCTGTTTGGCAAAAATGGAGAATCCTCCCTTTGGGTCTCCCTTGATAATAACATGGCTGTGTCATGCAGTGTCTTATCCTGCCAAAATATTTGCACTTCTGTATGTTTATTACTATAGCCAAGGCCCTATGTACTCTGCAGTAAGTTGGACCTAATTTTACACTCAATTCCCTGGGTTCTGCAGCTCTAATGTGGAAATTCTGCAGTACCTTCAAACAAATCTGGAAGACATTTATAGATTAAGTATGAAATTGCATAACACAGTTGTAATACAATAGTCCCAATGTTATTTGTTTTGATATTAAACTCAGTGTATTTTATATTGCAGTTTTGGTTCTCAGGGTGCTGTACATTTTGGTACTAGCAGCTTGTTATTAGCTTATAGAAGTGTTCATGGGGGGGAATCCAAAAAGTTTATCAGCGGGAACATTGAGGTTGTGGTCTGAGGAATCCCTTGCCTTATGAGATGGTGGCAGAAGCATAATAGTTGGATGTTTTTGTCAAAATGATCAGTAGCAAACCTTTTAACAGCCTTGGCATTGAAACCTAGTGATTGCTGAGTCAGAGTTAACATGTAATTTACATGAATGAGGCCCTTCATTCCTCTTGGGGCTGGCAGGTTGTCTGCACACAGAAGCCAACACCACTTCATCAGTTAGCATTTCGTAAATATTTTCAAGATTTCCTCTGCACACATAAAGACTCTAAATATCATTTTACGTGAAAGCTTTGATTGTGGAGCACCGTTCATTGGTAGGGGGGGAGAAATCCATGGCAAATTCTGTAGCTGCACTGTCACAGAACACAAGTATGAAACATTGGGCTACCTCCTTATGATGACTGAGAAAAGTCATCGGAGTAACCAGCTCTTGATGAGCAGCTACGGCAGGATGCATGTTGCTGGTCTTCTGCGCAAAGCAGTAGCAGTTGTTTGTAACATGGGTGCTCTCTGGCTCAGATCCTAGACCCATAGGACTGATGGGTTACAGATGAATAATTTCCTGAGTGTCCCCCCAGCCCATGGCAGAATGTTCTCAAACACCTAAGCAGTCTGTGCAGTGCCACTGTGCAGTCACGCATACAAGGGAAGGCAGAAGCAAGTTTGCTGGGTTTTGAGCTTTGGTTGCTCAACCTGCCAGGGTGGTTAAACACTGGAATAAATTGCCTAAGGAGGTTGTGGAATCTCCATCCCTGGAGATATTTAAGAGCAGGTTGGATAGACATCTATTAGGGATGATCTTGATGGTGCTTGGTCCTGCCGTGAGGGCAGGGGACTGGACTTGATGACCTCTTGAGGTCCCTTCCAGTTCTAGCTTTCTATGATTCTGTGAAATGGAGTAAGTTTTAGGAAGTTGGCTCGCCTCCTCTCCCACCTTTCCCTGTCTCTCTGCAACCCCCTACACTGCCACATAGACCTTCCGCAGCACTGCAAATCCAAACTGCGCCAACCCTGCTTAGCACGCCAGTGTTAGGAATGGCTCAGAGACCATGGGAATGAATGGGTTGGCGATAAAGTGGTTCTATCGTGCAAGGTGCCTATCTTTTGTTCGCCAATTAAAACCATTTCCGTCTCTTTCCCATACAGGAAGCAACGGAAAAAGTTGCACGATCGTCTTAGGCAGAGCCTTCGCTCTGAACGGCACAACATGGTGAATGTGGCTAACGGGCCCCACCATCCCAATCCGCCACCCGAAAACGTCCAGCTGGTAAACGTAGGTTTTAATGTCCATTCAGAACTCTAACCCGAGAGTGCAGCCGTCGCATTTATCTGAGAGCTTTTCAATGACTAGCTGCTAAAAATCAAGGATCGGGGTTTCCAGGAATATGGGATTTTCTCCCCCCAAGAAATGACTAGAAATATTTTAAGTATCGGTGCTGCTGTATGGTAAATTCAGAGCATTTTCATGTGCAATCATTTCAGAAGAACATGGTATGTCAGTCAGTAGATTGCTCTGTATCAGAGGCTGAGATGTTAGCATACCAGCCTTACCTCATAGCCACAGTATTGTGAGGAAACATGTCTTTGGAGATGGAGCTCTACAAATAATGTACCAAGTGGCTATTTGACCTTCCTGGTGTGGAGTAGCCTAATTGGTTTTTGTTTTGCCGTCCCAGGTTACAAACAGACCCATTTTCTTTTCCCTCACGTCAGCAAAGGCTGGCGAACGTTGCTGGGGTAACGCTTCCCAAAACAGACAGCTGACCAAAACACGGGTGCGCGCGGGTGCGCGGTGCGGTCCCCGATGTAACCCAGAGCGCCGTCTGTTTCCTCAGCAGCACGTGTCTAAAAACGTCATCGCCAGCGAGCACGTCATTGAGAGGGAGACGGAGACGTCGTTTTCCACGAGTCGCTACACCTCGACGACGCATCACTCCACCACTGTCACCCAGACACCTAGCCACAGGTACCAGAGTGAGAAAAGAAATCTCCCTGCCTGAGGAGAAACTGATGTTGGATGTCAGGCTCTCCCCACTGCACGAAGGGGAAACGTACGCAAATGCACTGGTCCCGGGGGTTTCATTGAAGGACGTGCAGTCGTGGACATCCTGTGACCGAAACGAATTCTCTTCCTTGGTGTTTCCCCTGAGCTGTGTTGATTCTGTGGAATTCCATTACGGTTTCTGTCAATTTTAATGACACGGGGAGGGATAGCTCAGTGGTTTTAGCATTGGCCTGCTAAACCCAGGGTTGTGAGTTCAATCCTTGAGGGGGCCATTGGGGGATCTGGGACAAGTCTGTCAGGGATGGTCCTGCCATGAGGGCAGAGGACTGGACTCAATGACCTCTCAAGGTCCCTTCTGGTTCTATGAGATAGGTGTATCTCCATACAATATCCACAAATTGCTGAACTGACAAGAAGCCTTTTGTTTATTGATGGAGATACTGAGAGACCGCTTAGTATGGCCCTCATGAGTGGACCACCCTGCGACACTCTTAACAGAACCACCCCCTGGTACTCACAGAAATAACCCCATCTTCTCGTTTGTCGGATGGGAGACTTCACACCAATTAGGGTAGGGGTCTCCAACCTTTTTTAGCACGAGATCACTTTTTGAATTTAAGTGCAATCCAAGATCTACCTCAAATATAAATACCCTGGCCCTGCCCTTCTCCGAGGCCCCACCCCTGCTCACTCCGTCCTCCCTCCCTCCCCCATCCTCTCTCCCTTTCACCAAGCAAGGGCAGAGAGTCGGGGTGCAGGCTCTGGTCTTGGATTAAGGGATTTGGAGTGCGAGGGGGGCTCTGAGCTGAGCGTGGGGCGGGCAGTTGGGGTGCCAGAAGGGGTTCTAGGTGCAGGCTCTGGGAGGGTGTTTGGATGTAGGGGTGCTAGGGCAGGGGTTTGGGGTGCAGGAGGGGGTTCGTGACTGGGATAGGGATTCAGGATGTGGGCACCAGCTGGACACTGTTTACCTCAGGTGGCTCCTGGGTGGTGGTGCAGTGGGACTAAGACAGGCTCACCCCTGCCCTGGCCCTGCACCACTCCCCAAAGCAGCCAGCAAACTCCATCCCAAGTCCTGTTGTGCCCCCTCTCTGCTCTGTGGAGATTGAATACAGGATGGGAGAGAGGACACCTTGACATCAGTGCCCTCCACTCCCTTCCCTGCCCTGCACAGCAAGCAGAAACTTCTGAGGGGACAGCTCCAAGGCAATGGGCAGGAGATATGCAGCAGTCTGGGGAAAGGGCTGTAGCTGAAGTGCTGGGCTTGATAACCTCTTGACCAAACCAGTTAGGATCCCCTGTCAGAGGCTCCAAGATATACCAGTAGATCCCAATCTGCTGGTTAGTGATCACTGAACTAGGGCCTTGGATGGCCATGGTGTGGAGTCTGACAGGCATACCCTGAGTGGCATGTACCGTGGCTTCTCCCATTGCTACACTTCGGTTGCTTTGCTTTCTCCTCTTCTGAATTTAAAAGAGAAGTTCTTCCTCTCCTCTTTCCACCCTGCCCCCCACCAGCTGGAGTAATGGTCAGACCGAAAGCATTCTCTCTGAAAGCCACTCCGTGCTCGTGAGTTCTTCGGTGGAGAACAGCAGGCACGCGAGCCCAGCCGGACCCAGAGGACGCCTCAGCGGCATAGGAGGGCCTCGAGAGTACAACAGCTTCCTGAGGCACGCGAGAGAGACGCCCGACTCCTACCGAGATTCTCCTCACAGCGAAAGGTACCGTGTAACACACACACCTACTGTGGTTACTGAGCAATGCAAGTGGTACTTTGACCACAGCAACAGTTAAGATCAAGAGACCTCTACCGCCCAGGCAATGGGCTTTTAGCTCAGAGGGTAGAGGCTCCAAAATTCAATTCCAGTGATCCCAGGTTCAAATCTGCCTGGTGGTGGTTACAACCACATATGTTTTTTTGTCACCCTCTCACTGGCACCATGAGGTGGGCTTGAAGACAGACAGAGGTGAATCTAACTTGCCCGGGGAGCACAGAGAAAATTCTGTTTCTTAGCAAATGTGCCTCGTTCAGAAATGCTTCAGGCAGTGTCCCTTTGATCTCTCAAACAATTTTCTTCCCTTCCTCCCTCTTCTGGTCCTGGCTAATAGCTACTGGGCGGTAGTTCATATATGGACAAGACCCCCTAGAAATAATTTGCCAGAGGTTTCCACTGCCTATGAAGCTAGGAAAGATGATCAAAGGGAAATCTTTTGCTTTGCTCCATTTCTCAGTTGCTTCCTGCATACAAGTAAGGCAGCCTATGGAATTTGTCAGAGACAAAAGGGGACAATAAAGAGGGGGGACTGATTGAGCAATCCACCGGGGGAGAGATTTTCAAAGCACCCATGCACTTTAGGAACACAAGGCCCTATGTCTTTCCATGAAATTTCTCCTTCTAAACCCTTTAGGTGGTTTTGAAAATTTCCCCCAAGTGTGTTTGTAAGTAAAAGCAAGGCTAGAATCAAAACGGGGTAAGATGACTGACTCTCCTGGAGTGTCGATGGTACGCCCACATCTTGAATTCTGCGTTCAGATGTGGTTGCCTCATCTCAAAAAAGAGATCTTGCATAGGAAAACGTTCAGAAAAGGGCAACAAAAATGATGAGGGGTTTGGAACTAGTCTCATGTGAAGAGAGATTAAAAAGACTTGGACTTTTCAGCTTAGAAAAGTGGAGAGTATGATAGAGGTCTCTAAAATCATGACTGGTGTGGAAAAAGTGAATAAGGAAAAGTTATTTACTTATTCCCATAGGCAGCAGGTTTAAAACAAACAAAAGGAAGTTTTTCTTCGCTTAGTCAACCTGTGGAATTCCACACCAAAGGATGTAGTGAAGGCTAGGACTTTAACAGGGTTCAAAAAAGAGCTAGATAGATTCATGGAGGTTAGGTCCATCAATGGCTATTAGCCAGGATGGGTAGGAATGGTGTCCCTAACCGTCTGTTTCTCTGGAAATGGGTAACAGGGGAAGGATCACGTATTCCCTTCCTCCGGGGCACCTGGCGCTGGCCACTGTCGGCAGACAAGATTCTGGGCTGGATGGACCATTGGTCTGACCCAGTATGGCCATTCTTATGTTCTTATGTTGATTCAGATAGGGCAGGAGAGATACAGGCAAAAGGGAAGAGCGAATGCCTATTTATAATGCTGTTATTGTTAAATAAATCTGTCACGTGAGGCATTGTGCTATACAAACATGCACAGAATCAGGCTCCCTGCCTCAAAGTGCCGTGGGAAGAAGTGTCAAGGGGCATACCGTCAAAGACGCACCATTGTATTGTCCGTGCTGTGTGCAGCTTTTACAAATAATGCATGAAGTCAGCACCCGTTACCCCCATACGCTCTGCAATCCCTTGCTGACGGTTCTGATTTAATGCGTGTGGCCATAGTGTTCTGTTGGTTAGGATGTAGAAGGGTTCAAAAAAGCGCTAGATAGATTCATGGAGGCTAGATCCGTCAATGGCTGTTAGCCAGGATGGGTAGGGATGGTGTCAGAGGCTGGGAATGGCTGACAGGAGAGGGATCATGTGAGGGTTACCTGTTGTGTTCACTCCCTGTGGGGCATCTGGCATTGGCCACTGTGGGCAGACAGGATACCGGGCTGGATGGACCTCTGGTCTGACCCTGTCTGGCCGCTCTTATGTTCTCAAAAGTGAGAACAAAATGTTCCTAGACCAACTCTCTAAGTGCTGTGAATTCGCAGGGGAGATTTTAACTGCCTATAAAGATCACCAAATAAGCATGCCATGACAGAAAAAGCAGAATGTGCAATGACCGGAGAAGCTTTATATCCTTCATTGAGAGAAGTAGGTTAAGATAGGGAAGCTTGGATAACGGCCATGAGGTCTACGAATGTAGCACTCAGGGATGCAGAACACAGCTAGTGCTGGGTCATTACTAGCTGTTGAATTATTGTGGGAAAACAGCCTGTCGTTTTACCCTGGAATTTAGCTTTCAAGAAATGCAGCGTGTAAGCAGCTCCCACACCCTGATCCGGCAGAGCACTCAAGCCCATACTTCACGTCAGTCCTGTGAGTAAATCTGTTCATATTGAGGGGATCACTCGTGGGCAGAGTTAAGCACGTGCTTAAGTGCTTTGCTGGATCAGGGCCTGTCACAGAAAATAGTGCATTCTGTACTGCCTGCAGGCCATGTGGGTTGTACTCCCAGGTGCATGCAGATAAAACGTATAATTACTGTAGCATATTTGGTCTTCTGGGTGAGACGTGAGGATGTGTTTTCCCAGCCCTTCTGGCGTGGCTTGGCCAGTGGTTTTCAAACTTTTTTTTCTCATGACCCAGTTGAAGAAAATTATTGATGCCGTGACCCAACATCATGTGACTGGAGTGTGGGCTCCGGGGTGAGGCTGAAGATAAGAGCTTTGGAGTGCAGGAGGGGGCTCCGGCTTTGGGGGGGGGCAGGGCTGGGGCAGGAGGGCTTAACCTTAAGCAGCTCCCGGTCAGCGGTACAGCGGGGATTCTAAGGCATTCCTGCCTCTCCTGGCACCACAGGCCAGGCTACGCCCCAAAAGCAGCCCGCAGCAGGTCCCCAGCCAGTGGGAGTGTGGAGCGAGTGCTCAGAGCAGGGGCGGTGCACGGAGCCCTCTCCCCCCAGGAAGTGATCCTGTTGCCAACTGCTTCTGGGGCGCAGCACCGTCTGCAGTGCCGGGACAGGCAGGGAGCTTGCCTTACCACCCCCACTGCTCACCTGATCCACCTGCAGCACCGAGACCCAGCACCTGACATCCCACCCCCCACTGCTAGGTTGTGCCCTATCGTTTGAAAATCCCTGCTGTAGGGTACTCCCAGCAGCATACTGGCACATTAGCAGGCTTTTCAGGCATACATCTCTTTATTCTAATGAGGAGAAAGAGGGCATCACTCCTCAAAATATTTCATCTCCTGAAAACAGCATTCCCAGGGGAAATACAGGCTGCATTTCTACCGTGAATTCCCAGCCGTGAGCCCTGAAGATGAGTGACATTTCCCTGGGTGTTAAACTAGGCCTCATCTATCTTCAGCCTGCAGGAAATAAATAGCAACTTATTTCCGGGAGATGGGGAGAGAGAGGGAGAGTCTAGATTAAAATGGAATTGGAACCGTAAAAGAGCCTGTTAAAATGAAAATGAAAATTCCCTTCTCCTCTCAGACTTTGCTGCGCAGGGAGTTAATGAGTCAAGAATCGGTTCCTTCCGTGCTTTGATCTCTACAGTTAACCTGAGTCGCATCTTAATTTTCCTTTAGAAGCTAAATAAAGGTTGAGGACCAGCTCCTCAGCTAATGCATGTTGGCCTGGCTCCATTGGAATCCATGGAGCGACATCAGTTTACATCTGCGAGGCACCCACCAAATACTCAGTAGAAATAACTCGCTGCAGCTCGCACCAGAGAAGCTTATAAGAACTATCTCTGTGGCTGACCTAAGACATGGTCTTACACATAAAGTGATTTATATTGGTATCGTTAAACCAGTGCAATGCTGTGTATGGATGCTCTTACATCAGTTTAAACCTGGATTACATCCATTTAGTGTATGTTGGTAAATGTACAGGTGCATGCTGAACTGATATATCCAACTGAAACCCACATAAGGCCAGATCTACAGTGAGGAAGAAAGTTGACTTAAGATAGTGTAGTTGGAGTAAAAAAAAAGTAACTCAAATTTCCGCGGTGTCCCCGTTGCGGGAGGTCAGGGGGAGAAACTCTCCCGTCGACTTCCCTTAGGCCAGATATATGCTAGACCCAGCAGCTTGGCTTACAGTACATAACTTCAGCTATGTACACACTGAAGTCAGCTTACTTTAGGCCGAGCTTGGCGGCGTCTGAACAGCGGGAGCCTGTGGGAGTAAACGATCCCGTCGACTTCCCTTACTCCTCGCAAAAGCAGGAGTACCGGCCGCCGACGGAGCTGCCCTCTGAGTTCATTTTAGAGAGCCTTAACTAGACTCGCTAAATCAAACTCTGGAAGATTGATCGTGGCAGTGTCAATCTTCCGTGAAGACATGGCCTGACTCCTCACAACTCCATGGAGTACCGGGGGTGCCATTGGTGATTGATTTAGCAGGTCCTTACTAGACCCACTAAATTGAACACCAGAAGATTAATCTCCGGAGTGTTGATCACCAGGTAAGTATATAGGGTTGCCAGGTGCCCGGTATTGACCCGGACAGTCCGGTATTTTCACCTCCTGTCCAGTAAAAAAATTCAGAAAATACCGGACACCTAAAATGTCCAATATTTTCTGATTTTTTTTTCTCTGCCAGGAGGCGAAAATACCAGACACCTGGCAACCCTACACACACTTAGGAACCGGGCCCAGCCCTCCTTCCCCCTCTCGCCCCCCCCCCAGCTTACCTGGTTCCACAGGGGGGCTGTCTTCTGGCTTGGAGAAGGAAAACAAGATGGCCACCGGCAGCCTGTTAAAGCCAAAAAAGCCTCGAAGGCATTTTTTTAGCTTAATAACTCTTGGGGTCCTTTTGTTTGTTTGTTTGCTCAACAACTTTTTTGGGGGGGAAGGGGGGGAATTGGTATTTTTGATTAAACCATCTGGCAACTCTATAAGTATAGACAAGGCCTGAGTGTCATGGGAACATATAACATACGGCTGGAAACATCGGGGCCAGACTCCTGCTATCACAGGAAATCCCATCGTATAATCCATTCACAAACATATCACACTCCATCCAGGTGTGTCTCTGTATGCAAGTCAATACACAACATCGCACTAGTTTAACTAAACCAAATGAGGTGAAACTTCCTGTCAGCAGCAGTTGTTGGGCAGAAGGTTCACTCTCTTGAGCACCAGCTATAGAAAGATTTGACTGGAACAGAAAGTTTGTGACTATAAGGAAAGGGGGATGATTTTATTCCGTTTATCTGACACACCGACCTATTTGTTCCTCTCTGTGCTCTCGGTGGCCAGTTTGATTCATTGCCACAAATGGTTACCACTGTCATTTTTTCCTGGAACCCAAGGGCGGGTATAAATCACAGAGGGCTACTGAAATCAATAGAGTTATACCAGTTTACAGCAGTGAAGAATCTAACTCAGTTTTCCCTCCTTCCAATTAACCTGCTGTGTGTTGCATCCAGGGGAATATGCAGAATACAGTTGTGCTTTGGGTGAGATGTTTGGATCCAGATTGATTTTGATCATTTCAGGCTTGCCAATTAAAACTAAAATGTCTTTCACAGCAGTAGCCACAGAACTTGTGTGAGTGGATTTTTGGGAGACAGGTCTGCCCAGATAGGTCTTAAATTTGGATACAGCTGAAATCCAAGCAAGGAAAAGAGAAACAGGCAAAACCCAACTATGTAAAATGTCACACTGGCCACTGCGCCTTTGATCAGACCTTTGAGCCGGATCCTTGGATGGGGTGATTTAGTCGGGCTTTCCTGAGTACCGGGAAGCTATGTTGATTTACACAAGCTGAGAATCCATCTGGCCCTTTGTCTTGTTTGAAAGTCAGTAGGACTTTCATTTTAAGGGAATGCTGCCTACCTGGCAGCTTAGCTCCATTTATAAAAATCACCTTCAATTGCTGACCTTCCCCGGAAAGATATCAAGGGACTCTGAGTAAATTCTCTAGAGGGGCCATTAGCAGGCAGCCGAACTATCCTTTGTGCCGGCTCTTGTTTCCACAGAGGAGACAGGAAATGCGACCTGTTTTGTTGTATGAAGCTGTTGCCAGATCATTCTCTGTCCCTCCCCCATCCCCTCAGAACTGGCAAGGAGATGGAGGAGGGCAGGTGTATCCCTCTTCCACTTGAGGAAAAGCTGCCGTTTTCAAATGATGTTTTATGTGTTTAGAAGCCAGCTCAGTGCTATAAGACCGTAATGACAGTGTGAAATGAGTTTTCTGGGTCTCAGCGCCCGGGCCCTTTCGCTGAACAACATGGAGATTCCAAAACCTGGCCTGGTTGCTTTTCACATTCGGGGTCCACCTGAGGACTCTGGTTCCAATTCTCACATCCCTGGAACGATTACAGTAAAAAAAACAACTTACTCCACATGAGTAAAGGTGGCAAAAATCTGCCCCTTCTGTTTTTCCCAGAGGGATGCAGACTCAAGCTTCAAATAGCCTGAGCTCTGCTCATTTTAGATCTAATCCTTCCTTGTTCCTTCCGGTCCCAGACACTGGGCAAATGTTACTTAGAACAGCAAGCACGGTCGTTTTTATAAACTACTTGCAATTGTTGTGTGGTTCTTTCATCTCCCAAACTCCCCTCACTGGACTCACCAAAGAACTGACAATACTTCCCCCGCTCTGCTCAGAGCCATGTGTCTCTGCTTTCACCCCTCGATTTGCCCCATACGCACAGAAGCATGCTAGGCTAACATACCACGTGGCTAATAACACTGAGAATATCTGTCAGGTGCATTGATCATGGGAGTATTGATAGTGGCTGCTGCATTTTTCAGTGATGGCCCATATTAAAAGCACTATGCATGCCCGATGGATAGGATTATGCCTAGAATCCTGCAAATCCATGAATATCTGCGGAGAGCTGTGGCTCATTTTTGCAGACACAAATTTTGTATCCGTGCTGGACTCTAATTATGTCTACACGTAGCTGTATGCACAGGCCAAATCCACGGCTTGCATGCCGGCATGCAACTTCCAATGAGCATATGTAAGACAAGCACGTGCAAAAATACCGCTAGACTATTGCATGCGTCAGAAAATAAATTCCTTTATTCCCAAGGGTATCGCGCTCAACCTCATAAGTATGCGGGACATGGATAATGCAGCATTGATTTGTTCCTCTCCAAGGTGTCTTTTTCTTAATGTTTCTGCGCATGTTTGTTCCTTCTCCATCTTTATGGGGCCTTTTTGTATATGTCCTTCTTCAGGTATGTATCAGCTATGACCACACCAGCTCGCATGTCGCCTGTCGATTTCCACACTCCAAGTTCTCCAAAGTCCCCCCCTTCCGAAATGTCTCCACCAGTGTCCAGCTTAACGGTCTCTGTCCCATCCGTGGCAGTCAGTCCCTTTATGGAAGAAGAGAGGCCTCTGCTTTTGGTGACCCCCCCTCGGTTACGGGAGAAATATGACTCCCACCTTCAGCAGTTCAACTCCTTCCACCACAACCCCGCCCATGAAAGCAACAGTCCACCACCTAGTCCTCTGAGGATAGTGGAGGACGAGGAATACGAGACCACGCAGGAGTACGAGCCAGCGCAGGAACCTCCAAAGAAACTAGTCAACAGCCGGAGGGCCAAAAGAACAAAGCCCAATGGCCACATTTCCAACAGATTAGAAGCGGACATCGACACAAGCTCTGAGAGCAGTAGCTCTGAGAGTGAGACGGAAGATGAGAGAATAGGTGAGGATACACCGTTCCTGAGCATACAGAATCCCATGGCCACCAGCCTAGAGCCAGCCCCTGCATACCGACTGGCGGACAGCAGGACTAACCCAACTAGCCGGTTCTCCACGCAGGAAGAATTACAAGCAAGGTTGTCCAGTGTAATAGCTAATCAAGACCCGATTGCTGTATAAACCATAAACCAAACGCATAGATTCACATGTAAAACTTTATTTTATATAATGAAGTATTCCACCTTTAAATTAAACGATTTATTTTATTTTAGCAAATTCCACTAATAGAAAACAGGAGGGGGGGAAAAACTT
Organism: Pelochelys cantorii; assembly: GCA_032595735.1. NCBI lineage: Eukaryota > Metazoa > Chordata > Testudines > Trionychidae > Pelochelys > Pelochelys cantorii. Next base: position 127,538,174 of record CM064330.1, read on the forward strand.
TTATAAATTAAATATATGTATGTACAAATGTGTTATGTGCCATATGTAGCAATTTTTTACAGTATTTCAAAAATGAGAAAGATATCAATGGTGCCTTTCTGTTACGTTATGTTGAGAGCAAGTTTTGTACTGTCACAGTAATTGCTGTTCCACGGTATTTTGCAGAACCTTCCGACCTTCAGTTTTCCTGGCTTTTTTTTTTTTTTTTGTGCATTGCATTATGGTAACTGGCTGTATGATTTGCAAGAATTGCAGAAGTCCCGATATTTGCTTCTAGAACACCCCCCTCCCAATCAAAATACCCTCTACTGGCATACCCACCGACAAAACAATACTGTTTTCTTCAAGAAGAGGTTTTATTTGCTTTCCGTATCTGAAACGAATTTTGTCTGCTCTCGGCCAGCCAAAAGGTTTGCTTCATTGGGCACATCCAAGAGCATGCTACTATTAATGACAGCAGGATAACAAAAACTGCATTAAATAATGTTACATATTAGAAAGAGAATAATGCTGTGATTTTAAACTGAATATATTATTAATCAGGAATCAGCTTGCACTCACTAGGAACTGTCATTACATTTTTTTCCAGATATTAATTGTCCTAGTTATCCCTTAGAAAATGGGTTCAGAGTGCCAGAGGCTGCGAACCCCCATACTTTACAAAAGAACAAGATTTCTGTTACTGAGGAAAATATACCAGGTCTCTGTAACCAGACAAGGAAAAGAACTAGCTGGAAAAAAATGCCACTAATAAAAGTGCAGCCATTTTTACCTGGATTTTTAATGCTGATTTTTAATAGACAAGTTATTGTTTGTTTCTAGAGGGACCCAGTGAGAGGGGCAGGAAATAGCAAACCTGATAACTACACTGTGACTAGCTGGAGTTGCTATTAGAACAGGGGTGGACAATAAATTTCACAGGGGGGACACTTAATGAATTTTGGTACATATGTCATGGGCCAGCTCCACCCCAGAAGGGGCAGGGCCTGGGGTGGAAGGGGCGGGTCAGGGGACTTGCCTCCCCCAGAGCTGTCTAGGCCAGAGGCTTTGAATTAAAAACACAGCAAAGGGCTCATGGCTCTCAGCTCTTCCACTACCATGTTGCCTTGCAGCCACCTGCCGGGATAGCACCATGCGCGGGAGCCATTCGAATAGGATCCTGCTGCTTGAGCCCACCGCCTGGAAATTCGGTGGCTTGGGCAGCAGGATATAAATAGAAAGCGGCCAGATGCCATCAGCAGCCTGGATCACAGTGTTAGGTGGGCCGGATCCGGCCCCAGGGCCACATCTTGCCCATCACTGTGTTAGAATGAGAGTCTTCCTTGCCCATAGAAATGACTTGCAGACCAATCAATTTGCTGGCTAGTTAAAAGGAAGCACGGTGGGAAAGTCAGCTCCGAGGAAGCATTGCGTTTGTGACCTGGTTGTTCCTAGCTCTGTGAAAAGCCCGTGTCGGTAGACACACAGGCTGCGCGAGGGATGTGCATGGCTGTTTGGGCCTGTGGCCACTGTGGCATTAGAATCTTTGACTGGTACTAGCCAAGTGCTCTGAGACTGGAGTGAGTGCACCCTTTCAGACAGAAGCAAATCACCTCTTTGGCACCCAATTCTAATCAGTATAGTGGAGTGACAACCTCTCCTTTGGTTTGACGTTCAGCTGGCACACTGCAGTGCTGCATGGACCTCTGGGATTACGACCAGGAGAACAGCCGTGCTATAAGTATTATCGATCCTAACTAGGAGCCCTTGCAGAACAAAAATTTCAGCCCTAATCTATTCTTGGGGCCGCATTGTGATTCCAGTTGCACGGGTGTAAATCCGATTATATCGAGGTAGTTATGCCAGATATGCACCAGGGGAGCTGAGGTTGCAGGTCAGCAAAGCGCTAAGCACACACTTCTCTTTCGCATGTGCTCAGCTCCTGCTGACCGGAGGAATGTTCAGCACGCAGTGAAGTGCTTTGCCCAGCGGCGTTGGACTGCTCCTTCCTGATCCAACAGCCGAATCGGGCCTGCTGCGGGTCGGTACCATCCAAACGGACGGCCTGGGCGTCGCTGTGAGAGGAGCGCACTCCGCCGCCCGATCAAGCGGAATGAGAGCCTAGGACAGTAGGGGGCCAGTGACGAGATCGAATCTTTCTGATGGATGGGAAAGCGAGTGCAGGCAATTTTCAGCGTAGCAGGGGGCGCAGTCGGGCTTGCGTATCACAGCACATTTAAATAGCAGAGGGGAACCTGCCTCATTTTCATTGGCTGTGTCCCTGACATGCCTGTGCCCTCCCAGTTTTCCCTCTTCTTTTGCATGCATTGCTGTATTGTCACTGCGCTTTACAGCGTCTTCATCTCCACACGCAGCCTGGGAGGCCCTGGCTTAGAATCATAGAATCCTAGGGCTGGAAGAGACCTCAGGAGGTCAAGTCCAGCCCCCTGCTCTAGACAGGACCAATCCCAACTAAATCAACCCAGCCAGGGCTTTGTCAAGCCGAGACTTAAAAACTTCTAGGGATGGAGATTCCACCATCTCCCTAGGGAACCCATCCCAGTGCTTCCCTACCCTCCTAGGGAAATAGTTTGTCCTAATATCGAACCTAGACCTCTCCCACCGCAACTTGAGACCACTGCTCCTTGTTCTGCCACCCCTCACTACTGAGAACAGTCTTTCTCCATCCTCTTTGGAACCTCCCTTCAGGAAGTTGAAGGCTGCTCTCAAATCCCCCCTCACTCTTCGCTTCTGCAGATTAAACAAGCCCAAATCCCTCAGCCTCTCCTCATAGGTCATGTGCTCCAGCCCCCGAATCATTTTGGTCACCCTCCGCTGGACCCTCTCCAGTGTGTCCACATCCTTTCTGTAGTGGGGGGCTTCCATGTGCTTGTTTCCTCTCTTAGGCTACATCTACACTGCACAGCTATTTCGGAATAAGCTGTTCTGGAATAGTTATTCCGAAATAGCTTATTTCAAAACAGCACGTCTATACTGCAGGGAACCCTCAAAATGAGTCTGAGGCAGGCTTCCCTAATGTAGACGTGCTATCTCAATTTAGAGCCCCAGGAGGAATAACTTAGAATGGCCCTGGTGAGGGGCTATTTTGAAATAGCAGAAGTGGAGCGTCTACACGGCCCCTATTCTGAAATAGCTATTTCAGAATAGGCGTTATTCTTCGTAGAGTGAGGTTTACAGAAGTCGGAATAAGCCGTCCATTATTTTGAAAAATTTTCAAAATAACCGAATGGCTGTGCAGACACTTGCATAGATATTTCGGAAGAACAGCCATTATTCTGAAATAACTTTGCTGTGTAGACACACCCTTAGTCGTTATTTTTGTTGGCAGTACGGAAGTGCTCGTGGTCTCCACAGAGACCAGGCCCCATTGTGCTAGGGAACTGAAAAAAAACACATAGTAAGACGAAGTGGCTGGGATTTTTAGAAGGCCTAAGTGATTTAGGAACGCAGGCCTTATTGCCTGTCAAGGGGACTTGTGCTCTCAAGTCACGTAGGTGCTTTTGAAAATTCGGCCCAGTCCCGGTGAGTTTACTAAATAGACAAGAGGGGCAAAAAGTGGGAATGCAGGCCTGCCGACAGGGTGGGCAAAGGGGGTAATTGCCCTGAGCCCAGTGATTCAAAGGAGCCCGGGGCTCCCAGCTGTTGCCGCCGCTACTGCGAGAGTGGTGATGGCTGGAGCTGCGGGCCCTTTAAAATGGCCACCAGAGCGCTGTGCGCTCTGTGTGGCTGAGGGTGGTGCACCCTGCTCCAGCTAGCACGGGGAGCTGGCTGCCCCTTCCTTCTGAGACCTCACCCCTTCCGCCTGAGACCCCACCCTTGCTAGGAGCACAGAGCCCACCCCCTGCACCTGACCCAGAGGCCCCCTGGTGAGAGAGGAAACAGAGGGGACACGTCGTACCCAAGACCTCATACCTGGGAAAAGAAATCTCCTGGGTCCACATTCAGTGCTCCATCCACTGACCTACTCCATGTCTTGGTGTAGGTGACCTACTTTCTGTCTTGTGACCTACTTTCTGTCTTGCCTGAGATTAATGCGCGAGGTGGAGGGAACCACATGAAAGCAGAGCAAACCACTTGCAACATTCAAAGTATTATCCAAGATTATCGAGAAGCACGACAAAAAAATCTGTCCCTCATGCCCCTGGGACGCCCAGGGGAAGACGTGGCATTCTTCTGAGGGCATTGGCATGCTCCCAAGCCAAAGGTGGAGTAACGCACCACAGCGTGCAAGCCCGGAGAGCTGTCCGGTGGGGCTTTCAGAGATGTGTGTGCCCAGTGAGTGTCAGTGGGCCTTGGGGAATCCCACCTGAAGCCAAACCTGTGTCCAGTCAGTAGAGTGATCCTGGTTTTACCCCTGCATGACCCAGCAGAATGTGGCCCCTGGCATGAGCTGTATTAGTAACACGCAGTGAGGATGGCAGGACCCAGTCTAAGACGAGGGCAACCTAGTCACATGACCAGCCCTGATACTGCTGCGGCCTGCTGCTTCGCAGAGAGGTGCTTGATCCTGCAAGAGGTGCTGGGCTGTCCCTGGACCCGTTTCTCACTTTGCAGGACTGGCTGGGAGAGAGGAAACCAAGCGCTCCGCATCCACAGCATTGGAGCAAACGGGCTACATGCTACTGAGGTCTCTTTAACACTATCTAACCTCCCCAGTCAGTGCACCAACCCTCTGCTAAAACAGTGAGTGCAACAACCATCCCAGGGGGACCAATGACTGTGTGTGTGTAAAATGACCCTGTGTTCCATCACCATGAACGGGCGTCAAATGAAGAGAGATTAAAAAGACGGGGACTTTTCAGCTTAGAAAAGAGGAGACTAAGGGGGAATGTGACAGAGGTCTGTAAAATCATGACTGGTGTGGCAAAAGTGAATAATGAGAAGTTATTTACTTGTTCCCATAATATAAGAACTAGGGGTCACCAAATGAAATGAATAGGCAGCAGGTTTCAAACTAACAAAAGGAAGTTTTTCTTCATGCCGTGCACAGTCAACCTGTGGAACTCCTTGCCAGAGGATGTGAAGACCAGGACTTTAACAGGGATCAAAAAAGAACTAGATAAATGCATGGACATTAGGTCTATCAATACTTATTAGCCAGGATGGGTAGAAATGGTGTCCTTAGCCTCTGTTTGTCAGAGACTGGAAATGGGTGATGGGAGGAATCACTTGATGACTGCCTGTTCTGTTCCCTCCCTCTGGGGCACCTGGCATTGGCCACTGTTGGAAGACAGGATACTGGGCTACATGGACCTTTGCTCTGACCCAGTCTGGCCGCTCTTCTGTTCTTACATATTTATACAAAGCTGCTGTGCATTTGGGGCAATTCTGCATGATTAGAGGATCCCATCAGGGTTGGACGATGGAAAGTGATATGTAAAACACGTCAAGGGCCTGATCTTTGCCTGGTGTAAATCAGTACAGCCCCATGGCCTCTGATTTACACTAACTGAGAATCTGCCCCTGGAGCCTCACGTTTGTGTCCCCCCGCCCCCATCTCTCGACTCCCCTACATCGGGTGTGATAGGACCATCATTTTGCTTTGCCACGGAATCCCTGCAACTTTCTTTCCTTTCTCCCGTTTCCTGACACCGAAGCTTCATCTCCTCTTTTCCTCCCGCTGCTCTGGCTTTGCGCAGATTACGAAGCAGGCCGTGTGCATTCGGAAGAGCAAGCCCCATGCCCGCTCAAAGGGCACGGCAAACATAAGCAAAACCTGTTCTCTACCGACTACGTTCCATCAGCCACCCTGACTTCCAGTGGGAAGAGCACCCATGAAATGCTGCAGAGAAATGCAGACCAAGAAAATGGCCGCATGTCATCATGATTGTAATGATCTATTCTGTTGTAAATACATTGTGTACATACTTGAATGTTTTCCTCCATCATTTATTGTCTTTCTGAGTTACGTACGTGTCAACGATGCTCTCTCGATTCTTTGTGTCACGCTGTAAATAATAGAATGTCCTTTATTATTTATACTTCAGCATTTAACACAGAGAGCACGAGCTTCATATTATTTTAAGATATATGTCAAAAATAGACCTTGTTTTCCTTTTGCTTTAAAATTGTAACATATCCTCTTTTTTCTCTTTTTTTTTAAAATAATTTATTGTTCAAAAGAGAGGATTGTATCTGTAATGCAAACTGTTCAAAGAATGCACCCTGGAAGGCCATAAGGTACTGATAAACTAAAGAATTTATTATCCCCGATTCTGAAGCAATAAGCAATGGTTGATTTATTTTATTTAAGGTTTTGTTGTTCATTTTCAGTAAAAGAGGTGCTGGAATAAATTGCTACTGTGTAATACTGACACAGTTGCTTAGGCGACTCCTTCAGTCCGTTAGATCTCACCTGTCTGGCTCCCTAGTCCAAATTCGACAGTACAGTGACAATGTTGTCTAGCTCAAATGGGTGACTTAAATCCATGATACACCCACATCTTGAATGCTGCATGCAGATGTGGTCACCTCATCTCAAAAAAGAGATCTTGGTCTTGGAAAAGGTTCAGAAAAGGGCAACAAAAGTGATGAGGGGTTTGGAACAGGTGCCATATGAAGAGAAATTAAAAACATTGGAACTTTTCAGCTTAGAAAAGAGGAGACTAAAGGGATCTGATAGAGGTCTATAAAATCATGACTGGTGTGGAAAAGGTAAATAAGGAAAAGTGATTTACTCCTTCCCATAATTCAAGAACTAAGGGTCACCAAATGAAATTAATAGGCAGCAGGTTTTTTTAAAAAAGGAAGTATTTCTTCACACAATGCAGGGTCAACCTGTGGAACTCCTTGCTAGAGGATGTTGTGAAGACCAGGACTTTAACAGGGTTCAAAAAAGAACTAGATACATTCTTGTAGGATAGGTCCATCAATGGCTATTAGCCAGGATAGGTAGGGATGGTGTCCCTAGCCTCTGTTTGTCAGAGACTGAGAATGGATGACAGAGGACAGATTACTTGATGATTCCCTGTTCTGTTCACTCCCTCTGGGGCACATGGCATTGGCCACTGTCAGAAGACAGGACACTGGGCTAGATGGACCTTTGTTCTGACCCAGTGTGGCCATGACGATCTTAATTTCTTTTACTGTCATTTTGCCTGATCTTGCTTTTGTGTTCTCATTTCTGGAGTGGAGTTTGCCATCCAGTCTCCTGTCTGATAACTGTGTTCATAGCGATTGCAGGACTATTTGCTGCTAAGCAGTTTGGCATTGACCAGGATTCAATAATAATTTTAAAAGGAAGAAAGAAATACTCCAGTGACATGTCTCGCAGGTCCTTAATGGCCCCACTGACAGACAAGCAGGTGCATTGGGGTGGAGCAACAAAATAATACACAGACTCATGGAAAGATTTTGGATATGAAATTTAAGACACTTCTGCATCAATAGATTGCCTGTTTAATAGTGATTCCTGGGCTGGTTTTATCAGTCTTCTAAAGAAAGCTGATTTTTGTGGCGGGCTTTTTCTCTACATTGAACTGTGTTGCTGATGTGTTCGAGCCATTTTCAAAGTGCACACAGTCAGTGCTGGATTTTCTAAAAGCTCGACTTTTGGTGGTGGTTCTTAATATTGTCCTCCAGCATAAATGAGAACTCCTTGGTGGTATTCAGACCTCTGTGATTCCGGAGACACATTAGCAATCAACATTCCCCCAATGAGCCACAGTCGGGTCATTCATTGTTTCGTTGACTATTAATGTAATTCTCACAGCAAAATGACTGGCCACCAATGTTCCCTCTAATCTTTGCCATCCATGTGCGGAATAATTTTTGTGCACTTAGGCATGTGTGAATGTGCACCACCAGTAGAAGCACGTACCTTGCTGTAGGTGCTCTACTAATCAGCTGGGTGGCATTTGAATTTCTCCTCAGCGGCCACACGAGCACACAGATCCAGGCAACACTGCTGACCACGTATGATTGTTTTATCAACTGGTTAATAAAGTAAAAACCTTCTGACTGGTTAATAACTTTGGTTAAAAATAAAAATACACTTTGGCTTCAAACCAGCTATTGGGGGGGGAGGGGGGAAACCACGCAGATGGGAGAAAAGCAATGAACAAATGAAATGAAAGGGTTAAGCATTGGAGCCATGTTGCAGCCTTAACCATAGCTTGCGCTAACGAGCAAATAATGTTGTCCCCTTTTACCTGAGCAGTTGGCCAGTTTGGGGAGGGCTCTAGCAGGTCGTTTCCATTAGGAGCAGAAACATATTGTCCAACTCAGGGAGTTGTTGATGCAATCCTGTTTATTTGTACAGGAATCAAACTACAGGGAGGCGTTTCTTTGCTCATAGTTCCAAGCCTCTTTTAGCCCACACTCAGCCCAAAAGCGCGCTCTCAGCCTTTGTCTCTGGGTCACTCTACCAGGGATTCTCTGTCTGCATGTGAGGTTTCTTTGTGTATTTCTGCTGCTGCTTCTCTCTCTCTCACACACAGACACACGTCATGCTCCCAATCAAGGCCCTCGCCCCAACCTCTGCTATCTCAGTCGCCAGAGAAACCCCTAAGGTCACATGATGCACCTTGCACTCAGACCTTGCCATGTGCCTGCGTTTTGGGTGGTGGCTCCAACTGCTTCAGCTTCTTGGATCTTTGCAGCCTGAATGAAGGGCCTCAATTACACCACCAGTAATTTTACCCCCCCCTTGCAATCAATCTCCCCTCACCCAAATAATGTTCTCTTTAGCTAGTCTGGTGCACACCGCAGAACTGCCTCACAAGAACATTATTGCGGTTGCAAAATCAAGCCCATGAATGTTAGGCGATGCCAGAATAACTCATGCATCATTAGTACTGTCCCGCTGTGCTTACGCATTAGGGCCACAGGGCCAGAACTTCATTTACTCGAAGGCTTCCTTTCAGTGTGCTCCCAGTGCAAAGGGGCCTTACAGGAAATGTAAAGACTCTACTCCCCTTTTACACAGACCAAGGGGACTTTGAAGCCGAGCCTCATTTACTCCAAGGGTAAAATCCTGCTCTTCTCCCACTGACAATATTAACCATCCATTTATTTCAGCAGGGTTACCCTAAGGCGTCCGATCCAGGCTGCTATACTGGGAGGTGGCAGCGCTGTATCTTCGCCGGTTTTCAGTGATACCTGTTAATCCTAGGTGATGCGTGGTAGCCTTCGGGAGGCACCTCCACCAAAATTGTAATTGCAAAATGGGGTACCCCCATCGGCCCCCTCCATATTAGCTTCACTGAGCTGCAAGGGTTGGCAGGGGCCTTATGGTAGCTGTTTATGCTGATGCCGATTAGTAATGCCAAGGCAAGGAAGGACAAAGGAAATTTATTAGTGCCACGGACTCCTCCTGCCCAGCACTCTTGGTGAGGGGCGGTGTGACAGGGCATTTGCACTGTGCTGGCCCTTTAAGGGCAAAACCCCAGCCCTGAGCAAGGGCTGGGAGCAAAGCCCCAGCTGAGGCAGTTGTGGCTAATGAGGGCCCAGCTGGGGGCTCTATAAAGGAGGACTCCTGGAGGGAGGAGAGAACTGAGTGCTGCTCTGGAGAGAGAGCAGGAGGGACCTGACTGTGGGGGAAGCAGGAGGCTTCCTGGAGGCAGAGCTGGGAAAGCTCTGGTCAAGCAAGCGGCCAGCTGCAGGCCTGAAGCAAGGTCTGAGGCTATTAGGGCTGCAGAGAGGCAGGCAGGGGCAGCAGGTCTACACCCCTTTGCCAGTGATGAGTGGTTATTACAGACTGTAGTTTACCCCTGGGGCAGGGGCTAGATGAAGACTGGCAGTGGGTCACTGAGGCAAGGAGGGTACAGGGGAACTGGGTGTTCCCTGGGAGAAGAACTGGGGGGGGGGGGGTGCCTGGGGAAGGGAGGATGCTGGAGTGTGTAGTGGAGTAAACCCCCACCCGAAGGGGGTGCAGAGAGACTGGCGTGGGCACTGCAGGAGGGCTGTGTCTGGAAGAGGCCACCGTGGTCAAAGAGAAACAGGGGGCGACACCAGCTAGAGAGAGGCATCCAATAAGCCAAACAAGCTAATGTGCAGGGCTGCCGGCTGGAGGTGCTATGAGGGTGAGTCTGCCCTGGGACAGGTGGAATTGAGGGATGGGGGCTTGTAAGCCCCAGAGCCCTGCTCCCTGACATGGGCGTCAGCTAGGGGGAACAGGTCAAGTCCCTGCAGCTCGCCCCCTCCCCCCCCACACACACAGAGGAGCTGGACAAGCCTCCGTGCTCTGACCCTGTTCCCCAGAGGGAGTGCTGGGTGGGTCGGGGCAAGCTTCCACTCCCTGGCTGTGTTATTTATTTAAAATGTTTCTACCCCAACTCTCTATTTAAAATATTCAAGGCAGCTTACAACATTTTTAAAACTGCGTGCGTGCCCATCTGTCCGTCCGAAGGAGGACAACATAAAACCTGCTAAAACAAGAGGAAGGACACACACCCGTAGTTCTGGGTGGGGGAGGACAGTGCCGGAGAGGGTGCACTTTTCTTCACCCCCTTTGCCCCAGGTGCTGGAGGTAGGGAGAGGTGGCCCTCATGGTTCCTGCCCTGCCCTTCTAGCCTTGCCCATCCACCCTAAATCAGGGCCTAGTCTGCCTACATCACAACACACACCCTGTCTGCCTACACCACACCCACTGCTCATCCTGAGGTGCTCTCAGAAATATATCCCAGCTTCTAATACCCTCTGAGGAACTGCTCCAAGGGCCACTTGGGTAGCCACGTGGAAAAGCAGGGCCAGCCCGGCCACCATGGAGAGCAGTATAGGCATGTGGCGCAGCCAAGCGGAGGACGGGGTGGGACTTTCGAAAGCACTCCCCTTTGGCCACTCGAATGGAAAAATAGAATCCGCCGACCTCCCTGGAGCAGAGCTAGGTCAGAGCTGGCCCAATGCCACACGACGTGTGTAGTCCTACAAGCGCACGCTGCAGGTGTCCCATGTAACCGGACGCCTCCCCCAGAAAGGAACTCCTCTCAGGTGTCTAGCAGAGGGCCAACAGGAAAAGAGGTGCTTGCACTGGGGATGGAGGCAGACAGATGTGCCAAAGCGGTTCCATATTTCACGACTGCAATATTTCCATGCTTTCTAGCAGCCCATAAAATAAAGATACGAGCTAATAAAACTTTAGCTGGCCAGACCACAGCAAACTTATTTCTAAGGACATCTATTGCTATATGTATTCAGTGGCTTGCTTGCTGTGGTACTAAATCAATGCCTGTAATCTAGTTAGTTGATGGAGCTACCAGAAAAGAGGATCTCTTCCTGGAATTACAAGAGAACATGCACTGCTAGAATGGGGGCTGGCGAGTAGAAACCAGCATTACAAACGCCAAATTGGAAACGGCGCTCCCTTATATCCAATTAGCACAAGTTAATTTAGATTTCAAGGCCATGTTACACACCCCCCCCCCCACACACACACACACTCCTTCATTGTCTGGGTGGTGTTTTCCAGCCCTGGAATGGATTTCCACTTTTGCGTGCCTCTCGTAAATAATTACCGCTTCCATTCTAGGACTCTGGATGTTGACTTTGTCCTTTTTAGGATGTTGCTGTCTGGCATGTTATCAAAGTGTTAGTGGATTAGGAAATTAATGGCTTCATTTAATTGAAAAATTGTCTATTGGCTCATCAGCAGGACTGCACTGCAGTGCTCCCAGGTTTGCCCCTAAGCCACTCCAGTAGTCTCTAGATGCTAGAGATGGATTTTCCTTCTTTGCAAAAAGACCAAACAACATTGCTACTCATCTGAGACTAACCATGAAACTTGTGGCTCTTCCTTGGCAATGTGGACTTACAAAATATGAATCCAAACCAGGATCAGGCCCAGAGTGAGTTTGTGTTCCGGCTTGTGCACCATATTCTGCATGTGTACAAAAGCTGCTTGTCTTTTTGTTTGTTTTTTTCTTCCATCACACTAAGCCCTAGTATAACCCCCTCACCTAATGGGTGTGGTTCACTGTCCCATGTAGTGGCACTTAGACCACTTACAGCAGGAGATATAAGAACAAGGGAGCTCTATAGCCTCAGAGCCAGCTGGCTTTATAGCTCATGCTGTATGGGCTCCTAGGCTAAATTCTAGAGGTCCTAGGTTCAAATTCTCCTCATGGCAGTTGTGCTAGCAGTGAAAGGAAAAGATGAGCTAGGCTGGATGTTACTCAGATGCTATCTATGAATGCCATAGCAGAGGCAAACCCACGGGAATCCCTGTGGAGTACAGCACTGCTCAGTCCTGGCAGGATCTAAAACCTAGCGATATCACTGGAAAGGCTCCTGTATAGGGTTGCCAGGTGTCTGGTATTGAACTGGACAGTCCAGTATTTTTGCCTCCTGTCTGGTATAAAAAATCAGAAAATACCGGACACCTAAAAGTCTGGTATTTTCTGATTTTTTTTTCCTGGACAGGAGGCGAAAATCCCGGGTGCTTACCGGGTTCTGCAGGGGAGCTGTCCGGCCCGGCCCAGGGAGGCAAGATGGCAGGCGGCTGTTGGCAGCCTGTTAGGGCCAAAAAGCCTTAAAAGCGTTTCTTAAAGGGGCCATGCTTTTTTATTTTTTGTGCTTAACAACTCCCAGGGTCCTTTTTTTTTTGCTCAACAATTTTGGTCTCCCCCTTTTTTCTCAACAGAATTTTTTCCCTGTCTTTTTTTTTGGGGGGGGGGGGCGGTGTTTGGAATTTGTGGTTAAACCATCTGGCAACCTTACTCCCATACACTTGTATGACTTTGAGCCCCTAGAAGCATATCAAAATTGGACCTGTCACGTTGACTGACCCCTTTAAGGGGAGTGCCCATTCCCACCTGTGACTAATAGGCTGCCTCTCTGCAGAGGCTGCGGAGCAATGAGATGAGCTGAAGGGACCCTGGTCTCTATAAAAGCCAGCAAGAGTAGCACAGGTGGAGGTTTCTGTGGGAGGTGAGAGAGTGCTGCTATTATCAAGTAGCCTGGAGCGGGAGATAGTAGCTGCCATTATCAAGTAGCCTGGAGAGGGAGTGCATAGTCAACCTGTGGAACTCCTTGCCAGAGGAGGCTGTGAAGGCTAGAACTATAACAGAGTTTAAAGAGAAGCTAGATAAATTCATGGAGGTTAGGTCCATAAAAGGCTATTAGCCAGGGGGGTAGGAATGGTGTCCCTGGCCTCTGTTTGTTGGAGGCTGGAGACGGATGGCACGAGACAGATTGCTTGATCATTGTCTTCGGTCCACCCCCTCCGGGGCACCTGGCGCTGGCCACTGTCAGCAGACAGGATACTGGGCTAGATGGACCTTTGGTCTGACCCAGTATAGCCATTCTTATGTTATGTTCTTATCTGCAGGAGCAGGTAGGTTCCTGTGAGCATCTTGGGTTAAGGCAGGGGAGAAGGCAATAATGTGAGGGGAAATTCCCTTGAAACAGCAACTCAGGTTGGGGGAGGGAGCTGCTTTATAGGACCCAGTAAGTCCTGACCTGAGGTGAGAGCCTGCCACAGGCTCTGGCATAGTATTGATTCTACCTGGTGTGGTGAGGACTTCCCAGCTTACAAGCCCTAAAGAGTAGGGCCCCAAAGAGCCACTGGGATTACTCCAAAGTATTCACTGGCATGAGGAAGGGCTGCCATGAAGGGGTGGAGGGTCTGGGAATGCTCTGCCACCTTTCACTCCCTAAGTGTCCATAGGCTTGCTCTCACAGACCGTTTTCAGCTGGGACTTCTCTGGCTTTGGCCCCTGAGACCCTACTATTTCTCCTAGACTAGCGTAGGAGAGGGGATAATGACAGAGTTCCCTTTGGGGAACTGAGTGCTGCTGGTGGTGCTATTCTCTCTCTGTGCCACAGGGCTGGTAGAGCATTAGGGTATTGTGCCTAAGCTGTTTTAGTGGGGTGGCTGCAGACATCTTTGTAGATGTGCAGTCCTGAGCCCTTGGCTGTGGTTCGATTGAACCGTACAGCCACAGCCTCCCAAAGGGCGGGAGGGGAACTGTCCAAGGAAATGGGCACGCAGGGCAGGGGGAGTAGGTTCGAGTAACCCAGGTAACATTCCGGAAAACAGAACTGGCTGCTAAGTCTCGTAGTGGCTCTCAGCCAGGGATACAGAGGGGTCTTCCAGGGGATATTTGGCTCCTCTAGATCAGTGTTTCTCAACATGAGGGTTATGGGATAGGTTATGGGGCATCACAGGTAGAGAGATAGTGGTGGCAACCAGGGCAATGGAGTGGGGAGAGCCCCACGCCCCAGAGGCTTCCTGAAGCAAAATGATTTGCTTTCACCTGAGCCGGTGGGGCTCGGGCTTCAGATAAAACGTGTGTGTGACAGACAGACTGAGGTATGGCGCTGAAATGTCAGCACAAGGGTTGGACTAGAGCTGAGGTGCAATGACAGGGCAAACATGAGAGCGTCAGCACACTTTCAGTCATGCGCTATGAGTCTTTTGTCGACGTGGGTCAGATTTTTGTGCGCAAGCAGGTTTTAGTGATACTTCGGGGGTATGCGCAGCACCATTCCTCGAGGGGTGCAGGGCTTGGGACAGTCCCCCCATCTGCCCCAGGATCCGACCCTGCTCTATCCCCACCCCAGCCCTGCTCTGCCCCCTCCCCTGAGCAACATGATCCAGGGGATCAGCGGTGGGCCTGGCACTAGCAACAGGGGTTGGGTCTGCTCCCTAACTCACCAGCAGGGGAAAGCAGAGCAACCTGGCCCCAGCCCTCTCCACTGTGTTGGCTCCCAGCCACATTGCTCCCCTTCCCCCCACCATCAATGAGTGTAGGGGGCAGTTACACCCTTCTCTCACCACCTCTCCCCCAAGTCATGCAGCTGGGAGCTGGGGGATTGGTGCAGGCTGGGGCCAGATTTCTGAGTGTGGGCGTGGGCCCAACCCCTACTGCCAGTGCCAAGCTTCCTGCTAGTCCCCCAGGCTGCCCTGGGCCCCACAGAGCCCCCAAAGCACAGAATCCAGGCCAGTTGCCCCAAACCAACCATCCAGCCAGGACAACTGTGGGTATGTAAGACCAATCAGACTCCTGAAAGGGGGTACGGTAGTCCAGAAAGATTGAGAGCCCTTGGCCTGGCGTGCAGTACTGCCTGTGGCCCCTAGGTGGTCCTGGTTTACTTTGAGCCATTAAGTCGCCATGTTTTTGTCCACGGTGACTTACAGAGACTTCTGGGCAGTGCCTACCCGCACTAATGAGGCTACACTTCTGGATTACAGCAGAGACTGGAAGGATTTCTATTTTAGTTACAACCCAATCAATTTAGGAGGGGTTTCGCTTTTGTATTTCATCACATCGAACTGTCCTTTGGGGGCTGAAATTATGCCATTTAATTAAAGGGTCTCTCTCTGGTGACGGGGAAGTATCATTCCCCTTGAGTCTGATTCTCCATGCCTCATGTTTGACTCTCATTAGACTTTCCACCTAGGGGCGCCCCTTTCCGTCCAATGAGCGCCACAAACGTTGTCCAGAGCTTTCGTACCCTAGTGCCAAAAGAGATGTGTTCTGGTTTTAAATCTTCTGAGCCTTGGTACCTCCCATTGACTCCAGTGGAAGCTGAAAATGGGACCACTTTTCCATTTAGATGCCTCCCTGTGGGTTTAAAGAGTCTAATTTCTGGCACCTTGGTTTGCAAGTTGAAGCACTGCCATAAATGTAGGCATCCTCAGCGTGGTTGACCTTTTTACCCATACTTTTTTTGATAGCTCTTTCAAGAACGTGAATGGCTAGTGGCAGCTTTCTCTGAAACAGTGATTGAGTTGGGATTGAACAAAATTACTGACTTCTAGGCCTGCGCTAGGCTCTAACCACTAGGCCATCCACCACTTTGTCTAGCTGACACGCAGCTTGAGTACAACTGGTCTGTATCTCTGGTGTTGAACCTCACTCTTGGTATAGCTAAAGCTTTATTGATCCTCTTCCCCCCCCCCCCACATAGAAACTTTCAATTCTGTAAGAAATTTTAAAAAACCCACAATTAGACAGCAATAACACCACAAATGCTATCCTTCAACAGAGCCAGAAAGGAATTGGCAGAGAGAAACTCCAACTGGGGGGAGGGGGGGGAAATAAGTCAATACCAAGTAGCGTCCTGATGATGAAGCACTTTTATTTCTGCCCTGAGCAAAAATCACTTTGCTTATTCATGGATGCAAATGAGACTAATCAGTTTCCACACACTAATCAGTTTCAACACCTTTATCTTCCTATACAGTAGAAACATTGGTACTCCATTTTGCAAAGGTCAAAAGACAACGTGCCCTGCAGCAAAATGCATTCTGTAATTAATGTGCTCATTTGTGTATGAGGATTAGCCTCTATCTAAACACAATTAGGTCTGCAGATCAACATTTTGTGCTCTCATTAAATAACAAACATTTCCATATTAGCTTCACAAAGCTGCAAGGGTTGGCAGGGGCCTTAATGTAGCTGTTTGTTGATACCAATTAGTAATGCTAAGGCGAGGAAGTACAAAGGAAATTATTATTGCCACTTATATTAATAGTGTTAGAAAGCCACAACACTGCAGCAAACCTCGCTACGGCCAAAGTTTCTTTCCAGGAATAAACCAGTGTATCTGGGGGAGTTTCTTGGCCACATGAAAAGGACTAAACTAAAATGTATAAAAAGGTATCAGCTTCGCAGACGGCTTGGTTTATATCCCCTCTCCCCTCCCACACACACACATTGTATCCCCACTGTAATGGCCTGGACCAAGCTCTGAGCCCAGAAATTGCCATCGAGAAGTCCTCCTGGAGGCTAGAGTGAGGACAGAAGAAATTGGCCAATCAGGAGCCAGAGAGGCCTACAAAGGGAATACAAAGCTCAGCAGCAACTCAGTGTCTCTGGAGCCCTGAACAGTGAAGACCAGGTGGCTGGCTGGTTACAGGAGCAGCAGCACCATGGGGAGCTCTGTGAGGGGAGCTAGTGTGGACTATATGTTGAGACTGATAAAGCTCTGAGGTAAGGGCAAAGGAGTTGTCTCCAGGAGAGGAAGCCCTGGAAGCACCACTCTTGTCTGGAGTAGAGTAACAGACTGAGACAGAGACACATTCCACAGAGCACACCGGAATGGGCCCCTGTCAGAGGGGTACCCTGGAAGGAGTTTGTGATATACAGGCCAGAGGGCTGAGTTGCCAAAGAGTCTTTTGGCTAACAAACTGAGGCAGCACGGGAGCTTGCACTTGGCTAGCCGGGGAGGCACTTGTGTGAGGTGAGTGCCAACCCTGTTACACCGACCCGTTCAGTCTCTTGCGATGTGTATAGGAACAGCACTGCTGCCTTACATGCATTGTATGTAATGAAAGTAAGCTGTCCTACGGCCCTTGGCAGCCGGTTGGTTATGACTCAGCTATTAAGAGTAATATCCTGTTTTCATTCTGTAGCTGCTGAGTTGCAGGGTGCTCCAAAGGGCTCTGGTAAAGATGACCAGGAAGTACCTGATAACCTGTTTCAAAGAATAACCACAAAGGCTACATCTACACTATGAGTTTCCACGGCAAAAAATATGCTAATGAGGGACTCATTTGCATGAGTCATGATCTCATTTGCATATTTTCTGCCGCTCCCATTTTGCACTGGGGTGTTTGCACACAAGCAAGCAGTGTGTACATTTTCTTTTTTGCACAAAACCCCCTTTTTCCACAAGATCTTTATGCCCCCAAAAAGGAGGTTTACCAATCTTGTGGAAAAAGGGGTTTGGTGCACAAAAAGAAAACATCCACACTGCTTCCTTTTTGCGCAAAATCCCCAGCGCAAAAATGGATTGGCAGAAAATATGCAAATGAGATTGTGATTCATGCAAATGAGCCCCTCATTAGCATATTTTTTGCCAAGAAAACTTGTAGTGCAGATGTAGCCAAAAGGATTAAGCCTGTATGGTGAATGCTTTTTCTCCTGTCTGTGGGCATGAAGACCACTGGTATAGTGAGTGACATCTAGTTGTTGGCCTAATGTGTCCCATTGTAGCCCCTGGTGTTCTCAACTGGAGCATTTTTACAACTTTGGGAAGCATTTTGGGGTGGGCCATAAGTGGGGGAAGATGAGAGTGAATACCCAAGAAACGTATACGCAACATAAGGTGGAGGAGCCAGGTGGATAGCAGGTGTGAATAATAGACACCTGGGGAAGTGGAGACTCAGGGGATGTCTACATCACAGGGACAGATTGATCTAAGCTACTCAATTTGAGTTACGTTAGTAACATAACTCAAATCAATGGAGCTTAAATCTACTTACCGCAGGGTCCACACCACACTGGGTTGACAGAAAAAATGCTCCCATTGACTCTCCTTACTCTTCTCATGCTGGTGGAGTACCCGAATTCACGGGAGAGTGATCAGCGATCGATTTATCATGTCTGAACTAGTTATGATAAATCAACCCCCATTGGATCGAGCACTACTTTGTCGATCCAGCCTGTAGGGAAGATATGCCCTTAGTGTGAGATATGGGGGCAAGGCAAAAGCCAGAGAGAGGCAGTGTTGCCAGCCCCAGTACTCAAGTTTTAGCCAAATGTGTGAGGGGGGGAAAGTAGCCTCAGAGTGGCCTTTTTAAAAAAAATCTACTTCTACAAAGTACTTAGTTTGTGACAGTAGGTCCAAAAACTACTAGATAGCTTTTTACTTTTAAATAGCACTAATTTTGTTAAATAATATACCTAACACCTGATTAAATACCAACAACGTAATAACTAGCACCCACAGCCACTCTGTAGCCTAGTGATATGTGTATCCAAACTCATGCTACACACCATCCTGGCATTGCATGTCTTCATTTGAACATCAGCATGAACCCCCTCACTGCCCCATGCTTCATATCCATCTTTTTCCTTCCACTGGTCTCCAGTGGTTTGTAAACTCAGCCAATGCTGCTTACCCTCATGCATCAAAGTAATTTAAACTTTTGAGGAGGTATATACATTGGCAGTGTCTAAACTGGCAAGTTTTTCTGCAAAAGCAGCCGCTTTTGCGGAAAAACTTGCCAGCTGTCTAGACTGGCCACTTGAATTTGCGCAAGAACACTGATGATCTAATATATGATTGTCAGTGTTCTTGCGCAAATACAATGACTCTCCCGTTTGGGAAGAAGCCCTCTTGCGCAAATGCTTTTGCGCAAGAGGGCCAGTGTAGACAGCTGAGAACCGTTTTGCCCAAAAAAGCCCCGATGGCGAAAATGGCGATCGGGGCTTTCTTGCGCAAAACCGCGTCCGTGCCAATCTAGACGCTCTTTTCCGCAAATGCTTTTAACGGAAAAACTTTTCCGTTAAACGCATTTGCGGAAAATCATGCCAGTCTAGACGCAGCCATTCTGTTTACTTGCGCTTGGTGGGTGCTTTCACCAAAATCCCATATCTTCATGTTTGCCCACAATAGTGTGAGTTCCTGAATACCGCTGTTGCTATTTCTAAAGCATTTCTTGAGATTTAAGAGTGACTGTTTTAGACTTGTTTTGAAAAAAAAAAATCCCTCAGAACTCAGGTACCCAAAATCACTAGCCACCACTGGGACGTTTTACTGTTGTTTCGTGATCACACACTTCCTTCACTGGGACAGGCTTTCAGGATGCTGCCAGCGCTGCATGGAAATTGTTAGCGCTGAACAGGCTGCTGTATGGTCATTCTCCCATGCAAGCAGAGAGAGGACAGTTTTACAAATGTTTCACAGCTGTGTTTTTACATCTTTCACATAAGCCCCATTTCCAAATGTGCCGGCTATACTCTTCCTTGGAGATAAAAACACGCTTATAGTCTGTAAAGTGCTTTTAAAGACACCTTGGTGGCTGTTAAGAGAAATGACATAGTACACAGCATACAGATTCACCCGGCTGCTTCTGCAATTCTGACTGATCAGCAGACATTCAGTATACCGGCACAGGAAGAGAGGGGGGAAAAAAACATCAAGGATATAACAGTCAGGCGAACCCTCCAGGAGACCTTGAGTAAAGGAAGTTTTAGTGAATGATAATTACACAGAATTTACCTTGAAAGAGTTGAATTGTGAATAAAGCATGGAGCTCTGAAGGACCTTCTCCTCATAGGGCCTCTTCCACTGAAGAAGTCTGTGATCTTGTCTGCAAATAGCAATAAACAAACGGTCTAGATTTTCTGAGGTGCCTAGGGATTCAGGGTGACCAGCTTAAGAAACCTGCTGTGCACTTCAGGTAGTCTCAGGTTGGAGACTCAGAAATCAGGTGCCCAAAATCACTAGCCACCACTGGGACATTTCTACTGTTGTTTCGTGATCACACACTTCCTTCACCGGGACAGGCTTTCAGGATGCTGCCAGAGCTGCATGGAAATTGTTAGCGCTGAACAGGCTGCTGTACGTTTCAAAGCAAATGCACTCAGTGGGGCTGGTTGCCAACCCGAGTTCAGCAGTGTCCCCTTGTGTGTTACCCAAACTCTCCTTGGCCCTGCATTATCACAGCATGGGTCTCACGCGGGCAGGGGAAAGGGAGCCCAGAGGTGAGGTGAGCTAGCATGTTAGCCTTTGTGGTGAGGGAGTCGCCTACCATCTAGTGACTGCACATGCCCACTCCAAATCCTGCCCCCTAATTCTAGGCAAACAGCCCACCCCCCCATGCCACCCACCCCGCCCAAGGCCTTTCCTTCCCTCCCCCGTTGTCCCTCTTGGCTTACTGAGGGGAGGGGACAGCAGGTGCCCTTGTCCCACACAGCTTCCTTTCTGAGGGGAACCACCGTCCTGGCGACTGAGTCCTCCCTCCTCCAGGCTGGACCTGTGCCCAGCCTGAAGATCCAAAGCAGTGGTCTGAGGTGAGGAAGAAGCCCAACCATCCCCAAGAGGTGCGATCTTGGATTCTCCATTGGCCCAGTAGATGCCTCTTGTGTGGGTGTCCTGGGAGGTGGGGGGCGGAGTGGGGGAATAAAGCCTTGTGTTGGTCTAACATTGCCCTGAGTGTTGCCAGAGGAGCCGACAGCCTCACGGGCCCCTGGATAAGGTGGTGGTGGGGCCCAGCTCCATGTTCCCAGAAGAGGTGGGGCCTCAGGTGGAAAGCACAGCGCTCCAGCAGCAATTTAAAGGGCGCACAGCTTAGTAAAGGGCAGTAGCCAGCAGCAGAGGCCTGGTGTCTGGACCCTTTTGGAGCACCAGGCCCCAGGGCAATTGCTCCCATTACCCCCCTGTTGGCCGGCCTGTGCATTGCTATGGCAATTCCAGAGACCAGCTCCAAACCAGCATCCTTTCCCCCCCGGCACTATCTGCCAAGCAAATAATTTCCACGACTTGGAGGCAAACGGCAACCGTGCTCCTCAATCCTACCGGTCAATAAAGCAACCGAGGGAGGCTGAATTAAAAACCAACTGTTGACGCTTCCATTTCACGCAATGGGGCCCACGTGTGATAGAGCAGCTCGTGTCGAGATTACCTCAGCGTGAGGCGGATTGGAGGACAAGCAGCATGAAATGAAGAGCAACTGCCCATGCTGGTTGATCAATAGACAAGACCGCTGTACGGCGCAGACTCCATTACAATTCCAGAGGAGGGAAGGGATGGGGTTGCTTTTGTCCTAGCAGCACACAGTTCTCCGAGCAAAGGAAAAGGAAGAGGTGATGGATTTCCACACATACCATTACACTTTCAGACACCTTGGCCTTTCCTTGCACTCCACAAAGACCAGAGTGGCAGTGTGGCCCAATGGCCTAGGAATTAGATGAAAGGTACGTCTAATTCCTGCAGCCAGGAATGTGACTGGCAGCTCATGGAGACAGACCTACACTAGCTGTCCTTGAGCAAAAGTGAGGCACGATGGTATGGGCTTCAGTGCTGACTGCATAAAACCATCTGATCCCCCTACATAAGAGCATAAAACAGCCATACTTGGTCAGACCAAAGATCCATCTAGCCTAGTGTCCTGTCTTCTGACAATGGCCAATGCCAGGTGCCCCAGAGGGGGGGTGAACAGAACAGGGAATTCTCAAGTAATCCCTCCCCTGTCATCCATTTTCAGCCTCTGACAAACAGAAGCTAGGGACACCATTCCTACCCATCCTGGCTAATAAGTATTGACGGAGCTAACCTCCATGAATTTATCTAATTCTTTTTTTATCCCTGGTCTTCACACCATCCTCGGGCAAGGAGTTCCACAGGTTGACTGTGAGCTGCGTGAAGAAAAACTTCCTTTAGTTTGTTTTAAACTTGCTACCTATTAATTTAATTTGGTGACACCTGAGTATGTACTCACTTGGGCAGCCAGTGCTGAAGGCAACTCTGCTGCGTCCTACCCGCTAACTTTAACAAGTTATCTCAGTGGTTCTCAAAGTGTGGTCTGCAGACCGCTAGTGGGCCGTGACCATCTTGCAGGTGGGTTGCGGGCTCAGGGCTTGCCCCTCCTGCAGCGGGGAGCGTGCTCTGGCACTCTAGCCCCATGGCCCTCCCCCCACAAGATTGGAGAGCCAGCACCAGCTTGCTGCTGTCGGGTGGGGGTTGAGCCTTGCAAGCCGGATCTGACTTGTGGGGGAAGGAAGCGGCGCCGCGCAGAACGACGGCCAATGGGAGCAACAGAGCAGAGGACAGTGCCCGGGAGTGGCAGGGGGCGCAGAGCCAGGAAAGTGATCCCCATTCCACTTATGCCCAGACCTCACATCCCCACCCCAGTCCTGCACCCTCTCTCCCGCCAATACCCTGCTCCTGCACCCTCCCTCCCAGAACCCCACCCTACCCTGTTCCTGCACTCTACCTCCCAACCAGATCCCACACCCCCTCCTGCACCCATTTTGTCATCATGAGTGGTTGGCCGGTGAGCCGCAGAAAGGTCAGGGTGGGCTATGGGCCAAAACCTTTGAGAATCGCTGCGCTCCCTAGAGCACAGCTTGCATAGGTACCTCCATGCACTGCCATTCCTGCCCTCAGCTGCAGTGTAGCTGTACTCTGAATTCTCTTTCCAGCTCAGATGCTGACTTGCTGAGGAACCCTGAGTAATTCAGTTAATCTTTCTGTATCTGCTCCCCCTCTTACTCGATCTATTTAGATCATAAGCAGAGCAAGCAAGGAATTTTGTGAGGCAAAGCCTTTCTATTGGAAAATGCCAGCTTGACAAAGCCAGCAGAGTTCATGGGAAAGAGGCAGTTTTGACCCATATTCCAATTAAAAAAAAAAAAAGGAAAAGCTTAGAAACTGTCACAACAAAATTCCTTTTTCTCAGTTTAAAGTGAACTTTTCTGGGTTGGAATTTTTTTTTAAAAAGTTGGTCTGTTATTTAAAATATAAAGGTCAAACTGGATGTGAAATTTTCCAAAAGTCTGGGAACCATATTTTCTGACCGAACTAATCAAAAACGTGCTTTGAATGATCAGGATGCATCTTGTCAAGACTGCCTTTCCCTCTCCATTTTTTGTGGGGTGAGGAAAACTGTTTCCTGTCCCTGCCTGTCATGCAAGTAGAGTGAAAGAGGTACAACTTATGTCGTTAGACAGGCCCTGGACTTTCCCTCAATACTCTCTCCACATAGACTTACCATGTGTGAAGTATTCCGGACTGTTCCTACTGCGTGAGGGAGGGGAAAATCTGTGTTCTGGTTTTCCATTTCAGAAAGTCTCCGATGGGAAAGGCTCAGCCATGTGAGCACCTGGATGAATAGACAGATATAAAAGCTAAGAACTATTTATCTCATTAAACAATGCTACGTGATGGCTTCTGACTTTCATGACTAGCTGGCACTTTCTGGCTGGCCAGCAACCTCAGCTATATTTATATGGGCTATGTATTTTATGGTTAACAAGAAGACCCTCTGGGCGATGCATCTAAGGAAGATGATTGACTTCTTTGGGTGGTCCTTTGGGCTTGTGCACTAGAATGTTGCACTAAATATGGTCTTGCCAGTCCAAAATACCCTTCCTGGCTTAGCTTGATGGATGTATAAAAATGACAATCTTCAGGCTTTCTCACTATGCAATATACATTTCAGGCTGGTGAGGCACGGTTCAATAAACAGGAATATTTCCCTTATTATTCTTTTTTCATCTTGCCTTCTAATCTTTATAGCTGAAGAGTGACCTATAGGCAAGCTCCTTGTGAAAAATAAGAGCTGATAGAACCCTGCTGCATTCTGGGCCTTATTTCATCAGAAGGGAGATGAAAGAGCTGCTAGTGAAAAATAGAATTTAAAGAGGCCATGCAGGTTACTTACACGCCTGGGCTAACTTTTCATGAAGCTGTGCTTCAGAGTTCAGGTTTTATGAACATTTGGAGGGGTTGCTATAGGAACTAAGAAAAGGCAGGGAGCTCACTGCAAATTATGGGGGGGTTTTTTCAGTCCATTCATCTTTTTAATGCTCCTCGACACCAGTGAGTGCTCTTTGTGTTTAAAAAGGTAAGACACAGATGACGTGGCAGACCTCAGTCGGGATCGGCGGAAGAGGTAAAATAAAATTCAAATCAAGGAAATGAAAGAAGGGAAAGGTCCCTAGAAGAGTGACCCTGAGAATAGAGTCAGAGCCCCGGCCGCGGTAAATCAATGTTGCTGATTTTGCTGATTTATCCTGCCTGAGGATGTGCCCTATAAAGGCAGACATCTGACAGTGGCCAGGCAAGCAGTTCCAAAGCATAGGGATTTTGGGAAGAAAAGATTCGATGCACCTGGTAAGCAAACCTGGTTTCCTCCCAAGCCATCCCTCGTGTAGGACATTTCTCGGTGGAGCCATCTGCACTAAAAAGTGCAATCCTGGCATGGAACAAAAGTCAGAGAGGCATACGCTGGAAGGGAGTTGAAGACAGAACAAATATTTTTGCATTTGTCCCAGCTTCTTACTAGGCCAGAAATCAAGATATCTGTGGAAAGGAAAGGTGCTTATTTCCCTGAATGTTACATAGGAAACAGGGTGGGGAGTTCACATACATAAACCTGCCCGCCTTGGTGTCTCCTGTCAGGCTCTTGTACAACTGCCTGGAAAAATGGGCTTAGGAAAGGGACTCGGTGTTGAGCGGGATTAGTTTAGGCAGAGTCACCTGGTTCCCTGAGGGAGAGGGTCTGCTGTGTGGGTGTCAAGACTGAATTCAGTGTGCTTTCCTATTTGTTACCCTCCCGTTCCCCAGATGTTATGGGGGGTCTCCATCTGCCTTTTTCCTGCCGCGTTCTGTTTCGCTCCATGTCGCTTCTCCCTACGGGCCTGACCCAAAACCCACTGAAATCAATGGGAGTCTTTCCACAGCCTTTCAATGGACAATAATAGCTCTGACATGCAAGGTCTGCCAAACTCTTTTAACAGAAGGTTGTTGGGGGGGGGGGCGGAGGGAGGGCGTTGTCCTTCCCCTCCTTTCCCCTCCCCGAGCGCTCTGTCAGCCCAGCGTGGAGCTGCTGACCAAGTGTCACAGAATCATACAGAAGACAAGGGTGGGAAGAGCCCTCAGGAGGCATCGAGTCCAATCCCCTGCCCAAAGCAGAACCAACCACAACTAAATCATCCCAGCCAGGGCTTTGTCAAGCCAGGACTTAGAAACCTCTAGGGATGGAGATTCTACCACCTCCCTAGAGAACCCATCCCAGTACTTCACCACCCTCCTAGGGAAATAGTTTTTCCTAAGATCCAACCTAGACCTTCCCCACTGTAACTTGAGACCTTGAGACTGCTTCTTCCTCTGTCACCCCTGAGAACAGATGAGCTTCATTCCTTTTGGAACCCCCCCCCCCCCCTTCAGGAGCTTGAAGGCTGCTATCAAACCCCTCCTCATTCTGAAGGGTAGAGGTGTTTATCTTAAGCTCAGATGGCCAAATTCAGTCGTATGGTTATATTATTAACATGAGTCGGAATGTTTGTTATGCCAGGCCAGCATCTGAGACATTTCTCCGTGATCCCCTGTCTAGGCAGGAACCAACAATACCTAGGACAGGGATGAAGAGGTCTGGTAAGATTGAAACTTAAAAAGCAGGTTGGTGGGACAAATTGAGACGAAGCAGAAACCCTGGGAAATAGTCAAAACTATTACTAGACTAGTCATTCACAGTTCTGGTTATCTTTCTGAACAAAGCGGGGAGAGAAAGGTCTTATTCATGAGTCAAACTCACTGAGTGAGAGGTGGATCAGGTCACAGAGTTCGAGACATCTTTGTCCTCATACCACAGTAAGGTCTGGAGTAGACTGGGAGCTGAGAGTACTTGGCATCTTACAGGATAGGGCCTCTAAAGATATGTTCACATGCAGTGTATTATCCAGCCACTGGATGTCTCCGGATGCTGCATAGAATTCCAGACAGGGTGTGGTGCCTGGTAAACAAGGAAGACAAAGCTGGGACTGGAGCTGTGTGGAAGGATATTTATTGGTGTCTCTGGTTGTAGCTGTTTTCTGTAACAAATGCCTCTTATTTAAGTCAGGCCCCAATTCCATATGTCAAGGCAGTGTCCTTACTTTGTATTGGGCACAGTTTAGTTTAAGAAATATGAAAGCATATGTAATGGTTGTGTGATGAGTATTTGCTAAGAAGCGTTGTCTCGGAGAGAGTCAGTGGTTCAATTAGCAAGCTGTTTAAACTATTTCAGCACTTACAGGGACAGTTTTTGGTGTCATTTTTTTTGGATTAGTCTGCCTAGCAGCTGATAACATATGGAGAAGAGTCGGAGTACTATGACGTAACCGAGGCAAAAGGAGCTGCCAGGCAAATCAAGCAATAATAGGCATAATGCTCTAGCATCAGAACAAAAAAATGTTCCTTGCCGGCTTGGGCATAATTTTAGGTGCCTCCAGGGAGGCGAGGCCCCTCCATCCTACCAACTAAGGAACAGCTGATACTCATTCTGGTTTTCAGTCGGCTGGTAGAAGGGCTGCAAGGTGGGCATTGGGAGAATTTTTGGTGCTGCTTTGTGCAGTGGCACTCAGCATAACGCTCCAGCCTGCCTTGGTAGCTGTTAGTCAGCTCCAGAACAGAAGCACTCCTCTGGAGGAAGAGGCCTCACTGGAGCCTCTTGCCTGTAGGGCAGGGGTGGGGAACCTCAGGCCCGGGGGCTGGATGCGGCCCTTGGCTTGCCTGGATCCAGCTCCCAAGGCTCAGCCCCTCCCCCCCCCAGCATTGGGGAGCCCGCGCTGGTGCTCCAGCCCCCCTTACCTTCCTGGGGCCAGAGCACACAATCTACTAGGCTGGGCCCCCCAGGCTCTGGTGTGCAAGGGGAATGGGGGAGGGTCTTTCTGCTTCTCGATCTGGGGCCACGTCAGTGAGGGGGGCTTTTCTGCTTCTCACTTGTGTGCAGCCCCCGACTGATTTTTCTGTGGGTCAATGGCCCCCAACCCAAAAAAGGTTCTCCAGCCCTGCTGTAGAGGTTGTTCTTGCTGTCACTGAGCATGCTGGTACCCATGGTTGAAACGTCTCGTGACTGTCGGTTGCTGAGCCGAGCCCTTCTCTCAGGCCTCTTAGAGATTTTCTTAGAGGCTGGGTAAAGGGAAGAAGCTGGGGGCATCCAGGCCTACTGGAGAGCAGGAGTTCTGGAGCAGAGGGAGAGAAGGGGGTTCTCTAGAGTACAGTGCCAACAGACCCATGGGGCAAGGGATAGGCAAAGAAGGAGGCTAGAAGAGCATGTGGAGGTGGCCAAGAGGACTGGACAGGCAGTGCTCCTATTTCTTTGCCCTCTCTTTGCTGCACAAGTGCCAGCCTGAGCTTGTTCAACACACCCAAGGAAATGGAGCATAGCCCAAGCCTTTGGGTACCTAAAGATAGAGGTAAGCACCTAATGAGTTTTTCAAGAGCTCCTAATTCCGAGTCGCTGCTTTGGATAGGCGCCTGCGGAAGACTCTACATCTTTAGACCCCCTTACTTCTGATGTAGACCAAACCCAAACCCGAGCAGCGTGCACCTCAAACTTGGCTTGACCTAACAGGATGCTCCTGAGAGAAGTAGTTTAAATCAACCTAAGCCCCAGTGTGGACACCGCTTGGTTAATGGAAGAATTCTTCCCTCCACCTACCTGCTGTCTGGCGGGTCTGGATTTACGGTGCACCAGAAGAACCTCTTCTGTTGCTGGAGTAAGTGCCTGAATCTACACCGCTGTCATATTTCCAGTGTAGACATTCATCCCGCAATTTGATATTGGCCTAGCTACATAGGTCAGGGATGTGGGGGTAACTCCACCCCCCCATGACATAGCTATTCCAAGAAAACCCTCAGTGTAGCTGCAGCTACACCCACAGATGAATGTTTGTCAGCTTAGCTAGCCTGTTTGAGGAGGAAGTGGCCCTAGATCTGCAAGAAAAACTCCTGCCTGTATAAACCCTTTAGTGCAGAGACAGCCTCAGTTTCATTAGGTGACCCTGCACAGAGCTTGGGCTTTGCTTACGGAAATAGGGAACCTTTGGTAAAGTTATTGTTCTGGTTAGAGGGAAATGTTATTTGGTTCCCTGGAATTCCTGTGGGGACAGATTCTTTTTGTCCTCTTGCTTTATAAAAGCTGGTTTAATGTTAGGGTACGCCTACACAGTGGGGCCAATGTCGGGATACCGGAAATATCCCGAAATAGCTGCCCCGTGTCTTTTGAACGTGCCCGCTATTTCGAGATAGCGCATCCACTATTTCGAGACCTATTTCGGCATCCCTGTATCCATCTTCCCACGAGGGTTAAGAGATGTCTCGAAATAGCGCCTTATTTCAAAATTTGGCGCTGTGTAGACAGCAGCAAATTTTGAAATAAGCTATTTTGAAATACAGTTGAAGTAAAATATGCAATTTGCATAGCGCAAATTGCATATCTTATTTCGA
Organism: Pelochelys cantorii; assembly: GCA_032595735.1. Lineage (NCBI taxonomy): Eukaryota > Metazoa > Chordata > Testudines > Trionychidae > Pelochelys > Pelochelys cantorii. The sequence continues at coordinate 127,566,779 of CM064330.1, forward strand.
GTTTAGGGTGCTGGGTAGACACACCCTTAAGTGAAGGAGAGGGCCCTCTCTGTGTAACTTGTAGGGTAGGAATGAACAACGAACCGGAGAGCATTTCACTGCTATTCAGCATCTTCATCTCCCTAACTCTTGGATAATCGTGTACACTGCAGAGCTTCTTGAGCTTTTCCATCGCACAATGCCCTGCTGGGACAAGTCCCTCCCCTCTCTTCTAGCTTCTCCTTCCCATTAGCAATAGGGGCAAGGCCAAGTGGCTACAGCCCCCTCTCCCAGACTCCTGTTCACAACCCTTTTTGCAATCCCCTTTTTGAGAACCTATTGTCCCAACTCCTCCAAACAGTGAAGGCTTTCTAAGGTGAGGGTTCTGGACAAAAGAGACTAAGCAGTGCAGCAAGAATTGAGGGCACCTCATGGGTAGCCCTCTCTTCTGATTTGGCTTCAGAGAAGTAAGTGCTGATCCCTTTTGGAAACCCAGAAATTGGAGCTGGCTATATGGCCGGAGAAAGACCACCCCTTGCCCTCTTCCACCCTCCATGGCCTTCAACGGTAAAGAGTTTCGAGCAGCCGGAGCAAATCCCATGCTGGACTTTACTCAATGCCATTCCACTGAAGCCCAGTGCATTTCACGCAGCTGTCAATGCAGCCCAGAATCAGCACCAAGAGTGTTGAATACACCTATCGCTCTTGCTCGTGTCTGTTTCTAACCTGCCCTCCCAGATTTGCCAGCCCTTCCAGGGCATGCAGAGAGAGGTGCACAGCACTGTGGACATTATTTTTCCTTCTGAGGATCCCCTTTGAACAAGGAGAATTCATCCATTCCTAGAATCTGGAGGCATGTACCCATGTACTGTAATCACACACCCAGTTGCTCATGTGGGTTGCCAGGCTGGAAATGTTTCCTTCCTGATTCGAAGGGACTCGATGGTGCTGTTAGTTGTTTGGGGTCTGCTTCTGTGTTTCCCTCGCACTGTGTATGGTTACTTCCACTGTGCACAGTGAGTATAAAAGGCAGATTTAGCAGTGGTCTTTGGAAACTGTACCTAGGGGGCAGGAAAACGGAGAACTCTGTCCCTGTTTATTTCTACAGTTCTGGCTTGATAGGTGGATTCCCCCATGGTAGCATTTGCAAGATGCAAAACAATCACATCTTGGAGATAGGCTGACATCTTCCTCTCCCCAGACACTAATGCAGAACATCTGGCCACTCCATTCTAAACTTTGATTTCACTCCACATGACTGACGGAGGAGAGAGAGATCTCACGACCTCCGTATAAGTCAGGAGCAAACTAATGGGTGACTTTACCAGCTTGCTTGCATTTCAGCATGGCTATGGCCTACAAGTGGCATTATGGTCCCCTGGAGGAAATACTTTTGCTTCCAGCAATTTGTGTATTGCTGCCCAGCACAAGATGGCATGACTAATGCAACAAGTGCTTTATCAGCTCATGTTTGCTGCTGATTCAAAGACAATGCCTCCAAACAGTCATTCTCCAGGAATGCAGATTTTACAGCTTTGGCATTAAATTTCACTTAATGGAATTTGCTGCACAGATAAAACACAAAAACAGTGAGTCCTGACTCTGAGGACATTTCCTCTGATAACAGTCGACATCGGAAAAAAATATAAATTATCCACTCGTTGGTCTGAGGTCAATGATTTAAGAAAACAAAGTTTAAAAAATCCAGATGAGCTCCGCTGAAGAATAGCTTTCAAATATTTTAGCCTGACCTCTAAATCATGTGATGTCACTCCTTGGAGGCCACGCATTAGAAGACTGCCCCCAGAAGCTGCAGAGGACTCAACCGTGATCACTTGCACACCAGAACAAAACCCGTCTGGCTTCTGAGAGTGCTACGTTTCACCACAGATCGGAAACTAAGACGTAAATCTGGTGGTGTGCTGCCATGCTGGAAAGTAGCATTGAGTTATCTAGTCATTTAAATAAACACCACTGTAGCAAAATTAAAATCTACAGATGTACAACATTGGGCCACAAGAAATCTGATGAGGTTCAACAAGGACAAGTGCAGAGTCCTGCATTTGGGACGGAAGAATCCCAAGCATTGTTACAGGCTGGGGACCAACCAGCTAAGTAGTAGTTCTGCAGAAAAGGGCTTGGGGGTTACAGTGGATGAGAAGCTGGACACGAGTCAACAGTGTGCCCTTGTAGCCAAGAAGGCTAATGGCATATTAGGTTGCATTAAGAGGAGCATTGCCAGCAGATCCAGAGACGTCATTATTCCCCTTTATTCGGCTCTGGTGAGGCCACATCTGGAGTATTGTGTCCAGTTCTGGGCCCCCCACTACAAAAAGGATGTGGATGCATTGGAGAGGGTCCAGTGGAGGGCAACCAAAATGATTAGGGGGCTGGAGCATATGACCTATGAGGAGAGGCTGAGAGAGTTGGGTCTATTTAGTCTGCAGAAGCGAAGAGTGAGGGGGGATTTGATAGCAGCCTTCAACTTCCTGAAGGGAGGTTCCAAAAAGGATGGAGAGAGGCTGATCTCAGTGGTGGTAGATGGCAGAACAAGCAGCAATGGTCTCAAGTTGTGGTGGTGGGAGAGGTCCAGGTTGGATATTAGGAAAAACTATTTCACTGGGAGGGTGGTGAAGCACTGGAATGGGTTACCTAGGGAAGTAGTGGAGTCTCCATCCCTAGAGGTGTTTAAGTCTCGGCTTGACAAAGTCCTGACTGGGTTGATTTAGTTGGGATTGGTCCTGCCTAGAGCAGGGGGCTGGACTTGATGACCTTCTGAGGTCTTTTCCAGCTCTCTGATTCTATGATTCTAAAATATGCTATCATGCTGTCAGTTGTAATGGCCTTTCATAGCTCGGGCTGTTTTGAAGGTCCAGCGGCTTGCTATAAGAATAAGCGGGGAGGCTAAGAAATCTAGCTCATGGGAAAGGTTTTTGTTCTAATATTCTTTGGGTGACAAAGCTCTCCATAGCTTCACTCCTGCTTTTGTATCTCATGTAGACTCTTCACAGCTCCAGGGTGTTAACTAAGGGCATCCATTTAAAAAATTCCAGGGAAAATGTGTCTGCGTGTCTACAGACCCATGTCAGAAAAGGGCTTGCAGAGTGAAAACTGTAAATCCATGGCAGTTATGTACAGCTGCTTTGTTCCCTCTCAAGGCCCTGTTCTTACCATGGTCTGCACTTCACTAAGTCCTGATTCTTTCCTGTACTCCTTCTTCCTGGCGAGGGAAAATGTCTCGTGACACTGCAAGCTAGGACTTACTTATAAATAGGGATGGCTTAGGCCACGTCTTCACTTCCTGTCAGATTGATGCCACCGCAGTTGATCTTTCGAAGTTTGATTTAGTGGTTCTAGTAAAGTCCTGCTAAATCAAACGCTGAAGGCACGCCCCCCTACCCCCGTGGACGCGAGTACTCCTCAAATTGTGAGGCGTCAGGGAAGTCGATGGGAGCATTTGCTCCCATTAACCTCCTGAAGTGGAGATGGCACCAAAGTTCAAATTAAGGTATGTCGACTCCAACATAACTGGAGTTGCGTATCTTAATTCGAACGTCCATGTAAGTATAGACCTGGCCTTCACGCTGTGTGCCAGAGAAGGGACTTAAAATCAGAAATTTAAAATTCAGAGTGAATTATGCTGCAGATTTGACCCAAATGAAACTGCTTGACAATGTTCCTTGTGCTGCCAGGTAAATATACCATGCAGCTATGGGGCCTGTTTTCTGCTCATGAGAAGTCCCCATTCATATTTCATAGGAATTCACGTCTACTCCTTGTTGCTCTGTGTGACCATTTAGAAAGGAAGGTATAGATGCTGTTTAATGTGTTTGCAATCTCTGTTAAAATGTTCCGCCTCAGAGGCTACTTGGGAAGAAGCACAGAGCAACTTGACATCTGCTATCACAGTTTGTAACTATTTTCCCCCCATATTTGGGGGGTGAATTTCAAGGCTTCTGAATTAATAGCCTTGGCAAGTCCTGGGTAGACAGGTGTTCTCTGTCCCGGTCATCTGATGCACCATCCATCTTACACCCCCCCCCGCCTTGTTGTTCCGCTGCTAGCTGGCCCCTGAGCATAGACTGGCAATTGGGCCAAATTGTGCGGTTGTTTCTGTGTTGTGGATTAACGTTCATTGTAGGATGAGCTCATCCGACTCAGTCTCATCAGGGAGGTGGTTAGGATTTGAACCTCTCTCAGGAAAGATTGAAAAACCAACACAAAAGGAGGACGTTCACTCCTTCCTCCACTGCTGACTGACCCTGCTTGGTGCATTGTCATGGATGGCTAAGACAGGGCTATGTGAATTGTGGGGGCTGAGCTTATGTTCCCCAAAAGACCGTCATGTGCAGTTCCAAATGAACCTGCGTCTCGGTGGTGGTGTGAACCAGGGTGAGGTACACGTGTGGATAATGCATGAAGTGTTATTGTATAGCGATACTAGAGATCAGCTTCTCTAGGTCTGCAATTCAAAAACACGTCCCTTGAAAGTAGCCTGTCTTGGGACCAACCCCTCCAGACAGGAGATGGAGAAATGCTGATCTCAGGAGTAGGAAGGGGGGACCACTGTGTCGTAGGCTCCTATTGTGTGGCGTAGACTCACATCCTAAGTATAATCCTGGTGGAGACTCGAGAAGGAAACAAACAGGAAAAGGTAAATTGGTGGGGAGGGGGGAGGAAATGGAAGGGGAAAACTCCTTCAGGAAAGGGCTGCTCTAGTATACTGAGGGGTACAGAAAGACACCCGGCATCCTTCGCCTAGGAAGTAACTGCCCGCAAGTTGACTTCACAAAAAATGACTTTCAGTCACGCTTGGGTGAAAATGTGGAAGAGAATTTGAGGGGAGCTGAGCTGTGTCAGACAGGAGGCCTGCTTGTTAGTTAACCTTCAGAGTGCTGCTAGAATGGTTTTTGTCTGTAACCACTTGTTCCCGTCTCTCCTGCTGCTCTTTAATTGGCGCTCGATGCTTTCTTAAATCTCCTTTCAGTTTGTAATTGAACGGGAGGGCTGTGCATATTACAGGAGACACCAGTCTTTTCCTACCCAAACCAATTCTAATTTTAATCCAGCTGTACCACCTTGTCATAGGATGTATGGACCCCCACACTAGCCCAGCAACCAAAGGGTTAATATAGGCATTGGTGGCAGCTGCTGATTGGCAGGCGCTCAGCCCAGTGCGGAGTAGGGTTGCCAGATGGTTTAACCAAAAATACTGAACACCCCCCCCCCGCAAAAAAAAACACTGGGGAAAAAATTCTGTTGAGGAAAAAAAACGGGGGGGGAGGCCAAAGTTGTTGAGGAAAAAAAAAAAGGACCCCGAGAGTTAAGCAAAAAAAATACAAAAAATAAAACAGCATGGCCCCTTTAAGAAAAGTCTTTAGGCTTTTTGCCGGTGGCCATCTTGTTTTCTTGATCAGACCCAGAAGGCAGCTTCCCTGCGGAACCAGATAAGCGGGGGCGGAGGGGGGTGCTGGGCCTGGTTGCTGAGTGTGTGTAGGGTTGTCAGGTGTCCCGCATTTTTGCTTCCTGGCAGGGGGAAAAAAAAAATCAGAAAGTACCGGACATTTTAGGTGTTCGGTATTTTCTGAATTTTTTTTACTGGACAGGAGGCAAAAATACTGGCCACCTGGCAACCCTAGAGGAGGGGGAGAATAAAAAGGCTGGGAAGCAGAGGGAAGGGGCAGCTACTAGAGAAGTGAGTAGGCTGGAGAAAGGGGTGTCTGCCTGCAAGCAACTGAAGAACTGCCCAGATACAACAGCCCTGTAAGGGTCGAACTGACCAACGGGCAGGATTCAGAAGTGTGTAGGTCTGGGTTCCCCCTGACACTCTTGGGAATGGAGACGGGCGTTTCAGTCACTGCTAGGCCCCAGGAACAGACTGACGGCATGGATGGGTGTTGTACCACCCGTGGCCAGAGGGGGCGCCATTGTGCCAGTGTACTCCCTCTCCAAGCAGTCATCTTCCCCTTTGCTTGTCTGGCCATTTCCCTGTGCTGGTGAAGGCTAACAAGGCCAGATTCCACCCTGGCTCAAGAGCATTCCCTGTGAACACATCAGACGCCAGCGCCACCGCACCGAGGGCTGACCGGACCAGGTGAGGCCAGGCCCTCTTGCTGTTCTGAAAGGTAGAATGAGGGCAACAGCAGATGGGGCTGCATCACTATCAGGTAGCGCGATCAGGTTGCTGCCAGCCGTGTTTAAAAATAACCATCTGGTGGAGCCTGTAATCCCTTTCAGAAGTGCTGCGAGCCTATTTTAATTGGTCGTTTTAGTTGTCATGGCAGATAGCTGTCCTTGGGCAAATGCAATTAGGCTCCTTTGACTCTGCAAATATGATGATGAGCAAATACAATTAATTCTGTGTGCAGGAGAGGAAATGGAAGATCAGCTCCTATAGACTGTTTCCTGTCCCTCTTACGCGCGCCGCGTTGGGCCTGTCTAAACACAGTTTGCGTCGGTTTAACTAAAACTAGTTCTTGCGCAAACCCCACCTATGGGAATGCTTTTAGTGTCTTAATATTGGCTATGTGGATTGAGCTTGCACCTTTAAATTTACCAGTGTAAATGCACCTACTATAAACCGGGTTTGTGTCCCCATGAAGGGTTTTGCGGGGCTTAACTAAACTGGCTTCAAATAACACCTTTCATTACTCCAGTCCTGCTTTGTGTGGCGAAGCAGGCCTTTGGAACTACATCTGCAGTGAGCCCTCCCCCGAGATGTAAAAGGCGTGCTGGGAAACATGTTAATGGAGACGCGGTCATTTAATGTATATATTAAGGGAAGTGGGTGGCTAGAAAACGCTGACTCCGGAGGGAAAGCTGCATTTTGCACAGCTGCACCAGCTCTGTGGAAACGTGTGTGTGAATGCACATGAAGTAGGGACCAAAGCTCTGCTTGACTGTAGCAGCCTTACGTAGAAAGGGGGGGCCAGATTGCAAAGGTGTTATGTGCCTAAGCCCCGCAGGCTTCTGGGTGAGAAGTGCCTGAATACATGTGAGAATCTGGACCTCCCAGCAGCACACTTATTCCCTGGGCATCTCCCACCAAGCCTGGGGCACCCTCCGTGGAATCAGAGCAGGGGTGGACAAAGGCCAGGTTTGATTTATTCCGTTGACTAAGGCATGGAATCAAATCAATTACTGTCCAAAATTGGGCTTGGGTGGTATCTAGGCTTTGTGCTGGCTCTCTGCACTGGGGTGGGTTTCGCCCTGGGTGCAGACACATGCTGTGAAGAGTCCATAATGTGAACTCGGCTTGCATTCCAGATTAGTCTCCAAAATCTGCTTCTCTGTCACCTGAAAGCACGGCCCTTCCTCCACTGAATACCCCCAGGCAGGGGAGCTGCCAGTTGAAAGATGACAAAGATGGGTGGCATGTGTGGGTCAGGTCTGTGCTTGGGGTCCCTGCGTGTGCTCTGTGGCGGCGGTAGGGAACTATTCTGGGTCAGCCTCGAGGCAGCTCCCTTTGCTCCCCGCATTCACCCTCAGGCCGGCACAGCCTGCTTAAGATGAGCTGAGGGGTGGGAAAGAAACTACGTGCAACATTGGCAGCCACAAACCCTCCAAAATCAGGAGTTTGAGTAGGGCAGAGCAATGGCAGGAACAGAAATCTAGAGTGGAAAATAGTTAGCAAAACCCTCGTGTAGATTTGAACAGCCAGCGAGAATTCTGTGGGCTTTCCGGTCAGTGGGCAGGGAGCCACCCTGGCGCAGTCCCAAGGATAGCTGCTTTTTCTTTCCTCAGGCTCAGCAAAAACTAGAACTTTCTACCGGTACATTATCCTTTTCTAAACCTCTCATGGACTGCACTGCATGCTTTGTCACTCATTTAATTTACAGCCCATGGTCATGGCTCTAAATGGTATGATGCAGGTCTTGCATAGAGAGATTACATGGATTTTGTCCAGTGAATGTGTTAGTTATATTCACACATTCAGCTGTTCTACTTTAGCAACTACTAGGAAACATATATTAATAGGAGAGAACCCCTCAGCTCTGCTAGTTTTGGTGACCAGGCTTAGTTCCTGGAACACTTCAAGTTTCAATAAGTAGGGATCACTCTTCCTTTCTTGTCTTAGTTCTTTCATCGTGCCTGTATCTCAGAATCTTTTTAGAATATTCATGTCCTCTCCCACAGCGCCCTTATTTCCTCTCTCTCCCATGTGTCCGGACATCTACAGAATCAAAGCCATCCTTAAAAAGAAGGCAAACTATTAAATAAAATAGGTACAAAAATGACAAACCGCTTGCGTACAGCTTGAGTTCCAGCTTTCATTCTTGTTTACCAAGGACCAGACCCTGTCTGGAATTCTCTGTGGTATGCAGCGACATCTAGTGTCTGAGTTATATACAGCAAGTAAACATGCTATTATATCATGCATGTATTTCCTACACCTCTCTTTCTTCCAGAATATTGCTCAATCAGTCCCATCCTATCACTACTGCCTCTTCTGCCTTATCTATTGGTGAACCCTACCCCCTACTCCTCTTACTACTTAGGGATGCCAACATTCCTGACTGGAGAAACCAGACACCATTTACAGCAGTGGCATCCAGGTGCAAATTGGCAGTGGTCTGGGAGCTGGGCTCCCAGATCTTGGAATTAGGGGGGCCCTGGGAGAGTGCTCTGTCATAGAGATAGGTATGACTGCAGATGCCACGGACGTGGGGGCACAGAGGAGGACAGAAGGCATGGAGAATGGTGTGGAGAACAGGGCGGGATCCAGGAGGCGGCCAGCCATGGGGGCAGGGCACTGACAGCTGCATCCCAAGGAACTCTTGAGGCTCGCTATTAAAAAGCTGACCGTGCGTGGCTGTAAGTAGCTACCGCAGCGCGCATGGCCTGTAACAGAGCGCGTAAAAGGGGCGTGTGAGAGAAAGCAGAGCCCAGGGACGCTGCGGTATTATTTTAGCAATAGCTTCCACTGCTGAGGCGTCGAACCTTGGTGACAGAAAACGTGAAGATACCCACAATGCAATGCTTCCTGCGTTGCACAGACACTGACGCCATTTCAGTAAGATGCTGCGTAGAGGCTGCCAGGCCCCTCGGCATCCACGCAGGCATTACACCAAATGAATACGCTCTCCATTGTGCGCTAAAGAACCGCTGACTTCAAATTAGCATGCTACAAAATCAATGGGAGCCAGTAAGTGGATTAAAAACAGACCAACTGACGGATCTCAGCGTCATTGTTAATTAGATAGAGTCTGGGAGCAGGGTCTCTCAGAGACGGGTTCCCAAACCAGCGCTGCTCAATATTCTATAGAGAGGGGGCAGATTACAGCCTGTGAGCTCCATCCGGCCCATCGGACACTTCAGTCCGGCCCTTGGGATCCCACCAGGGAGCCAGGTCTGGACAGTCTTGCCAGGATGAGCCAGCCCAATTCCTGGGCACCATGGCAAGCTCCCGGCCTCTCCCCTGCAACCTCAGGTTGGGGAAGGGGGTGGGGAAGGTTGGATGGGAAGGGAGTTCAGGTGCAAGGAGGAGGAAGGGAGCTAGAAGGGGTTGGATAGGAAACAGGAGGGTGGATAGAATGAGGTGGGCAGTCCTAGGGTGGTAGGCAGAGGTTGGGGAGCAGGAGTGGGATGGACAGAGGGCAGGGGCCAGGCCCCACCTGGTTGTTTGGGGAGGCCCATCCTTCCCTGCCTGGCCCTCCATACCGTTTTCGTACCTGATGTGACCCTCAGGCCAGAAAGTTTGCCCACCCCCTTCTCTTCTCAATAATCAGGAAGAAGACGTAAAACCATTAGGTAACTTGCAGGTCACACAGATTGGAGGGGAAACTCTGAAGGACAGAGGACTTCGTAAGATTGGGTCTCATCAAACATATTTTAATGCAAAGACTTGGATCAAAGCAAAAAGAACGAAGGCCATAATCACAGGCGAGGGGACTGTGTTCTGGAGAATAGTGACTCTGGAAAAGAATTTAGGAGTCATGGGACCCAGGTTAGTCCAATCAAAGAAGGCTAAGATACCCCTGCCTCCATCTGTAAGTAGCAACAGGGGAAGAAGACCCTTGACACTAGCTGATAAAGTGCTAACGAGATCCAGGGGCTGCAACCTGAAGTTGACAAAATTCAAACAGCTGCCGAATCCATGGGACTGCAACTGTTTCCCAGGGAGGCTCTCTCCTGGAACGAAATGATGAAATAGGTTCTCCGCTACTTGGAGTCTTGGAACAAAAGCAGTCTCCAGTGATTAGGCTAGATACAGAAATCGCTGGGTGAAATTCTCTGGTCTGTATTTTGCAGAAGTTCTGACTACATGACCATCACTTTCCCCTGGGCTCTTAAAATCTGTGGATCAGGTACTGGGGGGTTGCTGTGGACAGCACAAAAGTGAGGGACCACTGCCAAAAAAGCAAAACCCCTGTATCCAAGAGCAGATGCATCCCAGCCACTCCCCAGTCCTGGCGGGATACAGAGCAGGAGAGGAAGCCTACCTGGGAGGAGGGGCAGAGCATTCTGCATTTATTTGCTGAGCTAGAGATCCGAGGTCAGCGTTGCCTCTGTCTAATTCTCACCTGCCACCTTTGATATGGCCGTCTCACATGTGTTGCTTGGCAACTGTGGCAGAATCGTGCCCTATGAGCTGGCACAGCCCCCTCGAGGAAGGGGGGAAACGGGGTTTTGATTTTTGGTCCCAGTCCACTGCTAATTTTATTTAGTCACTGATGCACGATATTGATTTCCAGGCAGATGTAAAAGTCTTCCCAGCTCCGGGGGGAATTTGGGGATGCATTTAAATTCCATCTGTTGATTACAGCTCTCAAAGGTCGCGTATGTAATTATGTAGGCTTCTTGGGGGCGTTTAACCCCTTGTTCGGAGAGACAGAAACAGGACTGCCAGAGGCATAGCGGAAGTGAGAGAAGAGAACAAAATGGGCAGATCTTCGTTTGGTGTGAGGTATCTGGGGCTTTGGTGGAGCTGTCCCTGCTCAGTTAGCTCATTTGGCTTCAGTGAGGTCACACTAGAGCGGAACCTGGCCCCTAATGAAAAGGAGATGGCTCCAGGTAGCAATTAGGGATGTAAAAGGTTAACCGATTACTCGATAAGCATCAGCCTAACCAGGATGCTTAGCCGGTAACCAGGTAACCGGAGGGTCGGGCCCAGCGGGAGCAGCCCTCCCCTGCCCATGGCTCAGCGGAGCAGCCCCCACCACAGAACCCCAGTGGATCTGCACCAGCTATCCACGGATAACCGGTCAAATGATGAAAATTATATCGTTTAACTTTTTTAATGGGTATTTATATCCCTACTAGCAATCCAGTGGTTACATACTGAAGGGCTGGGGGGGTGCCTTTATCCATAACAGTTGCTTTAAACTAGTTTCTTTCCTGAGGTCCCTGGTTGCATGGTAGGGATGAAGTGGTGGGACATTGCCTATAAACATCACCAGCATAATCCCCATTTGCTAGTTTATTTTCTTCTGGATGTTAAGTTCCCTTTGTGTACCAGAGGTGCATCACTCTACCTCCCTGGGCAGGTTGTGTGCCAATTCACATGGACTTCCCCTCAAAGCCATGTCCCTCCCTTCTCTGCCGCGTGTATTTGTGTCTAGCGGGCACCTGCTCTGGCTGGCACCTTTCACGCAAGCTAAATATGAACTAAGGGTGAGACTTTTTAAAAGGGCTTTGCTGGGTCAGGCACTCTTAATTCCCCTGATTTTCAGTGGTGCCTTAGCACACACACACACACACACACACCAGAGCAATAATACCAGCAGCTCAGAAATCTACTGACCAAACTGTTTTCTAGCCGAAAAGGTGGATTGCTTTCGTTGAAACCATGTGGGGAAAGTGGTGCAAAGGATTCTGAGATGTAAGTGCCCAAGAGGGGGAAACTGGATTTAGGGTCCCAGATGGAATCTTATCAGATCCCCTTGGTACAGAGTAGGCCTGCCGTGCACTCCTCTCTATCTATTTACCCTTTGCCATAATAGAAGAGGTCAGCTGATGGAATTAAACGCGGAATGAATAACAACAGGGAATTCTCTTCACACAAGGTCTAATTCAATTAGGCTTGCAGGATGCTGAAGCAAAAGTGTCAGTAAGATTTTCTAAAAGGGATTAGCCCCCTAACCAAAGGAGAATAGGATTTGGCAATTATATTGGCTGTGATGATAATTCTATGGGATACTTAGCCTTTCGAGTTCAGGCACAAACTCATTGCCAGATGGGGGTTAGGGTGAAATTTGCCACAGTGGAATAGTATCAGAGCAGAAGGAACGCGAGCCACTTTTTCCTCCTTCCTCTGAACCCTCCATTATTACCCCCTGCTGTAAACAGGATACCTGACTATTGACGGGATACCTGTAAACAGACTATTGGTGGGATAGTGATGGGCCAGCATTGCGATGGGATTTCCTTTGGGGGATAGCTCATGACACTATACTGCAATCTGGCCCTGTTGTACTCGTGATTTTTCTGGAGTTCAGTCCTGGTGGTTTCGAAGACTGAGGAAATAAAACTGAAAACCTTTGAGTTGAAAAATAAGCAGTTGTGAATGTTGGGACAGAACAAAGACTCACTGGAGTAACTCCACATGGCGTTTCATAGAATCCTAGAACTAGACGGGACCTCGAGAGTCCCCTGCCCTCACGGCATGACCAAGCACCATCTAGATCATCTCTGACAGGTGTCTATCTAACCTGCTCTTAAACATCTCCAGAGATGGAGATTCCACAACCTCCCCAGCCAATTTATTCTGGTGTTTAACCACCCTGACAGTTAGGAAGTTTTTCCTAATGACCAACCTAAACCTCCCTTGCTGCAATTTAAGCCCATTGCTTCTTGTCCTGCCATCTGAGGCCAAGGAGAACAATGTTTCTCCCTCCTCCTTGTAACACCCTGTTAGATACTTGAAAGCTGCTGTCATGCATGCAGGAGAGAGCATTAGAGGAGGCCATGCTACTAAAGCTAAACTGGAGCTTTATTACCACAACTATCGAGAGATGCTTCCTACAGCCTTCTCCAACCTCGTTCCTCCTGCAACTTGCATTCTCCTTCCAGGTTCCATGCAGAGTGCTACCCTTTGGACAGTGGAATTATGCTAGCATGGAAGGTGGTCCATGACTTCTTCTCGTGGCAGTTAAATGTGAGAGGGGCCAGCTAGCTACTGGGGGAAGGCAGCTCTCATGCACCCATTGACAAAAGAGGTGCTCTCGTATCTCATGTACCTGCATGGTCCCCGTTACAAGAAGGCATGTGAAGTATTCCAGTATTAAGACATTTATTCTCACAACTTCCCCACCAGGAAGCTAGATGGAATAAGGCTCCTGATTTGTGGGTTGCCAGGTGTCCGGTTTTTTTGGAAAAAGGGATCCTGGCTGAGCAGGCTGCTAACTGTTCAGTCGATGGCACAGTAGGGCTAAGGCGGGTTCCCTAGCTCTGTATGGCCTCTGGAAGCCGCCAATGTGTCCAGTGAAAGCGAGTGAGGATGAGAGAGAGCAAGTGATGGGAGGCGGGGTCAGGGCCTTAGACAGGGCAGGAGCAGGGCTTTGGGGGCAGGGCTAGGGTATTTCCTTCTGTGTGATTAGAAAATTGGCGGCCCTGATCTGGAATTCTAGACTAGTATTTAATCACTGGTCCACCTTTCCTCTTGTATGGCTTTCTGCTTTTCAGTGACGCCCAGGCAGAAACTCCCAACACCTGAAACGTAACAAACGTTTCTTTTCTACAGCTGGGAAGAGATCTTTGGCAGTAAATGCCAAATAGTTATTTGAAACCTTATGAAGTGGAGACTTCATTTATGAGTGTGTAATGCACAGCCAGGACCCAAGGGAAAGGATACCTAACAAAGGGGACAAGAGCAGTCCTATTTGTGACTGAATTACAGCTGAACGAAAAGTTTGTTGCTCATAAGTATGGTGCCAAGTGAAGACCCCAGCCATGTGGGAAGCCTTTTGGCCTCTGAATGCTCAGAATTCACCCTTCCCTATTTTTATTGGGAAGATTGTTTCTAACTGTATTTATCGTGCACCTCCAATGATCCTATTGCCTCTTCTCCGCAATGCATCAAGTGTCCGATTCATTGACGCATACCAGCTGTTCTGTGCCGCTCTGGGTAGGCAACATGCAACCTGCATACCCTCTGGTTGTGGTGCACTGTCCCATCTAGTGGCACCGAGCTCACTGACAAAAAAAAAAGAGTATGCTACAGCCTTAGCTACCAGCTAGCTGGCTTTTGGCTCCTGCTTTAGCAGCACGTATACTAAACTCCAGAAGTCCCAGGTTCTATTCCGCCTGCAAATGACCAGGGTCTGGGTACAAAAGCAGGCAGAAATGCACCCTTGCCAGGTAAGAAAGTCAGTTCTATGGCTTCTTTGCCCATCTGGAGTGGCACAGCGGTTGGAGCATCCCGGTGAACACAGGCTGTCGTTTCTGAAATTGCTTTTTTAATGCTCATTTGCAAGAAAACCCTTGTATCGTATAGCAGATCTTACCCGGGGCTTGTTGCTAGCTACCTACAGTGTATAAACCCCCCAACCTGCCATCTCATGAGACACACATCTTGCACGATATTTGACATTTCCGTCGGAGGTCTGATTAGGTTAGATTTTCCTATCTTCTCTTCCCCCTGCCTTCTTGACTGCTGCTGTGAGATGGATGGGGCTGCTTGTGCCAGCTGCTCCAAGCTTTCCTCCAGTGCAATCTTATTGCCAGGCATTTCTCTTTGGGGATGTGGTTGGGTCATCCAGGGGTCAACTGTTCTGACACATTTCTGGCACGCTGACAAGATCTGGGAACTCACTACGGCTCCTCCCGTCCTTCCCATGCTCTTTGAGCTCACCAGTGGCTGCACGCTAGCTGTGTGCAGAATGAAATGTATGGAACGTATTGGTTTCCCAGTCAGTCACAGCTGTTTCCTGGAAACAAGATAATCTCTTGGACCTTCACCCTCTCCTCTTTTCTTTATCAGGAATTTAGCTAAATGCATCAATCTGGTTAGAGAGGTGATATAAGTAATTCGCCATCTCAGGCCATTGGCTACAGAGTGGGAGCAGACTTTGGAGAGGCAAGCACAGCAAAGTTAGGGGTCTGAGAAGGTAGACACAATGGCAGAAGGAAAATAAGCTTTGAAATGCTTCAGTGGCTAATGTTAAACATCTGCACGTGTAAGCTTGTGTGACTGGGGCTGGCCTATTTGCTGACTGGGATTGGCCGGCGGGCTCCGCCAAAGCTACAGAAAACTCCCCCCCCCCCATAGATGGAGAGGCCATAGAATTCGGGCACCAGCTGACTGGGAGGGACAAGAAATGAAAAAGCAAGCCTGGGGCAGCTGGTCCCTGGATCAAAATGAGGGAATTGATGGAGGCCGTGGGGCAGAGAATCCCAGAATATGCCTGTTTCTCTGAGGAGCCAGCTCTGGTGCCCAAGGCATTCTGACTATCCACAGAGAGGGGACAAGGGTGCACATTTTTTGGCACGAGACTGCCATTGCACCTCGGACATGGAGAGACCCACCCGCCTGCGGGCACTGGAAAATAAATGGCGTGCCATGCTCTGGCTGTGCCTTCTTTGCCAGAACATTCACAAGTGTCCTGTGGCTGCATCAGAGTGAGAGAATTGTGGCCAACTTTCCTCGTCGGGTTAATTTTGTCTCCAGTTTTAGACTAGTACAAAAATATCCACATTTGCATATTTTTAATCTCCTCATCTGCATCTCTCATTTCCTGCTAGATTGTTAAAGTCTCAAAGAAGGAGCAACCCACTCCTAACCCCTTTCCTGACTGTAATTAACCTA
Organism: Pelochelys cantorii; assembly: GCA_032595735.1. Classification (NCBI taxonomy): domain Eukaryota; kingdom Metazoa; phylum Chordata; order Testudines; family Trionychidae; genus Pelochelys; species Pelochelys cantorii. The sequence goes on from CM064330.1 coordinate 127,582,503, forward strand.
CTGTAAGCCAGTGTTTCTCAACCTTTTTTAATAAAGTACCCCTTTTTCAAAAAAAATATTATAAGTACCCCCAGTACTTACAGTTTTCAGACACACACATTTTTTTTCTACCATTGCAACACATTTGTTTAAACAGCTTAATCGTCACCAGGCAGGCGATGAAATTTTTGGGCGTAAAAAGGACAAAAATAATAAAGCGCTGTAAAACTTAGAACCAAAATTCAGTTTTCTCCAAATTTCAGTTGTGTTGACATACCCCCCAGACTTCTCTTGAGTACCCCTGAGGGTACTTGTCCCACTGGTTGATAAACACTGCTTTAAGCCATTTCCCCTGAATGGGTCCATTCTACCTCCCCATCCAACGCTTTTTCTGACAGCATCTGCTGTAGCACCGGCGCCGTTGCTTCTGGAAGCTGTTAGAACATGCTCAGTCCCTGAGTGTGATGGTCAGGTTTTATCTGACTTCCTGTAATGAAAAAAAAGATGTCGGCTGCAGTGAGCTAAAGAAAAAGCAGCTTGGTGGGTTTTAATTGAGTGGCAGATGTATATAAATAGCAAGCACGCAGGTGTGGCGGGGGATGTTGGAGGCGAGTATGGAGTATGCATGCAGAACTCTGGGCATCTGGAATAAAGAGATTTTCAGCCTTGTTTAGAGGTTTTCAGAGATGAAAGGATCCTTTAATAATTTGCTCTGATGTGTCTAGGACAGGCCATAGAATTTGACTAACTCCACCACTGAGGAGGAGGGAATTTTATGTAAGTAAGCATCTTGGAATCGTAGCTGAATCGTGCTTGTTGCTATCCTCAATCTAATGATTTTTTTCCATAGTTGTTTTTGTACCACCACCCTTACAAGTCAAAGGTCTTCTTTGCCCTCCACCCCCATATTACATTTGCTCATTGGTAGCTTTCTACCTTTGTCTCTTGACCCTGATTAAGCTCTTGGCTCTAGGTTGGCCACTCAGTATGTGCTCTGGAAAGGATTTGTAAGGAAGGCCAGCATAATCCAAGTTGGTCATACAAACTGGGAATGACCACAGTTTGACTCAATGTGAAGGCCAAAATGCTATGGTCCTTTGGCGAGCCAAGTCCCTGTAGTGAATAGAGCTGAGTGAATAATTGAAGGGGTTTTTTTCAGTTTGGGGATTGGCTTTTAAATCCCTTCCTCCCCGCCCCCCAAAAAAATCTTGTTAACTTCAAACAACAACTGAAAGTTGTTGTGTGTTTTGTTTTGTTTCTTGATGGAACAAAAAACTAGCATTTTTTTCACTTTCAGGATGGGTTTTTTTTCCCCGCCCTTTTTGTTTGTTTAAAGATCTTGCTAAGTTCTGAAACAACATTTTCATTTTAAAACAAGCAGTCAACACGTTTCATTTTGAATGGCTCGAAACAAGCCATCTCAACTTTTTCAAAACCAAAATTCCATTTTTTTGGCCATAGCTATTTACTGCAGTCAATCCAAATTTCCATATAGTTTTGATTCCCTGAAAAATGCTGAAAATTCTTTCACCCGGTTCCAGTAGTGAATTAGTATAATCCAAAGCCCACTTGTGGATATCAATGGGAATCAATTTCTGACAAACACCATCGTGTTTTACTAGCTGGAGGTCAGAGTGGGATGAATAGTTCTGTGGGTAGAATAATTGTCTGGGGGTCAAGCCTAGCTCTTCCACGGACTGCCCTGTTTGACCTTGGGCAAGTCACTTAATCTGCTGTGTACCTCAGTTTGCCCCATCCGTACAACAGGGAGGATTCTATTGCTCTACTTTGCAGGGGTGTTGTGGGGATAAACTCCATCAATGGCTGGGAGGTGCTCTGCTCTAAGGTGATGAGGGACAGGTAGAGCAGACAAAATCTCCACTACAGCAGCAGCAGATTTGGAGATTCGAAGTGCTGTTATAGCAGAGATTTAAAAAATATCCTTTAATTCTACACAAATACAAAAACGTGACTGACTTCAATAACAGCAGCACAGGACAATATGAAAGGAAGAGAATTAAATGCCCAGTGCGTGGCGACATAGACAACCAAAATGGGCCAACGTTTTCTTTACCATTTAAAGGCTGGAGGTGGCTTGATTTTGCACTTCGTGTTTCCATCCGTTGTTTGTCACAGAAGCATAGAGACCTCGCCCCACGAGGGTCATGTGCCACACAGAGGAAGCATAGTAGATTGGCTTGACCTCCAATTGTCCAATGAATGCAGTGAGTTGGCTTTGCATAATTTGTAGAGGGGGCAAATTTTCATCATTCAAATGTGGATGTCGAACTGGTCAGGTGTGATACCGCTAAAGCCTGTTTTGTATCCCCTCCTTGGCTATAGAGTTAAAAATGAAAAAAGGCTTCTAGGCCCTCTGAAACTAGACCGCCTGCTGTTGTGTTCTCCACCTAATCCTCTATGCCCCAAATCACTATGGGTTTTTTCCCTTTCCCTGGCTTCTGACTGGCTCTGAGGGTGCTGCCCAGCCCTAGCTGGCTGTGTTGCCAGTTCTTTTGATTTTTTTTTTAATATTGCACTAAACTTTTACTCCCCTCCTTCCAGCTTTGTTCCCCAGTTGCTGCTGTGTTTACAGGGTCGTCCTCTAACTTGAAAGCAAGCACTCAGCCACAAGGAATCTGTGGAAATTGAATTATCTTGCTAAAAAGATCCGCACGTTTGATGAGCCCCTTTGGACCTGGGAGGAAACGTTTGAGAGGTCTGAGGCTAGCTGCTACGCAAGGGTTTCAGACTTGTCTCCAACCGGGATGGAAAACGAAGCAAACGTGGGTGTCCTGCCTAAAACCATCAGCTTTGCTGGAGAGACTGTTGAAGAAATATATTACTTGGGTGGTCCCCAGGAAAACTGACTGTCTCGCAGATCGGTGGGTGGAGAGAGAGGAATGCTGGAGCAATCCCTGTCTGACATCAAAGATGCACAATGAAAATCCACATAAATCCATCCGCTCTGACAGGTGACAGCAACTCTTAAATGTACAGCTGGTGTAATAATGATAAACATCAAGGCTTGAAGGGTTTTTCTATGTGACTCTTTTCCAGCCCCCTCGTTCTTTTGGCGAATGAATTTTTATTCTTATCCGTCCTTGGGGAATAGCTGGTTCTCTGTAGAAATACCAGTATTTGATTTATCGTTTTCATGAATAAGAATATTAATGACTTACTCTTTGCTATTCATTGTCTTACTGTTTTAAAAAGCCTCAGTAATCCAACTAATTAGGAAGCAGAAATATCGCCAGGTAATTGAGGCAACAACTCATAAAGTGCATATAATAGATAGATACAGTTCCTAGAAAAGCCCATCTGATAAATTGTTTGTATAAATAATAGTAAATAACTACTATTCTTGTGAAGTGGAAGGCCATTCCTGAACACTTTACAAGCAGAAAAGGGGTTAAATTTGCAATAAATAATTTGCCTGGGTCTACTTAGAACCTTTTAAAAAAAAACCTCACAAACTTTTAGATCAATATCTCAGGAGGTGCAAGCAGTCCTCTTCCTCAAAGTGGAAGTATTTGAAGGAATGTTGCTAGATAGGAGAAGTTATTAAGTAGTGTCATCTCTTTATTCCCATGCTCGGCATTTTGTGTCTGGCATGGGGAACGACTCACCAGGCTTAACGGAGATGTGAAAATACCACTCACCCCAAAAATCACTGCCCGTCATTCATCACACAGAAGAGGCTGGCGCGGAATTCCAACCCAACAAGAGAAACTCCATCTTTTGTATGTCTCTGGTGTGAATGTGAAGATAACTGTAAATCTGCCTGAGAATTGTCTTCACATCTGTTGGTATATGGTCAGTAGCTCTTCAAACTTCCTTTTCATAAAGACATGTTGTGAACCAGTATTTATTAACGGTTCCTATAAGTTCTCCTGCAGTAGGTAACCCAGACGCTCGCAACAGATCACTGACTGCCTATTAGTTCCCATTGAGCTAAAAACTTGACATTTTATGCACTCCTCCTTTACAGGCCAAAGAGCAAACTTCAGAAACATGACACTTTGAATCTGGCCAAGATCCCCAAGAAGTCATCGCTCATTTTTTTAGTGGAATGCAACCAGTCAGGTGCCCATGCATGTTTGTTGCAGGTAATATTTAAAAAAAAAAAATTATACCAGTTTCTTCTGCAAGTCAGTAATGTGGGTATCAGGCTTTCAGTCTGAAGAGCAGTAATTCTGCTGAGGTCACCCGTTCCGTTTGTCAAGTGTTTAGACAGGAGCAGAGGCAGAAAGATACTTACCAGGAAGATGATTATAAAAACTACATGAGTGTCAATGTTCTGCGCTGCTGCCTCGGAGGAGGTGATCGCTCATGGATGGCTGTACGTGCAGCCAGACGAACGTGCATGAGAAATAAGGTGTACATTTTTAACAGCCAGGATGATTTGCCATTGGAGCAAACTTCTGAGGGAAATGGTGGATTCTACATCTCGTGATGACTTTAGAGCCAAACTTTTCTGCTTGTTAGGGCATGTCTACACTAGGAAACTATTCTGAAAGAACTAAAATCGATTTAATAATTCTTGAAATAACAATATCGAAATCGTGTGTCCTCACTATGGAGAAGCCTTGAAATTTGTCCAAGACTGGCCCCTTTAGCGTGGACGTGCTACCTCCGACTTAGAGCCTCAGGAAGTGCTGGGCAGTAATTAGTTTGAATTACTCTGGGGAATAGTTTTTTCAAAATAGCAGCACCAGAGCGTCCACACTATCGTTATTTCAAAATAATTATTTCAAAATTAGCGTTATTCCCCGGGAAAAGCAGTACAGATTTCAAAATAAGGGGCCCGTTATTTTGAAATAATAGGCTTGATAATATGGACACTCCACTTATTAATTCTACCTAAGGGGGGTTATTTTGAAATAAAGCCCTTGTGTAGACCAAGGTATAACGGGGTGAGATTTTTCTGGCCTGTGATACACAGGAAGTCAGGCAAAATGATCTTTACCCTTAAACTCTATGAAATTCTCATGGTTTCACTAGGGACATGTTTGACCGTAGTAGAGACACAGGTGAGAAATTTTAAGTTAAAGTTTTACACAGCCCATCAGCACTGGGTCTGAGCCCTGTCCAGGTAATGTTGATTGCAATACCGAAGTCCCTAGTGGAATTCATGGAGTTTCTGGCACTCATCTCCTGGTTTTTCAAGATAAAAATTCTGTTCAGGATTGATTTGCTTCATGATTTTGTTTCTGTTTTCATTTTTTTTTCTTTGGGGGGCTGATTTGGGGAGAAGGTGTGGCAACCTGGAGCATGCTGTTCTTGTGACAGAAAGGCCTTTTTGATGGAGAATGGTTTGCAGTGACAGAGGAGTGTGCCTTGGAGCACACGGTATGGTTAGGTGTAAAGCTTTGATAGCCAGGCGTTTGGGGTGGCTGTACTACGTGTGAATGGTGATGTCCTCCTTCATCTCCCTCCGTAGCCATGCTGAGAAGCTTGCACCTGGAGTGTTCCACTCAGACCAATGCTAAAACAGGGCACAGACAACATCTGCACAAGGAGTGGATGGGAGGAGATACCACCAGTAGAGTTGAGTGCGAAATGGAATTTCCCGCCCATGGACAATTTCCCTCTCTATAAAAACAAAAAACAAACAAACAAAAAAACCCCCACACACTCCGAACTCAAAGGAAAATTTGACTACAGTAATTACTCGTTTAACACATGCCCGCTTAACACATTTTCACAATAGCACGATTTTATTTTTAAGGAACTTTTTTCGAATAACACGACCGTCCCCGAAATAACACGAAAATAATCAAGTGACGGACTACTTTGCGCGGTGGTATAAGTTGATGAAAACAGTGGTAATACGCATGCACGGATGAATACATGTGGTCACAGCATTCCTCCACTCACTCACATATTTATCTTTGTGTTTTAACAAACCACAGCAACATGTGTTGCTAGATATCTTATGCTGACGTTGACGACCCATCACCAACAAAAAATTGACTTTGCCACCACCATCTGAAATGCAACCCCCACCTTTTCCATTATTTTTAATGGGAAAATTGAACCCACATAGCACGTTTTCACTTAGCATGAACATTTTCAGAAACGCATCTGTAGTGTTAAATGAATTACTGTATGCACAATTTTTCACAGGAGGAACATTTTTCATAAATTGTGTATTGGAAGAACAGAAATTGAATTTTTCACAACTTTCCAGTTCTACTTCCAAAGTACCTGGTTCCCCAAGAATATTGGGGAGTGAGGAGTCTAACCACCCACCCCTCTTAGCAGTTCAGCTAATGGGCTTCCAAGGAGCTTCAGAGCTGTGGTTCCCAAGCCCCCATCAAGTCAGCTGGCCAGGAGCCAGGTGAGGGCAGGAAACCCAACGAGTTTCTCATGAGTTGCGTCCAGATGCAATACCTTCCCACAGAATGTTTCCATTTTAAGGAATCTGTCTTGGAATAATGTTCCATCAGAAAATCCAGCCAGATCTAATCGCAATCAAGAATGGATTCATTCTTAAGAAAAGGAATATTTTAAACTAAGAGTCAACAAAGCTGTAGGTATTACTGTCAGAATGCATCCTGCATTGGTCCTACAATGACCTTCTAGACAACCTCCAATAATAGGTTGTTTCTACCTCTAATTTCTGTAAGCATCCACGAAATGAGTGGTTAACCTGAGCATAGCTTTAAAGAAAGGGTGTCTAGACCAAGATACCTGTCATTTTAGAAACAGTCTGAATCCTCCTTTTTATTTCATGCCATGTACAGCACCAAACAAGATGAGCCTGAATCCACTCACTCTGGTTTCAGGGCTGGGACTAGTACACAAGCAGGACGAGTTGCATGGGGAGATGATCTCCTCCGGGTAATAGATAGACAGTCCATGCTGATTCCGTCAGCTACCTTGGGCAGTACTGGTCACAAGGAGGTCTGGGTGTGCAGTCTCTGGTCGGGTAAATAGACATGTATCAGTCCGTTCTCCCCAAGATGTCCCAGGGAGCAGGAATGGGTAAATGCTTGCCTGTCCCCGAGGAGTTCTCATGGGGGGTTCTCCTGTTCGACGGGCGTATGATCTCATTCGGTTTCCTGAGAAGGCCCGGGCAGCAGAGCCTTCACATGCATGGTTCTTTATCCCCATCTGAGCTAACTCCGCTCTTGCAGCTGTGCAGCTCACTCATTGCTCGACAGATGCAAGGGCTTGGCGAAGGCTTATTAGCTGGCTCTGACTCAACCCCTATCACACTGAGAACATGGGGAAAGCAAGTGGAAGAAATGGAAGTGGCAATGCCAGGCTTCAAAATGAAGGAGTCCGCCGTTGGTAGGTCTTACTAAGCCTCCATTGTTCCTGAATGACCAGGTAGCAGATGGTCCCAAGATTGCTTTCCTCATCTGTGTTTAACCAGGACCCCTTGAAGGCTTCTTTGGGGGTATGGCGCTCTCTAAAACTGTCCATGCCTTTCACATCTTCCGACAGGATTCTTGCAAAGATCCTTTGGAAGAACCACCGCCAATTCAGAATGCAGCTGTTTTCTTGCTTAGGGAGGTGGATGGCTGGGAAAATGTTAGCTCTGCATCTCTACCTTCCTGTTTTTGTTTCCAGGTGAGATTCAAGCTGTTTTGTAGAGTCCTAAATAGTGAAGGACCAAACACCTGAGGGGCCCACTTCCTCCTCCTGTGATAGATCAGCAAAGGTATTTGACCAAATGCCCCCACATTAAGGGACGGTGTTCATACAGGTTGAACCTCTTTAGTTTGGCACTTTCTGGTCCAGCAACCTCCGTGGTCCAGCATGATTTTAGTTTGTCCAATGTCCACTTATCATGGATGTGGCCCAGTTTCCCGCAGTCCCATAAAGTTTGTTTACAGCCACCAGTCCTGGCTGTCAGTGTTCTGTACTGTTATTTAGCTCGAATTTACCCCTAAATGTCCTCTAACAGCCCAGTAAGCAGTGGAAGTGTTGGTAATGCTGCTAGACAATACTGACCTCCTGTGGTCTGGAAAATTCTCTGGTTCGGAACCAGTCAGGTCCCGCGGGTGCCGGACTAGAGAGGTTCAACCTACAGTAAGAGGTCTGCAACTCTGGGATTGATCTGCTCATGTCGGCTGACAGAGCCTGAGTTGGCTACTCCCAGGCTTTTGAGGGTGGAGAAGGAAACGGAAAGACGTTTAAACAAGGTAAGGGGGGTAAGGAGAATGGTTTCTGTTTGTTTCAAGCGGCTAACTGTGTAAGGAGAAACTCTTGAGATTAGGATTAAATTGGTAGTGAGGATAGGTGAGTTTTATTGAATGAGCACCCCAGCAGTGGATGCGGCAGTATTTTTAAAGTTACTGTGTGCTTAAATGAATGTGTTCTGCATGAGATGACTCTATAAAAGTGTTTGGAAACTTACATGAATGCAGAATGTGGCTGCATGCTTCTCATTTAGACAGTTCTTGATGTTCTAGAACACCCATCGCTGTGTTGGATTGGGTGCTTAGGACAGAGTAATATAGGTGATAAACTGCACTATAAACTTTCTGGTGGAGCTTAAACTTGCAAAATCCTCAGCGATTTGGGATCTGGCTGAGGGAGTCCCCTTCTTTTCATGATAAGACTCTGTAGCTGCAAACAGCAGAGACACTTACGCTAACACCCTCTGGTTGAAAGGAAGCACAAGGGCGGCATGTTTTGGCTGGTGGAGTCTGACATTAGTGACCCTCTCGCTACAGTGCAAGACTTCTTTTAATGTTGCAGCGCAGATGCGAGTTTTTCTCTTTATTTTTTTCCCCCTCGGGCATATGCTTTTGTGCATTGGGGTTATGCTGGGTGGGGAAGTTTAAAGGGTATACCCTTGCCAGTGGGCATAGCATCACAGTATGAGTTTCTGGACACATGACACAGGTACGCTTTCACGTGGAAATCTGCAGTAGAACTTGGTTGTGTAGTAGCTAAGACAGCCCAGTTTAATTAGCCGGGATCAGTAAATGCGTCTCTTTGGATCACAGGCCCAAATGCGGCTATGAACAGAGCTGGATGGAATGTTTTGAAACAAATAGTTTATTCGCCCCAAAAATGCCATTTCAGTAGGGATGTTAAGTAGCGGTTAATTGGCTAATCAAGTAGTTGGTGGAACTAAAATGCAGCTCCACAGGCCCGTGCCAGCTGTGGCTCTGCCTCCCCTGCTCCTTCCCCCCCCCTCCCAGTGCTGCGAAGATGGTGCTGGGAGGAACTGGCTTTTAAGCAGGCTCCACCCAGCACTGGCTCCTGTTTCCCCCTCCCCCTTGCTGCCTCTGATACAGAGGCAGCAAAGGGGGGGGGGAGCAAGTAGTGGAGTAGTGACTTGGGCTTAGGCTTATTGGGTCATCAACTAGTCAAGTAATTGCTTACGGCCCTAAGTGTCAGTCAACCTAACACGAGTTAAAAATTTGACACGTGTCTTTGCAGCCATTCACAAAATGGCTGGAGGAGATGGGGTGGCTGGTGCTCCTTGCTCTCCTTTTAACCTTTTACCTAGTGAGTAGGGTGCTCACCCAGGATGAGGAAGATACAGGTTCAAATCCCAAGTCCGGAACAAACCCCAGATGGACTCTGTTGGTTCATCAAGAATTCAGATGTGGTTCAGCTCAAACCAAAAGCACCTCCCCCCTCCTTTTGTTTTTGTTTTTGGAACAGCCACCCAAAGCAGAAAATCAGTTATTTGCCCAGCTGTGGTGATAGGTTCCACGTGGCCGGCGCTTTGTGCCTCCACAGAGCTCACTCCAGGACGAGGGCTTTGCATGGCTTTCAGGTATTAATGTAGAAGATTACGGCTTCACCCATTGAAAATAAAACAATTTCACCCCTCCCACCAGAAGTGTCCTAGATTCTGTGCCAAATTCTGGCTCCATTTGAGTCAATGGCAAAATGCCCATTAACATCATTGGGGGTCAAAATTTCACTCTCTTGTCTAGCCTCATCCATAATTTCCCAGTCCTGGTAGCAATTTATTTTTTTGCCTTATGTCACACTCTCTTTGGGGCAGAGGGATTATTAAGACGGTCTTCCTGTGCTCTGATGACAACCGGGTCTGGAGACCATACATTACACTGAGTTTGCCTAACAAGTTCCTTATGTAGAAAAGGGTATTGTGTCTCTTGTTTTATAGTCTTTCTCTCCACTAGTACAACTGAGTGTAGCATGTGGATTGTCTGGCTGTAGGATAGCTGTTGGTTTCAGTCCCTCTCTTGGTTGCTATTGGATGGATGTTCCATTCAGCAGATATTCCCTAGGATAATTATTTTATCATTTTGACAATGAACAGTATTTGCCATCTGCTGGCCCCCGCACTTCAATAACCCAAATCCCTAAGAAGCTGATTGCACTGTGGCTAATTATTTGCTTGCCCTCCAATTTTTGCGTCATCTGAAAACTCAGAGCTCTCAAGCCAAATCTTGCTCTCAAATTACGCCAGTGTAAATCTGGCCGATCCCCACTGAAGCCAGTGGAATTACTTTGGATTTACACCAGTGGAGCTAAGAGCAGAATGTTGCCTACGTTTTCAACACCCTTCTCCAAGTAATTTATTTATATAAATAGACCCATGTTATGAACAACAGATGTCCTAAACCTGACCCCTGGGGCTCTCTACTCTTAAACCCTTTCCAACTTGAAAACTTTCCATTTTGTGCTCCTCTCAAACCACGTTTCTTTTCACCACCCCAATTTTACCTCAGCCCTCAGTCTGTGTTTCAAGTGAATTCCGCTTCATGACGGCTCTTGAGTTAAACGTTGGCGAGTAGCAGATGTGCTCAGGTTGCCTCTAAGTGTGAAGTGGTTTTGTTTGTTTTTTGTTATCCTTGCCTGGACGCCAGGAAGTGTTTCAATATCACATAATGCTACACACGTGTCCAGGGACACTGGTTTACAGTGCTCGCTGGAGTAAACAGTAAAAGTCCTGGAAAGTGATTGGCTGTGTAGAGTTTGACACTTTATTCCAGTGTGGAGTGGAAACCAGGCAAAATTGCTGACCCGTTACATAAGCCTATTATTTGGCATGCTGAAATCTCCCCCATCTCACTTCAACTCTCCTTTTCGCTCCTATTTCCAGGTTACTGACAAATCTTATGTCTTCAGGATATTTTTTCTTTTAGATCTAAACTTAGAAACCCCCCACTCAATGTTCCCTCTATTTTTTCCCATCAATGTGCAGAATAAATTTTGTCATGTGCACTGATGCATGTGCGGGTGTGCACCACCCATAGAAACAAACGCTGCCGTCTGTGGGCACTCTGCTAATCAGCTGGGCAGCATTTGAATCTCTCCTGAGTGGCTGCCCAAGAGCTCAGCTAACAGGGAATACTGCCCCCGATACATAGCAGAAGAAACCCCACAGTACAGAACACACTCAGATATAAGGCTGTACCAAAGATTAGAGAATTACTCTGAGCAGCACTATGTATCTTAAAGGGCCACATTTTGGCAACTTGTTTTCTATTAAAACCTATTTCCAAACTCTAGGATTTGCTAAAATGGCCCATTTAAATGTAAGTGCTGTAATTTAACACTCGAACTCCTGCAGGAATGACATGGTGTCTAATGGAGCTGTCTTGAGTTACTTTGCATAGGATGGACTGTGTGTTCATGAGATGGGGGCTTGTGGAGGAAAAAATAAATAGCATGTGGTCATAATGCTTAAGCACAGTAGGGCTGAATCAAGGTTACATGGGCAAATGCTTCAGACATTCCCTGTTTTAAGTGCTTGACTTTAACCTTACCCTTCTCTTAGCACTTTGTATGCCATTTCCTGAGGGATTTTGTAAATATATAAATTCAAGCATGTGCAATTATCCACCATGAATTTATCTACTTCTTTTTTGAACCCTGTTATAATCTTGCCCTTCACAACATCCTTTGGCAGGGAGTTCCACAGGTTGTCTCTGCATTGTGTGAAATACTTCCTTTTATAGTCTTCCCCTTTTCAGAGGCTGGGCTCCAGCCTACACAGGAGTGTCTTCTCTGCTAGTTTTATCCCCATAGCATGAGTCCTGTGAGCCCGAGTCAGGCTCTGAGACCGCCAGCCGCAGGTTTTTTAATGTAGACATATCCTAAAAGGATCCTCCAATCACATGATCAAGTGGCAGGGATCTGCGGCTTATAACTCTGCACTGAAGTGGATTTTCAGGGGGCAATAACAGTTGCCTCTCTGAATCCAGGACTGTTTTGTGCCAAACTTCCAACACAGGAGGTGCCATAGATCTGACTTGGTTGTTCCAGCCTTTTACAAACACTATTAATATTACTTCAGGCAGGCTCCATTTCTTCTGCTGCTTCTCTGTGTGCACGGAGCTGCCCTCTGTGACCCTTCTTTGGGCAGGCACAGCTGGTCTTCCAGGCCAGGCCAGAGGGGGCAGGGCCATTGCCAGTCCCTCCCTGCCCCTTTTCAAGCAATTTGCTCCATTTTTGCCTCCTCTCGGGGAACAGTTCCTGCTTTTCCTGAACTTCATGCAACAAATGCAGAGAGCAACGCCACCCACCTGGGTGTCCGGAGCAATCCCAGATATGGCTGCCAGGCAGTGCTAGAGGAGAAGCATCAGCAAGAAGAGCTACGGCTTTCTCCCCTAGCAGCTGGTGGGAAGCTGCAGTCTGTCATCACCGTTGTCAAATGTCCGGGTCAATGCTTGCGGCTCTGAATGCAAATCAGGCCAGGTAGTTTGTGTGCCTGGATTTTTAAACAGCATAAATCTCATCTCCATCCCCAGACAGCAGTGGAATACGTTAGCCAGGAGTAGTTGGGGAAAAGAGGGAGTAATTTGGAACAGCTAAGGCATTCCTCCTTTCCCATCTCTGTATCCGGGATATACCGCGAGGTACATGGGATTCAATTTGTGCATGACAATTTTTTGAATAAGCTGGGTGTTACTTGTGAGGAGTGCTTGTATTCTGGAGTATTTGAGTGTGATGGGGTGTATATACTCTGCACTGGGTCAGGAGGACTTAATGCCCTGTGGGTGGAGGAAGTCCCGCCCCCCAGCTGCACTGGGCATGCTCCGAGGGCTGGAGCAGTATAAACGGGAGCAGCTCAGCTCAGTCAGGGCTGGACGCCAGAGGAGAAGGGCCTGCTAGAAGAGCTCCAGAGGTGGACCGGCCAGACAATGGGAGCTGAAGACCCGGGAGACTGTACTGAGCCTCCAGACCCAGCGGAACTGCAGGAGGAGACTGGTGCTGCAGAGCCTGATGACCCTGCAAATATGGGGATCACCCCAAGGTTAGAACTAGTAGGAAGTGACGCAGGGAGGGTGTCTGAATGGTATCTTCCACCTGACTGAGCTTAGCATGCTGTGATGAGATTCCCTGCTGAGTGAGGGGTGGATCACTTCCCCACTGACAGGGTCCTGGGTTGGGGTCTGGTGGAGTATAGTGGGCCTGGACCCCTCCACCAGGGCTGCTGTCCCAAACTCCTATGACTTCGGCCATTAGGCTGTGCTGCCCTGAATCCTATGTGTCTTTCCTTCCTTTCCCTGTAATGATTTTAAGACCCCTGGCGTGGAGGGCTAACATTCATTACTGGCTGGTATAGCTCCATGGCCCGTTGAAGAGAAACTGTGCCCCCAATGCAGTAGGAGATAAAGAGCTTTCTCCAAGACCTGATGATCTTGATTTATTTCTATAAACCCAGGACCTGCACAGCCACATTCTACCCTGCTCTGCATCTCCACCACAAATGCCCAGCATGCAGGACCCTCCATTTCCCTAAATTTGTATCTCAGAACTAGGTTACAGCCTTTAACTCAACCCTACGCTCGAAAGCCAAGTCCTGGTCAACACTAGGGCTTTATTTCAAAATAACCCCCCTTAGATCGGAATAACAAGCAGAGCATCCACACTACCAAACCCGTTATTTTGAAATAACGGGCTGCTTATTTCAAGATCTGTACTCCTGCTTTCCTCGGGGAATAAGGCTCATTCTGAAATAGTGATTTCAAAATAACGGTAGTGTGGACACTCCAGTGCCGCTATTTCGAAATAACTACTCCCCAGAGTAATTTGAATTAATTACTCCCCAGTGCTTCCTGGGGCTCTAAGTCGAGGTAGCGCATCCACAATAATGGAGCCTGCCTCAGACTAATTTCGAGGCTTCCCCGTCGTGAGGACACGCTATTTCGATTTTGTTATTTCAGGAGTTATTTAATCGATTTTAGTTATTTTAAAATAGTTTCCTAGTGTAAACATGCCTCAAGTGCCCATGGGACACAGAAGGGGTCTCTGAGTGCTATCTGCATTTTTTTTAACCCTTGTTCTACAATTTCTGCTGAACTCTTCCAGCATCCTAGAGAGGTTCAACACCCACCAACCTTTTTATGGGCCACTTGATTCAATGGTTGACCCAGATGCAATGTACCTGAGGTGACCTCTTAAAGGCCCTTCCAGCGCTACATTTTTATGATTCTATGCCATGCTGTGGAGAGAGGGAAAACTCCTAGTGGAGGTCCAGACCTCACCCTTTTTTGTCTCTCCAAATGATCTATCCTCTTGCGACGGTGTTGCCTTTCAAAGGACTCTGCTTCCATTGGTGATAAAAGCAGCCCTGTTGCCATTCTCGGCCAATTTACTTGCATTGTCCAAACACAGAAGGGTTTTCATTTTTACGACCGCGCGAAAAAGCAGTGCAGGGAGAGTGTGATCACACAATGTTGCCTTGGCAAAGAAGGTGGCCGTTTGGAATTAAACTTTTAACTGAGCAGGGGGCCATGGAACCAAAATAGCTAGGGTGAGGGGTGGAGAGGCCTGAATTCAACCTGCGGGGGGGGGGAATAACATTTGAAAAGCCCTTGCAGCTGCAGGGGCCCTGATAACAGCTGTATTTTTAGTGCGCTTGTTGATTTGTCCTGTGCCTCCCTGCCTTTGATACAGAAACTGGGGGCTCGTAGCTCTAGATGTTAATCAGTAATCTCTGTGACTTTCGTGCCATACTAGCGTGCCAATGCAAGACAAGGTTCAAGTGGAGCAAATACCAGTGATGCTGGAATCCTTTTCAAAGGCCAATTCACAGAAACCAAGGGGGGTTCAATAACAAAGTCATATGACCAGCAACAGCCGCTGAGTCACTGACTGAAGAGCTTTCCAGTGGTCAGGGTCTCGCTTTCTCATCAGTGAAAGCCATCTAGGACTGAGGTAATCTTGCTTGGGAAATGTCAGGAATGCAGTTTGCATAACTATATATTTTTTTATTATAGAACATGCCAGGGCAGGTTAAAAAAAACCCAACCTATGACCCATAGTGGGTGGGTATATTTGAGATGGGACCAGAACAAAGCCGCCGGGCATTTTGCAGTTCCATATCCTGGTAATATCGTCCGCAAGGTCCACTTTTAAATTGCATGCTAGTCTATATGTTATAGAGGATAGAAGAACATGGATTAAGTTACCAAAAGAGAACATCAGATTACTATAGATCAGTTTGTGTTCCTGTGAAAAATGGAAGGAAGTGCGGGGAAACAGAAGACTATTACTGGATATGTCCGTTTGAGTTCAATGTGGTTTCTATATTGTCAATGCTGTTTACTTTAGGACCTCTTTGACTTGCCCATCAAGGAAGCACTCCTTTATTTTGTATCCTGCTTGTCTCCCATATTCCAACCCGTGAATTTGATTTTTCTGCTCTGTCTAGTAAAGTTTACTCCAAAGAATACATCTGAAAAGTGTGTGTGCACACAACTTTCTCTTTAAGCATACAACCCAACCTCCTTTTATCTGCTGCAACCCTGAAATAACCAAATATTCCCAACGTAAACTTCAATAATGTTACTCTGGATTTACATCTCTGTAAAACTGAAAAGTGGAATTGCAACACATCTCCTCTTAAATGCTTAGGCTATGTTTACACATTTTGTGCAAGAACTCTTGCGCAAGAACACGTCCACACTACCATGTGCTTTTGCGCAAGAGCCTCCATGGCAGTGTGGACACTCTCTTGCGCAAGAAAGCTCTGATGGCCATTTTAGCCATGGGGCTTTCTTGTGCAAGAAACCCCTGCCGAGCATCCACACTGCCTTCTTGCGCAAGAGCTATATTGTCTTACACTTGTTAGAAAAGGGCATAGCTCTTGCGCAAGAAGCCCTGTCTTCCGACGCTGTACTGTAAATCTTCTTGCGTAAGAGCGGGCAGGCAGTGTGGACGCTCTGCGGGTTCTTGTGCAAGAATAGCCAGTCTTGCACAAGAACCCACCAGTGTAGACATAGCCTTACGAGATTATCGCTGGTTAGTGTTCTAAAATACCTGGGCTAAACAAATTCATCCTGCATCATTCCCAAAATGAGTGTTGACTGTCAACATTACCCCAGAAAAATAACTGGTATTCATTTTAAATACTCTTTTTTTTCCCAAAAAAACATTTTAACTGTTTTTGAGGGGGGAGGTTAAAATTGTTTAACAAACATATTTTTAATTTTTATCACTTTGGCCAAAATGAAATTTTTCCAAGAAATTTCTCATTTGGATGGAAAAGTCATTAAAAATAATCATGTCAGCCTGCTTCATTCAAACCCTGTATTTTTCTGACAAGACTTTAAGGTTTGGTTTGGTTTGGTTTTTGCTCCTCAGACAATGAAGGCATGTATATAATATCCAGGGGGTTAACAAAATGAAGATTCTACCTAGCTATTACAGTACCAGGAAGCTATCTCTCAGAGCTTTTTTGCTGAAATAATTGTATTGGAGAAGGTGGGATTTTATTTGGTTGGGAGGGGTTGGGGTTAGAGTTGTGTGATATTGACATGGGCACTGTAAGAGCCGGAGGGTTGATCTACATTTAAAACACTGCAGTGGCAAAACTGTAGCGCTTCAGCGAAGACCCTACCTGCTCGGACAGGAGAGGTTCTGCCATCTGCACCAGTACTCCAGCTTACTAAGGGAGGGAAGACTTCCTCTTGATCTGGCACCCAGGAATTAGGTCTGTTTAACTGCATTGCTCAAAGGGGAGGATTTTTCACACCCTTGTGCTGACAGTATAACTGTCAGACTTTCCTAATGTAGGCCAGGCCTTGGTAAAGATGCAGTTATGCGGCTAAGGGACATTACACCAGTATAACTTTGCTGGCATGGTTAAAGGCAAAATGTTTCAGTGGAGATAAGGTCATAAATATTTGTGTGAGGGGATCTGAAGGCACATCTTCACTCCATGAAAGATTGACGCTGCTGCAATTGATCTTCCAGAGTTTGATTTAGCGAATCCAGTTAAGACCCACTAAATTGAACTCCGAAGGCACCCCTGCCAGCGCCTGGTAGTCCTGCTCTTACCAGGGGTAAGGGAAGCTGATGGGAGTGCTTGCTCTTATTGGCCTCCCGCTGTGGGAACGCCACCAAGCTCTGCTTAAGGTAAGCTGACTCCAGCTACATATTCTCTGTAGCTGGAGTTGCATACCTTAGGCCAAGCTGCCAATTTGAGTGTAGACCTGGTCTCAGACTGTACGTTAGGGTTTTCAGAGGTGGTCAGCATTGGTCAAACTCTTCTGCCATTTGCCCGTGGACCCATGTGAACCAAAGTACATTTCTCTCCACCTTTCCTTAATAAATTCCATTTTGTGTGACCTGGGGGATATTGTGTCCTATGTGGGGGGCTGCTGTTTCATTTTTTTGCAACTCTTTCTGCCATCCAGTAAAAACTAAAAGGCCAGGCATGCAACATCTTCCTTTGTGTGTGGTGGGAACCGCTGGGCACTCAGTGCTTTGTGCAGCTGCCTGCGTAGAAGCTGATCTCTTTCTTTGAAAATCTGCCCCTTTGGACATGTTGTACATTTTGGACATGTTGAGTCACTAGAACTGCTGTAATTCCGTGTAGTCCCCTGGCCTTCCTGTGCCAGGATATACCTGTCCAGGCCTTCACCTAGTTAGAAAAAGAGGTTTTATTGCATGTCGCTCTCCTGCAACCTTTTTCCTCACCGAACTGCAGCTCAAGTTTCCTCTGCGTCAGCTCACTGCAATCACATGACCTCACCTAGCACTCCCCACCTCTTTCGATCCTTCGGAGCTATAAAATAAGCAGTATCAAAACCAGAAGCAAGCTGAGCAGCCTTAGTTTCTCCTATCACAGCAAGATCAAGGGGAAACGTCAGGGGTTTCCTCTTGATACATGTGAGAAAGGGAAGAAGAAAGATGAAACTCTCTGACATACTTTTTTCCCCTTTGTTCTATCCTGTGGTTGAGGCTCTGCAATTATCTTATTTTGGATTTAAAACCGTGCCTTTTATTACTGGGGTTGGGGGAAAAAATAATTGCTTTCTAGTGAGCTGTATTCAGTGCTCAAGGCCAGACCCTCAGTGGGTTTAAATTGACGCAAGCTGGTTTACATCATCTGAAGATCTAGTCCTACAATCTGGACAGCTGCAACACAACTTGGTGTATATGCAGATCAGATCTGCTTACTGCTGTATGTCTCCTAATTTGCGCTCTTTGTATTTTACAGTCAGTTTTGTTTCTTTTTTTTTTTCATTTTAAACAATCTTCAATTATGTTCTCAGAGCATTCTTCTGTGGTATCTAGGCTTTCATTGATGTGCAAGGAGTAGAACAGTGTTAAAATCAATGGGATTTACACACATGAATCCCAAACAATGAGAATAATAACCCCCATCCTCAGCTGCTGTAAATCAACCAAGTTCCATTGAAGTCCAGATGAAACCTGACTCCAAATCCCTGTTCTATTCCATGTATTATTGCTCTGTCATGCATAGGATGTGTAGGCCTCAATTCTGCAAACACTTAAGCTTGTGATTAATTTTGGGAGTACTCAAGGTTGTAAAATGAAGCATATGCATAAATCTTTACAGGAGTGCCCATGTGTTTAGAATAAAAGGTTAGAGTTTCTGACCTTTTGGAAATAATTTGCTTTAATAATATATATGAAATGCCAATACAGGATGAACCTCTCTAGTCTGGAACTCTCTGGTCAGGAAATACCTGTCATCCAGCATGATTTGAGTTAGCCGGATGTCCACTTTTCATGGGTGTGACCAACTTTCCCATGGTCCCATAAAGTGTGTTTACAGTCATAAGTCCTGGCTCTCAGTGTTCTGTGCTGTTAATTAGCTCTAATTGACCCCTAACTGTCTTCTCAGAGCCCAGTGAGCAGTGGCAGTGTTGGTAATGTTGCTAGATAATATTGACCTCCTATGGTCTGGAATATTCTCTCATTTGAAACCAGTCAGGTACCGAGGATGCTGGACTAGAGAGGTTCAACCTGTTCATGATCTTTGGCTATTTGGTTTCATGGTTTAACTATTGTTCTAGTTCAACTATTTTTGGATTAAATCTAGTGATGGGTAATGACCAAATGGGCCATAGATTATCCCGAATGAATAGAAATTGGCATAGGTCCTTGGAAGGTGAATATTGGCCCATTTACACTAGCTGAGGATCACTATGAGCAATGTAAGGCCATGTCTAGACTGAGATTTAGACAGTCTAGGTAAGGGAGCTCAATCTAATTAGCATCTTCTAAAACTCCAGTCAAGACAAAGCAAATGTACTTTAGAATGTTACATTTTCTTCAACCCCATCAGTTCAACACCTTCTAAAGTACAATTTCTATGTCTTGACTAGAGTTTTAGAAGGTGCTAATTAGATCGAGTTGACTAATCCAATTTTACTTTGCCCCATTAACCCCTAACCTCGACCAAACCAAATCGTGCAGTCAGATGGAAAGCAATTTTTCAGTCAAGAGTGAGTTGATTGGAGGAGGAGAGGGAAGAACTGTGTGAATGTTTTAAATGTTGATCTCTTTCTCTACATTTTATAACAACATGAGGGGAAAGTCCAAAAGTGGTTAATCTTTGACACGACCGATCAAAGGTACGTCACATGGGTGACAAAGCATACAGGTACACTTTCTCAAACACAACCATATGACTGACTTTGCCAGAGAGGAATGTGTTTTTCTCAGTGCTGTACATTAACTCAGCTGACATGTTACTTGAGCTGGCTTCATGGCAGGCATGAGGAGCAGAGTGAACAGAAATGCAGTGTCACTGGGAAATATTCCTGTGATTTCCTTGCACGCATTAGACTGAACGTGAATCAGGACATCTCTGCCTAACCGTGTCTTGGGGTAATCATTCTCGTATAATTGTTTTCTGAGACCAGTGGAACTCTTTGGATATTTCCCTGTGCCATGGCTGAAAGATACCCTCCTGAGGTTGGGAGATACCATATAAGTTGGAGAAACGGATGTATTTTGATAATGGAACTGGGAAATATAGCTCTCTGTTGCTACTATTGGTCCTATTAGCTGCACAATATTGCCACAACATCAGTGAATTAAACCACCGTGATTCTAATACTAAATATTTCTTATTTACTATAAGAGAAAACTGTCAGCGTCGCTGAGTCACTTACTTGGATTGCTCCCAAAATAACCTAGAACTCTCCAGCGCCTTCTCCATTTCAAAAATGTCTCCACTTACTAGCCTCCAGGAAAGCATGGGGGAGGTCATTTAATTTTTAGCCCTGCTGTCTGGTGGTTTCGGCAGGCTCCCTTTATAAACTAGCCTATAATTCCATCAATGTAATATTTTCATTCTCTGTGGGTAGCCATTAACCTTTAACCAACAAGCTCATTTATCATGTTAGGTTGCACATGAGAGATGGCCAAATCCTACCAAACAAGCTCTGATGTCAAATATGCCTGGATCCAAATGAGATGAGGCAGCTGCAAACAGGAATCAAGAGTTTTCTAAACAGTCATGAGCCCTTATGAGAGACCTCCTCTGCTACTCCCTCAACGTGCACGGTCAGTGAAATATTACATTGAGAATACCAGCAGGAACAATTCCAAATATGTGTGACAGGAATGCCCCGCTTTTCTCCTTGAGATCTACCACATGTATAACATCACTTCCTGTCCATTCCAGGGGCCTCCAGTTATAAATACAGGCTCCCAACCAATGTTCCCTCTATTTTTTTTTCCCCCCATTAGCATGTGGAATAAATTTTATTTTATGCACTGAGGCATGTGCAAATGTGCACCACCAGGACAAACACATACTGATGGCTATAGACATTGTGCATGCTCTGCTCATCAGCTGGGTGGCATTTGAATCTTCCCTGGGTGGTTGCCCAAATAGTCAGTGTACACAGGGAACACTGTTCCCAACCCCAGTTCTGCAGACCTACACTCCGAGCCTTCGTAGAAGTCAGTTAGGCTAAGAATCCGACAGCTCTATACAATGATGGCATGCCTGCAGCTAAGCATGCACACCCCCATCCCACGCTGGGGGAGCAGGAGAGTAGGAATCCGACACTGTCAGTCTCCCCTTCACTGAAGGCAACTTTGGGTCCTGCCCTCACATTGGCCCAGTCAGCTGCAGGAGGCTCACTCCAGAGCAAAGGATGCTCGGGTAGCAAACCACTGGTGAACAGCTGCTTCCCCACACTCCTTGCCTCCCGCTGGCCTAGAGAGCTGAGCTAAAGGAAAACGGCTGCGGCCAGAGCCTCCCTCCTCGCAATTTTGGGGACTGTTGGCAGTTGGTATAAATTAGAGCAGCCTTCCCTCGCAGCAAATGTTGAAATCCCCTTGGAAGCTGGAACAGGGGCAGGGCTCACCCCGCCTGCAGCAGTAGGCCACCGGGAGAGGGCCGTGCTGCCACTCTGAAAGGCCTCAAAGCAATTAAGGCTTGAGAGCAAGGGTGGGCAAATTCAGGCCTGCAAGGGGAGGAGGGGGAACGGAGAAAGACAGCCGTCCCTGTCTTAAAGAGACAGCGCACAGCTTCTCTCAGAAACTTACCCAGCAGCAGCCCACGCACATCCTCTGTGTCATTGTCACACTCCCCCAGTCTGTGCGGCACACACACAGTCACTGTCACACACATGCTGCTGCACACACACTCTCCCAGTCTGTGTCACACCCCCTCAATCTGTGCCACAAAGCCTGTCTCTCACACAGTGTCTCTTTCACGCTCACGCACTCTCTCTCTCTGTAGCCTGCAGCCCCGCCCCTTCTGCCTGAGGCCCCGCCCCTTCTGGGGGTGGAGCCGGCCCACAGGCAGCCTTTGCAGATGCCAGAGCTCTGGTTCAGGTGCTCATGATGCAATCTTGCTTCACTGGTGCAGAATTTAACTTCCCACAAGTTGGAGGGAGCTGGGGGTTGCATGGCTGGGCTCCGCTGTAGAGGTGACAAAACCTGACAGGGTTCTGGAGAGGCACCTGGGTCTGTCTAAGAGCAGTCACCTACAGATTAGGGCTTGGAAGCATTGCACAATTGCCCATTGCTAGGGATTAGGCAAGAAGTACCCTGCATCTAGCCAGGCAGGATTGGGCCGATAGTGACCACCTAAGTGCAGCAAAAGTTTGCTATTCTGCCCTGGAACAATACGCAGCTTCACCATGGACCTTCATCTGATTGCAAAGTGCGTCTGACTCAGCACAACATTTCCAGGCTCAGAGTTGGAGCCCTCACCTTTTTTAATTAAGCAAATCTATGTTAAAAGATGAGAGACATGTAATTTGTGGTATTAATTTCCCTAATACCATGTACTGTACTTTTAAGCTGATTGAATGCCATGTGTCTCTGGCAAACCGTATCCGCATCTCTCCCAGATCTATTCACGGCTTCATCTCTCTTGGTCTGAAACCTATGCCAAGTCTATGTCGCAGTCATCTGCTAGCTAGAACTTTGGTTTTAAACTCCTCATAAATATTAAAAATAGAAAACACCAATTTCTTATGTAGCTCACAGAACATTTCTCTACAGTGGCAGGTGGTATCTTGGACAGCCCAGTTTCAGAAGATTCACTTGATGGGGGCATAATGCCATGGATAGCCAGACTTTTAAATCAACACACTATAAACGTCACACACTGTACAGATCATGAAAGACAATGGGTCCTTTTTGTAGCTTACAAATCTTGGGGTTTTAATTATGCCTAGAACTTGTTTCTGACTCATTTTATAGAGGTTGGCAAAACGGTTAATGTGATTCTTGTTTTAACTGAGTATTTTATATCTGACTAAAGGAGATGGGGGCGGGGAGAGAAAGCAGGGTGGATCTGATGCAGCAGAAGAGGGAAAAGGAAATGTACTAAAGCCAGAAGAAAGTTAGATTTGATGGGACTATGCCAAGAACACTGAGCAAACAACGTGGAAAGCACCTTCGTGTCTTATTTTTGACTCATGTACTGTCAAGTTCCGCCTCGCGTTGCCCCGGGATACCATGTAGGCCAAGACCACAGCAGGACTCACAAGAAAACTGGACCGCTTAGATGAATGCATCTGGATAATGAGGTGGAGCATGAGAATTTTCACAGTTGTATTAACTAGGATTAATTTTTTTTCAATAAGGCGTGTAAACTCATTGGCTTGAGGGCACTAGCCAATTTCTGGCTGATGGCTTAGGAAGAAACTTCTCCTGGCAATGAAACTATTCCATAACTGTCCTTTCATGATTTCTTTCTGGTTCCTCCGACGCGACTGATGCAGGTCACTGGGGGAGAGAGGGTATCTGACTAGAGGGGCCTGATCCTATGACATGAGGCGATTCCTACGACCGAAATGGAAGTGAAGACAGGTTTCCAACTTCTGTGCAACTCCCACTCCATGTCCAATGCCACTTGTTGGTCCCAAAAAGAGGCCTCCCTCCTCAGACTGGTCTCCACTGAGATGCAGAAAATGTCTCCCTGGCCCACTGGGATGTGTTAGAGAACGACCTGTCTAAACTGTTGCCTCACTGTGGGGCAGAAAAGACTGGCCTGGCTGACTTCTCTCTACACAGTGGCTGCCTGGTAGGAAGATATTACACAAAATAATGAGAGGAAAAGGCTGCTGAGAAAGGGGAAGGTGTTCTGACAGCCAACACTTCCAGAAGGGACCGGATTTGCCTGTTCCTCTTGCATAGTAGATTTTGAGGGAGCAATTTAGTTTCTCCTAAACTAACTGCTAATGAAAACGTTCTGCTTCCTGATTCCTTAGCACTGCTGTACACAGAGTGCAATAGCCCTTTGAACACAGAGATAGTATATAAGGCAGTGGTGGGCAACCAACCGCCCCTTGGGTTTCTATCTGTGGCCCACGAGACGTTTTACTTACCGTTGCCCATGTGCAGGGCAGCCAGATTCAGCTGGTTTCTGTCCACGTAGGTTGGTTTCCTACCAGTGTTACTAACATGACACCCACATGAAGCATGGGAAATGAGGTGCATGCTGGTTGCACATAGTCGTGAGAGCTGTGCACTCCCTCTGCAATCCAAGTGCTGCTACGGCTCAATCAGCAGCGCCCGCAAATTCTAGGTACACAAGCG
Source organism: Pelochelys cantorii (assembly GCA_032595735.1). Taxonomy (NCBI): domain Eukaryota; kingdom Metazoa; phylum Chordata; order Testudines; family Trionychidae; genus Pelochelys; species Pelochelys cantorii. The sequence continues at coordinate 127,606,701 of CM064330.1, forward strand.
CTGTTAGCAAAACCATCCTATCCCAGGAAACTGTCTTGGTTACGACAATCTTGCGGCTCACTGAGATGAAAGAAGGGCACTCATGCGGCTCCCTCACCAGCCTAGCTTGCCCATCGCTGATATAAGATATCTGCCTGGTTCCACGTTTACATTTTATTTTCCATTGCATTTTTAGGGAACGGTAAATGCTCAACCAGGCGTTTCTTTTATTGCCTGAAAGCATCTTGTAATTCTTTTGTTGCTGTGATAAAGAGGTGTTATCTTTCTTGTAGACTTCAATGGTGGCATTTAAAAAAAAATGACAGCTCGATTTCCTTAGCGGGTTCCTAATTTATTCAAGTACAAACGTACTTCTGAGCAGCCGCGCTACTCTCAGCCAATGCAGATGTGGGTCTCTGCAGCCTGGTGCCCCTGTCTGGCTAAGAAAAGACCTAAAGAACAACGAATAGTCTAGCAGCACCTTAAAGACTAACAAAACATGTAGACAATATCATGAGCTTTCGTGGGCATGAGGAAAGCAATAAAAGGGGAAAATATTTGAGCTGCAAGCTTGGAATGAAGCACTCGTGATATCAAGAAATCCCCGACAGCCGTTATAAAAGGATCACAATTGTATTTTTTTTAAAGGCAAATTTAAAATAGGCCTTTTAGCAAAGCGTTGGGGGTTTCCCAGCACAGAGGGATCAATGCTTCCTCTCCCAGTGAGTCACTGAGCAAATGTCAGCCACAATGCAGTCATTGTTGCCACACTTGGATTTCAATGCAAGGCCTACACTGAGAATATTCCTGGAGTCACTGAGGGCTGGGCTGGGATTCCTCCCTCTTGCATTGGCTTTTGTGCTCGAATGTCACCAGGGAGCATCTTGGTGGACACAAGCAATCAAAGCAGCTTTCTTAATCCAGCCAATTGTTTAGCAAATGGCTCAGCGGTGAAGGGGAAAACCAAAACAAAGTGTGCATGGGGGTCTGGAGGGGAGCCTCGGAAAGGACAGAACTGGGTGTTGGAATCTGTGTTCTTGTAGCTCTGAATCCAATGTGTGCTTTGCATGAATGCTGGGGAGGGTATAATCTACCCCTTGGCCTGCCTTTTGGCATCTAAGGTTACGTCTACACGGCAATTGGAAATGTGACTTCGGTCAGGAGATGGACCCAACTAGTTTTAAACGATCTCAAAGTCGCTGTGACGACCCAGCGTGCAAACCCTCCTGGAATCTGGTTACGCAGTTGCATTGACAGCCCATGTCAGAATCTGTGCCTCCATGGCTCTTTTTACTATGCTAGCTAGAATAAAGCTAGCCTGGGCATGCCACCCCAAGCGGCATCCACACCTCGAACTGCAAGATAGCCAGACTCCTAAAACAGGCAACCATGACTGCAGATGTTCCTGGATATGAGAGCCCCAGAGCAGGAGCCGTATCATTTGTACCCACAGGAAGGACAATCCCGGCTCCTATATGGATCCTCTTGAATGCTGCATACAGATGTGGTCGCCTCATCTCAAAAAAGATATATTGGCATTGGAAAAGGTTGAGAAAAGGGCAATAAAAATGATGAGGGGTTTGGAATGGGACCCATATGAAGAGAGATTAAAAAGTCTTGGACTTTTCAGCTGAGAAAAGAGGAAACTAAGGGGGGATAGGACAGAGGTCTATAAAATCATCACTGGTGTGGAAAAAATGAATAAGGAAAAGTTATTTACTTCTTCCCACAATATAAGAACTGGAGTCACCAAATTAAATTAATAGGCAGCAGGTTTAAAACAAACAAAAGGAAGTTTTTCTTCACTCAGCGCACAGTCAACCTGTGGAACTCCTTGCCAGATGATATGGTGAAGACTAGGAGTTTAACATGGTTCAAAAAAGAGCTAGATAGATTCATGGAGGTTAGGTCCATCAATGGCTATTAGCCAGGATAGGTAGGAATGGTGTCCCCAGCCTCTGTTGCTCTGGAGGTGGGTGACAGGGGAGGGATCACGTGAGGATTCCCTGTTGTGATTCCTCCTTCTGGGGTACCTGGCATTGGCCACTGTGGGCAGACAGGACACTGGTCTAGATGGACCTTTGGTCTGACCCAGTCCGGCCATTCTTATGTTCTCTTAAACTTCCCCTATCGTAGTTGTAAAGAAACGGTGCAAATAAGATCTGATCCTTGACTCTTCCCTTATCAGCTCTACAGCTCTGCCATGGCACTTGGAAACAACACTCCCGCCAACCCTGCCTTAGGCCCACTCCTCCTCTTGCTCACTGTGCTGAGAATCGGAACTAACCCCCACCTCGGGAAATGGCATTACACGGATGTAAAACTGGTGGGATGAGAAGAGAATCCGGATCTGCACTGTTGACGACTTTTCTCAAAAGGACTGGAGTGTGAACCAAACTATGCACTTGCCATGTGGAGCCCTCTTGCCCTCTTACACTAGTAACACACATGGAGAGTCACAGTGCTGGAGGGAAAGCAGCTGCTTCCCATCTTGTGCACCTGGGTGGGGACTGGGCAGGCAGGAGAGAGTCGAACCTTGGCTCCCACCACCCACCCCATAATGCACCGGCCAGTGCAATTTAGACAGAGCAGAGTATGAAGCAAGCTGGATCAAAGAGGGTTGCTACTGCTGCCTTTCCCCATGGCCAAGAGGAAAGGAGGGACTGGATGTTCCTAGTCACACCCTGGTCCCTATGCGGCATCTGGGAAAGCACATCGACGTGCTACCCCTTCCCCAAGGCAGATTGCTAAGCAGCAAAGTGGCCTTGGAGCGGTTAACGTAAAAAATGGATGGACCGATGGTGCGTTGACCTGACCTTGCGCCTAGAATGAGCCCGTCTTTCTCGGGCTTCAATATCCATCCTGTTTCATTTCATTTAGCATCCTCCTCCCGGTTTAATTTTCAAGATGAGCATTGCCCCCGTTATAGAGCATTGCCGCTGTAATGCTGTTAAAATGAATGTGCCGTTTCCCCCTGCCCGGGAGAGGCCATTCCAAAGATTGCTATTAATAAAAGTAACCAGGCTGCGATTTAGCTGGCGTCTGCTTGCTGTATTTAGAGATCTGTTTCAGTTACACCCAACATGGCTAGCAGAATACGCCTTCCCAGCACATCTGCAGTGGCTCTCCGCACCCCTCCCTTACAAATTGCTCCAGCTCCCTTGGAGCCCCCATCTTGGCCCCGCTGTAATAGAAATAATGCACAGGGGCCTGTAACTGGCCACTGCCAGTCTCAGGGTCCCATCATTTGTGTTCACAGCACATCACAAGCTCACAAGCTGCCACACCAGAGGCTGTTCCCATTTGGGAGACAAACCCTTCCCTTGCTGCACACCGAGTCTGCCATTACACGCTTGGCAGCATTAACGACCCCTCCTTGCACCGTCTTCGCTGGGATGCTGGTGCAGGTGCCGGCGTCCCCAGCATCTCTTTGTCAGAGGCTGGGAATGGCTGAAAGGGGAGGAGTCATTTGATGATTCCCTGCTCTGTTCACTCCCTCTGGGGCACCTGCCATTGGCCACTGTTGGAAGACAAGATGCTGGGCCAGATGGACCTTTGGTCTGACTCAGCATGGCCGTTCTTGTGTTCTTATGTTCTCTCCTCCTTCCAGCATCCTTGGCCCCAACACAGTTGAGCTGGAAAGCTGGCGAGAGTTTCTCCTTACATTTGGTTTCCCAGATGACTGGGATCACTTTATCACGATTACTTCTGAAGATGAGGATGGGGAAGGGCGATCACGCATTGCCGAGAATGATCTTCTTCCATGGGAGCTGTGGACCCTCAGATAAGGACGATCCCAGACAACTGAATCACACACCCACAGCTTGTGTGTCAGTCTGTGAGGAGGAACTTCCAGATCTCGCTGTCCTGTTCCTGTCGCCACTCACCACCTGACTTTTGGACTTGTGCAAGGGTTGCTTTCCCCCAAAACTGGAAGTTGCCTGTGCAGGACTTCTTTCAAAGTGAGGAGACAGGTGCACAACAGTCACCACATGGTCCTTGACAGATAGAGGGCATGAAACCACTGGCGTGGACACCATGACAATTGGAGATCCTCTGTCTGCTGCAGCCTTCATCCACCTTCCCAGCCACTGTAACATCACACGACGGTTTCACCTCCATTGTGCAGTTATCCCGCCACAGCAGAGCAGACAGAGATCACACTTTGTCTGGAGCCTGACCCTGAACCGCTCTGCTGTGCGTGACCCGAAGGGAGCACATGACTTCAGGCAGCGTTGCTCTTGGGAGTCATTGGAACACGCAAGCCTCTGCACCACTACAAGGCAGTGATCCATGGGGAAGATGATTACTTCTACAGCAGTTATCACCCAAAAGCTTGTGGGGTCAGGACTGGGGTTCCATGGTATCAGATGTCATAGAACCGTAGAACAATAGAACTGGAAGGGACCTCGAGAGGTCATCGAGTCTAGTCCCCTGCCCTCACGGTAGAATCAAGCACCATCTAGACCATCCCTGATAGATGTCTGTGCAACCTGCTCTTAAATATCTCCAGTGATGGAGATTCCACAACCTCCCTAGGCAATTTGTTCCAGTGTTTAACCACCCTGACAGGCAGGAAGTTTTTCCTCGTGTCCAGCCTAAACCTCCCTTGCTGCAATTTAAGCCCATTGCTTCTTGTCCTATCCTCAAAGGCCAAGGAGAACCATTTCTCTCTCTCCTCCTTGTAACACCCTGTTAGGTAGTTGGCACCCTTTTGGGTATGTCATGCAAACCCCTGAAAGATCTGTTCCCTGACCCATGACTTATAAGACAATTCAAGACAAGATACAACAAGAGGGTGTAATCAACAAGAGGGGAGTAGCAAGCAGCATCTGTATGTGCAATAATTGATCTATTCATTCGTTGGTTCCAAATCATTCCATTTTTAATATACAGATAAGCACTCCCAGTGGCATTCTTTCTACCTGGCTGCTGGCAGATGACCATTTTCTGCTTTGTGCAGGAATCAATACCAACAAGGGCTTTGAAAGTGGCAGGCGACCTCATGGTCGCAGTGTTCTGTGTGCAAGGAGAAGAGATACAGAAATGATGTGAGGGCTGGAAAACATGCCTCACGCGAGACACCAGGAGTTCTAGCTATTGAGCTTATCGAAGAGACAGCGAAGAAGCAACTGGACCACACAGACGTCTACGTATCCAACCTCAGGTCCATCGATCCAGCCAACAATGGGAGAACAAGATGCAACAACTGAAAGAAGTATTAAAATCAGACATCTGATGAAGTTTTGTAACCACAAGAGTAATTAACCTACTTAACAGTTGGCCAGCGGTGTTATCCATTTTCCAGCCACTAGCATTTTAAATGAGAGATACATTTTTGATGCCGAGGTCACTTAGATGGGGGGGTGTGTGCATCCATTCACTTGGCCAAGGCAGGCGGTCAAACTCGATGGTCGCTGTGGTCCCATTTGGCTTTCAAAATACTTCTGTCTTGGCTGTGACAAATGTTGGCGCTCCAGATACACTGGGGTGAAGATGTCAAAGTATGCCCATGACCCCTGCTGGCCATGCAGTATTCTTACCGGTGTCTATTGAATCTTGGCAATGCTGGGCGGCAGCGGGAAGACATGCGTCGGAAAGAAGGCAGTGAGAGCCAGCAGAGACATTATGTTTAATTATGTTAAAAGCTTCCTGTAAAGTTCTCATTAATCAACTGGGTAAGTCTTCCACATTCATCATTACCCTGAAATATTGGCAATTTGGTGCCCAATATTTAAAGGCAGAGCGTATAATATTGTGTCTTTTCCCAGAAAGAACAGCGGGGGATGGGCTAGCACAAAGGATGGAGTTTGAGGAGGATTATCAGCTGATTACATCATGGCAGGGAAGCCTGGGATACAGAGCAGGTAGTCACGGCATGCAAGTGGGCATAAAGCATCTTTGAGTTATGCATCTTCATAAGCCAGTTTTCACAAAGCATGAGGGGCATGACGCTGCCCACTGGAGTTCTGGTAGCATTAAGACTAGTTTCACTGCCTCATAAGTTTTCCAAAGCGTTCGCTTTTGTGGCGGAATTGAGGCTGGGTGGCTTTTTGGCACTTGGGCGCCTCTGCAAACCTTGCAGGCATGTTCGGAGCAGAATGCGCCTGGGGCAAAGCACAGTGGGCGCTGAGCGCTTTTGAAAATCTGCCCCTCCGCCAATGCGACCGCGCAGTGGGTGTGAGTCCCCCAGCAGATCACCTACCAAGATTCCTCCGGTGCTGGGACCACGCTTGCTTCTGATGAGACGTGGAACCCATGTCCCTTCTGTCCTTTGTCAGAGGAATATTATGGCCCGGTCCACTTTTCATGCTGCATTCAAGCACCCCCCTAATGTCCTTGTCCGTCCCCTCAATTAGCCACAAGTGCAGGAGCAGACGACTTCCCCTTCCTGGGACAGGCAGGCCGGCTGCTCCTTCCTGGGGAATTGGGCTCAACTTAGCCTGTGACATACCAGCTATCTCCCTCCCCCCACCCCCAGGTGTTCTTGAAAAGGTGACTTAATGACAGCTGATGATCCCCACTCTGAAAGGGTCTGAGAGACGTACTCAGGGTAAGAGGCGAGCTCGGTGAAAGTGAAGGGATTTAGGAGAGAGGAGCTAGGGAAAGGCTGGCTGAAGAGGACCTACAGGGAGCAGGTTAATGGGAGGTGTGGAGATAGGGCCTCTAAGAAGCAGGGAGGTCCCTAGAGAAAGCTGCCGGGCACTCTGGGAAGGGGAGGCCATGGGGCGGCTGTACTCAAGGTAAGGACTGGTGCAGGGGCTGAGAAGAAATGAAGAGCTGGGAAACTTCAGTGTAGCCCAAGAGGGGCAGAAGAACCATTTGTTGGGATGCTTGCTTGGATGTTCAGTGCCGCTTTGCTTATCCCAGATGAGGAGTGAAGTTTAAGTGGTGGCCTGTCTGGAGGGCTGGGTCACAGAAGATACAGAAAGAGGCCAACCATTACCAAAGATGTGGTCAACAGGTGAACACTGGAAAGTAAGTCCTCTCTCATGGTCTGATGATGGGGTGCTCTGCTAATAAAGCAGAACCATTTATACTCCATGGGTTTGTTTTTTTTTAATTCTACAGACCCAAGCTGCTTCTATCTTTTTGGTGCCTAAACAAGTTGGGGAAATAAGGGGGAATCTCAGAAAACAAATATCAAAGCTGCATCACATTTTGCTTGAGGGACGTCTCTAAAATGACCTCAGGCACCAACGGTGGATCTTCCTCCCTGATGTCGTATTTGATGGGACAAGAAGCAATGAGCTCAAATTGCAGCAAGGGAGGTTTAGGTTGGGCATTAGGAAAAACGTCCTCACTGTCAGGGTGTTTAAACACTGGAATAAGCTGCCTAGGGAGGCTGTGGAATCTCCATCACTGGAGATATTTAAGAGCAGGTTGGACAGACGTCTATCAGGGATCATCTAGACAGTGCTTGGTCCTGCCATGAGGACAGGGGACTGGACTTTTGATGCCCTCCTGAGGTCCCTTACAGTTCTAGTATTCTACGGTTCTATTTTGACCAGTTCTGTGAGAGGAGTGGCAGTAGGTGCAAACCCTTAGATCTGACATCAAAGGAAACTATTTCTAGAGGCTTTTGATAGTGAAACGAAATGAGGGCCAATTCTGAGCCCTCACCGGTACCAGTTAAAAAGCTCTGCACGTGAGTGGTCCCATGGGAATTGGTGATTTGGGTGAGGTCAAAAGCTGCTCTGTCATGCAGGCAAGATTGGACCAAAACATTTGATAAAAGCTTCATAACAACAGCCACCTCACTTCACTGCTGGCTTAGGAGGGAATTTCTGATGCTTGTGAGCTGAGTGAAGCAGAACACTAAGAGGAGGAAAGGGGGATACATTGGAGACCTCATCATGGTTAACAATTGGGTTAACTACCCAACAAAACATGCTGAGTTTTGATTTAGAAGCAGGGCTCCTGTTGGCTATAGGCCTTTCCAATAGCCACAGGCCACCAACCAAGCAAATATACTGATGTGCAGTCTATGAACATCCTCATCGGCCCCCGTCCAGCAAAGAACTTAAACTTCATGCACATGAGCTGTCATGTTGACTCGAATTGATTTCTCACTTCTTAAGTACTTTGTTGGATTGGGATCACACGGTGAAATCAACTCCCACTTACGTCAGATGGAGTCTTTCCATTGACTCCATTGTGAGTCGGATTTGACCCTTAATGAGAAGGTCAACAACTTACACTATAGAGCCATTTCACGTCAAGCTGGTTGGGTTCCTTCCGCCCCGCTCCCCCCACCCCCATTTCCAAGATCAACAAAAATTACATTTTAATTTTTCCACAAACTTTTTCTTTAAAACTATACAGGTTTTGTCAAACAACAAAATGAAACAAAGAAACATAACCTTTTTTAATGAAAACCCAAACCACTTTAGACAAAAACAATCATTTTCTGTGAATTTCTATTTTCTGGAAGAAAAATAAAACACTATTCCATTTGGGGAAAGATATCAGCATTTGGACAGGAAATCTGTGACAGGCTATTGTTTCCAAAAGGATATTCCCCATTCACCCATGCATCCCCAGAAATATCGAGGGTTATTAATTAATCCCAATAAAGTGTGTTTTCATCATAGTGTGAACAATAAATTTCATTTTTAGGTTCTAGACAGTGAAAGCTTCTAATTTGGCCAATTGCTAGAGCAATTCTCCCCGCTACCACTATGTAGATACTAAAATTCCTGGAAATAAGACACAAGAAATACAAGAAATGTAAGAATAAACACACTCTAAAAATAAAGCACTCAAAATTATGGATGATAACCTCTGAACATAGGAATCACCAGACTGGATCACACTTATGGATGATGCAGTCTTGTGTCCTGCCTCAAACAATTATAAGCACCCCAGATACTGAAGAACCCCCTTGTAGGCTGATGGGGATAATTTTGCTGTTATCAATGTCACACCCTAATCCCTAAAATAAGAGACTGGTTTAAACCCCAAGCAGGAGGTTTCTTTATTGCTTCCAAAACGTTGTGCTAATTGTTATAACTCTAAATATTCTTGCTAGCCATATAAATGTCCAGATTTTGAATCTTGCTAAGTGCTTGTCTTTGACAATATCCTGGAGGTGGTGGGTTCTATAATCTAATCACAGGTGGTGTGAAAAGCTATTTTGTATCTGTTTTGAATTCACCACCTTTGTGTTTTATTGCTTTACTAGCCAATTAGCCCGTCATAAGATGGGATTTTCAGGACTCTCCTCCACGACGATCTTCTCTCCTGAGCCTCCGGTCTCTCGCTCCGTCTCTCTCTCTCTCTCTCTCTCCTCCTCCTCCTACTGCCTCCCCCTCTCTCTCTCTCTCTCAGCTCTCCTCCGCCTCCTGCCTCTCTCTCTGTCTCTCTCTTTCTCTCCTCCTCCTGCTCCTGCCTCTCACTCGGGGGACCGTGGAGCCCAAATGGCCATTTGGGCTCCGCACTCCCCGTGCTGCATGGGGAGCACAGAGCCCAAATGGTTGCTTGCGCCACTTGCTCCCCCGCGGCAGCCCGGCTGAGCAGCGCAGAAGTCAGCTGAGCGCCACAGCGGGAGCCAACAGCGCTCCCCAGAGGCAACACCTAACGCTACAGTGTTACAGAGTCACAGACATTGGGCTACTATATATATGATCCCCTTGTTCTTGTGCTGTGAGAACAGAGCTACCTCTGAAAACTCCTGGTGACTTTTTTATATTCTAAATGGTGTGCATGTATTTGAAACTGGTACACATTGTCCCAGTCTCTCCAGCCTCATTTGGGGTAGTAGGAGGGATTTTTTTTTTTGGTCTTTTGAATTCTGATAAACTTAAGTGCTACTCATTAATTTTCCATACCCCAAGAGTGCTCCTGGAAGCTGCACAATCATTTGCTTCCAACTACTGGCATAAAATTTTGCATTGCGCTTGGGCTTTGTGTCGTGTTGTCAGAGTGATTATTTATGACAGCTCGTAAAGGTGACGAGGCCAGATCTGATGTCGGTGGAGTTGTGCTGATTTGCATTAGCTGAGAACCTGGCCTGCCGAGAAGGAAGATGGCTACCAAAGAGCAAACTCGTGCAGCAATGCGAAAATGTGGCTGCAGGCTGATGCTGAATTACTGATGGAAGGAAAGAGGATATCCTTCTTACAGGAGAGCTGTCAGTAGCCTCGCCTAGATCCTCAAAGTTATGAGATCTTAGGTTCAGCCCTTCCCACGTCTCCATGCTGGGACTTTTTTAATATACAGGTTAGACCTCCGTGGTCCAGCACCCTCAAGACCTGACTAGTCCTGAAGGAGAGAGTTTGACGGACCAGGGGAGGTCAGCCCCTCTGTTGACAGACTCCTGGCTCTCACACACCCCACTCGGGAATACAGGGCTCAAGAGGGAGAGCTATATAAGGATGAATGCCTGTATTTAAAGGAAATGTAAGTCTTCCTAGAGAAATCTCACACTGGGGTACAATTATGGGAATAGCACCCCCTGTGGTGCCAATAAGTGGAGCACAAGGCAGCTTGACAAGAGCTAGTCTAGACCACATGGCGGTAAAAACACTATAGAATTCTGGTGCTGAATTTATACTAGTGCTGCCATAACTGCTATCACCAAAGGAGTTGCAGGGGTGATAGTGCAAGAACCAGAGATTTCACCAAAAAAGAGTCTAGAGAAGATAAAGCCATTATGCTCAGTTTGACTGGGTTGACCAAGCCCTGAGGCCAGAGAAGGGTCATAGAGAAGTCCTCCTGGCATGCTAGAGTGGCTGTGGAGGAACCCGCCAATCAGGAGCCAGGAGGGACTACAAAAGCTGCCACAGCACTCCAGATAGTTCAGTTGCAGCCCAGACCTGGAAAGGAAAAGGTCAGGGGTGGCTGGCAGGCAGGCAGAACCAAGGACAGCTCCCAGTGGAGAGCTGTTGAGAGACTGATAGATTTGAAGGTGAAGCCCTGAGGTAAGGGCAAAGGAGTTGTCTCCAGGAGGGGAAGCCCTGGCAGTTCAGAGCGAGGCTGAGGGAACAGCATTGAACTGAGAGACACTCTACGGAGGGCACCAGGATGGGCCTCTGTTAGAGGGGTTTGTGATCGGACACAGAGTGTGACTCAGCTGTAGGGCTGAGTAGCCGCAGGGCTTTTAAGATGGACAGAGTGCAGAAACCTGCACTCGGCCAAACAGGGGCACTCGTGTGAGGTGAGTGCCGACCCCGTTACTCTCATGCCCACACAAGTGAGGATATATTCTACCTCTTTCCCACCCATGCCTAGTCCTTAGCCTGGCCCAGTACAGGTATGCTACTCCCCATCTTCTTCCTACAAAGATGGAAAAGAAAAGATGTTTTCCTGCAAGCTTGTGCCATGAGGGTCTATCATAGCTTCCCTTACTGACAAAGCTAGACAATTATATCATTATTCTCCTCAAACAAAGTTACCAGCTCTTAACAGCAAAGGCAATCTCTTTTTATTGTCCCACTGGGCCGGGTTCTGTTGCCTTCTCAGACAGTGCATTTGGGCTGGTTGTTATTCTGATAGATATATGTGAGTCGGCACTTTTATTTTAGACTGTTCAGCATTGAAATCCCTTGTCCCCAGCACTGCATCAATTTTCTAAATAAGAGAAGGACCTGGGACAGCAAATCTGTACGTTAGCAGTTTTGTTTTCTGCAGTCTCTGACCCCAGAGATCAGCTTGGTCATTTTGGGGGATTATGCTCTTTGTATGTCACTCCAGGACTTCAGTATCTGACATATTTTGAAAACATGCATGCATGTGACTAGACATAGGTGTGGTGCAGGCCTTTTTTATTGGTCTAAATATAAATAATTAGCTGTATAAATGAGGGCCATTTTTTAACACGACTACTTTGGCGTGTTTATAGGGTTGGATGTATTCTTGCAGGTTTCATCCTATGGCAATCTGTAGTTAAAGATTGAGCGTTGATTCCGTACAACCCTGATGCTTTGGCAACCCTATGGCTGTGTCTATACTGGCAAGATTTTGTGCAAAAGCAGCCGCTTTTGCGCAAAAACTTGCCAGCTGTCTACACTGGCCGCTTGAATTTGCTCAAGAGCACTGACGTTCTAATGTAAGAAATCAGTGCTTCTTGTGCAAATACTTTGACGCTCCCGTTTGGGCAAAAGCTTTTGCGCAAAAGGGCCAGTGTAGACAGCTCAGATTTGTTTTGCGCAAAAAAGCCCCGATGGCTAAAATGGCGATCAGGGCTTTCTTGTGCAAAAGCGCGTCTAGATTGGCCAGGGATGCTTTTGCGCAAAAGCATCCGTGCCAATCTAGACGCGCTTTTGCGCAAATACTTTTAACGGAAAAACTTTTCCGTTAAAAGTATTTGCGCAAAATCATGCCAGTCTAGATGTAGCCTATGTGTTTGTGGACCAGATCCTGAGCTGGTTTAAATCAACACCATTCATTGGTTTCAGTGAAGAAATGCTGGCGATCTAGGCCTTTATCTCTTTCTCTCTCTCTCTGCACTCTCGTAGCTTCCTTGACTTCAGTGCAGTGACACAGGTTTACATCAGCTGAGGATTTGGCTCAACGTCTTTCTGTCTCTACACTCTCACGCTACCTCCTTTTCAGATCAAAACAGCTGAAGTTTTCAAGGCTGCTGAAGGAATTTGGATGATGCGTTCTCCTTGGACTTGGGCCCTCCTTGGCTTGGCAGATTTCCCCTTACTGTTGACTAGATGATATGAGTCCATTTTGTAGCTACAACAATATGAGACTGATCCAAAGTCCACTGAAGTCAAGGGGACTGCCTATTGATTTCAGTGGGCTTCATAATAGTACTTCCAGAAGTACTTTAATCTCTTAAGTCTTTATTTAGCATCCGCTAGCTCTGCCTGTTTATCATGTGCCATATCTTATTAGCCTAGCCCTGACCTCCTTGGTTTTACAGTGCTGACTCATCATCCACCTACTTCCCTCCCCCACCGCTCCATGTTCAACAAAACCGATTGATTGTAACTCATGTTTCTGCCCTTTATTTCACTTCCCCAAGGTGGTTGTTATTGTTGTTTGAAGAACAACATCATCTGCCTTTCTTGTCTGGTGCTATTTTTGTACACTACGCCCAGTCTCATGGAACCCTCTCATACAGGCCCTGCTGTGATTTTCTGACATTTTAATTTTAATGTGTGTGGGAGGGAGGGGGGCATAAACAGTGGTTCTAAATTAAATAGCTCATTTGGCCTTGGTTATAATCCCCTCGTATTGCGAGCCAGGCCCATGCTGGAGATGTGCGATGTGGCTTTCAGGCCTGGTGATTGTGCCGGAGCCAGACTGCAGGGAATTGGGACATTGTGTTATGGAGTTTTCAGACCACTTAATGGGTGATCTAGAAGCTCTGAACAACTTCTCCCCGGCTCTGGCTGCCACGAAAGACTGGAAGCTCTGGAAGTAGCGTAGTAATCAAACTCAGCTTTTTAGGGTTGCCAGATGGTTTAACAAAGAATACTGAACACCCCTCCCCCCCAAAAAAAACACTGGGAAAAAATTCCATTTTTAAAATAAAAAAGAAAAAGAACCCCAAGCTCCCTAGAGTTGTTAAGAAAAAAAAAGTGGCCCCTTTAAAAAAACGCTTTGCTTTTGAGGCTTTTTTGGCTGTAACAGGCTGCCAGCAGCCACCCGCCATCTTGCCTCCCTGCACCAGTCTGGACAGCTCGCCTGTGGAACCCGGTAAGCACCTGGGATTTTCGCCTCCTGGCCGGGAAAAAATCAGAAAATACCGGACATTTTAGGTGTCCGGTATTTTCTGAATTTTTTTTACCAGACAGGAGGCAAAAATACTGGACTGTCTGGTTCAATACCAGACACCTGGCAACCCTATAGCTTTTCAACAGGCCGCTGTCATGGTACGGTCTGGTATCTGGATGCTGCCTGTGACGGGTTGGCTCACAAAAGTCCCCCTTGGGGTTGTCCTCCGGTGTGCTGATCATGCCACTGACACCTGCCTTCTTGCTCTCTGGGGATCCCCACCACCCTGTCCTGCTGGGCCAGAAGCTCTGGTCTCCCCCAGCAATAGCACAGAGTTGGGGTTACCAACCTCCAGCAGAGCAATACAGACGCTGAACCAGTTTAGCTTGGGGAGGACTCGGCTATAAGGCTACTGATAGTACTCTGGTCCCCACAAAGGGGACCAAACCCCCAAATAAATCTGTCTTATCCTGTGTGAAAGTTTTACACCAAGAAAGATCATAAAGATGGTCGCCCCCTTTAACAGTGGAAGAGAGAGATGCACAGTGGTTGGGTTGCTTCCACCCCTCAGCAATAACAGTTATTTCCACTGGGCTTGATAATTATCAAAAATGTTTTTATTAAGTGTAAACCATAGGATAGAATCATTGCAAGTGAAAACAGACAGGTCAAAGTAAGTTACTAAGCCAAAAGACGCCAGCTCATTCTGATACACTAACAAACTTGTTACATACAAATTCTTACCCTAAACAGGTGCTCTGATCTCAGGTCAAATGCTTCAAGTCAGAGTTGAGTTTTACCCTGGCCTGGGTCTAAAGCTTTTCCGAGTTCTTTGTTTTCCGGTCTCTTCATGTGTATCCTCTAAGGGTGGGGAGGCAGTTTCAAAAGCCAGCGTAAGACAAAGACTTACCGCAGCTGGTTGAGGGGTTGGGGCTGGAATCCCTGTGCCGTGTTTGGAATTGACTCTGGGGAAGCGTTCGTTGGGAAACAGGTTGGGGGTGGGGAGCAGCTAAACTTGGGTTGGAAGAGAGGGTAAAAGCAAAACCCCTGTGTGCAGGGAATGGCAAAGAAAACACAGGCCAGGCATTAAACCACAGGTTGTTGGAAAGGGAATCAATAGGACAGAGCGGGCCAAAGGCAGGGAGGAAAAATCATGACCTCCCATCCCTTTCTTACTACTGGCATTATGGTCACAGTTAGAGGCTCCAGCTGAGATGCAGCTAGGCACAGACATGGAACAAGAGACAGTCCCTGCCCCAAAGAGCGGACCACCTCACCGGGCCAGGCAGCCAGAAGGGAGTGGCGGGGAGGTGACTTGCCCCAGGTTATGCGTGAAGTCTGTGGCAGAACCAGCATAGGGCCCTGTTTGTTAAATTCGGGGCCAGCACTTTAAGCTCCGAGCTGTGCTATTGCCCCGTCCCCTTCCCCTTGGCTTGCATTCAGGCCACCGTCCCACATCGGGAACCACTAACCAAAGCCTCCATGCCCTGGCGCAGCTCCCGTGAAGAGCTTCCCGCCAAGAGCCGCATGCAAGAAGCCGTTTGCAGGGCTAGCAGCATTTGTGGCTTGACAGTTCCCAGGAACAGGGCAGCATGCTATGGAACACCGTCTGCCGGTACCTCATGGATTGACTATTTACAGAGGTACAGAGACCACCCACTCCAGGAATTATTCCACAGGTGACTCTGCCAGCAGATGCCAATGAGCATTGGGACCTTAGATTATAAACTCTTCTTGTCTTTATTCCATGCCTGCAGGGTACCTAGCACCTGTCTCAGGCTATGTCTAGTCTACGGGGGTTTTCTAGAATACCTCCGGTATCCCAGAAAAACTCTGCCACGTCCAGGGAACGCATCTGCTCTTCCGCAAAAAAAAGCGGAAGAGCAGATGTGCTCTTTTGGAAGCCCTGTCTTCCTCCTCCCACAAGGAAGAAGGGCTCTTCCAAAGGATGTTTTTTTCCAAAATTTGGCCCAGTGTAGATGGGCCAAATTTCGGAAAAGCCTCTTCTGAAAAAAACTATTGGAAAAAGGTATGCAAATTGCAGAACTAGACATAGCCTCTGAGAGGATGATGCTAGCCCTGATCTGGGAACTGCTCTAGGCAAAGGAAGATGGCTGGGGCCCACATATCAGTGTGAAGATAACTCACGGTATTTTCACTTTTAAAAAACCCCGCGGAGCTTCTCAAGACTCTGCTTTTCCTTTAGAATCATAGGGTTGGAAGAGACCTCCGGTGGGCCTTATGGGGGCAAGTCACAGCTCCTGCAGTAGAGCTGGGAGCGGGATGCTGAGAGCCTGTGGATGTAGGGTGACCCAGGTCATCCAGCACGCTTACCGCGAGATGTTCGTCCGCTGAGCGCAGCTCTGCACCGCCAGGTCTGGGGTGGCACCAAGTCCCAGACTGTTTCTGCTTCTGCAGTGACTAGAAGTCTTAGGCAAGTGCTTTTGTCGTGATGTCCTTATAAAGAAAAGGCCAAGTCCTTCCAGCTGGCTGGGACATAAATATCTTAATTAGAGATTTTAAAAGAGAGAGAAATCTGGAAGGCTGCATGATGTTTGTATGAAAAATAGTCAGGTATTGCTGGCACCAGGCTGCTTAATCCACTTAATAGGGCAGAGAGGGCTTTGTAGCTGCACCACAGATGCCTTTGATAAGTTGGGGAAAAGACGGCAATCTATATCTGCAAGCAGCATTACAGCAAGTATGGACTGGAAACCAAACTCAGCTGATGTTAAATTTAGGAGCTTGACATCTTACACAAACACAATTGGGTCTTTGCTGCCTCCCCTCCCCCTTTTTTTCCCTCTTTCATGCAACCACTCATTTTGATCTATTGTTTCGATTCAAATGGCTAACCCAGGAGCTGATTGTAATGGTGCCGCTGCAAAGGTGGTTTTTGCTGACACATGGTTGTGTGGATGCTTTGCTTGTTCATTTCCCTACATGCCTGTCCAGCTCCTCTCTTAAAGCAGTATTGTGACCCAGGCAGTTAAATACCCCCTTGACTCTTGCTAAAATTCCAACTTGAGCTTTAAAAAGGGACCAGGGGATATCATAACTTGCTGTCAGGTCAGATGGGCTGGCACAAAAAAATTCTGTTCTGGAATGGATACAGACTTGCAAAGAGGTCCCTGGGTGTTCCGTTCCCAGGGTCTTGACTGGTGCCCATCTGGAGCAGAGACATACTAAGACTTTCTTACTAAAGCACAAACACTTTTTGCGTTGGTCATTGTACGCTGCAGGCTGGTATAAGCTGACTTCAAAGTCCATGGTGCTCTCTGTGTGGTCGGCTCCCAGTGTTGAAAACTCACTGGTCATCCCTCCCCCTTCTGACTCACTGAATTTTCAAAATCCTCAACTGTGGCTTCTTTTTATTTCTTTGCCTTGTGACTTTTGACTCCTCAGGAGTCTCCTCTTTCAAGCTATTCCCCACAGGCCCGCAGCCTAGATAGGTACAGTTTTATGAATGAAAGCTGGGATTCTCTGATAAGCAGGAGGTGAAGCTTTTTTAAAAAAAAAATCGATTCTTACAAATCTTGGGGGCTGTGAGCTAAGAAATTCTCCTTTTTGTTCTTACTTTCTTCTGCATTCAGAGGCCTAGATCTTTGATGCAAATCTTGTTTATTTACAAGGAATGTACAAAGAAAATACCAGACTTCGTCAATTTCTGCTCCGAACGGGAACATCCCCTGGGCTCCAGTTTCGACTGTCCCTTTGAGTCAAAAAGGGACAACATAGTACTAAAGCAGTGATTCTCAGTTGGGGGTACATGAATCGCTGGGGGGGCATACAGGGGCCTTCCAGGGGGTACATCAGTTCATCTAGATATTGGCCTTACTTTACAACAGGCTATACAAAAAGCACTAGAGAAGTCAGTACTATAAAGGCTAGTTTTTTCTGGCATATTGGAGGAATGGGGGTGGTGCTGGTAAGTGAAAACTGTCATTTAACGAAGAGGGAAGGAGTTTGGGTGTGGAAGGGGGTGCAGGGCTGGGAGCTGGGCACAGGAAGGAGCTCAGGGTGCCGTATTTGGGGCAGGGGGAAACTCACCTTGGCTAACCACCTGCCAGTGGCGATCTGTCCCAGCTGCTCCTAGGCAGATGCGCAGCCATTAGGCTCTGTGTGCTGCCCCTGCCCTGAACAGAGGCTCTGCAGCTCCCATTGATCAGGAAACTCAACCAATGAAAGCTATCAGGGTGGTGCTGCAGGCAGAGGCAGTGCGTCGCCTGCTGCATCTCTGCCTAGAATTAATCCCGTTGCCTCTTGCAGGGAGCTACCCAAGGTGAGCGTCCCCCAAATCTGGCTCTCCCAGCTCTCTCTCATGCCCAGTCCCAGACCCCCTCCTTCACCCAAATTCCCTCCCACATCTCGCACCCCAGATTCCTCCATCAAGGAGCAGCAGGGACTTGTTGCTGCTTCCAAGGTGCCAGGAAGGGAGCCTGCCAGCCCCGCACCAACTGGACTATAAACCAGACTTTCCATGAAGATTAGAAATACCAGTTTATGGAGCTTGCCAGTGGGTGCAGGCCGGATAATGAAGCTTTTACTGTGCAAACAAAAATTTCAGACAGACAGTGACTTGTCTATCCCGCTCTATAGCCAATACACTGAAATGTAAGCAAAATAGTTATATTCCAGTTGATTTATTTCTTAATTATACGCTACAGATGAGAAAGTCAGCACTTTCTCAGTAACTGTATTGTGACCCTTTTGTATTTTTATGTCTGGTTTTGTAAGCGGGTAGTTTTAAAGTGATGTTGTGACAGGAAAAGCTACAAGAGCTTACATATTCCCTGTCTCCATTCAACCTACTAATAGTCATGTGGCCGCCTGCTAATTTCAGCCCCTCTTGTAGCCCCACCTGTCCCCAAGATGCTCCTTCCCTCCCCTGACAAGCCCCATTTACCAAGTGTGTGTATGTAAGTGCTGGTTTTGTGCTAGCAGCAAATTCCCTTGTAGCAGGAGAATTCTGTGCCAGCCTGTTATGGCAAGAATCTATCTCCCTTGTACTGTTCGGTGATCGACACACACAGCACACCCACACACAATGAGATTGTCAAGTCTCAGTCCTAGTGAGCTTTGACAAATTATTCATTATTACTAATTCTCTCCAGCTAGGGAACGGCTTCCTGTTAAAAGGGCAGCATGGGAAATATTGGTATAAATTGGATTTTATTACTGTGTGTCTATCTGAGACCTGCCCAAGTTGAGTCATATATAGTAGCATTTTTTCTCTCTCCCTTTGCCAGTAATCTCCTCTTGAATTGACATAGACAAGCTCCCAGGGGGCAATCTTTTGTTATCAATCCACACAGTGCTCTTGCAGTAAGAATAACCATTATCAGTATCTTTTCTTTTCTCCTTTCACATTTTGTCTGTTGATTCTCTTCCCGGTCAGGGCAAACTGACTAAGTTTGTCACAATGAACTTGTCACTTGCCTTTAAATCTCAACTACCAAAATGCAGATTATTCAAAGTAAGGGTATATCTACACTGCATTCCTCTTTCGAGAGAGGAATGCAAATGCAGCTGAGCGAAATTGCAAATGAAGCACAGATTTGATTTACCCATGCTTCATTTGCATAATGGTGTCCGGGCACTTTTTCGAAATACTCTATTTCGAAAGAAAAAATGCAGTCTAGACTGGGTTATTTCGAGGAAAAACTCTTCTTTCGAAATAACCCTTAAACCTCATTTTTTAAGGAGTAAGGGTTATTTTGAAATAAGGGTTTTTTTTTCAAAATAACCCCATCTAGACTGGATTTGTTCTTTCGAAATAGGGTATTTCAAAAAAGCGCCCGGACGCCATTATGCAAATGAAGTGCTGGAAATTCAAATCCGCACTTCATTTGCAATTTCGCTCAGCTGAATTTGCACTCCTCTCTCAAAAGAGGAATGCAGTGTAGACATACCCTTAGTGGCCAAGCACATTGAAAAAGTCCGAAGATACGAGAACAAGGCAAGTGTAAGTCCTCTGTTTGTAGGGAAGGAATGCTGATAGCTGATGACATAAAGGAGACAGAAGTTTTTAATGGCTGTTTGGCTTTGTTCTTCATTAAAAGGTGAATGGTGACCAGATACTCAATACAATTAATATTAACAAAATGGGGGAGAGAATGCCAGACAAAATAGGGAAAGAACGAGTCTGTAGATCAGATGCAGGTACAAATGTATCTGTATAGGGCTCTTCTGAGGTTGATGCTATGGTTACTTTCCAATATAAACCAATGGCAACCTCCTCCATCAGCTTTGACCATGATGATTACCAATCTCAGGCAGTGTGGGAGGTTGTTAAGGCATTGGCCTGCGACTAAAGACACATGATTTTCAGATGTGTCTAATTATTTGGGTGTGCCCAATTTGAAATATATTGAATGGCCCTGATGTCCCAAAAGTGCAGAGTATACACCTTCTGCAAATCAGGCCTTGTCCACACTTCCCGGGAGATTGGCGCTGTGAGGATCGATCTCTCGGGGGTTGATTTAGAAAGTCTAGTAAAGACCCTCTAAATCAGCCACTGATCACACTCCTGTTGACTCTGGTACTCCGCTGCGTTGAGAAGCATAAGGAGAGTCAATGGGAGAGTTTCTCCCGTCGACCCCCCACAGAGGGGACGGCACGGTAACTCGATCTAAGGTGTGTCAACTCCAGCTACACTAGTCACGTAGCTGGAGTTGTTTGCTTTAGTTTGACGTTGCCCCCTACCATAGAGCTGGCCTCAGACTTCTTCAGGTGTCTCCCATTGGACACCTAGAAATTGAGGCACTCCAAATCACTGGGCACTTTTGCCCAAGACGTATGACACCACCATAATATCATTCATCCAAGGTAATAAATTATAATGAGGTAATAAATGATTATTAACCATTTTAAGAATGTAACAGAAATGAGTAGTGTGTGTTAGAGGCACAACGGGGAGGGTGTCAGGTGTCTGTACACGAGTCAAAAATAAGACACGAAGGTGATTTCCGCGTTGATTGCTCAGTGTTCTTGGCATAGTCCCATCAAATCTAACTTTCTTCTGGCTTTAGTACATTTCCTTTTCCCTCTTCTGCTACATCAGATCCACCCTGCGTTCTCTCCCCGCCCCCATCTCCTTTGCATACACAACAACATCTCATTACAAGCTTCCTACCTTCCGAGGTCCAGGAACAACTTAGCGGACGAGCTCAGCCGCTCGTTCCAAATCCACGAGTGGATGCTGAGGAGGGATATCCTGGTAGGAGTTTTCCAGAGGTGGGGTTATCCCCTTCTGGACCTGTTTGCCTCTGAGCACAACAGTTCGAGATCTGTGCACGCGGCGCGCACACACAGCTACTAATTGATAAAGGGTCGATAATCTATCTGTAAATACAAGTGTGTAGGATAAAATGTGAACCAATTCTTAATATATTCTAGGCCAACTCAATTTTTCTGCTTTTGGCACCAGAGTTTTCTTAAAGTACCGCCTATAGACTTGCATGTTTAAACAATTCTCTGACTCATAGTCCTTCACGGTATTTTGGCACACTGGAAAAATGTGGTACATTCTTTATTTTAATTGGATTTTCATTGCTTTGTAATAGAGCTAACTCTTATCACATGCTGTTTTCCCATAGAATGCAAAGCACTTTGACATTACCCCCATTTACTGGTGGAGAAACTGAGGCACAGAAAGGTGACATGAGTGGGCCAAGGTGACTCAGCAGGCCAGGAATAGAACTGGGCCTAAAAACCAGGTCTCCTGAGTCACAGACGAGAGCGCTCCCAGGCTACGCTGCCTCCCACATAGTGGTGGGGAGGTGATGGCTCTGGGAAGAAAAGACTGGTTGTCCTGGACTGAGATGTCTTAAGAAAGAAATAATGTATTTATGGGAAACAAAATAAGAGAAATCCTATTATAAGCTGATCGTTTTTATTAGGTGTATGCAGCACCGACACGGCAGCAAGGATACAGTTCTGTGGACAGGCACATTCCACAGAAAATTTCCTCCAGCACAGCTTCTGTAGCACACCGCAGACTGCAACAGCGGAACATTTTTAAACCCCATAATAGAAGAGAAGAGGCTGTGTGGTCAGTGGATTGGGCACTGCCTTAGGAGAGCTGGGTCTATTCTCCGCTCTGCCACTGAGCGGTTGCAGGACCTTGGCGGGGCATTGAAGCTGCCGCCATAGGCGGTTAGACAAGCTGTGACAGTTAAAAGCCTTGGCCAGCAGCTTGGACGTTATGTCAGCATGGAACCCCCCTGAAACTGGGAAGGGAAAAGCTCCAAGTTGGACCTCCCTGGCTGGACCCTTGGGACCTGACTGATTCCAAACCAGGGCGTTTGCTTGACCAGGGACAGTCAACGCTCCCCTGCTGGCTGCTGGTTCTCGCTCTCAGGTTCCCCTCCCAACCTTCAGCCCCAGACACCGGGCTCCACTCCCAGCCCCAGCAGAGCTCCTGGCCGCAGGCCCTCTAGCCACTGCCCACCCTGTGCTTCCAGCCCCAGCAGAGCTCTCAGCTGCCGGCCCCTGCTTCTGCTGTCCCCTCTGCACTTCCCGTCCCGGCAGGACTCCCAGCCACTGGTCCCATTGCCATCAGTCTGGCTGTGCACCTGGCCTGGCCAGGCTCCTGGCTGCTGGCCCTCCTGCCACCGGACATTCGACTGGCCACCACTCCCCGATCTCTCTGGTCCAGAAACATCTGTGGTCAGGCAGTTGCCAGACCAAAGAGTCCTGAATTACAGAGGTTCAGCCTCTATTTCTTTCTTGATTTTTAACTGCACGGTCCCATCTGCTGTCATGCATTGAACTTTACCTGCATGTTTCTTCTTTCTTCCCTGCTTTGCTTTTGTCCCCCCTTTCCCTTCTCTTAAAATAAATGAATGCAAGGAATGACTACATTTTCTCCTCCTTCCTACTGCTTATTTTTCTTCCCGGTTACATCTTGTTTCAGATTAGATTGCAAGACCTTTCAGGCAGGGACTTGGAGTTCTTCCTGTATCTCTGTAAAGCAGCCAGCAAAATTGGGCCTTGATCCGGATCATGGCTTTTGTGCTACCACAATAGACATAGCAAAGGAGTCATGACAGCAACATGGAGGCTGATCCTTTAAACATACAAAGATTGGGCTAAAGTCAATGTCCTCAGAACAATGTTCACGCAACTCTAATCATAATATTTCTGATCAGACTATATGTTGTTAAATGTATACTTTAGTGCACAGGGTATGTTATGTGGCCAAGCTAATGCTACTCGAGGAACTCATTAATTTACTTCTGTGCATTCACTTTATCAGCTGGAGGGTTCATTATTCTGCATTTGGTAGATTTATACCAGTGTCCTCTACAACTGAAGGAGGACTAAAAAATGAAAAACTGCTGTGCCATTTTTTGTGCTGTACTCTATACTGTCCTCTTCCTACTTGTGTAATAGCATTGTCAGCTTTTAGTGAACACTCGCATTGTAATAATGAATAGCTGATGGAATTGCAAATACACTGGATTTGTTTACTTGATTATAGGAACAGTCTAACTATGTGTCGAAGTGCAGACATTGTGGCCCAGATTCTCCAAGATGTTTAGGAGCCTACCTTCCCGGGTGAGTTAAGCACCTAAAATAACTTTGACAATCTGGTTTTTAGGCCTAATTCTGTATTCTGTGACGTCAGTGGCAGAACTTCCGTTGACTGCTTGGCTATGGAAGCTGGCCCTTGATGAGAAGGTAGCGTGTGAGCTATATGTAACCAAAGATAAAATGTTCAAATATGCCTGTGTGATTTGGGAGCCATCAGAAGCTAATGGGGCTTAGGTCTCTAAGTCACAGGGTACTCTTAAAAATTTTCTCCCAACTATTTTGGTGCGGGTATTTAAATTGGCACCTAAGTCTATATTTAGGCCCCTGTATA
The DNA here is from genome assembly GCA_032595735.1 of Pelochelys cantorii. Lineage (NCBI taxonomy): Eukaryota > Metazoa > Chordata > Testudines > Trionychidae > Pelochelys > Pelochelys cantorii. The sequence continues at coordinate 127,630,219 of CM064330.1, forward strand.
TTCAGTTTGATAATCAATTGACCGATCAAACTGCAAAAGGGCCTAATATGGGTTCAGGTACCTCACTCAAGGCCCCCATATTTTACAATATTGGCCTTTGACCTGAGGCCCAGCTCTTCAGTGAGAATCAGGCAACAAAATACTTCAGGGAGCGTCTTTGGTGTTTGTGAGGATGCTGCAGGATCGATGGCTCAGGCGATTTAACCTCTCTGTTGGTTCACAAGGCTGGTCCAATGCAGGGAGCAGTGTCGCGAGCCTCCTTATGCTGCTCTGCCATTGTGGGACTAGGTCTCTGGGTGTGAGAATTTTTAGTCTCCATGGTCAAGCCCGGGCCTTTTTGTTGAGATTGGGAGCCAATTACTTTGTGTCCAGAATGGACCTGAGGTCGCGGATAGCAAATCTTGAATAACCTTGGGTACCCTACTTAGGCAAAGGGATGTAAAATCATTTATGGTGGCTGCACAACTGGAAACAATTAACTGGAAATAATTAAAACAATTAAAAGTAGCTGGAAAAGGACTTGGCTCTGCCCTTAATCCTGAGTGGTAGCTTGCGCCACAGTGACATCTTGTGGTCAACATGCAGATGACTGGTCTGAAGACACCCGGAAAGGTACCTACTAGGATGCTCCTCAGAAGGAAACGGCCCTGGCAAATTCATGCCAGCTGCAATTGCCATTCATTCTCAGGGTGCGGTGGGAAGTTTTATTGCACAATGATGCAGCGCATAAGCCAAGCAGTATTAGAATGAAAATACTGATTTTAACAGCTAGGCAAGACAAGTGCTCCACCCTCCCCCACTCCCAGATTTCTGCTTGGTCTGCCCTGTGCTTCTCCTGCAGTACCTGCCCTCAGCACATGTGGCCCCTGTCCCTGGAAACCAGGCTCAGACAGGGAATAGAAGAAATGGGACCAGCCACTTCACATGCTGGCCTCTCCAGGTCCTTGCTCCCTGCAGCATGTGGCTGCCTAAGAGAGCCCCTCTGGGATGGCCATAGGCCATCCCCTGCCTGAGCCCAACTTAGGGTTGCCAGATGGTTGAAACAAAAATACCAAATACCCGCCCCCTCCGCCCCCCGCAAAAAAAAAACACCGGGAAAAATTCTGTTGAAGGAAAAAAAAGGGGGAGAAACCGAAGTTGTTGAGCCCAAAAAAAAAAAAAAAAAAAAGGACTCCAAGGCTTATTAAGCAAAAATAAATACATAAATAAATAAATAAATCAAAATCAAAATAAAACAGCATTAAAACAGCATGTCCCCTTTAAGAGTGAGTGCAGGGATAGGAACAGGGGAGTGGTTGAGCACTAAGACTTAGGGAAGTCATTGCTTCCCCTTGGTCTTTTTGCCAGCAGCCATTTTGTGCTGGCAGCCTTGCAGAACCAGGTACGCATGGGGTTGGAGGCTGGGGGTGTTGGGGGTTGGGTAGGGCTTGGGGGGGTGGGGAGGCCAGGCGCTGAGTGTTTGTAGGGTTGCCAGGTGCCCAGCATTTTCACCTCCTGGCTGGAGAAAAAAATCAGAAAATACCGGACATCTTAGGTGACTGGTATTTTCTGAGTTTTTTACCGGACAGGAGGCGAAAATACTGGACTATCTGGGTGAATACCGGACACTTGGCAACCCTAGCCCAACTGCAAGTGATGGGGAATGAGCAAGCAAGAGTTCCCTCTCCCACCAGCACATATCCAGCTCGCTCGTCCCCTATGCCTGGCTGTCGGGCCTGGGCAGGGAGCAGCCTGCTGCCACCACCTCTCTAGCCAGGCTCCCTTGCACTGTGGGAACATCAGCTGTTCCAGCTGGCAGAGCTGAGTTCTAGTCTAGCTTGGGAGGGAAGGAGTGTGAGGCTCAGACTTTTAAGAAACAGGAATGTTCAGAAAGCATCCAGCAGCGACTTTCCTTCCCAACTAGCATGTTACTATTGGTGATATTGAAAGGCCAGTTGTGATCCTCAGGGACCCAGCCAACCCCTGGCTCTCCTCCCTCAGGAAGCTGTACACCAGCTGCCTTGACAGCGCTAAAGACAGATTCAGGAGCTGCAGAATGGCAGCTGAATGTGCTTTTGGTCAACTGAAGGGACATTGGCATTGCTTATTCCCCAGATTGGATCTTTGTGAGGAAAAACATTCCTGTAGTTCCAGCTGCCTGCCGTGTCTGGTGTCATATCAACAGGGAGAAGGTTGCTGTCGCAGGGGAGCGGCTGTTTGCTGTGTCTGAATAGCTGGCCACAAGGGCTATTAGAATGCTCGAAAGAGCATTTTAACTGTGATCCACAGTAATGTGGGTGTGCTGCTCTGTGCTCTACCTGGCCCTAGCGTTTTGGGGTCTTATACAGTGCTTGCTGGACATTAATTATTGTAATACTGTCCCTGATCTTATGAGTTCTGTCACACCGTATAATAAGTACTGTTAGGCATTCTGTGACCAAATAAAGATTAATTATTTTCCGTGACACATCCTGGCCTCTTTGCAGAGACTACAAACAAATAGGGCTACAGATCTGTCATGGAGGTCACGGACTCTCTGATTTTTCATGGCCTCAGCGACTTCAGGGCTTTAGCCATCAGCCCCTCTTACTCCCTGCCAGTCAATATGGTTCTACATGATGGAGTTTCTGCTTTCCTAGTTGTCTTTTTTTAAAAAGCCTAGGCAATTTTACAATTTTTTTGTTTGTAAAGTTCATAAAAGTTGCAGAGTCAAGCACTTCAAAGTTAGGAAATGCCAACATTATGGTTATCGGTTCAAATTTAATTCAGTCCCCATGTTTATAGATAGTATGATTCAGTCTTTAATTATACAATCACATGCTTTTTAATCTAAAGCATCCCTGCCTCATTTATAGGCTAGACAATGAATGAGGTAGATCGTTGCAAGAAAAGAGCAGATGTTCTCTTCTGGATATGGGACCCAGAAGGACTGCATTCTACTCCTGGTATAGACTTCTTCTATGATTTGGTCATGCTTGACTTTGCAACTTTAATATTATGTTAATGAAGTTTTTTGTATGTAATACAGACATAGGCTAGATGAAAACTCTGTCAAGATATTCTAAATGTTGAATATAAATAAAGTGTTACTCTTTTTTTTAAAAAGGAGCATATTAAGAGATGAGCAAACAGCTATGTTATAAATGGTCAATTAAAACTGTGTTTAGTAGATGTGTTTACACAGATGCCTGAAAATGAAGGATCAGTATTTTAAAAAACAATTCAGCAAAAGTTTAGGCCAGTTACTCTATCATAATGCTGCTTTTCTTACTACCCCTTCTGTCTATGTATAAGCTTTAGTGAGGCTACAATATTTTTGTGATGTTTGATGTCTTACAAAGATGGATGTTAGAGAAACTACTAAGAAATATTATAATATTTGGCCCAATATGAGACAAGGGATTACTTATGGGAACATTTTTTTTTACACATAGAAAGTATTTAATTCACACTTGGTTAAGTTTGATCTATGAAATATAATCATTGCATAGAGTAGAGCATGCGGACAGGTCCCAAGATGCGTTACACGGGGCTTCTCTGCAGGCACAACCATTTGCTTAGCACTTCTGTGGACAAGTAGCTGAGTCCACATGCTATCCTTCATTGCGTAGGATGGCAGATGGAAGAAGTGTGCTGGGATGGACAGTTGATGCCTAATGGCCCAAACAAAGGTGCCTCGTATACTGTTCACCCCAATCCACTGTTATAAAGGCAGATGGGAGACTACTCCCTGTACCACCAGATTTCTTAGAAGGCAAACACAAGGCTGATGACTAGTAAAAGGCATCATACACTTGGTAAGGGTGCATCTACACTGCAGAGCAAAAGTTGAGGTAAGCTATGCAACTTCAGCTATGTCAATTGTGCAGCTGAAATCGAAATATCTTAATTCGGCTTTTGGCGCTGTCTATGCAGTAGGAAGTCAAAGGAAGTTGAAGGACTTCTGTTACTCCTCGTGAAATGAGGGTTACAGCAGTCGGAGTAAGACCAGCTCACCATTATTTTGAAATAATAGCTTGCGGTACATAAGAACATAACGGCCATACTGGGTCAGACCAATGCCAATCTATCATTTTTGAGATGAGGCGACCACATCTGTATGCAGGATTCAAGATGTGGGCGTACCATGGTTTTATACAGAGGCAATATTATCTGTCATATTCTCTATCCCTTTTTTAATGATTCCTAACATTCTATTTGCTTTGTTTGACTACCACTGCACATTGAGTGAATGTTTTCAGAGAACTATCCACAATGACTCCAAGATCTCTCTCTTGAGTAGTTGTAGCTAAATTAGTCACCCTCATAATGTATGTATAATTGGGATTGTTTTTTCCAATGTGCATTACTTTACATTTATCAACATTACATTTCATTTGCCATTTTGTTGCCCTATCACTTAGTTCTTCACAGTCTGCTTTAGTCTTAACTATCTTGAGCAGTTTGGTATCATCTGCAAATTTAGCCACTTCACTGTTTACCCCTTTCTCTAGATCATTTATAAATACATTGAATAGGATTGGTTCCAGGACAGATTCTTGGGGGACCCCCCTAGTTACCTCTCTCCACTTGGAAAACTTATCATTTATTCCTACCCTTTGTTTCCTGTCTTTTAACCAGTTATCAATCAATGAAAGGATCTTCCCTCTTATCCCATGATATTTACTTTACTTAAGAGCCTTTAGTGAGGGACCTTGTCAAAGGCTTTCTGGAAATCTAAGTATACTATATCCACTGGATCCCTCTTGTCCACATGTTTGTTGGCCTGCTCAAAGAACTCCAGCAGATTAGTAAGTCATGATTTCCCTTTATAGAAACCATGTTGACTTTCCCCCAACAAATTATTTTCATTTATGTGTCTGACAATTTTATTCTTTACTATAGTTTCAACTAATTTGCCAAGTACTGATGTTAGACTTACTAGTTTGTAATTGCCAGGATCACCTCTAGAGCCCTTTTTAAATATTGGCATCACATTAGCTGTGTAGACATACCCTAACAGTGCAGCACCTGTAGCCTTCAAGATCCCTTGGCATCTTTCTTCAATGACTTGTATGAGAACATATTTGGCTAAATTTCCAACAGGTGCCTCCGCATCTCTGTGTGCCAGAGACAGCAGAGTCATTCCCCACAGTCTGATTGGGGTCCATGCTGCCCTGAAATGAACACAGCCATTCTTATCATGTATTTCTTTAATTAATTTCTAGTCATTGATTCAGTGTAAGATTTCTAAGTTAGTTGTGCCATTGTTCTCCTCCTTTATGCTTAGTACATCATTCCAGCATTAACCTTCTTTGCAGTTTCTAGAGGGAGAGGGAAAGGGCGCAAATTTTTTACCGCTGTTGGCGTTATGTTAAAAGGTAAAGCAGCAATTTATTGTGGGGAAAACCCTTGGTAATGAGCATGTGTTGGAGAAAGCAGATTGCATGTCACTGCAAACAAAAAACAAGGCAGCAATCTGGCCCTTGAGTCAGCTGCCTTGGGCTCACAAGGTTAAAAATAATAAGTAAAAGGGGGGGGTTGCGCAAAAAAAGAGCCATCTACACAGCTCTTTTTTGTGCAAAAATCTCTTTTGGAAAAGGGATCCGAGGAGGAAATTCAAATACCTTTCAGGTATCTAAAAGGGTGTCATAAGGAGGAGGGAGAAAACTTGTTCATCTTGGCCTCTGAGGATAGAATAAGGAGCAATGGGCTTAAACTGCAGCAAGGGAGGTTTAGGTTGGACATTAGGAAAAAGTTTCTAACTGTCAGGGTGGTTAAACACTGGAATAAATTGCCCAGGGAGGTTGTGGAATCTCCATCTCTGGAGATATTTAAGAGTAGGTTAGATAAATGTCTATCAGGGATGGTCTAGACAGTATTTGCTCCTGCCATGAGGGCAGGGGACTGGACTCGATGCCCTCTTGAGGTCCCTTCCAGTCCTAGTATTCTGTGATTCTATGATTCTATGAAATGCGAGTGCGACATATGCAAATGAGCGCTCCATTTGCATTTCCTCTTGAGGAAGAGGATTGCAGTATAGACGTAGCCTTTGTAGCAGGATCAGATCCTTAATGTAATCATTGCTGCACCCAATCCCATCCTTTCATCTATGTGGAGCTTTAATTGTCTAAGGCTAGGACTACACTAGACCCAGAAGGTCACATTGAGGTGCACAACTCTAGCTATGTAAAATATGTAGCTGGAGTCGGTTTACCTTAAGCAGAGCTTGGCGCCGTCTTCACAGAAGGAGACCAATGGGAGCAAATGCTCTTCTTGGCTTCCCTTACTCCTCGTGACTACCAGAAGTACCGGTGCCGACCAGAGCCGCTCTCAGCATTTGAGCTAGTGGGTCTTAACTAGACCCATTAAATCAAACGCCAGAAGATCAATCTCCAGCGCAGCAAGTGGAGATGTGGCCTAAGTGAAAGAAAGTAGATTACTACAGAATTATTTAGTTTGGGGTGACCCCATTGAGGGTAAAAATTCATATGGCCCTATGTTTTAAATAGCAGACAATGGTTAAATCTTACCCCGTGCTTTTTCATTCATTCTGTCCCTAGGTACTAGCAGATGGGGGGGGGGGTCCCAGTGCTCAGTGCTGATGTGTTTTACATTCCTCCTCAGCATCAGAATACGTTAGTTTGCCAAGTCTCAGCTAAAACTGCGAAGTCCAACGGGGCTGATGATAAACAGACATTCTGAGCAGCAGCGTGATCGCTACACCTGCCTCAAAGGCCCTCGGCCACAAAGGTCACAGCAATGTGACTGTCTAAACCGTTCCACGGCCTGAGAATGTTTCTTAACCCAGAGAGGTGGGGGCTTGGATCAGAGAAGGTGACGGGCCTGATTCTGCACAGAAGTGCCTTTTCCTAAGTAAGTGACTGTGGTCCTATCCGCTTCACTGGAACTACTCATATGCTTCAGATCAGGTCTATGCTTCAAGCATCTTCCTGAGTAGGGGCATTAATGCTCAAACGTCCACGCTAAGGACAATTAGTATAAAACCACAGCTTTTAAAAGACAGCTCTGGTAAGTCTGTGGCTTATCAGTACTCACAGAGTATTGTACCTACTACATTCTGCCTTGCAGGACAATTTAACTCTTTCCTGTACTTACTGGCCTACAAATGTTAAGGCAGTGGGCAAAAGAATAATACACAGCTGGCTGCATTGGGGAACTCGCTGTGTGGGCGATAACCTAGCGTGATCATTCTTTGAACACAAGTGCCCAAAATTCCCGCACTGTAAAGTTCATATTCCTTTCCACCAGCTTTCTCAGTGCTCGAGCTTCTTTCTTGGATTGTTCAAAGCTTGGAATCCACATCTCTTGCAGAGAGGCCCAGCGTATGCGTGGAGAGGAGAACAAGAAAGCCTCAGGTTTCGGGCAGCTCAGGTGGTTAACCTTTGCGTTCCATCTCCTGGGGGACAGGCCCTGGCAATGGAAGAGAAACACAGGAAAGGTTTAATTAGACTCCAGGTCATGGGTAGCTGCAGTGATGAGTAGAAAGCATTCTTCCCCTCTTGAATACTCTCTCTCAGCTGAGAGAATATTTCACTGTTTCTTGTACTGTAGGAGTTCCTCTTTGTGCAGCTGGTGTTCTGGACTCCTTCCTGCCTGTTTTACCTTTGCCTTCCCCACCCTGCCCTGCATAATATACTTTAACCATGCCCTGGAGAGTGACAGACAGAATAGACGGTTTCCATGCCCATCCACACAAGTTCTCTGCAGCGTTATTGTGGCTGGGTTGGGCCCAGGATACGAGAGACACAAGCTGGGTGGTCCTATTATTGGACCAGCATCTGTTGGTGGAAGAGACAAGCTGCCAAGCTTCCCAGAGCTCTTCTTTAGGACACTGTGTAGCTTGAGTGCTTCTCTCTTCCACCAACAGAAATTGATCCAATAAAAGATATTACCACCTTGTCTCCCTCATATCCATGAGAGTAGTAATCATCCTGCTAATTTTTGGAAAGGAAGACATCTCTCCTGCAGGAACTGGACTGAAACCAAATGAGTTTTCATATAGGCCACTGAAAAAAAAGACTCGGATGGTAAAATATTCCAGATGCTACAGACCTGGGCTATGCTGAAGTGACAACCTAACGGTGAAAGATGCTACATAGCTAGCAATCCACTGAGTTGTTTCAGCAGAATAATCTAATCCCTGCGCTAGGGTCTGATCCGATGTCGCTTGGCGCCACTAGAAAAGTTCCTGATAATTTTAGTGGATCAGGATCAGCTTCCTCAAAGGGCGTGTCTAGACTACATGGCTCCGTTGATGGAGCCATGTAAAGTAGTTTACTCGACATAGTCAATGAAGCGGGGATTTAAATAATCCCTGCTTCATTAAAATAAAAATGGCCGCCGCGCTGGGCCGATGATCAGCTGATCCGGCATAGTGCGGCAGTCTAGACGTGGATCGGTCGACAAGGGAAGCCTTTGTCGACCGCTCCTATAAGCCTCATGAAACTTGTCTTGTCCCTTGTCGACTGATCCATGTCTAGACTGCCGCACTGTGCCAGATCAGCTGATCGTCGGCACAGCACGGCAGCCATTTTTATTTTAATGAAGCGGGGGATTATTTAAATCCCCGCTTCACTGACTATGTCGAGTAAACTACTTTACATGGCTCCGTTGACGGAGCCATGTAGTCTAGACACACCCAAAGAGCCAGAGCCTCAGCTCATATGAATTAGTAATGTTCTCTTGACTTGGACAGAGGAATGGTGAGTTAAACCTGCTGAGATTGTGACTCTGAGTTGAGCAGTTAATTGTTGTCATTCCAATATATATGCACTGGGTTGGGTGGTAAGAGCTATGAAGCAAACACTGGTGAACTCTGGGGTTCTGGAAGCCTCTGAGATGAGGGAGACCTAGCAATGTGGGAACTAGGAAAACCTCAGTGTTCAGTTTTATAGTTTCTCTCCCCTACACCTGCTTCCTATGCATGCGTGGTTACACAAATAAGAGATTGTCTGATCAGAAACTTGCTGAGTCAGTTGAAGACTCCATTGAATTGACCATCCCGTGTAAGCTGAATGGCAAAATTTCTACTCCCGTTCAACTAGTGACCAACAGACAAGTTGCTGAAAACAACTTGAGTATTCTTATTCCCTTTTTCTGTATGAGCACAGCTGACCTTCCTAAGAGTTGTCTATCTCCCCTTGCTAGTTGATGAGAAAGAGTGGCAGGTCAGACAGCCACAGTAGAAAACAAATAATAGAGGAGATGTTAGAAACCAGACTGTGATGTAATGTAAATCTAAGCAAAGTTCTTGGTTATGTTAAGCAGATGTAAACATTATTCAATCCCTATTGAGAAATGACTAAGGGGGAAAAATTCAATTCAGATTTTGGGCACCTCCATTGTTGGTGTTTGAAACTGGGCACCTAATCGTCTGTGGAATCTACAATCAGTGGCTATTTTGAAAAGGTGGCTGCCCATCTTTACTGTGTGATGATTGAGGCCTACATGAAATGAGTTGGTGGTTTCAGTCAAATTCCAGATGTGCCATGTCCCTATCAGAAAAATCCACCACAACTAGTAATCCTTGGAGAGAAGCCAAGGAGCCGGAACTACTCTGTGACCCTAACAAGTGACCCTTCACAATCATAACTGATGAACTCGTGAGGTGGTGTTGTCTAAATAAAGTGTGTCTCACTCTGTGTGGTGTTGGCAGGGTTTAGCCCTGCTGGAAGATCAGTCTGATTCCTCTTGCCAAAACTGGCCATACTTAAAAGAAAACAACCCCCCACACAATGAGCCTCATGAGTACCTTTTCCTGCCTCCTGATGTTTTCCCACACCCTGTTGCACACCATGCATTCAAACACATCAATAAAATTGTCCTGGGTGATGTCCTGGACTCCCCATTTGCGTTCTTGGAGAGCAGCGAGCAGTCGTTGGTTGGAGATGGCCCCTTCCAGTTTCCATTGCAGGTAGGCCTCGTACTCTTGGTCATTTGTATCCAGCGCACTGATGTAGTGCGCCAGCTCCCGGGGATGTGAAAATCTCGTTACAAAGATTGCACTCTTATTGCTCGGCAGCCAGTCCATAACGCTGGGGGACCCATAGTACACCGGTACCACTCCCAACTTGAGGGGTCTCCAGAGCTTTTCAGTGATGTAATCCTCACAGACTGCGTTTTCAAAAGCAAGAATGAATTTGTACTGAGCAAGTATTCTATAAAAGTTACCGTCGTCCATGGAGGCTGGGTTTTGGAGGTGCTGAGGGAGGTCTCTGTTATGCAAGCATTCCCCATAGGAGTCCACCTGGATGTACCGCATCAGCTCGCGCACGTAGCTGTCCCGGTCTGAAGGAGGGTCGCAATCGGACTGCACATATACAAGCGGCGCAAGTCTCTTTCTCAAGCTATTCTTCTTCTGCAAAGGAACCATGTAGCTCAGAGACTTTATGGCCTCTATGCCCTCTAGGTACTGTGTAGTCAGCGGCAGGTGGGAGTGGCGACTGAAGGTAGCGGTATGGTTGAACAAGGTGATGGTAGGTTCATGGAAGAGCTTGTAGTTGTTTTTGGGTGACTCTTCATGGAAAAGGGCCCAGTCGTGATGGCGTTTACGAGGGAGGGGCAAACTATCGATATTAAAGTCAGTGCCTAGACAAACACAAATAGTGTCACCAGTCAAACCCTTAATATATTGAGCCAGGAAAACATATATTTTTAATCACTATACAAGGCCCCTGTAATTTACTTTGGGTCTAACTGTGCCACTTTTACTCCCAGTGAATTGGACTGTATGTGTAGTAAGGGTTTACTGATTGCAACAAGTCCCGTAATAAGGTTCTACTCACCATAGGTAAAGGGGGCACAATTGAACTGTGAGTATTTCCAGTGAACTCTGTAATGGAATAGCAGTAGACTTCAGATGGGCCAAAACGGGTTATGTTAATTTGCATTTTAATGTACTCGTTATCTTTAATTGTTGTAACAGGCTTGCACCCTTCTCTGGAATGATGGGCCACAGACTCAACATTCCAGATGCAATAGTCACAACTATGGAACCAACACTACACAACAACAATAAGCACTAGTCTGGGGAGGTGGAGATCTGTACCACATGTTCTCGTGTAGTCATGTTCTCAGATTAAGTGCCTTGGAGCCCATGAATAACCAGCCTTCAGGTGAATCATGCGTGATGGATGTGCAAAGCTGGTCCCATCAACTCCTATCAGTTTCCTCTTCACTGTACATCCCCCTTCTCCTGGCCAAGTAAAGGGAAAGGTCCTAAAATGTGGCAAGGGCCTGTTTGCGACTCAGCTGTGGGAGCCATTTAGTAGCAGGGAGCTGGAGAAAAGCCTCAGGACAGGCTGTGACTGCTGAACATCACAGCTGTGTGCAGGTCTCTTGTGAGGCTTTGTAGGGAGTGGAGGCAGCTGGGCAGGGAGCCAGTGCAAAGGCCCCCCTCTCTCCCAATGAGAGAGACACCAGGCATGCTAGTGGTACCCCTCGGAATTGGGATACACAGTAAGCCCAATAATTACACTTGCTTTTGGGTCCTTTAACAGAATCCTACTTCTCCCCAATGATAAGGGGAAGGTGCCAAGAAAAACGGGACTACAAAGAGGATGCAAGAAAGCAGAGGGAGATGAGGGAATGGAAATAGGAGACTAAAACTGAGTAATTGAGGAGAGGAGGATTATGTGAGGGAAAACCCGTGCCCTGTAGAAATATGCACTAGATCAGCGTTTCGTAAACTTTTTAAGACAAAGGAACACCAAACAATATTTTTTTTAATGAGTAACACCAAGGATTTTTTTGTTGAGGCCAGGGAAAAGTTATTGAGCAAAAAAAAAAAAAAGGGTTGGGGGGGGGAAATTATTTGGGAGGGAGGGCAAAAAGTTGACTGCCTCTTTAATGGTGGTCCTTTTGAATTCTGTTATAATATGGACCTATCCCTATCTCATAGAGCTGGAAGGGACCTTGAGAGGTCATCAAGTCTAGTCCCCTGTCCTCATGGCAGGACCAAGTACCATCCCTGATAAATTTGCCCCAGATCCCTAAATAGATTGAACTCACAGCCCGAGGTTCAGCAGGCCAATGTTCAAACCACTGAGCTCTCCCTCCCCACTACCTACCTGCCTTGTGGCACAGTGGTGAGCTGTGGAACACAGTTTAAGAAACACTGCACTAGATGGTAAAAGGCCCTGAAATGACTGATTCTGATATCACGCACTTACTCCATCTTGCTCAAGCTGGTTGACCAAAAGCTTTTAAGGATGAAAGAGGTGACAGCAGTACCGGCCAGTGCAGGACAAAGGGGGATTAATCTGTTTCCGATGAGAGAAATGTGGGACAAGATGGAAAGTGTGCATCATTTCCAGTGTATTAATTGGGAAGCCTTTGACAGGAGGGAATGGTGGATGTGAAAAGGCTAGACCCTGCTCCTTTGAAGGCACTTTGCACACAGGGGCAAGGGGACACCATGACTTCAGCACGCCCCTCTCCACTCCTCTCCCCACTCTGCACAGCTAGCAGGAGAATCCTGGGAGCAGCTCAGCTGCAGGATGGAGCAAGGTGGGGAAGTCAGCTGTAAATATGCTCACTCTGCTAATTAGCTGGGCAGGCCGGAGAGAAATGCTTGGCGGGCCGCATTTGGCCCCTGGGCCAGATTTGGTCCCCCGGGCCTGCTTCTGCTCACCACTGAGCTAGAAGTTAGCAAGAGACAATACACAAAGAATTCTACAATGCCATGTCACATGATCACTTTTTAGAAAAGAACTGCACTGTAGATGCAAGTGAAGATAGTTGCTGGTGCACTTTGCCAACTTGCAGACTTTAACAGCTTCTGCTGCAGAGGGTTATGGTTACGCAGTGCTTGATCTGTAACAGAGAAATAGCTGGGAGGGAGGGAACTCATTTAAAATTACTCAGTTCCTTACCATAGAAAAGAAAGGCTTTTGTCATGTGATTATGCTGGTAGCTCCTCTTGATAGTAAAGAAACAGACATTTTCTCCGCACTGACCCAACCTCCCTGTCTCGCCAGTCAGCGGGGACCACCAAAGCAGGATAGGGTATCTGTCCATATCTAAAACTCTTTTGGTATTGCTGTAGAGTTCCTGTTTATTAAAAAACTGATATGCATGTTTCTGCAGCTTCTCCAGTTTTAATGAACCATCTTGTAAACTGGAGACATGTATCTTCCTTTCAGACTTGCCCAGTTCAAGAACCACCTTTGGAGAAAAACACATAGACCATAATGTGCATGGCCAGGGATTTACAGTTTGGTTAGCAGACACTAATTTCCTTGTATAAAGTTTGTCAGTGACATGCACCCATCTCCTGGGTGGACTTTGGCAGCTGTTCAGTAGCACTGAGCAGTGCTTCATGGCTATTTTGCATAAGAAGTGAAAAATACTATACCCCTTTGAAACTGTCAAGGGAATTTAAGTAGACAAAGAAAATTATTCAACTTCAAACTGGAGAGGTCACTAGTGGTTTATAATATACCTTCTGCTGTCTGTCTGGTTAAGACATACAGCCCTACCTGTGATAGGCGTGCTCTATAAACAGTGATGTCAGGAAACTGTGAAATTACAAGGGAAATTAAATAGATGGTGCTCAAGAATATACAAAATTCTCCTGGATTTTGTAGGATCACTAAAACTTTCTTGAAATCCTGTGGCAAGTTAGAGACTAAGGGCATGTCTACACTACAACATTATTTTGAAATAAGGCATGTTCTTTCGAAATAACAAGATGAGTGTCCACACCGCAAGCCCGTTATTTCAAAATCATTTTGAAATAACAGACTTTTTCTTCCAGAAGAATAAACCCTCCATTTCATGAGGAATAACACCTGTTTTGAAATAGTTATTTCGAAATAGCGGTAGTATGGACATTTCACTGTGGCTATTTCAGAATTGCTCCTCCCCAAGGCCATTCAAAGTAATTACTCCCCAGTGCTTCCTGGGGCTCTAAATCGAGGTAGCGCGTCCACATTAGGGGAGCCTGCCTTGGACTAATTTTAAGGCTTCTCTGTAGTGTGAACATGCTATTTTGAAATAGTTTTTCAGGAGTTATTATTCCAAAATAGCTTATTTTGAAATACCCTTGCAGTGTAGACATACCCTAACTGATTTATCTGGGCATAAGCTTTCATGCAAAAACCTACTTTGTCATATGCATCAGGGTTTGATCTTGTCTCCTTATTTTTTTAAGCAAGTTATCAATTCATTTACTTTTTCCTTCTAGCCCTGTGTTCTCAGGCTATGTTTACACTATGGGTTTTTTTGCAGAAGGGCAATGCAAATGAAGCACTGATTAGCATTTTCTTGCACTTCATTTGCATAGTCTCTTCTGATCCATTTTTGTGCAAGAGGTTGTTGCGCAAAAACATGCAGTGTGGATGTTTCCGTTTTGTGCAAAAACCCCTCTCTGAGGCATAAGGATCTTGTGCAAAAAGGGGGTTTTGTGCAAAACAGAAATGTCCACATGGCACGGTTTTGCACAAAAATCTCTTGCGCAAAAACGGATCGGAAGAGACTATGCAAATGAAGTGCGAGAAAATGCTAATCAGCACTTCATTTGCATTGCCCTTCCACAAAAAAAACGCACTGTCAACATAGTCTCAGTGAAGTACACAGCTAGTAGAATCTCTTTACACTGGTGCTTCTTAAAGTGTTATTGATTAATGAAAATATTCAGGGCCTTTAATAGCATTTTTGTCCTGCCAGAGCTGTATCACAGTTGGAATGCAAACACATGCATCTCTTTTCCCCCCCTTCCAAGACTAGAACTCTTCAGCTACCCAGTCTGAGGATTCACAGTACCTGGAGTGTCACAAGAAGGAAAAAGAAAGCTGCAAAGCAGAAGAAAGAGGCCCAAAGTTTCTTCCTCCCAATTCTAATCATGCTGCGCTGCCAGGCACACCAGGGTGCCAAATGATGGTCAGAGCCTGTTGTCAGGAATACCAGCTCCTCCTTCCGCATCAGTCATTCCCACTGTGCTTTCCCATTCAGTCATTGTCTTTCTCAATGGCCACCACTGCTGAGAAGGAGGCTCCATCCAGGACTGTGTTCTCAGCTCAGAGTTTGGTTCAGTGCCGAGACAGGACTGTGTTCTTCTGTAGTCGTCAGAGCAGCATTTTGAACCAAAAGTATCTCGGAGGAGGATGCAGTAGCTAAAGCAACCACACAGCAAATATTAGAAACTATGGGCTGTAATCAACAGTGCAGTTAAAATTAATACCGGGTGGGGCATTGGGAGGCACTTGCTGATATGTTCACTAGCTACATTTCAGAGAGGAGACAGGCCTGCAAGGCATGCTAACAAACTAGAGCCTGATTCTCCTCTGCCTATGGAAACACCACCATAAATTTAGTAGCCCAGAGAAGATGATGGCTGCTATCACGGTGGCATGATAGCCAGGGTGAAGGGATGTGCTGACTCATCAGAATGCTTCACTGGCACCAATGGCACCAAACAAGGAAGTGCACTGGGCCGGGCCCTCTTTGCCATTGTTTTTTCAGCATGCTCTTGTTTGCATTCCAGGACTCTGAGGGACGTGCACACACCCTGGTTAGTTTGGATGAGGGCCCATTCAAGCTACAGTGACTCAGGGCCTGTGTCAACAAAGGAGGTGCTAGTGGGGACTTTAGCCATCCCAAAATTTGCCTTTAGCCCCCTTATAGCCACTCTTCCCCACTCAGGAAGGGTTCCTCACCACCCGGCCGCTCATGCCCCCACAGGCTCTGCTCACTGTCCCCTGCCATGTGCTAGCAGCACCACTGCTCTCGGTTCTCAAACTGGGTGCCACAGAATGTATTGAGGGGGGAGCATGAGCTCAGAAGGCAGAGTGGAGAGAGACCGCTGCTGGCCAGGCACCCAGCTCTGAAGGCAGCGCTGCCTAGCCACAGTGGAGAAGTAAAGGTCATATGGTAAGACTGGGGAGTACCCTAACTACAGAGTTAAGGGCGTGTCATTGCCTGAACTTGCCTGAGTGACCCGATCCAGTAGGCAGCCTCTGAGCACACCTGCTGGATTGGGCCCCCTAGTTAGACAGCAGAATGTCTATCTTGCTGGGGTGTGTGAATCAGTCTGGGGCTTGGATACAAGTTAAGCACCCAGACCCCCACAAGGAGTCAGCAGTGCACCTGCTCAGAGGCAGAAGCGTGAGTGTTTAAAGAACTTTTACTGCAAAAACTTAGGAGCGGAGTGAGGTTCGGCATTTACTGGGTTTGAGCTGGAGTTGTTTGCATTGCAGTGGTACCCAAAACTGGGATTTAGATGCCTAATTCCTTCCGAGTATTCCTTTGTGCTTCATCTCATAATATTAAGGGCCAGATTGGCAAAAGAGCTCAGCTCCCATTTAGGCACCTAAATGAACTAGCCATTTTTAATGTGCTCCAGGCCTCAGCAGCTCCTATTATTCTCAGCGAGAGCTGCTGGAGGCTGAGCTCGCTTGGAATCTGGCACTCGGTTTTCTCTCAGTAAGTGTGGGGAAAAGCAGTTGAATACGCTCCGCCATGGCTTTTAAAAATGCGGGCCTGAAGGCAGGCTCATAAGGGTGACTTGGCGAGAGTTAGCAACACAGTGGATTCTTATTACATGCCTCGTCTATTTGGCATTTCTATTAAACATGCTGGTGTCCTGATGTCACATGGATACATGCCAGTCTCAGCTTTTGTTTTTAAAAATGAAAGTTTTGAATAATCTTTATCACCGGAGAGGAGAGTTTGAAAACATGAATCCTCTCTGAAAGCTGTGAAACCGGAAGAAAAGGACACAAAATGTGTTTTTAGGCCTCGCTCATAACTTGTGGATGCTTTGGGCTGGCAGTTCTGGAATGCCTTTTGGAAATCAATCTACTTGTTCTGGGGCCTCACTGCAGGGCTTGAAGTGCATCGGAAAGCAAGTAAGTACACGTATGCAGCAGGCCAAATTCTTTACTCTGTTCAACTGGTGTCAATCCAGAATATCTATATCCAGAGCTCAGCAGACGTCAGTTTGGAGTCTTTAATGCAATGCATTATATTTTCTCCTACTTAGCTCAAAACTAAAAATCTGATTCAATAAAAAATTTAAGCCAGAAATGAAGCAACAGTTGGTAATTTTGGAGGATGAGGGTGACATATATTTTTGCTGCAGAGTAGCCGCATGTTGTGATGTTATTATGGGGTGCACTGTCCACACACTGAATTTGTAATGCCAAGAATAAATTCAGAACTCCCAAATAGTGGTTATAGTAAATACTTACTTTAGGGTAGCCCCCCTCATTGTTTTAAAAGCTTAGTTGGCCACCTCTGACGATCAGAATTTTCCAGTGAATTTCAAAAGGGGCGGAGAGCCTTGGGATTTCAGCAATGAATGACAGGAATCCATTACAAACTTTTTGTCTTTTAGGGAGTGAAACAACCTCATTTAAATTTACACAACTGCATATTGGAGACTTTGCCTATTCAAAATGCCAGATTTTACAGCCCAGCAACACACACAGATTATTTGTTTTCCAGCATCAAAGTACATCTGTTTAAACAATCCAGTTCATAACAGCAATCAAAGGCTTTAACGTTTGCTGATCTTGCTCTCCAGATCAGCACTGAACGGGTTGCAGACAGCTCTTTGCATCTTTCTCAGCATCACTGCATCCTATGCTGTTAGATAACCATGAAATTCACCAGTGATGGTTTTTTTTTTCCTTACCTCCGGAAAACTGCTGTGCTCTTATGCCATTGTTGCTATGCTGTTTTTACTTTCAGTTTGTGCAGCTGTTCAAGATCAGGATAAAAACCTGGAGCTCAGAATAATTCTCTTAGCAAAATGAATATGCAGAGAATCCCTCTGAGAGGGGCCAACTCCTGTTAATCCAGTATCCATAGTTTCACTAGTTCTATTGCAAAGCAGAGCTATTGCCAGGAATGGAATCCACTCTTTTCTAGGTCCTGAATGTTCTGCAAAGGAAAACTCAGGAGACTAATTACATTAATTGTGCTATCATTTTAGTGAAGATTGCTCTTCCTGGAAGTCCTGGACAAGGAGATTTCAGCAAAAATCTGTTCTCGATTGTGATGACTTCTTTTTGGATAACAGTGCAGTTATTTTAGCCAGAACCGGTCTCCTAGCAGGACTTAAATTCACTGTACTCTGCCAGAGGAGGGTTGTTCAGAAATGCGTCACAAAAGTTTGGAGTGTGTGGTGAGCTCTGTTTTTCAGGCCAAGGGCAGGCTAAAATGCATACACTTCATATATTCTGTAATCAGATGTGGCAGTTGGGTATGTCTAGACTACAGAGCTTTTCCAAAAAAAAAGTCAGAAAAGTGGATGCGTTTTTTTCGGCATCCCTGTAAACCTTGTTTCACAAGAAAGAAGGGATGTCCCGAAAGAGGGTTTTTTTGTAGATGGGCCAAATGTAGGAAAACCCTCTTTCGGAAGAAAAGCGGAAAAAGATATGCAAATTGCGGTTCACAATTTGCATATCTTTTTCTGACTTTTCTTTGTAGTATAGACATGGTCAGCAAAATGAAGTGGACATGTCCAGTATAAAAATGATGAGACCAATTCTCTCTTGCCTTGTGCCCTACACAGGTATATCTCTTTACCCCTGTGCAAAGTGAATTTTCTAAGGCTCTGTCTACACTGTTTGTTTTCTGCAGAAGAGGAAATGCAAATGAAGCGCTCATTTGCAAATCTTGTGCTCTCATTTGCATATTCTCTTCCAATCCTTTATTCCTCAAAAAATGAGGGTTACAGGATCTTGCACAAAAGGGATTTTTTCCGAAAAATAGCCCTGTCTACACTTCGGGGTTTTTTCGCAAAAACCTCTTCCACAAAAAGGACTGGAAGAGAATATGCAAATGAGAGCGCAAGATTAGCAAATGAGCGCTTCATTTGCATTTCCTCTTCCGCCAAAACAAACGGTGTAGACGGAGCCTAAGCTGCTCGCATTCTGTGTAGGCAGAAGAGCTACACAAAAGCAATGAGGACACTACTCGGTCCCTTTGGGTCTAATGTGCTTCTATTATCTGGCTTAAAGGTGTGTATGTGTTTGAAAGCAGATTACTTTGGCCCATGTCAAGTTTCTTTTGCAGCAGTTAGAAAATCTCACGTGTTGTGCCCTGAACATCAACAGGGCAACTAGATTGAGTTTGGGGAAATGATTAGAATTCCCTGCTACCTCTCAACGGTATAGATGTCTAGTTCTATACTGACGGACCAAGATGAGCCCAGTCTGTGTGATGTAATTGTTTGAATGGATGGGACTGAGTGATGGAAGAAGAGGACTGAGAAACTGGTCATAGCAGAAGGGAAAATTCGTGATATAGCGGAAGAGACTGGAATGGCAAAGCAGTTTAAAAGGAGCTTGGGTGGGACTTAGCGGGGTCTGGTGATGTTGAGGGGGTGGGATAGAAGTGGAACATAGGTGGTTAGGGAAAGGAAGGTGGGGAAGAGAGTTGGGTCGCAAGTGGAGGGAGATAGGATTGCTACCAGAGGGGAATGGAAAGGGATAAATGACAACTTACCCCAACATAGGCATTTTTAAGGGCTGGCTATAGAAATGTATGAATGTCCTGGTCCATTGTTTCAGTGCAGAGCATTAACTTAGGAAATGTAATGCTAACAACTGTTGCAGACTCCTGCCCCATGTGGTTATACATAGAACTTTGTGGCAATATGGTGTAGCAAACAGTGCTAGCACCATTTATAATTTTCCTGTCAGTCATCTACTGCATGGAATAACCACAGGATATATATCATTCTCAGAGGTGATCTAGTGGCTAGAGCAGTGGACTGGGAGCCAGGAAGTCTATAGTCTATTCCCAGATCTGCCACTGACCTGCTATGGGGCCTTCAGCAAGTCACTTAACCTTTCTGTGCCTCTCTTTCCCCTTTGTTTTATCTATGTTAACTGTAAGCTCTTTGCAACAGGGACTGTCTTGCTACATGTATGTGTAGTTCCTGCCACAGTGGAGCTCTGACTTCTCTTGAGGCCACTAGGTGCTACTATTATGCATATAATAATAATTGCCACTGAACTATTGGGACATACTTAAGAGTGTGAATAACATCTTTGGACCCCCTCCATTGTTTGTTTGCAGTCATTGTTACTACCTTTGCAACTTTATCATGCGTAGTTGATAAAGTTATCACAATATTTGGTGTTTGTCTTAAGGGCCTAGTTCATGGAGTCTGGTTATTATCTGGAAATTTCAGCTTTCATGTTTTTGTAAGTAAGTTTCTAGCCTGCATAGTTGCAGAGACCAAAAATATGATCCAAGTGAACGCTTAAATGCGCAGGAACCAGAAGACAAAATGAACTGAACATTTATTATTTATTTTAAATCTCATGGTTTCTTAAGACTCTTGTGATTTTTGAATACGAGGGGTTGGTAATACAATGAGTAGTCTAGGGAGCTGCAGACAGAATTAGAACGTAGGGACTGACTCAAAGCCTATTGAAGTCACAGAAAACCACGTCGATGTCAATGGCCCTCATTCTACAGTGCAATTAGATGGTGTTGAGACCGTCAAAGTTTGAATAATGCCTCCCCATATTTCTTGAATAATTTCTTGAATAATGCCTCCCCTATTTCATACTCTGATAATGTTCATCTGGGACAGAATATCTCTTGTAGTTAAGGCTGATAGCAATGTTAGCATTATAGAGACATTATAGGAAAGAGAAAGTGGGTGTGTGGCCTGGTCCAGCTGTGCCATCCAGCGGAATTAAGATGCTACTGCAGCTTCTCACCTGACCACACAAAGTAAACTTTAGTGATGACTAAAACAACATGAGCAAAGTATGCGTTATATACAACATGCTCAGCATCATGGGAAGCAGGATGTTCAAGAAAGAATAAGCATCGTTTAGGAATGTGCCTAGTTCATTCATGGGTATCCCTAAACTCCCAGTAAAAACCTGCAATTGCAGATTCCAATTAAGGAGATAGGAACATAACTGAATGTAAAATTAAGAAAAAAGTGTAGTCAAAGCAGCATGAAAATCCTGACAAAGAGGTATATGAGGTGGTAGAATGATTTTCCCTGGGAAATGGTGGAAACCCTTTTGTTTAGGATTTTTTAAAACAGGAAACATATTGTAGGAAGCATTGGTATTGGCAGAGAGAGACTGGATGATTTAATAATCTAATTTCTGATTTAATTTCTTTGGGACCATATCCATATCTCTCTTTCTGTTTTACTTTCATTTTCTTCATTTTTTTGATCTTGAAATATTATTGCACGTCATCTTTAATATTATAATCCCAAAATGTAATTACTCAGATGGTATAAAGGCAATATAACTCAGGATCTGGCCCAATAACATCATTGCATGATTTAATATATGTATTTTTATTTTCTTTATATTTTTCTGCTCAAGTTTTGTTTGAAAAACAAGGATTATTTTGTTTGTGCTCATTTTTCTCCTCTGCATTTCCATGTTTCCTCATGGTTAATGTTGCATTTCTCATGTAAATTGCAATCCGGAATTTTTCCCTCTATCCTTTGTATCAGATTCTTCCAGCATACATCACGTTTTCTTGGTACTATCTACAATTTTTATTTATTGTTTTTCCTGTGTTCTTAGAATCATAGAATTATAGAACACTAGAACTGGAAGGAACCTCACGGCAGAACCAAGCACCAGCTAGACCATCCCTGATAGAGGTCTATCTAACCTGTGCTTAAATATCTCCAGAGATGGAGATTCTACAATCTCCCTAGGCAATTTATTCCTGTGTTTAACCACCTTGACAGTTAGGAAGTTTTTCCTAATGTCCCACCTAAACCTCCCTTATACCGTTTAAGCCCATTGCTTCTTGTCCTATCATCAGAGGTCAAGGAGAACAATTTTTCTCCCTCCTCCTAGTGACACCCTTTTAGATACTTGAGAACTGCTATCATGTCCCCTCTCAGTCTTCTCTTTTCCAAACTAAACAAGCCCAGTTTGTTCAGTCTTCCCTCATAGCTCATGTTCTCTAGACCTTTAATCATTCTTGTTGCTCTTCTCTGGACCTTCTCCAATTTCTCCACATCTTTCTTGAAATGTGGTGCCCAGAACTGGACACAATACTCCAGCTGAGGCCTAATTAGCACAGAGAAGAGTGGAAGAATGACTTCTCATGTCTTGCTCACAACACTCCTGTTAATGCATCCCAGAATCATGTCTGCTTTTTTTGCAAGAGCGTCACACTCTTGATTCATATTTAGCTTGTGGTCCACTATGACCCCTAGATGCCTTTCTGCAGTACTCCTTCCTAGACAGTCGCTTCCCATTCTGTATGTGTGAAACTGATTCTACCTTCCTAACTGGAGTACTTTGCATTTGTCCTTAAGAACATAAGACCATAAGTCTAGGTATACCACGTCCACTGCTTCTCCCTTATCCACAAGACTTGTTATCCTATCAAAGAAAGCTATAAGATTGGTTTGACATGATTTGTTCTTTATGAATCCATGTTGGCTGTTACCTATCACCTTATTTTCTTCCAGATGTTGCAGATGAATTCCTTAATTACTTGCTCCATTATCTTTCCTGGCACAGAAGTTAAACTGACTGGTCAGTAGTTTCCTGCGTTGTTCTTATTTCCCTTTTTATAGATGGGCACTATATTTGCCCTTTTCCAATCTTCTGGAAACACACCTGTCTTCCATGATTTTTCCAAGATGATAGCTAAAGGCTCAGATACCTCTTCTATCAGCTCCTTGAGTATTCTAGGATGCATTTCATCAGGCCCTGGTGCCTTGCAGACATCTAACTTTTCTAAGTAATTTTTAACTTGTTCTTTTTTTATTTTATCTTCTAAACCTACCCCATTCTCAGTAGTATTCACTGTGTTAGGCTTTCCTTCATCATCAAACTTCTTGGTGAAGACCGAAACAAAGAAGTCATGAAGCACCTCTGCCATTTCCAAGTTTCCTGTTATTGTTTCTCCCTTCTCACTGAGCAATGGGCCTACCGTGTCCTTCATCTTCCTCTTGCTTCTAATATATTTATAATATGTCTTCTTGTTACCCTTTATATCTGTAGCTAGTTTGAGCTTGTTTTGTGCCTTTGCCTTTCTAAGCTTGCCCATGCACACCTGTATTGTTTGCTTATATTCATCTTTTGTCATTTGTCCTAGTTTCCACTTTTTATATGACTCCTTTTCGATTTTTAGATCATGCAAGATCTCTTGGTTAAGCCAAGGCAAGTCTTTTGCCATACTCTCTATCTTTCCTATGCAGCAGAACAGCTTGCTTTTGGGCCCTTAATAATGTCCCTTTGAAAAACTACCAACTCTCTTCAGTTGTTTTTCATCTTAGTCTTGCTTCCTATGGGACCTTACCTACCAGCTCTCTGAGTTTACCAAAATCTGCCTTCCTGAAATCCATTGTCTCTATTTTGCTATTCTCCTTTCTACCCTTCCTTAGAATCACAAACTCTATGATTTCATAATCACTTTCACCCAAGCTGCCTTCCACTTTCAAATTCTCAACCAGTTCCTCCCTATTTGTTAAAATCAACTCTAGAACAACTTCTACCCTCGTAGCTTTTTCAACATTCTGAAATAAAAAATTGTCTTCAATCCAGTCCAAGAACTTATTGGATAGTCTGTGCCCTGCTGTGTTAGTTTCCCAGCTAGTTCTTGTTTTATTATTTAACAGGCTAGGGGTTGTAAGAGTTATTTTGACTGTTTTGGGTTATCTGTTTTGTATGTTCTGTTTTCTTTTGTATGTTCTGTTTTCTTTTGTATGTTTATTCATAATCTTAAAGGTCAGAACAGCCTTTCTGTATATTATACGGGTCAGCCCATTAAGTTATAATCATCTATATGACAGTCATGACTAGCAGCACTCACTGAGATCAGCAGCACTGCATTGTTCCACCAGCTGTCCAAAACCAGCATGAGAGCCAGCCCATGGCCCAGAGTGTTTGCAGTGCAAATCGGCAAACCAGATGAAGACGGGGAGGGGAAACAAAGGCCCAAAGAGGTAATTTGCCCAAGGATGTGCACAGTAGAGTTGCCAAACCTCCAGGATTGGCCTGGCATCTCCCAGATTCAGCATCAATTATCTGGTGACTACTGAAAGCAATGAGGCACATTTTAATAGGTTATTTTAAGAAAATGACCTGACCTCATATTGGGGGAAAAAAATCTCCCCGGATAGCTTCAGTCAGAATTGGCAATCGGAGCACACAGTTCAATGGCAGAGCTTGGAAGGGAAGCAAATGGCCTGAGGGGCACCACAACCTCATAGTGTCACTTAAGCCTGGTCAACACTATGAACTTAAGTCAAAATAAATCATGTTAGGCCAATTTTTTAAGCAGTTAGTCTACATCACCAAACCCATTCCACTGACTGTAAAGGCAGTTAAAGTTGGTTGATAAAATTTGAACTTGCATTGTTGACTTTGGGATAGAACAGATGTAGCGCTGTTAAAGTCAACATTCTTGGACTCTGGGGATGTCTCACAGTGCCCATTGTGACTGCTCTGGCCTACACTTTCAACTCTGCTGCTCTCCCAGACACACAGGAGAAGCTGTGGGAAAATTTGAATTTGGTTTGGTTTGGCCAGCAGCACATTTGACCATGAATGCCCAGGGTTGCAAATGAGCGCCAGCATGGAGTTGATTGGATTGCTGTGTGAGGAGAGGAACCTATGTAAGCAGAACTATGAAGCAGCAGAAGAAATCTATGCCAAAATTGCACAGAGCATGGTGGGAAAAAGATACAGCAGGGACACACAGCAGTGCTGCATGAAAATAAAGGAGCTCAGGCAGGAACACCTGAAAACAAAGGAGGCAAATAATTCGTCTTGTTCAGAGCCACAAACATGTTGCTTCTATGAGCAGCACATGGGATTCTAGGACGGGACCCAACTAGTGTCCCAAAGCTGTCCAGGGATGCCTTCCAAGCAACTCTTCAGGAAGCCTCTAGTAACGAGGAGGAAAATGTTCAGCACGCAAGCGGACCATCTGAGCTCATCATCAGCTAGGATCTTTTTTTAACTTTGGAACCATATCCCTCCCAGGATGTATTGCTGTTGGATCCTAATGGCAGGGAGCGTGTAATGTCAAAAGCTCCTACTTGAGAGATTGTGCTACTTCCTGCTATTTTCTGAGCACTGAGCATGCCCAGACACACTGAGCATGCTCAGCAGTTCTCTTGCGGCCACTGCCAGAAACACTGGTTTAGAGTAATCCTTTGTAAATAACTGTTGGTGGACTCCTACATTGTTTTTAGATCAGTATTTCCAAAATGGTGTTCCATGGAAGACTGGGGTTCAGCAAAGATGAAAGTGATACTTCCACTAGGCGTTTCTTACAGTAGCAATTTCTTATTTCTGGAAATCAGAAACTGCCCTCAGGAGCATAATCCTACAGGGAGCTGTTTTCAACACAGAAATGTTGGAAACTGCTGTAGTAGGATTGTGCTGCTGCTAGCAGCTGTTTCCTACAGTAGCACTACCTTACGATGTACCAATAAGAAAGTGCTACCTGTAGCACATTCCTATAAAGTAGGAGCTTTCAACATTACAAGGGCACTTCACATTTGTAAGAACACTAAAGTAGTGTAAGGTGGTTGAGTTTTATCTATGGCAGCCCCTCTGCCTACACAGCAGGGAGCTCCCCTGGAAGTGTAATGTGTCCGGAGATGAGGCGGGAATCCATAAAAGTGGCCTTATGCATGCAAAAGTTTTGCAGCCACTGGTCATGGCCCCATAGCTGCATAAGGATGCAGCCCCACCAGTCGGTGCTTGTCTCAGGGGACCAGAACTGGTATTCCTTTTTGTCAACAGGATTGATTGCCGCCAGCTTGTGCCAATTGCTCCCATCAACAGTTCCGAGCATATCTGCGTTTGTGGCTTTTTCAACATTCATCCTCTCTCTGGCAACCGCGAGGTGTTTGCAATGCTTGCCAAAGCAGTTTGCAGATGAATGGGGGTTTGGGGATGGTCCGTGCTCATCCAGTTATCCATACAGATGTCATACCTAGGGAAAAAAGGACACAAAAAATTGCTTTCACACGGGAGGGAGGAAGGCGATAAGTGCACTCGGGGACGCTGACGTACCCAGAACCAGCCACTGGAATGCTGCTGTCCCATTGGGAACCTAACCAGGGCTCCCGCTAAGCTGAGTGCTGGGGTAGCAGGGGAGAGCCTGGAATGCAGACCAGCTGATTGGCAGAGCACCCACAGCTGGCAGCCTGTGTTTTTATTGGTGGTGCGCAGCCACACACGCCTCGGTGCACAGAACAAAACTTATTCCACGCAGGGATGGGACCATTGAGCCTAACCCAGAATGCAAAGGGGCAGCAGGAACTGGGGGAGAGCATGTGACAGGCAGCTCTGCTCTACCCAGCGGGAAACGGTCTCCCCGCCCTGCAGGCGAATTGCCGTTGGGCTGGCCCCGCCCCCGCGCCCCAGACGAATTGCCGTTGGGCTGGCCCCGCCCCCTCCTGCTCCAGACGAATTGCCGTTGGGCTGGCCCCGCCCCCGCGCCCCAGACGAATTGCCGTTGGGCTGGCCCCGCCCCCGCGCCCCAGACGAATTGCCGTTGGGCTGGCCCCGCCCCCCCACTCCGCGTCCTGTCAGGAGCCAATAGACGCGCGGGGGCGGGGCACCGGAAGGTGAGAGTCGCGCGGGCCCCGCCCGCCGGAGGAGACGCTCTAGCTAGTGCCTCTCTATGGTGGGTGGCGGCGGCGCTCCCGGAAGCGTCGCTGCAGCGGCGATGGCGGAAGCGGAGGGCCCGGAGGCGCGGGACGGGGAGGCCGAGCTGGAGGGCGGGGAGCCCCTGGAGCCCAGCGGCTACGTGCTGTACAGGTACCGGCCTCGGCCCGCGCCCTTGCCACGTGGAGCGGACCCGCCCGCCGGCCCGGCTCCCCTCAGCGCGCCGAGCTGCACGGGGGTGGGAGAACGCGGGGCGAGCGAGGGGCTGTACCTCTGCTGCTGCTGGGGAGCGGGGACAGGTGGGCAGCCCAAAATGGCAGTTGGGAGCTGACGCCCTGCTACAAGAGACCTTCCTGTCCCTTTATGCAAATTAGGGATGTAAAATCCTCTTGTAAATATAGATTTAACCAGGATCCCGCGGCTGAGCCAGCTTGGCCGCCTGTTAACCGGTGACCCTGGTAAATATGCCAGCAAGGCGAATGCTTACCAGGTAACGGGTTAACTCGTTATGTCCTTAATGCGGCTCTACCTGAGATGAATTGGGGTTCTGGGATGTGGGAACCCATGTTAGTCCCCTGAAAGCGCACCGCGATTGCGTTTGTGGAGCCTGTGATCAGAGTTGAGGTAAGAACACGCTGACAGAGGTGAGCACAGCCCAGGGAAGAAGACCTCTGTATAAATCCGAAAGGTGGTCTTGCTCACCAGCAGAAGTTGCTCGATAAAAGATATTACTTGTGCTTCCAAGGTCAAGGAACACAGCCACTGCCTAGGCTACAACGTGACTAAATAATATGACTTTTGGCATCAAAATTGTGCCTGTGTCATGCAAGTCTATGGTACAGATAATGACTGCCAGGAAGAATGGTGCATTTGTAAAACTGTGTTTTTTGGGGAGAAGGCTTGAGTAGTTTTTCCTGTTTGTTATTAAGCCATTCAAAAGAAAAATGTACGTTTGCAGGCACAGAAAAGAGTGGTCTGACATTGAGCCAGTACCTCAAAATGACGGGCCAAATCCTGTGGTTCAGATCATCTATAGTGAAAAATGTAAGTTTTTAAAAAGCTTTTAAATGTAATTAAAACTTGGTAAGATGAAAACATATGTGTAATGTGTCAGTGCCCCACTCAAACTAGCCTTTAATTTTCAATAACGTTGTCATCTAGAAGTGAACTTTAAAAGTTGAGGTTTTAATATTAAAATGGAGAATACACCAGATAAAAACATCATATACATTAGGTTTTTTAGAGAAATTATGTATTAACCAACTTGAGCCTTGAACAAAATCTGTTTCACTTTGTCATGGTTATTGGATATTGTTGAAATTCCAAAACTAAAGTATCGAAATGACTTTGATACTATCCCTGTTTTTAAAGAACGCTTCCATAAACTTGCATTTTTCTAGAGACTGGAGAAACTTGAGTTTGTCAAAGCTCCAAGGATGATGTTTGCCTGCTTTCAACCTTCATATTATGCATTGTCTACATTTAAAAAAAAAAAAAATCCCCTCTTGTTTCCTTTCAGATTTTTTTATGACAGAATTAACAGGTTTTTAAGAAAGAATAAAGCAAGTATTAAAGCTACTTGGTAGGCAGCTACATTTCTAGTAATGTGAGCAATTAGGAAGGTGTGTCTAGGCCTAAAGGAAAATGCAATGATGATGTTGAAGAATGTTGAGCAATAACATGACTCCATAGTGTCCTCATGACCATTTTGGACGTTAGCTAGATGATGTGTTGAATGATGTTTTAGGAGCTGTCTAGTCTTATGAGCTGTAAAGTACCCCAACCATAATGGTGCTAGTGAATGGTGATTGTAACAGTATGCAGACTGTTAGAACCAAACACCTTCGAACATAGTTTTATGAAATAGTATTTGATGCATACAAAGTAGCATCAATGGGGTTGCCAGCCTTAGAAATCCTGAATAGAGGATTTGTAATTGCTTTGGATAACATGCTGTCATCTGTCCAGTCAGAGATGTCTATGATTACTTTCGGGCTGTTCTGCAGCGGGATGAAAGGAGCGAAAGAGCTTTTCAGCTAACAGGAGATGCCATTGAACTAAATGCTGCAAATTACACTGTGTGGTAAGTAATGGTTTTGGGAAGGGGGGGGATCATTAAAAATTAGTTGATTAATTTAGATTGCCTGGTTTATCTTTCAGCTCTCCTGGCAGTGTATTAGTCAAAATACAGTTGCCTTTCTGGGAGGCTGGGTATTATTAGAAACTTCAGCAGCTCTTAAAGCTACAGCAGGCTCTTAAAGCAAGATTGTAATACAGTATAACAAATTTCTGGGAAGTGCATCTGGTAATATAAACTTTCAAACAAGATTAGGACTAGCCATTAAAATCCTGCACAATTTCAGATGACATGACAAATCATATTGAAAATGTGTTTCTCCTACACGCGTTCCTAGTGGAAAAACTGGAACCATTTCCTAATTGTTTCAAAGAAAATTCATATGTAAATATATTAGCCGTTAGTTTTTTATAATATATATTACTGAAGTAAGTCCAGAATTTTCTTTTAATACTTGCCAATTTAATTTTCAAGTAAATGCTAAACTTGTAAGGCTTCTGACATCACACAACTAGATTTTGCAACCAATAATTGCTGTTAAATTCCTCTCTGTATATACTTCCTGTTATGACCGCATTAATGTATACAACTTGTTTCATATCCGGTACACAATGTGTAGTGTCACTGCAACAGGTGTGGGGTAGACAAGCCTTAAGTAGAAACTCAAAGTTGCTAAGGTCTTGGCTATCGGTCTGTTTGCAGACTTACCTATTATGGTTACCATGAGCAGCTCAGTAATGAATAAATATTTAGCAGAATTATTTGTGTTCTTAAAAATTAGTTTAATTCTTAAAGTACTTTCAACTGCATTTACTCCAGCTTTTAAAAAAAACTGTTTGTTTTTTTTCTTTAGGCATTTCCGTAGAGTTCTCCTGCAGTCATTAGAAAAGGACCTGCATGAGGAAATCAGCTATATTACAGCTATCATTGAAGACCAGCCAAAGAATTACCAAGTCTGGTAAAATCTTTTTGGTTTCTAGAGACAAACTGTTTCACCTTTGTTCATTTCAGAAATGGACATGGTCCTAAAAGTGGGGAGGTGATGATTCATCCTTCCTCCTTGGTTGGAGCCAGTTTCAGAGATGTTAAATGGGATTGGCAGTGAATTTTCACAGTGAGTGGATATATCTAGTGGTAGTGTACTCAGAAGTTTTGTCTGCTTACATTTAACCCGTTAACTAGTTAAACGGGATTTTACATCCCTATTCTGGTGACTAGCTGGTGTGGTGGTGGTTTGTCTTTGTCTTGGTAAGTATTGTAATCAGGTGGTATCTTAATACAAGTCTAATGTTCAAGCAAATATTGGAAGGGAAGCCTTTTGAATTATTGTACTTCATCTTTAGGCACCACAGACGGGTGTTGGTAGAATGGCTGAAGGATCCATCTCAAGAGCTTGAGTTTATAGCTGAAATTCTTAACCAAGATGCCAAGAATTACCATGCTTGGCAACACAGACAGTGGGTTATTCAGGTATTGTATCCAGGTCTGCTGTTTTCTCTATAGGGAGCATCGTCCCAAAATTGTAGAGATTTGTGTCTTAAATTGAACTTTACATGCTGACTCTTGTTGATGGAGAGAAAACAATTAAATGTGTGATATATCAGAATTCATCTATAAACTAACCTGTCAACTAACCAGCTCAAAAAATTGCTGTTGGCGACTTGCCTTTGTGCCTTTTGTTAGAGATGGCACTAATAGCACTCTATATAATGAGGGTTGCGAGACACTTCCCAATTACCTCAATTTACTACTTGGATTTCTTGGGGGACCTAGAGTGAGAGAAGTTAGGCTGGAATTCTTTTTATGAAGAAGGAAGGAATTTGTTAAAACATCTACATTTTGTGTGTGTTCCTCTTCTCATCATTGTAGGAGTTCAAGTTGTGGGATAATGAACTGGAGTATGTTGACCAGCTTCTGAAAGACGATGTGAGAAACAACTCTGTCTGGAACCAAAGATACTTTGTAATTTCCAACACCACAGGCTACAATGATCCTGCTGTTCTAGAACGAGAAGTCCAGTTAGTAATACTATGTACAATTACATTTGGTGCCCTCCATTTCTCATAGCCAAAAGAAGTGGGGCACATTCTTGAATGCTTCAGTTCCCCTTGACCCTGCACGGTCTGGGTACAGAATAAAAGCTATGGTGCTGGCATGGGTAGAAGATCTTGAACAATAATCAGGAGATCAAGTATCCACACTCCTGTTAGATCTAGCAGATGCCTTTAACAGCTGCAGTTAAATTGGAGGGCAGTTGTGTTTTATGCCGCTATCTGAGATGATCATTAAAATGTCTTCTTTAGTCTGTATTTTAAAAAGCCTATGGAGAGGAGGTTGATATCAGTGAGATGGGGAGGCGGCTGCAAAGGGGATGTGAGTGGATAAAGAACTGAACATATTTCTCTCTGGCTCATTGACCTTTGACAGAAGTGTTTAACCTCTGTTTTTTCCCATAGGTACACTCTAGAAATGATCAAGATGGTCCCGCATAATGAAAGTGCTTGGAACTACCTAAAAGGGTGAGACATGTATTTTGTATCTGGTAAGGGGGATTGTTGCGGGGTTGGTGTTACTTGCCGGCTATTTCACTTTGAATGTGTCATGCCTAAAAGTACAGGAAACCCTTTCCATTTGTGGTGGATGCCATTAGTGGGGCCAGACAGCCGCTGCCCGCCTCCTAGTCTGGGACAGGAGACCCACAAATATGTGGAACCACAAATAGTGATTCCGCAAACTGTGAGGGTCTCGTGTATATACAGCTTTAGGAGAACTGAAAAGCAATTATCTAAATCAGCTTGAAATATACCCTCAGAAAGGGGCAATACGATAACCTCCAAATCCACTTGCCATATAATTACTGACTAAGTAGCTTTGGCCAGGGGATCATGAATACTTGAAAGTACACTACACAGCAGATTGTTTCTATTTGCTGGATCCAAAAAAGTCAGTCCTTTAAAATAGCCTATAAATAACTTGATTCTCGGGGTGCTGACAGTGTACTAGCCTCTCTACAAACAGCAGATGATGCTTTGTACGAATGAAAAGTCTTTGATAGTACAGAACTTGGAAAGAGAAATGGTAGCATATAGTGAGTTGGTTGACTAGAGGCAAGTACATCTGCTTTTGGGGCCTCTTCTGACTGAGGTGGGTGGCATAGTCAGTTTTCTGATTACTTTCATTAGAGTGTACTGAATGTGTTTCCAGAATTCCTGTTAGAGATGCACCAAAGAAAAAACTGACTTTTGTCTGATCTTGAAGGGTTAGAGTTCTGCATCATATAATGCCAACCTGCTCCTATACTTTCCTGCACATACACTTTCCACTGGCCCATCCTAGCTGTGCTGAACTGTTCAGTTTCTTAAGCTGAACTCAATTCCTCAGATGGGGATAGGAAGGAGATGGGATGGCCACGTCCCAACAGCTTAAAATATTTTCACAGTACAGCCAGTCCCCGAGTTGCGAACGGTTGACTTACGACCGTTTGCAGTTACGACCGAAACTGTCGCAAATGGCGGACCCCGAGTTACGAACGCGATCCGCGCTTATGAACAGCGCGGTCGCGTGTAACTCAGTGGGGTCCGACTTACGGACAAACTGAGTTACGACCAATTGCTTGGTCCATAACCGGTTCGTAAGTCGGAGAGAGGCTGCAGTAGAGGAAAGCAGTTGAATCTTTTCACTTGAACTTGCTCATCTCTCCGTGAGCATATTAATAATGGAGGGATATGTGGCATAAGACCACCAAAAGTTGACTTAAAAAGAAAGGCAAAATAATAGTATTAGACTGCACTGGCTATGCATTAGGAGAGTGGTGATTAAAGGCACCTGTCTCACTGTGCTCTTGAGATGTTCATCAGTAGCTTACTAAAGCTGTGGCTTTTCAGCCTGTGGCCAAGAGACCCCTGGGGTTCTGCAGACTAAGATTTCCAAAGGGATCCACACCTCCATTTGAAATTGTTTAGGGGCCCACAAATGAAAGACTGAAAACCACTGTGCTATAGCAAAGCTGTCTTGTTGCTGTATTGAACTACATTCATTACCCTCTGTGGGCTATAAGGTTAAATTGCTTGCCTGCCATACCAGATACCATGCTTTTCTTGGGTGACTCATACTAATTATTATTGGATCCAGTATATAAATATAGTATACATTATAAGGTATTCATGGTTATGCATAGTATCAAGCTGTAATGAAAAACGTACAGATTTGGATCCTATATGAACAGCTAACACGTTTTAAAGTAAGTTAGCATAAGCAACCTTTTCCTAGATACAGTGCTTACTCAGATACTCCTCAGCTTTGGTGTACCAAATAGGGGAACTAAACATAAAATTGAGCCAGTTTGTCTGATGTCAGAATCAGTTGGTGACCGCAAAAGGACAGCAGGGCAGAGAAGCTGCTAGAAAGGCTGGAGGTAATAGTTTCAGGAATGAGAGAATCCTTATTAATATGTAGGGATAAGTGTCATAATCTACTAGTCTGTAGAGTAAATGTGCCCATAAAATTCTTAGAGTGAGGAACTAAAATATGGGCATGGTAGGTTGGGTCAGAATCAAGCAGTGACCAGACCCTATAAAATATCCGTGCAGCAGGTAGGGTTAGGGTAGGTGGTTCTTCTTAAAAAAACAACAACAAATGGTCTGGTAGCACTTTACAGACTAACAAAACATATAGGTGGTATCATGAGCATTCATAACTCCAGTCATCTAAAGAAGTGTTTTGTGCCCACGAAAGCTCATGATACCATCTACATGTTTTGTTAGTCTGTAAAGTGCTACCAGACCATTAGTCTGTGACAGGAAAAAAACCAACAAACTTGGCAGCCCCCTGAAGCT
The DNA here is from genome assembly GCA_032595735.1 of Pelochelys cantorii. NCBI lineage: Eukaryota > Metazoa > Chordata > Testudines > Trionychidae > Pelochelys > Pelochelys cantorii. The sequence continues at coordinate 127,663,698 of CM064330.1, forward strand.
CCTGGGTCGTCTTAGTTTGTTGTTTGTTCTTTTTTGCTGCTCGTTGGCTTATCTACCTTTTGTCAACTATTAGTCTAGCTTCACAATATAGCTTAGCCACTCCACACTCTACCTGTCTGGACCTTCTACTTCATTGGGCATGCCAGGGACAAGGCTGGTCCTATGTCTCCTGACGCCAGGCCTTCAGGAAGGGGTATGAGTATTCTAGGTTAATTCTTTGTCTTAATAATGTGACCAGAGAGAGTCCTCAAATTGTATTTGTTCTGATAACTTTATGCTTTTTGACATTTGCAACATTTTAACATTTATTTTAATAAAGATTTTTAATGACTTGGTATTGTCCTTGACTTGTTCTCAGTTTGAATGCCCCTGCCATGTTCCCTGAAACTCCCCTTCTGAGAGAGAGCTCTCTGGCTTCTCTCTCTTTCTGTAACCTGTATTGGGACAAGAACCTAAATATCTTCCATAACCCCATGCCCATTAAATTCAGGTCTACACCTCTGCCTTTCTTTTCTATTTATAGCTCCTATTAGACTAAAATCTTCAGAAAAAGCCAAAACTTGCTTAAGTTTTAGTCAGAGTTGCCAGCAGTACTTGTTAATCTCTGTTTCAGAATTCTGCAGGATCATGGTCTTTCCAAATATCAAAATCTATTAGAGCAACTGCTAGATTTACAGCCAAGCCACAGTTCTCCCTACCTGATTGCCTTCCTTGTGGATATATATGAAGACATGCTAGAAAACCAGTGTGACAACAAGGAAGAAACACTAAACAAAGCATTAGAGGTGAGTTGAGAGCTCAATTTCTTCACCCCAGGGAGTTTGTCCTGCTGAATCTATTACCACAGAAAGCAAAGGCTAGATTATTTAATGGAAAAGCTCTCTTGTAAAATAGAGCTGTACATTAATTGCAGGGTTACTGGGTGGTGATGATTACTATAAGTAGCTGTTTCCATATGCTGTGGTTTAGTAAATTGTTAGTGTGTGGAATCAGTTTACTACTTCTCATTCTACTGAAGAGGAATCCTTAGCTACTCAAAGTTCAGGGATGCTGCTGAGTTGTCTTTTCCCTTTACTCCCAAAGCACCTAATGTTCATTAGCAGTGTCCTCTCGCTAACCGTACGGTATATGAATCCTCACCCTCTGACATCATCCAGTCTGTACGCAAGAATTTTTATAGTAGCTTGCCAGCAACATAGGCCACCTTCGCTCTACCTGACAGAAGCAAAGTGCAGAAACATCCAAAACATTAAATGCCAATAAACAAAGAACCCAAACAAGCTTTCAAATTGCTGATAGAGCAGTTTTGTTTTGTTTTTTAAATTATTTTGTTTAAGTTCCTAACATGTTTGCACTTCCCTCTCCGTAATTTAGCAGAGGGCTCTCTTTAGTGTCACAATAATTGACATATATTTGGAGAATCCTTCAGCTTCCTGGTCCGCAAGACTGATAGAGCAGAACTCACCATGGCTCTTGAAGAGCTTTTTTACACCTGAGAGTAACAATACCGTAATTTAGCAGGAGGTAGATTCCCTGTATAGACTTAAAGGCACCCCATACTGCGTATACGGATTACTTTCTGCAGCTATAGATTCCAGTGGTGCTCTTCAGACACCTTTTTAATTGTCTGGTCTGATAGAACTCAGGCACTTGCCTTGTGCTCCTACTGCAGTACCTCACCACCTTGCTCTCAGCGTTAAGAACATAAGACTGGCTGCGCTGGGTCAGACCAAAAATCTATCTGGCCCAATATCCTGTCTTCCTACAGTGGCCTATGACAGATGCTCAGAGGAATGAACAGAACAGGTGGTCATCACGTGGTCCATTTCCAGACTCTGACAAACAGAGGCTAGGGACATCATTCCTGCCTGTCCTTTGATGGACCTTACCTCCATGAATTTATCTAGCTCTTTTGAATCCAGTTTGTTTTGGCCTTCACAACAATCTCTGGCAAGGGTGCCATTGACTGTGCATTGTGTAAAGAGAAACTTTCTTTTGGTTCTTTTAAACCTACAGTCTATTAACATGACATTTAACCAAATGGAAGCTGTTCTGTCACGAGAAGTACATAACACTTCCTTATTTACTTTTACCATACTAGCCATGATCTTATAGACCTATCATATCTCCCCTTAGACATTTTTTTCCAAGATGAAAAGTCACTCTTCTTAATCTCTCCTTATGTGGAAGTTGTTTCATATCACTTATTTTAGTTGTCTTTTTCGAAACCTTTTCCAATTCCAATATCTTTTTTTGAGATGGGGACAAATAAATCTGCATGCAGTATTCAAGATGTGAGTGTACCATGGATTTATACCATTTATCCTTCACAGTGCACCAGCACCAAAATGTGCCTTGACACCTTAAAATTTCATGCCTGCCTCTTAACTGTCAGCACTGTTCTGCTAAGCACTGGCTCTTTAATACATATGGGGCTTGAAGTTGTTGGTACCAAACCCTGGCTTATCAAATGAGCTGGATGGAACATTTGAAGGGCATTATTATACCTGTGGGACGGAGCACAATATCTGATGTCCCATAAGGGGAAGATAGTGGGGTACGGATACTGGTGCAAAACTTGTGAATGATTGCTTGCTGAAGAGAAGGCCTTGCTTAATACATACTATAAATATTTATTTTTAAGGACTTTTAACGTTTGGTTTAATATTTCAACTTTGTAACTTTTCCTTAGTTATGTGAAATTCTGGCTAACGAAAAAGACACAATACGAAAGGAATATTGGAGGTATATTGGGAGGTCCCTTCAGAAGGAGCACGGCATTGAACCAAGCTTGCCAACAGATAAGCAGCAATAACTGCATGTGGAAGAAGATGGTGTCAAGCTCTAAGAATCCTGTAAAAGAACTCCCAACTGCGGGGGAGGGGACACAAGCCAGTATAAACTTAGATATACTGTTCCCCTCTGCCTGAGTGTGATGTAACAGTGTGCACTGCACAGGTATTATTCTTAACAGGAACTGAGTTTGGAGTGTTCAGTATAACACAATCCCCTATGGTCACTGCTGCTACTGACAATAGCTATAGGTAGATCAAAATTAATTTGACTTGAAATATGCCAAATAAAGGACTTATTTCTTAATAGAAAATACATAATGCGCTCTCACATTCTAGCCGAATCCACTCTAGCCCCCCCCCCCCTTCCTAATACAAATTACCTGCAATGAATTGTCTTGTATGTAATGGTTATAAAGCTGCTTAATTTTAGTTACTTTAAGCAGAGGAAGGCAATTGTTGCTATAGGAAGAACAGCTCTGCAACAGCAACAAAATTATGCTAAGATTGTACCCAACTAATGCCAATAACCTGGTTTTATAATAAAAGTGTAGATATATTTCAAGTACTCACGTGTTTTAGCATGTGTGTCTCTTCTATACAGTGTCTTGTAGCAACAAGACAGTGTTTGCTGTCATTAGCCATCTCTTAGGACAATCCGTGGAGGTTCTCTAATTTCACACTCCAGCATACACATGCTATTTAGGTGTCAGTCTTTGCATTGGAAGGTTTAAATTCCCATGTTGCTTTAATGCATCTTGTACCTTGGAATATTCTGATCTGGACAGCAGAGGGGAGTTCTTGTCATACTCAATGTAAAGAGCTGGCATGAGTGAGTTGTATGGGGTGACCCAACTTCTCAGAGCCAACCAAGCCCTCTGTGGAACGTTCAGACCTCTCTTCATTTCAAAATCCAAATGACTGATTTTCTCCCCCCCCCCCCCCCCCAGCCTCATCCACCCTTTTAACATGAACAAAACAATGTATTTTTCCTGCTTTTGTTCTCATAAACAGCTTAACAATTGTAACAAACTATAAAATCAGCCTGAAATAGGTAATTTCAGGCTAAACAATTAGTTTGGCAAAATAATAAAGCAACTGAAAGAGGGTTTTACTGTGTACTGGGTGACCTTAACTTTAGGTGTTTCTATCAGCTCGGCTTAGATTCAGATGAAACAGGTAAGTGATTGGCCCCTTGAGATGGCTTTTCTACAAAGGAGAAATTGACCATGAGCCTAATTATGCTCATATAACTTCCCATGTAGTCACTCTTATTCCAAAAGGAGAGTATCTTTTTTCAGTTTAGTTGTTACTGGAATCCGTGTCTCCACAGGGAATTGTATGAATATAAATTACAGTATAACTACACAGGTAAATTTCCCCTAGAGGTAGAGCCCCCTGTCAAATTCATGGTCCATTTTGGTGAATTTCACAATCATGAGAGTTTAAAAACTAAATGTCATGATTTCAGCTATTTAAATCTGACATTTCAGGGTGTTGTAGTGTCAGGAATCCTGTCCCAAAAAGGAGTTCTGCTACCCTTACTCTTGTGCTGCTGCTGGCAGGGCTGCCTTCAGAGCCAGAAATTGGGGGCTATTGGCTGCGATCCCTGCTCTGATGACAGAGCCGGTTCCTATGACAATGCAGAAGTAAGGATGGCCTGGTATGGTATTGCCACCTTTACTTCTGCACTGCTGCCTGCAGAGCTGGGCCCTCAGTCAGCAGCTGCCACTCTCTAGCTGCTGAGCTCTAAAGGCAGCACAGAAGAAACAGTGACTGTACTGCAACCCTCTTCAAATAACTTTGGCGCCTCTGCAACTCCTTTGTGGTTAGGACGCCCCCAGTTTGAGAATCACTGTTCTCTCCCCTGAAATATTTATCGTACAGGGTAAAAACACATGAAAGACTGGATTTCATGGTCCGCAACGTGTTTTTCATGGCAGTGAATTTGTAGAGGCCCTACTTCTAGGCAAGCCATGAGTGTTTGAGTAGGAAAAAGTCACTACAATGTTTTCGTTTACTAGACCTGTTTTTCCTAAGACAGGAGAGGACTGTCAGTGCAAAGGTGTGTTGGTGACTACATATAGATGAGGATGAGTACCCAGCCAAGAAAGCAGAATGCCTCATGGTTAATTGCTTTGCAGCAGTGTGCAGGAAAAAATGGGGTTAAAGAGATTCAGAATTTATTCTTTCTAGGTTCTGACGGTGGTAAGGTGCAATACTTATGCCAGTCTAGGTAGAGGAGTCTGCTAGCAGCCTGTGGTAAACACCCTCTACCCTGGATAGGAAGGGGAAAACACATGCCTTGGAAATGCTGCTTTTCAGCATAGATTAAGTTTAATGGGAGTTCTGAGCACCCATTGAAGCCATCAGGGTTGATGGCCACTTGTGAAAATCAGGTCACTTATTTAGGAACTTAACAAGATCTTGAGGTCTCTTGTCATGGTTACATGTAAGCTCTTAGGAGGAGGAACCCTCCTTGTCTCCCTGATTAGGGTCCCCAGCTGCTACTGTAATACAAATCAGAGCAATGGTGTTAAATTCCCCTTCTTAAATCTAGGACAGAGACAAAGATTAGTAAAGGTGATTAGGCATTGTTGCACTCAGGGGTTGCAACACCTAACTGCTTTAGGAGCCACACTGCACTTCTAAAAGGGATTTAGGATTTAATTTACATCAGCAGTTTCAAGTAAATTAGACTTCCAAGAGCTCAGATCCCTTCTGGAAATGATTAGGCTCCTAAATCAGTTAGGTGTGTTAACTCTGCAGCAGATTTTAAATTCTGCCCCCATAGTGTTTAACTGCAATTTTCCGTGCTGAAAAATCTTTGGTACCATTTCTGCGTTAATTGATACCAGTATGGGGGGGAGAGATAACAAAGAGGGAAGTTCCCTGGCATTAAGTAGGTAGTGGTGTTGAAATCATCATTACTTCGTTGAGTCCCCATGCGTTAGCCAGCAAGTTTCACACTTGTTGGCTAAAATGCAAAAGAACAGCTGCCTAGTGAGTCAGTAGATACCTCAACATAACCTATATGGAAAGTTCCTGGCAGGGTCCTTTTGTGTAGTAATCGTAGTTGAAAACGAAGAACAGTAAGCAGAGCTGCAGTTTTCAATTAACTGATTAAAACTTTGATGCATCTGTCTTTGCTCCTCTGTCACTATATACCTTGTATCAGATCTGTACTCTGCTGAGTCTGGGTGTTTTAAAGCAACTGTAGGATGTCAATACAACCTGCAGTGGGAGAGAGCGGCCTTTTGTCCTCATGTTTGTGTCTGGTCCAGGCTAAGATTTTCAGAGAGGACTAGTGATTTTGGGTTGCCAATCTGAGACACGTGAAAGAGATCTGATTTTCAGAAAAAGCTGGACATCTGTCCTCTGAGTATCAGACACTGTTAAGGTGTCTCAGTGTGGATCCCAGTAGTCTCTTAGTCACCAGTGTTTCCACAAATGCTGTCAGGGCTGGATTTTTTTTTAAGGTATGTAGGCACCTCATGGGATTTTCAAATGGGCCGGGGTGCTAATTCTTTTGTCCTGCTCAACATCGCCTGGCAACACTTTTTTCCACAGGTTCACTGTGTGTTGTGTGGAAAAGTACTCCCTTAGGTTTGTGTTAAACCTGCGGCCCATTAATTTGATTGAGTGACCTCTGGTTCTTCTGTTATGGGCTGGGGGGGGGGGGGAGATCTGTTGAAAAATCACCCTGCTGTCAGCAGAACAGCATCTAAACCGCAGTTTCAGTTTCGAAATGGCGCTCGTTCGAAACAGTGCCAGAATGTGATTAGGCAATGAAGCGCAGGATATTTAAATCCCCGCTTCATTTGTGCTTCCGATGTGTCTCATTTATATCCCTCTGCTGACAGAGAGGTGTAGTTTAGATACACTCTCAGGGTACGTCTAAACACCACCCCTCTGTCGGCAGACGGATGTAAATTAGACGTATCAAAAGTGCAAATGAAGCCAGGATTTAAATATCCCGTGCTTCATTTGCCTAATGGCGGCCGCCGCTTTTTTTCAAAAGGGGGCTTTTCGAAAAAACCAGCAGTTTAAACGTGGCATTTTCGACAAATGCCCCATTTCTAAAGATCCTGTACTCAAAAAATGAGTACAGGATCTTTCGAAATGGGGCATTTCTGTTGAAAATGCCCTGTCTAAACTGCCGTTTTTTCGAAAAGCCCCATTTTGGAAAAAAGCAGTGGCTGCCATTATGCAAATGAAGCGTGGGATATTTAAATCCTGGCTTCATTTGTACTTTCGATGTGTCTTAATTTACATTCCTCTGCCGACAGAGGGGTGTAGTTTATACACACCCTCAGCGTATGTCTATATAGCAACATTATTACGAAATAACTGCCAGCTGTGTAGATGCACACTAAGTTATTTCGAAATGTCAAAATACTGTTGAGCTGGAAGACTTCTTGCTCCGACTCCTGGAACCCTCATTGTATAAGGAATAAGGGAAGGTGGAGGAAGAGTGCTCTATTTTGAAATAAGTGCTGTGAAACATTCCCAATATTGAAATAAGCTATATAATTGACATAGCTCAATTTGCATAGCTTATTTCAAGTTAAGCCCGGCTGTGTAGACACACCCTTAGGCTACGTCTACACTGGCATGATCTTGCACAAAAACTCTTTTGCGGAAGAGTTCTTTTGCAAAAACTCTTCCAGAAGAGAGCGTCTACACTGGCATGTGCTTTTGTGCAAGAGCATCCGTGCCAGTGCAGACGCTCTCTTGCGCAAGAAAGCTCTGATGCCCTATGGTTAAAATGGCCTTGCGCAAGAAATTCATGTTGCCTGTCTACACTGGCCTCTTGCGCAAGAACAGTTGCGCAAAAGGGCTTATTTCTGAGTGGGAGCATCATAGTTCTTGCGCAAGAAGCCCTGTATTTCAGACCGTAGAACGTCAGTTTACTTGCGCAAGAACACACGGCCAGTATAGACAGGCAGCAAGTTTTTGCGCAAGAGTGGCCGCTTTGGCGCAAGATTGCGCCAGTGTAGACACACCCTTAGTGAATATGTTTCAGAGTGAAGACTGGAACCCACATCTCCTGAAGCCTTGTGCAGTGTCCCAGTCACAAGACTATGTTAGAGATGCACAGGGAGCAGCTTCTTCAGGTGACAACGTGTTTACAATATGTAGGTCGAAACGCCTTTTGATGTAAAACTGACAGAGATGGGCCCTGGAATCTGGTTTTAAGGAACACCTGGTTACTTTAGAACCACAAGCTCTCATTTGGCTCATCTTTGGGGGTGGGTGGTGCTAAATTCTCATAATTTTCTGTAGGTTCCTTGCAAATTTTTGCTTCTGACAGGGGCCACCATCTCAGGTTGCCCTCAGTCAAAATGGCCACCATTTTCCTTCAGTTTCTGCATGTAACAGAGGATGCCTGTAATAAAGATGGCCACCATTTCCTCTCTTCCCCCCCCCCCCGCCCCCCCTTTTCAATGAGGCTGAATATAAGCTACCCTTAGTGGGGCAAGAGGGAAAGAAAAGGGATGCGGGGAGATTGTCTAGCAATGACCATCACTGTGAAGTGTAGGGGAGAGACTGAGGGAGGGGAATTCAGGGCAGGACATAAACAGAAGGAACATGAGAATGGGAGAGATTGACTTGGATGCCAGAGAATGTGGGGTATGGAAGACTTCCCAAAAGTACAGGGGCTAGGGAGCAAAGAGAGAGACTTTGAGGGGACATATGGGGCCAGATGGCTGAAGGGGCAGAGGAAAAGCACAGAGGAAGAATGTGAAGAAGGTGGGAGATATTCAGGGAAGGGTCAGAATGGAGGGAGAGACAGACCAGTGCTAAAATAGTGAGGAGGCCTGCATTTCTGTTTGTATTTTTTTCAAAGTTTAACTATTTCAAAGTTTGAACGTGAAATGACACAATTAAGTGTAGGTGCTTCCTTCTAAACACAAAGTGATGCATTAATATACATTTCATCATTTGGGGGTCTCAATATTTGGGATTGGCAATACACATTTTAATGATAAAAACTGAGATGTTCAGATTAATACATGATACACAATCATGGTGGAAAAGAAACCATGTGTGCAAAATGTTTCATGGGTCTCCCCCCACCCCCCCATCTACTAGGGCTGGCCCTGTGTCCTTGATCAAGTGTAATTAAAAATCGGTTGCAATTCATAATAAAATAACCGATTTAACAATCAGTTCTGAGCAAGCTCAGTAGTATTTGCTATGGTTGTTTTTTTTAAACTAAAATTAATGATTCCCCACCCTCTCTGTGACATCACTGCAGATTTCACTGCCCAAGAGGGGCAGAGTAGGCACAAGGACACAGCTACTATCAGGCTGGTTGCTTTACTGAGATGGATTGTTTTGTATGTTTTCAATGAGATGTACAATCATCCAAAAATAGTGCCTTGCCAGCAGGGAAAGAAGTTACAGATGTGGAAAAAAAAGGTGGGTCTCAAAAGGTGGGGGGTTATTTTTAAGTTTTCCAGCATTCTACAACTTCTGAGCGTTATTTAAAAACAACACACACTATTTTTTTCTTCAGTTTCCGAAATTGAAACCCCCTCAGCGCAGAAGATGGGCTTCTGCCCTATTAACACAGCTCGGCAGAAAACTGCCTCCAAGTCCAAACCTGAGCCAGGCGGAACCCTCCCTTCTCTTCCCGAAAGATCACTCACCTAAAACAACAGCTTCCCTGCCTATTTCAATGACTGACATATGCTATATTAATCACAGGGGGTTCCCCCCCCCGCCCCCCAAAATAAGAAATGGAAAGCAAAGGCCGCGCTGGTGTAAACAGAAAGCTGCTGAGCCCCCCTGCTTTGGTGTTTTGAATCAGAAAATGCCCCTGCGAGGGTTGCTGCTGCAGCCGCCGCCCGGGTGTGTTACAGCCCGCACCCACCAATACTGAGCCAGGCTCAGCCCCGCTCTTTTGGGTCTGGGGCCCAGGCGCGGTGGCTCCCCCGAGGCGGCCGGGGAGGAAAGTTTCCCGCGGGGCGCCATGCGGCGGCGGGGCTCGGCCGTCCCGCGCCGGCCAGCCCCCTGGCCGGCCCCGCACGCCCCTCTCTCTCCCGCAGCCCAGCCGCGCCGGGCCTGGAGGCTGGCCGGCCCCCGCCGCGCGCTGCTTGGGGCGCGGAGCGGCTCCCTCCCGGCAGAAGAGCCGGGCCGGGGGGTGTCTCGGGGCTCCCGCCCGGCGGGGGCGGGCGGAGCAGGGGGAGGGCGCGGGGCGGTGCCGGCCTCCTGTGCCCCCGGCTGCCGTGTATTTCCTCTTCCTCCCTGCATGCAGCAGCGGCGGCGGCGGCCGGCGGGCGGGGGGAGGGAGGGGGCCGGGCGGCGGCGCTGTGTCCGGGAGCGGCGGGCGCCCAGCCCGGGCGGCGGAAGCGGCGGGGAAGGAGGCGGAGGCGGCGGCGGGGAAGGGGGCGGCGCTAGGAGCCGGCGGGGCCCGAGAGTCGCCGTGTCGCGGGCGCCCGGGGCGCTGCTGCCGGATCCGCCCCCTGGCCAGGCCGGGGCGCAGCGCGCGGGGCCCAGGCCGAGCCGCCAGGGCAGCCCGGGACGGGCCGCGGCCGCCGCCTCTGCCCTAGGATGTCCCGACATGAAGGTGAGGCGCGGGGCCTGGGCGTCATGGCGGCGCCGCGAGCGGCCCGGGGCCGGGCCGGGGCGGCGGCTCTGCAGTGTCATGGGGGCGGGGGCCGCGGCCGTTACGGGCAGGCCGGGAGCCGAGCGGCGGCGCTGGGGCCTGGCGCGGCCTAGCGGCCCGGCCGCCGCTAACGGGGCCGTCTCCCCCCCCCCCCCCCCTGCCTCGTCGGGAGCCGGGCCCGAGCCCAGCGGCCTGGCGCCTGCGGGGCGGGGGGGTGATCCTGGAGCCTCCCCGCTGCGCCGAGCTGGGGGCACTGGTAGGGGTTGAGCTGGGGGGGCACAGGCTGGGGTGGGGGGCACTGGTGGGGGTAGAGCTGGGGGGGCACAGGCTGGGGTGGGGGGCACTGGTGGGGGTAGAGCTGGGGGGGCACAGGCTGGGGTGGGGGGGCACTGGTGGGGGTAGAGCTGGGGGGGCACAGGCTGGGGTGTGGGGCACTGGTGGGGGTAGAGCTGGGGGGGGCACAGGCTGGGGTGGGGGGGCACTGGTGGGGGTAGAGCTGGGGGGGGCACAGGCTGGGGTGGGGGGCACTGTGGGGGTAGAACTGGGGGGCACAGGCTGGGTTGGGGGTACTGGTGGGGGTAGAGCTGGGGGGGCACAGGCTGGGGTGGGGGGCACTGGTGGGGGTAGAGCTGGGGGGGCACAGGCTGGGGTGGGGGCCACTGTGGGGGCAGAACTGGGGGGGCACAGGCTGGGTTGGGGGTACTGGTAGGGGCAGGCTATGGGGGACACATGCTAGACTGAGTGCAGTGATAGGGACAAGGCTCTGGGGGGGATACACTGGGCTGAGCGGTGCTGATATAGGGGCAGGGCTATGGGGGATATGCTGGGCTGAGCGGTGCTGACGTGGTCACGGCTACTGTGGGGGGACATGCTGTGCTGGGGGTTGCTGATATAGAGGCAGGGCTATGGGGGGACATGCCGGGTAGGAATAGGGGATGTAGGAGGAAATGCATGTCAGAGTAGGAGGGTGCAGATGGCTTTTGGAGATGTAGGAAGGGTGTGGGCATGTGGGGTGCCTGGTGGGTTTGGGAGGGTCATTGTGGGTTGCATGTGTGTGCAAGGTGTACTTGGATGTAAGAGGAACTTTGGGGCTCTGTGTCCATGGCATGGGAGTGGTGGGGGTTTGTATATAAAGAAGAGGGGAAGAAGAGCCTCGCATGGTATGGGGTGGAGAGTTTCTGTGTGCACTGGTGAGACAGATGTGTTCAAGCATATGTCACAGTGGGATGGGTCCAGGAAATGTGCTGCATGTGGCACAGGGGAGGGGAATAGTCTCTGAGGGAAGGATGGTGGCTGTTTCTGAAGTTTGGAGAGTGTGTTCTTGTGAACATGAGGGGTGGAAGATATTGCATGGCCGTGAAGAACAGGTTCCTGTGTATGTTTGGTATGGGGAGAGGTCTTCATGTATCATTCTGCACTGGGAGTAGGATTTGGGGCTCTGTTTAGTAGCTGTGGTCTTGGCTTTGGGACTAGCTGACATTTTGACAACTTTGGCAAGCTGTAAACTTTTAATTTTTTTAATCTTTAATGTAGGGAAGGAAATGAATGGAGATGTATTAAATCACAGCTAACATTTTGAAAGGTTATGAAAAGTTACATACATAAGCAGAGAAAATGTTTTAGATATGTACTCTTGTTATGCTGTGTTCTTTATTGCTATAGGTGAGGTAAGTGGATAGTTAAGGATTAATCAAAAACAGCAATGAGGAGGAGGAAGAGAAGAACACCGAAAGCAAAGCAGGGAATATATCTGGGAAGAAAAGAAGAATGTAATAGCGCGGATGTCTGTGAGGAGAGGTTTTTTGTCACTTTTGCAAGTGAGACAGTTGGGTTAGATGCAAGATATTGAAGAAGCTACTTGTAATATGAGACTTTATCTAGGTTATTGCTTCTTGAGGGGATAACCCCATGATCTAACATGGCAGTAAGTTATCTCCTATTTTCCTTTGCTTACAGAGAAATGGTCTTTGTTTTCCCAGTGATACAGAAGTAATCTTTCTAAATTAGGTTGATCTCTGAAGATATATGGGAATAGAAGTGTCTACATGTAATCTTGACAGGCCCAGTTAACATGGTGGGAAATTTCAGAATTTGGGACGTAATGTTACAAGCTTTCAGCCAGATGGTAGGAAACTTTGATGCAGGACTAAAGTAAAAAAGGATGGAAATTGGTGTCCACGTTCCTCACCGTGCCTTAAGATTTGCTAATTTAGCTGAATACAGTCTTACAGGGGTCCACTTGTATGGAGAAGTTTTTATTTTGAGTTGGAGGAGGATTTGTTAAGCACTGGAACAAATTGCCTAAGGAGGTTTTGGAAACTGTCATTGGAGGTTTTTAAGAATGTTAGACTCCCGACACAAATGTTCTAGTTATTATGTGGTCTTACATTAGGCGCAGGCCGTACTAGATGACTTCTCAAGATCCCTTCCCGTGCTACAGGTCTATGTTTCTTTGATTGTTGTGGAACTTTTAGTCTATCAACACCAGATCCTAGTTCAGTCTCCTCATGTGAGAATAAATTCCTTTTATCTTTCTCTGGATGTGGGTGGGTTTGTTAGTAGTTAAGCAAACAGCAACATCAAGGTTAATTTCTGAGTGGCTTTATGTATTATTTTTGTTGAGGGATATTATCCTGTAATAATTGGTAGTTCTCAAATTGTGGTGCATATATTCTCCATCATGGTATGTGGGTTTAAAATATAGTATGAGGACAAGAACTTATAACTGCACTGATTTAAGTTGCAAAGGTGGTATGCCAACTGCTTTTGAAATTTGTTGCATGATAAGGCTGTACACCACTGAAGTAAGTCGACCTAAGGTATGTAATTCCAGTTATGTTCTCCACATAGCTGGAGTCAATGAACCTTTGTTCGATTACCTGTGGTGTCTACACCATACCGAGTTGACAGGAGACACGTCTCCCGTTGACTTACCGTATTCTTCTCATCCAGGGTAGAGTATCCGGTTAGACTAGAGAGCAATCTGCAGTCAGTTTGGCAGGGTATGCACTAGACCCGCTAAATTGAACGCCACTGCATCAATCTCTGCTCTGTGGATACCAGATATAGTGTAGATGTAGTCCAAGTCTTAAAGTCTGAGAGATGTTGTAAATGTTTGTAACATTTGATAAAAAGGTATTTTACTGGGGGACAGGAAACTTAGAAACAGAATTTTTATAAACATGTCTATGGCGGCATATCCTGTGAATTTCCTAAAAATACATTAGCTTCAGGTTGCTCGTACGGAAGAATGTTACTTTCAAAGTGGGATTTCAGTGGTGAGTAGGTAGAAGTATTTTAACTAAATAAAGTAAATATTTGGTTTGTCAGAATTTAAGAAAATCATAATGTTCCTTCTTTCTGTCCTGTTGAGATAGTTTTGAAGATGGAAACTCAACTTTTCCTACTAGGTTGCAAGGCGATGTCAAGTTTGGTAACTTGACATTGTGGATGTATTCTTTTCAAAGTAAAAATAAGGTAGAAAATGCTGCTGCCCCTTGGTAGGATGTATATTATAGGAACCTGGTTAGTCTTTTTTTAGTTTTTCTGTTACTTATCCTTTTATCATAGAAGATTAGGGTGGGAGGAGACCTCAGGAGGTCATCTAGTTCAACCCCCTGCTCAAAGTAGGAACAACCCTCAACTAAATCATCACAGCTAGGGCTGTGTCAAGCTGGGGCTTAAAAACCTCTAGCGATGGAGATTCCACCATCTTCCTAGGGAACCCATTCCAGTGTTTCACCACCCTCCTGAGGAAATAGTTTTTCCTAATATCCAACCTAGACCTCCCCCACTGCAACTTAAGACCTTTGCTCCCTGTTCTATCCTCTGCCACCACTGAGATCTCCATCCTCTTTGGAATCCTCCGTCAGGTAGTTAAAGGCTGGCATCAAATCCCTCCTCACTCTTTCTTCTGCAGACTAAATAAGCTCAGGCCCCTAATCATTTTTATTGCCCTCCGCTGGACAGTCCAATTTGTCCTCTCTATAGTGGAGAGTGGGATCCCGGAACTGGACACAATATTCCAGGTGTGATCTCACCAGTGCCTAATAGAAATAATCACTTCCCTAGATCTGCTGGCAGTGCTCCGACTAATGCAGCCCAATATGCTGTTAGCCCTCTTGGCAACAAGGGGCACAATGTTGACTCCTCCAGTTTCTCATCTACTGTAATCCCCAGTTCCTTTTCTGCACTTCTTGTTGAACCTCACCAGATTTCTTTTGGTCCCGTTCTCCAGTTTGAGTAGGTCACTGTCTAGGACTTCATACAATGTATTCAAGTGGTTTGATAGTCAAAATTTGAAATTAGCTGTAGGATTGAAATAGTGGATTTCTTTACTGTATTACCAATGTGTTCTTTAGTTGAGATTGAGACTGGGTTTCCATTATAAGACTGATATGACATTATCCCACCCCTCCAAAATCCTCCTGTCCCCCCCCTCCCCCCCCCCCATGGTCTGTGGTCAGCAAACAATTTTTGGTCCAAATGTGCATTGATTGAGGGAAGCAGTTTTTAAGTTGTAAAACAGGAAAAAAACAAACTAGGATTTAATCATGTTTAGAAAAGAATCTTTGCTATTGTCTCTTCAAAATAATTTGTACTAGACATGTCAAGAGATTTGAGAGATCTTGGTGAAATCTAGAACACGACTGATTCTGAAATGGGGAAGACCATGTTTGGGAACTAGATGCTGTAGAACTTAGAATGACAGAAATGGTCTGTTGGGCTTTAAACAGGGCATGAAATGACTGGTGGCCTGTGTTTACTTTCATCTAATGTCTTTGGCCCTCTTCCATGTTGTGATGTGTACAGAGTGCAAACTAATTGTTAAAGAAACCTGATTTTGTTCTGGGGAAGTACATTGGGAAAAATAACAGCCTGCTTCTCAGTTATGCTCTGGTCTGACACTTGGTGGGAAAAGCACTGAACTCCCTTTATCTCCTGTCTCTCCTTCCTCCCTCGGCCAAATGGACACCAGTGAAATTTTCATTACTGTAGCTCTGTCCTCATATATTGGCTCTTTGCTTCAGTGACTGTCAGCAGTGCTCCTTGGAGAAATAGTCACTATTACGTCTCTCATCCCCAAGAGCTTGACCCAGCTAATGCTTTTTATCCATCCTTGACGTAATTCCACATTTTGTGAGAAAGAAGTGGCTATCTCCTGCTTCCTTGCTCTGCGATAATATTGTCATCCTTCTTTTGCTGGGATCCTCTCTGGAGGAGCAGTGTGCAAATTCTGCTGAAGTTCTCCAGTGGAGATCCTCTAGCTCTCCTCCTTCAGGGATTTGCAAAGATGTGATCTTCAGTGGCCTGCAGGGGTGTAGCAGATGGCAGGAGAATCTTCACACCCTCCCATGCATGATTGTAGACAGCAGAATCTACACATACATCCCACCAGAAAGGAGCCAGCAAAATTTGTATGTCTGGGAAATATAGATGATAGCATTTTTCTCCATAGCTATAGACCTTTGATCGTAAGAGGCGGCTGGAAGGGGGAACCAAACAGTCCTGAGGATTGAAGTAATGTTGGAGAATCTTGACTTCCATGAGCTCTATCTGAAAATTACTTGTGCTCTGTTTATGTAAAACTAGGGTGTTCTGAGATTTATTTCTTTATCATTTGTTCAAGAGAATAATGGGGAGCTGACAAGTCAAAGGGTCAGCAGATCCCAGCACAAGTACTGGATTCCAACTTACCTTGCTCAGCAATTTTTATAGCCCTTTGCAGCCACTAAGCTTCACTTGGCTTTCTCCTGCGCCATCTCAGAGTGCCAGCAGAGCTACCAGATGCCATAGATCTTTTTTTTTTTTTTTTTTTTTTAATCCTTGATGGATTTGGAAATGTTCCTATCTATTCAGCTGCCCTGTGCTAGTCCCCCACCTCCTACCGTCTAGTATCCTTTGTTCCTCCAGTTTCGACTTCAGCTCACAGATTTGCTTCCTCACAATCTTTTAAGTTTGAAAGAACAGCTGTGAGCTTTAGTACTGTCCATGTAGGGCCACTGATTCTTGCTGGCTGACAAAGCACCTCAGTCCTGTGGACTGAGGGAATCAAAGCTGCAAGCAGAAACAGAAATGAAGCGACGGAGCACAAGAGAGTAGAAGAGAAGTGGGGTGCTGGCTAAGAAGGTGTGAACCAAGGGACAATGTGGATTTGTGGTCACTGATGCTGTTTCTTATGAAGTCCATTCTCCCTGTACAGGGGAGATTCTGCAGGACATCTGCTCCCTGATTCACAGTGCATTCGTAAACGATGTAAACACACACATCCCAGACACACCAATGGTTAAGGTTATGGTTAAGAACATACCAGTAACTTAATGGTAAACATATTTTAAAAGCCACATTAAAAAGAACCACACTATCGATTGTACTCCCCTGGTCCAACAACCTTGGGACCTGACCAGTTCTGGACCAAGGGAGGTTAATGCCAGCCCCTCTGCTGCCTCTAGTGGCAGCACAGGGGCTGGTATTGACTTAGCGGGGGTGGAGGGTGCTCAGGGGAAAAGGTAGGCAGCTGGAGAGCCCTGTGGCTGTGGGGCTGCGCTCCTGGCCCCTGCTGTGGTGCTGTGATCCTGACCTCCACAACCACCCTGCCTCTTCTGACCATCCCCCTGTCCCCGTTTCTCCTGCCACCCTCCCTGAGCTTGAGCATCTCAGATGAGTTTGGAGGATGGAGGACTTGCTGAGCCAGGGCCCAGCTTTTACCCCATAAGTGCTCCAACCCAGGACCATAGATGTTGCCAAACTGTGGAAGTCCAGACTATAGAAATCGAACCTATATTAGAAATTGAGAAAATATATTGTTCAGGTTAAATATACATTTGAAAATCTCTTAAGACATTGGTAAGTCACCAGAACAGCCGTAACTGATCTTGGACAACCAGAAATGTTGAGACACGTAGATGCTCCATTTGGTCAATATGATATAAAAGCATAAATAGCATAAATTATCTCAAACAGAAGTAGAGTTGTTCACGATAACAAACTGGGATGATTTCCCTTTATTTATACAGTGGCTGTGCATGCTCAATTCACAGAAAGACTTTACAAGTTCCTGACTAGACAAACAGCACTTTGGAGGTAGTCGTTCTCTGCTCTGTATTAAGATTTCATGTGCCGTAGAGAATTTGCACCTTTGTTTGCAAATCTCTGAGACCCAAATAATAAGGAATCTGTAGTAATTTACATGAATCATGCAAAGCCAGTGTGTGGAAGCATCAGTTTACTACCAGAGACCTGTATGCATGAAACCAATTGTAAAATCAGTACTTTGTGGTGTACATTTTCAGTTCTTCACATCCATCTTCCTCAAATATAAGATTTATTCAGAAGTACGTCTTCCCAAATTAGCCATGTAGCCTGCCAATTTTGTAAAGCCCTTTTGTAGGAAAATTTAAGAGATGAGTATAGTAGTTATATAGCCACTGTCTTAGCACAATGACTTTTCCAAATTTAATAGTAATACTTAGCTCTTGTATAGTGCTTTGATTTGAATATTTCAAAATACTTGATATGGGTGGGTTAACGTTACTCAGTGAGAACAAGTTTAGGCCTATAATCAAAGTTAAGTGCAGTCTCTGAAAATGGATCAGCATTGTAGTTCAGGTAATGAGAACTGTGGTTGGGGGAAGAGGGAACATATTGCTAAGCCTAAACAACTACAAAACTAATTAGAAATATGGGGAAGAGAATCATTTTCTGTATAATAAAAATGTTTGCGTTCAGTGGAAAACAAACTCTCTGGAAATACATGTTTGACAAATGCACACTCTAATATTTTCTTTGGCAGGTCAGCATCCTTATCCATTAGTTTAACAGAATTTAAGCTTTTATTTTTCTTTAAGTTTACGTTTCTGGCACTTTTGGTGGCACTGAAAACTTCTGAATGTGAACTGATGCAGAGTGGTCTTTCTGAAACTGCAGAAGGGACCTAAAATAATAGAGGGCTGTGAGAAGACTTTCAGATCTGGGATGAAAAACAAGTTTTGTCAAGGATCAAAAGCTGGTGAGGAGACAGAAAAAAAAAAAAGATTAAATGGTCAATTTCCATGCTGGCAAAAGGGTAGCAGTAGAGTACCTCAGTGTTCTGTATGAGGTACAATGTTTATTATATTTATTCCCCTACCCTGATCATTCATGAAGAGTGAAGTAGCCAGATTTTCAGGTGTGGCAACATTATTTTAATCTAATCTGGTAAGAATGGAACTGTTCAAGAAAAACTTCATTGAGAGCTGAAGCAAGTGATTGAATGCATAGCATGGTGGCAAATGAAGTTTGGTATCAGTACATGAAAAGTGATGAACAATGAAGGGGAACAACTAAGCTACTCCCACACCTTCCAAGGTTCTAAATTAGTTGGATCCAGTCACATTTGTTGGATCAGCCTTTATTATAGACAGCCCAGTGGAGATGCTCTGTGGCCGTGGTCAGAAAATACAAACGATGCACAAATGAGTGATATGGAAAATATTATACACAAACACATACAGATCACTTAGGTAGCAAAGTCAGCACTCAGAACTTGGGAACTGCCATATTTCAAGTTGCCTGTGCAAGCTTGTTATCTTCTTTGTGTAAGTTAATTAAGATAAGATAGTCTTAAGTTACCCGATCACATTCTACTTTTTCTCCAGGGCCCCCTGCCTCGTTGAACACACTGGATAGATGCTACTCACTGAATGAGCAGCTACCTTGTTCATTGTGTGAAACCATACATCTAAACCCTCTGAGTACAGATTCATTTCCTCATTGGCTTTATCTGTGGCACTCCTTTCTAAAGTAACCGAGTGCTTCATGAACTTTAATGAATTTATTTTCACTGCACCCATCTGAGACAAAGTGGTGGCAATTACCCCCATTTTGCAGATTGTGCCTGAGGCACAGAGTGAGAGAGAATTTTTGGCCTTATGTGAAAAGTAGTTGGAAAGATTGGGATTATTTACCTTAGTCGTGAGAGTAATAAGAGGGGACATGAAAAAGTATGTAAAATGAATGGAATAGAGAAAGTAGATCAGAAGCATCTTTTTCCTGTCTCATAACATAAGAGCAAGGGAAAGCTTCAATTACATTTAAAAATGTCAGGTTCAAAACTCATTTAAAAAAAACCTTTTATTCACACTACATGTACAGATTGAACCTCTTTAGTCCGGCACTCTCTGGTTTGGCAACATCCGTGGTCCGGCATGATTTTAGTTAGCCAGACATCCACATATCACGAGTGTGACCAAGTTTCCTGTAGTTCCATAAAGTTTGTTCACAGCCACCAGTCCTGCTCTCAATGTTCTGTGCTGTGATTTAGCTCTAATTTATCCCTTAATGTTTTCTAAGAGCCCAGTAAGAGTGGAAGTGTTGGTAATGCTGCTAGACAATAGTGACCTCCCATGGTCCAGCAAATTCTCTGATTCGGTACTAGTTGGGTCCCGAGGGTGCCGGACTAGAGAGGTTCAGCCTGCACTTAAACGATGGAACTCATTGCCCCTGAAGGACGCTGACAAACAAGAACTTAGAAAGATTCAAAAAAGGATTGGGAATTGCATATGTATAACAAAAATACCCAGGGCTGTTATAATTATGAATACGTTTTTGAAGGGATATTAAACCTCATGCAGGGTTTAAGCCAATCTAATTATTAGAGACCAGGATGAGTCTGAATGTATCGACTAGGGATGTGAAAATGTAACCATGTACACAGTTAACCAATGAGCCCAGGTTCGTTGCTTAACTTTATCAGTTGCACACAAGCTCCCTTAAAAGTTGGCTCCCGGCACCTGCTCCTGGGGAGCCACCTGCCTTCCCCTCCCCCTCGTGCAGTGCAGAGGGGAGGGAGGCAGGAGCTGGTACGTGCAGGGAGCCATCTTTAAAGCCGTCTCCCAGGAGGTTGATTGCCACCCTGAGTGTAACTGTGTAATTGCTGAAATTCTCAGCGGTTACAGGGGTACTTAAATGCATTTTAGAATCCCTAGTATGAACAGACTATCCCACTCTACTGTGTGGAGTTCTTATGCCTTCTTTTGAAACATGTGATGATGCAATTTGCATACCTTTTTCCAATTTTTTTTTCAGAAGAGGCTTTTCCGACATTTGTCACATCTATATGGGGCCAAATGTGAGAGAGAACTCCTCTTTCAGAAGAGCCCTTATCCCTCATAAAATGAGGAATACAGGGCTTCCGAAAGAACGTGCCCACATTTTCGGAAACTGATCCGAAAAAGCGGATGTGTTCCCTGGACACAGCAAAGTAGACACAGCCTCTGAGACAGGATGCTCACTCTGATCTAGCATAAGTTTCTTATGTAGATGTGGAGGGTGTTTATAGTTATCAGTGCCTTTGGCACCTCTGGATGGATATAGTGCCCTCGATTTTCACACTGCTTTGGTAGACTGCTTTGAAATTGTAGTTGGTGCAGTCTGCTCTATATAGACTCTTATTGGCTTCAAACTTATTTTTTAGGTGCAAATCAAGAGTTTGGGTTAGGCCTGCTATATCAAACTTCAAATGATATCTAGCTTCTCCCTCAGTCGAACCCAGCTGGTAGTGATGCTCAGGATGACAGCATCCTAGTTCAGACAGTAAGGCTTTATCACTGAAGTAATATTGTATACCAGTGGTTCCCAACCTTTTTTACTTTGCGGACCGGCAAACCCATTCACAAACTTTCAGCGGACTGGCAGCATTTCATTTGCATAGTCATGCAAATATTACCGGCCCACCAAGGGGCCACTGCACGCCACTGGCTTCAGCTCCGGCAGCCTGGCAGTCAGCAGTTCGCGGCCCAGCACCAGTCACCAGCCTGGCAGTTGAGACCCATTGCTCGATATCACTTACACAGTACATCTATTGAGCTCCAAATTGTTTTTTAAGGTGGAGTACATGTTATTGTTAGGGATGTTAAAATGTGTGTATTTTTGTAAACAGGTAACCACTGAATTTTTCAATGTTTACCCATTGCAAGGGGGGCAGTGAGAGCTGGTGCTTGTGGGGAGCTGCCTGCTCCTGCACCCCACCTCTGCTGCCTCTCAAGTCCCAGTGCAGAGCTTTATAATCAAGCCCATGCTTCCGATCTCCTTTTTTTTTTTCTAGTTTCAATTGTTACTTCACGTATACCTGCTTTACTTGGAGCTTCAAATTGTGGTCAAAATAGTGTTGTGACTATATTCAGTTTTTATCCTGGTACTTACCATCAGAAAAGAAAAACAATCCAATAAAATAGAGGACGAGCAAAAGTAATTTCAGAAATTTGTAAGAGTGAGTGAAACCTACAAAGTAGGTGACAACATTCACTTTCGGTTGTAATTCCACTTTTTTTTCCTTGCGTAACATCTGATTTGATTCATCACTTTCACCATTTACTGATGCCAGAATTGTCTTTCGGGGGAGGGGGAAAGGTTTCTTGTGTCAGTGACAAGAAGTGCTATCTCTGATAGTTTGTCGTCTTTCTCTTTCCTTGTGTTTTTTGTTCTCTTGCCTTCCCCAAATTCCCTTTGCCCCTATCACGGTTTTCCTTCTTCTTTGCTGTGCTCCCCTCACATCCCTACAAGTTCTTCTCGGATAGGCTTTCCAAAGGAGCTTAAGGGTTTTAGGCACCCAAGTCCCGTTAAAATTCAGCTAGGCCCCAGAATAGTTCTGCTGGAAGCACAGCTAAGCCAGGTGTGCTTTAGGAAATGTCACATAAAATGTTCCTAAGGTTCTACCGCCATCTGTTTATACAATTGCTTAAGTACTAGTTTAGCTCAGAGAAAATGTTGTTCGTGTCAAAAATTGTCTTGTCCTTTCTACACAAGAGAGTTCTCCTATTGTGGTTTTAGTTATTTTATTAGCTCTAGTTACCAAATACATCAGATGTTCTCTGCCTGCTGCAGACCTCAGATTCAACCTCTAGAGCTCAGATCTGATAGGATTATTGAAAATCCCTTGCCAGATTCTTGTTGGTATTGCATCTCTTCCACTACTGTGTCCCTTTCCTTCTCAAGATTCATTTCTCAGCATTGAGGTACTTGGTATGCAGTTACTTAAGATCAATGTGTGTTGGTTTTTTTTTTTTTGCAGTGGTTACATTCAATTTCCTGCCAAATCTCCTTCAAAACCCAGTTCTTCATATCTTTTCGTGGATCTTTCTCACAAGACGGAGCTTTTGGAGAAAGCTGATTCTCTCCAACAAAGGAGCCATAGAGGATGGTGCTGTGGGCCCATCAGATCTTTCAGAAAGATTTGAAACTTGTTGGATGGCACCTGAGTTAACCATGTCACTTAACACTTTGGTACTGTGGCTAAAAGGGAAATGCATGGAATCTCACAATTGTCTCACTTTCTTCCAGCAAGCCCAGGACCCGTAAGATATTTGCCAGGACTGTGAGGAAAGTGAGGGTGTCTAAACTACACTCCTCTGCCGACAGAGGGATGTAGGTTAAGCACATCGCTATTGCAAATGAAGTGGGGATTTAAATATCCCGTGCTTCATTTGAATAGAAATGGCCGACACGGCACTTTGCCGGCAAAAAGCAGCATACTAGACAGGTATCGGTCGACAAGGAAAGCCTTTTCCGACCGATTCTGTAAACCTCGCTGCACAAGGCATAAGGGATCGGTCGGAGAAGGCTTTCCTTGTTGACCGATCCCTGTCTAGACTGCCACTTTTTGCCAGCAAAGTGCCATGTCAGCAAAAAGCGGTGGCCATTTCTATTCAAATGAAGCGCAGAATATTTAAATCCCCGCTTCATTTGCAATAGCAATGTGCCTAATCTACATCCCTCTGTCGGCAGAGGGGTGTAGTTTAGACACACCCTGAGTGTGAACATGCAGAAGCAGCACCTTGAAAGGGCCAAACACATATTCTGTGACAAAACCTGGAAGTTAAAATAATGGGAGGCGAGGAGAGCCAAGTACGAGAAATGGCATTTGGAAACCTTTGGTTGTGCTGTATGTAGATAGTTGATGGTGCAGCAGTTTTAGCACTGTGCCACTTTGTCCCCCATTTTTATTGACCAGGATTTATTGGGTAATCCTGACAGAATTAGGATGCTGGTATGAGCTGCTGGGTTGTTTACAGCTGCATGTGAAGAAATGCTGGCAGTATGGTAAGGTGACGGGCCACTCTGGGAAGAGAAGAATTTGGGCCTCCCATTTCCAGCACATACCGGTATTTGGAATGCCTTCTGGCATAGGCAGGCTGGTGGTATAGACTGAACAGCTGTGGAAAGCCCATGAAGGATGTGGTAAAATAGCAGGCTTGCTTGAAACACCATTCAAATGCATATTTTGTGGTAGCTAGTAGAAATGCAGATCTGCTGCTACATATAGGGTGACTGTGTGGGTTAGAGCATTCGTTCCCAAACGTAATGGGTTCACATACCACTTTCTTAAAACGTTGTTGCGTAGTGAGTAGATAAAATGTCAAACTCACAAACCACCAATGGACAGGTACCACGTTTGGAAACCCTTAGGCTGGAGCAGTCCGGGGAAGTGGGCTAAATGGTAGGGCTTTCTGAGCTGTGCCAACGCACATGCTCCTCAAGGAATCCACAAGGAACTGCTCTGGCACCCAAGATTTTCAGGCTGTCCTCAAAAGTGACAGGTTCCAGCTTGTCAGGTTCTGAAATCCAATTATTTTGAAGTTCCTGGATGTTGTGTGCGGAAATTCTTACTGCCCCACAATATGATTTCTTCTACATTTCCAGTATTTCTCTATCACGGGTGGGCAAAATGGCCTTTGCGGGCCAGATCTGGCCCACCAAGCAGGTTGATCCAGCCCACGGAGGCCCTGCTGCTCCCCTTGCCCCCAGGCCAATTAGGGCCTGGGGGCAGGGGGAAGCGCATGATGTTTCCTCCGCCCTGCCAGGAGACTTGGTGCACTCCCCCGCCCCCAAGCCCTGATTGGTCTGCGGGCAGAAGAGGGAGTGTGCGACATCTCCTCTCACTGCCAGGGGGATGGGCATCTGCGGGGAAAGGCTCTACCCCACCCCCAGACCACTCATGGTCTGTGGGTGGGGAAGCAGGGAAGTATCCTGGCCCGCCCCTTCTGGTGTGGCCCGGGGCCATTTGAAAAATTTCTGAAGTGGTGCCCGGCAAAAAATTATTGCCCACCCCTGCACTATCACCACTATTTCAGTTCTTATATGGTGCCCATTATTATAGCGTTAGCACCTGTAACCTCCTGTGCTCAATATCTATATTGTCACTACACTCACTGCAAAATAATCTCAAACTTCCCCTTTGAAGCAACTCCAGCGACATCTTGCCTCTTACCTTTTCATATAAAAATGATCTGTGCCTTTAAATTATGCTGTTTTCATGTCCTAGCCTCTATACAATCCCAATCTTGCAACAGTATTTACTATCCAGTTACAAGGGTCAGTCAGAGCTATTCTTGCATCCCCCATTACTTATAAAAATCACTGTAATTATCTTATTCAGCCATCCAGAGTGGGTCTGAGGTCCAAACTGATACATACAACTTGATCTTGGATGTGATTCTGCATTGTGTGGATCTTCGATAGTGTGTCAGAGTAGTTAAATCTGAAATTCTAGACTTAAAAATTGTTTTTATTTGAAAATGTTACCTTTAACGTAGAATTTCCTAGTTTTCAAACATTTTGAAAGCTCTTTTTCCTTTAGAAAGTGTCTTTACAACTTGAATTCTCTTGATGATGATTTCAGTTTGAGAATGCATTTTGTTTGCATAATGTAAAGGGTTTTTTTATTGCTAAAATTTAATTGCGTGCGTCTCATGCAGCAGCTGCCTACTGGGCTGAACATGTGACTGGCAGGCATGAAGTGTCGGCTCTGATGCCCACTCTGCCATTTTTTTTACTGTGAACAAACCACTTGACTTTTCTGTGCTTTAGTTTTCCAGTCTTGTAAATATCCAATCTTATAAATATCCAGTCTTTACAGTCTTGCAAATATTCAGTGCACCAGACTGTTTAGTGAGGAGTTTGGCTTTTAAAGAAACTTTCTCCTAAAAATGAAAAAGGGAAATTCTCTAGAATTACTTTATGGGGTAATGTTCTCTGAACCAATTTTCTGAAAATACAAAAGGAAAAAACCTCTGTACCAATACCAAATGGCAGCGGAGTGGGAAGGGGACATTTAAATATTAATGGGCTGAATTTTTGTAAACTAGTTGTAGCAGGTCTGCAGTGGTGTTTTGCTTTGTTTTTATTTTCTTCTTTTTGGGGGGGGGGTCTAAATAGTGTCAATTGGCCATTATGGGTGTTAAAATGCATTTATTTGGCTACATGTGCAACTGCTGGCTAAACTTGCAGCCGCTGGTTACACGTGTTGCACGTTTGGTAAATGTGCAACCTAGTGCGTACTGGCTTCTGTGGAGCTGTTTGCCTGCCTTTCTTCCCCCTCCCCCTCTCCTGTGCACTGCTGCCTCCGATACAGAGGCAGCAGTGCAGAGGGGAGGGCCTGCTTGTAACTGTGAAGGTTAATCAATTAGCCCAGGCTCATCAGTTAACCATTTACACTACCGCATCCATATTAACCATTAATATTTTGGATCCTCTGAATATTCCTCTAAATCTGGGGATTTCAGCCTTTTTCCATCTTTAACTCCAAAACCTGCTGCTGTTGCTTTCCATAATTGCAATCCCTAAATCTTTTCAGAAGGTTATTTTTAAATGTACAAGTTTTAATTAATTTTAATGTGTCTAGAAATTATGCTGGGTGGGTAGCAGAAAGTTATGGTTAAGGAATGATGGCATGAAACCTGCTCCTCAGTGCCTGCATGGCTCCTTCCTCAAGCTCTCTGCGGGTATGTCTACACTGTAATAAAAAACCTGGGCTTTAGGATTCTGCAAGGTGGGAGGGTCCCAGAACTCAGGCTATAGCCTGAGCAGAAAATCTACACAGTACTTAACAGCCTCTTAGCCCAGCCGCAGGTGTCTAGTTGCAAGTGTAGACATACACGGAGTGTTCAGTCTGCTCTGTATGATGCTTTAATACTGTCTTCCTTAAAACTTCACATAGGAGGAAAAGGGGAAGATCCAGGGGCCAGACAGCAAGAAAGGGGAGTCTTTCTAGTTCTGCCCTGGGTGACAGGAGCTACCTTTAACAGAGCTACCTTTTTATGGGAACTATTTTGGCATGAACTTAGAGACTATTTTAAGGATCCACTTTGGGCTACTGCTGCTTTTTGGGTGGGGGGTGGGGGTGGGAGGATGACTTCTCTTTCTCCCTTTCCTTAAATTTCGTACAGACAGTTTGGATTTTGAGGAGATATAATGATGTGGCTTGACTACATTTTTGTTTTGTTTTTGCAATAAGTAGGTCTTCCATTGTCTAGCAAGCTCCCAAATTTTTCCTTGCTTTTTTCCAGATGCGTCGTTTGAGTAGCACTGTTTTTCCTTTCATTTGTTGGAATAGGCATAACAAAAGTGATGCTAATATTCTTATTTTACTTCTGGAAAATGATCTTATCAAAAATTTCTTTTAATAGATATCTAGCCAAATTGCTATGCTAATCAAGCCATGCGTTTTGTGAGCAGCAAGTTCAAAAAAGATTAAAAATACTTTCCTAGAATTGTTAAATTGTGATCTTTAGACCAGTGATGATTTTTAGAGCACTTGATTGTAGTCTGTATAGAGCTGTTTGATCGTATGGTGTTGGGTCTGCTCCTTATTTCCAACTGCTTCTAGAGGGGTCCAGGATTTTCTCTGGCTATGTCTACACCACAGAGTGGTGGGGGTGTGTGGTGTGTGTTGTGGTGTGTGTGTGTGTGGTTTTTTTTGTTTGTTTTATTTTGTTTTTTTTGTTTTTTTTTTTTTGAAATGGTGGTTTTTCTGAAAAACTTGTGGAGCGTCCATACCTCAAGTGCATTTTTACGCAAAAAAATCAAAAGAATGGAGAGGTTTTTACGCAGTTGGTATTCCTCTTTCTACAAGGAAGAAGCCTTTTTGCAAAAGAGTTCTTCCGCAAAAAGGCGTGCGCGTGGGGGAGGGGGGAGAGGAGGGTTGTGCGGAAAGAGGAAAAAGCACAGGTGCCCTGGTGGCCATTCTGTGCATACCGATCGGTGCTTACTTTCAAGAGAGCGTCCATGCAGTCTGGACGCGCTCTTTTGCAAAAGCGCATTGCTTTTTCTATGTGCTTTTGCAGTGTGGATGCGCTCTTGTGCAAGAAGTTTTTGCGGAAGATCTCTTCAGATAAAAGTTTCTTGTGCAAGAAGCCTGCAGTCTAGACGTAGCCTCTGTGAATAACCCAAAGGCTTGTAAAATAGGTGCTGGAAAAATGACACAAGGATGAGAAGCAGTTTAGCTGCTTCCACTTCAGGGTTTTGCTATACAAGAGAGAGGAAATAGGAACTGTTCTCTGGGTACTGTAATCACCAGGGGGCTAGTGGTGTGAGCCACCAATGAGAGAGGAATGTTCAGAAGAAGGGACCAAGGCGGACATGTAGAGGAACATGTAGGGCAGCATATCTAAGGAAGGATGGAACCAAATGGTACAGAAGTGTGTGCATGTGGGAATGAGAGGAGGGATGAAGTAAAGGGCAAAAGTAGACTGTGGCAACACTTTTTTTTAAAAACACAATTTTTTCCTGCATTTAAGGCAGCTGAAAATACATAATCACTAATGTAATATTACTTTCCTCTGAAAACAGTTGTAGTTTCCACAGATGAGTGAGAAGGAAGGTGCTCTGTGTGATAGTGAGTAGCAGTGGAGGTGTTTCTTAAGGCGACATCTGTATTGACATGTGTCCATACTGTGAAAATGTTTGAGAACTCTTGGAGTTAGATACCTAGTTGAGGCAGTGCAGCTTTTTGCATGGTGTTCTTTTTTGAGTGTTCTGGTCTCATTTTAGTTCACATCCAAAAATCTAAACTCACAGTTATTTGTACAAGTTTCTAGAGCTCTCCCAATGCTTGAGAAACATGAGTTCTTTTGCGTGAACTGGCGATGTTAAATTGCAGGTAATTGACTAATCGAATAGTCAATAGAGCATCTCCGCCTTTGAAGGGTAAAAACAACCCGGGGGCTGTTGCTACACTTTAAAGGAGAAAGCGCCACGTGGAGCCTGGGGTCCAAGATTAAGAGACTATTAGGAATGACGGTGGAAATGTCTTACAGATATAGCACCAAATCTAGCTGATGATAAGAAGACTCCAATTTCAGCTTCTTGCTTGAAATTCAGCCTTACACAAAGGGGGGAAGAATTTGTAAGGGAAGGTGTGATGAAGACAGCATCATCCGTTTGGAGGTGGTGGATATTTTAGGAGCCAGTGGTATTAATATGGCTGTGTAAGCAGAGGCTGATCCTAAAGCCTTAATTCTAAATTTTTTATAATGCCTGTACTGACGCACGGCTCCTGTTTGCATTGTTTGTTTTTTCCATTTTGGCCATCTTTGTGTTTTTCTTAACAAACGGGGTGTTTTTAATTGAAATCTGCAAGGATGTTTTCCAAGAAGGCAACCTCAAAATTTCACAACACTGACCAGGAAAATAAATGTTTATAACCTCTGTTCACTATCACTTTTAACACTTTCTCACCATTGTTGTGCTTTCCAATTCTTCTGGCTATTATTTTTCTCCAGGTATAACAACAGATGTTTTCAGAAACTGAAATTTATTTTGTTTCTGTCCATATCTTTATGCAATTTAGGGCCCAGATCCTGCACCATTGCTTTGCCATTAACTTCAGTGAGGATGGCATCAAACCTTAGGCACTGTTCTGTATCCTTTCTTTGCCTTTGCTGGTGTTTGCAACTACTCTCAGTTTAGTATTATCTGTTAATAGATTTCATATGCTATTTACCTCCTTCCAGATTGACAAAGATCTTAAATAAGACCATCTCTAATGCCAGTCATTAGGCGGCCACACTTTGGAACTCTTCCCATACGCTGAGTCAATACATTGCTCTCTATGATTGTTCTGTTTACAGTTCTTCAGCCAACTTGTCTCTTGTGACAATGGTCAAAGCCAAGTCTATTTGACTTTAATTTTTTTGAGACATTATACCAAATACTTTACCAAAAATCCAAATATATTTGATCACATGTGCTCGCATTGTCCACCAGTTATTGTTTCTCTGACAAAAATCTCATTCCATAAGTCAGTACTGCTTATTCCAAAGACCTGTCAGACCATCTCGGAGCATGACTTTTTTTCTTAGTAGTGCAACTGTACCTGGTAATATGGCTATGATGGATGCTTGTTGCCTATTTTTTCTTTAAACAAGTCAGTATCTTGCTTGCTTTGCCTCATGGTCAACCCCTTATCAAGTAGTATTTAAAGTGACCCCAAATTTTACTTGGGCCCTTAGTCCATGTTGTCAATATGTATTTCTTTGCTAGTATGAGGAGGAGCAGAATGAGTGGTCTCTCTTTTTGCACTAGTTGCTTGAGTGATGGGGAGGAAAGACTCCACACTGAACAATAAGGGATTAAGGCAGGGGTTCTCAGACTTTTTGATACCATGACCCCCTAAAATGCTCATGGAATTTGTGTGACGCCCCTCCTCCCCCCAAATTGAGCCAAAAAAAAAAGAGCCAAAGAAAGTTGTTAAGCAAGCAAAAAAAAAAAAAAAAAACCACTTGACTCACTCCTCCTGCAGTCGCTGTACTGCAAGGAAGCCGCCAGCGCCGCGCTTCCTCCTCCAGGGCTGACACCCCCTCCTGGCACACTACACAGCTGTGGGAGGGGAGCGCACTTCCGGAATCCCCGGAAGTGGCGTGAAGGACCCCGACAGCTGCGACACCCCTGTAAGTTTGAGAAACGCTGGATTAAGGAATTGCTCTGGGCCCAGGCAGCTCCCACCACTACCACACCAACTGCAAGCGGAGTTAAAAGGCAGGGGAGCAGCTCATTTTATGTCTGTCCAGGTAAAAGAGCAGACTTGTGACCCATGTGTCCCCTAATCTTTTCCATCCGTGTGTGGATTTTTTCCATGCAGGTGTGGAATAAATCTTTGTGCATCGAGGCATGTACAAATGTACACCACTAGTAGAAACAAAAAACCTAGCTGTGGGCATTCTGCTATTGAGCAGCCACCCAGCACGCAGCTTACAGGGAACACTGCCTGTGACCTGCAGCTCTAGGAGCAAAGAGCTGAAGGAAAACAGAATCTCTCCCTAACCAGCTATTCAGTGTCCCCTCCATAAGGTGAAGGGAGGACCCGCTGCAGAGAAAGACAAAGATGGAAGCGTTCCCCTCTCCTCATACAAACTCTGGACTTGATGAATCCCCCTTTTTGTTCAGACTACCCGAGCAGGGGAAAGCCTTTGGACTAACCTGGCCAAGAAGGCTGGGCCGTACTTACCAGGGAAGGAGGCAGTTGCTGCTCAAGAGAGAAAAGAGAGCAGCCTTGCTACACTCAGATACCAGAAGGTGCCTTTTAGCTAACAGACAGCCCTCCTGCCACCTAAACCCAGCAACTTTGGGACAATTGTATGAAGTGGCCCAGAGATGCTGGGTAGTCTCAGTGTTCTGACAGCTGACACAGCGCCGGAGCCTGCTGGAGTGGGGGAATCCAGGCTCCCCTACTAGCCACCCTGAGTGAGGACCGTCTCAGCTTGTTGGTAATATGTAAAATTGCTAACTATAGTGGTATAGCTGTGTATACCAGTGGTTTCCCTTTGTGCCCCCCTTACTGGTAAAGGAATTTGCGTGTGCAGCCCAGCCCCCATTATTGTACACATGACCTAAGGCTTCCTCAGCAACAGAGCTTGGGTTGAAGGTGGCACTGGGGATGGAATTGAGGGTGGGAGGGTGTGGGAGGTGGTTTAGGGATGAGAGGGTATGAGGGCAAAGTTGGGCTGAGGGCAGAGCAAGGGGTGGAGTGAGACAGGGGGCGGTTCTGCCCTGGAGGTGGAATGGAACCTGACAGTAGAGCAGGACTGGGGGCTGAATGGGCTTGGTGATGGAGCAGGGAGGAAGTGTGGTGCTCTCTTCCTGCCCCCGTGGGGGCCGGCCTAGACTCCTCCATGCCCCCTGCATGTTCTTCTGCACTGTATCAGTGGGTGCACCCCACAGTTTAGGGACCAGTGCTATAGACTTTCCAGACAAAGTTGGGACTAGGTGGCTCTTTTCCCATAATGTGAATTATAGTTAAATCTTTCTCAAAAAGGAAAAAACGTATTTTGAGAGCCACATTAAGTTCCACAGCTGTTCCTTCATCTTCTTAGTTGTTTGAATAATATTGCCCAAGACTTCTTTGGAAGAGCTAAAGGGGTTTAGCAACACGCCTAAAGTTGCTCATTGTACTTTCTGGATTTGAAAGGGAGGTGTGCTATTTTGCCTGTTAGCTCTTCTCTTCAAAATGGATGTCCTTTTTTTTTTTCTTCTTCAGTAAAGTTGAATCTGGGGTTCTCAATCTGATTTGTCAGGAAATGTAGTTATGTAGGATTATAGGCCTTGATCAAATGTAGAGGTTTATTTCAGGAAAGAGAAACTGTCAGTATTTTTTTTGGCTTATTAGCAGTCTAGGAAGCATTTTAGAAGCTGGAAGCTTCCTGACTGAAATAACTGAATAAGGGTAAAATTATCAGAAGTGTTCATTAATTGTGTATGCCTCATTTTTTGAGAGCCCAATTGGAGGATCCTCTACCTGATTTTCAGCTACAGGCCCACCGTTCTAGTTAAAGAACTGAACATTTCTAAAGATTTGGCTGTAAATCAGTAAAAAAGAAATGATTGTGCTTCCCCTTCCTGGCACACTGTAGGAAAATAAAAATTAAATGCTGACAAATACTAATCAGAATTAGACTCGTGTAGTGGGTGGGTGTAGAACATACTTTCATATGAATTCAGTGGAGAGTAAACAGATGAAATGTTACCTACTTTTCTAGGTGACAGATAAGTAATATGGTGATTTAAGATTTGGTTCTTATACTGAACTGTACATCAGCAGTTTAGCATCTAGATCTTTGGCTCACAAATGAGCCTGGGTTTTTGTGTTAAATGTTATCTGCCTTTTTGCGTACAGTAAGTCCTGTATTTCCTATAGATTCCAAGTAGATACGGTATCTCATCCAACTGGCATTCCTGCTGCTTCGTAGCAATAAAATGCCATCTTCTACAGGTGACAAACCATTCATAAGTGGGGAGCTAGTGAAACAGGCTCGTGTTTCTAAGATCTGTTAAAAAACAGTGTAAAATCTTGGTGATTTTTATTAATGTTTGTGGAGAGGCCCAGAGTGCACTTTAGCATGTTTGTAGAGGTAGACTTTGTGTTTGTGATGTCATGCCTCTTGCTGGCCAGTCTGGCAGGTGCTGTGTTATACCCAGGTTCTGCATACCATACCGGCTAAATCCCTGAAACATGGCTGCTTGGAGATCCTTGGATGAAAACTGCTGAAGAAATGCAGAGTTACTGTGTTTACAATTGTTTTTGTTGCTACTGGATTTGGAGTTGGTTTCTGCTCCAGAGAAGAAGGGTTGGGCCTATCCAACTCTTCTGCTGCCCCCCCTAGAATCACATTCTTCTAACTGAGACCTGAAAGGGGCTCCCCTCCTATGCTGTATTACTCTGACAGGTGGTTCTTGGAAGAGCAGCTACCATTGCTGGAGTAAATTAGGTGAGCTTCTTCAGGCTCTGCTGTGAGGGGTGGAGGGAGACAGAAAAGGAGGAAAGACGCTACAAACAATTCAAGAAAAGAGACTGCATTGTCTGCATTAGAAAAGAAAAATCAGAGTTAAAATGGGAAGATAGAAAAATCGAGCAGCGTCATGAGTAGGTTTGATCAAAAAGTACACAGTGAATGCATTATTTGATTTTATTTGACAAATACTGGCTTTGCATTATGTAGCCAACTGTGGAGCCAGTTGTGGCTTTTGGCAAACACATTCTTGGATAAAATATACCTGTAATTAATCTAATGTATTTTACTGTTTTTCTGCTGTTAGGTGAGCCCTAGTAGGTATGCTGTCAGACTGCTTCCATTTGATTACACACACAACTCTGTTAAAAACACAAAGGCTGCAGAGCTGAGCACTCCATAGGTAGGGAATGCCGGAATTAAGGTTGCCTGTACACGTTTAATTTGCTTTTGTTCTGTGTGCGCATTATGATGCTGTCTTTCATTCCGTGATCACAGATTAT
The DNA here is from genome assembly GCA_032595735.1 of Pelochelys cantorii. NCBI lineage: Eukaryota > Metazoa > Chordata > Testudines > Trionychidae > Pelochelys > Pelochelys cantorii. Next base: position 127,697,146 of record CM064330.1, read on the forward strand.
TTTTTCCCATAGTACCCATGCTTCATTTAATGCACAGGATGGACAATGCTCCCTTAGAGAGCAGCTATTCAGTATTTTTGTTTTCTCCTCATTGTTCAGTGTGGACCCAGGCTACAGCGCACTATTCAAAACTGCCCTGAAGGTGGAATTATGAATTTCCTCACTGGCTTTTCCTGATGCTCATCACTATAGTATTTGATTGCTTCACAGCAGTAATGCATGTATTGTCACAATATCCTGTGAGCTGAAGGGGATGATGATATTCACATTTTACAGATGGGGACTGGAGTGCACAGAGATCATGGCCAAAAGTATCCATTCATTTTGGATGCTCAATTTGAGACCACCAGGACCTGATTTTTCTGAGTATTTAGTAGGGGTGTAAATCCCTAGTTTAAAAACATTTAACTGGTTAAGTGCTATGTTGAACTGGTTAATCCTGGAGCAGCCTTTTGCCTGCAGCACAACATGGCAGCAAGTCTGATTTACACTCCCAAAACATCTTTTTTTTAAGATGGAACAAAGTGCTGGAATAGCTTCCATGAGGAGAAAATAAAAAAACTGTGATGTTTCTGCTTGGAAAAGATGACTAAGGGGAATTATGATAGAAATCTATAAAATCATGAATGATATGGAGAAAGTTGAATGGGGGATACGTTATTGGCCTCTCTATACCACACATGGACTTGGGGTCACCCAATTGAAATGAATAGGTAGCAGGTTTAAAACAAACAAAAGGAAGTCCTTCTTCATACAACACACAACCAACTCTGTGGAACTTGTCAGGGGATGTTTTGAAGGTCAGAAGTATAACCTTCAAAAAAGAGAATTACTTTAGTTTTTGGAGGATAGATTCATCAGTGCCTGTTAGCTAAGATAGTCAAGATGCAACCCCATATTCTGGTTGTTCCTATGCCTCTTCCTGTCTTACTGGGACTGGGTGATAGGAAATGGATCACTGGATAATTGTCCTGTTCTGTTTATTCCCTCTATGCTCTCTGACATTGGCCACTGTCGGTAGACAGCATATGGGGCTGGATGACCATACTGGATCAGATCAATGGACTGCCAACCCTGAGTTGGTCAGAGAGTCATATAAAAAGTAGTCTTCAGTTATTACATGGTCCCATTCTACCACACAAGCACAAAGAGGAAACATTTAAAATTGCATGGGCAACCTTAACTCTAGCGCTTCCTAACTCTAGAGTGCTTGATTTTGCAAATCTTAATATTCTTTTAATGGTGGGTTGTTTTTTGTGTGAAATATCCTAGGTGCTTAAAAAAGCAAACTGAAACACAACTCTCCTCCCTAAATTCTGTCTGGTGGTATCACAATGATACCCACATAGGGCATGTGCTGGATGGAGATAGAATATGCACAATCCTGTCGCATGGAGCTGTGAAGAGATGGAACATTTAATGGTGCATGCAATGTCTGCCCAGCCTTAGGGGCCATCAGAGACTTAGGCAAGCTTATACAGTGTGCGTGGAATTTTTGGAGGTGTGAGTTGCTAAAATCTAAAAGCACTATTAAGCAAGTGTGAACTAAGGTTTTTTCAGTTTTTATAACTTGTCCAAATTTGGACACATCTTCAAAGATACATCTAAAGGCACTTCCTTGACATGCAGGCTAACCGTCTGCCAAATTTGACTTCCCTGCTCCAAAGCATGGGGAAGTTTGAGCTTTGCAATGAAAAGGTCACCAGATTTTTTTTTAAACATGGTAAACCTAAATATTTTTCTCTAGCCTAGTTCTTTGAAGTGGCTGAATTATATTGGCTAGAATTTTCCAAAAAATCCCCCACCAAAACTCAAACTCCTTTAGGCTGAAGTTGACCATCCAGCATGGAAAATTTCAGCCCAGTGGTTAAATGTTTGATGATGATGTTATAAGCAAATAAAACCGGGTCTTTTACAGGGAAGTTTTAAAGGGTTAATAGGTACTTCCAGACCTGCCTATGCCATTCTCCAGAAGGTAACATTAAATATAGTACAGTCTGTGTGTTTCTTCCTAGATTGCAGCGTTTGTGCCTTTGAGGGGGCGAACCCAGCACAACTTTTTATTAACTTCAGTTGGTAGGCTTATGCTGGGATAGCTAACGGGGCCTGAGGGCTAACTTCCATGGAATTTGAAAGGCCTTTGGCCATCCAAGTACCTTAAAACTTTGAAGCGCTCACTCTTAGGTTACTAGGCATCAGGTAAGCTTATCCAGCGCCACATCTAACTCAAGAAGGAAAGCTGGTGTACAACAGCATGTCCCTTCTAAGGAAGGGAATGCTGAGCGAGAGGGTCCTATTCCTGTGTAAAAGGATACTAAGAGGACAAGGGTTTAGCTACCCTCCTTAGTTGATACAGACAGAGGAAGAGGTTCAAGCCCTGCTTCGTTTTGGTCCAAGCTATTTCTTGTGGCATTGTCCGTTATCGAACGTTACATAGTGAGGGTACCTGCAGTCATCACTGTAGCAATGTGCTATTCCAACAAACGGCTTGATCATCCTGGACTTTGTCAAGAAAGTTGTATGTTATAACCGTATCTCCTCTTCAGACAGGCAGGAAAGTTTTCTAGTGAAGTACTTCAGCCATGTGAGTCGTGTCCGTTATAAATGGTTTTACAGAGGTCGCTAGAAGATCTTTTCATTGGTGTAGGATTTTTTAAAAATAAGTGGGCTGTTTGCATCCCAGAACGTTGCTACTCTTTAGTACCAGTTGGGACAGAGAGGAAGAAGCCCTACTGCAGTGGTCCCTAAATTGTGGGGCACACCTCCCTAAGGCAGGTGTGGAGGAATGTCCTGTGGGTGTAGCAGGGTCCAGGCCAGCTCCCACAGACATGGGGGAGCAGGGAAAGAGTGTTACTCAGCCCTGCTCTTCTCCCACTTGCAGCTTGGCTCCTGGCTGTGGCCAGGCTGCTGGCTTCCACTCTTGGTAGCTGGCTGCAGCTCTGCTCTGCTCCCAGGCCAGGGGAGCGCAGACACATTCCATTGCTGGTGAGGGGGGACATGAGAGGAAATGTTTGGGCATCATTACTCTGCTGAATCCATTCCATTTCCATTGTGAAGCTGCATGCTTTTTGCTTTGTATGGTGTAGCCTCATCCAGTATGGTATTTATACAAGCGCATGGAGAGACACTGCTACTTGGCCCAAATACAGAATTGCTGCACCTGGTTACCTAGGTTCTTCAATTTAGATGGCATAATTTGCATCAAGGAAGTCTGGAAAGTGCTCTTTGGAATCTGTTAGCTTCTTTTTGTTTTTTTGAAGTCATGTCCATTGAAACAGGCATGCCTTTTAATTGGGTTTTGTAGGGACGGGATACCTTGAGTATTCTGCAAAAGCAACAAGGAGTCCTGTAGCACCTTCTAGACTAACAGATGTATTGGAGCATAAGCTTTCGTGGGCAAAGGCCCACTTTGTCAGATGCATGTAGTGGAAATATCCAGAGGCAGGTATAAATATGCAGGCCAGAATCAGTCTAGAGATGAGGAGGTTAATTCAATCAAGGAGGATGAGGCCCACTTCTAGCAGCTGATATGGAGATGTGAATGCCAAGAGAGGAGAAGCTGCTTTTGTAGTTAGCTAGCCATTCACAGTCTTTGTTTAATCCTGAGCTGAAGGTGTCAAACTTGCAGATGAACTGTAGCTCGGCAGTTTCTCTCTGCAGAGTTGCTTACATCAATAGGCAAAAAATGCCAAGCTATTTAATGTGAAAATAGTGAGTGCTTTTTACTGAAGGAGAGAACAATTTTTGTCAATATGTGTGTGTTGATTGGGCTCATTAAAAATATGTTTTGTTAGTATTATTAATAGATATCAAGAAACCTTATCCTTTTATAAATGGAGAGGATTGATACTGAGGTAAAATATTAACAAAAAGCGTTTAGGGCTCCCGTTTAATCAATTAAAGGTACTATCTTAGGCTTTTAGCACAATGCTACCCTCTAGTGGACCTATTTTGTATATAAAACGGTAGTCCTATTTTCCATTGGATCGTCAAAAGGGCAGGGGCATGGGAAATAAAGCAGAAGGCAGAGAAAAAAGATAAGAATGGACTAAAGCAAATTCTGCTTCTGAAAACAGCAACAGGAAGTTGAGACAAAAGTCCTAGGAATGAAATTAATCTGTTTAAAAGAATTGGGAGTACCTTAAATTAAGCATGTTGAAGGTTGCACCATATTTCAGTTTTTGTGCGCATTCCCTTCCCTGAGGAGCAGAGTAGATGGTTTAGTCTCTACTTCTGAGCAGTGCAGAAACTGAGGCATCTGTGGTAGAGAGGTCCCATCCTCTCCATTCTGCTTGCTGCTTGCCCTGCCCTCACTTACTTTATATTAAAACTAAAAGATTTATCCGACATTGCTCAATTTCAAATAAGCTTTTTTGTTTTTCTCCATTTAAATCATTGCTCTGGGGTGAGGCTGGAGACGAGGCTGCCCCTGGGAGAGAGGGCAATCCCAGCCCTCTCACCTCAGCTTGGAGCCAAGGGAGGGGTGTATTTCCCCCAGCTGAGTGACAGACAGACACACTCTCTGAAATATAAAGCAGTTAGCTGACCCTTTCTCCACCCCTGTCTCCTACTGGTCCAGTAGGGTTATAGCTGTTTCAGTCTCCATCTCTGGCCCCTTCTAGCCACCCTGTGGTCATTCTCCCTCCCAGGCACATCCCATTGTCCTGGCACAACCAAACCCTGACCTTGCTTTAAGTTATGATAAGAGGAAGCTGCATCCCAAATTTGGTGGTCCTAGCTCTTGTCATTTAGGAAGAATTCTCGAACAAACAGGCTCACGCGCACAGATGGACAGAAAGATAGACACATGCACACTTCTAAAATATATAGTAAGAAGATGTTAGAGGGCCTGCTTTGCATTTACATCAAGTTCCCTTTATGCTGCTTTTGGCAGGCACCTCTGTGTCAATGAGAATTGCTTCAACGTGTCTAGATTCTTGCCATATGTGGTCCACGCAGTTATCCCTATTTTATATTGGGGACCTTCCCCATACCTACTTTCTTTCTAAATGTCAGTCGTATTCTGCAAATTTGTTTGCAGTATTGTAAAATATATGGGGAAAAGATTGGATACCAGGGGATAAGCTAACAGACCTGCTGTGCTCATTCCCCTGACATCAAGATGTTTTAGATAGAGTGGTTTGGATGTAGTGTTGATTTCAATTTGCAGTGCAAAAATCTGTTAATAGATTGTGGGCATTGAAAAGGGGGAAAAAAACCCTCAAGAAATTAAGCTGCTGGAGGATGTGAGATCTTGAGCGGCTGTGCGGTAGGCTTTTGACCAAGAATGGTGGTAATCATAGAAGAGTCAAATTCAAGTTAAGAAATTTTAAAAAACAACAACAACAAAACGGGGGCATAAAATGAGTTGCCTAGTCAATAGTTGGGAGCCTGCATGAGCGTCTACATTACCAAAGGGCTGAGCACTTGCCAGATGCTGTTGGTTTTAATGAAAGCTCTGAAGTATTCAACATCTATTTAGGTGCTTAAATATTGGCTTAGGCTTCTAACGTCTTGTCTTGCCTCAAACTGAACTCATACAAAATAGTAACGTGGTGCCACCAGTTGCAGTGTGTTATAAAAATGAGATGATGCAGGCCAGTAGTGAAGCGGAGAAATACTGGCCTTGAGCAATATGGGGGAACCTGTGTTTTGGATGACTCATTGGTTCTATGTTGTGTTCTAGACCTAAAATTGCAAGTAGTAGTGATGTGATATAAGTCTTTAGACTTTTTTGTGCAGAATTAGTGCATACAGTTTGTAGTCATTGAAAGTTTTGAATGGATCATAAAAAGCTTTGGGACATGCTATTTTAAAATGGTGTGGCATATTAACATGTTTAAGGGCAATCATGCTAATATTTTAACAACACTTTTTAAAAAGTGGTGTTTTCATTTGTATTCTCAAAAAAAAAAAGGGGGGGGGTGTGTGGAAAACCAAGGTATCTTTCCCAGAAAAATTGCACCGTAGGGTTTCTCAATTTTTTTTTCTAATTCTGTCATTCTAGCATCAAAAACTTTTATTCACAAATAATTTCAGAAAGTTAACTTTCCCACTTAAATTTGAATGACAATTGAGTGTTCTAAAGAGTTAAAAGCATGTGATAACTTAAGAATTTTTTATTATGACAAGAAAGTGGCAGGATGGTTTAAAAGCTTAGAAGGGAAGGATAGTGGGTGGAGTCATTTGGTGATTGGAGAGACCTGTATGTCTGATAGGTGTAGTCAACTGTCATTTCCTTTTGAAGGAAGGGGAGCAAATGGAATGATGAACTGTTGGAGGGACAGAGCTTAAGACTTAGAAGCATGGTAGAGCGTTAGATGATGTGGCGCTCTAGACAGTTGGCTACCTTGCATTATTTTTCACTCATCACTAGTGAACTTGGAAGGTGGTGGTTTATCTTTCTAACTGTACTTAGTTAGAAGTTAAGGAACTGACAATACTGCCAGTGGGTGGTTAATGTTCAGTGGTCATCAATCATCAGGATGTGAATTTATCTGACTCCACATAGCTGAAGTTGAAAGGAAGTGACAGGAAGCAAGCAATTGAGTGAATTGAAGTCATAAAAGCAGATGACTCTTCCCAGTCTTTTTGTGCAGACATTGTCAAAAGTTAAATAGCAACATTGAAAGGATTCTTGCTTGTCTTGAAAAGTGCAGGAAATAAGTTTCTTCAGCTTCTTCAAGATCCAATGTACCATTTATTGGGATATACATCTGTTGAAAAGATCGAAATATTCTTGTTTGATCCTGAGAGACATACATCATCTCCATTGATATATAGACGTGATAAAACACCTAAACACTGTTCTTGGCCATGAGCAGCTGAAATAACCGATTGAAGCACTTTCCCACAGAAATACTCTTTCAGGTAGATTTAAATTGACAAGTCCAATGTGGCAAGTGAAGAAATGCAGGAAAAATTAAACGTAGAGTTGCACAATGTCAGACAAATGACCAGATAATGGCTACAGGTATCCATACAGGGGAAGTACAGTCCTGTTCAGTCCTGTTGATTCTAGGTCTAAAAAGAAAACCTCAGAATCTACACTGGCAACATTAAAGCACCAATTCTGGGGAAGAGCGCTGTTTTTAAAAAAAAAAAAAAAAAAGCCATGCCACCGAGGGGAGTTTAAAAAAAAAAAAAAAAAAAAAAGCACAACAACAACAACAAAAAAAACCACCACCCACCGCAGCATTGGGAGCATGGCCCTGAAATGTGTGCTTACACCCCGGACTGAGAATGCTTTAGCACATTAAAGTACTAGTGTAGACATAGCTTAAGTTGTTGAAGACGTCACTTGAGAGAAGACTGACAAGTCGATGTTTGCTATTGAAAACTAATTGAGCATCACCTAACAGAACCTTTAAACTGATGGAAAATTCAGAGATTCTTCAGCAAGTGTCATCATTCTTATGGTTGGTTGCTCCAGCTTTCCCAGTGATTTCCGATGGAGGAAGATGGCCTCTGCACTGGCAACTGACTCTGAAAACCTTACAAATTTGCACTGAACACAAGGAGGACATTGATTAACATCAGGCACACGTTTACACTGGTTCCACTCTAGAATCCCATAATTTACAAAAGCAGTTGAAGGAAGTTTAGAGATTGTCAGATTACAAGCAGATGACACTTCTGTTGCAGTCTGAGGCTTTATCTAACCAACAACAAAGAACTGAAACCACATGTACAACATCACAAAAAGCTTACAAGAAGCTGTGAAATCTTCTCATGACATAGCCAGCATGACTAATTCCATATGCAAAGGTATAAGGAATAAGGAGGAAACTGAGAGGTGGCTGATGGTTTATAATCTTGATTTTGTTTCTTTTTTCCTAGTGTTTTAAAATAGGAGATCCAGATGGCTACTGCAGATTTGTTTTGCAAAGATGACTGTGTCAAACTGTTGCATCAAAAAGATGGAAAATTGTAGAAGAAAAATCACAAAAGACTGAATGATTTAAATCACGATTTTTAAAAAAATTCTGCACTAGCCACATCATCGCTTAAATATAAATTTTAGCTTCAGAGGGGAGCTGAGTTAGTCTGTATCAGGAAAAACTTAAAAAACCATAAATAGTCTAGTAGCACCTTAAAGACTAAAAAAACATGTAGATGGCATCATGAGCTTTCATGGGCAAAACCCACATCTTGTGGGCTTTGCCCACGAAAGCTCATGACTACATCTACATGTTTTTTTAATCTTTAAGGTGCTACTAGACTACTTGTGGTTTTTATAAATTTTAGAGTCTTCCAATTAGGGATGTTGTAATCACTTAACCAGTTCTCCAGGAGTAGCTGTGGCCTGCTCCAGCCCCACCGGGCTCCTGTGTGGGGTTGCTGGACTGCTAGCCAGGAGCAAACCCCACCCAGTTGGTGGCTGAGGCTGGGAGTGGGAGCCTTGCAGGCTGGGGAGCAGTCCAGCCAGGCTGAAGCAACCTCTGGCCAGGATCCTACTTAGTCGGTTAACTAGTTCAACATTCAGTTAACCTAGCCTTTGCCTGGTTAGCCGATTAATTGGGATTTTACAGCGTTACTTCCTATTGTTTTGGTCAAAGCTTCATTATAGGCAGTGTGCTTGAAAACAAAATAAAATGACTAAGATTGTATTTAAAGGCACATGCAAAGGATTGTACAGTAGAGCCTTGGTTACAAAACCCTCAGAAATGGAGGTGGTTTGTAACTCTGAAATGTTCATAACTGAACAAACTGTCATGGTAGCTCTCAAAACTTTACAACTGAACTTTAACTTAATGCAGCTTTGAAACTTTGCAGAAGAAAAATGCTCCTTTCCCTTTATTTTTAGTAGTCTACGTTTTAACAGTGCTGTACTGTAGTTGTTTTTAAAATTTTTTGTCTATTGCTGCCTGTGTACTTCCGGTTCCAAATGAAGCGTGTGGTTGACTGTTCGTTTGTGACTCTGGTGTCTGAAAGTGGGGTTCCACTTGTAGTCATAACTAGTTAGCAAACTAGTGATTTGATTGTCGTCTTGTGCATTACTTTCAGATTGTGTCCAATATGTGCCTTAGTTTGAGGAGTAAATGTGCTTAATCCTGTAATATGTTTTAGCTGCGTAAGACCTTATTGGGTTTTTTTCTGGTGGCTTTTTCAGGTAGAGGAAGATAGTGCCAAGCCAGCTTTCCTTCCAAACAAAGTGTAATTACCTGTTTATGAGCAATTTTCTTTGTTTACAGGTGTCAGCTGCGATGCATGTTTAAAAGGAAATTTTCGAGGTCGCAGATACAAGTGTTTAATTTGCTACGATTACGATCTGTGTGCATCTTGTTATGAAAGTGGTGCCACGACAACAAGGCATACAACTGACCATCCAATGCAGTGCATACTAACAAGGGTGGATTTTGGTAAGTGATGTCTCATTGAAATTCTTGTTACTATTTAGAATTATATCTCAACATAGCATGTATTGTCATTTTCTTATGTATAAACCGTTGTGTTTCTGAGCAGCACAATTGAAAAATGAGTCGACAGCAGTGTTCTCAACCTTTTTTTATAAAGTACCCCTAAAAAAAAAAAGTACCCCCAGTACCTAGTTTTCTCTCTCTCTCAATTTTTTCTACCATAGGCAACACATTTGTTTAAACAACTTAATCGTAGCCAGGTGGGTGATGAAATTGTCGGGTATAAAAAGTACAAAAATAATAAAGTGATATAAAAATTAAAAGAAATTCAGTTTTCTCCAAATTTCAGTTGTGTTGACATACCTCCAGATTTCTCTCAAGTACCCTAGGGGTTCTCATACCACTGGTTGAGAAACGCTGGTCTACAGAATTTTTTCTTTTGAAAGCATTCTACTGACGCCTGGTTTTGGTGGTAGCATGGGCAACCTCTTTCTTTAGGGAGGCTTTAATTCTGTTTTCTCTTGAAGTATCTGCTCAGATATTAGAATACATCCATTAAGGACATAACACAGACTTTTAATTTCATTAATATTATGACAGCTTCTATTAAGACTAAATGGAAATGTGAAAACTTTTCTGTAAAGCGTCACTGGCTAGAAGCAATGTGGTGTCAAAGATGAGATGGTAGGGCTGTCATCTTTGTTTGTTACGCTGGGGTTGTAAACTCACCCGTGGCAATGCTAGGTTGTTGCTGAATAGTGGAAAATTAGTAATAAATCCTTTTGGGGTTGTTTGGAATACAATTGAGTACAACTGTTCTAAATAAGTTCAGAGCCATTAAATGTAAACATTAGCTTCTGTTGCTTTTTTTCCACAATGGTGAGTCCATAGCATGGTATTTGTAATGCTACAGGTATGGCTAAGGAGGTACTTTCATGATAAGCATTCTTTTAAGATGCTAATAATATACTGAAAAAAACATTCTTTGGATTAACTTTTTCAGGCTTGTTGTAAACCTGCGGAGTAAATTTTATATAATTTGATGAAATTCCACTTGGTTGCAATCCATTATCTAAACATGAAAAGTGCTTTTCAAGCTGGTGGGTTTTCAGCTGCTTTTCTTGAGCCTGGAAAACCAAATGGATTGGGATTAAAACTTCTGAGTAGCATGAAGTTTGAAAAATTAAAATGAGTTGGATCATAAGATTATGCCGAAGTGGAGTTATATTGCCTACGTGCAGTACACTGCTTTTCTTTTAGATTGAGTTCTTCCAGAAAACAGATGGCTATGTTGGGTATACAAATATAAATTTGCTTCTTCAGGGCTTGGCTGGAAGTAAGATGGTGAGCCTCGTGGTTCTGTGTGGCATGAAGAGTCCATCACAGTGGTCCAAGAAAGTGACATCTCTTAGCTTTTTAACCAAGATATTGCACCCCTAGTTCAAAGATTTGACACACTAAAATGGGAAGAAAACAAAACTCCATACCAGAATGTGTTTCAGAACACACAGAAATATTTGAACTTTTTTAAAAAACAGGAGAAAAGGGTGAATTTGAGTGTGCACCACAAATCCTTTTATTAAATGTAAATATTTATTGGCTAAGTCAAACAATGAACTATTTGTTTAAATGAAAAGTTTTATATTGGGATTAGAGATGCATTGTTTTCTTATATGCTCAGGTGGCCTTGTGTTTGGAGTTGTTTTATTTCTGCAGGAAAACACACTGAACAGAATTCAAAGCATTGCTCATCTTTCCATCCAACAAAATAAATCTTGGTATTTACCTTAAATTGTTTTTTGCACAGATTTTCACCTGATTTTGTTGTTGAGATAATAAACACTGATACATTCCCAAGGAAAATGAAGGGTCCTATGTGTATGCTAGCAGTGATTGTTTTGAAGAGGCTATCTTTCTTTCAGCTGCCTAATTAAGGCCCTGTGGGAACAATATCATGAATTAGAAAAAGGGGATTATTTGCCAAAAGTAACTTGTGTTAGGCAATATGTTGCTACTATAGAATAACACTGACCCTCCCTTCTTACCTCTCCTTAGTAGCTGTTGGCAATAGACTTCCCGAATCAGTCAGGAATAGATAGACCAGTAGAAGAGGCTTCTTTTTAATGCCACTGATCTTGAGATATCGGGGTCTCAGGTGTGCAGACACCCAATGACTGATAATTATTGTTCAAAAATGGTTTGGTGGCTGTGTGGTTAGGGGTGTGATTCCTGTGGTTAGGTGTGTGGGGCTCTGTGCCTGTCCTAATCTGGGGGACAAGAGTTCCTATTAATAATGTATTTTCAGTTATTTTAAACCAGTGCTCTGTCAAGCTCCGTATCCTGTTTCTGACAAGGGCCAATAGCAGAAGTTTCAGAAATTGCAAGAAACTCTGTACAAGGCAGTTTTGGAATAACGTGCCCACAGTGAAATGCCTTCCTAACCTTCATCATTTTGAGGTTGATGATGCCTTGGACCATGAAGATTTATATTTTTTCCAAAGCATATTCTTTTTTTTTAATGCATTATTTTCTGAGAGTGTCCGCAAGCACAAGGAAAAAGAATGGTGGAAAAGAGAGTTGAATTGAATCTACGTGCTCAGGAAAAATACCTCTTTTTAAGCCTGCAAATAAATAACAAGTTTTATTCATTGTATAGCCATTGTAGTGAAGAAGTGGGGGCAGTTAAGTTTTGAGTACAGGTGGTTAAATTTTTATGACAGGTTTGCAAGGATGCGTTTTAATGTGGCGGCTTGCTCAGGAGTGGAACTATATAAATTTCACAGAGGTAGGTGCTTGAAATAGAAACTAGAATATAACAGCTTGCAAGTGACTTTTGCTTTGGTAAATAGACAAGTGTAGGCTTTGTTTGGAGTAGGCGTTTTCTCACTCCAGTTTCCCATTGTTGCTAATGTAGGTTCATTTCCAGCTGTGGAAGGGAGTAACTGCAGACAAGACACACTTAAATACTGTTTTGTGTAGATTTGCCGTGACCAGGGTAACCTTGTAGAACTTACGATTTAGGGATGGAGTTGAGGGGACAAGTTAGGGTAGAAAGTGGCATACTTACTTTGTGCCTATTAGGGATATAAAATCCCGTTTAAATTGTTAACCAATTAAAGGGGTGCTCCAGCAGCCACTGGCTAACAGTTAACCGGGAACCAGTAAGCGTGACCAGTTAACCAGTAAGCTTACTGGTTAACCTTTTGCATCCCTGGTGCCTGTGTTTTGATGTTTTTGATAGCATGGAATTAGTATAATCTATTTATTCTAGGGCTGTCAAGCGATTAAAAAATTGTGATTAATCCTGCAATTAAAAAATTTAATCATGATTAATCGGGCGTGCTGCCCCTTGGAAACGCTGCGGTGGCATTTCAAAGGCACAGCACCGCGAGAGCCCGGGATTGGCTGGAGTCCCCAGCTGACCCTGGCTCTGTGCAGCGCTGCCCTTTGGAAACACCGCCCCAGCAGCTCTGTGGGAGCCCAGGATCAGCCGGAGTCCCCAGCTGATCCCGAGCTGCATTGCGCTGCCCCTTTGAAGCCCCGCGCTCCTACTGCGCTGCCCCCTTTGAAAGGCGTTAATTGTGCTCTGTGTTAATTGCAGGCATTAATGTGCGTTAATTGACAGCTCTAATTCATTCCTTTGAATTTTTAAATTTGGTGAACACCTATATGAAATCAGTGTCTGCTCACGTTTTCAGATATACAACCAAGTGCCTGAGTTAGTCACTTGACCAAATCACTAGTTTAACTGAGTTGTCTGTACCATATTTCAACTCCAGTGTATCTAGTAATGTTTCTTCATGATTAAAGTCTACCACATTGGGTTTCTTTTCCAGATTTGTACTATGGCGGAGAAGCTTTCTCTGTAGAGCAGCCACAGTCTTTTACTTGTCCTTATTGTGGAAAAATGGGTTATACTGAAACATCTCTACAAGAACACGTTACTTCTGAGCATGCAGAAACATCGACAGAAGTGGTAAGCAGAAATAACATTGCTTTTGAATTATGGCGAAAACATGAGAAATTAAAAGCTCTACCATGTCTTTGATTTTACTTGCTTTATGTGTTCATGTCAACTACAAGTGATGAGTGCACACCCACACTAGAGCAGGGGTTTTCAAACACTGGGTCACGGCTTGTAAGGGCAAACCGCTAGCTAGGCGTGAGATGCTTTATTTACCTGCATCTCCATAAGTATTGGTGATCATAGCTCCCGTTGGCCATGGATCGCCGTTCCCGGCCAATGGGAGTTGCAGGATGTGCTGAAAGAGCTATCTATGTTGCTTCTGCTGTTTATTGGCAAATAACTAATAACCAAGCATTCATGGCAAAAGATGTTACCGTTCCTGAAAGTATTTATGAATGGGAATAATCCCTCTTTACTACATGTAGGAAGACTTGGATCTGTTAAAAAAAACAGGTTGCAATCGGTCTTTGATGCCTTATAAATACTTTGTTCTTGACTTTTGTTGTGACAGTCTGAAACTAATGACTTGTACCTCACCTCAGCTATTTAGGAACTGATGAGTTCCAGATTATTTTTGTCTTAGAAAACTCCACAGCTCTTCATACCTAATTTAGTCAAAAATGCCTACCAGATAATTTCTTCAACAAAGTTCTTGAGCTAGGTTAAGTTCTCCTTGCAATCAAACAGTTCATGTATGGATGCTTGTCATGCTTCAGGAATGTTGTGCCTGTAGAGCAACATTGAGCAAATGTATTTGTTGCTCAGTTTTATCTTTATTTTCTGTTATAAAAATGTAAAAGCTTGAAATGGATTACATCAGACCTGCTGTGGGATAGGGAAATGACTCCCATCATGTCAAATGCCCTCCCCTCTCCAAACCCCTTTGAAATGTGAAGAACTAAAATTAAAATAGAAGCTTCAGGGGGTAGCTGAGTTAGTCTGTTACAGGGGAAAAAAACAACAAATAGTCTGGTAGCGCTTTATAGACTAACAAAATGAAAGCTCATGATACCATCTACATGTTTTGTTAGTCTATAAAGTGCTATCAGACCATTTGTTGTTGTTGTTTTTAAATAAAATAAAGAGGGTAACATGGTTGGCCTTTGGATCTGAGAGTTAAGAGAAAAAAAGTGTTCGTTCATCTCTATTTAGACCCAGATACTGGTATCAAGTGCAGGTGCACTTCCTTCTTCCTGCTTCTCCCCCCCCCCCCCCCCCCCGGTGGGTCTCTCTTAGGTAAATTCAGATTAACTTTCATTGCTATATTGGATAAAGCGATTGCAATAAAATCCCTAAATGTAGATGCTTTTTTGTCATTGGTGTGGTAATGTAGTTCTGATTCGTGCCACTTGATGTCAGTGAAACTTTGCAGATATAGACTCTTGTGTGACTGAGTTTCCCCAACTTGCACATTTTGGTCTGCAGCTATGTTTACAAATGTCTGTCTTATTTGCACTTGGAGCCAAAGTTCATAATATTGAGCACCTGCCTCTCTGCTCCCCCCTCCTCCAAAAATGGAACCCTTCTTCGTTAGTCACAGATCAGCCTCCCGTAGTTTTATACCCGTCTTTGTTCCTAGCTTTGGTGAAGGGCATTTTCATCCATATACTTTATTCATCTCATTGGGGCATGTTCACGTGCTGTTTTAGTAGAAAGCTGCATTTATCGTAGCTTATAAAGTCTCCTAATAGTAGCTCTGTGTAAAACTGTTTCAGTGTTGTTGTATTGCAGCAGCTGAGCAAAGACTGAGGACAGTTAATTCAGATTTACAATTGCTTTATGAGCCTTTGTTTTGAAACAGCTGTCCTTGCTTAGATACTGGCATTCAGTAAGTACTTACTATAGTGATGGATAATGAAAACATGCGTATCCACATAGGCGTTTTCACTTCCAGCCAGATTTGCAGGGCTAACTGGATAGTTTTTGCCTTTGTGCGGTCATTCTTGTTTTAGACAGCAAGTTAAAGAACTCAGTTCTGTAGAATAAATCAGATCCTGTTTAAATAGATGCCCTGTTGATATGTGAGAGAGGCTAGAACTAAAGGTGTTGCCTTTCCTTATCATGTGTAGTGTTTGCATAGTTGGAAGCTTCCAGCTGAGAGGGTGACACATACCCGATTCCCTTGGACATATGTACTGTTGTAGTAATTGCTGGTGCTACCCCTGGATATTTAAACTTAGTAGTGAGTCTGATTGGAAAACAAGTGTTCTGTTTCATGAATCCGAGAATCCTAGAACACTAGAACTGGAAGGGACCTTGAGAGGTCATCAAGTCCAGTCCCCTGCTCTCACGGCAGGATCAAGCACCATCATTCTAGACCATCCCTCATAGACATTTATCTAACCTACTCTTAAATATCTCCAGAGATGGAGATTCCACAACCTCCCTGGGCAATTTATTCCAGTGTTTAACCACCCTGACAGGTAGGAAGTTTTTCCTAATGGCCAACCTAAACCTTCCTTGCTATAGTTTAAGCCCATTGCTGCTTGTCCTATCCTCAGAGGCCAAGGAGAAAAATTCCCCCCCTCCTCTCTGACACACCCTTTTAGCTACCTAAAAGCCACTATCGTGTCCCCTCTGTCTTCTCTTTTCCAAACTAAACAAGCCCAATTTCTTCTTCAGCCTTGCCTCATAGCTCATGTTTTCTAGACCAGTGTTTCTTAAACTTTTTGAGACTGCGGAACACCAGACAATAATAATTTTTTATGTGGAACACCTAGGAGAATTTTCTTTTTAAAAAAAAAAAAAAATTGTCAGACAAAAAAAGACAAAGTAGTAACAAAAACAAAGAAGAGGTCACGGCACACCTGTAAGTTGTTCACGGAACACCAGTGTTCCACAAAATGTAGTTTAAGAAACACTGCTCTAGACCTTCCATCATTTTTGTTGCTCCTTTCTGGACCTTTTCCAATTTCTCCACATCTTTCTTGAAATGTGGTGCCCAGAACTGGACACAATACTCCAGTTAAGGCCTAATCAGCACAGAGTAGAGCGGAAGAATGACTTCTCATGTCTTGCTCACAACACTCCTGTTAATTCATCCCAGAATCATTTTTGCTTTTTTTGAAACAGTGTCCCACTGTTGACTCATATTTAGCTTGTTGAAAATGTTGAAGGTGTCAGAATTTTTTTTCATTCCAGTGTGGAACAAAACCAACACTTTCCTTTCCCCTGTAAAACATGAGACCCTTCTTCATCTCCCAGCTAGAATAGCCAATAGCCAAAGTGATCCCTCACATGATATGGGAGGGACGTAGGTTCAAGTCTTCTTTTTCTGCCTGATTCAGATCAGGAACATGAACCTGGTCCTGTATCTCAGGTGGGTGCCTGAAGCACCAGGCTGTTAGTAAAACACATTAACTTTAGACCAAGGTCTCAACGAGAAGATCCAGGATGGAATTTTGGGCAAGAAAGAATGCCCAGAACAGCTGAGTCTCCTCCATCCACCCACTCTCAACAAAAAGAAATGGTTGTAAAATTCTTGACTTGCTCTGCTTACTATGTGCTTGTTGTATTGGAAAAAGAGGCAGTCGTATCGTTTGTATATATTTTCAACATGTAGACGGCTCAGCCTCCCAAACGTAAGGAACAGATTTCATACCTCTGGTACAGTAGAACCTCAGAGTTATGAACACCTTTTTTTTCTTTTTTTTTAAGTAGTTTACATTTAACACAATACTGTAGCGGGGGGGTGGGGGGGAGGAGAGGGAGAGGGGAAGGAACAGCTGTTGCTGCTGGTTGTATACTCCTGACCAGTCAACTGCACATCTCACTTGGAACTGATCCACCTTTGGGATCTATGTAACCAGAAGGCTGAGAGAACACAGCCTAGGTGACTGGTGAGCTGCTCCTGGGGCAGGGGGAGGCTGCTGTGGAGTGCAAGGAGATATTCATGGAATGAGCACCTCTGCAGTGCATTGTGGGGGAGAGGGGTAGGGAACAGTGGCTGAGCTAAGACAGCTCTGGACCCACCCTATACAAATACTGTAGGAGTACTGTTGCAGGTCCCTCACCTCCGGCCATCTAGTGTGAAGGATACTTTCCCTCGCCCATAAATGCTGTTGGAGGGGTGTATGAGGTCCCCTTGGAGGCTGTCAGTGTTATGGAAGGCAATGTGTGCAGATGCTACCCACTGGTGATGTGTTACAAATACTCCCTTTTGGAGTAGTTCTCCTCTGTGTTCAGTAGAGAGTGAATACCTCTGGCCTTCAAGAGCATCGAATGAACAAGCTGAGGTCACCGCGTTGGTGCATGTGAGCTGTTAGCAACATGTGTAGACTAAAGCACTCTAGCTGCATAGGAATTAGCGTATGAAAAACAAGTTGTAAAACCAGAGTGTTACAAATTGATTGGAAAATAAATGTCACTGGGCTTTGAGGTTATTACTAAAAATGTAACTGGGGGGAAGCAGTTTAAAAATTAATATTGTGAAGCTAATAATGCTCCGTGGATGCTTTAATTATTACTTTTTACCTGTGACTACATCTATGCAGCATCAGAATTTGATTATTAAAACTTAGTGATTTATTAAGAGATCTGCCTAGAATGATGAATGCATGTTACTGTTCTGTGAAGTTGTTAAACTTGTTTTTCTGACTTTGCCATTTCAGATTTGTCCAATATGTGCAGCGTTACCTGGAGGAGATCCTAATCATGTCACAGATGACTTTGCAGCACATCTTACACTAGAACACAGAGCTCCTAGAGATTTAATATCCTTTCCCAAACCAAGTCAAAAGGCTGGATTGCATTGCATATAACTGTAACTGCTTATTTTGATTTTTTTGCAAGCTGGGTGTAGCATTTTAATTCCTCTACCTCTTAGAACTGCCACTTAGTTCGGTTGTGTTGGAAAACCTGCATATGAGAGGGGTACTGTAGAACCAAATGTACTATTAATAAAAATAACCTATAATAGATTTTTTCAAAAACAGCAAATAGATGCAATTGAAGATACCTGCCGACACTATTTGTCTAAAGCAGTGGTTTTCAACCCTAAACATTTTCAAATGGTGGCGCAGACATCTTTGAAACTAGACAGTCTGCAGACTGCCAGGGGCTCTGCTGATCACAGGCTGAAAACCACTGATCTAAATCAGTAATATAAATGCAAGAGTCCTGCAGGGAGCCCGGCAGCCCCTATTCCCCCAGGCTCTTTGCTCCCCACTCCCTGCCACCACAAGGAAATGTCTTGAATCAACATTTGGTACTCCATGTCAGAGGACATCTAGAAAACTTCTTCATGATCATGCAAATAAAGCCTCTCAGCTAGGATTCTCTGCAGACAAAGAGGACTTGATAGTGAATATGAGATTAATAAGGAAGCTTGGTTCAAATAACTATAGGAGTCTTGAATTCCATGTACTATAGCACTACAGACCCTAGTGGCATAAACTTAAAACACACCAAATGGTCTGGTAGCACTTTATAGACTAATAAAACATGTAGAGGGTATCATGAGCTTTCATGGGCACAGCCCACTTCTTCAGATGACCAGAGTTTTGAGTTTAGGATGTGCAGACCCAAAATAGAGGAGAGGGGGATGGTGAGGGAAAAAAAGGAAGGGAGCGGGAAACAAGGAGCAGAGGGTATGAAAATATCAAAGAGAAAAATAAGTCAGCAGAACTGGTAATCTATAAGGACCTGAAGATTGGATAGTTAAAGAGAAGCAGATAAGGATCAAAGGATAGCAATTAGATAGGAAGGGTACTACCGCAAGAATCTACACAGATTATCAACTCTACATAGTTGAGATTGAGTTGTTTTATACTTAACAAAGAATCCCTGTATGGAGGATGCAGCGTGCCATCCTCACAGCCCATTCTGCTGGTAAAGCGCTTGTCTTTAATACTGTAACAAACTATTTGGTGTTTTCTTAACTGTTGGCTTACGATGAGTCCAGCGGTGTTCGGCATGTGCGTCGAATGTTTCACCCAGGCCGGGGATTGGGAGGCCCTCGCGCACGTAGATCAAACATGCACTTTACTAGCAGTTCCACTGGTGGGCTTTCATCTTCACAGAGTTCGTATTCTTCAAGCAATAGGGAAGCCATGGATCCTATAGCTGGTAAGAGTCAGACTACTTATTTTCCCTTGTGTTTCTCCACCCTGAGGTGCAAAATCCAAGATAATGGTTGCTCTGCTTGTCCATATTTGAAGTGTGTCTTTGTGTAGGTGTGTTCTCCCCTTCACTCTAAAGTCTTTGAAATTCCAGGGGTCTCTGGTCCAGTCTCCTCAGACACACAGCCTGCATGCGTTGGTATATATTTTAAAAATGAACAGTGTTTCCAGAATCCATTATCTACCTCAGTGCTTCTCATTTGTATTTGCCACTTATATAGAACTGCTTTTGGGGAAGATTTGGTATCTGAATCTTTTCTCCACACACAAAACTATATACTTCAGAGTTAATCAAGACGAAATAAGCTATATTTTGGTGATATTGATAAACATTATGAAATGCCTTCTGTTTGCGTTCAGAATGCAGCGTGAATGGCAGACGTGCTAA
Organism: Pelochelys cantorii; assembly: GCA_032595735.1. Classification (NCBI taxonomy): domain Eukaryota; kingdom Metazoa; phylum Chordata; order Testudines; family Trionychidae; genus Pelochelys; species Pelochelys cantorii. The sequence continues at coordinate 127,716,979 of CM064330.1, forward strand.
TTTTAAATTAAACTCTACAAGATTACTAAGCCCTCACACACATTTTCTGTTGTAAAAATTTGGAGCAGCTTCTGGTCAAGTCTGTGTATAACTGTAGTCTGCCAGCCATACTGGGGTTACAATCTGGGTATCATTACAAGGTGACCCAAACACACTCCCCCCAGAAATATATGTTCTGTACTGCACAGCCCTCTCCTGGACGAGACAGTAAAGAAAGATGGAAGAAAATTATGACCCATAAGAAAGGGTAGTAAAGTATACTTCAGAAAGTCCAACACCCTGAAATGCAGTTATTCTGTCTGAAGAATTAAGGACTGTTTAGTTTTGTAACCTCAATTTCCATAGTAAAATGGGTAAATTTTAAAGAGAACCATGTTAAAATTAAGTGAATCAAGTCCAGGCTGTAACTGCTTGAAGCCACCCTCATGAGTTTGGAAAGTCTCCTTGTTTCAGTCAGTGCTAAGTGGCAAGCACGTCCCTTCCAAAACCTTCGTGACTAACACAAATGTTATACACCTTTCAGAGGCATAATTGTTTGCAAAATCCAAAATTATTTCTTCTCCTTTCCCCAAACAAAATGCAACAAATTAACGGTTCCCACAAGTTTTTTTAATGCAGATAGGTTCTAGCTCAATATGCAGACAGCATTTTTTTACTGTTTATTTTTGAAAATACCTGTTTGTGCAGACAAAACTCACCACAATTCTCACCCTGATCCCCCTAAAATGGAACAATTCCATACTGGCCCCGTCCAAAGCCGGACATGTTTTTATCTAGGCGGGCCTTTACTACCCGTGTGGGAGTAGAGATCTTTATTAGGCCAGGTGTGAGAAGTCATAGTAATGCCTTTTGGGCAAATGGTAAGTGTATTATTTATCCTAATGCAGGGGAAACGTACTGTCTATCTTGTGACTCCAGCAGAACTCGCACAATGTACAATATGGTAAAAATCTGTGGTCTGAATTTTAATATTCCCCATAAATAACTGACAGAAGTGTCTTTTTTTTCTACAGCACAGCTTCCCTCCTGTATAGCATGAAAATAGTGTGCGGGTGCGGGGGGGAGGAGCGCACCTATGAACTTAAGCCAAAATTGAAATGGTTGCTGAGGCAACTGCCATTTTGTCTGGAAGATAACACATTAGGGAATTGGCAGATGAAGATGTAGTCAGTTCATAATCCCTAGGGAAGGGCCTTTCTTTCATTGATCAAGTCATTTCAGACCTCAAATTCTTCACCACAGTAAAGAGGTGAATACTGTAAGTGATGCTGTGAGCTTGGGGACTGGAACGTGTCTGAGGTGTTTTGCACTGTGCGCCCATATCGCAGTCTGTGCCAGAAGTAATGTTGAGGTATTTTAGAAATAAAAGACGGGGAGATTGATACCCAGGATGTACTTAGACTCTCATTTGTTAGTATTAATGCAAGCAAATGTCACACTGGTGCTTCTCTCTTCTTTGGCAGAGCTTTTGTCTCAGTTATCAGGCGTGAGGCGTTCTGCAGGAGGACAGCTCAATTCCTCTGGCCCTTCCGCTTCTCAGTTACAGCAGTTGCAGATGCAGCTGCAGTTAGAACGACAACACGCACAGGCAGCACGGCAACAACTGGAGACGGCACGCAACGCAACCAGACGCACCAATACGAGCAGCGTCGCCACCACTATTACACAATCTACAGCAACAACCAACACATCTAACACAGAGAATAGTCAGCAGGCTACCCAGAACTCCCAGTTTCTTCTTACAAGGTAACTCATTCTAGAAACGTACTCGCGTTACTTTTCCTACATGCGCTATCCCTTTTCTTGACCCTGTTTGATAAGGTGCTTACGCACATATATAACTTTAAGCCCATAAGTTGTCGCATTAAATTCAGTAGGACTACTCCATGCTTAAAGTTGAGCAGGTTCCTAAACGCCATGCCAAGTGGGGTTATTTAATTGCAGCTTAATATCCCATATCCCCTCAATCTCCAATGCCCAAATAACTTGTTTTGCCAATGGGTGATAATGCAAAATGCATATGCTAGCACTCAGCAGACATGTAAGTGATACTCGAAGTTGTGGCAAAATGACTCCACGCTTTGGTGGTGAAAGTAATGGACAATCATCAGTAGGGCATTATTATATTTGTTCTAGTAAACATGAAAGTGGTTGGTCTGAATGTGGTGTTTTTCATCTAGCCTGTAAAACGGCACTGCATGGTACACTATCAGTTTCACCCAAAAAGTTAGAATGAGGTATCCTTTATATATCTGCTATAAGATCAATTATTCAGTTCAGTTTGTTATTGCTATCAGCTGTTTTCCATGGCAGAGAAGTACTTGCATACTCAGTGAAGATGCTGGTTACAGAAAAGCTATCCACAATGAATAGTTTTAACTGCTGTGTTGCTGCATCTGTATTGTCAGGTATAAAGATGAGAGTAAACTGAAAAGCAACCGTACGAGCGAATGTCAAACAGATGTTGCTTGCAATGAGCAAGAGTATCTAGTCAGTGTCTATGTGGGGCGTAGGTGAGAGGTTCTCTCTCACGTAACCTTGTTGCTTTTCTCCCACACATCTGTGGGGTAGCTAAAGGTTTGTGTAGTCATAAGGTTTACAGTCATTTCTAACACTTACAGATTCATGGTCTGCTGATTTTGTAGAGGAATTGATGCTTACAGCATAGCTGTGGAATTTTTGGGTGGATCACTGCTGTGTAAATACAAACAAAGTTTTTGCTTCATCTCTTTTTTTTTATACACTAAGTGTTTGTCCACTCGCGGAATCCATTTTAACACTGCTTTTGTGGTTCTCTAGCATCAGTTTGAGAAGCGTAAAGGGTTGTCACTTTATAGATAATTTCCTGTTGATTATGCTTGTTTACATTACTCTTCCAGTAAATGTAAGAACATTTCCAGTTATATCAGCCTATGAGTTTGAGCTATAATGGAGAGGAGGAGAACCTGGAAGTTAACATTTAAATGCTGTTTTACAGGAAACTAATGTTTTAATTCTAAACTGGAGGTTGAATAGAGGGTGTCTTTACGTATATTAGATATTCTATTGCACATGGGTGGCAGGTGAAGGCAGCTGAAGCCCCGCCCCTTCTCCAAGAACATGGCCCTTCACAACCTTTCCTCCCACCCCCCAGCCAAGCCCTGCCCAACTTGGGGCCGGGGCTGCTGTGTGGCACGGTCCCCAACCTTCTCCGGCTGCTGGGGAACTAGGCTGCCATGCGGCATGGCTCCAGCCCCTCCTGGGCAGCAGGGCTGTGTAGGCAATTTTGAGACTGTAGTGCCTTCTCTTGCCTACATTACCAGCTGCCCCCATGCTATTACATTATAAGTGGCAATAGACGAAAACTTGAGTAAACAAAGATGCCATTAATAAACATGACTGCTTTAGAAAAGATTATAAAGCTCCGGGGTGGTTTTATAAAAGGGCTTATCTTAGTGTGGTTCCATCTCTTTTGGGATGCCTGAGACATTGTAATATACAGGCCTTCTGGTTTTAAAAGTCCTGTTCCTTTTTTTCATCTTTTGGCTTCCAAATTGATGCATTCTCCTCTACAGCATTTCATCTGCTGGGTGTTGGAAAACTGTGACAGAAACTTGAAGGTTATATCAAATAATGTATTGCTGTCACACTGAGTTTTACCTAAGTTACCAAAAATGAGACCTCCAGAGAACAAATGTATGTGACGTATATTAAAATTTTCTAGAAATAATCAGAGGGCTGGTGTTTACAGACTTTCAGAGGAGGGGGTAGAACAGATTATTCTATGCTTAGTGGTGCAAGTTGTCGTGGCGTTTGCATTCAGAATGTAATGTCTCCCTTTTATCAATCCAATCTGTGCATACTGTTGTGCCTTGAAACAGCAGGGTTTTGGAATGTCTATTTTAGTTGGATCGGGTATGTCAGTCATAGTCAATCTGTCCGCCTCAAAAGCAGGATAGCAACACACAAAGGCCATGTCTACACTAGGCAGAAGATCAAAGCGGCTGTGGTCGATCTTCCAGAGTTCAGTTTAGTAGGCCTAGTGAAGATTCGCTAAATCAAGTCAGAGGGCGCTCCTGTCGGCACCAGTACTCTTGCTCCTCATGAGTAATGGAAGCCGATGGAAGCACTTGCTCCCATCGACCTTCCGCTGTGAGGGCGGCACAGAAACACAACTTAAGATACGTCGGCTCCAGCTACATAATTAACTAAGTATACTAAGTCGGCCTTCTACTGTAGCGTAGACCAGACCAAACTGGTTCCCTTGAACACCTTCCAGTATGTGTCAGCCCAGCAGATAAGAGCACGCTTGCTGGGTGACGTCTTCAGCCCGGTGGGCTTTTATCAACTCCCTGTCTTGTGTCTCCCTTCGCTGTTGTGCAGGTTGAATGACCCTAAGATGTCTGAAGCAGAGCGCCAGTCAATGGAAAGTGAACGGGCAGACCGTAGCCTATTTGTTCAAGAGCTTCTACTGTCCACTTTGATGCGGGAAGAAAGTTCCTCCTCAGATGAGGATGAGAGGGGGGAGATAGCCGATTTTGGTGCTATGGGCTGTGTAGATATTATGCCTTTAGATGTTGCTTTAGAAAACCTAAATTTAAAAGAGAGTAATAAAGGAAACGAGCCTCCTCCACCTCCTCTTTGATGACATCCCACTTCGCAGACAATGTCCTCTGTGCTGTATTTGCCAATGAAAGTGGACAACTACTATCTTGGGTTTGTTTTGGTGATTGTAATTTCAGGTCTGTCACTCTTGTTACATTGTGTACATTCAAAAGGAAGAGAGAAAAGATATATATGATAATCATTTCCACTTAACTAATTTTTACTTCTAGCAGGTAAATGTAGGTTGCAGTGCGGAGGAGAAGAACCTCTGTGTTCTGTACCTTGACATGCAAAAGGCTCTCCTAATACTCCACGTTCAAACTGAAGAGGAAAAAAAAATGAAAAATCTCTAATGAAGCTGCTGTGTGTATTTATGAATATTAATGAATAAAAACTGCTTGGATGGTTTACCTTAACTACTGCATGAGGTTTTTTGCAGCGTGCATGAGTTTTAGTGACCTTGTCATTTAAAAAATTAAATACAAGGAGTAAAACTATAAAAACCCAAAGCTTTTCCCATTATTCAAAGGTTACGTGACAAAAAGGTTTGTGTTTACTAGCAGTTTGTCGCCATGGCGTAGCTTTTGAATAATATGTGACCGAATCACCTATTTCTATGTGCTTCCAGCACATAAAGCAAGCTCTGCAGTGGGATACATTGTTGTTGTTTCCAGGGTTTGGCATTTTGCTATATGTGACTATTATGTTGTCATATTAGTCATCCTGTCCATGTGGAGTTTAGCTTCTCTTTTACACGTCTGTCGGAGATACCAGCAATGACCTTACTGCTGTATCTACTGCAAAGGGCTTTTTGTGTGCCCCAAAATCAAATCTTGTTCATCTTTGTTTAAAGTTTCCTTTTTGTGGTTGTTAAAATTTTTCAACTGTTAAACATGTTTTATTCAGGTGTAGATGATTCATTTATTCACTGTCTTTAAAAAAAAAAAAAAAAAAAAAAGTTAACCTGGATTATGTTGTCTTAGTTTTAAAAGCCTTTCACAGTCTCAATCATATTTTTGAGTTTTATTTATGTATTTGCTTCATAGTTTGCAGAGACTTGTCAGTATCAGGAGAGCTTGAGGATTTGACTTCCCAGACTGTCAATATATTACAACTGAATTCTTAATGCTAACTTTAGCACCTTTTATTTATTATTTCTGATTATTTTTCTGGCATAAAAAAGTAAAAAGCCTTTTAATTGAATCATGCCACCTACATGCCTATACTATTAATCCTATATGTAAAAAAATGTACAGTGTTTTTTGTGCATAGACTTTCATAATAGCCCCAATGCAAAGACAGCTGGGGTTTGGTTTTTTTGGAATGTAAAGTTAGACTATAAAGACAAAAGTGCACACAGCTTCTGATAAATTTAAAATAGGCTTATACCATAATCATGTCTCTTTCCAGTTCTCTAACCTCACCTGCTTTCTCTTTATCTTCCATTCCTGCAGCATTACAAGCATTTTAGAATAAAATTACAGACTTGAACACCAGCTGGTGTTCTTAACAGAACTGTGAGATGTATACTAATCTAAAATAACAAAAAAACCACCCCACCATTTGAAGTTTGTTTCATTCTTCTTTTCTTAATCCTCAAATTCCAAGTATTTCCAGACAATTCAGTACAACTTTGTTTTTGTTTAGTCTCTGCAACCGAAAATGTTTTAAGGGAAATTTTACACCAGTCCTCTGGCTATACTAGGAGTTACCCCTGGTAGGGATTTTTTTATTGATTGTTGAGGATTTTCAGAACCAGTTTTCAAGCTGTAGTCTTTTCAAACACATCTTCTGCACATTACAATAAGACACACCGTTCAATAAAGCATTTTCAAGACTGTTGTTCAGTTGATTTTTTTTGGTGTCTGTGCATTATTCTTAGTTAGCTCCAAGATTTCATTTGTGCTGGACTGAGAAACAGCTGCAAACTGTACATACAAACAAAAACATACTTCAAAACTCTGTAATGCTTTCCACAAGTGCATGTACAAGTGAAATGCAATGTAGGATGTAATTTTGCTCACCTTCACAGAGATCTTCTCCACTTAGCAATCTGTTAAACCAGATGTTCATTTATTAATACTGAACTTTATTTAAAATCTATATACAGCTTTTTTAAGGACACTTGTTACATGATTTCCAAACTTTACTTCTATGTACTGTATTACCTGCAAGTGCTGGTAGTCACAAGTTTCCATGTTTCATGTGAAAGTCTGAATACCTGCTGGCTTATATTTAACATTAAACTTTGATGAGTTGAAATATACAACATCTAGTGTCACAGCAAACAGTTTCATAATGAATCTTCAAAGAAATCTTACTGAAAGCAGATTGGTAAGATGCATGAAGAATATCGTTTAAATATTTTTTTTCCCTAAATGGTGATTGGCAGCTATGCTGGAGAAGGAATCAGTGCCTAGGTTAAAAGTTACAAAGGTTGCATTTACAGGAAAATGTTCTTCACATTAAAAGCTATTCTGAGCTTTCAAAAATCTCCACTAAAGTGCCCTGTGGTGGAATGAAAACATCCCTTTTGTAAGTCAAGTAAATTCCCCCTTCTCTGCATAAAACCCAAACTGTTGTATGGCTTATGGGAAGCAGAAAGTGGCAGCTGGTAGAAAGGGGGTTACATGCTGGCAGAATGTCTAGCCTCAGGGTGGTAGCCTGTTTCTGTCTACTCTATTAATGAGTCAGAGCAGAAGTAAAGCTCTGGTCTGGTGTGTATGGAGTTGAGAGCAAGGCTGACTGAAGCACCTCAAACCTTGTGTTAGCAATTGGTAAGACACGCAACTGATCACATCCACAGGTGGGGAAAAGCAGTGTAGGGTGTAGCACGAGGCATATTTTTACAGTATAGAGGGTGACTGAAAAGGATGTGCACATGCTTGTTCCCAGGGGACAGGGAATACATCCCACAGTGTTTTAATGCAAAAGTGACAAACTAACCAACAAGAGTCAGGGTTTTTTATTCAGCTAGTCTCAAATACTGTACCCATACACTTTTAAACTGTCTTAGACAAAGCATTTTAATTAATTGAATCTCTTAGCCATCCTTTAAGTGGACTTTCCAATCCCAGCACCTTTTTCATTATGCCTGTGGGAAGTTTGAGCCATGTTATCCCCTAAACCAGTGCATCCTACCAAGAGCAGCAGGACCAACAAAAGCACACCTGGCCCTTGGTGAGTCTATTGTCTGGGGGGGGGGGGGGGTTCCACTTGCCTAAGGGTTATCCAGCCATGGCTTTAAGTGCCTGCCTGAATTTAGCAGTTGGCTTCTTTGTATAGCATCACCTCCCTTCTTCCCCTGTTAATGCTGCCAATATTACACCAATAATGCTGAGGTCTGGTCAGAGACTTCTAGGGCACACATCAGAAAGCCCATAGAGGGTGATCCTGCTGCAACCCTTCCATGGTCTAAAGAACCTGCATAGCATCCACTAGGCCCCCACTGACTGACTGCCATCCACTGCAGCAGAAAGAGACCAGCTTGAGCCACCAAATTTGGGATGCAGCTTCCTGTTACCCTAACTTAAAGCAAGGGCAGGTTTGGTTGTGCCTGGAAAACGTGAAGTGCCCGGAATGGGACTCTCTCCCATAACATGGCAGGGGAGGGAGGTGCACACAGAGAGAGGGGGATAATACTGAGGGGCAGCTGCAGTACCATGAAAGTGGCCATCTTGCTTGCTACCAGAACCGGTAAGTAGTCCCCTTCCCCCAAACCTGGAGCTTGCCCCCTGATGTGGAGAGCCTGTAAGCCACAAGGGGGGGCTCCCCCGTGGAGAAGCCTGCAGACCATGGTGTGGAGGAACAGATGGGGACCAGTGGCAGGGGAGTGCTGCCCCAGCCACTGGGTGGATTTGCCATCAGCACCACTCTTACCACCATGGGTTGCCCTGATAAGCCACCCTCCACCTCCCAGTGCCTTGTGCTGAGTCCTGCACCACCCTTGACTTCTGTGAGCCCCCCTACACCTGCAGCCCTCTGCCCTAAGCTACCCCTCAACCCCAAACTCTCACTCCAGCCTTCATTTCCAAAAACTACAATCACTGAAAAAGCATGGACATTTTTCACTTATTTAAAAATAATTCAGTAAAAGACCAGAACTCCTCCAGGTACCTCTGCTAGTATAAGGTCATATGCGCATACAGAGATTACAGAAACTCCTCCCGCTCCTCTAGGATCTCTTGGTATAAGTCTTCAAAACAGGCTAGAGCTAGCTCCAACCCTTGTTCAGTATGGAAGGGAGGATGCATACACAGACCCATACACCCCATTTTACCTTGTTTCACATTAGAACGAATCCACAATACCTGACCAAACCAGATGAAAGTTTGAAACTGTCTGGAAATGGGGGATTTTACTTGATTCTCATGGAAAAACATTAAAACAACTCAGCCTTGAAAGGTCAATGGCTCTTTCCATGCAGCCCAGGGATCTTCCATGACAACAAAATGTTTGGCAGGCTGTGGGGCAGGGGAGGTGCAGCACTGAATGTCCATGGCCATGTTATATGGCTTTACTCCAGGCATTTAAAAGTTCCAGGCAGTTATTACTAAGCTAGTACAGCCACATGAATCATGGCTGACCACAGGCCTGCCACCTGCCCATAGCTGGACAATATCTCCTCTTGACCTTCAGTCCAATCTTCGGGGCTTAGTGTACAGGGACGTCATCGCTCCAGCAGGCTCTCTGACTAGTCCTCTCGAGGCCACTTCTCAATACTACAGCCGGACTACTGATAAAAATGCTCCTGCATCTCTGTTTGTGATGCAGAGGCAATACCTCCAGTCTCCTGCCATCTTCTGTAAGCAACTAGACTAGGGAGCAAGGGTAGCTCTAAGCTTGACCCAAAACTTACACCAAGGCCCCATCAACCTTTCCAGAAGTACCCCTTTGAGTGAAGCATTCCAGCTATGACTAAAAACCACTTACCTTACCATTCTATATCTTACCATGCAGTCCTAGAGCATGGACTTGTTATCCAAAGTTCACCTTCAGTGTTGTGTTTTCCTACGCACTGGTATGTGCTCCTGGAGGGTGGCAAGCACTAAAAGATCCTTGTGTGGGGAGATGCAGGACCAGCTCCGAGCCCCTGTAATGAGTCTGCCTGAAAGATTTAGTTGGATTGTGTTTAATAACCTCAGTCAGACAAAAAATATATGACCCCATTAGTTTGTCGCTACAAAAGGAGAGTTTCAGATTTAACAAATCCACAATTTTAACACAAACCTTAGTTTCTGCACCTTCTCTACTACAGTAAAGTTCCAGAAAAACAAGAGACTCCATTTTATATAAGCCTTTATTTACAACTTGTTTAACAACTGTACACTTTTTTGTAGCCTTGGAAGCATTATTGTATTTGACTGGGAAAAACATTATTAAAATGTTCGAATTCTTCTGACCATGACCATGTCTTTTTGTCTATATACAGATATGTATATTAATACCACTACCATGACAATCTGGTAGTTATAGGATAAGAATTCATAGTGAACTGAAGAGGGCAATCAAATGTTTTCACACTCTAGAAATCCATTCTCTGACAGAAAATATATTATTGGCAATTTCACAAACAGTTATTTTGATAACTGGTCAACACAAATAAGGACAGTCAAACAAGCTGCCACGGAGAAAATTAAAGTCTCGTATGCAGCACACATCAAGTTAGTACATTGGATACATGCGTGGGATCATCGTTAATTTGCAGTTGCTCCAGGAGAGCGCGCCTAGGATAACTGAATTAAGAGAAAGACAGCACATTTACGTGTGGTTACAAGCTCAATCGGACATTTCTCTACTGCACTGAGGAAACTAAGTCAAGCTAAAGGACAATTTTCAGGACAATTCAATGCCTTGGGCTTCAGACCAGCTTGAACAGTAACATACTAATCTATACGGCCAGGCTGGTGGCATGAAGAATGGCTCCAATACCCAGAGCCACCCCTCGAGGAGTCTGTCTAACCCCTCAACAGTCACATGGCAACCAAAAGCTACAGACTCTGGTGGTATTGGTCTCCAACGGGGGTAGGGAAGCCTTTAATCATCCCCAGCGGCTCTACGGAGTTGGAAATGCCACTCATCCCATTCCCAAGAAGGCCAGTTTGTACACCTCTCCTCATCTCTCAAGGCCTGAACGTTCCTCTACGATGAGGAAGTGTGGGGCTGCTCAAGACACGGACTTCTAATCAAACCGAACAACGTACAGTGCTAATGAGTTCAGCTTCTCTGGAGGCGGTTAGCAAATACTATGGCTTACAAGGTCTCACCTTTGCCCCCAGAGATTTACAGTCAACACAGTCACTTCGAATACTCTAAAACAGCATGTCTTGCATCTTGCCAGTGCTGTCCGTCCACGTACAAAATGAAAATACATTAACACAAGTGGGTGGCTAGTTCAGAACTTAAATTTTTAAATAAGCAGCTTTTTAAATTAGTCAATAGAGGCAGCACCAAAGCATTTTGAGTTATACTGTCTACATATTGCAAATCTTAGAGCAATCCTTCATAATACAAAGAAACCGGCATGCTAGTGCAATTGGAAATGAAATAACTAAAACTGGGATAAGGAAAAGACAACTACAGTAGTACAAGTAAAATTTAAATAACTCAAATAAGCTAGCAAGGATATTTTGCATAATACTGTAAGTCAGCAAGCGTAGACTGCTTTTGTACTAGTTCTCTCGACTCATGTTCCTTTCTAGAATCGTTTAACATTTGTACATAGATGGAAAAAAATTGTTACTGAAAGAAATTGAGGACACAGCTAAATGCACAGAGAAAAATGTAACAGTCACAAACTACTGTGTATATACATATTAAGAAAGTATGCAATGTTTGCAAATAAAATATTGCATGATAGTCCATGCTTTGAATTTATCAGATGGATCTTGCTTAGTTTTTAAGGAACATTGGAGTCGTCAAACAGCAATTCACAATCACTTTCTCCCGCAAGAAAACTTTCTTGGCTTCATTTAAATAATAAAAAGCCTGATTGAAGCAGAGCCTTTAAAATATGACTATACAAAAAGGTACATTGATGACCACATTAAGACTAGCCATTATCTAGTTTAGTAATCGAAAATGTTGCAGGTGGTTGTGTATTAATAATTAGAATGAAGTAGTTAAAACGGACAGAGAAAGTAAAATGGAGCACTGAAAGGGATCTGTGTCAATTTACCAAATGCCCTTTCAGGAATTCTGAATACTGAGTTTTCGCCTTCCTCAGTTTCACTGGGAGATTTTTTTTTGGAGGGGGTGGGGGCAGGAGGTGGAAGAGGGAAACCATAAAGCCACTCCCCAAGATGGCAAGCTTCTTTGCAAGTCTCTCTTTGAAATCAGCTGTCATGAGTCTTAAGTGGTAGAACTGGTTAAGTTTGGGGATATGCAGTCTGGGCAGAAAAGCAAGTCATGCACTGAACAGTCCCTGTATGACAAATAATGCTGCAGGTCATGCAACCACATCACTGCAAATGAAAAACACAAAAATAAAGAAGAAAGTTAAAAAGAAGCCAAACATTTCATTCCTGTTAAAAAGGAAAGCAGAACACACATTTTCTACGCAGTTTAGTTAAGCAGCATCTAGTTAAAGCTCAGCTAGGTCAAGGGGAACGGGCTACAACCATTATTTTATTAAGGCGACTAGAAGCATTCGCAAGATGACTAATGTGCTACCAGCTGAGCGGTGGAACAAAAGCTGGCTTCTAGCCCAGCGCTGCCCCATGGGCTGGGGGGACTGGGACAAGGGGTGTTTGCCCCCAGCCTCCCCCCAGGGTTTTTGCATTGGTCAGAGATCTACAGGCCCCAAAGCTGGGGCCTGACCACTTTTAAGCAGTGGTCCTCAACTAAAACAGCATGGCTGCTGCCTGAATGGTCCAGAGCATCGCCCCAAGGGCACAGTGGTAGTGCTACTGAAACGGGACCAGGCTGCCACTCCAAGTGGGGCTGCGGTCTGGCGCACGGGGTGCGGGGTCCTTTACAGCCAAGCTCCGGGGGCTCTATTGAGAAAGCGATTTCTGGCAGCACAGGAGGAGGAGAGAGGGGATACACCCCAGCTGAGGAAGATCTGGGGTGGGGTTAAGGGATGAGGAGGGGCCCTGCTAGGGGAGGAGGCTGGGAGAGGACTGGAATTGCACCCTCGCTCCCCTCCAAGAAATATCTCCATTTGGTGCCACTCCTAAGAACGGACCACGGCGCAGATCCTCAAAGGTACGTAGGCAGCTAATTCACATCGATAGACTTAGGCACCTTCATACCTTTGAGGAGCTGTGCCCAAGTGGCTACACCACTCTTAGTGCAGAAGGCCTCTTCAGACCACATCAAGATCTACAGTAGTATTGAAATTGGCACTCATTCTTGCTGCCTGTGAGCACAATCCGCTTAAAAAAAACCAAACAAACCCATTTCCAGAAATAAAGAAGGTGCTGCTCTCACAGCATAGGTTTTAACCACTGAAAAAGGCAATGAGTCATACTTTCAATTCTCATCGGTCAGAAATGCCACACAAGTGTCGCAAGATAAAAATATTAATGAGCAAGCCCTGATTTTTGATTAGCTCTACCAAAGCTGCCTAACAAGCACATCCGTGTCATGTTCATTGTACACAAATAAGTTTTAGCCATTTGATGTAAAATAAAGTTTTTGATCGAAAGCAAATTTTAGATATTACTGCAGAAATATGCAGAATAAGAGAGACACTTGATTCCAATTGGGCTCATTCTGATTTTCAATAATCCCATCCCAATATAAACAGCAAATACGCTCATCTGATAGAATACAGGCTCTGTGAATTTATGGGTTCTCCCTCCCCCCCCCAAGAATTGTCCTGACTCTAACAATGCTTCTCATAGCAGGCACATCTGGACTGAATTTATTCGCGAAAACGTCTTTATGGCTAAATGTTAAGACACTTCTTTCCAAAGTTATTGCGAAAGCACAAGTCCTGTAGATGCTGCGTTAATTCTACCGAATCCAAAAGTACACAATAACTCAACTTTGCTGCACATAATACAAGTGTACGCTTTCAAATTTCTGTAACAGCACAATGACCTTACTATGCGCCCACCTTTGCGCCCACCTTTGCGCTCCTGTCCTCCTAACCAGAATGTTTATTATGTAGAGAAGTCAGAAAGTGCACAGAGAGAGAGAACAGACCGTAATAAATCAAGTGAAATAAAATCAAGAATGCATTAAACACCGATTCCTGAAAAAGTGTGCTGAGAGTAACACATCCAGGTGCACCGTTGTCCACTCAAGCGCTACTAAACGAGCGTGCACAGCAGCGTGTGGATGATTGGAAAAAATAAAATGAACAATTCATTTTAACAACGCCGCAAAATGTGAAAATGCTGAAGCTGAGAGAGAGCCCAGTCCACTTGTTCAAATGAAAAATCCTGCTCTTCACTCTCATCAGAGGGTGAGATCCTGCAAATCTGCTTGTCCAACCGGATTAAGTGAAAGATAGGGTGATGCAGTTAACACACACTAGTAAAACGGAAACAACAATGTATTTTCCAATGTGTTAAAGGGAGCCCTTTGGGGAAACAAAAGAAAAGGTAAACCTGGCCACGGACTCTCCGGAATACACTGGTCCGAGAGAGGGAGAGATGCGACTGTCCTTGTGGGTTAGAATAGTGCCTGTTATTACTAGAAAAGAATCTGGTAACAACTTCTAGGAAGTATTTCCATAGCAGGGAATTTTTCCAATCACTGTAACAGCAGCTGGTTTTTGCAGCAGCAGTTTTTTAAGCCTGGAGAGGTCCAAGATACTGAGGCAGATCTTCAGCTGGCAGAAAGTGTCACTACTTCAGAAGGAAGGAGCTCTGAGGATTTCCAACAGCTGAAGATGAGATGGTTACTTTCCTGTCACTGGAGGTGCTTTGAGGGGAGCGGTCCCTATATGAATGCCCCGATGCTTACACAGGCGCACCACACGAGAGTCAGAGAATCTGAAAGCAGCGTCTGTTGCTCTGCACATATACTCTGGCTTGCCTTACACTTCTGACCCAGGTAAGGAAAGGTAGGGTGGACCAACCATCTCTTCAGTTCCTTCTCCTCCACAAATCAGAGAGCAGATGGGAGAAGGATGGGTCAGTGAAATAGAAATAAGGGCAAGGTATCTCAAAGAGCCTCTAGTTGCAAGTGAGTAAACGCTTCGAGTGATGGTCCCTACTGCATTCCACTACGGGTGACTGACGAGCAGCACTACGCCGGCGGAGGGTGTGACGAGCTGAATGGAGAACTTCCATCACAAATCAGGCATCAGCCACTGAGTCTTGTACCATGGTGCAATATCTTGCTATGGGTGGATGGTGCCACGTGGCGGCTTCAGACATTTGGGAGGGGTATGTTGGGCTTCTGTGGAGAGGGCAAGGTTTGGGAACCGACAGGATAGAATCTCCATTTGGAAGTTTTCTGGATGGAGATGGGCTGTCCTCAGATTCTCTGCGCTCTAGCAACAAACTACCACGGGGTCTTTCAGAAAGGTTTGGTTCTCTGCGGCAAAAGGCCATCTAGGAAGTGGAGTCTGTGCTCTTCTGCAGATGTGTGGGGTTTTGGGAAGACCATAGGTAAGTGAATGGATTCGCGAAGGAGAAATGCCAAAACCACTGTCAGGATAAATCTGGGATGTAGTTGTAAAGCAACTCTCTTTGACAAATGTAACATGTGGAGGGTCTGTCTTCATTGCACTGACCCTCCTTGATGTGATGACTATTAGAAAGGCAACTTTCATGGAGAGGAAAGACATGAAGTCAGTCACTAAGTACTGGGGAGAAGGGGTGTTGAAATGGAGAGGACAAGATTAGAGTCCCACGGGGGTGTTATTTTTCCAGGAGGCGGGAAAAGTTCCTATCAGACCATTTGAGAATCAACTGGTTTGCGAATGTGTAAAGAGAAAGTTGCCTTCCATAGAGGGATGAAATGCAGTAACAGCTGGCAGGTAGACTCGCAGGGAACTGAGGGGTAGGCCCGATATGTCTTTCTAGATAGGATATAGTCTAGAGCAGTGTTTCTTAAACTTTTTAAGACCGAGGAATACCAAACAATCATTTTTTGTTGAGCAAAAAAAAAGGGGGGGGAGGGGAAGAGGAGTGGGGAAGTTAGGGGTGGGGGAGTTATTGAGCAAAAAAAACCACTGGTCTAGGGTGAGTAGTTTCGGGTAGAGCGCTTCTCTGCTGTGCCCAGGATGAGAAGTATTTCCATTTCAGACTGGCAGATTTCCAAGTTGAGTTCTTTATGCTATTGGAGAGAATGTTGCATATGGCCGAGGAGCACACAGGTTCTAGGGCTGCAGACTATCCACATATCGCCCACTGAGGTGATGTGAGAGTGGACTGCAGTGTCCGAACCTGCCACTGAATTAGGAGCGCAGAGAATAATGAGAGGTCAATTGGGGGGCAAGATGATAGGTGCAGGATGTTGGGGAACAAAACTGTCTGGGCCGGAAAGGTGAGATCAAGTTACACAAGAACTAACAAGACAGAGCAACGCTTGGGGCAGAAGCAATAAGCAGGGGGAAAGCGACATTAAACTGGTCTGACCAGGGAAGGAGAGCAGTGCCCTAGCAGTGGTAACTTAGGTCTCCTCTGAAACAGTAAGCAGCACGTGTCTTGTTGGCTTAGGAAGTGAACAGGCTCCTGGCTGGGGTCCGCCATTGGGTGCAAATGTTGTGGAGCCCCATGGCATGAAGTTTCCACTCGCGGCTGACTGTCAAGTGTCTGCTGAGGGAGTTGGGAAGCACATTTTGCATCCCTGAAAAGGTAGGCTGCAGACAGGGTGATCCGACTGCTCAGGCACCCGCTCGAGAGAGCGACTGCAGCCTGCACACACCCAAGCAGGTCTCACGTCCCCTTGTTTTCTGGTGTAGAAGACAGTTGTTGTTTTCCTTGACATTATGAGGACATAGCGAGAGTAAATGAAAACAGGACGTGCACACCTTCCTTACCACCCATAGTTCCAGGACACTGATGTGCATTCTGGGCTCTTGAAACGTCCACATTCCCTGTGCCGTATGGGTGCCTATATGTGTAGACATGCACATAATGATGGTCTTTTCTGGTGGAAAGGGACTCCTACGCATATGTGATGAGGATCTGTCCATCCAAGGAGGAAGACAGTACACACCTTGATGAGACCTGTAAGCATGAGGTTAACAGAACGGTGTCTTGGGCAGCAAACTGCCGGCAGCCATGCAATGAAGGCAGAGTCATGCAAATGGAGTGATGTAGGGACTAACTTTTTTGGCCTTTACCCTATGGTTGCTCATGATGCGAGCTATATCATTCATCGTCTGGAACCTGTCTGCAGACCCTTGCAGTGAGAGTTCAAGTTTGTCCCAATAAAGTTCAAAGACTGTGTAGGGGAAAGAACAGACGTTTCGATGTTCATGCTGACCCCTCAGTGAGAAAAGGAGATGGAGTATCATAGAGATTAACATATGGGCTTCCTGACAAGATTTGGCAGCAAGGAGCCAGTCATTAACACAAGGGAAGATGAGAAGACCATGACATCTGATGTGAGCTACCACCACGTTAAAGAAAACCAAACCCAACAAAACCCAACAACCCCCTCTCCCCTCCAAAAAAAACCAAAACCAAACCATGGGTGAAGACTCTGGGGGCCAGGATTCTTCTGAAGGGCATATCTCTGTGTTGGAAATGGTCAGAGCTCACTGCGAATCCAAGGAATTTTTTGTGGATGGGACGAACTATTTACAGCAAACAATGTTGTTTTTCAGAACGATCTCAGAGCTGAGGACACTAAAATTTGCAGTGTAATTTGGGAAGAATGGACGACACGCTCTCACTTTTGGCTTGTGTGTCACATTGCAATTTGTCATCTATCATCCCTATACCAGGCCTTCCCAAGTATTTGCCTCCCATGAGGATGTGCGTTGGATATATTTTCTCCAGATTTATTAGCCCGCATGTTTCCGTGTCTCATTATCTTCCTCACTCCTAGTTTTTCCTTGCATACCTCCTAATTCAGTTCTCTGCAAATGTATTAATACTTTGCATTTATTCAATGTAAGGATCTACTTGATCACTTTATAAATACTCTGCCTCATCACATTCTTTACTTCTTGTCCCAGAGTTTCACTAAACTGGATAAATGAAGGAAGGCATAACCCCTCAACCCAATAAAACTCCGCTCACAGCCCCTGCCTTCCCTCCAGAAATACACAGGTCCACTTCTCTTTGCATACTAGTCCTTCAGGTTTAGATTTAAAAAAACAGTGCTCATACGCTAGCCAGTTTGAATTGTTTCGTTAAAGGTTTCATGAAAATGTATATCAAATGTTTATTAAAGTCTGCTTAAACTGAATTGAAATTCTGTATTTTTCCTTGCCTCTATTAATATTGTAATTCCATAAATACATCTCCTGGCTTCATGGAGCTACTAGGATCTCAGGGCTTTGTTCTCCTTTAATTTTATACCATTAGGGACATTCAAATCACCCTGGCAGGGTAATTGTCAGACAAGTGCTTGCTTTCTTTTGTAAGGGAAGTACCACATTTAGTTTACTCATCTTTTCTATTATCGTCTACCTGTGTAATTATTGCTGTCACAGCAATTCAGATTCATGGCCTTTGTTACCATGCCATGTTATAAGAGTGACAGTGAAAGACTGGCTTTTAGCAATGCTGATAAATTAGCAAGACAGGAGAAGCAGAATGGCTGAATAATAAGCAGTTTCTAAACTGTGGGCAGCATCAATACCTCCAGCGGGACACCACTGGAGCAGCTGAGCTGCTAAGTTCTGTAACAGTTGCAATCCCTAAGTGTGTTTCTGGTGGCAGCCCTAAAACTGGTAGCACAAAGACCATTGTCCTGAGGATCCACAGCTGGAAGAATTGGTTAAAACTTCTACTTTTTTGAAGATGAAAACAGACATTCTTCCCTCGCTGAAACTAGAGCTTTCACCTTCCGCTTCGGTTCAAAAATTGTTCCCATGCCTAAATGCAAAACACGTCAGCCGCAACTGGCAGTAAATAAGGTTGCCAGCAAATACAAATGGTTTCCCAAGTCCCCTGTAAGCCACACTTTCATTTTTCCTGGACAGTACTTCAACCAGCTCTCAAACCCACTTTTGAAATTGGAGGCACTGGAACAGCACTGAGAGAACACCTCTGATCTCATGAGATGGGGATTTACTTTAAATTGTGGCATCAACGTATAATGCGCCACGCTCCCTCCTTTGTCAGGTCTCCAAGTGTCTTCCTATATGCAATAAACACAGAACATCTCTGATCTTCCATTGGCACTGACCAATGCACAGAACCACTTTAGAGCAACCCCATTATTGTAGAAAGAACTGTATCTTCAGATGAGAGAGTGAAAACCCAAATCAGTGGCAAAATGCCCATGCACTTCAAAAAGCTCAGCCCTTCACCTCGACCCATGGTGTCCAACACACAAGTCACATGTGGTTATCTGGCCGCTTGAGTGTGGCAAGTTGCTATAGCAATAGCCAGTATAGTATTTACATTTTCAGAATAATGAGGCTAGTTCACTACAGCAGTAACCACTATAGTGGCTACTGCTTCAACTGGTTGGACACCACGGACCAAGACTCTAGAGCATTTATCATGAATTGTTTCGGATCCATCAGCTGTTTTGGGTGTCAAACAATTAGTTTGGGAAGCCGCCTTGAATCCATTGTTAGGGGGTAATCTGATGTCTTGTAGGACTGTGCAGCTGGGAAATAAATGCACATTGCTTCTAGCAGAGTTTCCCAGGGCTTTCCAGTCTACTTCTATTTGTTAAATGCCATGATGTGTCCAATTCCATCAGTGGATTGTTTCTAAAGTGACCTTGTGCCTCACTCTCCAATGAAAACATTTGGAGTCAAGAATGGAAAACAAGAGCAGCAGTCAGATTCTCCCGGTATGGTGCCAGTTGCAGAGTCAATCTCCAGAGATCTATTTTGACAGATGAGAAAAATCTGAGGCTGGCCTGGCCGAAAAGACAACCTTATTCTGATGTGGGAAAGCCCCTTTCTTGAGTTTCTTGTTCAGTCAGCTGTAACTCAGCATTGATAGATTTAATTTCATTTTAAGAACCCAGTATTTTGCTTCATACCGTGTGCAAGTTGTAGCAAAAAAACCTTATGACAGTGAACACTCTTGGAGCTCTGTATGCAAGCACCCGTCTCGGAACAGGTGCTTGTGTCTGTCTTGCTTTTTTCACCCGAGGAAAAAAAATCCTCTTTTTTTCACCTCATATTGGTCACTACCATGTTTCCAATGCTTCCCTGCACTCCAAATAGGGAAGAAATGTCACCTGCTCATGCTTGAGATGTTTCCCTGCCAAGGATGCCCAAGACCCAATGCAGAACTGAAATAAGATTGAAGCAGCAGCTAGTAGCCTATCTATTCCCACACTTATTGCTTGTTACAGAGGCTTATTCAGTGTCTTCAAGAGACTGCAGCTCAAGGGGTTTCTGGCTCAGTCAAGATTTGCCCCTTGAAATGCAAGGAGCTCACATACCCGGGCACAGCAGATCATGCCATACTTCACCTGTTTCTATTGAGAAAAGACAGGTAGACAGGAGAAGTGTTTGTACTCCCAAGAGTGAAGCGTGCAGGGAAGTGAGCAATGCTTAACTAGAATTGGCCTGGCTCAAGCCATTACTAATCCGAGTCCTCAGTTTTGTGACCATTAAATTCACTTTTTAGTTTAAGAGAGGGAACACCGGATTTCACATGCAAGCTTCGCTCAAAGCGATCATTTTAAGGAAGGGGTCTGAAAGTCATTTTTGCTATCAAGTGCAAGTGACCCCATTGTAGATTTTATTGAGACCAGGCTTCACCAAGTTGGATCCAGTTCTCTGAAACACTGTTGATCAGGGGTCTCAACTTTCTGAGCCCCCCTCCACGTCAACCTGCTATAAAAGCTGCAAAGCACGCCTGTCTCACAGGCACTGGTTTGCTGAATATCAAAGCCAGGTCTGGCATTAGGAGGTAGTAAGCTGGATAACTGCCTGGGTACCTACGCCCCATTTCTCCCCCATCCCATCCCACTACACTGTTCAGACTTCCACTTCAGCCAAGGGAAGTGGAGTTGAGAGCCCTGGGCTTCAACCCCATGCAGGAGGTGGGGGGGGGAGGGGGGTGAGACTTCAGCTTTCTATCCCATGCACCAATGTGTCTAACACACTAGCCCTGCTTGGTGGCCCCCCTAAAACTTGCTCTTGGCCCCTCAAGAGCCCCAGTTCCCTGGTTGAGAACCACTGCTATAGATGACACCAAAGGCATGAGAGTGCCTAAGGGCTCTCAACAAGAGGGAAAACGTATTTATAAGTTTCTCCTTTGTACAGAAACTCATTGCTCTAAATCCTGTCTGATTAGCATATATTCATTTTGGAGATACCGAATTACTTTAATGACAGGCATCTTGCAAAACATAAAGGGTCAAATTTGATTCAATTTATGCCCGTGGAAACCTAAGTATTTTGCCCTACGTGTGCTAAATTTTCCTCCCAATCTTCTCCAAGAGAAAAAATTTCTCGATAAAAGGTGTCCAAGCCAGGTGTTGTTTTAAATTTCATAGAAAATGAAAAATTGGAGACACACATTCTGGGTGTTCTTCCTCAAACTCACTGTGTAAAGTGAGTGGTGAGATGAAGTATAATCTAACTACCAACTATGCCAAAGCATTAACGCTACTCAAACAGAATCATTACAAACCAACCAGGAAGCTGTTGAGTGGACAATCTGATGAGGAGTAATATTGAAAACATTGCAGAAATTATTTGAATTCATCAGCAAAAAGGGGCCCTCAAAATTAAGTCCTACTTTAAAATTTTCTTAGTAACTGGCACATACCACTCAATGTTATGGAGACAGCAGAAAATGACAGGTACTTTAGTTCTAAATAGGATTTAAAAAATTCACCTTTTGATACACCAATAAACATTAAAGTTGCTAATGAAACCTGTTGGAATAGAAAACTGCTAGCAATATTTTTAAAGTGAACATGGAAATTATTTTAGTCTGGCAGTGACACCAAAATTGCAAAGGTTTCTTATTTGCTTAATATCAAGAAGGATACAGTAATAAAACAACAGGTAGTCCATTTCCTGTTTGTATTATTTTCAGTATAAAATGTTTACATATTTATATTTCTGTGTTAGATGTCTCTTTGTGCTACATTTTGGCTAAAAGTTAATTTTAAAATCAGTCTGTTACTGTTTATAAAGCACTTGGAAAAATATAAAGCATTCCTCAAGTGCTAAGTATTATTAAGAAAAAATTGAATCTTACAAATTCTTCCTAATGATGTTTCTAGTATAACTTACAGGGCACTGTACAAGCTTGAATCCACACTAGGGATGTAAGTGACTAGTCGACTATTGGATAAGCATAAGCTTATTGGATAATTGACTAGTGATGCGACTAGTTGCTTCCCCCCTTGCTGCCTCTATCAGAGAGGCAGCAAGAGAGAGATCAGGAGCCAGTGCTGGCGGAGCGGGCTTAAAAGCTGGTTCCCCTCAGCACTGTCTCCGTGGGGGCAGGGGAGGTAGAGACACTGCAGAAACTGTCTCCGCTCGCGCCACTTTTGCTGTGATATTGCTTTTAAAACATACAAGAGCCCTAGCAGGGAGCGTGGGGCCAACACTGGGGCTCTTGTACATTTCAAAGGTGCAGGCACCCCTGGGAGCATGGGACCAGCAGGGCTACTGCTACAGTTAAAAGGCAAAGGCGCCCTTATAGACTAACCGAATAGTCGATGGAAACCCCATTGACTATTCGATTAGTTAATTAATCTAAATTTAACACCCCGAATCGGCACATGTTCTTGAATATAAAAGAAGTTAAGTTCCAGTCATTTGATCGTGCTGTAGAGTTGTGGACTTGCTTGGGCATTAGGCTATTTCCTTTAATTAATACAAAGCTTTGAGACGGAAGGTGCCTGCCTGAAATTGCCACAGTTGTTAGGAAGTTCAGAAAGGACTCCCACGGACTGCTCAGCTCTTTGTCATTATCAGCTAAAAGTGTGGCTGCCCAGGAGGACTGTTTACCCCTTGCAGGAATGCAAATTAGTTCTCCCATCAGGGAAGTAACCTTTTTAGGAGAGCAGGGCAGGACTGTGTTTTATTTAATACTGATTTATGGTATTAGAAATAGTCACAGCAGTTTTCATGAAACCTGGTAATTATGCACAGCAGCAACAAAACACAGATTTACTGTTCATCTCTGCTGTTCCTACCTACGCAGTGTCCGCTGTAAAAGCAACATAAAACTCAACAGGATAGTACAGCTTTCACTGAGATGCTCAGAAAGACCCATGAAAAGCAGCTCGTGGGGAAAAGAAGAGAAAGGCCAAAATAAAGAGAGAGTGGGCTCCAAAAACAAAACCTCAAAATAGTAAATCCGATGAACGTGAGACAAAAACCCAAAGGCAGCGAAGAGGGGGAGAAGGAGCCAGAAAAGAGAAGGGGAAAAACCCCTAAAAACAAAAGCAAGTTGTTTAATAATTTTAGGATGGAGTTTCTTTTGGCTACACAGTCATCTGAAAGTGAATTAGCAGACAAACTTGGAAATATAACCTCCCCTTAAAATTCTGGAATCCCCTTCATTTAGAAGTAGATGTTGGCAGGTGGTGGTACAAAGGAAGAGCCTGACAGACAAAAACAGAAATAAAGTCCTAAATATTCTTGGGTTCTTTCCTAGGGGGCTGAAAACTGTTGTATATATTTATTGAGGAACATGGATTAACTCCTGCTCCTGTACACACAGGGTATGTGCAAGAAAGATTCCTAAAGTGACCCGTCTGAATTCCACAATCAAGATGTGTCAGAGTAATCATATTGCTAGTTGGTGCTTATGAAACTTGCCTTTTTACATTTTGTTTCTCACCAAAACACAGCAAGGCTAATATCACTTTATGCCTAAACGGCCTCCTACATTGTTAGTTTGACACACGCTACAGGTGAAATTTTCTCTTCCTAACCTAATTTTAGGCTTAGTACAGAGGGCAAACCAGAGCTATAAAGCCTTTTTAATCAATACATTCAATGCCGCTCAACCATTATTTCTATGTTGGGGGAATGAAAGACAAACATGTATTTTGCTCATGGACTTCAGAAGATGTTTTTTGTATAGATGGGAAAATCAAGATCAAGGTAACTACTTCTACCATATAATAGTAATTTTTAACATGGATTAGGTATGAGCAGTTGACTGTGCTCTAGACTATAACAGCACTTAGAAATGAATCCATGTCTTTGAATCCATGTCTACTGGTCCTTCAGGTTCCTATAACCAGGGCTTGACAAACGGCGGCGAAATCTACTCGCCAGCCCTGCACTGCACATGCGCAAGACCCACATTTCGCATGCGCGCGCCACCGGTAAACAGGGTGACTGGCTGAAATCTACTCGCCATGGGCGAGTAAAAACAGCGATTTGTCGAGCCCTGCCTATAACCATTTTACACTAAAAGGTTAGATTAAAATATACCTTGGGCTGCTTTAAAAAAAGCCAAGGTGAGCTACTTTTGAAGGGTTTCATAGGAAGGAAAGTCCTGCATTGGGCAAGAGATTAAAATCATTTAAAAAAAATTAAACTTAAGAAACTACATGATATGCACATCATATTAGGAACAAGATTTGTGTTGAAGGTCATATCACAAAAACACACGTATACAAAGCTCCCTTATTAGTAAAACTGCAACGGCTGATCCTAAGAGGTTTTAGGTGTTGAGTATCTTCAACTCTTCAGGAAGTTATTGGGAGTTTAGTGTGGTTCAGAACACTCCGAAATGCTCAGCACTGTGTAGGAGGATCTGTCCTAAATTAGTATTAGCAGTGAGAACCACTCATCAAAGTGAAGGTGCAGCGAAGATGCTACATATAAACGGACTGGTATGTGTCAAAAGAATTAGCCTTCAAACTTTTCGGTCAAGTAAGCAACCAACTTGCCTAAAGGCACAGCTATCATTAGTAAGGCAATCAATATAACCATCCTCCTAGTCAATACGTCAAAAATAAGTCTTTTAGTGGTGGATGACAATGTGAATACGTTAACGGCAACAATATTCAGTTGGGCTTTGCTCCCTGAAGTATGATTAGTCCATAATTACAAATATTTAAAACAAATGCTGTCTTTGAACTCAACGATGCTGTAGCACATTAAAGCATTCCAAATATTCCATGATCTTTCTTTCTGGATAGACTCAACTAGTGGGAGAACAATCTCAAAACACTGCACCTGTGGCAGCAAACAATAGCGGAGAAATAAAAGCAGCTCTTAAGCCTTTTAAGGGGAAAAGGAATGGAAGAGGGGCCTCCAAATCAGCCTGCTTCCCTATTAAATGCTAAATGCCAAGAACAGGAGCAACCTCTTCCCAGGAAAAGAGAAATTCATTTCTGTTGTGCGCACACTGCATATCAGATGCCACAGGATCTAGCTTGGTTAGCACTTATGCTAATGTCTTGGAGGGGGTGGAGTGGGGGTTTTTTTTTTGTGGGAAACATGTTTTATAGCAATTTTATGCCGCCATTTTGCATATCCTATAAAGGATTTTCATCAATTTTAAACACTGATTATTACATAGTAAAAAGGAGAGTAATTCCCTTTCAATGAAAAGAGTCTTATAAAGGAGAACCACACACATAAGTAGGTGTGTATCATTTCTGACAGAAAATTCACGTTTGCTACGTAGCCTATGTCAGACATTAGGAAAGAGAGAACAAACTTCATACGAATTAAAAAAAAATCCATTATAATGCAGCACTCCTCTGGATGTTTTCAAAATTTTGGCACATTTAAAGGGAGAGAGAGAGGACTCCGGGAAAAGTAGAATGAAGGGCATTAAAATAATAAGAAATCATAATAAAACCCCTTCCTGAAATGAGAAATAACAGTGGTAACAAGAAACAAAGATAAAGGATGCCAGTTGCATTTCCTGAAACGTTGTCACGTGCAACAAAGTATGCCTGGGTCACAGGGCTGTTTCCTTTCTAAAAGCAAGTCTTCTCTACCTTGCTGTAGCTGGCTGGACATGACCAGGGTAAGATCTCCGTGTGCTGGTAGCTTGCCTTTGTCTAGCCAGGAAGGACTGTCCTGAGCCTGTGCTAGCCAGTCTGTCTTCTGCTGCTTTTTTATGCAGAGTCATTCCCTGTGAATAAAGGCAAACTCATTAGCAAACAGTGCACACTACTTAGCCTGTCCATTTACCTATTGTCTGTGCAAAGTCCTCCCTTTTCCTATTGTCCCTTTGATAGGCAGACACCCTCTCTCTCTCTTGCTCAGTACGTCTATACTGCAAGCTTCTTTCGGAATAAGTTATTCTAGAAGATATCTTCCAGAAAAGCTTATTTCGAAATAGAGCATCCACACTACAGGGGAGCCTCAAAATTAGTCCGAGGCAGGCTCCCCTAATGGATTTACAGTCCCAGGAAGCACTGGGAAGGAATAATTTTAGAACGGCCCAAGTGAGGAGCTATTTCGACATAGCAGCAGTGGAGCGTCCACACACACTGTCTTCCAAAACAGCTTTTTCGTTATTCCTCGTGCAATGAGGTTTACCAGGGGTGGAAACAGCCCTCAGTTATTTCGATTTTCTTTCGAAATAACGCAACTGCTGTGTGGATGCTAGTATAGTTTTTCCGGAACAATGGCCGTTAGTCTGAAAAAACGGTGAGGTGTAGATGCACCTTCTCTTGCTCAGTGCCATATGTAGTAATGCAAAAAGGTTTCAAGGATGGGAAGTTACACCCTCCAGTATTTGAGCATGCTTTTCTGCATGCACCCATACATGGCCTAAGTATGCCTCTTGGGTTTGTTTTTTTTAATGTTTTCTTCAAAGAAAATTAAGGTGCCTCTCTCAACTTTCAGAAACATCTTTTACCTATGGAAGTATCAGCCAATGAGAAATGGAAGGAATTTGTCCCGAGAGAAAACACAAACATGTTTGCTGTCAATGGTTGCAACAGGGGCTAACTGGCCGTGCTGTCTCCTGACTGATGGGCTGGGAGAGATGAAAAATTAAAATCAGACAGTCCAAACTGAGAGAAGCGGAAGAGCCAGACACCATCCTGGGTAGCGGAGAAGAATAGAGTATGGTAGGGCAGACTCATCTAATAGCAGCAACAGAGCTTTTTTACCGGTATACTTCATACCAGTCCCTAAACAAAACAAACCTGGCTTTGGTTAGGTCCGCCTGATGTTCCTTTTGCATACACCAGGGGAAAGTGTCAGTGTTGTTTTCACCAATGTAACACTCATTATTGTACACTGGTTAAATTCCCCTGTGGTTCTCTCAGATATGGTTCTGTTTGCCATATGTGGAGAAACTGTCTGCACCATTTCTAATTAACAAAACTAAATATACATAATTTGGCTAAGTGCCATGGTAGGAGGCCATAACAGTTCTATACCCAACACCTAGAGCCTCTTGCAGAGAGATTTTAAGAATTATAAATAAATACACTGAAGGTTGTGAGCAATCAAGGACAGAAAACCAGCTTGAATTTTATATTGTGAACTTATGTTTTACCTGATGTCCATTATCAACACGATCTCTTTCAGCATGTTTTGCATCTCTATTTTAAGTTATGGCAAGCATAGCCAGAAGGTACAAGTACATGGTTTATTTATATGTTTAGTGTTGACTTGGTTATAGATTGCTGAGACAAATGCACTCATCTGCAATGGGGCAGGGTTTCCTCTCCCCCACCCCTCCAAACCACTCTAATGTCATTAAATGAAAAGGGCTCATGCTACATGCCACACAAACACCACCAACAAAGACTGACACTTGTAATCATAATACAGTTTGGGGCATCTTACCATATTATACCAGGCGCTCACAATAAATTTTTCCTCCGTCTCTCTTTGAGTCTTTGTTTTCTCATATTCTTTCTAAGAAAAAAAAAAAAACAACAACCAAAAAGACTATAAATGTAAAGTGGTATGCCAAGAACAGAATGCCTAGATTCATAGATTTCAAGGCCAGGAGGGATCACTCTGATTCTAGTCTGACCTCCTATATAACAGGCCAGAGAACTTGCCCAAAACAATTCCTGGAGCATACCTAGCAAACATGGAAAAAAACTGGAAACCCGAGAACAGCCAAAGGGGAACTTGTAGATTGTTACCTCTAACGAATGGAACATTCGGTCCCGTTCTTGCAGTTGATTTTTCAGAGCCTGAATCTCCGGAGCAGTGCCCTGGTTCTGTTTAGGATCTAAAGTCCGGATAACCTGCAGGAGGCAAACAAAACAGTTCATTTAAGCCAACACCACAATGTGATCTTACCAAATACATCTAGATAAAGTAAAAGCACCAAGGGCCAAAGCGCTGTAAAAAATGTTCAAGTCCTTTAAAGAAAGTACTTGTAACTCTGATGGTTTTAAGAAACTTAATCTGACACAATGTGAGAAGAGTGCACTATTCTAAGATGCTATATCCTTTAATCCAATCACATCTATGCTGCTCAGTCCATGGTAGCAACTGACTTCACCGTGCAGGATGATGTAAACCGAATCCCATTTAAGAAATGCCATAGGATCGGTTCTTTGCTGTCTCTTAAAGGAATCCATCAAATAAAAAACTGCTGGTGGGAGAAAGAATGAGTTCTTCTCCATCTTCCAGTGTCACAGAGTGAGGGTGAAGAGTATCCCCCCTGAAGCCATTCTCCTCAAATATGCTGGAACAAAATCATCATTAAGTTTTAATAACTCTCCTTTAGAGGATGATATGCACGCAAGAGTCCTGAAAGAAATTAATAATGAAGTGGCTGAGCTATGAAGAGACAGCGTACTTAGTCATTAAATCTAGCCACCACAATAGGTATCCATTTTTAAAAAAGACACTGGGGAAGAGTTATGGAAATCTCCGTAAGCCACAAAGAGCATCAATTAGTTGAAAAATAATTAAAGATAGTGTTACATAAAACTCATATGAATAGGACAAATCAGTGCGGCTTATGCAAAGAGAAAAAAATCTCACCTCTAACTTGTTAGAATGCTTTGAGAGTGACAGTAACATAATGGATAAAGGAAGAGTGTAAACCAGAAATTAGTTGGAATTTCAAAAGGCTATTAAGTCACAAAAGAGGAGAAGCAAAGCTCTGTCAGACTAGAAACTCACTGATGGGTTCTACATTAATTCTTCTTGCTTTGGAAAAAGACCTAGACATCACCACATCTGTCAGTGCATGCAAAAAAACCCCCAAACAAGATGTTAGGGTGTATTCAGAATAGGAAAGAGAATAATAGTGAAACTACCATATTGCCATTTAAAAAACTGATGGTATACCCACAGCTTAACGGAGCCAAGTGATTCAAGTGCTCAGTTACAAACCTAAATAGCCGTGGGTCTGAGTTTTGCTTGACTGCACACTGAAAAGCCACCTCCAGTTTACCCAACTGCAAAACAGGTATGTGATCTATAGGATTAGGGAAGTAAAAGGCCACAGCAGTCCCTTGTGTACTGTTGGCTGTGGAAACTGACTTGCCTATAAAACTGTATCAGGTTGATCTGTAACTCATGGAAAACCTGATTTTTTTAACATAACAGTTTTGGTTCCCCATCTCAAAAAAGATATAGCAATACAGAAATGGAGTAGAGAAGGGGAAAAATGATTAGAAGCACAGCACAGCTTGCATATGAGGCTGTACTAAAAATTGTTAGTGTGGAGAAGAGATGCATAAAAGGTGATGCAATAAAAGGGTATATAAAATAATCAATGGCCTTAATTGATTAAAAAACAGCAATTGGGTGCTCCTATTTACCTTCTCAAATCAAGGACAAGGGGAGACCAAAGAAATTAAAACTAAAATGGATACATTACATTGGACACCGATCATATATAATTTATCCACAGACCTCACTGCCAGAAGATATTACTGAGGGAAAGAACTTAACAGTATTAAAAAAGGATTAGCTATTTCTAGAAAATAGAAAATAAGAAAATCACCTGCAGTTATAGCTGTTATAATAAACATTTAAAAGGCAAATTAATCCTTATGCTTCAGACATTAAACCAACCTGCTAACTGACTAGAGTTAGGAAGAACTTTCCTCTTGAGACCAGTTATCAAATAATTGTTACCTTACTAGTATCACCTTGTGCTGGTCACTGTCAAGGACAGAGCACTGGTCTAGGTCTAGGTGAACCACTGGTACGAATGAACGTGATGCTTCCAGTGGGAGTGGGTGTTTGTATAAAAGACAGATAAGTGAAGATGGGCAAGGTTGGACAAACATGAATTTGAGGTAGAGGCTTCTGCAGGAAGAGAATCTTAATACTACGTATCTTCTTGGTGTCAAACTGAAAACTACCACAAAACCCATTCATTCCCTTCCTCTCCTGTGGTGACCGACATAGTTAGGTTTGTTTTATTTTTATTACTGCAGAGAGGCAGTGAGCAACATAAAGCTTAGCTCAGAGCACCACACTTACACTCTTGGCTTTTTCCAAGTACTTTTTGTATCGTTCCTCCATTTGCTTCATTTCTTCCTCTTTTTTCCGTAAAGCTTCTTGTAATTCTTCTATTTTGAGCGCTTTATGTATGGAGAAAAGCATTTTAAAAAAAAATCACATTAAGAACATACTTAAATATTATGTTTAAATATAAATTAAACCCATAGCTAGTACTTATTTTTTCACTGAAGGAGAGAACAAGTCAGGACAGCAAAATGTTCTACTAATTGAGCCGACATGGTGGTTAAATATTTAACAATTTAGAAACACTTGCAGGAAAACAGTGATTTCTACTGATCTGTATACACTAGTTAAATAATTAACCTGTAGACAACATTACTGTCTGAATGTATGGAAAATTAAAGGAATAATTAATGCCATACACTAAAGCAAATCATTGTTAATTCATAAAATGTTCCAAAACATTCTAGCAATATAATTCACCTAAGGCAAATATAAATGCTAAAGAAATCTACAGAAGAAAAACCCCTTGTACATATTTCAAAAAAGATAACACTGAAGGATTTCAACAGAAAAATCTGACATGAAAGTAACAAAGAATTATTTTACGCAAATCATTTCATGTGAAGAAGTAGGTTTTGCCCACCAAAGCTCATGATACTATATATATATATATATTTTGTTGGTCTACAAGGGTGCGTCTACACAGCAGGGCTAAAGTCGAATTAAGCTACGCAACTTCAGATACGTCAGTTGCATAGCTGAAGTTGAAATAGCTTAATTCGGCTTTTGGCACTGTCTACACAGCAGAAAGTTGAAGGAAGAACACTCTTTCTTCGACTTCCCTTACTCCTCGTGAAATAAAGGTTAGAGGAGTTGGAGTAAGAAGTCCTCTAGCGTGCCATTATTTTGAAATAAAAGACTTGTAGTGTAGACACACTCTTTGTTATTTCAGAATAACATCAGTTATTCCAAAATAAGGCTGCTGTGTGGATGTACCCCAAGGTGCCACAGGGCTACTGGCTGCTTTCATAAATCACTTTCTGTGGAGCAGTAGAGCAGTTGCACTAACTGGACTCCACTGAAAAACATGTTCAACTTTAATTCTTTTTTAATACAATTTTTCTCTTGTATGAATATATTACATTTTTAATATTGATCAACTCCCACATTGTCTTTTACTCTAAAAAAAATCTGAGAAAACTGTCCAAAAACTGTTGCTGAAATGGCAGCTTGACTTTTCTTTGTGTGTGTGTGCACGATGGAGGGGGAGGAGATGGGGGGAGAGTTTAAAAATATTTCTTTCTTCTTCAGCCCCTCCCTGTCACCTGCCACTCGTACCCACTGCCTATTTTCTCTCCCATGCCCACAGGCCCCATACACTTGCCTTTCCCCATCAAGGTTTCCCTCCTCAAACCTGACATCTAGAAAGGCCTGACTGGCCAATTGAACCACATCTTTGAATTATATCAGCATCCCTCAGCCATACTCTTTCTATTACAGAAGCTAAAAAATAAAGAATAGCAGGTCCCACAAACAAATGCGGAATAAAACAGTACTTGGTTCTTACAGGACCCTTTCATGAATAAAACTTGCGTGGCACCTTCAGCTAGATGCTGGAATTGATATTTGAAAGATGATGAGATGGTCCACTTATTTTTTTTCCAACCTACTCAATGTACTGGCAGTACATCTGGGCCTTGGTGTATGGCTGTGAAACCCCAAACTGGCCTAACTGCCCAAACCCCAAACTAGCCCATTCTTATTGACCAACTGGTGTCCACAAAGATTTACTCTAATCATCTTTCTAAGCCTCCAACTGTCAGCAGCATTCCAGTTTACATCCTGAACCCAAGTTCAGGAAACATGAGGTACGTACCATCATATTGTGGATGAGCTAATAAATGCGGAGGGATTTTCAATGCAAAAGCTACCAGGAGACATGACCCAATCTCAGAAAATAGCAGTTTTGAATAACTGAGGTTAAAAAGACCAATAAAGAACTGTATTAACTTGACATTCCTGTGAGGGTCAAGATTTTAGCACTTTTCAGGGTAAACATCCTTTCTATAAACATTACCAGTATCTTCTGGGACAGCGAATCTTGATGTTCTACTCTACAAGAATTAATTTCTGTTTACCATTGTCACACTTCCCTGTAATTTTGTATCACTAAAACACTTGAACTTAACTACACATTTTTCTTAAATATTTTACAGTTTTCTCCGTTAATTATTTAAGATCCTCCATACATACAAACTTTTTTTTAAAGACTGAGTGCTCTAACAGGGGAAAACTCACAACTGCTGTTATATCTTGGTTCCAAATCTTCAATTATAGCTCGTTTCCTCTGTATTTCATTGTTAGCCTCATGCAGCTTCTCACTGTTCCAAATTGTAAAAAGATACATTAATGTGCTAACACTGTTCTCCATCTCAAATGAAAATTAAGCAATAAAAAAAAATATCCAGGTTCTACAATTCTGGGAAATTATAACAAAGCTGATTTTCGGCTATGAGGCACTAGGGCAAATGGTGAGTGATATCAATGAACAAAGAATGGAACTGTTTAAAAAACAGAAGAAAAAAACACTATTATTGTACATTAGGACACTCCATGCATACTCCAAAATTCTACCAATTATTTAATAATTTAAAAATAAGGTGCACAAAATGTGCTTGAAATAAATGATATTGGCAGCTCTGATGTTATGAAAGACCAGCTAACTCCCTCCCCCCAACTATACACATCTTGAGGCTATACACATCTTGTAAGCTAGTAAGTCATCGAATGAGGACATTAACTATCTGTAATTGGAGGTTCTATAAGATGTGTGGTCCCTATTTGTATTCCATACCTGGGTGCACAAGAGTGCCATGCACTTGAGTCTGGATGTATTTCTAGCAATGTTTGTTGACAATCTAACACCCAGTTGCCTACTTCAAGGGACCACCTGTGTTTAGTTCAGACACTCCTCTTCCTTCCCCAGTAAAAGAGAACTGTGCTCGAAAGCTTGTACTTTCCATCAACACAAGTTGGTCCAATAAAAGCTATTACCTCACCTACCTCATCTTTTATTATATAACTCAGCGGCTCATCTTTTCCAGACTACTGTATTCCTTTCAGTTTCATGTCATGTCTTGCATACCCCCAGTTTCATGTCACTTAAAAATTGCTTTCTTATAATATCATACATAAAAATACAAAAGTGTCAGCACACTGAAAAATTGCTGACACTCTCATTTTTATCATATAATTATGAAATAAATCTACTGGGTTAAAAATATTGTACTTACATTTCAATGTACAGTAACTAGAGCAGTATAAACAAGATACTGTCTGTATGAAATCTTAGTTTGTACCAAGTTTGTTGCTGCTTTTTATGTAGCCTGTTGTAAAATTAGGCAAATATCTATATAAATCGATATACCCCTTGGAAGACCTCTGCATACCCTCAGGGTTACAGGTATTCCTGGTTGAGAACCACTGCTATAACGTATACTAAAAAGTGGGCAAGTAAATACTGTTTATATTAAGTTTGTTCAGGGCAACATGAAATAGTCCTCTTGATTTAAGATTTACAACATTTTAGATCACATTTTCTAGCGCCACAAAATGATGATTCTTAATTACTATTCTTTGACAAAGACTTTCCCCTCGAGAGGTTAATAATGCTTGAATAATGGCTCTCTTAGTATCTTCTGTTGTCTACACTTCTGCTGCTTATATATCTTCCAAATCATACTGCTAAGCATTCTCCAAAATACAGAAAGTCAGTGTTTTTATTTCATACTACAAAAACAGTACAGGAAAGTTTTATTACTTACAGAT
The DNA here is from genome assembly GCA_032595735.1 of Pelochelys cantorii. NCBI lineage: Eukaryota > Metazoa > Chordata > Testudines > Trionychidae > Pelochelys > Pelochelys cantorii. Next base: position 127,750,784 of record CM064330.1, read on the forward strand.
GCTCTTCAAGCTTCTTTTTCAGCAGAATTGACTAAAATAGAAAGTTAAGTGTGTTAATTATTTTAAAACACTGAAGAGCTTAGCTGCCAGATTTTCATTTTATTAGGTTTAATACCATATATTTACAGCAGTTCTCTATGGTACTATAGTAATTACCCTTCCCTACATGAACGTAGGATGCTTTACAAACATTTCTCTGAAGTTGGATCAATATTGAATAGATCCATTAATTAGGAAAAACATCTACTTCATTTGTTTTCTTTTCTCCCTGCTCTGTTACGTTTGCAGGCATCTGAAACTAAATATCAGTGCAGCAAGCTTTACTGAAGAGTTGCACTATTAAAGCATTAAAAAACATCAAATACAAAAAAAAAAAACAGTCTAAAACCCTGCACCCACCAAAAGAGATACAAGTTTCATTACTGACTTCGGTAGGTTCGGGACTTCACAGCCTCAAGTTCTTTCTTTTTCCTCCCTGTTCTTTGCTCTCATGTCTTTATTGTTTTAATACAGATGTACAATTATCTTATACCGGTAGTGTTCTACGCTATACCTTGTGGATAAGTCGTAGCTGGAACGCCCGCCTCCCCCGCTATTTTTCAAAAAAGCATTACATATTTAAGCATCTCATTTTTTTAATCAAAATCATAAAACATGATAGCGTTAAGGAAACAGAAAGCCATACTCACAATAGCCTTGAGCAGAAACCCATGCCAAGAGACAGAGATAACATATTAGCAGGAAGCAAAAACAGCAGCCAAGAGAATAAACTATTTAGTAGCTTATGAACAGAAAAGTTAAAGCTATTCACTATTTTTGGACATTTTCCTTCCTTTCTGTTCTTAGTAGTTTCATCATCCTCTCTCATCTTTTTGGGACTTTTGGAAAGCTAGCACAAAGTATCCATACTGCATTCAAGCAGATGGGTTCTCTACTAGGGATGCTAAAACAATTAACGGGTTAAATGCTACCATTTAACCTGTTAACTGTTTAACTTAGGGCCTGCCGCAGGCATGAGGTCCTGCTGCCAGTCCTACTGTGGCTGAGAGGTCCTGCGGTTGCTGCAGGGTCTTATCTGGCCCTCAGTCCATCCACGGACAGGGCTGTTTCGGCCTGGCACGGCTGGTAGCCGCCAGAGTTCACCAGCAAGGGCTGACTGACTGATTAACAGGTAAGTCTCATGCTTACCAGTATGCTTACTGGTTAGCTGTTTAACATCCCTAAATTCTCTATAGTATCTAATGTCACAGGCCAGCTGTCGGTTTTTATTTGCAGTCTAGACACACCTGACGAGTGCTTTTCTGCCTCCACACTAAAAACAAACTACATAAAAGGGGCAAAGTAGTAAATATGCGAACCAGCCAACAAACTAGAATTGCATGGGAGAATAGTTGCAGTTTTTAAGAGGCATTTTGAAGCAGCACCCGTGTTAGTGACAAAATAGTCAAAAACTATGTAGTCAGCTGGATGGACCTGTGGGCCATCAAGTAGGAATATGTTTATTTAGGGGAGAGTGACTTGGAGCAGAGCAGCTCACTTCAAATTACATTACCATTTTCAATTCACGCTCTTCATTATACACAAGCCAAACAGTGTAAGCTCTTTGGGGCAGAGACTACCTTTCCATTCTGTTTGTACAGTACATTGCCTGGCACAATGGGGTCCCCGAGCCACAAATGGGGCTAACTAGATGCTATCACAATTCCAATAATAATAATCAGCAAAGGTACGATGATTGAGTCACTGCTTTATCTCCAAATTCCCCTCCACAGAGGATTAGCTACAAAGCCAAGTAATGGACCATTTAAGCGCAGCCTAAGGAAAACTCCCAGCTGAAGTCTAAGCATTTTAAAACGTGTTTTTATGCTCACTCCCTTCCTTGTTTCTCTGTATAGGGTTTTTGATTTGAGAGGGGGACTTTGTTATACTTGCTACTCTGGCAGAAGGTTACATACCAGACATTCAAATGGTATAAGCTGGTGAAAATCCACTGACTTCAACGAAGCTATAGCAATTTACACCAACTAAGGATTCAACCCCATGTGGTCCCTTCATTCTTGGAATTTTTTCTTTTAACTTTTGCACACTCTGTACCAACTTTTATAGAAGACAGGCACATGGCTCCTTTAAACAACTGTCACAAACAGTTGGATGTGTCACCTGGGAAAGGAGATGTGGTAGAATTTCAAGGTATTTAATCCCTGGACACTAAGAACTCAATTATTTCCACTGATTTCAGAGAGGAAGGATCCAGATATCACTAGCACCCAGTAATGTTCCTTCTAATGTTTTCCATCCATGTGTGGAATAATGGTATGCAAACAAAGGCACATGTGGATGTGTACCACTTGTATACCTGTGCATGCGCCTGACCTACAGAAACAAAAAACCTAGCCGCAGACGCTCTGCTAAAAAGCGGGGCAGCACCTGAATCTCTCCTGAGTGGCCACAGAAGTGCTCAGCTTACAGGGAACACTGGTGCATGGTCTCCTTCAGGTCTTGTGAGCAGGAGACTTAATGAGATTCAAGTCTGGGAGTCCCGCTTAGTGCTCTGATTCATTCCATAGAGAACACGAGTGGCCATTGGACTAAGCTGATTTTGTTTGTATGCACTTGCTTGTATTTTTATTACTTGCACAATGCCAAAGGTTAGATTTGGACGAGACCTCAGGTCGTCATCTCGTCCAACGCTCTGCTCAAAGCAGGACCAACCCCAACTAAATCATTCCAACCAGGGCTGTGTCAAGCTGGGACCTAAAAACGACTGAAGATGGAGATTCTACCACATCTCTAAGCAAACCAATGCTTTCACCACCCTCCTAGGGAAATCGTTTTTCCGACTATCCAACAAAGGCCTCACGCACTGCAACTTGAGACCATTGCTCCTCGTTCTGTCATCACCGAGAATAGCCTCTTCTCAGTCCTCTTTGGAACCCCCCTTCAGGAAGTTGAAGGCTGCTATCAAATCCCCCCTCACTCTTCTCTTCTGCAGACTAAATAAATACAGTTCCCTCACCCTCTCCTCATAAGTAATGTGCCCCTACCTCTAAATAACTAAATAAGCAAGTGATGTGCTAAAAAAAGTATAGCAAATCCTTTCCAAGGGCATTGCCAAGTTGAAAAAATACATTACTGTCTCGACATTTTGAACATACTATTGTAACAAGTAACCCCTACGATTACTATAGTGGATAGGAGGAAAAATGTATTTTTCTCCATTTAAAAATAATTGATGTTCACAGCAACCTCTTAATTTTCTGAAAGTTTCGCCACTGTTTGCCATTAGCCTTGCTCAAAACTTTCATTCACAATAGGAGAATTTTCCCATAAAATGCTTGAGCAGCCAGCAGACTCCCACCTGCTATTTTGCCTTTTTCCTCCCATATGGAAAACAGTTTGTTCATTTATGATAAATACTAAAAGGCAATTAGAGGTCAGCTTTATCCCACTATAATTACACTAAAAGCATTTATAGTTTTAAACACCTGCATACAATTATCACCAAAAACCCCCACCTAACCCTGGCAAAAAATATTCAGGAGGTAGATTTTTTTTTTTAATTAATAACTAATTTATATCTACCTCAAAAGAAATTAGGGAAAGAAAACTGCCTTGTCAGTGATTTCTTACCTGTATAAAGAAAAACAGGAAAACAATTCCCAGGTAATTCTGTTTTTGTCCTGCACCCTCAAAACAGAACTATACCTGGATCACATATTAGGAGCATATGTACTTCGGCATGCAGAATCGCCTGACTTCAGAAATAAGCAATATTTTAAGGCTTTATGGGACAGGCAATGGAACTACTTAAACTTACAACAGCAACTAAAAACATTTCCAGATGGAATATAATATCGATCTTCCCATTTTCCAGGTTAGTTGTACTTGCAATATAACTGTACAAGAAATTAAGATTTCAAAACTTGCAGAAAAGTGGCAAAAAAATCAAATCTGTTGCAATCTTGCCACACAAACGCATGAAAATAATTCTCTCAATTTGTGCCACAATTATTATTAGACCTTCATTACCCCTTTTTCAGGTTATTGAAGGAACATTTTTCTTGTAAGAAAAGCCATCTCCTGTCGTTGTTTAGCTCCAGTCTAGACTCTAAAGCTGTTAAAGTAAGCCATGAATAGGGAGCCCTGCAAACGATGATTTGTCACTCAAGAAAATGCAGTTTTCACAGCCTGCACTCTAAATCACTGTCTAGACTGAAGCCGCCCCCAAAAGGAGAGAAGATTTAAAATTATATTAAATAAAAATGAATTAAACTGGATAATCATTTACAGAGCTTCTGACATAAGAATTTTCACCAATACACACTGCTTGAAACTTTAATTAAATAGCCAACTAAAGCTTTATATGTTTACTGCTAAAAGCACAATAAAATACACTTTGTACTTTATAAAAGGTGAAGTTTAAAAAAAAAAGCTGTTGAACGACGTGGCAGAAATGGCAACTTCCTGCAATATCGCTGGGAGAGCTTACTGTATTAAGGTTATGTACCACTGGTCACAGTCTGCATGTAAGTCCCTGGGGGAGGTTGAGTACAACTTCTCCGGGGAATTAAAGACAGCGGGATATGATTAGGCAAATGCACTCAGTTTGTAACGCCTCCAGAGAAATACCAGACAGTTGGGGGGCTTGCCTATACTAGTTCAAACTGGATTATCCCGGGGCCAACAGACAAAAGTGATTTTTGCGTAAACAGACTGAATTTAAAGAGACTCGAGGGCCTTCATTTACTGGATCAGAAAGGCCGGACTTTGTCCAAGGCGAGGGCAGGGGTTCATGGGAAGGGTTGGGAGGGCTTTGGTCTACTGAGGCCTTGCAAAACTGATGTGTGACATCGGATATGCTTTTAGCAGGCATATAGAAACTTTGGCTTTCATATACTTTCTCTGTAATGCTTTAACCTTAAGAATAAATGTGCTTGCTTATAAACAGCTGTGTGGTGATTTATAACTGCTGGCAATTATGCTGCTCATAAGCCTTGAGAGAGAAAACAAAGCAGAAATGCTGGTCTGTTTATAGATTGGTCTGGCTTTCTGAGACTAACAGTGTAGTGAGGGTTCTGGGAAGCCTGGGAAAGACCCTCATCAGGAGTGAGATACAAGCAGGTCTCTCCCCAACAGAGTTGACAGCTGAAGAGCTGGCAGTCTAGTGGATGCCCTTGAGGGACCACAGAGGGGAATACGGGTACAGCTGCCTTGAACTATGACAATCCTATGTAAGTGCATTTGACTACACATGTTTTTAGAATACCATTATAATAATTTACTGTCATAAAAATGTAAGCATATTACGTTTGAAGCTAGCAAGCAAAATTGGAGATGCACATGAAGTTTGTGTATACTCTCTAATCTTTGGTTCAAGCAATTTTTTGGTGCACTTGTTGCCCAGATAGAACAAAATCCGGGTCTCAGACTGAAGCAAAAGGGAGTTTTGCTGCTAATTTTAGTGGACCAGGATTTGACCCAATTTTCACTAAGAAAAAAATGTTGTTCAACATGCAGGGTTACGTAAGGCAAAAACCCACCTACACAAATTCTTAAAAGTATGGAAGTGTCCGAGTATCCTTTAACATACACACCTTAGCCCCCAACACATACATTCATCACTCATTCACTGGCCCCATTCTTGAAAGATACATACACACCTATACATATACACCTCCAACATGTAGTCCCACAACACATACGCCACATTCTATTGTGAACCTTCTGTCCAACCTCCGCAACATCAACTTACATATCAATAAGGCCCCAGTGAACTGTATGAATCCAAGGAAAAGCATGAAGTTGGAGTTAAGTGCTATCACAGGTACAAAGGTTGTTGTTGAGCATAACTACCTAATAGTTTCTACCCATTATGCCCAAGTGAATGAATGATCAGGTCTCACTACCTAGGAAATCCAATTTCTCTGGTGATTCTTGAAGAGTGCAGAAGGTGCTGCAAAGCTTTAGATAACCTTGATGCAGTTGAGACCCCCAAGGGAGTATGAAGAATAATATACAAGAGGCCCGCAACTTGCAACACGATTGGTTCCAGGGGAAGCACTGCAAGTCGGGGGTGTCATAACTCGAACCCTCATTTACGAAAGGTGCTGTGCACCATTGTAAATGCGGGCCGAGAACGTAAGTCGGGGGGTTTCGGCTCCTTCTGCACTTACAAAAATGGTTGTAAGTGAGGAGGGTTGGAACTTGGGCAGTCACAAGTTGGGGGCCTCCTGTGTTCAGAAAATTACAATGGTACTTGGTAAAGATGGCCACCCATTCTTGATGCAGGTGGGTCAAACCAGCTGTGGCTGCACCATTAGCTCTGGCTGTACAAAGTCCTATTTACATAGAGGATGATCTTTCCCTTCACCATGATTGTCATCAGAATATCAAGGGCCTGTCCAGACACACTAACAAGTGCTGGAGTTATATAGGCAGCAGGAGGAAGGGTGGAGACCAGGACAGGCTCCGACTTCCCGGGGCTTCTTGGAGTTCTTTGCATGCCACACAGTTCTAAGACAGTCCCCAACTGTCAATAGGGTCAGATTTTTCTCAGCATTCAGCACGCAATGAACAGATCCTGAGTCAATTGTTCGGGGTTTTAGAGGCTCCTCCATTAATAGATGTTAGCGGTAAAGTTCCCACAAATGGAGGCCCCCAACAGATATTGCAAAACTGAGACCTACCTTCAAAATCAATTATCTATTCTTCACTACTTATTTTAAAAATTATACTCTGTATGAATCCTGTAACTAATGATAAGTAAGCATGGTTTATTTCGGTGTAGTTTAAACTGGTAAAAACTAGATTAAGCTAAATTAAAATAAGACATTCAAAGCACAATAAGCAGCTACATACAAATTCGCACTGGCTTAACTAAATCTGCTTTAAAACAAAGTGAAAAAGAAAGCAACAGCTTTAAGACTTGTGCCTATGGGTTAGAAAGTAACATACATTCAGATAGGCAAGACAGCACACACGCAACCCCAAAGATTACTGCTTTGCACGCAGCTCTGGAGCTTGTGTTTTTACAGCATGTGCTCTCAAAAGTGAGGATTTGCTAAAACAAATTTCAGCGCAGAACTTTAAATTATGGCTCCGCAGCAACTGTATCCCTTTACCCCATGCTGCATTACAAAGACAGTAAACTGTACAGACTAACTCGGCTACCCACTGAAGCTTCAAGGACAGTAAAGTTATCAGTGCATGCATGAAGAGACACTACCGCATGAGTAACAGGGTTGATCGTTTGAATTCCGTGGCCCTGGCATATGTAAAATCTCACTCCTACTCTGTACTATTGCTGATACATTAATCCCAGCAATTCCTCACATTACTTTTGGGAAGGAAGGACTTTGCTTCAAGAAAATAATATAAAAACAAACAAAAAGCATGGTATATTTTACTAACTGGTACAGAGAATGGTAAATTTGCACAGCGTGGCCTTGATTTTCTAACTCTCACTAATCGACACAGTACAAACAGAACTGTAATTAATGCTGAATTTACCAAAGGAGCAGAGGCATTGAAAATGACAAGACAGGGAAGGGAAGGTAGAGTCTCATTTTACAAGAAGTAGGCATAGTTTAATTTTAGGCCACGTTGCTGAAATCTAAATTCAGGAGAATGAAAAGCTGCCAGAAATCTGCATCTGGACTATTTCTTCATGATCTAATAAGTAGCTGGTATCTCATAAAAAGTGTGACTATGGATACTTGAATGTAAGTATGATGTACACTTCTACTTACATCTTCAGCTTTTGAACCTTGCTCCTGCAAAGATTTCTGCAATTCTTCAACCTGTGACTGCACCTCCAGAAGCCTCTGATTTACAAGCCTAGAAAGCAGAAACAAATGTTACTTTTCTAAGGGAGTAAATAATTAAGTCTGCGATTTTCATTTCTCTTTTAGAGCTTATTTTTCAGAGAGTTTACTTAATTTTAAATACACTGACAGTTCAATACATTCCAAAGCCCCCGGGGAGACACATTTTGTGCCCACCCATACTGGCCCACTTGCGCAAGAGATGCAAAGCTACATTAATTTATTCAAAGTCTACAACAGCCTTGAGAGAGATTATGGCCTTACTCTTCTGCCGTTCCCTGCAGCAGTGGTTCTGAACCTTTCCAGGCTACTGTACCACTTTCAGGAATCTGATTTGTCTTGTGGACCCCAAGTTTCACTTCACTTAAAAAAATTTATAAAATCAGACATAAGCATACAGAAGTGTCACAACTTATATGATAAAAATGAGAAAATAGGTGCTCTATAATTATTGTAAAAATGCATCAACTGGTATGTAACACCTGAGCCTGTTTTTCTCTTGTGAACCTTGTGTGAACCTTGTTTGAAGCCCAAGTCCCTCTGCCTGGGGCTGATGCATTTCACTTGTGATGTCCCCAGAAATTGCCTCTCTTGCTACTCCATAATGCCGGACCTGCACTTGTGACCATCTGAAACCCATCCTGCAAACCCCAGATTGAAAAACTCTGATTTAGATGAGTGGAGTCCCCCTTAGAAGACCTCTGCATACCCACAGAGATACAAGTACTCCTGTTTGAGAACTAGTGTCTTAGAGCATCTCTGTCCGTGAATACTTCAGGTGTGGCTATGCCTCATATGACTTTCTTTCCTGCTGGACATCCTGGGAAGCTGTAACTCATTATTAGTGGGTCACAGATACCAGTTTGTTCTCTCATGAGCCCACACAGTGATGACTTGCCTTCTTTTCCATTCCCCGAAAAGGACACATTTAAAAATAAGTAGTTTTAAGCTTACTATGTCTTTAAACGAGAAAATGCCCTAGAAAACTAAAATAGTCCTACCCATTTAACAATTATGCAATATATTTGGTAACTTCACGTTAACTCATGATTATGAGTAATAGTTTAAAAAAACAGAGTAACTAAAACAGTTCGCTTTTCTGTAAAATACTGTGAAGCCTTGTGGATGAGCAATGACTGCATAACTTATATGTCAAAAGGGGTCTCATGTTCTGGACAAAACTAAACCGTACTGTGTATCCTACAAGCTCTTTGTAGCATATGGGGATGAACCCTGAGATAGAGCATTTTCTACATAAAAACTCTCCAAATGGAACTAGCTCTGCTATGACAAGACTTACAAAGGCAGATGGCATAACTGGTCAATTGCTAGCACATTGTCATAATCAAGACTGGTTTTTTGAGCAGAGACTTAATGATAGTCCCCAGCAAGGAAACAAAGATGATCTCTACCAACAATGGATCCAGTCTAGTTCCCAAAAACATTGACCCTCACTAAGGGCTCATCTAGACTACGGGGAACGGTTGAAAGAAGATATGCAAATTCCACGGGAATTTGCGTATCTTCTTCCGATCGCACTTTTGAAAGCAGAGCTTTCGAAAATGAAAGTAGTTAAGATGCGGCTTTTTTGGCAAACCCCCTCTTTGGCGAAAAGCCACTCTTCCTCAAAAAAAACTGTTCCTTTAGTCTAGATGAGCTCTTCTTTCGACCGTTCCCCGTAGTCTAGATGAGCCCTAATGGGATAGGGACATGGGTCTCTCTCAGGCTGTAGCCCAAAGCTAACCAGCATTTAAAAATCCTGAATATGGAACATGGGTGAAGACTCAGGCAAAGAAAATTGATCATTTGCCCCTTAAGATAGTGTTCTGTTTCCAGTCAAGTAAGTACATCAGGTTGGATTCCAATGATTTTAGCCTCAAAGTAAAATGAAAATTCTCCCACAGTGAGAAAAACATGACTGTGTTGCTGACTGGAGGTCGCTAGCATTTACCAAGCTATCAACAGCTCAGAACAGTTCCACTGTCAGAGATTTCACAGCCCCTCTTTACCTCCTACATAGCAACAGCAAGTGTCAGGATCAGTTTGACTCCACATCAGACTCCAACCATCAAGCACTCTAGCCTTTACTTCATCAATGAATCCTGGTGATCATTGAGCACAAAACTGGGACACAGTGTTAGAAGCAGCTTTATCGAAGTTGAGGACAAGACATTAGTACACAGTCCTGAGCACGGTCAGTTCGTAGAACAGTATTTGATGACAAAACTACCAGAAAACTCTCTGTTCTGAAAGATGTGTTGTGCATGTTCCTTCCATTCTAAGTGTGCATATGCCCACTGGAGATTTTTGCCTTAGTGGTATCTGTAGAGTTGGCTGTGCCCACACGCCGCGAACCTTCATTGTCTCAGTTCCTTCTTGCCAGCAACTCCAACAGAGGGGAGGAGGGTGGGTAACGGAATGGATATGAGCAACACATCTCGAAGAACAATGAAAGGTAGGTAACTGGTTTTTCTTTGAGTGCTTGCGCATGTCAAGTCCATTCTATGGGACTCCCAAGCAGTATCAACCGAGGTGGGCTCGCAGTTCACAGTTTAGCAGCTTGCAATGCTGCTCTTACCAAGCCAGTATTGTCCCTGGGCCTCCTGGGTAAGTGTGTAATGGAATGTCAAAGTGGTGGCCACCCTATAGATATCCTGGTTAGGCACTTGTGCTAGGAAAGAGGCTTACGAGCTCTGTGTCCTGGCTGAGTGAGAGGTGACAATTCTGGAGCTGGTACATGTGCCCGATCATAGCAGCAGTGAATGAAGGCAGTGATCCAAGAAGAAATTCTTTGAGTAGACAGTGAATGATGACCTTTCATCCTGTCGGCTATGCTGATGAACTACTGTGGCGACTTGCAAAATTGGCTTGGTCCTGTTAGTGCAAAAAGCAAGCACCCTCCTGACATCTAGAGAGTGTAACCTACCTGCCTCCTCCTCCAACTTATGCGGCTTTGGAAAAGAGGTAAGTAAATGTCCTGACCCATATGAAACTGAGAGACCACCTAGGACAGGACACCGCATAGGACAGTTCCAAGGTAAGCACCCTGATCTCAGAGATCTAGTGGGCAGATGTTATTGCAACCACATATGCAACCTGCCAGGAAAGGAGAAGAAGACAGTAGGAAGTCAGATGCTCAAAAGGGAGATCCCGTGAGCTGCAGCAGCATGTGATTCAGGTCCCACAGAAGGATAGGGTCCCTGATGGGTGGGTAGAGGTACTAGAGGCCCTCTAGGAACCTGACCCTCATGTCCTGGGTGAAAACAGACCTACCCTCGAGCAGCAGATAGAAAGCTGAGACAGCCATCAAGTGGACCTTGATAGATGAAAGGGAGAGGCCTTGGAACTTGAGATACAGAAGGTAGCCCAGGATTAACTGCAGTGAGGCCCATTCAGGTTGAATGCTTTTATGCAAGGTGCAAACAACAAACCGCTTCCATGTGGCCAGGTAGGTTGCTCTGGCGGAGGGCTTTTGTCTGAGCAACAGGACTTGTTGGACATCAGTCGAGCACTCCTGCCCCTCTGCATTTAACCATGCAGTAGCCAAGTCATCAGGTGCAGGCCACCAGGTTTAGATGCAGAAGACTGCCGTGCTTCTAGGCCAGCCTACATGGTAGTTATAACTGAGCAGCCACCAAGAGGTCCAGCAGCGTGCCAAACCACTCCAAGCTGATGCTATAAGGATCACCTTCGCCCTGTCCTGCTCCATCTTCGTGAGGATCCTGTCAATTAACAGCACTCGGTGTGGGAGCCAAGAGGGAGGGCTCCAATGGACCAAGTGCAGCCTCTGTGAGGGGGCCCCTGAGCGGACAGCCCACTCCTTCTGGATTCTAGGCTGGAAGTTCTCAGATTCTTCACTTGACTTTGTGATGGGTTTCCCCAAACACTTCAGACAATGGCTGTGGGGCTCACTAATCAGCATCGGCCCATGGCATGACGAACACGGTTTGAAGCCGGGAGAGCAGGGCATACCCTGCTCTGGGATGAAGTCCCAGCCAGAACTCTAACTATCTAACACTTCACTTAAAAAACAAGTTCCTAAGCTATATACAAAGACGACAGACAATGGGCTGCTGAGAAACTGATCATGCAATTGCAAGACATGGTGCTGCAACCAACCTTCACAAGTGGAAAGAAGGAACTAAGAGGGTACAGAGCTGGCAGTAGAGACTTGAATACCAGTGCATTCAAGGGGGCACCACAGCCAACCCTATGGATACCACTAAGGCAAAAATCTCTGACTGCACATGGGTGCACACACCCCTAGAATGGAATCAACATGAGCAAGCATTCACAGAAGAAACAACCATTAGAAAAGCCTACCTGTTCTCTGACTCCAGTTCATTCTTCCGTAGATTTGCATCATCTAGTAGGCTCTGTAACAAAGCAATCTTTTCATTGTCGGAACCTTCTTGGTTAAGCTTCAGCATTTTGTTCTCATGCTGAAGACGGATGAGTTTCTCCCTGGAAAAACAAAATAAAAACCGTTATAAAAATCTTATAGACTGCTACAAGGTGCAAATCATAGGAAGTGTGACTAACACAGACAGACAATTTTCTCTTCGCTAGTTTTAGAAATGGTTAGAGATGAAATAACAGTTACTTCACTTGAACCACCAAAATAGTAACACGTAATAGGATTACTGAATCTGTTTGGAACCTGATGTATTAGATGGAGATTAGGACATTTGCAGAAAACGACTGGTTGGGATTTGATTCGCTATTCATCAGCATATATATCACATCACAAATGCAGCTTTAAGACAAAAGAAATAAGGTAGATGGCATTCCTTGAGTACCTTATTACACAGTTCCATGCTCATGGAACAAGCCTATATATATTACTACAAAACTTTACATGCACTCGGTGCAGTTGCCAAGCGGAATGGGAGGACCGCAAGGTGGTAGTGGCTGGGACCCACTGTAAACTGCAAGAGGCATCTGAAGAACACTTGGAGTCAGGACTGGTGGCTGTAAATACATTTTATGGGACCGCGGGAAACTTGGCCACACCCATGATAAGTGGACATCCGGCTAACTAAAATCATGCCGGACCACAGATGTTGCCGGACCAGAGAGTGCCAGACGAGAGAGATTCAACCTGTAGTGCGAATCTTAGTGATAAACTTCAGAATATTGAAAAAGCTAATTGTGTGGATACGCACCATAAGGTCTATGGAGACAATAAGGATGTTTTAACTTACTTGATTTCAGGAGTAACGATTTCTGCTGCTAGACTGTCTGAAGACTCCTGGCTTCCCAGCGGCATCAATCCTGTTTCAGACAAAAAGAAAACAGAAAGTACAATAATTATTGTTCCAAAAGGCCATGGGTGAGTGTTATTCAACAGGATTACATTTTAAGAGAACATTTAAAACTATATGCTCCTTCTACATATATGAGAAATAATACAGAGTAGTTATGCTATAATAGGAAGGAAAGATGAACATAATTCCATTTTTGGACAGGTTTTCTGTTCCTATATTCCTCCATTTTGGACAAAGAATTTGTATAAGCTTTGGTTTATTCCTTGGTTTATGTGAAAATATGAATATTTGTGCACTATGGCATGTGGAATATAAATAAACATATATGTACTATTTGCACCAGATAAGTTTAAGAAAACTATATTAGGTCAATAATTCTAATTTTTCTGGAAATGAGGGAGATAAGTGAGTTGGCTTCTTACTGTCCTTACTTCAAAATCAAACCATTAAAAACTTTTTTTTAAAATATCACATTTTGGAAGAAACCAAGCATGGAAAATTTCAGCCAAAAGTTGACAGCTTCACAAAGTTCTGAACATCTAAAAGGGCATGTCTAAACTACATTCCTCTTTCGAAAGAGGTTTACAGGATCTTTCGAAAAAGGGGTTTTTTTCCCTAAAGAACCGCATCTAGATGGCAGTTTTGCTTTCAAAATACCCGTTTTCGAAAGAATGCACGGACGCCATTATGCAAATGAAGTGCAGGAAATTCAAATCCCAGCTACATTTGCAATTTCGATCTAATTTACATCCATCTTTTGAAAGAGGGATGTAGTCTAGATATAGCCAAAACGTGACAACAGCAGAAAAAGTTTTACAATCTCAAGCTAGTGGATATTACATCAGTCAACAATAAAACAAAGGCAAACCTGTCTAAGCTGTACCTATGAAACCTCCATGGACATTCTTTAGAAAAACGTAACTCCCCCATTACCTGAAGTGGTGAGCTGCCCTTCTTGTGCTTGTACGCATCGAAGCTCTTCAATAGTTTCTTTTAGGGAATCTCTTTCTGTTCTTAACCTCTGTACGATTGGAAGGATAATAAATATTAATCTCTGCTCTACAAATCCAACTTTTAATTCTAGGCACGTTGCCACTATGAATATTGTTGTCCACCCTTTAACAAACTAAGAGGTTTAACGTGCACTGCTAGAATGCCTAGCAAGGAATCCCAATTCATTCCACAGGCAGAATTTTAAGAAAGGAGCCACTAATAATTGTGGCTCTGTGTGAATCCTGTCTCTGAATATCAACACTTGTGGGGACACGACATCTGTGCCATGAACTTCCCGAAATTAAAGGAGAGCAATATCCCCGTCAGGGCCACTCACACTGTCCTTCCTCTCTCCTTGTGCAGGCTTTCCAGCTATCAAAAGATAGTGGGCCAACACCGTCAGGAAGGCAGGTAAGGAATGTGAATACGCAGAGCAAAACTACTACTGCTAAAATATCTTCTCTTTCCACTTCAAGGGCCTCTGCATCCTTCCAGTGGTGGAAGATTAGTGAGCAGCATAACCACTAGGAAAGCTAGTGGCATTGATCTTTAGATGAGCATTCGGTTGAGACTGAAACACGGACGAAAACTTGCTGCTTGCAGCTCAATCCAGGTCAGACTGAAGTAATGCTGACTGGAAGATAAAATCATCACACAGGGCAAGGGTAGTGTCTGTTCCTCTGAGCGTTTCTCATTGGTTGCTCAAATTTGCAACATCAGGAGACTGTTTAGATTGGTGGTAGGCTCAAAGGCCGCATGCGGCCTATCAATGTGTGGCCCACGAGTCATTTTGTTTACTGTTGTCCATGCACAGGGTTGCCAGATTCTGCTGGGTTTTGTCCATGTAATTTTTTTCCTACCTGTACTACAAAAGTGGCACACACGTAAAGCAAGGGCATGTGAAGGGAGGGGTTTGCACACAGCAGTGAGAGAGTTGTGTGCTCCCTCTGCATTGCTACTACAGCTCAATCGGCCAGCCCACAAATTCTAGGTACGCAAGCGCCGTGAGCAAAACTACCCTATCCCGGGAGACCGTCTGGGTTCCAACAATCTTGCCACCCACTGAGATGAAGGAGGCCACGCATGCGACCTGCTCCCTAGTCTAGGCTGCCCCTCACTGGTTTAGATTCCCAGCTTCATGATCAGGGAGCAGCAACACCCAGGGTGACATTTTATTTAACAGTGGCCTAAGACCCATCAGTCGCCTAACACGTTTTTGAAAGTATTAAGCCCTGTCTCCTCCAAGTGATAAGTGATATTTAAAAACATCAGACTAACTGGGTCAGTGAACACATTTTAAAAACACGTATTTTCCTTGCCAAGACACAGCACAAGATCCTCCAGCATAATTTCCCATTGGCCAGCGTCAATACCTGACAGCCCAGATTTAGATGAGTTTAAAAATACCGATGTGCTTCTCAGGGATCCAGTACAGACTGTCTGCCACCTCCATGTGGGAAGAAATTAAAGCTGGGGTTACCAAGTCCCTCTCAAATAGTAGGCCCAAATGGTCAATTAGATCACAGGATGGGAGCTATTCAGTGTCTCTGGCAGCAAAACAGATATCACTACAACAGAGATAGCACTGGCAACCCCATACTCCAGAACCGTGGACTCTGACACTGACAGCCCTGGATAGCTGCCCCCACTCCATACCAGAGTCACACGAGAAATCTCCCTCCTGGATTAGCAGTTGAAGCTAGTTGTACCAGTATGTCCTTGGAGCCAGGACAAAAGGTGGACTAGAGGATGGTCTAGGATAAAAATCCAAGCTGCAGTCTACCTCCGGAGAACTAGGATGTGAGTCAAGTCACCGAGAAATCCAGCAGAGTCTTCAATCTCCATCCATGTACAGAGTTAATGTTGGCGAGCAGCTCTTCACAACTGATCTTGATCAATAAACTCCACCATGCCTGGTGCATTTGGGGGTCTTGGCTACTTTGGCAAGCAGTTCTCTGTCACACCTTCTGAGGTCAGTTAGGGCCTCTACTCTTTTTATGTCCTCTAATGAGTGGCTCCAATTGAGACTGCTTTCCAAAAGATTGCAAAAGTTCACAGTGCATGCACTTTGATCCCACAAATAGGACTATATAGAAGCTCCATTGAAGATTTTTTACTTTAAAAGACCACTTCTGAGTTTAACTCCAGAGGAATATTCTGGAAGCTTGAAACCCAGTTGAAAATTAAATACACTTTACAATGACATCTGAGATTTTGGAATCTTCCTCTGCTGTCTGTTCAAATAAAAAACTTGTGACACTGTTCCCATAAGGGATTTACGTAGGAGATTAGATAAACACAATACGGGAAGGGAAGTAGGAAAAGATAGTGAGAAGCAGAGAGATATTGGCTCTTCATTTTTAAAATCGACTGTACACATTTTCATAGCTACTTTAAAATCAGAATATCGGTTTATCAAATTCCATAATTATTACATTTATACAATATTTACCTAGGCAAGACAATTTAATGTGAATAAAGAAATATAACTTGGCTAAACAGATAATTTGGATAGCATATCCAGGGTAATAATGATATAAATTTCTTTCTACCACCAGAAAAAAAAAAAGCAACATTTAAACACTTACATCTTTTTCTTTCTGGAGGCTGTCTACTTTTTCTTTCAGCAATTTGTATTCAAATTCTAATTTATCTGCTTTCTTTGATTCTTCAGATAATCTATTTTGTAATTCAACTACCTGCAAGACAAAGACGAATGTATTTGTCTATCAGTGATGAAACATAAATATGCATGAAATAAAGTAATTAATTATCTTGCAATATGAGATGAGTGTTAAAATAAATGGAAAATTCATCTCCAGCACATGCTAAATTGTTTGTTCACCTATTGTATCAATCATCAATATCACTGAAAGGATTAGAAGTGCAAGTAAAATCTAAGAAAGCAAAGTTGTGAAGATGCAAGCTGTTCTCAGTTTACCAACTATGCAGCTACTTACACCTGAAAGTGAAAATTAAAATTTCTACATAACAAATGAATCACCAGAACTGTAGAATTTAATGGATCAGAGAGATGAGGAAATAGATAATGGCCCTTTTCCTTCCTCAAGTGTGGGGAAGAATGTGTGTGTGTGTAAAATCCATAGAGAAAAATCAGAGGTGCATTCTCCTACTTCTCCTGTCTGTTTTCTAAGCATCACTTTGAGAAGTCAAGCCCAAGCTTATGAGAACAGGTATTTTTTTATTTATAAATCTGTTTCATCATGAGTAGTCCTGTGGCACCTTAGACACTAACAAAAATATATAGAAAACAACAAATAGTATGGTAGCACTGTACAGACTAAGTCGGCTACCCCTCTGAAGGTTTTAAAAATATATAGATTAGTATCGTGACCTTTCATGGGCAGAGTCCACTTCTTCAGATGAGATGATCTGGAGATTCAAGATCATCTCATCTGAGGAAGTGGGTTTTGTCCACGAAAACTCATGATATGCAGGTACCCCAGGACTACTCGCTGTTTTTAAAGTTACAGACTCAGGAATGATAACCAAACCCACAGGAACTAAAGTATTTTTGATTATTTAATAAGAGGAAGTAATCAAGCCTTCCAGATCCAGTCAACATTCCCGTGGCAACTGCCATGCAGAAGATCAATGACAAGCTATTCGCAACTAGAAGACGGATAAAAATGGATAAAGCTTTCTGAATGGATCAGTGGACACACACGTCATGAAAAACAATTAGCAAAAAAGTTGCCCACTCAAAGTTTTATACCCCCTACTAACAAAGGCTCAGATCTAAGGATGGAATCAATAATCTACTATATATTTGAGAGAGTTTGTCTGTCTGTTTGATCAAGAACTCCTCCTAAATGGTAAGAACTAAGATCACTAAATTTGCTCTATGGCTTCCTCTTATCATAACTTAAAGCAAGGTCAGGGTTTGGTTGTGTCAGGACAATAGGATGTGCTTGGAATGGGATTGCTTCTCATAAAACTATATGCAAAAGAGACAATCACCAAGCAAGTGAAAGGGGCTGGCGGGCAGGCTGGCAGGGGGTGGACACACTCCCATTCCAGGAGTCTCCCAGCCCCAAGACTCCAACCTACCAGGTGCCCTTTAACGAGGGCAGGGTGGCTGAAGCTTCTCCCTCCCCCAATTTGTACAGGAACATTGCTGGCTGTTTCCCCTCATCAGGGAGTGAGCGGAAAGTGCCCAGTTAGCTGCACTCCTCACTCTGGCTGGGGAGTGCAGTGAGCAGACGAACTGGGACATGCACTCCTTCCCATGGCTATACCCACTGCAGCTGCAGCAGTCATAGAAAGGCGCTTCTCACCTGGCCCCTCGCTGCGGCAGTGAGGGAGGGCTCTCTCCCCAGGGCAGCCTGCACACCTCAGGACTGGCGGGAGAAGAGATGGAGTCTGAGCAGAGCACAAACTGGTGCAACTGCTACTGGAATACTGTGTTCAGCTCTGGTGTCTGCACTTCAACAATGCAGTTAAAGAACTGGAGGTTTCAGACAGCCATGACAATGATGAAAGGGTTGGGAAACATGCCTTAGAGAGAGAGATCGAGCGAGCTCCTTTACTCTATTTACCTTATCAAAGATAAGCTTAAAGGAGGACTTGAGCACTGTCTACAAATACCAACATGTGAGATAGAAATTTAACAACAGGATATCTGATGTGGTAGGCAAAAGTATAACAAGAGCCAACATTTTGAAGTTGAAGCTAGATAAATTCAGACTAGAAATAAGGTGCACATTTTACTGGACCAATTTACGGGGGGTTATGACGGATTCCGCAACAACAG
This sequence comes from Pelochelys cantorii, assembly GCA_032595735.1. NCBI lineage: Eukaryota > Metazoa > Chordata > Testudines > Trionychidae > Pelochelys > Pelochelys cantorii. Next base: position 127,769,641 of record CM064330.1, read on the forward strand.
AACATTTTTAAGCAAGCCTGGATATTTTGCTAGAATATTTGCTCCAGTTTAACCACAACTATTGGACTCGAAACAGGAATTAATCCAGGTAGATTCTTTGTTCTACAAATGATCACAGTGGTGCCTTTTGACCTTAAAAAACTGAGTCTATGTATTTTGTTTATTCAAGAGAGAGAGCTCTTATTGAGTTTTTTCCTACTGGGTTAGTGAAATGATACCAGCGCTATATAATGAGTTATGTGACCTAGGGAAGAGGGATATTTACAATACAGAAGATCCTTTATGCAGATGATGAACAAGTTCTTTAATGAACTCATAAACGAGTTCTTGAAGTATTACCCAAATTACCATTCACAGAAAAGGCTAAGAAATCAACAAATTAATTGCAATAACTATGTCTGTTCTCACCTGTCTCTTGTATGTTTCCAGCTGGCTACGCGCTGCATTGGCTTTCCTTAATTCTTCCTCCAAGCTTACAGTGTTTTGCATGTACATAGTATTCTTCTCCTCTAAGAGTTTCACTTGCCGCCGCAGATCGCCAAGATCTTCAAGTTTCTTTTTGTACGACTCTACCTGGCTTTCTAACTTGGCCACTTTATCAGAGGAATGCCTGGATGATAATAAAGATGGAGAAGCTGCATCAAATGTGTTCAGATTGAAAGCTTTGGAGCATGACCATCTTTTTGTTCTTTGTACAGTGCCTGGTCCATGGCCAGAACTCCTAGGACTACGATAATACAAACACTATAGAATTATAGTCACAATGAGAACACAGTATGTGCTCTTCAGTCTCTTCAGTGTTAAACTCAATACAGAAATGGTTCCCAGACACAGTAATGGTTGCAATAACGTAGTTTACCTGAGTACATCCATCTCATCCTTCAAAGACTGAGCCTCTTCTGCTAAAGTGGTTAGCTCTTCATTTTGCTGTCGCAATTCTGCAATTTCTTTTTCTAGTTCTTCACAACGTATTCGATAATCATCTTTGGCTGCCTCTAGCCTACAGAATTGAAATACACCAGTAGGTAAGAAAGGGGAAAGCCAATGTACATCATCATGCTGCCAGTTTCTCTTACATTTTTAAGGATGTGGTGATAGCTCCAGATTTATGGGTAAACATGCTTCCAAGTCAATGTCATCATTGACTCTGCATGGCAATGTAACAAGGAGATGGATGCTTTCCATCATAGTTTTATTTGAAAGGAAGAGAAATCCTAAGGCTTTTACTGTGCTACTGAAAATCTTTGCTAAAATGCTCCTCTGGGAACCTCTGCAGCACAAAAATATTATCTTTTCTGGAGTACAAAAATTATTGCCTTAACCCTTGTTTTACCCCAGTGTAAGCAGGATTATGTACAATGGTCAACATTTTCCAAATGCAGGTGCCTTAAACAATATAGTCTCTCCATATTTGGGCAGCCAGATAAGCAACAAGCTATCTTTAATGGAAGCTGTGGATGTTCAGTACCTCCAAAAAATCCCATGTTGGCCAACATACAAAATGTGCAGAACAAACAACAGAGCCTTGGTCCTAAGAAATTATAATAGAATACAACAGAAGCAGGGTCTGCTCATGAACAGTTTCAACACTTAACGTAAAAGATGTTTGCTCAGGTTTCTGCAGGAGACAGAGGTTGCACAGTGTAGATGTTTGCTCAGGTTTCTGCAGGAGACAGAGGTTGCACAGTGTAGGATAAATACAAAATTAAAGAATTAGAGTTATCTTAAATCTGGTTAAGAAAAATGTGCTGTAAAGAAAGGCCCTGACTAGGAAGTAGAAGGAAGGCCTTGAAACTAAGTTATAAGTCAGAAGGAATAAAGCAAGGAGGGCATCTGGTTTAAGGAAAAACTAATGAGATAAAAGGAAGTTTCTGAAAAAGGCCCCTGACCAATAGGGGTGATTATACATGGGTTAAAATAAAACAAAGAGAATCTGACTTCAAATGAGACAAGGCCCTTCTCCAACCCGCGCAGCGCTGGTAAAGCCTAGGTGAACCCAGGTGCAACGGGAAAACCGTTGGACAGCAAGAGGAAGGGGAGGAAAAGCCTTGGGTAGAAAGGAAGAGGTAAATCTTATCTGGAAGAAGACTGGAAATGAGGGTGAACTCTCTCAATCTAGTTGTTACACTGAAGTCAGTAATGGCAGTGACATAGCTTGTTTGTGAAAGGGTATAAAGTTACTCTTAAAGGATTCATTGCTTATACCTGCCTGAACATGTTGGAAGTGACCCATATGGGCCTAAGCACTTTAGCTCATTTGTAAGTATCCTGATCAAATGTTTATAAAGTTTGTTACTGTTTGGATATAGCAAATTGTTTATTATTTAGGCTTTTTAGGCATGTTTAGAAGCAATCATATAAATACCATTTGTCCTTTGTATTTAATATGGGAATTTATGGTTAAATTAGTGTTTGGTGGTTTCCCATATTACTATTAATAATTTCAAATATTAATAATTCCAGCACATGATAAATACTAACAGAAGCTGTACCAAGTGCAGAAGGCGATGTGAAAGCAGGGACGGAATGATGAGAATACTCAAGAGATATTTTGGAGAAGCATCCTGTATGGGGAGAGTGATACGACAAAGGCAAGGCAAAGCTATACAGAGTCTTGGAAGTGAGGAAGAGCATGGATTTGCTATAAATGGAGAATGAAAGCCAGTAAAGGGAGCTAAGAAGGGGATGGGCAGGAAAGAGAGTCACAGCAGCAGTTAATTTAATGACATCCATGAGAAAAAGATTACAAGAGCTGAGACAAGACAGTCAGTGGGAGGGGCAAGAGAAAAAAATCAACAACATAAAGGTTGCAGGGCTGATAGACCAAGAAAACTGATGATGTCATGGACAAGAGGAGGAGACATTTTGGGTGGGAAGAGAACAAATTTAGACAGGATACCATGAATTCAACCTGGGTACATCAGGAACCAGTTAGATTGTACCCACTTTAATCTGGTCTACTGGAGTTTGCAGTAATAATGCGTCACGCAGGCATGAGAATTAGATTTGAAAGAGATAATGTAGAGAGTGGAGTAACGGGACACTAAAGGCAGAGTCCTGGAGGATAACTGGACTTGCGTCAAAGGAACAGTTCCCAGGAAACACACTCTTTCAGAACAGGTCAATATGCTAAAAGGGGAACTAGTGGGGCCGGACTACAGAAACCTGAGCAGAAGTGTGCGGAGGAGAATGAACTGATGCACTGATGATGTCAAAGGATGTGAGGAAGTTGAAAGAGAAAAAGGGAAGACGCTAAACAACGTAATCAGGAAGCGGTCACAAGGGAATGTGGTACATAACATTTCAGCAGAATAGACAGTCATATCCAGATTTAAGCGAGTCAAAGTATTAATTAACAGGAACATGCAGTGCTTTTTTTGTGATTGTACTGCCCAGTACACAGTACCGGCACCTCCAGACGGAGTACTAGTACCTCCAGTCAGAGCTCAACAACTTTTCCCCTGGCGTACTGGAATTTTTTTTTTTAACACAAAAAAAGCACTGGGAACATGTATATGCTAATCATATGCAGTGTAGATCTAAGGAGGGGAAAGGACACTATTGAGGTAATAGATAAGATATAGAAAATTTTGTTCAGGCTATTGGAAAATGAGCACAGATGAAAAGGAGCCAAAAGCAGGGACAGCGGCTAAGAGAGATGAAGCAGTGGAAAGAGACTGGATCACAGACACTGGTTCTGAGGTAAGAAAACAATAGAAAAAAGACTTCCAAATCAGAGATGGGGCAAAGGAAGAGGGGTTCTGTGGCCTGCATAGTGCAGGTGGTCAGACTAGATGATCATAATGGTCCCTTCTGACCTTAAAGTCTATGAGGAGTGGCACGAGAGAGAAAATAAGAGAGAGGGTTGTTAATTTTGCCCTTTACTGAAAGTGGTATAATATTGAGCAGAGATGGTAGAAGCAGAGGAAGGGGACAGAGTAGGAGGGGTCTCGTAGTAAAACGTGGTGAAAAGTCGCCAGGTGTCAGATGCACAGAACTAGAAGAGGGATGAGAAAGAATTATTTGGTAAGGAACGAAGCAGGGCTGAGACAGGAAAGAACAAACTGATAGTGGAGTAAATACAAATGCAAGTGAGCTCTCCCGGGGACCTCTTTTATCGCTGAGTAAATTAATTTTTTTTTCAAACTTAGAGGAAACATTGTATTATTATGGACTCCGTCCATAACAAACTTCTCCAACCGGGAATTTTTTGGCTTTGAGATAACCTTGTCCCAGAACTGTGGTTAGAAGAAAGTATATATATTTCATACTCATTGAGCTAAAAAAGTGGCTGAAGGGATCACATGCACATTTTTAAATTACTACTTTGGGCAGAGAGCGAGCCTGGGAAATTTCAGCCTAAAAAAGCAAATGTTTATAAAGGCTGGGCTTTAGACAGGTCCTAATGGAAACTCATTTGTAAACTTAATGACAGTGGTCTTTATGGGCACCCACTATAATTCATCATAACTGCCAAGGGGAAAAAAAGTTTATTAGCTAAAAAAATCTGCATTCTGAAACTTTTAATAAGGTGTCTGTCAGTTTGAAATGAAATTTACCAATCATGGAGCTCTTTACCTAAATGTTTCCTCCTGGAGCTGTTCTAACTGTGTCTGAAGCTGCAGATGCCTACGTCCTGCAGGGCTGTTGGGATCTTCTATCGAATCAGACTGGTTCAAACGTTCCATCAGGATCTGGTTCTCAGCTAGTAAACTACTTTTCTCCTCTTGAAGTGCTGCCACCTATTACAATGTGCAAAAATGGAACAATGGAATTGTCAACTTAAAAACTTGCGTGCAAGTGTCGGAGCTAGTATTACCCATAACTAGGGATACATGAATTCTTAGTAAACTTATTTGTGATCAGTGTGTCTTAGCCTTAACAACCCAAGACAATGCAACAATAAGGCATAACATAGCTTTTTATTTTTAAAAATATACGTTAGTGTTTTTAACTGTATTGATCAGAGCCATCTAAAACCAAACACAATCTAGCCAGTTATCAAACAATAGACTTTAATGCATTAAAGTCTTAATCTACCTTCCAACCAAAATTCTAGTATCTTACAATAAAATCTTAAAGAACAGCTATACTCTGAAATGCGACTGATAAAATGGCATTTCTGAGTACCGGCTTTATTTTCTTCATGTCTTCCAGACCAGGTTTGATCAATTTACTCAAAATAGGTGACCTCTCTAAGATGTGTTCTACACACAAGTTTTGCATTGTTGTAACTATTTTGGTAAAGGGACATGACTTCCCCTCCCCCCCCACTAAATAGTTATACTTGTACAACCCCTAATGCAGATACAGTAATACCAGTATCACAGATTCCCTTCCTCTGTGAGAATGGCTGTACTAATATAAAGCACCGTTATACAGCCATCAGATTCAGAAGGATTGTACTACTTTAACTAAACTGGTTTAGTTAAAGAAGTAAAATTTCTGAGTATAGTTTTTAAAAAAAGACCAGTCTCCGAACTACTTCCTTTCTTCTGCTGCCTTAAAATCACCATACCCTTTCCTCAGCCTCACACTACGATTTCCGTAAGTTTATTGAGCACATATAATAAACTGCCTACCTGCATATCTAATTCATGGCACCTCTGAGCAATTTCTTCTTTTGTTGCTAAGGCTTCATTTAACTCTTCTGTAGTTTTCTTCAACTATGTAAAATCAATAAAAACACTTTTATGTTCATAACAACACTACTATCATACCTTTAAACCTTTGTAACCATAAAGGATGTTGAATTAAATCACCACTATAAAGTCTGTTTTACATGCTAATATCCTACTGATTTTGAAAAAAGTTATTGACTATTCTATTTTTATAAGACGACAAAGGGGCACCTATTAACATTAAAAAGCTCAGACAATTCATGTGAGACAGATAAACATAGCTGAAGGCAATGCTTTGTTCCTAAACAAAGCATTAAGGCAAGCATTTTCCTTCTACATGCTGCACTCAAGAACCCACACAACCTGAATGTTGGAAAGCATACCACCTCTGTACATTTAAAAAATTGTCAACACCACTTTTCTTTACAGATGCAGAGTGAATAGTTTCAGTTTTAACTATTTTTGCAAATACACAAAGGATGGGGAAATGGATTACAAGGAATAGACAATTAAGGTAAAACCTGTCTAGCTTCTGGGTACTAATTTTGCTGCACAAAGGGGAAACAATTGCTGGAGTAGAGAAAACATCTAAATCTGAATAACATCATTTAATATGCACAATGTTTGCATGTATTTAGTTATGACTCTAAGGATTTCATAACAATTGAAATATTTTTGGCTGAAAAGTGCCTCTAGGATTGTAAAATTAAGTAAATGAAAAGACAGTAAGTTTGAGAAGCAAAGACAAAGATACTGTGTATTTTTGGCATAAATGCGAGGCATTCTTAGAAGCCTTACAAAGGACTCCCACTTCTCCCAAAGATCTAGCCTACTGTAGAAAAGAACATCCTTTTCATTTTTTAGAGTTATAAGAAACAGCTAACATACAAAAAAACCTCAATTTCTTATACAGTATGTACTGCCATACAGATAACCTATGACATAACAATTCAGTAAACACGGTAACATACTCAAGATTATACCTCTACCATTTTAGGGATGTGGCTGAGGCTGTAGTAACACTACATAAGAGAAAGAATTTGCTCTCAAAATCCATACATGATAACCCATGAACATTTGGTCCAGCATTTTTCACAAATACTACAGCCATTTTGTAATTTTCCCAAAATTTCTCAAGGTGGGAAATTCACAACAGTTCCCAGAATTTCTGTAAGGCTATTTGAGCCTGATCTAGACCACTAAAGCCAGGACAAAAAAGTTTTGTCTACAGCTAATAAATGTTACTAATTCTATTTAGTTTCTTCCTGATTACCCTGTGACTTGTGAAGTCTTCACATTTTGCTATATCAGAAATAATGTCAATTTTGTGCAGGATAGCTCCAAAATATTCATAATGCTTACAATGAATCTTATTTTCCAAAGAAATATTTTTGTTCTGAATGTGTACTGTGAACAATCACATTCAGAATTATATGTTCAAATGTTTTTTTATTTACTTATTTGTTTCAACAGACCACTGATGGACATAAGCCACGATAAAGATATGTAATTGCAACTTTTGATTAACTGACTTTCTTTTTTAAAAAATGGTGCTTAAACAAAGAACAAACATTACATTTAAACTTTGTGCTGTTCCTTTGTTTGAATTGTCCCAAAAGATTTTCAAAAAAGAGAAGATGATGAAGCAGCCTGTTTACAACATACTATATACCAGACTGACTGCACACCGACTTCCTATGATTAAAGAAAAAGAAACATCTGGTCTTAGGTACCTGACGATCAAGGTCAACGTAAGCATCATTTCCAACAGAGACTGGAGATTCTTTACTCATCAACTGCAATTAGATTACACTGGATTAGAAAAAGCAAAAGATTTATTTGTATATTAAAAACTAAGTTTTCATTTAAAAAAAAAAACCAGGTCAACCTTAAATTTAAGAAAGGCTTGTTGTGCCAGTAAGACCTTAAGTGTTGACTTCACATTTTTATGTATGGTATACAGAGAATTACAAATCTTCAGGACTCAAACAATAGAAGATATTTTTCGTATTCCTTTAACTGGAATATTTCCCTATGTAAAAGAATGCCTGCCTACAATCCATCATGAAAGGCTAGGATGCTTTTTGCAGAATACTGGCAGCAATAAAGATCTGCTCTGGAAATTTCACTCTCGGGCCATGTCTTCACTAGGCGATACTGTCGTGATCGATTTTCCAAAATTCCATTTAGCCGGTCTAATAAAGACCCACTAAATCAAATTCAGAGAGTGCCCCAGTAGTGCCGGTATTCCTGTTCCTCACAAGGAGTAAAGGAAGCTGACAGGAGCATTTGCTCCCGCCATCCTCCTGCTATGGAGACTGCACAGAAACTCAAATTAAAGTACATTGACTCCAGCTAAATAATTAATGTAGTTGGAGTTGTGTATCTTAATTCGACCTTTCCACATAGTGAAGATATGGCCTAACAGTGATTCTCAACCTTCTTCATACTTTGAACACATGTAACACCAACACAAAAAAATCTGGGGTCCCTACTCAAGAGCAAATCATATCTTTCTTAGTTACAGCTTTCTAGGGAGGCTCCAGATTGGCTGGAATGCTTCTCTAAAGGAAAAATAATTAGCATATAAAAAAATCCTCTTTCTGGATGCATGTCCAATCTGTTACAATATCAAAATGACTAGAGAGGCCTTCAAACATTAAAAAAGTACACACAGAAATTCCCAGACTGAAACCAAACCAAACCCCACTATGTTAAGACAGAAATTAAGCTTGAGTACATACTAGTAATATACAGATTAAAAAATTAGTTATGTTGTAATTAACCCAAAAACAAATACTACAGGTTTGTACGGCTTGTTTTGGGGACTATTATAACATACCCATTTCTGGTTTGTTTCTAATATTATGTGAATAATAGGTATTAGAAATGAAGACGACTAACCAATCAAACCAGACATCTAACCAATCCTGATTCCAGTGCAAGAATGTTCCCTTCAGCATAATTCCTCAAGCTTCATCCAGCCTGGGGTTAAAAATCTCTGAACAGAACCCATTTCCACTACATTCCTATGGATGGCCATCCTGTAGTTATCCAACTCGTCATAATTTCTTCTGCTATTTAGCACATTTGCTTAAATGTCATCCCTTAACTTCTGGTTACATCACAATGTGCAGTAACAAATCATTCCCCATCCTCCAGCATTCAATGCCATTCAAATATTTGTACACTTTTGCACTCCCACCCTCTGTCATGTAGCCAACCTATACATATTTAGGCATAGCTAATGTTCTCTCCAAAGCCCCTGACCATTTTGTTGCTCTTCACTAAATTTCTTCCAATTTATCTACAAGTTTCCGGTGAGAAGCTGCTCAGAAACAAAATATTGCATCTATAAAGCCCAAATTCTTATGAAGAGAGACTATCAAGTCCTTGCTCTGTCTTTTGGTATTTCTGCAAAGCCAAGTTAGTGGCTCTTTTCATTACCACAAACTATAGTGTTGGAATTTATATCTAATATAGTGCCTTGGTTTTTAAGTTGAATATCATTTTATAGTCTCCTTACACTATTTCTAACCTTGCTAGGCCCCTTGAACTTCTTTCTCCTCAGAAGATTGAAACCAACACTGACCCCTGTGGGGCTCACTCAGCCATCTCCTCTCCACAGGTATAACCTATCTTAACCTTTGAACAGACCAGCCATTAGTTTCTAGTCCCACATGACAGCATCCCAAACCAAGCCAACTGGATTGTTATCAGACTTCACAAGATGCTATATAAAATGCTTTACTACGAATTCTAGAATCAGAGCTTTAATTTCAACCCACCATTCATGATTCAGCCTCAAGAAATCTCTAATATCCCCGCCCCAAAATTAACCTATTATTTGGTAAATGAGAGATATCAAATCCCTGATCTTAAAAGCACAGGCGAAGCAATCTGGGCTACAAGTTAATTTTATCAAGTTTATATTTTTATAGAAAATAACTGGCACTCTCTTTATTACTCTAATTATACCTATTTTATGCCCACCACTATGGCAAGTAGCATTACAAAAATAAATATATAGCGCCATGTTAGCTGTATTTTATTAAAACCCTTACCCAATTTTAACTGGTTTCCTCATACGGGCTGAATATGAGTGTTGTCATGGATACAAGCTTGGTAACTAAGGTTATCATGTGATCGACATGCATGAATATCCCAGAAACACGCACTTGATCCTTGTTTATCATACACGACTTACTCTTTTTCTTTTATTCTATAAACGTAATTTGCAGCATGTTTTATGATGTCATAACATGAAGATGTTTGATTCTGCTGTTGCATTATATATAAGTTGCGCACACAGTTTGTTTCCTTTGTCAGACTAAGATCTCTGTTTTATGGAGATTTATTTTCAAGAGATCCAATGGTATATCTAACATCTTCTACAGCTTCTAACACGGCATGACTTTTGACATTTTCAGCCATCACTGATTATTCCATACAGCAGCCTCTATAGTTTTTACTGAAGACAAAATGAAACTTGAAAACAATGAGGCTGAAACACAGGAAAACTGAAATTTGCTATGTCTGTGAAAACAACATTTTTTAGATCAGTCCAACAACTTTCCTGCTGTGCAATCTCAGACAGATTTGAAACTGCCTCAAGTACTCTGCAATACAGGGCATGGCTGTTTTGATGGTCTGATGGGCATGCATACTGAAAGGGAAAAGGAATTTGTTATGAAGTCTCTTAAGTTCAGTTATTAGAAATGAAGGTTTTTCCTATTTATTGGTAAAGAACTCTCAACCTTCCAAATGACTAATTCTATGAGGCTTGGGAAAAGAACAGCATAATTTGCCATATACATTATGAGAGCAGAAGCAATAGCAAAGCTGTATTGTTACGGAAACAGATTTCATGGAAAACGTTAATTTTTTGTTTGCCATGAAAAGAAAATCTGTATAAAATGTGAAATTGAAAACTTTATAATAAATTTTTCATTGCTTTGAAAACCATATACTTAGGCCCCCATCGTGCAAATCTATGCGTTTAGTACAACTATGAATGTGCATAAATGTCTTCAGGAGCCTTAGAATTTAAATGGTTGATATACAGGATTTCAGCTCTACTGAAATGAACAGACTATCAAGGCACTGTTTGGTTTAAATGGGATTTATAAGATGTTTGAAATGTTTCAGAATCTGCCTGAAGAAACAAAGAATTTCCATTTATTTTTAAGCTTGGGATTTTACTTAAAAATTCTGATGATCAAAGTATACAGTTGTTCAAAAGCACAGGAAATTCAAATAAAATAAATATTCATTTAAATTCATTTTCTAGTGTGAAATTTTACATGTAAAATTAACTGTGAAATATGCCATGATTTTGTTGTGAAAAAAATACCACCTTCAGGATAAGTTATTATAGGTGACAGATGGCCATTTATGTTGTGCTATGAAACACGCTTCCAGAACTAGTATTACTAATTATATATAAATTAAGAAAACATCATCTATAAGCATTTGCATATATTTAACCTATCCGGGAAAAAACCAGACTATGCAATACAGTAGAAAGATTTAATTAACAAGTCCTTATATGTTATGAATACTTAACACAGTCTCACTGTATGGAAAGTATTTTGTAATGCTTAAGATGATGTAGGTATGGAACACCTACATTTCTCACCTGTCTACATGGCTACCATATCAGCACTTTATTTTGATAACTCCTCCACATATCCAAGTCACTCAAATCCCTCTGCAAAGGTCTGCTCCAAGCAGTCCACCAGACTATGAAAAAATTCTGAATGTCCTGGATCAAAGGAACCCTTATACCTTTGAACTTTCTAGGACCCATGGAGGCTACCTGCTATGAGGCACAATATGAACACAATTCTGTGGCACTAACTCTTTATCTTTGGAAGTCCATTGCCCATCCAGCTCTGCAAAGAAGTCTTCAAGGAGCTATATTTTTCTCCAAAGATGAAGAGTGCAGCTCTAAAGGTTTTCCTGGGATCTGAACTCTTTATTCTCAGAAGGATCTGAAATTTTTGAATAAGCACCTCAGAACTCTCCATTAGGTTCTGAATTTTTTAGTCGTCTAAGCTCTTTGAATGACAGAGTCAAGCTGCTCCTATCTAGAGAATTACTTGGAAAGGGGCTCTTTTGATCAAGTAAGTTTCAAAGGCTCCACCAATGGAGAGCCCTCAGCCTATGGTGTCACCTATTTTTCAGCATAGTCCACAAATTCTTAACAAGCTTCATAGCCACTGGATAAATGCTCCATTGACCCATTAAACAATGGGCAAGGTTATTAACATAGGTATTTTATTAGATTAGGAACCACATCTCCTGAGTATCTACTTATTTTTTGTCCACTATAGCAGAGTGGAAAGTGCTACTAAAAACTGGGGACCAATAAGAGACAGATATAAAAAATCGTATCAAAACAAATGGGGGGTGTGCAGAAAGAAGGGGAGACATATGCACAAAAACTACCAAAAAACATAAGCCAGGAAACTAGAAACTGACTCCCGGACAGCACTGGCTTAGGGGAGGACAGGGAATGAAAGATTTTTTTATCTTCATTTTCAGAAAGCTCGATCTGAGAAGCAAGTGTGGCCTTTCTGCACTTTTCATAGTTATGCAAACAAATCTCTAAGGAGGTCTCATGTTACTAAAATGATAACATTTTACAAAATATACTACAGTACATTTATTGACTACTACGAAGTCAGGTTCAGCAATAATTAAAACTAGGCTACAGCTAATGAAACAAAGTAGATTTTGCAATGCATTTTCCTCTTTATTGTATTTGTTCACTTACTTGCCCTTTTACAAAATTCAATAATTCAGGGAGTCTCCCAGTTACCAGATGCAAATGAATGACGTGCTACAGTACTTGTTTTGCTACTTACACAACAAAGTATGGTGTGTTTTTAGGAGCCATAGGTAAGGAAAGGTAAAGGAAGGGAAGCCCAGTATCAATATCTAGAAGTTTAATCTTCTAGACTTAAAGAAAAGTGGAAATTTGCCTGAATTCTATTACCTAAATATAGTTTGATTTGCAAATATTTGTTTTCCCTAAACAAAAGAGGAAAACATTCCTTGTTCTACCTTTATAAATGTTAAATTCCACACCCCGTTTATTAATTACTTCTTCCTACTGAAGTTAGCAAAACTGAGAAAGTATATCCTGGTACTGAAATGAAATGCTGAATTGTTACATCTTACGGACACTTCACCATACCTCCTGTATCGCTGTCATGACAACATGTTGGACAGATTCCTCCATCATCATGATGGTCTGGATGTATTCTGAAAGCAAACAACATTCTGGCATGTTATTATTACACTTACTGTTAAGGCAGAAATACAGAACAAAGGGGTAAAAAGCCACCTCTCGCCTGCAAACTGCGCAGGTGCCATGCATGGAATTTGTGCCCAGTCAGTGGCCAGACCAGACTCCATCCCAGTAAATCCAGTAGCACAATAACAGAAAGGCATACTTTCAAGCCCTGTGGCAAGGCTCAGTAAGATATTTCTGAAGGCTCATGTGTACATACGTATGGTGGCAGGCCAAGTGAATGATAGAGACATTTTTCAAAAACTGTCATTTCAAGATCAAGGAACGTGCCAAGTACTCAGTTGCAACACAAACAAGGTTGCAGGCCATTTGCAGTATCAAAGCCTGCAAATTATGGACAAGAACAGGGATAATGCAGTTATTCTTTTGTAAGTGCATCATGTCTGGATACACATCTTCCTTTCTGTGCTCTTGCCAAGGGCTGGAGTAGCTGTGGAAAGGTTGTAAATTAAGGGGGCAATCCAATAACCACTATTGTCCTGACTGATGCTGGCAATGGGCAACTGTAGTAAAATGACCAACAGTTGGGTCAAAATAATAATTTTTATCTTTAAAAGCCCACTAAAGAATTCCCATTGGAACTATCTGTTTTCCAGTTGCAGCTCCCTTTTTTCCCCTGAGCTATTCAGACAGGAAGACAAGGAGATGATACAAGAACAGGTCCTGCCCTTTCGGGATTTTCATCCTACCTTTCAATAGTAACTTATTGTGTACCCTGTGTATCTGGTGAGAGACCCTCTTCTTGTCTTTGTGCATTACCCTCAATCTATGCCCTCTGCTTTTTCTCTTCCTGGATCTCATATTTGTAAATTCTGATAGCAGCTGATTTTACAGCAAAAGGCTGCATTCCTGTACCTATGAACTTGTAATTAAACCAGATAAGAATCTGCAACTGAGCCTTCCCATAATAATTAATAATTAAAAGCTGGGTTCAATAATTTTCATAGGTGGAGCCATTTTTCATTTCTATTCCTGGAACCAAAAGGAAAGCCATCCTTCATAAGCATACAAGAACCAGGTCCCCAGTTCCAGATTGCAAACTCAGGGAAACTGGTAATGCGATGGTAGCTATCATCAATGAGACAAAACAAAGTCATGACCCACAGGAGAATAAATCGTGCCTCTGACAACAATGCCAGAAACACCATTTTCCCCACCTCATTTACGCACCAACTCTGACTTCCATTAATGACGCATAATGCACATTCAAAATTGATTACCTTGCTTCTGCTCACAATTCACAGCACATCCCAAAATGAGCTGCAGCATTCTTCCAAGCTCCGCAACATCCGAGTGCTCTCCAATTAGGTTAACATCAGGAAGGGTGAAGTCATTAATCTGCTGCCCTAAAATCTGCACAAAAACACAACATATATACATAGCAACTCAGGTAGGTAAGGCAAGAAGCCAGTAGAAAGAGCTCACGTTCTTATCTTTGGCACAGTTTTCAAACCCGACTTTGAATCTCAATTTAAATAAATTGGATAACCTCTGCCCACTTACCTTTGGACAGGACCCTATAATGCAAATTCCACCCACATAATTTGATGTAACCAGCATTTCAGAAAGTCCAGAGAATGCTGTCTCAATTAATGAGGACTGAACAACCACGCTCACCACTGCAGACCTGTTCTTCCAGGCTGGGAAAGGCTGGCAATCAAGCCAGCAACATGAGGAAGCTCTGAAGACAGCCGACCAACGGTACCTGTCCATTAGACTTTTAAAAAATGAAGTTGTTTTCCACAATTCAAATACAGAATTATTCAGATACAAAAATTTGCCGTCAGACAGCATAACTTAATTGCATCTGGGAAATAAACTGCAAATCACACCAGTGGAAAACTACAATTCCAAATATTCCAATGATATAAAACATGTGTCTCTAGCCCTGATGCATGATAAAACCTAAAAATGTAACACTGTCACTAACCTCCTTGGTCAAGCAGTTTTATTTTCAGTCTGTGGAAACCATCTGAAATAGTGGTATAGGACAAACTGAACAGCAGAAAGGAGGCCATTAAAGAAAAAAATTGCTTGACATGTAAGCAAGGAGAAAGGAGGAAAAGAAACTGAAGAAAAGAAAATCATACCTGACACACAATTATTGTATGCCAATTTACAACCTAGACGCATTTACACATTAATGAGCATCAGCTGAGAGAATTAAGCAGTTCTGCTAGATCAGTAAAAAGCTTTGCAAGAGTTGAAACTATTACTATGAAAAGTGGGGTGAGTCCAAATTTTAGCACATCAACTGCAGGTAGAAAACACAGTCAATTTAACAGATCAAAAATGTAAACAGAGGAAAAAAAGAGTGACTGAAAGGAATGTGTAATTTATTTGCTTATTTTTTAAATCAAAAAAACACCCAACTTTGGGGAAGATATTTACTCAAAAATATCTAGCAAATGTATGTATAGAATACCACATGACTGTCTTGCAAATCAAATTGTTTTAAAAAGATTGCAACAGAAGACTGCCTTAGACGCCTTGCCCAAAGAATGGGCATTAATATAACTAATGTCCATGTGTACTATGGGGACCCAAATTCTTTAGCAAGGATCCTTCATTTTTCTGTCACTCAAGTGAACCAGCATGTGAATTCTATAGCAGATACATGTAAACTGAAAATGAGTATTTGTATTAAGTAAAACATAAAATGAATAATATAATCAATACAGTATGGTTATTTTGATATCCAATTTTTACACTGGTCCAATCTGTAATGTGTGATGAAAATGTTTATATTTCTTTGCAGAGGCTGTTCGGGAGGCTAGATAGGAGATACGTCACTTGGTGATAGAGGTCATGGGGCTGGGATTACAAAATAAACATATTAGCAAGATATTTCTGGTAAAACGGTATGCCAAAATTAGGCTCCAGAGTCAATACCCCATAGAGATGAAAAAGGAACAGGTCATAGTTACTTGAGGATTAAGCAGCCTCAGGAAACTACTATCATATTGGTTTGGACTCTGACACCCAAAAAGTCTTCTTTGCACATACACTAGACCAGTGGTTGGCAAATATAGGCCCATGGGTGGGATGCAGTTCCATAGAGTTAGCCCGTGGCAGGCCACCGCCTCTGTATTTACCTGTGTCTCAATAGGTACGGGTGCTTGCAGCTCCTATTGGCCATAGATCGCTATTCCCGGCCAATGGGAGCCGCGAAAATAGTGTCGTGGTCCATGCCGTTTCCCGCAGCTCCCATTGGCTGGGAACTGCGATCCCCGGCCAATGGAAGCTGTAAGCACCCACACCTGCAGAGGCACAGGTAAATAAAGTGGCAGCAGCCCGCCAGAGGCTAGCCCTGGCGAACCGCCTTCATTTTATTGCCCACCTCTGCATTAGAGACTTTAAGGAAACTAGAGGAAGCTTAGAATTTAAAGCAATATTCTGTGGGAAAAGGAATAGCCTATGGCAACTTCTGTGGATATCATAAAATACATCAGGACCTAAGCAGGGCCTTTTACTTGTATGCCAGCGAGGCTGTACGCCGCTTTGCTGGCGTACAAGTAAAAGGCCCTGCTCAGGTCCTGATGTATTGATGATACTCACAGATACCCACAGGATGCTGTATTAACCCAATTAGAAAGTGCTCTTTCTTCAACATGGCTATGAAAGAAGTATCTGCCAAATGAACCATAAAAAAAGATTATTTTGAATCCAGATTGATAAGCAAAGGTAGCGAGCAATGTGTGTGAAGGGCATGGAAAAGGATCCATAAGGGTCTTTACGCAGCAGATAACAAACAAGTCCCTAGAAAAGTGTATGTTTGTCTTTCTGATAGATTCATTATGAGCAACTTACAGACCTTGACATGTTTGCTCAATTCCTTTCCTCCTGAGACTTTAACGTGAGCATACCTAGAACTTTTGAAAATTAGCCTATTTATTAAGTTTCAATTTGGAAGTCTTTAGGCCCCCATTTCTGAAGCTCCCCTCCCCCCTCCAAGTCTTAGCAAATGTATTCTCTTCCTCTTTTCCAAAATAGTTATGTGTTGAGAGAAAACAAATGCTTGGAGTATGAAATCTCTCTGTGATAGGCCCCATTTGTGCCCATTTCTCTGCATTCTTAATACACCAGCTACCTCAGCACATAGCAGGGAATAAATATATTATCCCTCCTACGGAGTGCAGTCTTGGAGACAAGCAGCACAAGAGCTTCTCTGTAGAAGCTTCCATAGTACAGCTGTAAGAGTCTGAAATCAAAAATTTTAATGAACTTTTCTCTCTCTGCCTCAACTGACTATTTTCCTCTCACACACACACAAAAAAAAAAAAATCTGAGAGAGAGTTTTCACTAGGCGTAGAAGAAAACATCAGACAGACAAGCTTTAATTTGTATGCATTCAACTTCAATACGGAGTCACCAGGCACCTACTATTTTCATGTCAAGATGCTTAAGAGTATTAGTGGTTTTATTTTCAACACAGTTTGGAAGCTGGGTTTGCTCCTTAATGGAATATTTGATGAAGTACGGCAATAAAGCTTTGGAGAGGTCTAGTACTCAAGGACAGCCCATGCTAAGTTGATTTATTTTGGTTAGACAGGGCTGAAGAGTATGGAAGGGCAGATAAGATACAGAATGACTACTTAGAAAAATGAACAATTTCATTGCACAAGATAAAGGTCAGATTTTTTCAAAGAGTTCAGCTCCACTGGGAGCTGTTGAGTACTGAGCACCTGTGATATATCTGGACCTAATGCTCAACAAATCAATATTCAGTAACAGGTTCAACACACATAATGAAAATGTTCAGCAGAAAGAAAGGTTTGTACACAGCACTGGGAAATAGTTCTTACCTCATGATTATAATCCAATATTCCTTTTAAAATTTTCTTCAGATTGCTTATCTGTTTGATGGAAGAGGGAAAAGAGAAATTAAAATATATAAAGCCACTGAATTTAAGATACAGTAGAACTTCTAATTTTACAAACTAATTGGGGACTGGAATTTATAAAATTGAAATGTTCAAAAAATTGTACACCTCAAAATTATGGCAGGTACAGTGCAGGTACAGTGCATGTTACTGTGCACTGAATCATCCTTTTTGTTCTTTAAACCACTGCACAGATAATTCCTATCCATTGAAGAGACTGTAGTGTGAAGATACGGCAACTTGTTCATTGACATCACTTTCATTATGTGATTTTTTTTCCCTGCCTTTCCAGAAGAGTGGTTTATGTAACTGGTCATTTGTAAGACTGGTGTTAGTAAAATCAAAGTTCTACTGCAGCATGTAAATATACAAAAATAAAAATGTGGGGTACACAAAGCAGGCCAAAATAAATCACAAGTAATACTGAAAGCAGAACCACATACACAAATGTAAGTCTATTTGAATTTCTAGTGAATCAATAATTCATTATGATCATAAAAATACTATATAGGATTGTCCCATAATGTGGGCCTGGTCCAAAGCCCGTGCCAGTCAATGAAGCACAATGAAGTGAATGAGAACAATTCCTACTGACTGGCATGAGCTTTGACTCAGGCCACAGTGAAAAATGTATAGGCGAGGACTGTTCAAGCCAGTGTTGTGAAAGTGACAAGTATATGCTGGGGCTCCAAACTGAGAGGGTGAACTATTTCCTGATCGTGGTAAATGGGAGAGGGGAAGGCTCTAGGCTGGTCAGAGGGAAAGAGTACAGCTCAGCAAGGAAAGAAGAGGAGCAGATCCCCACTAAAGGTGGTGTTGACCATGGGGGGCAGAGGGAGGTGTTGCCATTACTGAGAATTTAGACAGCAGAGTTAGTGCCAAGTGTGCTGGGGGCTGCTCCGCGTGGGATCCCGCTTAATAGGTTAACCGATTAAATGGGATTTTACATCCCTACTTGGTACGGGGCCAGAAATTGATGCTATGTCACTGGCCCTGCATGAGTTTCTGCCCAATTCCCAGGAGGAGACGGAAGGCAAATGCTCTTTTTTCAGGCCTCTGAGCTTTTCCCTCTCTAAGCAACCATGTCCCATTTGGAGTTCTGGTTTACCTTGTTTCCAAGCGGAGGATACATCACAGGCCTTTGGTGCTGGAGTAGCCACCGGTGACAAGCTGACATTGGGTTGTCATGGATGAATTAGCCTTAGGCGTTGCATCCCAGCTCACAAGAGTACTGACAGGGCTTCGAGGTACAAGGTCTCTTTGTGCAGCCTGACACCTATTCTTTTGGGTCTGTAGTGCCCCTCACTGACCACTCCAAAAGAAATAGTTTAGCCTAGTGTCTCCCTATTTTCTCATTCTTGATGAGAAAGACTGGAAGTCCTATGGCTTTCACCTAAGCAAAATAGACCACAGACACCTGCATCTGTGAGGAGAGTATGTCATTTGTGAGATGGACAGGGTTTGGAGCCACCATGGCAATGGTTGTGGGTGAAGAGTACCCAATAACAGCTCATGTTTGGGGGCGATGGGGAGGAGTTCTGCAATAAAATTACAAGAATTTCCTGAAGAGAATTAACCCTAGTTACCTATCTATGGTATTTCCTCTCTTTCCTTGTTACTGGAGAAGGTAAAGCAGGTATATACAGCCCAGTTCTGTCTCGCTAGCACAGGCAGTATGAGATAACTGAACGATGGTTCTAGCCACTCTGCTGAGCTTTACGCCCTTATGGGAGCAGGGACAAGGACCAAGAGGGTGCAGGCAAGGCCTGATGGACACTGCGGCTCAAAGATTCCGCTCCCACACACGTGAGAGCCACGCGCATATAGAGTGGGATCCATAGTGACACATACTTGAAGAACAAGAAATACTATGTCCTAGAAGTGGGGCGTGGAGTAGTGGGGGTGCTGTCTGCTCTGTATTCCGGTGTCCCCCTGCGCTGTGATGTAGTGTCAGTACCTTGCTGGTTGGTGTGCTTGGGTTGTGGGCTATGAATGACCCCCACTGGCCTCTGCCTGTGAGCACTGCCCAGCAGGGGGGCTGCCTAAGTCCCATAGACAAAGACCCAACTGGTCAGACGAGTTGGGGCAGCGAGGGAACTAGGGAAGTGCGTGTTGGGGGAAGGGTCAGTCTGGGGCTAGAACCATGAGGGAGACAGACTGAGATTGCTGGGGCTGAGGGCCGGGGGTGATGGACCCCTAACCCAAGGGGTCTGAACCACCCTGGCCCCGAATCCTGTAAACACACCACGTCTATGCTGTGCTGTATCCTGGAGGAGCAATAAAACCTCGCTATTCTACTGCTGGCGGAATCTGTTCTTGCTGCTACGGGGGTGCTCGGCGAGAGAGAAAGGCAGGCTTAGCTGTGGATTTAACACCTTCTGGAGCTCTAGGGGACATGTTTTGGTCAAATCTCTAAATATACCGAACTTAAACCACATTCCTTACTTCCTACATCTGTTGTAGCTTTTAGATGATCTCAACCCTGGGAGGCCCCTCCACTCTGCCAAAAAAAGAATTAACTCACTCCCATCTTGATTTTACTAACTACAAGGGACCTGGCTCTCACTCCATGATAGAAGCTCCCTCAGTACCTCACCAAGTAAGACTGGCCAAGACTCCAACCAAAGATGACTTTGCATCTGTCCCCTGGAAGGGGTTAATCCTGTTTTGATCCTTCCCATTTGGCCAGGATGTAGATATAAAACTACTGATGAGAAACTGGTGTATGTCAGCAGCTAGGTTTCCCCAGCCAGTGCACCAGCTATAGACACTCACAGATGTCATGGTTTTGTAAAAGATACTATGCAGGGGAGGGGAAAAAACCCTGCACATGTGTTAGAACAATGGGAAAGAATGATAAACACACTTTATATATAACCCAGTAAAGAGCACTTTAATCAGTGCCACATATCATCTGTATTCCATCAAGACCCAGTAAAATAATGCAGAGAAAATG
Source organism: Pelochelys cantorii (assembly GCA_032595735.1). Taxonomy (NCBI): domain Eukaryota; kingdom Metazoa; phylum Chordata; order Testudines; family Trionychidae; genus Pelochelys; species Pelochelys cantorii. The sequence continues at coordinate 127,790,419 of CM064330.1, forward strand.
TAGCACTCACTGTAGTGACGTTAAGGGCAAACTAGTTGGCCAACAACAGACTTAGCCAACATAGAGAGTTCTGAAAGCCATTCAGTTCAATCACTCTCCATTGGCTATACAATAAAACAGGCCCTTCATCCAAAAAAAGCACACAAATGTGAGCCATGAATTCAAAATGGAGGAGATGGTCCACCTGTTCTAATCATACCCTCCCATTTGCCAATTCCAGTAAAGCAAACAAGTTCTAAATTGTAACCACCTACATACACAGATCTAAAACCACATGGGATAGGTGCCTAGGTGTTATGACTATAAAATCTCAAAGCAGACAAAGATGCTGTCCACTTGGATGTTTCAGATCACAATCAGCCTAAAATGAGAAGTAGGAGAGACCGCAGAGCAAACTGAAGGTATTCCAAACTCTCTAATGATGTCAGACTGAACAAAGAATTGTCATTAATTCCTCAATCCTAACCCACCTCCCACACCTTCTATGGTGTCAAAATGTCCAACAATTTCCTACCCAACTGCCAAAGCATCCAGTCCCCCGAACCTCTGTAAAAAAAACCTGTTTACAGCAGTCATAAATTGTCATTACAAAAATCTGCAGCAAATTTAATGTTTACAGGAAAGGTAAATCACTTGATTTTAATATCAAATCAAACACGATTGGGAATGATTGTATTGTTCATTTTCATATCTGATTCATTAAACACCTCCAGTTTTGAATTTACCTGAGGCTGCCGCAGAATTTCCAGCCTGCTGCACCAAAGTGCCACAGAAACCAATGGCCATGCTGCAGAATTAAGTCCAGTTTACCGCAGAGTACACAGGGACCTTGAACGTTTCCCAAAAGTGACAAAGAAATAAAATGAAAAATACTATCCTTTTCCCCATCGGTGAATCAAGATCCCCTAATTGAAAACAAAGCGATTGCCTTCCTTCCATATCATCCCTAGCCCAGACTACACCCCTTTTGGTATAAGAGATCGCTACCAAGATTAGGGCCTCAAGTAACTGAAAAGACACCCAACATCTGAGCCCTGTGATCTAACCTTTCACCCTCCACAACAAGCAATACCTTGATATATCCCACTCACGTGTTTGCTGCAACACCACTGTATAACAGACCCAATGAGCCAATCATAAGACCCACCATAATAAAACTAATTCCAACTTCAACTGGCCTAACATCTAACACTATAAAGCAGTATCGGTACAACAATCATCTCGTACAGGTTATTGTTTTTTTTACCTAAATGTCGTTAGTCTTAAAGGTCTTGCAAAGTTTTCCAAATGCCATAACAGCTAGCCTGATACTTCTTTCCATGTCATCTACACAATTCCCATTTCTTGATACTAGTCCTCTAAGGTACACAATTTTTTCCATATGTTTCAGTTCTTTGCCTCTGATCTTTACCTCTTCCCCTTGACTTTCAGTTGCCATTCAGTCTGAATGTTCTATTGTCCATATCTACCTTCTCAGTTATTCCCTATAAATCCTCCTCAGTCAATACTCTGAAGTCAATAAAATCCTTGACTATCCTCACACATACCATGAGTTTGCTGGTTCCATCTGTCCATGCCAGAGTCATTACTGCTTTCAGCAGTCAGCTGAACAAGTCTGACAATAGTGTACATCCTTATCTCAGTCCTACAGTCATCCAGTATCTTTCCATCAGCTTTTCATTTACTCGCACTTCACCCATAGACTTGCTGTAGATGTTTCTATCCGCTCAATCAATTTCTCAGGGATGCCACACATCCTCAAGACTTGCCAAAACCATTTTTGCCTAATTGTATCTAAAGTCTGTTTGAGGTCTATACAGTTATTGTAGTAGGTTTCAGTTGTATTCTACATACTTCTTCAATTAACAGCTCATGTGGTAGCAGCCTGTTTTTAGAAGTTCCCATATTCTATTAAAGATCAGACCACAATCATATGGGCTCACTGCAAATATCAGTGGCACTCTCACGATTGCACTGACATATTGGCTTTGCTCATTTTCCATGCTTAACCCACCATCTGCCTGGTTGGGGCAAAGAGGTGATCTGAGCTCATGTAGAATGAGCCATCACAGTCCCAGGAGAGGGGAAGTTAAAGTGTTAATAGCATTCTAGTACAGCAACTTCCCAAACGGTCATGAAGTGGTATAAAAACTACTCTATAGCAAGAAAAAAATTTTACTCAAGAGTCCAGGTTTGGTTAGTTGAATTATAGAACTAAACGGTCTATATCCTAATTTAATAGACTGTTTCATTTTGCTTCAAACGGAGAGCCATCCATCTTCAAAGACATCCTCCCTTTGCACAAGACATCCAATGATCTATTTTAATGGCAGAAAAATCTAACAAACTATCATTATAAGGTTGGACCATGTTACCCAATATTTAAAGGTAATGAACTACATTTTTAACAAATACTGCAGTCTGATTGCCCAGGCAAATATCTAAGACAAAAAGCTTGGGCTCTGATAGGAGATAATTAGGAACGTATTGTTCAACCTTTCCCCAAAATTTATTAATTTCTGAACAATACCATACTGAATGAGAAAAACAGGAAGTGACCCAATTTTTTCTTCTCATCCCCTACACAGTCAATAATATTATGTACAGTCATAAAAATATGTTGAAAACACGTAGAGAAATGTGTATCCGTCTCAAAACACTATGTACAGCAATGGGATCAACCACTTTTCAAAGTGCATGACCAGTCCTCTTCAGTTCATGATATTCCTATATCTTTTGACCACAGGAACATTATAATTTGTAGTTTAGGGAAGTTCATAACTGCAAAGCCTTAGTAATAGAATGAAATATTGTTTGTGCTATTTCCCAGTTGCAATGATTGGCATTCTGCTTCCAAAATGTTTTTTAATAGAAAAATCTCTGTTCTGCATGCAATCTAAAATATAATTATGCAAAGTGGATTGCTTTTGCACTAAGCAAGGCAAGAGATAATTATCTTTTCAGTTTTAGAGATTTTTACAAAAAATATTTCTTAAGCTAAAATTGGTAAGGCGAGGCTATTTGTTACCAATAGAAAAGATGGATTACTAATGACTGTGGTTATCCAAAATTTATAAGAACGTAATTTATTCAATTCCTCACCGAAAATGGCACCAACAATAGGAGGATATCGGGGGAGAAGGTGAAACTCTACCTTGGAGAGGACCCTAGTAACCTTCATAATCCTCATTTTTATATTAATGTGATCTTGCATACAAAGCATGCCTTGTAAGGTATCCAAGAAAAGGTTATGATCTGCTGAAAGTCATTTCTCTATCTGTATATGTATATCATCAACGCGTATGAAATTATGTGAATGTGTTTTATGGTTGTCACTAAAGCATATTGTAAGTTAGTGAATCAGCTAGCTATTAGCTTCCCAGAGACAACAGCAAGGAGAACAGTCAAAGCCCTGGTGGAGTTTCAACAGTCATTTTCCAGCAAGGGAGCTACAAGTGCAATGACTCGCTTGCATGAGGCCATGCCAGGGGAACTGCTCAGTTTTGCCTGGAAGCTCAGCAATGCCCCCAGACATGACTACACTTGGGCTTCCCAAGCACATGGAATAAAAACTAAACACAGGGGGTGAGCCCAGAGTACCTTACTCTGAGAGATTCGTGAGTAGCTCTGGGAGAACTCACTATGGCTGAGCATTGGGCTTGACACACGGCTGAACTGAGTGATGACAGCCACTGGAGGGTTTACTACTGGTCACCCGCAAAGCATTATGAAACACAACCCAAGCTGGAGCGAGTTAAAAGGGCACAGCAGTCCCACTGTCCCAGCCTGAACCCAGGAGAATCCAGTCAAGGGTGCATCATGAAAACAAGATCAGTTGCACGGTTATTCTACCTCATCTATTAGCCATCCTTGGATCCGTTCGCTGATTTGTACTTTGAGTGCAAGTGTTCGACTATTACACCATGCAGCCCTGGAGACAGGGAATGGAACTCTGTCTCATGCCTGACAAACAGCAAGAATATTGTTCTGTTTGCTATGACAAAGCCTTGTTGGGATGGTACACACCATGCTAATCCAGTAATCCATTTTTTCACTCTGATCATTAAAAACATCAGGGAAACACCACTGACATCTGAAATCTGGACGAAAGCCATCAAAGCACACATTCTGAAGATGTCCCCACTTACCACATTTCAAATGACTAATATATACAGAGCTGAAGACTAAGCCTACTGGAACTATGTGGTCAGATATGCCTACTCGTTACAGCAAGGATCCCTGCAAATGTCAAGACTACAAAGAAAGACTTAAATATTTTGTTTATGCCATTTACTGTTTTTTATGAAGGTCTTCAAGGTTGCATTGTTTGGGGGATTTTTTGTTTGTTTGTTTGTTTCTTTTAGAACATTCCTTGCATGGAAAATATTAGCTCTTAACTTTAAGTGAAGGACTGAAAAACTACTAAGATAATGAGATCAACAAACAAATCTCAGTTACTGCTGCCCTAATCTTCATTTAGGAGGGGAAGAGATAACCAGGGATTCTTTAAACTTGTTTTTAGGGGGGAGGGGGAGACAAGGGAGGAATGAAGGGAGTGTTCGCGTCACATTCAAGCTCCTGACAAACTGACTGGAGACTGTTCCCTTCCTCCAATATAAACTGAGAGATGCAAAAGCTGCAGCTGCACTTTCAGCCTATTGTGATGCTATGGGCAGTGATGCTATGGGCAGTCAAACCAGCACTGAGATCTCAACATCTGGCTGTGTTCTTTCTTGTTTGTGGAGGTCAAAAAGTACTTATTACTATGCAATCTGTTGACCTGAGGATTTATAAAAGCGTAACTAAAGATATTATTACAAGGTGACTGAGTTGCACAAGTAGCTCAGGAACTAGATCGGGGTGGGCAAGATGTGGCCCACAGGCCAAATCCAGCCTGCCAGCCACCAGACCCAGCCTGTGGGCTGCCCCACTGAGACCCTCAGACACACAGCAGCCCCACATCACTTTAAGTAGCTGGATGCTCCCTACGGCTCTCAGTTCCAGCCAATAGGAGCTGAGAAACTGTGCTGTAGACAGGGGGAGCACAAAGCTTCCCCCACCCCCACCACACAGAGCAGAGAGCCACAGGGAGCAGCCAGATGCTTTGAGTGGTCTGGGGCTACTGGCAGGCAAGAAGCCTGCCTCAGGGTCCTGCAGGGTTGCTGGCCAGGAGCCACTTAGGAAAGTGCCTCCCAGCCAGAGCCTGATTCTGGCACCCCATCCCCTCCCTGCATCCCAACTCCCTGCCCCAGGTCACTACCCAAACTCTCTGCACACACCCATAGATCACAACTCCCTCCTAGACCCTGCACCCCCTTCTACATCCCTCCCCCAAGGCCAGAGTTCTCTCCTGCACCAATACCCTCTCCTCAGCTCCTACGCCAGGTCATCACCAAACCCTCTGCACCTCCCACTCCCCCAGGTCACAACTCCCTCCCAGACCCTGCACCCTCTTCTACTTCCCTCCCTCAAGGCCAGAAACCTCTCCTGCACTCATATCCCCTCCCAGACCCTGCACCCTAATCCCCTGCCCCAGATCACAATCCCTTTCTTTACCCAAACTCCCTCTCAGACCCCACACCCTCTCCTGCACCCCAGTTCCCTACCTCAAGCACCCTTCTGCACCCAACCTCTGTCCCCTCTACAGAAAAGTGTGGCCCTTAGCCTCTTACCAAAATCTTGGAGTTCCACCCCCCCATCAAAAATTATTGCCCACCCCTGAACTAGACATTAGTTAATTAATCTGATGATTATGCACAAACCCAAACCAGAATTGTTTGGTCTTCCACAGCTGAACTGACACTGAAGTAAAGAATAGTATCATTTTATCTTTTTCTCTATAGTAAACAGATATGACTGAATACACATAAAAAGCAGAGTAGTAAGATGTCATTTTTCCAGTGCCTTTTTTGAACTGCACTTCAGATTTTTAGGGTAATTTAGCTGTGCATTTCCATACTTAATTTAAAAAAATAAATGTTACCTTCATTCAAATTTCCTACCTGTTGAAATGTTCTTAAAAGCCTTCCAAGTTCTTTTAGGGTTTATTTTTCTGATAAGTTCTCTCATAAATTAGTGAAATGGGTTTACATCATTAACTTGGGTTTTGACATTGAATTAAACTGTACAAGAGCTAACAACTTTAGATACTGAAGAATCCTTAATTGCATTTATAATAGTTTATTTGATATCTTCTACTGTAAACTAATATTTTAACTTAGAAATAAGTTAATATTGAAAAAAATATTCAGAACTAAAATAGTGATTTTAGAAAAGAAAGCAGGAAGAAAATACCTTTAGCCTCCAATTGTCTCCTACTTCGGTTTTGATTCTGTTTAACCAGTTTTCATCAAAGTATGCTGGGTCTCTGAAAATAAATCAAATTAGCATATCCGTTACAAAAACCAATTTCTAGTACTAACAAGATAGAGATTCCAGATGAACCGTACACTGATGCTTATTTAAATGCACACATACACAAACGGCTATTAGTAGTGGCTATCTAATAATTTAGATCACACACATCACCATCTTATCCAGATGTTTCCAATACTTACCTACTATTTGTGAGGTGACTACAATACTAACCCCACTGCACCTAAACTGTGGGGAGGGCAGGCATTGTCTGGCTTATTGTAAAAGGCAAGTGCCCCTCTGAGTGGCAGAGAGCCAGTGAGTGACTGTCAGCTGCAGTGGCAGATCAGATTAGCATGGGGATGATCATAGAATCATAGAACCATAGAGCTGGAAGAGACCTCTGAATGTCATCAAGTCCAGCCCCCTGCCCTAGGCATGACCAACCCCAACCTCCCGCCAGTGACCAGAATAGAAGAGGGACTACATAGGTCCATGCCAGTGCAGGAAAAGCCCTCTTTCACCTGGACCAGGCAGAGCAGCACTCACTCGCCATCCCAAATACTGGGTTTTATCAGGCTCCACTGAGGGATCTGCTCTACTTGCTCCTTTCACAGGGGGTGAAGAAGGAATTTCTTCTTCATTGCCAGATTGGCAAACATGAAGTGGTGAGTTTTTCATCTTCCCCACAGCAAGTCTGGAGGGAAATGGGAATTAGGCTATGATATTGCCACTCTTTATGTAACCACAGGGCGGTTGTCCAGTGTAGGTATTCCATAACAAAGGGATACAGTGATCAGATAAAATGGATTGGCAATGTATTTAAAGGAGGTTTTCTTTAAAGGAGCAGAACCAGAAGGGAAGGGATGGATCAGGTATCCTATGGCTGTTACGGCAGGAAACCAACCCCTTTCCTCTTTGTAACCCTCCCCCCCGCAATCTTATTCGAGGAGGAGGGATAGTGAAGTCCCAGAAGTGGGTTGGCTGGGGACAAGGATGGGTAAGCCCCTCATATATATTGAAACGATGACCTACATTGTACACTTGTACCTGTTGGGGACTCCCAGATATTTCAGAATAAAGTTGCACCCTAATTAAACCACATCCAGTGTTTCCTGTCCTTCTTCCAGCATAGCCAGACAAAGCATCCAATCCATCTGTACCATGATCTGCAAAGGGGAAATTTTCTTTCCCATCCCCACCAGCAAACCACCTGATACCTGGAATCATGATGTTTGAATTCTCGTACAATAACCATCGTTAGCTTGCATACTTGTAGTATGTGTTATTATTGATACAATTAATACACTTTTTAAATCTAATCACACTTTCTTACTATAAATTCCAGGAGAAGTGAGTTCCCACATGCTAATATTAAATATTCCTTTAAAATGTAATTCTTTCAATTTCAACAACAACAAAATCACACAAACCCATTCTTTTGCAGTGGAAAAAGTTGAAAAGGAATATTTAGTTAATCTACATCTGTGCCTCTGCTTAATTCTTTATCCTTCTATCCCAGCATTTTAAAAGTATTTTCCTTTTAAGCCCCATGAAACCTTTACATTTTTACACCCACCCTTCTTTTAAGTTTTTCCAGCTTTGGCTCCTGAGATTAGGCAACCAAGATAGAACCCAGTGCTCTATGATGGGGGCACATTATCGCTTTGTATAGTCTGCCATTCTATTTTCTATACACAGCTGTTTTCTCTCTCTCTGGCAGATGTCTTCTCCCCAAGGTTCAGAGACCAGATAAGAATAGAGAATGCTTCTTACTGATAGCTGTTTATTCAAAGCCACATTTTCCATTCTACAACACAGAATCTTGACAGCGTTATGTTCCCACCTACACAGAGACCAGGAACTAAAATTAACTCAGTCCCAGTAAAAAAAGAGCAGAGTTTTTTTTTTCCCAAACCAGCTTCTAGACTCCCCCTCCCCAAAAGCTTCTGTGCTCTCTCTCTCTCACACACACACACACACACACACACACACACACACACACACACACACACACACACACACACACACACACACACGCACGAGTCCATCTCTCAGAATGAAGCAGAATGCAAACAGCCAAACAGAATGAAGAAGAGACAAAGGGCATAACAATTTTTAAAAATCAGTGATTTAGTAGGTGCAACTTCTACATCTTAATCAGTATTAAAGCATCCCCCTCCCTCCTCCAAGTGTAGTTTCACGGAGCACTTTTCTATAGGGCATCCTATATTTTTTATGACAAATCAAATCAAAATCTGACCACTGGCAATTAGAAAACTGATGGCATCTTTTGAAAGAGTCAGGCTACTAGAAGTCTATTTCTCTAGTGAGTTTCCAAAATGGGTAAACATCCAGGAAGTTTCAAGAAGAAAAAGTATTCTTAGACTGCTGACTTAAAAAGCTGTGTTGCCATTTTGCACTGTTATTGCTTTGATCTGTCCAATGGTGTTGAAGCGAATCCTATATGGAAGAAGTACATCGGGGGTGTGTCTAGACTACAGGGTTTTTTCGAAAAAAGAGGCCTTTTTTCAAAAAAACTTCCCTTGCATCTAGACTGTTGCCGCTTTCTTTCAAAAGTAAATCGAAAGAATGCGGCAGTTTTTTCAACCACGGAAAACCTCGTTTTACGAGGAATAACGTCTTTTTTCAAAAGTACTCTTTTGAAAAAAGGCCTCTTTTGAAAGAGGCTTGCAGTCTAGACATAGCCCATGTTATTAAGTTTAAGACACTTCGAGAGCTTTTGGGATGATCTGTTTATTTAGAACCTACCAAATGCTCTAACGTGCCTTGTGAAACTCGGATACTGCTGGCCAACCATTGGATTAGTGCTTTTTCTTGTCCTGAACTTCTGTTGCACTAGTAACAAGTTATCCCTTCTCTGTAATGTCCCTCAGTGGTTATCAGAGTTTACAAATGGCCTGTGATACAGTACATGGCAAAAGAAAAAGATCACAGTGGTGAAAGTCTCTCAACTTGACAGATGCCAGGTGCTATTTTATTCATTCCTCTACAGAGACTATGATGAAGGCTGAGGAATATTTCTTTTTTCTCTGACACAGCATCTAAAAATCTTTCTTCCTCAGTTACATGTTTGAAATAGTAGGCAATAAGACTCCAAATTGCTTGTATTCAGAGACACAGATTAAATCCATGACTATAGACACAAAAATACGAAAGTACAAAACAGCTAAGGCAACGTATTTGGTAGAATTTCATCTTGTGTTACTGATGAAGCTCACTAGGTGTATGAAATAGACTTTGTCCAATTAGCTGTGAAATTAACCCATTTTCCTCAAAAACAGGTAAATCCAGGAGTGAAGGTTTGTTTCCACTACTGACAAAGTTGTCAATGAGTACATGCAAGCATTATGCCAACCTCTTTTATAGCAGTGTTGAAGACCTTGCTCAAGAATCCATCCTTTCTTTTACTTAGTTTTCCATTCAGTCCCAAATCTCCCCATTCCAGAGACGGAGGGCTGGATAAACTGCAAAAACTACATTAGTATCTTTGGCTGACCTCAGCCATGAACAAAAGTCAGCCGTCCAAGTTGATCTAGTTATATCTTTCAACAGACATACTGACCATACTGCATCGGTTTATATGAATGACTTATCAAGAGTGGCTGTGAAGGATCATCTGGGCCTTGTTTTTTAGAAAGCCCTACGTTATTACTCTCCTATGTTCTGCCACAAGGTTTTCCTCCTCTCACCCTAGTAATTTAATGAACAGCATTTCAGGCAGCAGAGCCATGCTTATGCTGACACCTAGTTTCATGTTCTCCTTTGTGACCGCTAGTTTGAAACTTACGCCAGACAAGAATGAGGCAATGCTGATGCGCAGGGGAGAATGATTTGGAGAAGCTTGCTGTTCATTGTTTATTAAACAAGTATGCCAGCCACCAGTGAAAAGGTGCAACGTCTGGATGTCAGTCTGAGTTCTGCTCAGCCTGGAGGACCATTTTCTGATAGTCAAGAGTAGCGATCATCTACGCCTTCCTCAGGCACCAAGCAATGAGTGTGGTATGAGTACTGGACAGACAACGTCCTTCACGGTCTTCTTGGGAGGGGGAAAGGCACAGGATGATACCTGCCCCTCTCTCCATCTGCACTTTACTCTTACATGCATCAGGTTTCATTTCAGGGGAGAATCCATAAGTGAGTGAATCGTCTTCTCCCATAGCTTCTATTTGTACATGCCCATGAGAGACACTCTTCTCCCAGTGAGGGTGTCAAGCTCTGCATTCAAAATGTACCCAAGAATCTCTTCTAGCCATGGAATGCCAACCATGAGTTTGGCCAAAGCACCCTCTAGGCGAAGGCTGCTGTGGCAAGAATAGCTAGCACTGAACCAAGGTGGAAAATATTAAATTTGGTTTTGCCTCTCTAGTTCTACTGTAATCTGCCATGAGTGCCTGGTGAGGACCTTCCATCAAAGAGGTTGATAAACTGATGGGGAAACAGAGTGATGCAGGAAACTAGCGTGCTCAACATCGTCAGATTTCTAGCCAATATTCTGTCTGATCCAATTAGCTGTGTTCTTGCTGACTGTATTTTGGTTACTCATGGAAAACTGAACACCTGGTGAGGAGTCTAATAGCACCCTAAGTGAAAATTTTCTCCAGCAATAGTCCCCTTTCCTGATGCTCTTTTACAAAATGGAGTGATGATAAATAATTCCCTCCTTTTTCATAGTGAACCCACAAAGGCAGAAGACACATTCAGATCTAGGACCTTATGCAGGAGACAGTGAGGTAGAGCAACCCTCAAAAAATTCAGGCAGGGATAATACAGTTTACCTTTCTCAAAGGGACTGATGGGATGAAATAGTCTAGCCAGACATCCACCAGCACCCTGCTCCTACCCTCTGGCCGGACACTCACCAGCACCCCGCTCCTGCCCCCTCCCTCCTGGCCAGGGCCAGACACCTACCCTCAGGTTGCTCCTGTACCCTATTTTCCACCCAGATTCTGCAACCCCATCCCTATCCCACTCACTGGCAGCCCTGTCCCACCCACTGGATCCCTCATTTTTGGCCCCACTTCAGGTTGTAGAGATGCCCAAAAATTCCACTAACCGTGAAACCCCAGAAGAATTAATCTGGCCTGGGGCTGGGGTACCAGGGGAGTGAGGTGTCTCAGTTGGGGCCACATTAGTGAGGCTTGGGGAGTTTTGGAGGGGTTGGTTTTTTGAATCTCACTTGTGTGGCCCCGACTGACTTTTCTGTGGGTCAGTGACTCCTGAATCAAAACTGATTCCCCGCCCCTCCCATAAATAAAGACAATGCTGAAACATTCTGTGTTTGACATAATGTTTTATTTAAAAATGAAGCCTGGCCAACAAGCCCCCATCTGGCCACAGCATCATAACACTCATGTGTGCACGCATGCGCACACACACACGCACACCCAGATCCCATCCTGAGCCTATCATACACTGGAACCCCCTGTCCTGAGCCTCTCACGTCCCCAACCCAAACTACTGCACCCTCACATCCACAAGCCTGCGGCTTGCTCGGCACCCCAACCCTCCACCTGACCCCAACTCTCCAGCCTAGAGCTTCCTCCCTGAGCCAGCATACCCTTCTCCACTTCCTCCTGCACCCAAATTCTCTCCCAGAGCTTGCACCTCTCACTCCTTCCCACACACAAATCCCTCATTCCCATCCCAGAGCCCACACCTCCTGTTTCAACCCAGTGAGAGAGAGTAAGGGCTGGGGACAGCAAATGATGGAGAGGAGGGGAACAGAGAGAGTGGGGCCTCAAGGAAGGGGAGGGGTAGATCTTGGCTTGCCCTGACATTTAAAAAGTGATCTTGGGTATAAAAAGGTTGGAGACCACTGGGGATGGGGGGGGAGATGCCTTGCTTAGAGTGGATGGGGGGAAGATGCCTTGCTCTGGGGAAGGAGAGGGAGAATGGGTTAGAGCAGGGGGTGGGGAGTGGAGGCTCAAGCACCTTAAACTCAAAGTCTTCATGGATGCAGAATAAGGCAGCCAACACAGATGTCATATTTAAATTGCAGGACAAAAAAAAGAATCAGCATGTACCTGGTTTACACTGTGTTTCTTTAAAGAAAATTCAAAGGCTATTGTTTGCCAGGCTGAAGCAATTAGACTTTTTTATTCGTCTTTGTCCAAAATGGCCTGTAATGTTATTTTTATCACTACATTTTGTGTACTTTATCTATCTATCTATAGATATATAAAAATAAATATATAATATGTGGCTCTTTTCACTTTATCCACCGCTATTTTGGCTCTTCGTCTCTAACGGGTTGGCCACCCCGGTCTATCACCTGATACGCTGCAGTTCTACATTCTAATGAGGTACACTTGTTCAGAGATTTTCAGATCAAGCTCTCAGAACCCTTCAAGTTTTCTTGGGTGTTACTGAAGATGACTAGAGTAAGCACCAGACAGCATGTCTGTGGTACTGTCTCTACAACACCTATTCGCAGGAAGTAATCTATAGGCCCCTAACATGAATTTGCACTTCACTGAATTAAAGGATGTTGCCGGAGTGCTCAAATCTTTGGTTTAACTTTACCCAACAACTCTTCTGAATAACTTCTAGCACCCACCTTTCTCCTGTCATGCATTTCTACTCCTGCGACAGTTTTCCCTCAATTAGTTGGTTGTCTTGGGACAGGAGTGGGAGTCATGCTGCTGATCTAGAAGGAATGGTGGACTGGAGAATTCAGCCCTGGACTCCCCCTCCTTTGCTTGCATAGTCCCGCCTGCCTCTGGACTAAGAGTCCTTTCTGTGGCACCTGTTTGAATTGAAGGAGCAAAAGGAAAACTTTACTGGCTATTTCAAATTGTATATAGATATTTTTAAAATAGCTGATGAGCGCCAATGTTTTTCCTCCATATTCTCTAAAATGGTTTAGCCTAATGCTTTCCGATTACCTTGCCGAGTACTTAGATGTACTCATAATGTGCTAGACTTATGTGCAAGCTTTCTGAGACACAGGTGTTGACTAGCTATTGTGTTTACTGCCACAGATACCTGAGAATCTGAAAGAATCCAAAAGAAGCAACTATAATTTTCTTTTTAAATGATTTAATACCTGATGACTACTCTGAAAGAATTCAAAATCAGCTGTCATTACAATTCTTTTGCTCTAAAGCATTTCTCAACAGTAGGACATTCATAATTTTGGGAAACATTTCTAAGTATATCCGTAGCTCCAACATTTCTATCTAGAATGCCCACAATGTTATTAGCTTAACAAGGGTTTAGAAAGCCACAATGTCTATTTTGATGGGCCCAAATTATTATATGGGATTTATCACTTGACCTTATAAATTGCTTAGTTAGTCTTTATTACAAACCACAGGATGTGAAAGCGAATTCAAGCGAGCATTTAATGAAGCTGGAAAATAAGAAGTGATAACACTAGTGATCACTAACGTACCTTTCCATTTCAAATGCTATTACAGAAACGCAAATGTTAGGTTGCACACATTTCACCTACTATCATTGTGCAAATGAATACCCCCGGTGTAGATGGAAACAGTAAGTCAGGATTGATTTTCTTGGAACACTGCCCTTGGAAGTGAAAAGGTTAAAAATATGATTAATAAATCTGCTGCGATTTCCCTCCCCATATCACCCAATAATTTTATTTTTTGTTATATACAAGAAATTTCTACAGACACTACTTTGAATTGTGCACACCATTCAGCCTCATGTGTTGGCCAACATGTGGAGACAGAAAAAAAATCCTATCACCCGCTGATTAGTGATGAAGGTATGGGAAGTACACAGTATAAAGCAAATAATTCATGATAAACGACTATCCAAATTATACAACATAGCACTCTTCTCTCTTTCATGTGCATAACTTTATGATACAAGGATGTCCAAACTATATAAGGTAACAATATGGTCTTGCTTTCATGAATGTTCTAAAACAAGATTAAAGAATAGTTAAGCTAGAATCTTGACTTCTTACAGAGTTTACTAACAAGATTTCTTATTCCCAAGCGATTGCCTTTCCTCGACATACTCTGCTCGGGTGGCCTCTGCTTCAGATAGCAATAGTCCCTTTATTTATGCTATTATAGCATCTGATTTATGTTGTGGTTTCTTCTTTTCTAAGGCCTAAAACACTGACTTATTTTCCATGATACACAGAATAGTAATGGACAGTGCTAGTTTACAACTGGGCTCAGTATAAATATTTTCATTGTTTTCTTTTTTGTATCCTCTTGAATGTCCCCTAAGCAACATTTGAATATCAGAGAGTGTTTAAATCACACCTGGGAGCCGTTCGACATTACAAATAGTTTTGATTTAATGAACACAAGTAATGTATCAAATCTTTTAATTTAAGTACTGTTGAGGCGCCCAAACTATAAATACCGGCGGCCGCAGCCCCCACTCCCCTTTCCTCTGTGGCTCAGTGTGGGAGGTGAGCATAGTGGAGGATGGGCCTCAACCTGTTTACTTGTCTGTTAGGCTTATTTGGGTTTCCTAAATTATATTATACAGTTTCCTCCAAAGCAGAATTAAACTATAGGGCACAGGGCCTTCTTAAAAGTTACAGGGAAAAGGAAAATATTTTCTGCATTTTTAAATCATCAAAATTCCCCTTTGCACTTCCTAACTTATTTCTGAAGCTTCAGGGGGTAGCTGAGTTTGTTGTTTTTTTCTGTACAGACTAATGGCTGTGCCCACAAAAGCTCATGATACCATCTACATGTTTTGTTAGTCTATAAAGTGCTACCACAGACCATTTATAACTTATTTCTGACGTGCTAAGTCCTCTTACAAAACATTTCAACCATTGCCTCAACATATGAAACAACCTCTGAATTTCCTTCCACTTTCTTCCGTGTATTGCAGGCAGACTGCTCCACCTTCCTTTGCGGAGCTGATTAAAAAAAAACCCTATTTTTAGTCTTTTTGATTTCCTAATCTTCCTTTTGGATGATTTGTGCAGAAAACTACTTTTAGCTGTGTTTGGTTTTGTCCAGCAAATTATTTTAATTATGTTCTGCACCCTCGCCATATTAAGGAATAAAGTTGGTCCCTTCACGCTTCATACGAATGCAGAAATTGTCTTATTCAATCAGGTCTACTATCCATATTGACAGGTCCCACGGCCAGAAGGGAAGGTAGGGTGAGACTCAGAGGCCAACTCTCCCACTTTTAGGAGAACAGGGTTGACCTGCTGGTCCAGGAATTAAGTTGCCAGGCCACCAACCAGTTCACCCCACGGGACACACGAGTTGATCTGTGGGCCAAAATTTCCACCCCAAACTGTACCCCAGGGAGTATCATGCTCCCTGTCAAGAGAAGCCATAGAGGATAATCCTCTTTGGCTACTGTAAAGTGGGGGACAATCAACTGCCATATCTTTAATTCCAGCTCCAAATTAACTGCATATTAGATGCTTACCCCTAGTCTCAAAACAGAAATAGAAACTTCTCTGTATAGGATAAGTAAGTATGATACACTTGAAAATAAGTACTGAAAATAAACCTACTTTCCCAGCTAACTAGTGATGCACTCTGAATTAGTGTATACAGTGTCTTGATCCATAGTTGATGCCATCAAAGGTCTATTACCAACATTCATGACAATCCCAAGTACAGAGAGGTTTTCCCCCCTCACTTAACCTTACAAGAATTGAACATCTTTGAGTGGTGTCAGATTTGCAGCCTTAGAAACAGACGCTCTCTGTTTATTGCAGAACTTATATTACACGAGCATCAAGTTTCCCTACACTGCTTTGCCAGTTTAACTCACATGACCTGAAGGGATTAACTCCAGCAGATGAAATACTAGTTACCTATGCCGGTACGATATCTCAACTCCCCACTAACACTATTAAAAAGCATGGCAACATGGTGAGTTATTAAAACTTTGACAGTTCCAGCAACTTCAAGACTTATCACAACATATGTAAGTTATGATGTATACAGTATTTTCGTAAATTGTTCAAGCTATTTTGTATTGAAATCAAACTTTTTAATAGGGCTGTCAATTAATGACAATGAAATCACATAATTAACAAAAAATTTACAATTAATGGCAGTTTTAATCAACTGTTAAACAAGAATACTAATTGAAATTTATTAAATATTTGTGCATATTTTTCTACATTTTCAAATATATTTCAGTTACAACACAGAACATAGAGCATACAGTGCTCACTTTATATTGTTACTATGTTTATTTGCACTGCAAAAATGATAAACACAATGGTATTTTTCAATTCACCTCATACAAATACTGTAATGCAATCTCGTTAGCATGAAAGTTGAACTCACAAATGTAGATGTATAAAAAAACTGCATTAAAAAATAAAACAAATGTAAAACTGTAGAGCCATGGTGTCCAACATGCTAGCCACTAGCCACATGTGACTATTTAGCTGGCTGAGTGTGGCTAGTTGGCTTGAACAACGTGGTTATTTGGCCGGTTGAGTGTGGCCTACTTCACTACAGCAGTAGTCACTATAGTTTGGTTATAGTTGCAGATGATAATGATCAGGGCTCGACAAATTAGTCAATCTACTCGCCCAGGGCCAGTAGATTTTAAGCCGGCACAGCACCGCAGCGCAATCAGTGCATGCGCAGCGTGCCAAACCGCACGGCTGGCAGTTGGGGCTCACTGCCGCTTGTCAAGCCCTGATGATGATGATGGCTTCTTGTTTCCAGTGTCCACTGAAAGTGAGAACAGGTATTCACACGGCACTTTTGTTGATGTTACTGCAAGGTATTTACATGCCGGGTATGCTAAATATTCATGTTTCAAGCACCATTCCAGAGGATATGCTTCCATACTAATGACGCTTGTTAAAAAAACTATGTGTTAATTACACTTTTGACTGAACTCCTTAGGGGAAAAATAGTATGTCTCCTACTCTGTTTTACCCACATTCTGCCATATAGTTCATGTTAAAGCAGTTTTGGATGATGACCTAGCACATATAATTCGTTTCAAGAGCACTTTCACTGCCAATTAGACAAAACGCAAAGAAGTTACCAAAGTGAGATTTCTAAAGGCAGGTACAGCACTTGACCCAAGGTCTGAGACTCTGAAGTGCCTTTCTAAATCTGAGGGACAAGATGTGGAGCGTGCTCTCAGAAATCTTAAATGAGCAACACTCTGATGCAGAAACTACAGAACCTGAATCACACACCAAAAAAAAAAATCAACCTTCTGCTGGTGGTGTCTGACTCAGAAAATGAAAGTGAACATTCTCCTGTCTGTACTTTGTACCATTACTGAACAGAACCCCTCATAAGCATGTAATAGTGGTTGAAGCATGAAGGGACATATGGATCTTTAGCATATCTGGTATATAAATATCTTGTGATGCTGGCTACAACAGTACCATGCAAACATTTATTCTCACTTTCAGGTGACATTGTAAACAAGAAGCGGGCAGCGTTATCTCCTACAAATGTAACCAAACTTGTTTAGCTGAGTGATTGGCTGAACAAGAAGTAGGACTGAGTGGACTTGTAGACACTAATGTTTTGCATTTTTGAATACAATTTTTGTACATAATTATACATTTATTAAGTTCAACTTTCATGATAAAGAAATTGCACTATTCTATTTGAATTAAATGAACTGAAAAGTACCTTTTTACAGCACAAATACTTAAATAAATACCAATTGTTCTGTGTTGTAATTTAAATCAATATATTTGAAAATGTAGAAAACAAAAATATTTAAATAAATGGCAACTATTAACAGTGTGATTAACTGTGATTAATTTTTTTAATTGCTTGACAGCCCTACCTTTTAGTAAAAGGTGCAAAAGGTATTGTTCTTAAGTTTTATTTCTCAATGAAGTTGAAATTTTATACACAAACTCTTTAACCAGTTACTTCTTTTGCCTTAAAAGAACTGTACTTTTCAGACGCTCTTCTCCATTTTCAAATACCTGCTAGTTACACTGGAGTGAAAACAAACTAAGTTTAGCAGGCTGAGTCATTATTGGATACTGGTCCATTTTAAATAAGAAAACATACCTATATTTAGGTAACTGGGCACGTTTACAAACAATCAGTTCTGCATGCAAAAAACCCACAAGCCATTAAACAATTTGTTCTTACATTTTTTGAAGCACCTGGGCCATCACAACCCCATTCGTTAAATCTTCCACAGTCTGGCATGGTGCTTCAACATTAAATGTCTGGATCTGAAGGGGGGGAAAATGAAATGCTCTTATTAGCCTGCCTTCACTATTTCTTACTAATGCATCAAAGAGTTTTCAAAAGTAACACAACAGCACTGTCACAAACCAACAGCAAATGGCAGTTTAATTGTATCAGTGAGGCGAAAAAAAATACAAGCGCTAGATTTCATTTAGTGAACCACAATACTGAGAGCTGTTGTCTTGTTGCATAGTCATGGGCATAGCTGCACACATACCGTTGAAACCAAAATTCTGTTACAAGCTCTGACCAAAATTTTAAAAACTTGAGCAACTAGAGTTGCATTATTAAAGGAGATTTGCAAAAGCATGTAAATAACTTGGGAACACAAATTCCACTGAACGTCTGTGGAACTTGTACATTTAACCACCAACTGAAGTCCCTATTTAGGCAAATACATAAGACACGTGATTTTTAAAAATGCTGATAATCTAGAACAGGGATCAGCAAATACCGGGCTGTGGGGCAGATCTAATCCCTGGCAGGCTCCCACCTCTATGTTTACCTGCGCCTTTGCAAGTAGGATGCCTGCTCTCGTTGGATGCAGATTGCCATTCATGGACAATGGGAGTGGCAGGAAGCGGTGTCCCGGTCCCCATCACTCCCATTGGCTGTGAACAGTGATCCACAGCCATGGAGAGCTGTGATGGCCCAATACCTGCAGGGACTAATCCTGGCAGGCTGCTACTTTTTTTTTACTGTTCACCCCAATCTAGACAGTCCACTGGCCTCCCATGGATCTATAATATATACACACATGCATGAACTCTGAAAAATTAATTCCTCCAAAGTGCAGCACAAGAGTGAGATTGTGATAGTACAAGCAGGTTTGTCCTGGCCAGTATTAGTTTGCTATTAATTGTAAGGTGCTCAATTACTACAATAAATGTGGCAAAAAAAAAAATCTAGACAGAAAAAAATCTCTGGTATAAATATAGAGGTTAAGATGCAAGGTGCTGGTATCTGATTAAGAAGTGGAGGATGGGATGTGGCCGAGTCCTTAATGCCATATGTGGGGGGTGAGCAGAGGTCTGCAGCCCATAACAGAAATATAGATTAGGGAAGGTGGAGGGGTGACAGTCATTTTGGTCATGATGCACATAATAACGTAGGGTTTCATTTTTGAATAAGCAATATAATAATATATAGTTGAGTATTTGTATAAGGGATTGCAAGAATGTTTAAGGAATTTAAATATCTATTTTCCTCACGTGTTTTCCACCATATTTTGTTACAGTCCTGGGTATAAATTTAAACTAATTTATGGCTGCTATTTAACATTATTATTTGTATTAATATCTAGAGTTTCTCCCACTCTGTCCCGTCCTCTTTCTACTATTATTTATACCACCTGGAGGTCCCAATGAGAATGGAGTCTCTACTACATTGGGCCCTGTACAAAAACATACTGAAAAATCCCTGATAAAAGAACTTAAAACTTAAGGCCGTATCTACTTCAGAGAAATTAACCATTCTAACAGAACTGGTTGCACAGGAAAAGTTTAAGCAAAATGGTTTGGTATCAGATTCTCACTGGAGGCTGCTGAAGTCTTGTCCTATATCCCCTCTTGTATCACCTTCTGGGTACCTATCCCGCAATTCTTGGCACAAATCCTAGAAGCAGGGAGAAATTTTACAAGCCCTCACAGGATAACCAGGAATCCTTGGAGAAAAGTCAAGCTCTGATTCCCCTGGAACAGGCCTCTAGGTCCCCTAATGACAACCATTTATGAACTCTTTTTAGAAAAAGCAGACCAAGATAAACTCTGACCAGATGTTTCCTGCTCAGCAACAAAAGTTTCTAGCGTACCTTTTGGAAAGGCCATCTGGAGGAGTCTGAAGGAAAGGTGTGGCAGTACCTCCAAAGAACCCAAGATGAGCATCTCTCAGAGCTCATCAGGCAACAAAGTATGTACCCATCACAGCTAAGTGAGCAAACAGGCAAAGACCATGCACTTCCATACCTGTTGCTTTTGGGTCCAGATTACAGACACAGACTAAAATGGTTCTCAAAACCAGAAACAGCCAGCAGTGCCTACAGAACCTTCAGGATCAAAGGAGACTTCCCTAGAAATCTGTATTCAACTTGCTCCTGACACAGCAGTATCACATGACTAGGATAACAGATCTCCTTCACTATGGAAAAGTGAGCAGCCATAACACTGCAGAAGTTGACTAACTTAGTTTTCTACTATCCAGACAGAAACCTAGTTGCGAAGTTCATTGTAATAAATAACCTGCGTGTTTCAGGGACACATGATCAAGACTGCTAAGGTGCCAGAGATCAAATAATTTAAGTGGCTGGGCTCCCCAAACTGTAACAGGGCCATTAATGGATTCCACATGGCCATTCTGTGCCTGAACACAAGCCTAGAAATACATAACAGAAAGGAAACTGTTTCCGTGATGATGTAATCCAAAGTGCTTCCATGGAAGCCATTGCCTGGAAAAGTGCACGATGCCAGGACTTAAAAATAAACAAACAACCCCCCTCCCCCACCACCACACACACCCCTCTAAATTTCTCAGTAACAGGAAAAGTGGAAAAAGATTCCCACTGAACAATATCGAGGTTATGGGTGTTTCCATCCCCACTACGACCCCAAGTGATCCTGTCTGCCCTGTGCTGCCTTCGCTCATTAAATCTTCCCCAACTATACCAACAACAGTAGATTTCTCTACACTGAGCCAATACAGGATGGTGGTGAAGTGTGTTTCTGGGATACCGAAAGCAAAATGTAGATTGTCTGACGACTGTTCCATGACTAATATTACCATAACCAGAGCTGCTTGCTGCATTTTACATAAAGTGGGAAAAAAAGCAGAGCTCAGTAAGGACTAGAGTGGCTCAGGTAGCCGGCTTTTTCACAGCCAATCATGTGGATGCAGCTGAAACAGAACAACTCTACTTCTGTTGAGCATGCTCTACAGATCTGAAATGGAGGGCACCAAGGACTGATGCTTTATTTCTTTTTGTAATTCCTTGAAAATATCTTTTCTTGTATAATAAGGAATGAAGGACTAGATAGCACATTTATGCTATGTATTTTTTTAATGATTTGTTACAATGGAGATGGTGTATTACATTATATCAAGTATTAGCAACATTAAAAAACACAATGCCTTTTTTCTAAAAATCAAACTTCATTTTAATAAAGGAGTCCGGCTGCAGAAATATTCTCCTTTCCCTGTATCAAAAATAAGAGTTGAATGTCTGGAGAATAGCTGGGAAAGAGCCAACGAGGTTGGTCCCAATCCAAAAAGTTGTATTCTCTGCTTTGGGGATGATATGTTGGTGGGCAGCACATGGCAGTGCAGGAGCAGGCTCTAGTTGTGGGAACAGAGCAGCAGCCAGGTTCTTTTGTGCCTTTACACTGTTAGTAAATAATGGCTGCTGGAACTCTGCCTCCCTGTGCATTTCTGCTATATATTTTTTTTTCTGCATGAGTTCTGTCCTCCTGCTGGAGCTGTTCCTGCCTTCATGGTGTTTTCAAGGCTGCCCTCATCTTTCATCCCTCAAAGTGGTAAATTCATTCTAAGTTTCTGTTCACATTCCCTTGCGGTTTGATGAACTGGTCCTTTCAACTTTTCAACTACCAACATGGAATCTGGAAGCCCTGAAAGCGAAAACAAGATATGATCGAATTAACACCTACCACAATCCCTTAAACGTCCCACAAAATGTTAATGAATGAGACAAAGGTAACTTTTTTCATGTTCACATTCCAATAACTAATGCAGGTCCATTTGACACAGAATGTTACAACATCCGTTCCCAGGTCTCAAAGGGGAAGGGAGATATGTAATGCACAACGTTAAAATGGTGTAATAAACTTACTTATTACAAAAATTAGGAGCTTTAAAATAAGGTTTTTATTTTTTGTAGATGATATCCAATAAGAAGCTGTGTGATTGGTGAGTCTTGGTTAGCTACCTTGGTGATAGGTCTTATTTAAAAAAAAATTTTTTTGTATTAACTTTGGAGAAGTTGCCAAGTAGTTCTCCAATACAGGAACTAGACTAGGACAAAATAAGGGATAGAATTAATGAGTTTCTCTACTAGATCACCCTTCACAACATAAAACACACACTTCTTACTTACATAATTACTCCAAACTTGTCCTTTATACTGTTTTTACTGGCATTAAATAAACAGGCATTTTCATGCATTCATTAGGAACACAACTCCAATGTGACTGCAGATATCCAAGTTGTGCATGCAGTATGGAAATGGATGGATGCCATATGGGCCAACCAATACAATATAAGGTCAATGTGTTGGCAAACAACCAATAATTAACTTATGACAGTGTTATAGCACCTACTGTTTTTATTTTTCCATTGGTGTTTCATGTAACTTTTTTTTTAAATCCCCATGATGTGCTGCCATTTTGGATGTGGCTACGTTATACAGCACAGGCAGCTGCCATAAATGCCAAATTATGTGCTTCCTCAGTTACAAAAATTGGCAGCCCATGCAGCTGAAAAATGTACCACAGGTGAGCGGAATGAAAAGGTGAGTCCAAGACAGACCAGTTATGGGTGAATAATTGATCTGAGTGGCATGCCCTGTGGAGGGGATAATTGATTTGAGTGGCACGTCTTGTGGTATGGCAGAGAAGAGTAAGGGGAAGGTGGTTTAGGGAAAGGGGACTGGCAGAGCAGGGGGAGAGGTGAGACATAAGGCTATACCTCCCCATTCACAAATATTCACATAAGGCTATACCTCCCCATTCACAACAGAGGGCATTCAAAAGAACCCAGAAAAAATTATGAGCCCCTGAATCTGGAAAAAAAAAAAAAAATCGATCCCCATTGGTACTTTCCACAATAGAAAGCTGAATACCTGATGATGCTTTGCTCAACCCCAGATTCCACTTCCTCATGGTGAACCAGGATCTGGGCTCCCATCCTACAAATGGATCTTCTGATCTGAACAACTCCTGGCCAGGCTGAGCGCCATGCTTCCTGTCTGGCAGTGGTGTGTTCTTCTCCTCTGAACCATTATGCTACATGATTTCATGATGTTTGAGAACATCTCAGGCAGAGCAGAGGAAGAAGTCTTCAGGCTCCTTGCCAGGCCCTTGTAGAAATGGAAAATTCTATGCCAGATCTTACATTTTCTGGTATCATCATTGATCTTACACTGTACTTTAGGCTTTTGATTTTATCCCAGCATTGTGTACAAGCCCATGTTTTACCGAGCATCCTGATGGCTGGTAGTACAGAACAGCATTTAACATCACTGGCCAGCTGCTTCTAGATTTTCTCTTAATCACATCATGATTTGGGCCCAAATACCTGAGCCAGCCAGCCACACGTCAGTAAAGATTCTCCTTTAAGATATCTTAGTAATGCTTGCGATATTCACAATCAAAGAAGCCCGCAAGTTGTGCAAGAAGTTGCTTGCAGTGCAAGCTCTCTGCTCTGAGCTCTATGATTTGTGTGGTGTTATCATTGGTAGTAAGAGTCTCCAGTGTAGACAAGACCCTAAAAGAGACAGTAACCAAAGGCTAAGGAAAAGTGATACAACATGCTTGCAGTGTGATCAGTGTTGAGTGGCATGCATTTTATTGGTTCAACTTTTCTCGTTTTTAATAATTATCTTATAAACATCCAATGCCTAGTCTAATTCTAAACTTTTGCCTATTTAATAATATTTTATTATATTATTTACCCTTGTCTACTACTTTTTGTCTTTTGATCATTCTCTAATATTTTTCATGTACTTCCATTTCTTCTGGAATGTTGCCTGTGCACATTCACATGCAACCCCTTTCCCTTCCCTGAAAGCTGTGCGTTTGGGTGGCCACCCAGGAGAAATTCAGGTGCCACCCAACTCATCAGCAAAACACCCATAGCTGCAGCATGTGTTTCTATTGGTGGTGCACATCTGCACATGCCTCTGTGCACAAATTTATTCCACACCTGGATGGAAACAATTAGAGGGAATGTTGCTCCCCAAACCCTTTCTCCCAGTGCCAGTTAGCTTCAGGATCCTTCTAGAAAAGGAGTGCTTATTAGGACCACATAAGTGCCTTCTCATGGCATAAAATGTTTAGGACAGAGGTTTTTGGTGAACCTCAAGATCCCAAAAATGACAATTCAGGACAAAAGGAGATGATGAGGCCATGTAAATACATGAAAGAAACATTGTGAAGAACCCCCATTACTGCTAGGTAATCTCTCTCCTCCAAAACAGACTCTGCATACTCTCGATTATGGAAATCCAGTTAATAGGACAATCCCAACAAAGGTAAAATGAGATTCTAATTAAAAAAGGATTACAGAACAGTTCTCCAAATCAAGTATCAGATCTAGATGATAAACCAAGAGAGCAGTGCTCAGTAAACCTTTAAAGAGAATCCCAGCTATGCAGCCCTGAAGATTGTAATGTTTCTATCACAGCAGAGAACCCACAGGAAAAAGGAATAACTATGGAGTATGTTCCCCAAAATCTGAAGTACTTACATGGTAGATAAAGCACACATACCATTGCAGAGTCTAATCTATTTTGACAGTCACTCAGCATTCCCCTAATCCTGATCTATTAAGGTTACAAAAAAAATCCAGGCAATTTCCAAAATGCTTTTGTCCTTTCAGCACAGGAGAAAATTCGAAACACCTAACTTCTAGGATACAGAAGCTAGGGTTTGGTTTAAAAAGCACCTTAAAAGACTAATGCTTATGTTCAGGTAGAACTCAAAACATTTTTAAAGAAAATCAATCATTAAAGGCTACAGCTCACTCATTCTCTTACAGATGTAACTGATGAAAATGCTACTTTTAGTGATAGGTGGAATTAAGAGCATTCTTCTCAAGGTTCAGAAGGTGAATTTGTCAGCACTAAGCTGAGATGTCACATCAGTGAAGTTGTCTGCCCAGTGTAAGGACAACCAATCCTTCAAAGAACCCAAGGACAGCAAGAGGACTTTTTAGTTTCAGCTAGACGTTATCAAAAATAGCAGATATGTTTTGATCAATGACAAGGTCAGGATGAGAAATTTCAACTATAATAAACAGCCCAAAATTGATGACACGGGTGCAAGTATGGGGACAGGTTATCTGATGCCCATACTGAAAACTTTGTCCATTTCACGGCCGGTTGAACAGGTTCTTGAAATGCCGCAAGATACTACTTCACACATCACCAGAAGCAAAGTCCTATGAGTCAAGCAATGAGGTAAAGTATCTCTGGGCTTGGATGCAGAAAGAAAGGTATTCTTGGGATATCCATGCAAGAGTAATGCTTGACCCAAGCTGAAGTGATCAGGATGACCTTTGACTTGTCCTATTTTCCTGATCAGTAGAAGCAATGGATTCAGTGGAAAAGCAGTCTATGTTCCACTCCAACAGGACCACTTCCTATTGAGTTTGTCCACTCCTGTCCTGAAATAAACATGTTGATGGTTTCTATTGCTAGTTGTCACAAAGATCTAGGAAAGGATGACTCCACCTTCTGAACAACAATTCTACTATCAACTGTTTAAGAAACCATTTCCTCTGGTCTTCACTTCTATGATTTTTCTTATCTGCCAACACATTTTCTTTGCCAACCAACTGGAGATACACCACGTAAATTTGATGAGCCAGACACTAGTCACAGATACAAGCACCTTCCTGCTTGTCAAAGTAGAAATTTGCTGTCTTGTCTTGAACACGCAGCCGTGAAAGAGACAAAAGGCTGAAAAGTCCATCTGATACTTTCCAGTTCTATAATATATATCTATGGACTCTTCCAGTGACCGTGAATGTCACGCCAATTTTCCTGGTATAGACAAACACATACACTCTGATGCCTACAATATGCTATTATCTAACCAGATATTTCATGAACACTCTCTAGAGAAGCCAGATCCAAGAACTTTGTATTGGTCATGATTGTTTCCATACAAAAGCAAAATTACTTTCAGTGCAGACTAAAAGCTACATGAAATATATATATTTTCTATGTTGCGAGTTCCAAACCACTCTCTCAGGGATACAGGTAAGAATAACAAAAGGGCAGAGATAATAGGTAAAATCAGCATGTAAAATATGAACTTTCTAATATAACCGTTTAACCTTCTCAATTCCATGATGAAATGAAGGCAATTTTTTATATTTTTTATGCAAACATAAGAATGGCTATACAGGGTCAGACCAAAGGTCCATCTTGTAACAGTAGCCAGTGCCAGATGCTTCAGAAAGAATGAACAGAAACATCAAGAATTAAGAGATCCATCCCTTTGTCAGCTACCAGCTTTTGACAGTCACAGGGTAGAGATACCCAATCATGGCTCATCTTGGCTAATAGCCATGGATGGACTTATCCTCCATGAAATTATCTAATTATTTTTGAACCACGTTATACTTATGGACTTTACAACATCCCCTAACAACAAGTTCCATAAATGAACTGTACATTGTTTGACATGCCTCCTTTTATTTATTTTAAACCTGCTGCCTATTACTTTCATTGGGTGCCCCTAAGTTTTGTGTTCATAAAGGCATAAACATTTGTTTACTCAATTTCTCCACAAAATTCATGATTTTATAGACTCCATCATATACCCACTTATTTATCTCTTCTCCAAGATGAACAGTCCCAGTCTTTTTAATCTTTCCTCAGAAGGAAGCTGTTCCAAACCCCTAATCATTTTTATTGCCCTTGTCTGTACCTTTTCCAATTTGTATATATATATTTTGAGATGCAGTGACCAGAAATGCACACATATTCAAGATGTAAGTGTCCCATGGATGTATATAGTGTCATTATAACATTTACTGTTTTACTATCTATTTCTTTCCTAATGGTTCTTAACATTGTCGGCTTTTTTGACTGTTGCTGCACATTGAGCAGATTAGGGATGTAAAATCCAGTTTAAAAAGTTAACCAGTTAAACTATATGTTTAACTAGTTAACTGGCCCAGCACAGTTAACTGGTTAAAGATAAAGTTTACCTGTTTCCCGTTTACATCTCTAGAGCCAATTGTTTCAGAGAATTATCCACAATAACTCTTTCTTGAGTAATAACAGCTAATTTAGATCCCATCATTTTGCCTGTATAACTGGAATTATGTTTTCCAATGTGCATTACTTTGCATTAATAACAGTGAATTTCATCTGTCATTTTGTTGCCCCATCACCAGTTTTGTGAGATTCCTTTGTAACTCTTGGCAGTCTGCTTTTGACTTAAATATCTTAAATAGTTTTGTATCCTTACTGTTTACCTCTTTTTCCAGCTCGTTTAGGAATATGTTGAACAGTACTGGGCTCACTATAGGTCCCAGGGGACCCCGCTGTTTACCTCTCCCCATTGTGAAAACTGACTATTTGTTCCTACCCTTCATTTCCTGCCTTTTAACCAGTTACTCACACACAACAGTAACTTCCCTCTTATCCCATGACAGCTTACTTTGCTTAAGACTCTTTTGTGAGGAACCTTGGCAAAGGCTCTCTGAAAGTCTAAGTACACCTTATCCACTGAATCACCCTTGTCCACATGTCTGTTAACCCTTTCAAAGAATTCTAAGATTACAGGGGCATAATTTCCCTTTATAAAAGTCGCATTAATTCTTCCCTAATAAATCATGATAATCTAAGTGTCTGATAAATATGTTCTTTACTATAGTATCAACCAATTTTCCTGGTACTGAAATTAGGCTTATTAGCCTGTAACTGCTAGGATTGCCCATGGAGCCTTTTTTAAAAATTGGTGTCACGTTAGCAATCTTATAGTCATCTAAGAGCCCACTGTACTGCCCTACAAAACAAAAATACTTAAAAGATGGATTTCAAGGAGATAGATATACTTGGCTAAGTGAAATGGGATGCCACTGTGGCTTATCTAAAAGGCAAAGTTTTAAGGCAGGAGAGTTGTTTGGCTAGAGTTGCCCCAGTACAAACTTTGGGTCTTACTGCATCATATCATGACACTCTTGAGCTGGCATGATCTAGAAAGCCAGTGAAGCTATATCTAGACTACAACATTTTATTGGAAAAAAGGTACGTAAATTGCGCTCCACAATTTGCGTACCTTTTCTCGATAGTTTTGTCAGAAGAAGCTTTTCCGAAATTTGGCATGTCTAAACTGGGCCAAATTTTGGAAAAACCTCCTCTTTCAGAAGAGCCCTTCTTCCTCGTGGAAGGAGGAAGCCAGGGTTTCTGAAAGAGCACATCTGCTCTTCCGCAAAAAACAAAAAAATGGAAGATCAGACGTGTTCCCTGGATGCAGCAGAGTTTTTCCGGGATACCGCTGGTATCCTGGAAAAACCCCGTAGTCTATACGTGGCCTGAGTGACAGTGAAAGAGTGAAACACTGTGCAGCACAAATGGTGAAGGCATTTGATAATGACAAAATGGCAACAACAAAAAAAGACCACAACAGCATCTTTCTCTACAAATAGCTTTGTGAAAGTTTCACATATCCATGCACATGTGGAAGGAAAGTTAAAGAAAATCATGCCTGATTATTTCTTCACAGCGGTGTTGAATGTAAATCAGCTACTGATATATGTATGTATAATAGACAGTCATTTTAACACACAACCTGCAGAAAAACAAAGGGTCCAGATATTTTCTGGTGTGCTTCAGAAAGCTGTTGCAGGTTTTGGAGATTTTAAAAAGTTGCTGGATATGTAAGAGATGGAGCACCTGCTGTGCCCAGCTTAAGAACTTGGTTCGCAGGTTTACTGAAGCACTGCCCAACATTATTCATCAAGAGTTGCTGTGTGGAAAATTGCAAAACTTTAATGACATGATAAATGTGCTCATGAAAGTTACAAATATGATAGGGATGGACAAACAGATCACTCCCTCATTGCTAATTAGTAGTTACAGAGTAGGAAAATATGGAGGTATATAGAGAAGTGCACTAGCTAAGTCACGGAAAATGCCTTGTGAAATTTTTTCCAACCAAAAATACTGTGAATGTCGCCTTTCTGAAAGACACTGAGTTATGATACTACAGAGTTTCAGGAAAAACAGGCAGATTCAGTTTTCCTGTGCTATGCAACATTTTTAACGGACATAACCTGAATTGTTTGAATCTGCAACTACAAGGCATGAGCTAGATTGCATTAGACCTTATTGCTCAAATGGACAGGCTCTGAAGCAAGCTTACCCTTACTAACATTTACCTGTTGCATTTGAATTTGCCCACTTTACAATGTGATGCATATGCATAGAACTGCAAGAACGCGAATCAGAATTTAGCAGGTATGCTACTAACAGAAATGCTGCTGTTCAATTTCAATGAACATTTTAAGCATTTTGAAAATTTTCAATTTCATATCATGCTTTTTAATGATTCACTTGCCGTTTTTGTCAATGACCAGTGCGTTCTAAACTGCAACTAGGTCTGTGAGAGCAGCAGAACATTGTTTTGTTGCAAAGAAGAATAAAATGGACACTCAGTTTTGGAAACTACTTACTGAGTCCCACTTCCCAAATCTGAGAAAGTAGGTGTTGAAATTGTGCTTTCTGTTTGGGAGCACTTCCATTTGTGAAAGTAACTTCTCCAGACAGATTCACATGAAATCAAATGAAAGGAACCAACTGACAAATGAAGCACTCCTCCATCTTAGTCAGGTTGGATGCATTAAAATTGATACTGAGAGGCAATGTATATGTATGCCTCTCAGTATGCACATAAACTTAACCCCTAAATTCCACACTGACTGACAAGATACTGTATAAATGATAAGCAGAGGAGAAAAATGTTAAGATGGGTTTGGTTTTTTATTTTGTTTTTTGCTATTTTCATGTGGATAAACTATTGTAGGGCTTACTTGTTTATTTTTATATTGTATAAAGGTTGTGCTAAACGAGACTACAAAGGCACTTTCCCCTCTCTTGATAGTCACATCTCCACGTCAAATGCTGCGAATGAGACACATCCAGACTGATTTGATTAGCCTCATTAACACCAGTCCTACACTTGACAAGCAACTTTTTTATTCTAATATATAACCCTGCCTTTATAATTTTCACTCCAACTTATCTGATGAAGTGGGTTTTACACCCACGAAAGCTTATGCCCCAATAAATGTTACTCTCAAAGGGTACATCTACACAGCAACATTATTTCAAAATAACTTAGTCCACACCTACAGAGCAAGCAGTTATTTCAAAATAATGCCAAAGTACTGTCAAGCTGGAGGACTTCTTATTCTGACTCCTATAATCCTGTTGTACGAGGAGTAGGGGAAGTCGGAGGAAGAGTGCTCTATTTCGAAATAAGTGCTGTGTAGACGCTCCCAATTTTGAAATAAGCTATTTCGAAATAAGCTACGCAACTGACATAGCTCAATTTGCGTAGCTTATTTCAAGTTAAGCCCGGCTGTATAGATGCACCCTACAGGACTCCTCATTGGTTTTGCATATACAGACTAACGTGGGCTGCCCCTCCAAGATCTTTGTTCTTAGGGAAGACTAGACTCATAGCAAGAGTCCTCATGGTAGAT
The DNA here is from genome assembly GCA_032595735.1 of Pelochelys cantorii. Lineage (NCBI taxonomy): Eukaryota > Metazoa > Chordata > Testudines > Trionychidae > Pelochelys > Pelochelys cantorii. The sequence goes on from CM064330.1 coordinate 127,821,402, forward strand.
CGCCTGGCTCCAAATGTCATTGCTCCTTAAGGTTCAGTGGCCACATGCTATAGCTTAGGCCTCAATGCCTGATATGCTCCTGTGGCACTGTTGCCTTTAGCTCCACCACACCCCTTAGAAGCACAGCCAAGGCAGCTGAAGTAGGAGAACAGGGGAGCTCTTAAGCACAGAGACACTGACACAGACAGGTGTCCTTCCTTCCATCACTCCATCTCAGTTGTCTGCGGCTCTTGTACATTTCAAAGGGAGAGGCACAGAGGTGAACCAGTGCCAGCAGGAATTTCTTTGGTGCAGGTTCCCCCTGCTTCTCTCCCTTTGAAATGTACAGGAGCTGTGGACAGCTCTTGTACATTTCAAAGGGAGAGAGGCAGCAGGATAGCAAGCAACTCCCATATCGACTAATTGAGTAGTCGATGGAAATTCCATCAACTACTCGATTAGCTGATTAATCAAAATTTAACATCCCTACTATATACCTGTTAGAATTAAAATGACAAATCAAACAATTAGCCTGTAATTCCAGATTACTAAACCAATACATCAACTGCAAATTACAGTTCAGATTCACCAGTGTACTCCTGCTACTTTGCGCTATAAAAACACACATGTAAACTCATCATACATGGATAGTAAGTGCTGGCTGCTTTAGGAGACTCCAGAGCAGGGGTGGGCAACCTGCAGTCTGAGGGCCACATGTGACCCATCAGGGTTCTATGTTTGGCCTGTGAGACATTTTGTTTACTGTTGCCCAAGTGCAAAATTGCCAGATTACACTGGTTTCCAGCAGCTAAGTTTTTTTTACCAGTATTACTAAAGTGAGACACTCTTAAAGCAAGAGCACGTGAAATGAGGTGAGTGCTGATTGCACGCAACACTGACTGAGAGAGCTGCGTACTACTTCTGCATCCAATCAAAGTGCTGCTATGGTTCAATTAGCAGTTCAGCACACCCCGCAAATTCTAAGTGCGCACGTGCAGTTAGCAAAACGAAATTATCCTGGGAGACTATCTTGATTATGACAATCTTGCGATCCACTGAGATGAGGGAGGGCCACTCATGCAACCCACTCAACTAGGCTAGGTTGCCCATTGCTGCTCCAGGATAACACTATGCCACCAGATCATACTGTGAATCAGACACATAAGTTAAAATAAAAAAGTAATTTTAAGGTTGGTATTGCACATCAACTCATTGGAAATATCACACGGTAGCACATTTGTTTGATTTTCTTGTTCAGTGTTCGGGCATAATACCTTAATTTTTTTTTTAAAAATTTAGAGACAAAAATTGTGTTCAACTGTAATTAAGGTTGAAAATATGTATCCTAGTTACACTAAAAGCAAGCATAACAACCTAGGAAATCCAGAAATGCACAATTAAGACACCCAAACAACCTTAACTCCACTTTCTTATTGTATGTGGTGCCAGATTAAAGTGAAGTGATTTTTAATTATACCGTGGGGTATTCTTTGTTTGTCCTCATGGTGTCAATACAGGACACAGTTATGGTTAAGTCAATTTCCATAGGTTGGTATGATTAGATTTCTAAGCACACACAGTGAAAGCAGCTAGGAAGGTGGAGGGGGGAGTTGGTGTTCTACTGGAAGGTGGGGGATCCTGGCACCAAAGCCATACCCCACTGGGCTGGAGAGCAGGCACATAGAGTCACATCTTGGTGGTGTATGACCACATGGAGAGGAGAGGCTTCTGCCTGGAGAGTGATGGGGGAGATTGGAGAAAGGGGAATTAATAGGCAAGGGAGGCCCTGGCACAGAGACATCTCTAAGGGACAATGATGGCTCAGAAACACCTTGAAGGCACAGCTGGGAGGGAGGACTTGGGGAAGACACTGAGGCCCCAGGCCAGACAACTAAGAGGCGGCCCAGGCACTGAGATCCCACTGGGTTGCGGGGGCACTGAAACACCACAGTCATGAAGGGGCTATGAGGGGGCCCCAACGCGGAGGTGGACACCCCACGGGCAGTGGGGGCAGGGGAGGGGCGGGGGCTGAGACCCCCACGGGTGGAGGGGGGAGGAGAGAGGGGCGGGGGCTGAGACCCCCACGGGCGGCGGGGGGGGGGGGAGGGAGGGAGCTGTCACCCCACGGGAGGGGGGGGGAGGGGCGGCCCGGGAGCTGACTGACACCCCACGGGCGGCGGGGGGGGAGGGAGCTGTCACCCCACGGGAGGGGGGGGAGGGGCGGCCCGGGAGCTGACTGACACCCCACGGGAGGGGGGGGCGGAGGGGGGGAGGGAGCTGTCACCCCACGGGAGGGGGGGGAGGGGCGGCCCGGGAGCTGACTGACACCCCACGGGAGGGGGGGGAGGGGCGGCCCGGGAGCTGACTGACACCCCACGGGAGGGGGGGGCGGAGGGGGGGAGGGAGCTGTCACCCCACGGGAGGGGGGGGAGGGGCGGCCCGGGAGCTGACTGACACCCCACGGGCGGCGGGGGGCGGGCTCGCCGGGCACTCACCCAGGTGAGCAGGCTCTCCCCGAGCTCGGCGCGCTCCAGGTTCTCCACGTTGAACATGGCGCGCGGGGCCGGGTCGGACGCCGCTGCCGGGCCGAGTCGCTCAGGCCGCCGCTTCCCCCGGGCCGGGCCGGGCTGTGGCGCAGACACGTCACCGGGGCCGCCGGGAGGGCCCCGCCCCGCGCATGCGCCGCGCGCGCCTCACGGGTTGCGGCTGCGGGCTCCGGCCGCGCGCGGGGAGGCCTCGGCGGAGCCGGGAGCCCGGAGAGGCGGCGAGCCCCGCCCGAGGTGAGCCCCGCCCGCCGCGTCACCCCTCCCCCCACGGGCCGCCCAGCCGCCAGTCCGGGACCCGTTACCTCCCCCCATAGCTTCCCTCCCCCCGGGCCAGCCCGGTCTCCCGCCCCCAGACACAGCCCCCCGGCGCGAGCCCCGTCACCCCCCCCGGTCCCTGTCACTGCCCCTCTCGCTTTGGGCCCCCAGGCCTTGGGGCGAGCCCAGCAACCGCTTCCTGCCCCCGCCCCGGGCGTGGGGGCCGTTCGTACGGGGGGGGGCTGAGAGCGCTCGTGCCACACTGGGGACTGGGGACGGAACGGAGCCTGCTCCAAGCCAGCGGCTGCCACAGCACCCGTGACACCGCTTTGGGCTCCCAGCCCCGTGGGAGCCTGGTCCCTCTCTCACATGCACACGGGCCCCAGGGTGAGTCTGGTCACCCCCCCCTCCCCCCCGCGCCCTCTGCTTTGGGCACCCGCTCCTGGGGGGAGTCTGGCGTTTATCACAAGCGTGTTGAGTTGGCCACTCTGCCACCTGTTCTGTTACTCTGTAGCATACACTGTATTTTCCTGCTCCCTTCTAGTCTCTCTTCCTAGAATACAGTTGTGTTTCGACCCACATTTCATTCATAAATCCAAGCCCCCCGCATGGATGCTATTTTTTTTCAAGAAAGAAAATGTGGTCTGTGTGGTTCCTTGTTTTCATCCTGTTTAATACAAACTAGAGAATGCTAATGCCTAAAATGGTACCGCTTAGAACTGTAGCATGGATTATTTTAGATGTCAGCAGTTCTGAGAAACTAGCAAGTGGTCAGAGTGGTCCTTGTTTTTAATATTGACAGGGCATGCCTCTTATGACTACAGTTGGCTCTTGATCATCTTAGCCTGTGTGTGTCTATTAAGTTCAGTGGAACTATGGTAACAGCAATGCTGACTGCTATATGGGTAATATTTGCAGGTTTTGACCCATGGCTTGTCAAATCAAAGAAATGCTTGACATTTACATGCATTTATATATATTTTTCTGTGCTCATGGCAATAAAGGAATCTTTTTGAAAATGTGGGAATAATATTTTTATATAAATATTTAAATGACCAGTTAAGATAATTTAATGCTGAGACTAGGTATTTGTTTAAGGGAGGCTGAGTTACAGTTCCTTTTCCATTAAGAGTCTGTGGAGGCAATTTTGCATGGGAGAAAAGTAGGTTACTTATAAGAAACCAGTATTCTCTGAAAATATTGCCTCTATAGACAAACACCCATCCTCCCTACTTCTTTGCTTTTCCATGGCATTTGTGGTGGGCAAGTCAATAGGAAATGAGGAATTCAGCCTGTGATCAATAGGCAATGAACCAGGACACCCCAACGTAGTTAACTACTTTAAATTGTTCCAAGTGTCTCAGCAAAGTTTGTGAATTTGTGAGGACAGTATATCCACAGAAATTATTACTAGTAAATAATATAGTTTGGGAATGTGGGAGTAGTTTTTAAAAGGAGGAATTTGTCAGATATTTTTTTCATTCTTAAAATTGCTTCAGCTCTTTGTGATAAAGTCTTGTTTATCCACAATTAATTCCTTTTTACCCACAGAACAGGTACTATATAGGTGGTGACAGAGTGCTTCCCCACCCTTCCTAGCCAACATGCCTCAACACTGCATTGGATAGGGGGAATATATGGAGGGGTGTGTGGAAAGATATAGCCTCAATAACCAGTTGAATCCTTGGCCTATCTGCTGAGGTAGCCAACAAGTGATGTTAGCTGTGATGGCTTATGCAACATGGACAACCTATTAGCTAGGAATTGGACTGAAACTGATTTTGTCTATGTCTGTGACAAGCTGTCTGTGTAGTCTCAGCCATGCATCGAATGTTTTAATTCTGTAGTATCTTCCCCCAGAGATGAAATTTGAATCCCCAAGAGCTAAGCAACTTTGAAATTCTTCTTCAAGAGGAAGGAATCTTTTTACCCCGCAGCATTTTTACCCTCTAAGGTATCTCTATCCCAGCAGGAGAGTAATACCTACTTTCTTCCGTTTGCTTTAGGAAAGGATGTTCCCCAGAGGCTACTGACCCCAGACTTCCCAAAGTCCTACTTCTGCAGGTAAGTTTATTGAATTGTCACTGCTAAGGGTTTTCACATGGTAGAAAAGGACACTTTCTCAGTAAAACTGCTCTTGCAGAGCAGAAGAACCTCAGCTTTTGGCGAGAATTTCAACTTTATTGGAAAGATACAGACTTTCACAAATACACTGAGTCCAAGGATCACTGAGAATCTGAGATTGGTAGAGGCTTTAAGAACAGTTGCTTGTCCCTTGAGTATGTCATATGGATCATGGTGGCAGGATGGCGGTCTGTGGTGCCAGAAGTGCTTGGGAATAGATTTGACTGCACCCACTGAGATGACTTGTCAAAATGTCAATATTACTGTAGCTGTATCTCTAAAGTAACTACCCAGTAATATTAATACTCATGACTTGTACACTTAACAACACACGCCAAATAAACAGTATTCTTACCGCAGAACTTATCTTGGAAATTAATACATTACTCTTATTTTAAAAATTGCTCTCTCGTGTTCTCTTTCAGCTGGTGTCCTTCCTCTTGGTTTGACTCCTTGCAGTTTATATTAAGTGTAATACAAAATAAACAATAGTCTTTAATAATAAATCTTATTTATATTATTTTTTTACTTATATGTCTAAACACATGCCTTGTATGCAAACATCTCATCATGTTTACATAATCAAAATCAGCAAATCCTATAGCCTACAATAGGCAGCATCGGTTGTCAGTCTCCGTTCTCTAAAGTTGCCATCTGCCAGAATTCTTTCTTATATTCTTTCTTTTAACACCTAGATTTGAGATCAGCAACACTTCCTCAGTTCTTAAAAACTGTTTGCTCCTGGAAGAAGTGGTTGTGATGGGCAGGACCCCCATTTTGAGGTGCCACCTGATGTATTGCTGTCCCACTGAGCATGCTCGTTCCACAAGCTTGGGTCCCCTCATCCTGTCGCACTGTGCTTGGCCCTCAAGCCATGTCTAGTGGGCGCACAGTCTGCTCTGTATAGGAAGACTCAATCTGGGGATTGCCCAGCACTCACGTGCACACACCCTCTCAAGTGCAAACCCCAAATTATATCCCCTTGTGCTATATAGAAATCTATGTAACACATGCTCATAAAAATCGCCCCTTTCCTCAGTGTGAAGGAAGATATGCACAGCTTTTTGCTCCCCATCCTGTTATAAATTGCACAAACTGGGTTTTAGAATAAATAAGAAACAAGTGTATTAACTGCAAATGTTAACTTTTAAGTGATCATAAGAGATAGCAAACAGAACAAAGCAAGTTACCGAACAAATAAAACACGCAAACTGGGCTGAATACTTAGCTACAAATAGTAAAATCTCATTGTAAATGTTGTTTTATGCAGGTTGCAGAGTTTCTTGGAGGTAAATTGCACTGCTTGAAGCTTAAATCTCCAGGTATATCTTTCACAGGCTGACCTTTGTTCTGGGCTCAGCCCCAGTTTAGTCCCTTTCTTTCTTCATATGTTTTGGCAATCTTTCTTCTTGGCTGGGGAGGCAGTGGAGACCCAAGATTAACTCCCCAGCCCTAAATATTTAATTTCCATTAAAATAGGATTTTGTCTCCTAGAACACCTCTTACAATGGAAAAATAGCAGCCCATTTGTTTGCAGCCTGAGATGCTGTTTGGGTTGATATGTGTTTTAGTAGGTAAATTCCTGGGCTGTCATTGCTCATTAAAAGTGCTGTCAGATGTGTGGAAATTGGGTAAATATTGCATTTTATTAATATCAGCAGAACTGACTTAAATGGGGCCTGTGTGTTGTATAGTCTTGCCTTATTTCACACTGACATGCATGAATACAAAAAATAAGCTATTTGCATATCTATTTGCATGTATATGCAACCACACTTAAGTTGCGGACCTCGGCATGTGCTGTGAGTATGCTTCCAAAGTTAAGTAGCCCTGCTCTAGCGGGTGCGGGGGGTGGGCTGTTCCTCCCATGCAGACATCTGGTTAACTGGTTATCAGGTAAGCATGCTGGTAAAGCTAATGCTTACTGGTTAGCCGGGTAACTGTTTACACCCTTAACATGCATACAAATAGGATAATCTCCACATTCAGCAAACCATAACCTTGCCAATGATATGTCACATGACCCATCTTCCATAATACCTATCATAATTATGACATATTCATATCATAACAGTATTTCCATGAAGAATATGGGGTGTAACATCACAGTGGTAAAGTGTGAATCAGGGATATTAGGCAGCTTATTAAAGAATCATGAACAATAGTAGACCAGTGTCTCTGCCACCCCTGGGCATTAGGTCCATGGAAGGTTTCATATTTTAAAACTTCCATTACTCTCCCCTCTACCCCCTGCAATTTCCTGCCTTAAATTTTGTCTACACTACCAATTGAGAGACAACTTTTTCATTCACAGGTACTTACCTCCTACCCCTCGAAAAACAAAAGATTTGCTGCAACAAGCAGCAGCATAAACAGTTTGTTGCTGTCAGGACTTCTCTCCTGTTGACAATGCAAACACCACTCATAGGGAGTAGAAGTATTTTGTCAGGAAAAGTGCCGACAAACAGTATTTACACTGCCTAACTTTTAGTGGCATGGCCGGGTTGTGATGTAGACAAAGTCTTAATATAGTCTTGACAAGCTGATGAAAGTTCCTTATAAACCCATGGTGTCCAACCAGTTCTGAAGCAGTAGGCCCTATAATCATTGCAGCTATAGCGAACTAGCCACTCTCAACCAGCCAAATAGCCACATTGTTCAAGCTAATTAGCCACACTCAACCAGCCAGATAGCCACATGTGGGTAGAAACTAGCATGTTGGACACCATGGTTATAAACCATTCATTGCTGTGAGTTTAAATCCTTAACCATGGAAATTTCTTTGGTAGTAGTGATGTCAGCTTATAACATGAATAAGTTTCAGGTCCTACAGTTTGATCCATCCAATACCAGATTATACAAGCAATTGGTGATGTGCCAGTGTTTCTTCTACTCCCACATATTCATCTCAGTGAGGCCCTTCTCGGTGCATCCATTATTGAAAGGCCTTGGGTATTCTGCATGGAACAGGCTAAGGGAACATAGAAATTGTCTGCCTGGGTCAGAACAATGGTCTGTCTAGTCTAGTATCCTACTTATAACAGTGGCCAGTGTTTCACAGGCAGAAACCCTGCAGTAGAAGTTCTGGGATAGTCTCACCTTAGTAAAGTTTACTTCTGGCCCCCAGTACCTAAAGGTAGTTTATGCCTCCAGAGTTTGAGGGCTTGTCTACATGGTAAAAGAAACCAAACTAACTCCTTTAGGTGTAAATCACATCTTTAGTAATATCAGTACAAGTTCATGTAAGCATATTCTGGTTTTGAAAAATTGCCCAATTGTCCATAAAAATTGACTTACTTTTATTTTCTATTTTTATATAGTTTATCCATGCACTGACTTGCACTGATAAGTAATTATTGTTGCGACTTGAACCTTCTTTTTATTCCATTTACCCTTTAGACCAGTGGTTCCCAAACTTTTCGGCATCATGCCCCCTTTTTTGATTTTTGAGAAACCCTCACGCCCCCCCTCCCAAAAAAATAGCAGCAAAACTTGGGGTGGGATTGATGGGGGAGGATGTGGCTGGGTTGCCTCGCGCACCCCCTGGAATTTCTTCACGGCCCCCAGTTTGGGAACCCATGCTTTAGACAAACCCTAAGGGATTATATTTTGTCCCAATCTCTTGTTTAGTTTTTAATCCTATAACTCCTGTTGGCCTCAGAAATATCCAGGTGTGGTGTGTTTTGTTTTTTGGTTTGTTTTTTTTTGGACTAGTCAATCTTTCTATTCTGATACATTTTTCTTTGGGACATACCCCATGACAAATCACTTTGCATTCGATTATCCTATGGGCTTCATCTCAGTCTTGCTCCTGGGCTTTTGCTTCTTAGTGAAAGAATCCTGAGAAAATGTTGCCTTCTCAGAAACAGAATTTCAGGGATAATGCTCCATATTCACCCTCAATAAATCCTTAAAAGGACACTAGGACACTCTCAGTTCAAATCCCTCTGATAAGCGGTGTGAGTCAACAAATGTATGTGACCTGCTAATCCCTTGGTTTATTTTTCGTGACCATTGTCTCATTTTTTTGCCACTTTGTAGACTGCTTTGTAGGCCCATAACAAGGTCCTTAATTTTCCTATACCTATCTATGACCCTTGTGTCCAAGATCTTTGTAATCTCTCTTACATTTTGAGAATAATAGCATATATGACATCCCTTCTGAAGTACAAGCATTCAGTACATGGAAAATGTAGAAAATATGAATATTCTGGTCTGTCTAGCCAGCGACAGTTATTTCACATTTCGTGGTAAGCACTGGTTCATTTTTACCGTCCTTCTGAATGATGGTATATGATTTTGTTCTAGCTGTGCCATAGGAAAAAGAATATAATATTTCTTTTGTTAGCTAGCAGTTCAGAACCATGAGATAATATATTTGCATTAACATGCCCCTTTGTGCCCTTAAATTTCAATGTCTCCTCTGTGTGTTTCCAAGAATAAAAGACACTGTTATAATCAAGATGCTGTTATTCTGTGATATTCCTTTATTGGGAAAGGAGCAATGAAGATCAAGGAGATGACTTGAGATCAATGTGAATTTTTAGCCTGACAGTAATTAAATCAGCCTTGAAAAATTCTCCTTGTCTAAAGCAACTGATTCTTTGTTGACAAAAGAGTAAATTATTATTAGTTTTACTAACATCACTGTCAGTCACCTGATAAAGAGCAGGCAAGAATTTATGCCTGTGCTGGTAAATTGTAATTGATAATTTTGCCCAGGTAAATTACATTTTCTTTTGCCATTTTCAGTCTTCACTGAACTGTATAGTTCCATTCTATGCTCATTGAGGGTCATGATGCAAATGTGTCTGGTATCTGTCTGTGTGCTATTTAACCAAGCCCTGATAAAACCAATTGTGGCATAGTAGGGTCACAGTACAAAAGATAATTCTTTATTTTCTTTTTCTCACTGGAGAGCTCTTATATTTTGTATTGGAAATACCAGGTTTAAAGATGAATGACAATTGAAAATGTGCTTCGTGTCCTTTTCATGTCTTTTTAGACATTTAAAGAGGAACTGCAATTTTTTGCTATTTTTTGAAGAATTTTGCTCTTTTGTAAGTTGGCTTTGCTATAGGATTATGAGCTTTTTCATTCCTTAACTGAAAGGCAATGTGGGAATGTATAAAAAGAGAGTATCCCAACTGATTGTTTTTTCTTGTCATCCATCAAACTGAATAATCAGTACTTAAAAGTCTGAGTAAAAATTACTTCTCTAAATTAAACAGTAGTTTAACTCTCTCTTCCCCCCCAAGCTCATTTTACCAGTCATTCGTAGTCTTTCATGAAAACTAGCATAAACAAGAACTGAATTTCTAGTGTAAAAGACAAGGAGGATATTTTTTTGAACAACCACTTTTCTGTCCGTTGTCTACTATATTTTGAGAGAGTTTGCGTGTCTGTCCATCTGCCCATCTGAGAGAGACACTGCCTCCAGGCTGCTAGCCCCAATCCTGGGGAGTTGACTGCGTTGCAGTTTCTGCAGTATAAATCGTATATAAAAGCTTTATACTACAGAGCCCTCAGTGTGTGTAACCTTTAGGATTTTTAGTGGTTACATTTTTAAATGATTTTTTTTACATCCCTAATTCCTATTCCCAAACCATTATCGAAAGGTGGTTGGGGTTGCAAGATAATTAATCATAAGGCACCATAGTCTGCTGTAGATATTATTTAAGTGGGGTAGGACATAGGACCTGGATCTGTCCATAAAGAGAGACTGGATTTTTTTAATATATTAAAGTAAATCTCATCTATTGTGTGAATTCCAACTTTAGTTGAGTTGTGATTCTCAGAGAGGTCTGGTTTGGTACCACTGGAAAAGATGTTCTGCATCGTTTTGGGGGGAAATACTATGAGTACAAATTATAGAAAGATAGAAATACAGGGGTAGAAGGACTTCAAAAGGGTCGTCATATCCATTTCCCTTACATTGAGGCAGGATCAAGTATGTCTAGACCCATGGTGGAGGACCCAAGCAATGCTGGGTAAATCTTCAGTGTAGGGGGGTGTTGGAGTCACGGGTTGGAGGTTGAGGAGGGGCTCAGGGCAGGGGACCGAGGCGATGGGGGAGGGATGCAGAAGGACTGCTAGCAGCCCCCTTCCTTTCTGTGTAATGAAAAGCATCTCATTGTTCTGGCACAACCAAATCCTTACCTTGCTTTAAATTATAAGAGAAAGCTGCATATCAAATGTAGTGTGGTCCTAGCTCTTACCCCTTAGGAGGAATTCTTGGGCAAACAGACGGATGGACAGACAGACAGACTTGCTCGCTCACCGACAAACTCTCTCAAATATACAATAAATTAGGAAGTTTTCCTAATATTTAAGTTACACGATGATAAATGGATACAAGTCTGAGAGGTTTAAAAGGCTGGTGTATTTACTGAGAGGGATGGAGAGAGAGGTAGAAGATTATATAAATTATTCAAGTTTAGGTTCATTGCAAATTTTGTTTCCAAGAGTTCATATTTATCATATAGGAAAAATATTTTAAAATGTTAATTGTGATGCAACATAGCTCCAGCACCATGTTTTGTAATATCATACCTTTTCCAAAGCCAGCTTAATTTTCTCTTGTTGGTTTCATAATGTTCATAGCTGTGGTTCAGACCCCTACTTGATTGCCGTGGGAGTGATTTAACAGCCTTTTGAAGCCAATTTTATTTTATTTACATCTCCAGCAGCAGGTTGGCCCACATTCTCTTTAGAAGGCATGGTACTCTGATCTTTGCAGATGTGAAATTCACCAAAAAAAAATGGTATGTTAAGGGGTAGAACAAAAAATAATCTGAAAATGACCTCCTCTTTTGAAACTTAAGAGGTTTGTAAACTGTGCTCCGAGCATTTATCACTTATGGAAATCCCACCTGTAGTTGCCATGAATAGGGGATGGTCTAAAAGACAGTGTCTGTTAAGATGTGGTGTACTCTGTGGAAAAAGTTTGAGAACCCCCAGCTCACCTTAGCACTCCAGATCATGGGTACATTCTCAATGTAGATAGACTGTATTTGGAACACACATCAAAACAAACACTCTCCTATCAAGGACCACCAAATAATCTATCTCACACATTTTTTTAAAAAAAATCTTGTTTAATTTTAACACTTCAGGCAGCAACCAATCATTTAAAACTTTTGCTGATGTTATAATGGTATTAGTTCAAACGTAAGCTGTGTAAATATGGTCAATGTTAACTTCTTTCTCCCACATTAGTGTTTGGGAATATATTCCAAGCAGTAAATTATATATAGCTTCAAGAGTTCTCTCTCTCTCTCTCTCTCTCTCTCTCTGTGTATATGTGCATACAAATATATAATATATATTCTTTTTTACATTTTAGACCTGGAATGGCCAGTCAACCAGCAGAAGTTCAGAGTCTGAAACTAGATAATGATTCAGTTATAGAAGGAATAAGTGACCAGGTATTGGTGGCTGTTGTGCTCAGTTTCACTTTCATTGCTGCTCTGGTGTATATGCTTTTAAGGTGAGACAATGGTGATAGGAATTGATCAATATATGCATTCCAACATTACTGTTGAAGTTTTAATTTTTTCTATTAAATTGAATAGTTGCATTAAGGTGCAAAATAATTATGATTCCATGGTGTTGAAATAAACTGTTGACTTCCCAGTCCAGATATCTTGTTGTTTAATTGACGATTACTTGACACAGATTGATGTTTAGTCCATAACCCATAGTGAAGAGACAAGTTTTCCAGGAATGATACCAAACTCTCTTCCTGATCTTCAGTTAGTCAAACTGAAGAGTGTCAAACATTTTGTGAGAATGGAAATTACTAAATTCACAGCTTGCATAGCTAATATCCCAATCACTTGCTAATTAAAGAGATGTTACTTCAATGAGGAATTCTGTGGCACGTTAAAGAGCAATGGATTTATTTGGGCATAAGCTTTTGTGGGCAAAGACCCGCTTCGTCAGATGCATGCTTTTGCAGATACAGACTAGCACAGCTACCTTTCTGAGAGATGTTAATAATGACTCTCTACTTAAGGTTTCAGTTACACTTTTGTTATAAATCCTAGTTTTAATCCCCTTACACTTTTGAACGGATTGATTGAGTTGTTTGTAGATGGGTATGCTTCAAATACTATAGGGTAAGAAGAGATTTTTTGGGGGAAGGGGAGGAAATATCAGTAACTTTAGGATTAAAAACAAGTAGTTTGGTGGCACCTTAAAGGCTAACATATTTATTTGTGTATAAGCTTTTATGTGTCAGTGCGTTTGTGTTTAAGGTTGTCTTTAAGTCAGCATAACTCTTTAACATAGAGATGTTAAAAGGGTTAAATGATAGTGCTTAACCAGTTAGCTATTGTAACCAAGGTCCCATCTAGGGCTGTAATAGTGTAGTCGATTACCTGATAAGCAAAAGCTTATCGGTTAATGCTATAGATTACACGCATCCATTCCCTCCTCTCCCCCCTGCAGGCTGGCTAGCAGCCCAGCTCAGTTCCAGCTTGCTCCGGGTCCAGGAGCTCAGTTCTGCCCCCAGACAGGAGCTGTAGCTACCCTGCACTGCTGCCTCTTTATCGAAGGCAGGAGCGTGGGGCGACAGGCAGCCGGTCTGTGAGGGGAGCTGGGTTTTAAACTGGCTCCCCTTATGGACCAGCTCCTGTTGATTCAGAGGCAGCAGTGTGGAGAGGTAGGGGGCTCCTCAGGAGTGGGGTCAGAGCACACTGGCTGCTGGCCCTAGCCCAGGGGACTATAGAATAGTTAAATAACTGATAAGAATGTGAGGTTAATCGACTACTCAGTTAACCGATATTTAACATGCCTAGTCCCATTGCCTGGCTTGCTGGCCCCACTGGTGTGGCTGTTACCACCGGAGTTAACTGACAAGGGCCGGTTAACCTGTCAGCATACTGGTAAGTCTCATGCTTACCGTGTGCTTATCAGTTAACATCCCTAGTTAAACGGCATCCTTGGCAGCTTCCGCTTCTGAGCTTGAAGGCTAGTAGGCACCCTGACCCCCTTACCCAGACTCCAGCATTGTCCCCACCTCAATTTGTAAACCTCCTGCATACCTCTCCTTAGCCACCACGCACCGGATGGGAGGAGGAGCATGAGCCTTTCCAGGGGTGGACAGTTATGTTTGATGGGGGGCCACTCCAAGAATTTACGTGGTCAAGGGTGGCATTTTTCTACAATATTAATGGAGGGGGGTGCAGGCTCTGGGATGGAGTGTGGGCACATAAAGGAGCTCTGGATGGAGATTAGGGTGCAGGAGGGGTTCTGACATGGGGTAGAAGTGTAGAAGGAGATGTAGGGTCAGGAACGGAATTTGGATACAGGAGGGTTTGGAGTGTGGGAGGGGGTACCAAGTGCAGGCTCTACCCAGGAGGCGCTTACCATAGATGGCTCCCGGCCAGCAGCCCCCTCATGCAGGCTCCCTGGCTGCCACAGTCCCATGCTGCTCAAAGCAGCTGGTGGCTGGAACCAACGTGTGTGTCTGTGCAGTGCGCCCCTTGGTGGGACAGGGACAGTGGGTCTCCATGTGCTGTGTGCTCCCGCAAGCACTGCCCTTGCAGCTCCCTTTAGCCGGTTTCTGGCCCCAGCTGCTTTGAGTGACGTGTGGGACCGCAACAACCAGGAGGCCTGTTCAAGGGTCCTGCTGGGCCACAGTGGGTCGGATCCAGGTGTTTGGCAGGCTCGATTTTGCCCACCCTTGCTCAACGCCATAGCATCCATGCTGCCATCCCCTGCATCTAGTGTCCATCCCCCACCGCCAGTCTCTCTCCCGTTCATCCTTCTGTCTCCTGCACCTATCCAGCTTTAAACACTTTATTTTAAAATTGGGCACAGGCAGTTGGCAAGTATAGACTGGGCAGGAGGAGACTGGGAAGCTTGGAGTGGGGATCATGACAGCTAGAGAGGTGTCAGAGGACAGCAGGAAGCAGCGCAGGATGGGGTGCAGCAGTGTGTTTGCATGGGGCTTTGAAGGCAGAAGCAGAATGAAAGGGAGAGTATTGAACTTACAGGGCATGGTGATTTTCCCCTTTTTCATTAAAGAAAAAAAAATCACAGTTTGGAATCCGTGCACGGATTCAAAGTCTGAACTGTTGATTAAGATACAATAAAAGATCAAAAATTAACAGTAAAAGATAAATTATTTAAAATCTTGCAAGAGCTGCAGCTATTTAATTCAGTCCTTATAATGACACTTTTTTGTTAAGTCAGTTTGCATTTATAAGTAACATGGTCTTGACAAATTACAGTCCGCTTGCTGCCATCGTCTCTAAGAGCTGAGAGCTGGTTGTCACAACAGAGAGAGCTGAGATGGTGAAATCTTAGCTCATCCAACATATTAAAAGGAGTCAACCAATCTGGAATATTGTATCAGAAACTACCTAATTGTTTCTCATGCCTTATCTAACCTGCTTTCCAAGTATCTTAGCTATCTAGTCCATTGCACATCAATAGTCTAGTGTATTGCATGCTTTTCACTCTTATAGGTACATCAGCATTTCCAGAAGAAGTGAAACCTACAAGGAAATTAACTTTTTAACATGGGAGATTACAGCGTTACCATATAGGTGGATTAGATTCCATATGTGCATTATCTCATTTTAATTGGAGGAAAGTGCATGTTGAATAGAGCAGGAGGTGTGACCTCATTTAAGACCACACTTTATTTTTTGAGTCATAACATTTGGTGGTGGCTCTTAAATCATTTCAGATTGTGGGATTTTTTTTTTCCCAAGAAACCAAATAAACAAAGCCTGTTGTGTGGTGAAGCACTCAAAATTCAGGACATTTCAAAGTGAAATTTGCACAGCTAATCTTCAGTCTGCCTCCTTATATGCATACATTATAACAGGCGTTAGTTATAGTCACATACAATTTCTTATCTAGTCCAATATAATGGACATGTTTTTCCTGTTGTCTTATAAGGAACACTGTGAACAAAGCAGGACTCCTGATGTATTTTCTGTGGCTATTTGCACAGTGAATGTCCTTTTTCTCATTCCCAGAGCATCTTGTGTATAAGGGACAATAGCCTACATCTGTGTATCTGGTATTGTCAAACAATACATCATTGTATAGCGCCACTCATGCAAGTATTCTGCAAACCATTCTCATTTATATCTGAAAGAATAAGTAAGCTGTGAAATGCTAAAAACTACACTAAACAGATGTTACAATTGCAAAGTCAGGTATGCAAAATTGCAAAAAGTTCATAGAGCCATTGGGGAAATGGGTACTTTAAAGAATAAATAAATAATAAATTAAAATTAAAATTCCAGAATGCATGCTGCATAGGAGTTCCTGAAAAAAAGCTAGTGTAATTATGTTGTAAACAATTCATAGATTTCCAAGGCCAGAAGGGATCATTGTGATTGTCTGATCTGATCTGTGTAACACAGGCTAGAGAACTTCCTCAGAATAATTCCTACAGCACATACTTTAGAGGGAGACATCCAATCTTGATTTTAAAATGGTCAGTGTTGAAGAATCTCCCACAACCCTTAGTAAATTGTTCCAGTGGTTAATTACCCTCACTGTTAAGTATGTCTTCTGGTCTGAATTTGTTTAGCTTTAACTTCCAGCTATTGATTCTCTGATAGATTGAATTAAATATTCGTTCCCCATGTAGATCTTTATAGATTGTAATCAAATCAACTGTAGCCTTCTCTTTGTTAGGCTAATTAGACTGAGCTCTTTGGTTCTATCATAATAAGGCACGATCTCCAGTTCTTTAACCATTCTTTTGGCTCTTACCATGATTTTAGTTAGCTGGATGTCCACTTATCATGGGTTTGGCCAAGTTTCCCGCGGTCCCATAAAGTTTGTTTACAGCCTTCAGTCCTGGCTCTCAGTGTTCTGTGCTGTTAAACAACTCTAAATTACCCCTAAATGTCTTCTAAGAGCCCAGTGAGCAGTGGCAGTGCTGGTGATGCTGCTAGACAATATTGACCTCCCGTGGTCCTGCAAATTCTCTGGTTTGGCACCGGTCAGGTCTCGAGTGCCGAACTAGAGAAGTTCAGCCTGTATATGCATGCAGTGAAGGAAAAAATAAGTCATAATTGTTTGTAGCCGTAAATGAATTACTAATGGAAAGAAAAAATATTGTAACTCTTATATCTGAGTTAACTAGCATATATTTACAAGTAACTTGATTTTAACCAATAGTGGTTTTGTTGTCACTTATTAAAACTGATAATTTTCAGCCAAAGCTGTCCTTAAGGATTGGTCATAAAGAGCATGTTTTCCTTTGACAAAAGTTGACAGGGCCACACATCTGAGAACAGGGGATTTCAACCTGACCCCCCCTCCCCATGCAATAAAAACGCCACAGCTCACCTCTGCCACAACAACTGTTTTTCTGCATATAAAAGTCCCAGTGTTAGCGGGTAGCTATCCAGGCAATTGGCCAGGGCCCCACACCACATTGCTTAAGGTTCAGATTCAGCCTTGGGTGGCAGGGCTCATGGGCCAGGGCTTTCTGCCCTGAGTCCCAGTGAGTCTAATACTGGCACTGCTTGGCGACCTGCTGAAACCTGCTTATGGCCCCTTAAATGCCTCCAAAGCCCTGGATGAGAATCACTGGCTTAGAATATCAGTGATACTTTTTGAAACACGTTGACCGTGCAGTTTTCTTAATGACACTAGAATTTTCTTTAAAATCTGTTACAGTGAGAGTGAATTATTTTCCCCCTCACTTTCAGGTTTTATTTTCTAAATCACTTGGTGTTTAAAACTTAGGTTTTCAGTGTTCTGACAATCCTCCTCCTTTCACCATTTTCCCTCGCACAGAAATGAGCACCAGAACATTCATCCAGACAACCAGGAACTAGTGAGGGCACTTCGGCAGCAGCTTCAAACAGAACAGGTACTGGAAATGTCCACCCATGTAGTAGTATGTGGTATAGATCTGTTGCTCCTTTACTGCTAAAGTTTAAAAAAATATTTGAAACAGGTCTCTCTGCAAAAAGAAAATGTGTTCATCTCTGTTGCATAAGTCTATCTGCAGCCAATGGAGTTTATCAAAACTAACTTGACAAAGTGACAAATGTCTTGTATGGAGATCATGATAATCCCGCACAATATTAGGTCATAAATAAATTTTAAAGGTCCTGTCAGATTTATCCCTGTGTTTCTCAAACTGGAATCCATAACCTCTTGCTGAAGATCTTTAAGCACAGGGAAGTCCCAGCGTTCCCCACGAGGGAGCATAAATTAGATTATAGTGCATGCTCCCTGCACAGGAATTTAGAGGTTGGTAGGAGGAGGAGGTCGAGAATTAAAATCTGGAGTTTGATTTGCAGCTATGGAGTGGTGCTGAGAAGCATTTAGACTAACAAACTAAGCTTCCTGGAGAACAGCACTGTAGCCATGAGCCAGCAGGCTGGGGTGATGAGCCTCTCAGGCCATCTGAACACATTGTTCCTTTCCCTGGCGCACATGGGGACAGAGTATTCTAGGCTGGGATGCCTGCACTGCATTTTTAGGGCCAAGTCCCCAGAAGTGGAAGCCAAGCTTTGTGTATATCATAGTAGGACAAAATCATCCTCAAAAGTAATCTGTTCAGGAGAGGTGTTCCTCTGCCAAGTTTTCTGGTGATTCCTTAGTGACAAGCCATGGAAGGAATCCAAGGATTAGCCAAGCACTCATCAACATGCTAGACTTGTTAAAGTTCAACATTAACTCTCCAGCATGCGAGCTTCGCAAGAGATACATAGGTTGCTTCTACAACCTAGAGCCTGGGGCCTCTCACCTAGTATAGATAGGCTCTTGTAAGTAGTGAATTGTAAGCTAGTTTTTTTGAGTATCTCATACTTCAGTGCACATGAACTGAAGGGTTCTGTTAACTCTAGACTCACAAAGTCCTACTTCCATTGTCCTTAATTAGCTTGTAAGTGCATGCTATATAGAACAGATGGAAGAAAATAATGTGCTTGTTACACTAGCACCTGCTTACTGAATTAATTTTTCTATTTAAATATTATTCTATTCCTGCTTTAATTTAGAAGACCACTTGAGTTTTAAAAGACACAGACTATATTCTCCACTGGATAGAAGTCAGACACAGATGACTCAAACTTAAAACTAAATAAAAGTTAATTCTTGAACAATTTGTCTCTCTTTTTTTTTTTTTTTGTCTTAACAGGATGCATCTGCTGGCGATAGACATCATTTCTATACAGACATGTCTTGTCCAGTCTGTTTACAGCAGGCTACGTTTCCCATTGAAACCAACTGTGGACATCTTTTCTGTGGTAAGTAAAAATGATCAACAGAAAAATTAACTACCATTATCACAACTAGGTTACAGAATTAACATCCCATTGAGGGGATCAGGGTAGGTCACATCTCTCTGAGGACAAAACCTCACTTTCCTCCGTCATTGCAAAACCTCTTGAGTAAATGGTTTCCTTGGGAAATCTAAGGGCTCGCATACATGGTTATTTAGGTTTCAAAGGTAGCTGTGTAAAAACAAGGAATCCGGTGGCACCTTGAAGACTAACAATTTTATTATGACATAAGCTTTGGTGAGTTTCAACTCACTTCTTCATATGTGTGAAGTGAAAAATAAAAAGGAGACAAATAGTAGGGGATACAGAGATGTGAGTTTTACATCAGAGCTAATTCAATAAAGGTGGATGTGGATAAGAAGGTGAGAATATCTAAAGTGAAAAATTTTTTATGGTAATGAGTGAATTAGTCCCAATCCCTATTCAGACACATCCTGATGGTGTCGGATTTGCATATGAATACCAGCTCAGCAGTTTCACATTGCAGCCTGTTCTTGAAGTTTTTTTGCTTTGAGTGGCAACTTTCAAGTCTGTAACAGTATGTCCCAACACCTACAGGAAGGAGGCCCTTGAAGAATTCCAGCAGGATTTCAACCATTTCCACCTTGTCATCAATCTCAGTCTGGATTACTCCAAAAAAGAGATCCACTTCTTGGACATGAACCTTCCCTCCTTTCGCTTCACAGCATAGTTGCTGTGTGGTTGAACCTGGAGGAAAGAGCCTGCTCCACTCAGGGACAACAAGTCTTCTTGGAAAGCAAAAAGTCCTCCACCAGGACAACTTACTTGGCAAGGTGGAAGTGATTCTCCTGCTGTGTGGAGGGGCGTGGCATCTCCCCAATAAGGTAATCTTTGCAGTCCGTCCATGACTACCTGCTGAGCCTTAAGCGTCAAGGCCTTGTGCTTTCCTCCATCAAGGTGCACGTAGCGGCCATATCAGCTTTCCACCACCAGGCCCAGGGTAAGCTGGTATTCTCGCATGACATGACCATCCAGTTTCTGAAAAGACTAAAGCAGCTCTTCCCGCTGGTCCGGGACCCAATTCCACAATAGGGCCTTAACTTTGTCCTTTTGAGACTCACTGGGTCTCCCTTTGAGCCTTTGGCCTCCTCTTCTCGCATCTGTCATGGAAGGTAGCTTACCTTGTCACCATCACCTTGGCAAGGCTAGTTTCTGAGATGAAAGCCCTTATATCAGAACCCCTTACTGAGTTTTCTACAAGGTCCAGCTGTGGCCTCATGGAGCATTCCTGCCCAAGGGTGTATCTCCTTTTCATGTGAACCAGGATATCTTTCTTCTAGTCTTCTGTCCAAAGCCACACACGGCCAGTGAGGAGACACAGTAACATGTTTTGGATGTCTGGCGCACCTCAGCATTCTAGCTTGAGTGCACCCTTCCACAGCTCATGTCAACTATTTATCACAACAATAGACAGAAAGAAGGGCTTCCTGGTGGCCTTGCAGAGGTTTTCTAATTGGATCACTGCCTGCATCCAAACCTCTTATGAACTGGCTCAAGCTGAGATGCTGCATATAATAAAGGCCCACTCGACCAGCGCTCAAGCATCCTTGGTGGATTTCCTGACATATGTCCTATCCAAGACATCTGCAGGGCTGCAGGGTGGTCTTCAGCACATGCATTCACAACACACACCACACCATCAGCCAGCAAGCAAGGGATGATGCTGGATTTGGAAGAGCTGTGTTGCAATTGACCCGCTTCCAGTGGTACTGCTTGGGAGTCGCCTTCAATGGAATGGACATGGGCAAGTACTTGAAGAAGAAATGACTGATGTTCTTCTAGATGAGTTGTTCATAGCCATTCCATTCCCTTATGGCATGCCCCTCTTCCACAGTATTTTTAAGAACAAGGTCTTTCTGTGGCCTCATCCAAAGTTATAACCTAAAGTTTCTTCCAAATGCCATATTAACCAGCCCATTCACAGCCAGTCTTCCACCCTGAACTTCACCTAGATTATCAAGAAGCATTGTGGAACACTCTTGGTGTCAGGCCTTCTGTTTGGTTCTGACTAAAGCCTTCAGAAAGACCCTGAAATTATCTCTCTTGCAGATAGATCAAAACGGTCTACAGTTCTTAGTCAAAGACTTTCTAAGCAGCTCTCTGGCTGCAGTAATTCTTACTACAGATCTTGTAATATTCCAATATCTTTAAACATGGATACTCTGTGAGGTATATTTCCATCTTTACAGCATTCTTCAAACACATTCCCATTATTGAAATATGTAAAGCCACCATTTGGGTGTCTGTACATATATATACTGAACAATAACTCCATGATTTTACTTCTGATACTGTGTATGGCTTGGCTCTACTTTCTTCTGTAATGAATTCAGCTCTGAAGCCCTCTGACCCAACCCTGACTTAGAGGGAACTGCTTGGTAATTACCTACAGGGGAGCACTTATAGGGACACAACTGGAAGAAGAAGAGAAAGAAGAAGAAAGAATAAATGGCTACTCACCATGTGCAGAAATTATGGTTCTTCAAGATTTGTATCCCTAGAAGTGCTCTAGTACTTTCCCTCCTTCCCCTGTGCTTTAGAGTTCTCTGCTGTGGAGCTTTGTGGAAGAGAAGAAACTGAGGATGATTCGCCCACATAGCACTATATAACAATGGCACAGGATATGGGGCTGAGTAGCATGCATGCACAGGCCAAACAGGCACTGCTCTGAGAAATCTCTGATCAAAGTTGCAGTGGGTGCTAGTTCACCTCTAGTGGCGCACAGTAGAGGAATACATCTTGAAGAACCACAATTACTATACAGGGTAAGCAACCATTTCTGAAGTATCCTTAACTTGATCTAAAGAGAGAAACTGTTTTGTAGCATAAACACTATTCAAAACAAATAACTCTGTATAACTTCTTAAAAAGGTGTCTGGTAATAGACAGTGTCTAAAATTACATTCTAACATCTTTTGGTTTTTTACGTACTTCCAGGTTTGAATCAAAATTTCCACTCATTTGAAAATATTTTTGACTCTGTTTCCGTAAAAGTTTTTAAACTCAAGAGAAACAAAATTAGCTGAAAACCTTTTTAAAAATATAACTGAAGGAGCAGTTTTATAAACACTTGTTAAAAAAAAAAAAAACTCTGGTCGGTGTCTTCATCAAGGACATGTTTACACTGAAAAAGTGAATTCTTGAAAAACTATGCTAAAACTTGCAATATTTACATCCTTCGCTTACACAAGATCTCTGTAGGGGTAACATTCCGTAATTTTATTTTATCATCATTTTGATTTCCCCTTATTCAGATTCCCAACATTTGAGATTCTCAAACAAGGATTCTTTATCTGACTTCATCTAGTTTCATGTGCAGCTGTTGTAACTTATTCATTGTCTATTCACTGAGTAAAGTTAGCTGGAGCAGATCTGGAAAAGATTCCGATTTTTCTAGATATCTTAAAACCTATGCAATTCTAGAAAATGAAATAATATAATTTTTTACAAGCTGAACTGTAATTTCCCAGGGTTTTCCCAGCTACACTTTACTTTGATAAAGGCTTTTAAGCTTAATCATTTTCCACTTACAATGATGCAGAAGCTTTTTTGACTTCTCAATTAATAGAGATACTCAATTAATATAGCTTCAGGAGGTAGCCAAGTTAGTCTATACAGGATAAACTTCAACAACAACAAATAGGCTGGTAGCACATTAAAGACTAACAAAACATGTAGATGGTGGCATGAGCTTTCATGGGCACAGCCCACTTCTTCAGATGACCAGCTGGTCATCAGTTAATATAGATGCTCTTGACCAGGATGGATTTATTTAAATCGCTGCA
Source organism: Pelochelys cantorii (assembly GCA_032595735.1). NCBI lineage: Eukaryota > Metazoa > Chordata > Testudines > Trionychidae > Pelochelys > Pelochelys cantorii. The sequence continues at coordinate 127,844,388 of CM064330.1, forward strand.
ACTTAAATCACCCAGTTTAATCATAATTTAAATCTGTAACCTGAAAGCCTTGCTTTCAATAATTTATTCTAATTGTTTTCTGCATTTGTACTTTCTGGCTATTTTCCCAAAGAATAGTTGACTTTCAGTGGATGTTAGCTATAAAAAGATGTTGGTTGAGTTTCAGTTAACTATAGCCTTTACACTACATTTGGTGCTGCTTCTTGCTAAGCAGCAGGACACAGTATACATTTTTATTCTATTAGAAAATTATGACTGATGCTTTTCTTATCTATTTATTTTGTTCCTTATTATTTGTGTCAAACTCTGTTGGGATAAAAGTTTGATAAAAATGCACAAAACAGCATTTTAATGTTGTTAATGAAACTTCCTTAAATGTGCTAGTACAGAAGAATAAAAAGATCGTCAAAGATTTATCAAAACCGACTTTGCATTTGAAATTAACTGATTTATTAAACAAATGTTAACAAATCTCCAGGACCGGATGGCATTCATCCAAGGGTTCTAAAAGAACTCAAATGGGAAATTGCTGAACTATTATCTGTGGTTTGTAACCTATCCCTTAAATCGGCTTCTGTACCTAATGACTGGAAGGTAGCCAACGTGACACCAATATTTAAAAAGGGCTCTAGAGGCGATCCGGGCAATTACAGACCGGTAAGTCTAACTTCAGTACCGGGCAAATTAGTTGAAACAATAGTAAAGAATAAAATTGTGAAGCATGTAGAAGAACATAATTTGTTGGACAAAAGTCAACATGGTTTCTGTAAAGGGAAATCCTGTCTTACTAATCTATTAGAGTTCTTTGAAGGGGTTAACAAACATGCGGACAAGGGGGATCCAGTAGATATAGTATACTTAGATTTTCAGAAAGCCTTTGACAAGGTCCCTCACCAAAGGCTCTTGTGTAAATTACATGGCCATGGGATAAGAGGGACGGTCCTTTCTTGGATTGAGAACTGGTTAAAAGACAGGAAACAAAGGGTAGGAATAAATGGTAAATTTTCAGAATGGAGAGGGGTAACTAGTGGTGTCCCCCAAGGGTCAGTCCTAGGACCAATCCTGTTCAACTTATTCATAAATGATCTGGAGAAAGGGGTAAGCAGTGAGGTGGTAAAGTTTGCAGATGACACCAAACTGTTTAGGATAGTCAAGACAGAAGCAGACTGTGAGGGACTCCAAGAAGATCTCACCAAACTGAGTGATTGGGCAACAAAATGGCAAATGAAATTTAATGTGGATAAGTGTAAAGTAATGCACATCGGGAAAAATAACCCCAACTATACGTACAGTATGATGGGGGCTAATTTGGCTACGACAAATCAGGAAAGAGATCTTGGAGTTATCGTGGACAGTTCTCTGAAAACTTCCACACAGTGTGCAGCGGCAGTCAAAAAAGCAAATAGGATGCTCGGAATTATTAAAAAAGGGATAGAAAATAAGACCCAGAATATCTTACTGCCCCTGTATAAAACTATGGTACGCCCACATCTTGAATACTGTGTACAGATGTGGTCTCCTCACCTCAAAAAAGATATTTTGGCCTTGGAAAGGGTTCAGAAAAGGGCAACTAAAATGATTAGGGGTTTGGAACGGGTCCCATATGAGGAGAGGTTAAAGCGACTGGGACTTTTCAGTTTAGAAAAGAGGAGACTGAGGGGGGATATGATAGAGGTATATAAAATCATGAGTGGTGTGGAGAGGGCCGATAAAGAGAAGTTATTTATTAGTTCCCTAAATAGAAGAACTAGAGGACACCAAATGAAATTAGTGGGTAGCAGGTTTAAAACTAATAAAAGAAAGTTCTTCACACAGCGTGTAGTCAGCCTGTGGAACTCCTTGCCAGAGGAGGCTGTGAAGGCTAGGACTATAATAGAGTTTAAAGAGAAGCTAGATAATTTCATGGAGGTTAGGTCCATAAAAGGCTATTAGCCAGGGGATAAAATGGTGTCCTTGGCCTCTGTCTGTCAGAGGCTGGAGAGGGATGGCAGGAGACAAATCGCTTGATCATTGTCTTCGGTCCACCCTCTCTGGGGCACCTGGTGCTGGCCACTGTCGGCAGACAGGATACTGGGCTAGATGGACCTTTGGTCTGACCCAGTACGGCCATTCTTATGTTCTTAAATGATGTATTATCTGTAGTTAGTGAATAGAACTGATTGTTTCTGGTTATCATATCTTTCAAGGGGTTTAAAACTAGTAGATCTCATCCTGTCACTCGTGGTTTTTATTCATAGTTTGGATAACAACAACAATCTTTCCTGCTTTTTAATCTCCCAGTTGGTGTCTTTATGAACTAGTCATGAAGTGAACTAAATGAATTAAATAAACTTAAAATCAAGAAAAAAATCTCTTTGTACCTTTAATAAAGGCTACTATTGTCAAAAGCTGAGTTAGCACTTCAACAAACTGATTTCATGTGCTTAGCCAATGACTTCCACAGTTCTGTGGTTTTACTTTCTTTAAAAAATGGCCAGCAAACATGTACTGCTTAATGCTATTTTATGTTTATTTTAAATTATTTTAAAAAGTTTGAAGTTGTCAATTTCAAATTTAATTTTAAATGGGTTTATTTTTAAAATATAAATCAGTATTTAATTAAATTTTTTTTTAAATTGTTTGTTTTTTTGTTTTTCCACCTTCTAAGGTTAATATTGAAATTGAATTAGATCAGAATTTATTAATTTAATTGCACCTGGAATTTGGATACATTTAGTGTTAGTACCTGCAGTTAATATTATATAAAAATAGCCAATTATGCCTAAATACATGAGCCTAATATTTTACCATTATGTTGTCATTTTTTTTATGCCTACTGTTTTTTCTTGCTGAAATTATTATTTTAAATGAAAAATGTCTAACAATGTAAAATTTAAATCCTTACAGCTTTTTATATTTACCTCCATTAGGGGCCTGCATTATCGCATATTGGAGGTATGGCTCGTGGCTGGGTGCCATCCGGTGCCCAATCTGCAGACAAACGGTAACATTTCATATCACCAAAGACTCAGTAGTTCTGATTCCAAATTTAGGCCTGGATTCTGAAAACACCTACTCTCATGCTTACATCTGAGATAAGTTAGAGGTGGCAGAGAGGGAAAGAGTGACTGGTAAGACTCTGTAAAGGGAAACGGTGGGATAAAGGCAGGCAAGGGAGGGACAGAAGAACTGGTGGCGGAAAGTGGGGAGGAGGCATGTGAGTGGGGCAAGAGCCTGAGTGGGGAAGTGAGAGGAACTAGGAGGAGAGAGAGATGGGATAGCAACAAGAGGAACAGAGAAGAGACAGGATAGCAATAAGGTGGGGGAGGTGAAAGTCTCCTACCAGCCTCCCCGTGCATGCACGCGTGCGCGCACACCCACACACACACCACCCTTCCCCTCCCCCCCCAGAGTGTCTTTCTGAGCAGCCAGTGCGGAGTAGGGATGTTAGCAAACATGTGTTTTGATAAACACAGGGTGGGCAGGCAGGACCTTTAAACTTCAGGTTTAAATTTCAAGTTTAAATGCATATGCAGAAACATAAACCTCCGCACTAGGGTTGTTAGTGTGTAGTCATTTACACAATTAACCCATAAACCTGGATTTAATTGGTTAATCCTAATGACTACACTCACCCTCCCTTCCCCCCCACCCCTCACTGCCTCTGTGGGGGGAGGGGAGACACAGGCTTTCACCTCCCCCTACTCCTTGCTGCCTCTGATACAGAGGCAGCAGCAGTTGGGGGTTGCATGTAGTCGTTCGGATTAACCGATTAAATCTAGGCTTATGGGTTAATTGTGTAAACGACTACACACTAACATCCCTAAGTCTACATTTGTGGTATTCTTTATCATCCTGAGTTTGAGTTGGCTGCATTACTCATGAGCTGCAAGTGAGTTATGTGGGTCATTCCAAACCAGTGTCAGTAAAATCTGTACACTGCATTTCCCCATGCGTTCTGTTCAGTTTGCATGTTTTACACAAAAATGGTCAGAAATATTTTAGAGAACATTTTGAGTGTTTGTTGTATCCCTTCCATCTGCAAAGCCAAAGTGCTTCCACCAGCAGGAATTCAATTACTTCTCTTCTAAGTGTTTCAGTGCTTCCCAAGTACTTGGGTATTTATCCTCACCCCAGAGTGTTTAGGGAAGCGATGAGATCCTCATTTTGCAGATGAGGAGCTAACGCAGAAAGAGGTTTGCTGAAGGTCACATAAGAAGTTTGTGGTAGAGCTGGGAATCGAACTGCCAGGTCTCCCAAGTACGAGGTATATGCTGGAAACCTTTAACACCTCCATATTAACAAACGTCTCACGGTGTCCTAAAAATGATTTCCCATTTGACTGTTTTAAGATCCAGTATCCTGAGACCTTCCAGGACTAGTAACAAGTATTATGTTACATCAGAAAACTAGGAATCTCCTTATAAAACAGCACCACCTGAAGTGCCTGCACACCCCCACCCACACACACACACACACACACCCCATGGAAGCTATGGCATTTGTGCCCTGCGTCAGTTTCCCCTCTCAGGTAACCAAATAACTTCACACTCTTCTTTCTCAATAGCGCCCCTCCTTGGGGCTGATTTATTATTAAAACTAGGTGCAAAATAAAATCCATTCATTATCCCCAGTGCAAATAATCATTACGCTCTCCAGCATCTCATCCCATGACGCCCCACATACCTCCCCATGGTATCGTCAGCCATATCCAGACACTGCCCTCTTTTGTCCCTGCTCTTCCCAGTGGGAGCCCTCACAGCCTGGCTGCTGAGAAGGAGCCAGGCTACCTTTACCAGAGGAGCATCCCTCACTTCCCCAGCCATCTCCCAGTTCCTCTTGGTCCCACTCTCTGCCCCTGCAGATAACAGTAGACCGGTTCCTCTGCTGGCCCTTGGCTATGGCTGTCTGGCTTAGCAGCAGCTCCTTTTGCTGATCCCTGGCCGTCAAGCCCCTCTGGTGCTGGCTCTCGCTTGGGGTCACCAGCCAGCTAACCCCTCTGGCTGATCTCCTGTCTTCAGCCCTCTCCCAGGAACCATGGTCAGGCTCCTGGCTCTGGCCCTTCTGCTCAGGGTGGTCAGCTGGCCGGTTTTCCTATGTTTTCAACCTTTTCAGCCTCCTGGTACCATGTCACCCATGCGCTGGCTCCTGATAATTCCTCCCTTGTTCCAGTGAGGGCTGCAGAAAGCTCTCTCACCTGACCTCTTTCTTTCCTGGGCATCCTCTTCTATAGTTGAGATCATCTGGCAATGCATGGGCCCTGCTCTCTGAAGGCCAGGATCACCCTGTACACTCTGCTTGCCAAAGGGCGAAAGCATCCAGCTCCAGCAATGGAAGGTGACGAGATATTTCACCTCGCGCCTGTCGTTGATCTGGGGCTGAATGTTGCTCAACCTGTGCAGTGGAAGGGAGATTTCATATTGGTGGGTGACTTTCCCTTGGCAAGTTGCTGAGAGAGGACAGCTGTTTGCAACAGCTCGATAACTTAGAGGTGGAGGACAAGTCAAAGGTTCACAGATGGAAAATCATGTTACACTTTATCATCTGCAGGTGTATCACACGAATTTCATCATCACATACGGGTAAAGTTACAATAGTCTCTGTGCACGGATTAAGTGTCCACATGCGTATCTCTGTCCTGTTGTGTAGCTTTAGATATTTGTAGCAGAATTAATTCCCCAAACTATGGTTTTCTTCAGGCACAGAATCTTCCATTCATGACTTTTGCAAAAGCCCTGATGCCTTTTTTTTTTTCTTGTCCTGCCCACTTCTTCCACGATTTAATCACCTTATCCCCAGAGCTTGCCATTGTAGCCACCAGCTTCACTGAGGAGGTTTTGCCCTGAATTACTGTTTCCCTTTTGGATCTGTAATTTCATCTTTGTAAGAACTGCCAGGCATGAAGTGACTTCTTGCTGCTGTTCACAGGTAACGTTGTTCTTACCACTCTTCAGTGAAGATCAGCAGGATGCAGCACAAGTGCTTCAAGATGTGAATGATTACAATCGGAGATTCTCAGGACAGCCCAGATCTGTAAGTCGGGGGAGAGGGGAGATTCAGTTTATATTGTGTCATTTTCTTCCATGTGGTTATTTTCTGTCCATAATTCATGCAAGATACAGAGGTTTGGTTTTGTAAATGTGAGTTCCTGCAGCTCAAACAAAGACATTTGTTTTTAAATGCTCATTGTATAAGCTTGCATTTCTATTGTAATGGCATGGTACTTAGTACAGCCCTGATTCAGAAGAGCATCCTTTATTCAGGATGGTTAGTTAAACATGGACTTAAGTGCTTTCCTGATTCAGGGCCTAAATTATTCATAATTAACAAGTGAAAAAAAATGTACTCTGTAAAGGAAAAATATTTCCCTTTTTGCTCCCAGTATATAAAAACCCAGAACTGATTAGGAGAACTTTGCTTTGCTTTCTTCTGTGTTTTGATAGCGCTCCCTTCTTTTGTAAATGTATTTTGAGTCCCTAATGGGTTACATGGCCATTCTCTTATTTTGTTCTCTAAATTTTTCCCTTTGAGAGTGTTATTTCTACAACTGCCATAATTAGAGTTGTAAGGACTCCAGAATGTACCCCTTGCAAGCTGCTGCTGTCACATTTGCTAGGCACAGTCCATATACGCAGACTCTGATACTACAAATAAGATGTGTCCAGGCAGATGCCAGCGATTTGAGTGAGGTTCTGCCTCCGCATATCTCATTAGTTTCTTATTAGGGATGCCACTCCAAGGAGTTTACAATTTCAATGGACAATACAGACAATAAGAGAGAAAGGAAGTATTATTCCTACTGTACAGACACAGAGTTTGAAAGTCTGGTCCAAACCCCATTGAAATTAAGTGACTTCCATTAACTTCAGTGGGCTTTGGATTAGGCCCACAGCAACCACATGGTGGTGGACCCAGGAATTGAACCTGGACATCCTGCCCTAACATCGAACACAGTCCAGTGTCTTCATCACAAGATTTACCCTTCCTCTCGAAAGTGTTTTCTGAGCTCAGTCCATGTCTCCTTGTAATTTGTATTCTGTGGCTCTGTCTGCTTTGGGAAAGGAGCCACGATTGAAACCGTGCTAACATTAAAAAATGGCTCCCACCGAGCCAGGGCTAGTTATTGTGGTTGAAGCTGCAGAATGAAGGGCAAAAAGGAGCCATGCCCAGGGTTATTTTGTTTTCTAATCTTAAAGCTTGAGCAGTCCCTTGACAAGCCACATTTAGTCAGAGCTTGTATATTGAATTGTTCGTTTTCAGAGGAGATGTAATCTGTTGCCACGTGATTATGCCATCTCATAGGAATCCCCAGATTTCTTCCATATGCTTAGATTTTTCCATGCTTCCCTCCATGGCATCCACCTCACTTGGTCAACATCTTGCTTTCCTGAAATCTGTTTTTGTTGATTTGCCTTTTTTTTAAACTATAAACCACTGCGTGCTGGGAACCTTCCCTTGGCTCTAATCCATTCAAGCCTCTTCTTGTGGTCATTGATTCCAAACTTCTCTACTGTTAAGTATCAGAGGGGTAGCCGTGTTAGTCTGGATCCGCAAAAGCGACAAGGAGTCCTGTAGCACCTTGTAGACTAACAGATGTATTGGAGCATAAGCTTTCGTGGGCAAAGACCCACTTCATCAGACGTGTATCTGACGAAGTGGGTCTTTACCCATGAAAGCTTATGCTCCAATACATCTGTTAGTCTATAAGGTGCCACAGGACTCCTTCTCTACTGTTGCTACCTCTTTAGCCAGTTACCACTTATCAGTAAGAAATGGACACAGAGTGATTTCTCTACTGCTCGCCACTTGGTGAATCATAAGTTGCCTTCTGTGTCAATTCAGAACCTTTTTCATGCTAGTTGAACTGTTTTTTACTCGATAGGTGCCTGAGTAGTGAAAATCTTTCATGAATTCATTATACTGTGGTTTCAAATACCAGGTCTAGATCTTCTCAGGCTTCTAAATGGTGGTAGATGTGTTGGTATCAGTGTCGTGCTTTTAAAAAAAATCCCATTTAGGAAGCATGTATTTTGTCATTTTGAATGCTGCTGCAAAAGATTAATTTACCTCTGTTTTGTTTGTTCCTAGATAATGGAAAGAATTATGGATTTACCCACTTTACTGCGGCATGCTTTCCGGGAGATGTTTACTGTGGGGGGCCTTTTCTGGATGTTCCGTGTCAGAATATTCCTCTGCCTGCTAGGAGCTCTGTTCTATCTGGTTTCTCCTCTGGATTTTCTTCCTGAAGCCCTCTTTGGAATACTGGGATTTTTAGATGATTTCTTTGTCATCTTTCTGCTGCTGATCTACATCTCTATCATGTACCGAGAAGTGATAACACAGAGACTGAATAGATAATATGAGTGGAAACAACCATGAGGCAGAAGTTTTTGTGGGATGCTGAACAAAGGAAGCTAGCTAGGCACAGTGTGACATAGCAAGGCATCTGTATAAGCTTTCAAATTAAATAGCTTGTGCGCAATCATTTTATGTCAATGTGAGGGATTAAAAGGGGGTGATGCTTAACTGGAATCTTTAATTTGTGGTTTGCATATGCTTAAATTTTGAAGAGGTTAGATTTATGATGCAATAAATTACTTACATTTGCTTACACCCAATGAGCAATTGTATGTAATGCAAGATAAAGCTAGTTATAAAATGCCTCTTCAAGTGTATAGTTTGTGAAAGGGAAGTTCTATTTAAGTGATATCAGGACTTCAAACAAAAAAGAATTCAGATGAGCTTGATGCATTAAGACACTTCAGAATACTGTATAGCTTCTCAAATTGCTTAATGTCTCACTGTGGTGGGTCATAGTATTTTTAAATAACAATAGTTTTTCATGTCTCTCTATGCAAGAAGAAATCCAAAGACAGCATTACAGTTGACACAGTGAATTTTACTGCCGTACATAATTCATATTGCACAAATAGAGGGGAAAAACTTCAGTATTGCTTTAACTGCACTATGTATAATGATATGTATTTCCAACTATTTTACTTTCCAGTTTTGAAGAAAGGGCTTTCCATTAGCGTCCAGATGAAGAAATCATGAATAACCAATGCTTTGGTGACTAACACTGAATAATATTTTTTCACGTTGGTTTTGTGTACTTAAGCAGTATTTGAACACTGAGTAAGTTGCACTGTTGTAAGCCCTACTTTATACCTATGCGACACATTTAAACTGGAGGTTTGCATCAGTGTAGCACATCGGAGTAATTCACCACTTCAAAAAAACCCTACGATTTATGGTAGCAATTTGTTTAAAAGTGGGAATACAAAGTGTATGTCATAACTGGATAATTTTACCTGAATATGGATGGTAATTAATAAAGTAATTAAAGTATTTACATGAAACCAATAACTTAATTATTTCTCAAAAGTTAGTACCAATAATTTTTTTAAAAAACCAGTAATATGGGACCAAAGAAATCTGCTGGAAAATGAAAATCATTGTAAGATATTTACCCCTAATGTTTGGAATTTGTGGGTATTTTTAACACCAGATATCACAAGCTACAAAGAGAATGATTTGAAAATACTTTCAGTGTATGAAGTCAGAGCTGGTAGAAAACTTAAAATTTGCAAGCCATTTTGTGGGAATTCAGAACTTTCCAGCTGGAGGAAAGAGATATTTTTGAAGCAAAATAGCAAACATTGTAACTTTCTGAATACTTGAAAATAAAATGAGTACAATAAGAGAGCCTTCGTATGTTTACATACTGTGCGTTGGGGCATACTTTGAAATGGTCTCCATTAATGTGGTCTCCATTTTTTGATCATGCAAATACTGAGTTCTTATACATGCGTGGGAAGATTGTAGGGTTTTTTCATTGAATGCTGTTGGTTAGTGGGTTTTGCAGAGTCTGTCAATTTTGTGTTGTCATATCAGTGCTTAAAGTGCACATAGCCTCCATAAATATAAACTGGGGTTTTTTAAGTTTGCCCTTGAATATCCAGTTATGTTGTTGTTGAAGTGGATTGTTGAACCTTTCTTTGCATGTATCATCTATTTGAGATGGGTGAAGAGAGAAAATGGAGGAGAGGCATACAAAAATAATTTTAAAAGAAAAAGACATTTTACTGAGCTTATGCTATTGCCTTTGGCTGCTGTTAGTGTTTTTTACCATCTCAGCTTTTCCCTTCATTTTGTCATCACTAATAGACAATGACAACTTGTTGGCTATCTCAGTTAAAATCAACATACTATGTGAATCTTGCTTGATGTTCAAGGATTTTGAATCCTGCCTGATATACATATTAAAGGTGACAAAGCAAGGTATGATGGAGAGACAGGTGCATGCATGTGTGCATTGCTGCTGTAGGCAGAGCTCTCCTTCAAGAGGTCCCACCTGATCCTTTCAGATGGTGCCAATATTGAATAGATGGTTGCAGGACAGATATACTCATCCTCATACGTTTTTTGAGGCTTGGCCATCATGAGTCCTGTGGCCAGAAATAACTTCCTCTTTACTTCCTGGGAGCACTTCCAGACTACTCCTTCTAGAGTCCTTTCCTAAACGTGATATCCCACTTATCTTTTTCTCCCACGAGTCCTTTTACATTTTTGCTCTTGCCACTCTTTACATCTGGAATGCCCTCCCTTACCTGATCCTCCTCATTCAAAGCCCCCTGTAGACCCTCTTCTGCCATGATGCCTGTGCAAAACTAGCCAACTAAGGAGTCCATTCATAAAGTGTGTGAGCTCCTGCATAATCTGTCACTGAGTAAAATGCATAATCTTACTGATATTACTCTGTTTCCTCCCCTTCCTTTCTGTCTTGCCAGGTCATGCCTAGATTTAAGCTCTTCTGGGACCAAAGATCCTGCCGTCTTTCTGAGTGGGAGGCACTCAGCTTATCTTTGCAGGCTGATAGAAAGAATGTAGGCTTCAATTCAGCAAAGCACATAAAGGGTATGTGTACAAGTGCTTGGCTGAATTGGGGCTGACCATCCTAAGTGTAAAAACCAGGCAAATCGATGACGTTCTAAACCCATCAAGTGTTTGTAGTATGGAAAAGTTAAGTACGTCCTTTAACACTTTTCAGCTCTCTGTAGATGTGAGGAGGCAAGTGCTAGGCTCAACTCGGTTATCCAGGAGCCGAAAATGCTGCCAGCATGCTAAGTTTGCTCTTTTGCTTTGCATCCCTTGCTAAAATACCTTCCTTCTCCAGGAGAAAATTCTTCACCAAGCCACCAGTTGTCAACATTTATGGAACGAATGATTTGAGCCTGCTGCCCTTATCGCAGATGATTCTGTTGTTGTGTGGAAATATGTGTATATAGACACATGTAATATTCATGCACTTGACACCCATATGGATGCTTCTGTAATTCTTAACGGGCCTCCTCAGAAAAATGGACCTGCAGTCCCTATTGCAGTAGGCTCTGAGCCCCACTTCTGGATGGGGGTACTGCTTGAAAGTCACCGAAGTGGAAGACATGTCCGTATCTCATCTCGAAGAGCCACCATTACAGTACAACTCAGCACAACCACCAGTAGCGCATCAATAGAGGGGAGTCTTTTTATGAAAGAGCCCATCATGAACAGAGCCCTCACACACACACACATGTCTGTGGCCTGGATAAAATTGGAAAGATTGACAGCAGCAAAGCACCAGTGGGGAAAATGTCATACCCTGAATGACTTTCACAGCTTTCCAGTAAGTCATGAACATTAATAAGGGAACAGTCCCACCCATACGTCCTAGCTCCCACAAAATATCCTACAGCACCCTCAGGCTTCACAATGACCTTATCACAAGCACTGTATAGAATTGTCTATTGTCAAGTGGCTGTGACTTGCAGCATTCACGTCTCTAATTACACTAGATGGGGCTAGAAGTTGGGATAAGACTGTTGCTGATGGTGTCCCAACAGCTGTTTGGGACTAGGGTCTCTGATATACTAGATGAGGCTTCTAAAGCAAAACCAGTTCTAAGCGGTCTGTTTTTTATTGATAATAAATCACTGATAGAACAAGATGTCTCCTTTTTTCTCATTTTGTGGGTTGGACTCTGTTTTGTTCTCTTCCCACAAACTTGGTTACAGACCCTTTTCTTTAACAATACAATCTTCCAGAGTTGTCCTCACTGGAGGTTCACTCCTTAGAGCAACATTGCTGGAGCTGACCTATCTCTTAGAGATGGGTTTTTTATTTACTTAACCTTGGAGGGCATTAGTAGTAGGAAGAAACATGGACCAGGTCTCCCAGAGCATTGCCCTTGGTAAGCATAAACACTGCTCTGTGTGTCTTCTAGTGAGTTTCTTCAGTCTCCCAGGCAGTGAAACTCCCAGAAGAAGCCAATGCAGATGGTCAATTATCACAGAAAAAAGAAAGCCCAAAGTAAAATTGGAGAAAGGCACTAGCCCTAGACACCTTAAAAGAAGACAATCCCCAAGCTTGGCAGGCTGGTGGTGGAATCCTGTTGAGTGACTCAGACAAGCTGAAGAAGGTAATCTCACAGTGTTTGTAGGGAGTCAAGCAAAGGAGACGCCATGGGCACTGCAACCCATTTCCACTTGGACTTGTAAGTCGTGCTAGAGCGGTTCTGAGATTCTAGAAAGACATGGACTCACCTGTTCAGAGATATCAGGCCTCTGACTCCTGATACCAGGAGCTCCTAAGTTGGGCCAGAATGAGGCGGCCAGGTCACGCGCCCAGAATGCAGGAAGACACATTCTGATCCATAGTAATAGAGATGTAGCCATGTTAGCCTGGACTTGCTGAAACAAAAGACAGGACTATGCGGCACTTTAAAGACTACCAAGATGGTTTAATTTCTTCCACAATTTGATCTGAGGAAGTGGGTCTGGCCCACGAAAGTTCATCACCTAATAAGCCATCTTGTTAGTCTTTAAAGTGCTGCATAGTCCTGTCTTTTGTTACATTCAGATCCACCGAGCTCTGCCGCATTCTGAGGTGGAGCCCTCAGCCTTCTCTGCTGAAGCTGTTCCACTTTGTATGAAATACTTAGGAGCCCCTGGACCAGATGAACAATAATTCTCGGCCTGGTGAGTAGGGCACTTGATGGGAAGGAGGGGGACCCAAGTTCAGGGTCCTATTCCAATGACTATTTAATTAGTGCTACACCATGGAACAGCTTCATCTGGAGAGATTGACGGAGATAATCACAGGGCATGTGGGAGGCCTGTGTTCCACACCAGCAAAGTGGGAGGGGGGTTGAATTTGGCTCCCAAATCTGGGATAAGGGCTCTACCCACTGGGCTAAAGATTGTGTGGGGTGGGAGGTTGGGGCTACTTCCACCAATCCAGTAGGCAGGGCAGCATCTCAATTGGGGATCCCACTGGCAAACTATTAGGGGTCTAAAAGACTTTTATCAATGGACATTTAGGCACAGATGGACTTTTTAGCACCTGCAGGATTAGGTGGCAGCTGGGGTTTTGAGGCTCTCTATGTTGGAAGCAAACATCCTACTGCCTTTGTGGCTCTCATCCATCATTTACAAGAACAGAGGCAGAGGGGATGAAAAGAGTCATCTCTTCCCAGTGCTTTGCAGAGCAGAATAAAGAGCACGACGTTGACAGGAAAAGGGAGGCCACCGGAACGTCTGATGTACAGATACACTGCCCCCTTTTATCCAGGATAATCAGTCGTCGAATGTGGTGCTGCCAAAACATACTCTACAGGTGCTGACCATGCAGCCGTTGTTTCGTTCGGCCATGTGTAATGCAAACGAGTTGGGCAGTGGAGATCATTCCCGAGAGCTCAGCAAGATTCAGAAAGGTGTTAAACATTCAATGGAGCATAAGAACATCCAGAGTAAAATGCAGTGAGATGGGCAGGAGTATAAATCCTCAGGCTTCAGCTATAAGAAAACCTCTGGCTAGAGGAGCAATGAAAGGAAACTTTCCTAGAAACTCATCCTCTCCTAGCTACTGCAGGGTTTTTACACCTTCCTCAAGCAGGTGGTGCTGGCTACTGTCGGAGATATAATACTGGACCCATGGGCTCTGCTCGAATCCAGTCTCTTATTTCCTATTATTTCTAATCTATGCTCACTTTCTGCACCAGCCCATCTTGCTGACTTGCTTCCCTCGCCCCAGCATTTTCAAGAGCTGCTGAACTTAAAAGGGAAGATGACTAACTTTCTCAGGGCATCTTAATGATTATTTACCATGTGTTCCATTTTATTACAAAAACCTCAATGTTTGTCCCTTGTTTTCCAAGAAGATGATTTGTTTTTCATGATTAACAGATGCTTAATTGGTAGGAGGAAAGAGGGGGGTGAGGGAGAATATTGAGCCAATTGCGCAGTGCTGGCAGGTGACTAATGAGGAGCAGTGGGTATATCAGGTGTTACTAAGAGTTTGGCTAGAATATGTGGTGCAGAAAGCTGTTCAGCTTCACACTGACATATGTTGGGCTTCAGATGCAAAAATCTTATTCCTCCCCCCCCACTCTGGAAATGTAGTTGCTGCATTTGCAATAGAGGGAGCTAGGAAAGGCTTGCATTTCAACTTGTATGTCGTCGCATTTTGTACTGGAAAGTAACAACTTGCAAGTCCTTTGGGGAAACAGCTTTCAGCTGTGGAAGTGACTCCCCTACAGCCCAACGATCTGTTCCAACAGGTGGTAAGTTCAATACCCTGCCTGTCTCCCTCCAGCTTGGGCACAAGAAGTTAGTAGGATACTTTGCCAAACTCTGTTGCATTTAAAAACAAGTGGTCCTGAGGCACCTTAGAGACGAACCAAAATGTATAGAACCATTGGTTTTCGTGGGTAAAACCCACTTCCTCAGATGAATTGGAGTGGAAATAACAGAAACCAAGAGATATATATAACAGCAGCAGATGTATCTGTCAATTGTAGGACCTGTGTTAATGAGCCTAATTAAGTGGGCTGGATGTGTCCCATACATAGCTTTTGAAGAGGAAATGCAGATGTTAAAGGCAAGAGAAATTGGCTGTGTAATTGTGACGTAGTGGGGGTACCTTGCTGGTTGCTATGCTGGGCAGTGGGTTGTCAGTGACCTCCACTGGCTGCTGGCTGCAGCATGGCCCAGCAGGGCAGGGGATGAGTCATTATGCAAGGGGGCTTTGAAACTCGTCAGACAGGTATCTCCCATGGAGCGGAACAATGGAAAGGAAGGGGGCGAGGCCAGACCTGGCTGGGGGCAGGGCTGGAAGTGAGTGAGTTAGTTTCTGTCTGGGATCATGGAGGAGACAGTCTAGGGCCCAGAGGGGCTGGAATTTAGGGGCCCAGCATCCCCCATTTCAAGGGGGGCTGAGGCATCCTAGGCCCAGTTCCTGTAACCAGATGACATCTATGCTGTGCTGTATCCTGGAGAAGCAATAAACTCCCTCTATTCTACTGGCTGGTGGAGTCTGTCCGTGCCATTACGGGGATGCAGGAGTCGGGGGACCCCAACGCGCTGCCACAGTAATGCACCAATCAGTTAATGTCTTTGTTTAAGCCCTGGATAACAGTGTCAAATCTGTAGATAAATTCCAGTGCTGCAGACGCTCTCTGTAATTGGGTAGTGACATTCCTTTGTCAAAGAACAGCTACTTTGATATCCATGAGTGCCCAGGCAGGTTAAAATGTTCCCCTACAGGATGCTGTGTGTTACCGTTTCTGTGATGACTGCTTTGTGTCCATCTATCTTTTATCATAGAGACTGTCCCGTTTGACCAATACACATGGCAGAGGGGCAATGCTGGCACTTGATGGCATAGATCACATCAATCTGTTGGATTTGTTCCCCAAGTCATATAGAAAACTTGACATTTTTATGTGGATTTACTAAAAATACCTATGGAAAAACAGCCAATAAATTCTGTAGTAGTTTGAAACCGAATGGATTTTTTTCCCATGTAGCCTTATTTCCTTTGTAAACATTCTCCTCAACCAATCTGAAATCTTTCACTTCCCTACTTTGGTGTTTTCTCCAGAGATCTTCCTATTCTGCTATTTCCCTTGTTCCTTCTCTGCCTGATTACAATGCTGAGGACCACAAAAATAAATAAAAATCACAACTTCCACAGGGTAGTTAGAGATTCACTTTAAAAAAAAATTTTGCAACCTGCTTCCAAGGGAACATCTCTTCCAGTAAATCCAGTGGTCCTAGATAAATACATGAGCCGGAAGTGCCTGGAAAGAGAACCAACAGTTGATTGTTGCCTGCTAAGGTGTCTGGTCCTGGAACTGTTAACCCACTGAAAGTAGTTCCTCTGCACAACAACCTGGAGAAACCATTTAATGGCTTTGTCCCGCTCACCTCTCTGGTTCTGGATCACAAGCGGATGGGGGCAAACAGTGCTCTGGTTTAGGGACCTGGCTTCCCTGAGGCTAGTGTCTTGCTAATTGTTCATATAGATGAGTGAGAACAACTGGTGTGGGATTGTAGTGGCATGAGCTGATACAGTGGGCTACCAAAGCTCTGGTTATATTCACACCCGGGTGTCTGGCTGTACCATAGACTGTTTACATGAAGTTGGAGCAACAACAGGAGAAGTGGGACTTCCGGTATTGCCAGCTACTAGCATCAGCTCAAACATCCTGAGACTTGTACAACCAGCCGGGTTGGGTTCCTTCTCATTTGCTTTCTGGCTTTTTTGAGCCTTGAAGGTTCAGGTTTCCAAGCTTGGCTTCACGACCCCGAGACCTAGAAACAATCTTTAACAATAAAACGACAGCTGAGATCCTGACATGAGTCCAGGACTTGGGGCTTCCAAACACCACCAAGCAGCATGAGACTTGCAATAAAATCACCAGCACTGGCAACACGGAGTCTTGGATCCTAAAATGTGGAAAATCCCAGTCAGGCTGGCCTGCAGATTCTGGTCTGCTCTGGCCTCAAATGTCTCCTTGTGACTCACTTCATCCACCGTGCTAACAAGAAGCAAGCGAGTCAGAAATGATACTTTCAGTGCAAGACGCTAGAAGTGCACAAGCAGAAAGTGAGTATTCTCCTTGGTGTGTTGCTGCAACCCTTGTCCTGCCTGACATGGGCCAGCTGGGGGCACGCTGTAGGAGGGGGGCGCGCTCCTAGCTGGGCTCTGGCTGCCCCCTCTCTTGCAGGTGCCGGGCAATGCATGGGCAGTCCCTGGTGTGCACTGCTGGTAGCAGCCCTTGGGAAGAAGCCAGGGGAAGGGAGCGGCAGGGTGGGGGGTTCTCAGACCACCACTGCCCTTCCGCCTTCAGCAATGTCCCCACGCAGCCGGCCCACAGCT
Source organism: Pelochelys cantorii (assembly GCA_032595735.1). Taxonomy (NCBI): domain Eukaryota; kingdom Metazoa; phylum Chordata; order Testudines; family Trionychidae; genus Pelochelys; species Pelochelys cantorii. The sequence continues at coordinate 127,861,566 of CM064330.1, forward strand.
CCCTTGGCAGTCAGCAGGAGCAGCAGGGAAGGGACCTGTCCACCAGCCAGATAAGGTAACCCAGACCCAGACCTCCCCAAACACACTACACGCACACAGCCCCCTGCGCTGACTCCTGTACCCTCCCACACCCTCAGCCCCCTGCCCTGGGCCTCCCCACATGCCCAGCCCCCTGCGCTGACTCCTGAACCCCCCCCACTCCCTCAGCCCCCTGCCCTGAGCCTCCCCACATGCCCGGCCCCCTGCCTTGAATCCCCCCTCCACCTCACATTTACATTTCTTATAGGTGCTATTGTATCACAACCCCCCTGAGCCTCCTGCCCTGAGCCTTCCCCCCAAGGGGCGGGGGTTATGATATGACAGCGCCTGCAAGAAATGTAAGCTACTTTCACGGGTGGGGAGGATCGGTCCATCAATGGCTATTAGCCAGTACGGTCAAGGATGGAACTCCACCCTGTGGGTGTCCCGAACCCGCCAAGTGCCAGAAGCTGGGACTGGACCACACGGGAGGGGTCACTCCATAATGGCCCTATTCCGTGCATGCCCTCCAAAGCATCTGGCCCTGGCCACTGTTGGAAGTTAGGATGCTAGTCTAGATGAACCATTCATTTGACCCAATATGGCCGTTCTTCTGAGTATGAGGCAGAGGTGGGCGAGAGGGGAGCTGTACTGGAACAAAGGTGCTAATACTCAATACTACAAATCCTTAAATATCCTGCCCAACTCCTGCTCAAACCCTGAGACTCACCAGTGCAAATCTGGAATAAATCTGTTGATTTCAGAGCTTTGACTCTGGAATGATACTCACGTACCTGAGAACAGAACTGGTACAGAGTAAGTACTGGAGGACTAAGCAATTACCTGAAATTTCATTGGTAATGTCTGTTACGCTCCTGATAGAATGATCTTTTTATCAACAAAGATAAACTAAGTATTCCATTAATACCCATCCCTCTGTTATGAATAATAACTACAGCTGTCAAGTGATTTTAAAAAGTCATGATTAATTGTGCTGTTAATAGAATGCCATTTATTTAAATGTTTTGGACATTTTCAAATATATTGATTTCAATTATAACCCAGAATACAAAGTGCGCAGTGCTCACTTTATATTTATTTTTATTACAAATATTTTGCAACGTAAAAAAAAAAGAAATTGCATTCTTCAGTACAACTCATACAAGTGCTGTAATGCAATCTCTTTATTGTGAAAGTTGAACTTGCAAATGTAGAATTATGTACAAAAAACCTGCACTCAAAAATAAAACAATGTAAAACTTTAGAGCCTACAAGTCCACTCAGTCCTACTTCTTGTTCAGACAATTGTTCAGACAAATATGTTTGGTGACAATTTGCAGGAGAGAATTCTGCCTGCTACTTATTTACAATGTCACCTGAAAGTGAGAACAGGTGTTGCATGGCACTGTTGTAATCAACACTGCAAGGTGTTTGTGTCAGATGCACTTCAGATTCATGTAACCCTTCATGCTTCAACCACCAGTCCGGAGGACATGTGCCCATGCTGATGACAGAGTCTGCTTGATAGCAACCCAGAGCAGTGCAATCCAACACATGTTCATTTTCATCATCTGAATCAGATGCCACCAGCTGAAGGTTGATTTTCTTTTCTGGTGGTTCAGGTTCTGTAGTTTCCACATTTGTGTGTTGCTTTTTTAAGACTTCTGAAAGAATGCTCCACACCTTGCCCTTCTCAGATTTTGGAAGGCACTTCAGGTTCTTAAACCTTGGGTCCAGTGCTGTAGAAATCTCACAATGGTACCTGCTTTGTGTTTTGTAAAATCTGCTGTGGAAGTGTTCTTAAAATGAACATGCGCTGGGGCATTATCTGAGACTGCCATCACATGAAATATATGGCAGAATGCAGGTAAAACTTGCAACTGTCCCCCAAGGAGTTCAGTCACAAATATAATTAACACGTTATTTTTTTAATGAGCATCGTCAGCGTGGAAGCATGTCTTCTGGAATGGTGGCCAAAGCATGAAGTAAGTGCTGCGCATTTTGTTTTCTGGGTTGTAATAGAAAACAATGTATGTGAAAATGTAGAAAAACATCCAAACTATTGAATACATTTCATCTGGCTTTCTAATGTTTTACAGGGCAATTAAGTTTTTGAGTTAATCACATAAGTTAACTTTGATTAATCAACAGCCCTAATAATAACTTCTATCTAGAGCTGATCAAACATTTTCTGATGAAGGTTTTTAATTGGAAAAGAAGGTTGTTTCTGTTAAAATGAATATTTTTGTGGAAAAACAGTTTTTTCACTAATTGCCATTTCCCAAATCTTTTTTAAAACAAATCTGGGGGGGAATAACATGGTTTTCCCCCCCCTCCCCCAAATGTAAAAATGGGAGTGACTGAAAAAGTTCATTCAGAATGGTTGAAAAATGTAATTTAAAATCTGTGGGCTTCCCTCCCACTCTCTGACCATTTCTCAACTGGCAAAGATTGGATAATAGGGAGAAAGTGTGGCAAAATCTACTTTTCCCAATTTTCTGACTCTCTTTTTCCAGTTAGGATACAGGAATAAAGTATTGAAAGAAGAACTTCTGGATGTTTGTTTGAGAGATGTGTGACGTGGAAAGTTTAGCCCTTATTCAAGAAATTCAAGAAAGTATATTCAAGAATATACTTAGGTATATTTAAGTACTTACTTGGAAGATCCGTGATTTTGTCGATGCGGATAGTCTCGCCACTGATTCAGATCACAACTTTTCCATGCCGTCCTGTTTTGTGCGGTTCTCTTCTGAGACTCCTCCATAAAGCATCCACCCAATGTGATGGAGGCCTTCCTCTTGTTCTTTTTACATCTCGTGGATACCAGTGGAGTAGACACGCCTTGGGATGGGCGGTAAGAAATGGTCTGAGAGAAGGAGCTTAGAAGTCTCCGGGGAATCCTGCTAAGGGCTAGGGAGCTGGGATATGGCTTGGGTTCAGGGTGGCTTGGTGAGCCAAGCCATGAAGCTGCAGCCTGGGGAATAAATCTCAGCCTACAGAGAGACCCGATTGCCGACAGCGCATGCACAGGGAGTTGGACTGACAAGGAACCACAGTGGAGCCTGTCCAGACGAGACCTGTGGGCTCTGGACCCCCATGTGGCATCATCATAGGGCGGAGAAACAGGCGGGTCCTGGGATCATAGCTGGTTGAGAGCAGCAATGAGGAGGGGCTGGATCAGTTCTGCTAGTTGTGTGAGTGGTACCTATGTGAATCACTCCCCCGTTCTCCCCTCCTGGCAAGGTTGTCCAGAATCGGAGGGAAAGACCTTCTCGTGCTGGGCTTCTTCCTTCTGAGCACCCTTCTCCAGGGGGCCCACGGAGCATTGGATGCCCACCACGCTTGCCCACTGGATTTCAGTGTGGGTCCTCTAGCAACCCCCTTTCCCGCATTTCTGTAGGGGTCCTATCCTACCTTGGCCAAAAGCAAACTGGTTCCACAGCTCCTCGCACAGCTAGAGATGTTCTGGAAGGCCCTTCTCTCACACTCCCAAGCTTTCTGGTCTTCCCATGCTGGGTTCTCCTTAGCAGACGCATTCCTGAATGTGAATGTTGCAGCCTGCTCGTGAATGATTCCTCGGCACTATACTATCCACAGCCACTTCTGGAAATGTCACAAAATAAAGCTACTGCATGATCCAGCCTTGCTGGTCTGTAGTGCACAATGCATCGAGTGTCGGTTACTATCTTTATCATTGAGATGTTATTATTGTTTCTTTTGCATGTCCTACCATCCGATTTTGCGTTGTGGTTGTGTGTATGTTAGCTTGTCGAGAGTCATTACAACACAATCATTTGTCTTTGAGAGCAATGACTATGAGAAGGAAAATAATTCCTTAACTGCTGCTAGTCTGCGCTGTGCTTTGGGCAGTATCTCAGAACCTCAGGAATTGTTTTCACCTTGGGGCAACAGTTTTGGTACTGCCTTAGAGTGAGCCAATGTTGGCTGTGCCCAGTATATAGCCTGCAAATGGTTAACCTGAATTAAATACTAAAATCTGGTGAAAATAAAGTGCTCCGAATGGGAAAGGTGAATCAATTTGGGATTAGTCACCGGTGAGTAGGCTTTACAGAGGAGTAAAACCAATGCGAAAATGTAAACTAACTTTGTATCCACCCACCATGCCATCAGTAAAGAGAGATGTTTGCTTGCTAGGAAACATAAAGCAGGAACCAATAGGCAAATCACCAGATTTACTGCAGTGAAGGTCAACAGGTTAATTAACGTGATTATGGATTCTCAGCCCTCACAGCATATTAATTTGAGCGGGGAAAGATGTATTGAACACCCAGTCTATCACTGGCCCTCCAGCCCCTACTTTACATAATGATGGGTCAGTCTACTATAAAGATCGCAAGGCACAGGGCTTACGGTCATTCTCGGGGGAGGTTACTCCACAGTTTAACACAGTTTGCAGAAATAATTTCCTGCTATTCGGCCTAAAAATACCCTCTGTGTCACCCAGTGTTCCTGTGCATACAGTCTTGCACCTCTCTGACTATTTCTTCTACAGGTTGGAACTCTGTGGTCTGGCACCCTTGGGACCTGACCAATTCCAAACAAGGGAATTTGGAGGAGGTCCCCTGCTACCAGCCTCCCAGCCCTCCCCTCCTCCTCCCTCCCACAGGCTCTGCTTCCAGCCCTGGAAAGTCTTCCCTACCCCCAGCCAGCCTTGCTGCCTGTCTTGGCCCCACACCACCTGAACCCCTTGCCGCTGGGCTCTTTGGTCCAGGAACATCCATGGTTCTGTCAGACCATGGATGTTGCTGGACCAGAGTCCCAGTTTAGGGAGGTACAACTTGTATTATTATTATCTGTATTACAATAACTGCCATAGTCTCCAATCAGGCTAACAACCTCTATATTGCCTAGCACAGTATACACACATGAGGTATGCACACGAGGTATACACACACACAGTGCTTTTTTAGTTAAAAAAAAAAAAAAAGTGCCGGTACTCCAGGGGGAAAGTTGTTGAGGAAAAAAAAAAGTAGGGGTGGGGCCAGCATTGCCCTTTAAAGAGACGTGGCCCCTTTAAGACACTTGGCCCAGCTGACTCTCGGACATTTGTGTACAGAGGTGCTGGTACGCTCCGTTCTTTCCAGGTACGTTCTGACTGGAAGTGCTAGTACTGCGTCTGGAGGTGCCGGTACAGCGTACCAGGCAGTACCGTCACAAAAAAAGTACTGCACACACGAGGCATGCACCCGAGGTACGCATATGTGAGGCACGCACACACAAGGTATGTCTACACTGCAGAGTTAACTCAGAAGCCTACTCCGGTGTTGCCCCCAATCTCTCCTTGCCTCAACAACCCGGTAGCCAAGTCTGGCCATGTTTTCTTCCCCGGCCCGCTGGCCCGGCTGCAGGGCAGGGGACAGAGCTGGGATGCTGCTTTAACTCTCCCCCCTGCAGCTCTTTTGGCGAGCAGCCTGTACATTGGCTTTAGTGCCGCCTTTGCTTCTGTTTTCCTGTGAGCCTGCCCTGCGCTGTCGTTGCTGCAGGGTTGAGATCCCTGCGCACACCCTGCCAGAGGGAGCTGGGCCAGGTGGGCGCAATCAGCTAATCAGGCTGCAAATAGCCGGTGGTGGGAGGCAGCTAATTAGAGAGACGCTCACCTGTGCAGGAGCTGGCAGGGGCTGGCAAGCCGGCCACAGCCTGGAGCTGCTAGGAAGGGGCAGTTTCCCCCGGGAGCAGGAGGGGGGAAGTGCTGGGAGCTGGTGCACCCTGAGAGAAGAAGGGCGGCAGTGTGGGAAGGAGCAGAGAGCGGAAGGGGTGATGCTGACGGGTGGGACCGAGAGGGCAGGTGTCCCTGAGATCGGCCAGCTGGGAGAGGGGCTCTCAGATCTCCCTGCGTCTTCTCCAGCCTGCTCGGCTGCTGTCCCCGGCAGGGAGTGGGATGAGAGAGCCTGGCTGGGAGACAGTGGTGGCCGGGCCTCCTTCCCTGCCTGGGCTCAGCAGCTGGGGACACAGGGCTGGCAAACCGGACCCCCCCTCTACTCCCAGCATGCTCGGTGCCTGCCCCCGGCAGTGAAGCCGGGGCAGGGCTACCAGCCTTGTCGCTGTGCAAAACCAATCTCCCCTGCCCTGCCCCTGCTCAGTCCCTGCCCCCCTTGCTCCACCCAGCCTCACCTACTTCCACCCAGTGGGGACAGGTTTGGGATGTGGGAGGAGGGCAGGGCCCTGGCTGGGGATGGGGGCTCTGGAGTGGGGCCAGAGGTGCAGGAGGGGGCTCTGGGCTGAGGGGTTCAGAGTATGGGGGGGGCTCTGGGCTGAGGGGTTCAGGGGGGTGAGGTCCTGCAGGGAGTTTGGGTGCTGGAGGGGGCTGGGGTGTGGGATGAGGGCTCCTGGTGGCATTTACCTCAGATGGCTCCTGAGAGCAGTGGCAGATACCTAAGCAGAGGTGTGGCCAGGTGGCTCTGCACACCGCTCCCACCATTCCCATTGGTTGTGGTTCCCTGCCAATGGGGGCTGCAGAGCTGGCACTCGGGGTGGGGGCGGTGTGTGGAGGCCCCTACGCCTGGGAGCCAGACGTGCTGCCCCCTTCCAGGAGCCGTGCGAAGACAAGGCAGGCAGGGACTTTTAACAGCCCACTCAGCGGTGCTGACCAGAGCTGCCAGGGTCCCTTTTCAACCAGCTGTTTGGGTTGAAAACCAGACACCAATCAGCCCTAAGCCTGGGCAGGGAGTGGGCTGCCCTGCTTCCCACCCTGCGTTCCCTGTAAGCTGTGCACTTGGGCAGCCACCCAGGAGAGACTCAGATGCTGCCCTGCAGAGCACCCACAGCCATTGGCATGTGTTTCTATGGGTGGTGCACATCTGCACATGCCTTGGTGCATGTAAAAATTATTCCACATGTGGATGGTAAACAGAGGGAATGCTGGTCCCAGCCAGGTGCTCTCAGGCAGAAGTGGCACTCTATCACTGACCAGGGAGATTGGCCATGTGTGTGAGGGAGGTGCAGGGAGAGAAGAACAGAGAGCCCCTCCACCATACATAAGATGGGGGCAGGAAGAGCGATGTGGCCCAGGGCTGGGCATGGAGTGTGTGTGGGGGGGCACATATCCCCCCTTTAGATTGTGCTGCCCATGTATGGGGAGGCCCCAGTTCCCTAGCCCAGGACTGCTGAGCTCAGGGTCCCCGGCCTGAAACCTGGAGTCTAGAGCGGGCCTGGGTTCCCCTCACAGCTACTGCAGGAGTGGCACTGGGGCAGTGAACAGGCAGACAGCTGAGGACTGTGGCCTGAACCCTGGAAGAGGCAACGCGGCATGACCTAGCCATGGGGCTAAGTCCCCACGAGGACACTCTGAGTCCTGGAGAGAGAGGGGCTGCAGACAGAGGCCGAGTGCTGGTGTGTGACCTGTGGACAGTGTCTACCCCTAGTACTACTGTCACGTTATTGGATTTTAAAGATCATTGCTGCACCCATAGGGGGGATGTTTGCCCCAAAAGTTGGTACAAAGGGGGTCATGTGAGGTGTCAAAAGCTTGTGTTTTACTGATTCTGTATATGCTATTCACGTACTTGTGTGATATCTGTATGTGGAGTTATAAATATGTACTCTGTGCTTATGCTGGAAGATTCTCTGTCTGAGGCAGAGCAATGGGCCAGGAATGTTCGTTCAATGGCTATGCTAATTAGCAAGGTTCCAGGGACACTAGATCTCTAAGTGCTAAAGACACACCCTGAGGAATGAATCTGGATACCTGCAGACCAGCCAGAATAGTGATTGCTGGCTTGGGACACAAGATTAGGTCACTGGGCCATGTGACCTGCTCCAGCTTGGGAGAGACCAGGGATGGATATAAAATGCCATGTGGCAAGCTCCAGCTTGTCTTCAGTTCAGCTCCTGATCCCAGATGCAGCCTTACGAGGAACAGCGAGCCGGAAAGAACCAGGCACCCATCCTGACATAGGATGTACGCCAGAGACTTTTAAGATAGCAGTTTATAACATCTCTGCTAAGAGCCTGTATCAAGAACTGGGTGATTCGATGCATGTAATGTATTCTCCTTAACAACCTTACTCTCATGCTTTTCTTTCTTTTAGTAATAAACCTTTAGATTCCAAAGGATTGGCTCAGCGTGGTCTTGTGGGTAAGATCCAGAGTGTAAATTGACCTGGGACCTGTGGCTGGTTTCTTGGGACTGGAAGAACCTGTTTGGGGAAGGTGAGATTGGTTTCTAAAACCCCTCACCTGTGTGTTAGGCCCAGGGCATAGGAAGAGCTGGGGTGTCAAAGGGGTTTTGCTTGTGAGGCTTCTGGCTGGACAGATTGGCAGCTGAAGCTCTCAGTGTGACTGATTTGTGACCCGTTTGGGAAGGTCTCTTGTCTGGGGCTGTAAGGAGCCCCGAGTTTTGAACAATTCGCCCTGAGCGGACGCCCTCAGTGGTGCCCAGCCCCGGCCCAGCCCGTCACAGCTACTCCTCAGTGGGACCAGAAGGAGGTGCTGGTGCAGTGGTGAGTCATGTACAGAGTATTTGTGTGTGGTTGCTGAAAGGCTCTTTTCTGTAGTCCTGACTCAGCCCCACCTTTCCCTTGAAGGCAACAGTGGGGTGTGAATGCAGGAGTAAACGCAGCGTTTGGTCCCTCAAGTCTCTAACCTGGGGTCCAGGAAAATAATGTTCAAGTCTGGAGATCGTGTTGTTTTTGTTTAAAAAAAAATTAATTATGCCAAGCCATCTGTGACTAATGTAAAAAAAGATGTAAATAGATGATGCATAGTGTACAGTATCTCACATGAGTGCGCCATCTGCCTCGGCAACAACTCTGGAGTCGGACAGCTCAGAGATGTGTTGTTTGAGAGCGTCCCCAAATGAGCGGCCACACAGAATGAGGGGTGTAGATTTCCATGCCTGACCTGCTTTGTAGAGCAGGGAAACAGTTTACAGTGTTAATACTTAGCCCCCACTGAGATGCACGGGGGCACTTTGTGTCTCTCAGCTCTTGTTTCAGGCTCTCTGCAAAGTCCAGCAGATGTGGCTGCCTCGCTTCCACGCAGGTCATGCTTTTACACATTTCTTTGCAAACGTATCGGCTAGAAATGCCCTTCTTTTGAATTTGCTGAGAGCTGTGACTCTGGGGAACAATGGAGAAGCTTGTCTGCTTTCCCCCCCTTTGTCCTCCTCAGACCTTCTGGTTTAGGGATGCTGGTAGAGACTTAGGACACACAAGAATGTGGTGTTACAGAGACACCCAAGTGTCCCGCTCTCTGGACCCGTCAGAAGCTCATGTCACACATCACAAAACACCATGGTCTGCTTCCATCTCAGAAAGGGCTAGAGTGGAGCCCCCATTTCACATGCCCATGGGGGGGGTCACACTCTAGGGATGTCTCTGTGATACCGACTATGTCATAGTTGTGTTTATTTATTCACACTTCAAGTTCTGCCTGCTTATTCCCCACACTTGCATTTGTGCACAGGCATCTAAGATACTGACTTGATCTTGCTCCCCAGTTCTGCCTTGTTCCCCCTTTATTGCTGCTGTTATAACCCACGCTCCCTCCCATTTCTGACCCATCCATCTCCCAGGTCTCTGTGAATCATCTCTAATGTGCTGCAGTGCGGTTTTCGGACACGAGGGGGCAGTAAAGGAATGTAATGTCCCAAAGCATAAAACCTCCAGTCCTGCCATTGGTGGCAGACTGCGCCCCCTGTTCAGCGTGCAACTGACACCAGCCAGCCTTAGCTTTGCATGGGTCACTCTGTATACAGGCGCCATCTGGGGGTGATGCAGAACAGCAGCAGGGATGCAGAGAGGAGGGCCTGATGAGCGCAACCTGGAAAACCCCCACCGTGGTATTTGAAGGGGGGAAGGGAGCAAGAGGCCCCAGTGCTGTTGGAGGGAGGCAGGAGGAGAAATACCAGTGTTGCCATGAGACAGCTGGGTTGCAGGGAGGGAGGAATATTGTTCTCCAAGTGCCAGCTGAGACCTACTCTTCCATGCTTTGCTTTAACCTGTCTCCTTGGTTATGAAGATGACTTCATAGCCAGGTTAAGTCTTACACTTCAAGCATGTATTCAACCATTCAATGCCTTCGATCTTCCCAGACAGAGGAACTATGTCAGGGTTGATCATGCACATAAGTAACATAAGGGTCAAAACATCACCAGGGTGGTGTCAGCTCTTCCAAAAAAGCATCACAAATTCAGGTCCTTCAGAACTCAGGTAAAGCATGTCAAGGTATGGAAATACATAGTTTGCACGGCTGTTCTTGTGCAAAAACTTGCAGAGCATCTACACCGCACGCGCGTTCTTGCGCAAGTAAATTTACAGCACAGCGTCAGAAAACAGGACTTCTTGCGCAAGAGTTATTCCTCTCCCCACGAGGAATAAGCCCTCTTGCGCAAGAGCTCTTCCACAAGAAGGCAGTATAGACAGGCAACATGAATTTCTTGCAAAAGAAAGCCCTATGGCTAAAATGGCCATCAGAGCTTTCTTGCACAAGAGAGCGTCCACACTGTCATGGACACTCTTGCACAAAAGCACATCTCTTGCACAAATGCACGTGGATGTGCTCATGTGGAAGACCTTTTGCATAAGAACTCTTGCGCAAAACAGTTCTTGTGCAAGAAGCCTGCAGTGTAGATGTAGCCCCAGAGCCTTTATGATTCCCAGGGGGGCACTGAGCAGTAAATGTATGATTACAATTAGTGTATGTTAGTGTGTGACCCAGATGAAACTGATGCAAAGTGACTTTTGTCACGTTTTCCTTTTGGTATCACCAGAGGGCAGAGTTAAGGTTATGTGGCGGAAGGGCAGGGCAAGAGCTGCCTTGTAAGAAAGAGGCTGGATCCAGGAGAAGACCTTGAAAGAGTCTGAGAGGGATAAACATTGTGTTTTTGCACGGGGCCCTTTGCTGTAATGTGTCCCAGTATTCACACTGGAATTATGTTTGCCCCGAAAAAGGGTGTATCTGTGCCAAACTGTGTGCTCCATCCTCCTATGTGGCTCCCTTTCTTTTTAGTTTCACCTTTGCTCTGAATTTGCTGGGTCTGTAGTGCTGGTGGGGTTTTTGGGGGAGAGGGGGTGATATTTACAACATCCCTGGAATGTGTGTGATCTTTGCCTTCCTGGTATGCACTCTCATCCTTAACACTTCTGTGGAGAGGTCCCTGGGGGAGGAAATAGATGCATATGCTATTTATTAGGCGCTAATGGCTTACCCATCAAGTGGTCGTTAACATATAAGCTCCTAGGATAGAACTCTAGGAATGACAGGATAGAACTCTAGGAATGACAGGATAGAACTCTAGGAATGACAGCCAGAGTCGGAAGGCTCTTCTTTGATCAGGCCTCTAATCTTTCCCAAATTTTTTATTGTGTGGGATAAAAGGGGAGGAGGTGCACCCAGGATTACCTGGCCTGGCCATGGCACTTTCCAGGGTTTTCCCAGCTGGAAAGTGCAGGAGCTGAGGGAAGAACAGAGACGGCATTTAAACAATGAGTTTTGGGTGAAGCCCTGGAAAGAGGGACGAGGTTATTGCTTCTGCAGCCAGAGCAGCAGAGCCTGGCCTGAGGGTTCCTTCAAAGGGAGTTATCCACATGTCCTTTGTTACCACCCCTGTTCTAGGACGCATGACGTGTGCTCCTTTCACAAATGGACAAAGGACACTCAGAAAATACCTGAATCCACCTCCCTCACTTCTGCTCCAAGTGAGAACCTGACTTGCAGGGCTCCAAACTCTGCTACAGCTCCGCCAAGGGATAAGAAAAGTGAGTTGTCTTTTCTCTTCATCTGTGTGTTCGTCTAATACAAGGGGCTCTCAGCTTGAGGGCCTACAACCTGCCTGTCCTTTCCATCCCACTAACTGAGAGGTTCCTAGCTAGGCAGGATGGGAAATTGTGACCCGCTGGCAATAGGATCACCTGAAGCACAGGAATGCACTGATCATGTGCTTCTTTTCAACCAATAGGCTTACAATATGCAAATAGCTGAATTGGGGGATGAGAAGACAAGGGGATGTCACAAGCAGAATACAGTTCATGTAGCAACAGGAAGAAGAGGAGGAGAAGCAAGGCAGCCTCCTTGGCTGCCGTAGTCTTCTGAGTTTTCGAAAGCACATGGCTCACTGGCAAATGGTGTAAGGACACCCACTGTGTGAGGTCACCAGTAGATTTAGGGTGACTTGCACCAAGTAGGACATCTCTATGCAAGCCTGCACTGCGGACTCTCTGATTTTCTAAGTGGGATGGTTCTATGCAAAGGAGGCTCTCAGTCTTGGGTTAATGTGCTCGGCTGGGATGAACAAACTTGTCTCGGGTGGACTGCTTCTCCACCCTCTTTTGGCTGCTTTCATCTATCTGCCAGAGGGCTTGGCAGACAGAAATTTGTGTTGTGGGCTCAGACGCTACCTCATTCCTGTTTGCCCCGGCTCTTAATTTAGTACTTGGAAGACTGTGCTTATCCCATTCTCACCCTGAGGTGGAAATAAAGCTACGGGCCCTTACTGGCTTTATATTTGGCTCCCGTTCTTGCCTCTAGCAGTTGCTGCAAAGGTAGGGGAGTGAGGAAACTTAAGGGACAGGCGGTGGCTACTTCTTCCAGTGTTGACTTTTCCCCTCCCCCTAACAAGTGCAACCTTGTCTGAAAATTTCAGACAACTAAACAGCATGAAATACAGCACTAAGCTGCTTCTGCTGAAGACGGATACACAGGAACCTGCTTATAGTGAGTCTGACATCAGCCTCTAGCAAGGCGCAGATCCAGCTATATCAACAAGGGATGTGTTTATGAAGACGGGACTTGCATCTCCCAGGGTAGCTGGCAAAGCCCATGGGTGGAGTGCTGCAAGTGGGGGACGGGGAGAAGCCGTCTAGTTGAATAAAGCAGAGCCAGCGTGTGTTTAAGTGAAGTGTGTTACTACAAGTCAATCACTTCTCTTTCTCGCTCAGCTCCTTTGGGGCACTGCAGTGACTCAGAAAAGCAGAAGGGGGTTCACCTGTCAAGGTGTATTTTTGACCATGCCATTTACAAGTAGAGGATAAAAATATGTGTGGGATTTCAGCCAGAGAAAGCTGCATATTTAAACCACAAAGGCCATCAATACGTGTCAAGACAAATTCCTCCATTTCCCTTATTAGTGAGCTACCAGCCAATTTCAAGACTTTCACAGTATGAAACACCATACACTTGTCATAAATCAGCACAGACCTATTTCAAATCCACCCCAGCTATTTCCTCCTTGTGGTCACGCCAGGGAGGACATCCCGGGCCTGGATTCAGGACCAGCTTGTGCTCTTCTGCCCCCCCCCCCTCCAACTTTTGGGCTTGAAAGGGGGATCAGGTCCTGCCGCTTACCTTCTGGTTTCTAGAAAGGACAGTGAGTCACGGTTGCAGGCGCTGAAAGGAGTCGGTGTGCACGCTTTTGGGAGCAGCTTGGTGTGAGTCACTTGAAGAAGGGACACACGCAAGACATAAGAAAGGCTTAAGAAGCAGGATTGGTGTCTATCTGCATCTGTGGAGTTTGGTCCCTCTCCTGCAGAGCTACTCACTGGAGCTGTTAGCCCTGTTCCCAGCAGTCGTCCCAAACCTGAGTTGCCCCCTGCAGTACAGCAATAGTCTTGGGCATGTTGGCCAAGACAAAGATTTCAAAAAGTCTCAGATGGGTTGCCGTGTTAGTCTCACTTTAAAAACAATGAGTAGTCCTGTGGCACCTGGAGACTAATATATAGGATCATGAGCTTTCGTGGGTAAAACCCACTTCCCCAGATGAATTGACATGGAAATAACAGAATCCAAGATATATATAACACCAGAATGCCTTAATATGGTTATTGTCTTACACTGTCACTCCTATCTTTAAGTTGCCCAAACTGTGAATTTCAGTATCTTAAGACCATCTGGATTTCTTAAATTTAATGTTCTCTCTGAAAGTTCTGGATTTGTAACGCATGATTTGGAGACACTTACAACTCTCCTAATGTGTGTTTCCCCTCCTTACTGAGACTGAGAGATCAGCTCCAACTTAAATCCAGCTGAATGTAGCTTTGTCTGGGAATGTCCGTAAGTTTTTTTTCAACGATTAAAAATTTCATACCCAAACACTACACAAGAAACTCTAAGAGAATGTTCCTATGTGATCTCTCCTGTTAGTTGAACAGCTGTGGCGCTGACCTTAAATGATTGAGAAACCAAGGTTTATAAAAGCCACATTCACCAGTCTGTTCTGACTGATTTATACCATGCTTGGGCAGGGTAGAGAGGCCAGGATGCATTGAACAGTGCAGCCAGGCTTACAGCTGCTTTGCATTACTGGAGTAGTGCTAGACTTACTCCAGAACCTGACCCTTCAGTCTGTAATCAACTTACTGTTTCAGGTATCCCGGGGTTGTGGTAATTTTTAAGTTATAATTTAAAAAGGGGGATAGACCAAATTAGCTATGTGATTGAAAAGCAGTGTTCCCTCTATTTTTTTCCTTCCGCGTGCAGAACAGATTTTGTTATGTGCACTGAGGCATGAGCAGATGTGCACCACCAGTAGAAACACATGCTGCTACAAGCAGGTATGGATGCTCTGCTCATTCGCTGGATGGCACTTGAATCTCTCCTGGGTGGCCACCCAAGTGCTCAGCTCACAGGGATCGCTTCTGGAAAGCACCCTCCACCCCCACCCCATGATTTGGCAGACTGGACTCAGTAAAGGGGTGACCAGAAGGGTGTGGACAATGAGAGATGGAGAGTAAAGAAGGGGGCCCTCAGGGCAGCTAGGGAAGGAGCAGATGGGGGAGCCATGTTAGGAGCAGGAGAATGGTGAGTTGCAGCTGGCAGGCAGGCGTGGGAGGAAGGGAAGGAAAGAAAAACTAGCCAGAATAAAAGGAGGGTGGGGAGAGAGAAGGGTGGAGAACACAACACAAGGGAAATAGCAAGTTAACAATTAAAATGATGTTCCAGTTGAAACGCACATTATTGGGTGTGTGTCTCTTGATTAACACATGTGACTGAAGTGTAGGGCAAACTGCTACTAGAGGCTTGGGCAGGGGAAGGGAAGGCAGAGCTGTTGAGTGGAACTAGCTTCTCTCTCCCCCCCCCAGATTTTGGGGTACAAACACTACTGTTCTCAGGCATCCTCACCCTGTCCAATGGGACTAGCTGCCACAGCCAGTACTTTGTAAGTGGCAGGAAGGAGTAGTTTCATTTTTCTTTCAGTTGTATCTGCAACCCTGCTATTTGCTGAAGTCTGAGAAAAAAACGGGGACAGACACTGAGGCTGTGTCTACACAGGGAAGGTTCGGCGACAGAAGTGCTGTCGCCGTGCGAAAATTGCCAAAAGTGAAAACGGGTCAAACCACCTTTTCTGCCTCCCATTTGTTGACATTTCATGGCCACAGGGCTAGCTCCCCTGTCAGCATCCCACAGTGCAGCATTCCCAGCAGGGCAGAAAAGGAGCAGTCCAATGATTTCTTCTTTTTGTTTGTTCCCCAAAGGGAGCAGCTCACTCAGCTGTCAGATACTTCCCAGAGGTTGAAAGGAGACAGGCGCATGCCTGCAGGGCAGCAGAGTTCACAAAACACTGAGCAGAGCCATCAGGGCAAGCATTGTGGGATACTGGCGGAAGCCAGTTCTGTCGACAAAACAAACAGCAGCATCCACGCTGGCTCTTTGTCGACAATAAAGGGAGGGGAAAATACAAGTCTCTCACAGAGATGGACATTTTTTGTTGCCAAAACTGGGTGTGTTTCCTGACAAAAGTTGCATAGCAGTGGGAATGCTCTCACTGTTTAGTCACCAAAAGGCAGTTCTCGGCGACAAAACTTGGTAGCATAAACGATGTCTGAGTGCAGCTCTCTCCTAAAGACCCAACTCAGCAAGGCGTGGCTAACAAGTGCCAGGCTTAGATTTTTCACTCTTCATAGCCCTCAGACACATTCTGCTCTGTGGCGATTCAAATTGCCCCCTATGCGTAGCACCCTATGCTGTCTCGGACAGCAGCTAGCCATGGATTAATCTACTCTTCTTCATGGCATGCTCCACATAGTAGGTCTTAAGAACTGAAATTTAATCCTTGGGAACTGGAGTCTGGTATTAATCAGGACCCGACAGATGGTGATTTGATATGGGGTAATCCCCACACTTAATGCTGACACTTCCGTGAATTGAGAGCAGCAATCCCATGACAGAAAAAAGTCTTATCTTTGCCCTGATCCCTCTGAGATTTGAGATTTGCTAACTTTGGGGCATGGTGGGTGTAACACGGCATGACTCACTGCTATGGGCACTCTGCGAATTAACTTTTCAGGGCAGGAGCGCCCCCTTTCAGCTGGTGTCTCGGCCACTGGTACCTGTTTTTGCCCCACTTCTGTGTTAGGACCCACATCCCTCCCAGACCTTGGTGTTCTCCCCTCTGGGCACTGCCCTGCCCCACACTCTGGGGTCTTCCCCCTCAGGGAACCCCAACCTCCTATGCCCACCTTGCCTCAGTGACCCACTGCCAGTCTCCATCTAGCCGCTTGCCACAGGGCAAACTGCAGTCTGACATGGCCACTCATCACTGGCAAGGGGGATGGACCTCCTGCATTTGCTGCCTCTCTGCATCCCTCGTACCCTCAGGCCTTGCTTCAGGCCTTGCAGCCTCGGAGTTTGCCTGGCCAGAACTTCTCCAGCCCTGTTCTAGGTCAGGAAGCTTCCAACTTCCTTGGCAGCCAGGTCTCTCCTGCTCCACATCAAGAGTGAGTCATCCTCTCCTCCCATCCAGGAGCCTTTATACAGCCCTCAGCTGGGCCCTAATTGGCTAATACCTGCCATAGCTGCTGGCTCACTGCTCCAGCCCTCTCCCTGGCTGGGTTTTAACCCCTTCCAGGGCCAGTGCTAGGCAGACGCCCCATCACAGGGAGAAATAACGACATGAATTTCAGCAGTTTCATTCTCGGGGGCTGTGTCTACACTGGCGTGTTCTTGTGCGAAAACGGCCACTCTTGCGCAAAAACATGCCGCCTGTCTACACTGGTCACGTGTTCTTGCGCAAGTAAACTGATGTTGTACTGTAGAAAATCAGAGCTTCTTGCGCGAGAACTCTGACGCTCCCTCTCAGGAAGAAGCCCTCTTGCGCAAGAGCTCTTCCAGAAGAGGGCAGTGTAGACAGGCAACATGAATTTCTTGTGCAAGAAGCCCCTATGGTTAAAATGGCCATCAGAGCTTTCTTGCGGAAGAGAGCATCCACACTGCCATGGATGCTCTTGCGCAAAAGCACATGCCGGTGTAGATGCGCTCTTGTGGAAGAGTTTTTGCACAAGAACTCTTCCACAAAAGAGTTCTTGTGCAAGAAGCTGCCAGTGTAGACGTAGCCAAGTGGTTCTCCTCTCTAGACGAGACTTTTGTACTTCCACCAGGTGGGTGTGGGGCATGAAGAATGGTCTCAGCTTCCACATCGTATGCTGCATTCTACCTTGTACGGAGAAGTTTTTCTAACCCCCTCACCCAACCGCCCCCGCCCCCCCCCAAACACTGACCTCACTTGCAATGTAGTTTCAATCTGTCTTTTCTCTCCCAAATAAATATTGGTAGGATGGTAACTCACCCAAGCCATAACACAGTTACTTGCCTTCAGAACAGGCGTTACATCCTCTAGTTGGGAACTCGTCGGTTCAGTTTCTCCAACTAATTGACCTGTTAAGCCGGCCCGGCTGGGAAGCACCATTCCAAGATACTCACAGGCTGGGCTCCTCCCTAGGTAATCCTCGAGCAGGTGGTCACCCAACACTCCCTGGTTAGCAAACTCAGAGCTGTTCATAGAGCAGGAATGGTATTGAGCAGCTATTGGGGTGAGGTATGAACTTCTGTTCACCATCTTCTATCCCCTGCCCTCAGGGGCAGAAACAGCACTGTGAAACATACCTAAGCACTAGCCTCGTGGCATATGTCAGCGAAGTACTATTTCTCCCAGAAATTGGGAATCAACTAGGAGCGCAGGCAGGGGACAAGACTCCATTTGTCAATATGTGATTGACCCATGGGAATTTTTAAAGAGGCTGCAGTTGGGGAAAATATCCATCCTTTAGGAAACTGTCTCCAATTCAGGGCCGGAATGAGAAGCGAGCCACCCACTGTGATGTGAACTACTAGAGATTAGGCCAAAAATGCAGGGGGCTTTCACTCTTCCAGGGAGATATGAGGACCCCCCCTGAGATATGGAGCTTTGGAATGGAAAAGATTCTGAAGGAGCACAACAGGACCTATTTGAGATCTGGGAGGAACGGGACGTTGAATGTAAACAAGAGGCGTGGGAGTTGGCAGAGTATGGGGCAGACCTGAAGAGGCACATGTGGATAATAAACCTTAGTTTGCTCAGAAGGTAATGACCGTTCTCAACTAAATGCCCTTAATAGCAAGTGGACAGTGCCGCTCTATGTACACACTCACCCATTGTAGGTAGAACTGGTAGCAACCCCCTAAATCCAACATTTCTCTCTCCAGCAAAACCACTCCAGGGCAGGTGGCTCCATCAAGCAGAATTTCTGGATAAAGTTGTAGCTAAAATGGTGGCGCTTTTTCTAAAAACAAGGTGAGGGAAATGTGTTGCCCCTTAATTCCTATCATGCTTTGTTGAGTAGCTCTCAGGCCCCCGTGCTTGGTGCAGACACTTCTGATGTTAGGGAGGTGCTTTTTGGTGTCCCAGTGAAAATTTGCTCAACATTTGACTAAGCTAAAAGCTTCCCCAGAAACTCAACCCACACATGTGCAATAGACTAGTTCAGAAACTGAATTCTCTGGCAACTCCATTGATGCTGAGCATGCTCCAGCCCTGGATTGAGAAGGGCTTTTAGTGCAATTATTGCTCCTTTGTAGCTAAGGTGCCTGGCCCCATAGCCACTCTGGAAACCAAAGCAGGAAGGAGGGAGAGGGGCAGCAGAAGGCTAAGGGAACAGGAGCTGGTGTCAAAGAGGGTGTGAATATAGGTGAAATAGGGGGTCGTGGCACAAACCACTTCCCTCCAGCACCTGGAATTGAAGCTGGGAGTCCTGAGCGTTAACTAATGTACTTTGCCAGGGCATTTTAAAGCTCTTTACCCCCTCCAGTGGCAAGTCCACAGAGAAGATAACTGGGCAACTGGTAGCAATCTCCAGTGGTAAACATGTGTGCTGTCGATCTAAAGGTCTGACCCCTGCTCATCACCCACTTTAGGGGATGAACGTGATTCTCTATGATGGAATATCTGTTCCTTCATTTTGTTTTATGAAATCTCCTTCAAATGAACGGAAGGTTGCAAAGTGAAGCACTCAACACAGGAAATCCTAGAATTAAGGTTGCCTAATGCACAGGGTCCAGTAGGAAGGAAAAACGTTTGGTCATGTAATTAAAGATGGTCATATTACAAATCTCCCAGAGGCCTGAATTAAGGCTGCACTAACAACCTTAACTGTGGCATCTTCTAACTTTAAGAACAATTCACTGTTGAAGTTGCAAAGTTAAGCACTCTAAAGTTCATACATTTACACTTTGTCTGACAGACCTACTGAAAATTCACGTCCAGTTACATGCATGTGTGAATGCTGGCTGGGAATCCTCCAGATCTCTGTACGTCTAAAGACACAATATGTCCCGTGAGCATCTGTATTTGTTTTAAAGGCATGTTAGCATTCTTAACAGCTTTGACAGTTTATTGTTCTCCCACCAGCTTAATTCCAAGGGGGAGCCAGGCAGCAGGATGAAGTTGGCTATGAAAAGAAGTTCTCCAAATAGGACTTATGTCTGTCGTAACTGAACAGCTTTCATCTAGAAAGCAAGCCCCGGGTGCTCGCCAAGTGCTTACATCTAGTATCCAAACAACTGATGATATGGCTGAGTGATGCTGGGTCGTTGCGACTTATTACTATATTCAAAACTGCTTTATCAACAAAGACAGATTAGTTAAATGAAAAATTTTCATAGGAAGCTTTCTGGTCTCAGATGCAATTTCTGATCAAAACCAGAGAGATAAGTCCCTCTTTCAAATAAAGGACTTGAACAAATTTTCCCCACATCCCAACGGACTGCAAAACCCCCCCCCCCCGCCCCGACGCCCCCAGATTATTAGCAATTCCAAGGTGGGTTGGCCTGTATCTTTTTCACCTCAGTGCACAATGGGAATTTTTCTGAAATCTCAAGATTTACAAAGGCAGAGAAAACTGTCATACCCAGCTCTACCTGGCAAATGTACTGTGCAGTATAACACTTCTAAACTATTACATTCCACCCAGTATTAAAATGCCTTTCATGGTCAGAGTGACTATGGGGAGGGGGGGGGAGAGAAAAGGACTTGCTTTATCCAACAGGTCTGCTCCATGGGCATCTTCAGGTCAGACTAGTCTGTGAAAAACTAGTTAGCCTTGAGACAACACAAACCTTAAAAGCATGAAGTCAACCCTAGTCTGACAAGGACTTATTCAGAGTCCAAACTATGGGCAAGAGAACAAACAAGCTGAAGCAAGCTTTTTAAGAAGACTTACAGTTTGAGTTGTGAATTGTGTAGTCAGTGGGAAGTTGTTGGGGAACTCTGCTTCTCTGAACATTTTTATAGGTTACTTTTTCCACCTCTAACTTGGAATGCTAAGAGAAGAAGAGCAACGTGGCTAGCACTGGAAGATAGGAGAATTAGCAAGTACCTAGCAGATGTGTAACATTTAAGACAAGCGATCAGCTAGGCTTCAGTATTAGGAATGCAGACTATGTAGGCAGTGGCAAATGTGTTTTAGTTAAACTGAAAGTGAAATTGAAATGAAGTTTCCGAATTTTCAAAACACAACACAAAGATGAATATAAAGAAATTTTATTTTTTTCAGATTTGTATCAAAGAAATAATACTCATGGCCAAGTCCTCTACAGACCGTATCTTCCTTATAAGCTTCTTTTAGTTTAAAATGCATGTACAAAATTGCACATTGCAGATTACAAAAATTAAATATGTAATCTCTTTGCATGTAAACAATTCCAGCACACGGATGAGAATTACATTCCAAAATGTCTAGCCCTCCATAAAAAATATTCCCAACAAACTGCAATCTCTAGAGAGGTGCTAGTATTACAAACTGATCAGTATATTTCTAATTTATTATATGACACACAGGTGCACAAAAATAGAGCAAAAGGCAAGTCGCCTTTCTGTCTTAAGCATGTAAAACAGACCAAAATCCAAACTTGCTCCTGTTTGAGTCCCTAACAAGGATCCCAGTGCTGTCAGTGGTAGCAGGCTTGAGACTTCTATTTTACTGATTGCAGTATGTTTTAATCTTCAGTTTCTTTAAAAAAAAACTATTGGCTACCATCACTCAGTAGGAACCAGGAGTATACTTGTAAACATGGATTTACCACTCAAGTCAATTATAAAATGTACAGTATCTCCTACACATAACTAAATAAAAACTGTTTTACATTTAATCAAGTGCAATTTATCAACCAGTATTTTCCACTTTGACTAATTATTTTCATTCTAATATTACATAATCTGGAACAGCATTATAAAAAAACCCAATAGATATAATCCCCAGTTGCATTTTTATTAAGCCCTGTAGTTTAGTTTACCATGTTTGAAAACCAATCTATCAAAAATTAGCTAGGGTAGTGTGTTCTAATGAAAATAGAGAATTTGCAGTCAGAATGCAACCAAATTGGTTAGTTCTGCTTAAGATACACTAGCAGACTAGAACTTTACACACACAAATTCCAAAACTCCACTAGAAGCAGAAACCCTGAAGTGTTATTGAATCCAAACAAATTAGTTATTTTTAGGGGGAAAAAAAATCTCCAATTTCTCATTCAACCAACTCCAAAATGTAACTGTTCACATTTCAAAATCCCTCCTTGCAGGGAGGTTCTCAACTAGTTAATTTAACAAGACAAGTAGGGAGGTACAAAAAAATACAGTTTAGAATAACTGGGGGAAAAATCCACCACCATCCATGGATGGCTGAACAAAGCAGCCGCAAAGTGAAATCTGGGATGAGTTGCTTAGGTTTACTAACTAATTTTCTTGACGTTCGATTTGAATGCATGGATTCCAATGGTCCAGCTACATGGAAGAACATAGTTTGGGATTCTAGGTTCTACACCACTGATTCCTGTGTATCCTTCTGCTTTTGAACAGCACTGTGGTGGTGGGGCTGCTAGTGGCTATCCAGAGGGAGTGCTTTGATCCCTGTTTGCTTGTAGGTAGAGTGATGCTGTGCCTTGGAATGGACTCAAATGGTGGTTAAACTTTTTAACTTGGAGCTCTGTTGAGGCTAACGATAGATTTTTCCCCATATGATAAGGAACTTTCAGGGCTCTACCCAGCCTATCACGTCCATAGCACCTAGCCCATAAGGGCTGGGTCATTGAACTAGGCTTAGGGAGCCACACACAACCCAAAATCCTTCCTCCTCTTTGCCCTTCCAAAATATATCAGTGTTGCTGGCATGTGCCTGTCCAAACCTGCTCCCTTCCGGACAGAGTCAGACTCCAGCCAGCTCAGCAGCAGCAGTAGTGACTCTCAGGTTGACAGCAGGGATGTCCCCATTCTAACACAGGGAGCGTTTTCAGCCCAGGAAGAAATTTCAGAGTGAGCATGGCAACTGACACCCCGCCCACGAACCAGAGCTTGTCCAGCAGCAGCTGGTTCCTTCCTCCTCCTGTTCCTCACCCCAGCCCCAAAACTAGCAGAGGTGAGAGAGCTCCCACTCCAAACTGGTGGAGTTCAGGTGAGCCTGAATGGGGAGCGGCTGCAGGCTCAGAGAGGCAGACTTCAAAAAACTGGAGCAGCGGAAATGCTTAGACCCAACGCACACAGTTGCGATGCAGCTACACTTGAGCAGGAGGCTCCATCAGGTAAGCTCTTCGTCCTCACACGAACCCTACAACTGCCTAGTAGGGAATGACTTCTCCCTGCCCTACTGCTGGGTTTGTTTCTCAATTCAGGCAGGGAAGGCACAGAATTTCAGCTGACTATAACCCTTCAATTTCCTCTCATCACATCATGCAAACCTGCCTATTCTTAAGCAGCACATGTGAAACTCGATCACTTCATCAATACAATATTAAGGATGAGAAGGACAGCTGAAACTGATTGTTCATATACCAGAACTACCCTAAACATGTCTTCATAATACCCAGTATTTGCAAGTCAGTAGTTCCCCAGAGCTGATTTTTCAATGGGTGGTGGTATTAATAAAGCCAGATACTTCAAATCTTTTAAATACACAGGAACACCCAAGGGACCAGGAAAAACTTGTTTCTCTCTAGCCAATCTTCAATTGCAGATTTGCTTTTTTTTTTTTTTTTTTTTTAAAGTCAGGAGAGTACACCCTTTTGGAGTTCGTCCTGACTGCATATTTCACTCAACTGCAGATCAAAGAGATCTGCTTCAGCTGGTTCTATTCAAACTCAGAAACCTCACTTGATTTCATTTGTGTGGTGGTTACCATGGCTATAAATAAATAGACTGTGAAGTTACCAGTCACAAGGCTAGGAAGGGCAGACTTTCCAGAGAAGTTTGGGAAACATTTAAACGAGCAACACAAGTTCCTGACTAAATATTTTTATATTTGCACCCAATACAGAAAACTTTCACTAAAATTGATTGTCATGTGTGCCAGAGGAAAGACGAGTCAAAGATTATTTCGTGGCTATTTTTTGCAGACAGTTTCCTTCCCCAAAATGATATTTAAAAATATTGCATATCATCAATATTAATATATCATTAATATATTCCCAACGTACTGGAATACAGAGTACCACACTGCTTACCACAAGCAGCCCCCAAGGACTCTTGGGTACTGTATTAGTTATGAGTCAGGAACTAGTACATAATGTTCTGAGTTACTAGTGCTCTAATGCACCAGAGTGTTTGAGGGGACTGTACAGATGCAATCTTGCAGAGTCTAGGTAAGACAGAGGTCCTGTTTGCTTGAGGTCATGAGATGATGTAATCTTGGCTCTAGAATAGTGGGAATAAAATAACGACTATGGTAGTGTTAAACAAACCTACCACAGACATTACCTCCCCATCATTTTAGAGAGTCTTCTGCTTGTGACGGATATTAAAAAGGAAAAGTTTGACAATGAAAATCTAGAACCTCGTATTTGAGTCTACTCGGTTTTAAGTTCTTTTTGTACAGAGTGCCCTGCATGATGGGGAAAGACAGAATCATGCTCATAAAACCTGAACTATTGAGAGAATGAATTAAGTAAGCTATTCCAAGAGCCAGTAAGTATTTACTATATGCCACACCATCACCTTCTTATATAGTTTTTCTTATAGAACACTGAAGGTTTTTTTTTTTTAAAAACCAGGACTCTCGTATCCCTTTACAGGTTAAACCTCTCTAGTCCAGCATTCTCTGGCTTGGCACCATCCATGGTCAGGCATGATTTTAGTTAGCCAGATGTCCACTTATGAGTGTGGCCAAGTTTCCTGAGGTCCCATAAAGTTTGTTTATAGCCACCAGATCTGGCCCTCAGTGTTCTGGGCTGTGATTTAGCTCTAATTAACCCCTAAAGTGTCTTCTAAGAGCCCAGTGAGCAGGGGAAGCATTGGTAATGGCGCTAGACAATATTGACCTCCCATGGTCCAGTAAATTCTCTGGTTTGGCACCGGTCAGGTCCCAAGGGTGCCAGACTAGAAAGGTTCAACCAATACTTGTGAAGCCATCCTCCTTAAACTTACTCTACAGGGCTCAGTAACACTCATGAAATCTACTTTGTCCTGCAAAAGCCAATTGAACTTTAAGACTGTGACTTTTAGGTACAGACAGAAGTGCTGTGTTCCCTAATAGGGCATCTCCTCTTTCCACAGGTAAACTTCTATTCCCAGCTCTATAGCATGGAAAGATAACTGGACTTTACAGTATGATGTATACAAACATTATCCCTGGTTTGAGACTATTTTGCCCATGCTGGCTGGGCCTCAAGGCTAAAAGTGATTTTTTGGGGGAGGGTGTAAGAAGTGGAGATGGAGATTCCACATAATTCTGAAAGTTTCAACTGTTGGTTGTCAAATGTGTGAAAAATTGGGTCATTCCATTTTGGTGCAGAGATGAACGCTACTAAAAATTTCTGGCCTTTAACTTATTCCAGCTTTCTTCATTTGAGAGGCAGAACACATAACCGTACCTATCTCAGTGATGTTGAGAAACAATGAAATTTATATATAAAATATAATTTCACTTAATTACACTCAGATAAGAGAAGGGTGTGCAAGATCCTCAAGAACTCTAGACACAAAATCTTAAATACTAGAGGGGGTTTTTTTGCCTAGGTTTAGGGACCAGTCATTCAAGCAGGTATCAGAGTACAAATACTTACCTACCTGTGCAAAGTGAACTGCTGTCTGTGTAAATTTCTCTCTCTTTTAGGCTAAGTCTACACTATGAGTTTTTTTGGCAAAAAATGCACTAATGAAGGACTCATTAGCATGAGCTGCAACATCATTAGCATATTTTCTGCTGTTTCTTTTTGCTCAAGGGGCTTTGGCACAAAAAGAAGCAGCGTGAACGTTTCCTTTTTGCTCAAAAAACCCATTTATGCAAGATCCTTATGCCTGTCCCGGAGAGGCGTAATAGGATCTCGTGCAAAATGGGGTTTTTGTGCAAAAAGGAAACAGCAGAAAATATGCTAATGAAGTTGCAACTCATGCTAATGAGTCCCTCATCAAGTTTTTTTGCCAAAAAACCTTGTAGACATAGCCTTATGGCGTTTTATCAGAACTACAGTGAACTATAATGCCAAAGCATATCTACAGTAGCCATTATGTTTTTTATTAGCAGCTTTCCATGGGCAACAACATGCACTATTGGTAGAAATAGTTGATTGATTGAATTCACAGCTATGCACGTTGTGAATATGTATTTTTTCATTGTATTTAAAAAAAGCAAACACTGGGAGGCAATGACTTTAGTGCTAATTCGTAACAGCCATTATTTACAGTGATCTTCCATTCGGTATTCAGCACATACAGCCAGGGACTCTAATGCTCAAAATGTAGCAATGGTAAATGGCATTTAAAAATAACCACCTTTCTGTAGCACCAGTTCTGAACTGCCTCTTGGAAGAAATGCTGTTTGGCAGAATTTTTAAAAGTGATCTTGCAATCCCAGCAAGATCTAGCATAATTTTGAATAGCTTCCATTTTACTATTTGATTGCTGGAGTATGGGGGTGTTTTTTTTGGATTGTTGGAATATGGTATGTTTTGTGAGTTTTGCTACGTACTTTGCTGTCACGTTCATTACATTTGAAGGAACTGCAGTTCCTTTAATTTTGTATTCCGCGATGGGCAGATTAGATAAAATATTTAGTTCTTGCTTTGAACTCTCAGATATTTGCATGCTTTAATCAGATTTGTTAGCTACTCTGGCACTGATAAATGACATCTGAGCTAAAAGGATAATACTTAAAGGCGCATATCTGGCATGAGAAACTGCATGACTTTAGAATTAATTATGGCTGGAGACAAATTTAAGTATTTTTGCATTCACAGTATTTGTTTTTATCAACACTTTGGTGAAGTGACTCAAGTTTTCCAGACTACCGTACCCCTCCCTTTCAGAAGTCTGATTTGTCTTGTGTACCCCCAAGTTTCAACTCAAATGAGTTGCTCACAAAATCAAACATACAAATACAAGAGTATCACGGCAGTTACTGAAAAATGGATAACTTTCTCACTGTTACCATATAATTATAAAATCAACTGGAATATAAATGTGTTTACATTATAATGTGATATTTGAACCCGTTTTTTATTGGTGAGCATGTATCTTAGCTTTAAGGGGCCCGATCTAGCAACAATCCTAAACCTATCTTTCAACCTCCAGCTAGATGAGTTGAGTACCACATGGAAGACCTCTGTTTACCACCAGGGTATGCCTACCTCTGGTTCAGGACCACTGACTTAGTTCACAGGTCCATTTTCAAAGGACGTAGCTAGTGCCACCACCTTGGGTTGCTTCCACAGGTTTCAGTATGACAATTCTCAGTAGCAATGTGGATTTTGATTCCTTTGCACACACCCTCACCCTCTGCTTGCATAAGATGTTTCAACCTATCAGCAGAGTTAAATTTTAGGCCTCTTTGTTTGTATGCAAACTTCAGAAGCAGCTTAGAAAGAGTGTCCAGCCAGCAGTCATGTCAAACAGGGACCAGTGGCGCTAAAAGGTCAATCCAAAGCTGTTTTGGAAGACGTCCAAAGTGTAAAAGTTTCAGTTAAAGCTTTTTGGATCTGTGTCCCATTAGCACACAGGATCTCTCTTGCACTCTTTTCCCCTCCTGTTTTCTGAAACCTGGGTAACCAGCACTTGCCATGCAAGGTCCCACAGTGCAAAAGAAAATTACATTCCTGCCATCATCTTTCGCTTCTTTGCTTGATAAGTTGAGCAGCATGAACAGGATGCAAGTCATTTCACAGCAGAGCTGCCTGGCATGATAGCAAGAACCTGAGTGGCAGAAGATTGCTTAGGAGTTTAACACACACTGTCCTCCACAACAGAATATAGTTTTCCTACTAAATGCAACATTTTCACCCAGATCATTGAGACTTGCCATAAACTCTTATTTCATTGACAACTTTCTTCTAAGAGGCAATTGGAACAAAGATTGCTGAAATACTATAGTTCAGAGAAGATGTAAAAGGTTTCTTTGGTGTATCACAGAAGTAGCTGTCATGTAATTAGTATCACAGAGTTAGGACTTAATGTAATTGTACCTAAGGCTGCATTACAGTCAGCATTTGCAGGATTATCTTCACACGCAGTGAAAGCTGCCCAGTCAAGACTTGACTTTCCTTTGCTCATGTTGTTCTTTTTACATGTTTTTAAAAGAGGGGCTTCCTACTAGATTCTATATACCTGAAAAGCCCATCCGGTCACTGCGCTCAATGCTGATGACATACTCTCATCCTTGGTGATCAGATTATGTAACAGTCAGGTAATTGTGTTGGTCATATTACTATTTAATCAACTAAAAATACTTGGCAATGGCAATGTTATGGCATAAATCGAGTGTTTGTCAAATGTGCACTTGGCTTCAATGATAAAAGAAAGAAAATCAGAAAACCCTGTGAAATAAAGTGAAACTTCTAGAGACAGTAGTTAGAGGGATAAACAAAGATGGTGAAAAAAAAGTATAACAAAACAGATGACATCAAGTCAGCAGACCCTGATAAAATGCCCTGAAGAAATGAGGGGGGGGGGGGGGGGAGGTGTGTTCTGTGTCACTTGAAATTGCCACAGGACTCCTTGTTTTTTCTGAACAAAGAGCAAAGGAAGTTACAGAAACTTAAAAAATAACTGTCAAGAAAAAAATGTCACAGCTTTAGGAATAGGAAGGAAAAAAAAACACAAAACTGTTGGCTTATTAGGCAGGCGTCTATACAAGGAATACATTCAGGCAGGACTCGGTATATAAAATGTAGTTGCGTGATGGCAAAGTGCCATCTGCACTGTGACTAACGAGGAGGTCATAAAGACATAATGTATATTCGAATATCGACAGCACAGTATAACTGCATAGGATAATTAAATAAATACATGGATTAGAGGTTGGATGATAAGTGAAATAGCCGTTAACAGCAAGATCACTGACAACCACGTGATGTGAGATAATTCATGGTTTAACATTGGGACCGACTCTCTCACAACATTTTATAATGACACTAGCCCATAAAAGTGGTATTTAGAGATTACTCCACTAAAACACTGAAATGTAGCTACCACTGAGGTGAAATGACAGCTGTTGTAGCATTGCTCTTCTCTAGACAATGTTAGAATTGACAGATTACTTTGCAGCTCATTGCAAATGGAGTAGGAATTTTAGGTACGTAGAATTGCTCAAGCTTTAACTCAATATCTGTGCCTTAAAAAGCCGTCCCATACTCTTGGAAAAATGGCATAGGATCTTTAGTGCAACAGACCATGTCTACACTATGGGGACTACAGTGTGGCATAGCTACAGCCCTGAAGCTGTGTGGACATAATGCTGTAGTCTAGATGGAGCCTACAGTACTGAAATGGGTTTTCCCTGGCATTCTCTAGGAACTCTACTTCCCTGAGAGATGGTAGCTAGGTCAATAGAACCATTTGTCCATCAACCTAGCAGCTGCGTCTGTACCAGAAGTTAAGTTGGTATAATTACAGAGTTCACAAGTGTGGATTTTTCACTCCCATGAGAGCCATAGCTATGTCACCTAAATTTTAAGTGCAGCCCAGGCCATAGTCAAAACACTGCCTTTATGCCTCTTCTGGCAGACAGGCCCTCCAAAACAACAGTGCATCCCAACAACGTAGAGGGACATTAGCTGATGACTGGATTATGAGAGAAGAATGACAGGTACTTATTTACCAACATCACAATTCACTT
The DNA here is from genome assembly GCA_032595735.1 of Pelochelys cantorii. NCBI lineage: Eukaryota > Metazoa > Chordata > Testudines > Trionychidae > Pelochelys > Pelochelys cantorii. Next base: position 127,890,884 of record CM064330.1, read on the forward strand.
AGTCTTTTTACTCTTTTCCTGCGGGGGGGGGGGGGGAAGCAGGGGAAATAGAACTGGGACAAAATGAGCATCTAACTCCCCAAACCCCACATTTATCTGGCCTCATCCATAGGCCTCATCCTCGACCTAAGTTACGCAACTTCAGATATGTGAATAATTGTAGCTGAAGTTGATGTACTTAGAGGTCTGCTTGCTATGGTACCTTTACCATGGGTAAGTTGACAGGTGCTCTCCTGTCAATTCTGCTTACGTCTCATGTTGGCGGTGTGCCAGAGTTGAGAGGAAAGCCCTCGGTGGTTGATTTATCGCTTCTATGCTAGATGGATCATTTGACCCCCGCTTGATCGATCACAGCCCTTCGATCCAGGCCGTAGTGAGGACATGCTCTCAGAATATCAGTGGTGTTTGAATTCCACACCTAAGCCAGACAGTTTCTATCCAAAAGCAGAGGAACAAAACCCATCATGGAACAACCACGCTGATGTGTTAGGCCAGCTTATGAAACTAGAAGTTGTCGCCACACATTGAGAGGGGAATGAATTAAATACCTCTTCTAGTAAAGGAACCACAAATTACTAACAGCGGAACAATTTTCCGCTGTAGATCAGTTGCCGATAGCGCCCATTCGCTATCCAAAAAAAGCAGGATCGAATAGGAATTCCTACCCACCAATCCAACCAAGAGATGTTGGATTCAACACTAAATTAGAATATCTAGTGAATCACCACCACCTTCCTCTAGTACCTAGATACAACAACATTCCAAACTTAAGTACGGACATGGGCAGTAAATATTACTGACTTTAGCGCAAAGTAACACTTTTATATTCTAGATCTAAAGAAAGTGTCAACGCACCTGCAAACAAATTTGTTGATGAGAAATGCAAAAAGAGTAGCACACAGGCACAGTGACCATAAGAGATTAGAGGAACAGTCTGGAAAACAGTGCAAGACAGATTAGAAGTGATGAAAAACGGTATGAAGAAATTTTCGTTTGAACAGCCAATATCGGGAATGAGTGTGAAGGAATCAGATACAAGTCTAGGTGGATGTGAAAAATCTTCCAAGTCCTAGAGCCTCATTTAAAGTCAACTGACTTTTAATGAGAGTTAGGGTTCTAAATGCCTATCACTTTTGAAAATAGGATATAAAGTACCCAAATCACTTAAGTGGTGATTTTTCAAAGACAATGCTGGGCCCCATCCTACAAGTGGATCTGCTTATGCTGAGTATGGGCAGATCCAGGATCAGGGCCTTAGTCCAGACAGGGTTTCTTGTTGAGTGGACCTTCGGAGTTTATGCTTAAGTCAAAATGTAATTGTATCAAGCCACAGGACTTAATAAACCTTGATTTGCAGAACTGTTCAAAACATTCAAATTGCAGTAAAAAAAGCAAAACTTCTCATAACATGGTCTTTGCTATTTATCCAGAACATCCCCAAAATAGCAAGAATTAAGTCTAAACAGAGGAGACCATTCCTTTTCTATTCCTTAGAAGTAAAACCTAGGCAAAAATAAATAAATCACACTGGACTCTTTCCATCCAGAAACACATTTCATATTCTGACTTTTGACCCTTCCCCTCCCTAGACAACTAGAAAAATGTCTTTAGAATAAAATAGAACAAGAAAATATTATTTACATATTTCTTCTGAAAAAATAAATCTAGCTCTCCATTACGTTTCTATGATTTATTCAAACATATTGCAATGGAGCTACCATAATAACAGAGCTAAAAAAAACCCAATCTTCTGAGCCCTTTTTTGGACAGCACTGAATTGTTACTGAACCCAATAAAGAGCAAGCAGAACTGGAATGTACACAGTAAAAGAAAAGGCATAAATGCAGCTCTTCTGTCAAGCTAATTTCTCCCACTAGTATGCATTTGCTATAAAAATAAGGTTTAGGTGACATCCAAAAGTTTCAAGTTTCAATAAATAAATATATTTATCAATGCCCCAAGTTTGCACTGGCACAAGAAATAATATGGAGCTTATGATAAGAGTATTTTCTTACAGCTGAACCGGTAATTAAATAGGATTCCTTCTAACCTAAGTTATGTGGCAGAATCTCTCTCAGCAAAGGCTAGATTTAAAAGTAGGCCCACTGAAGTGCTTTACTTGCAGGGCTTCACTATCAGCTGCAAATGAAAAGCTGCTCTGCAGCAATACAATCTTCAAAAATTCCTTTCAATACTAAGAAAGAAATACGCTGCCACATTTTGTTTTACACACACACACACACACACACACACTTTTTTTTAAAAAAAAAAATGTAGAATTTTAGCTTTTTCAAGCTGTGAATAGACAACTGTGAATAAACCCTCGCTCAAGGTGTATAAGAAAGTATGCCTTTAGCAGGAAAATAAAGTGGACTCTTTCTGTAAACAGCGATTCTTTCAGTCCTGGGAAACCTGCACAGCTCGCCCAAGGTCTTCACGGGAAGTTGGGGAAAGAAGCCCCTTGACTGTGACAGGGCGTGGCGCGCAGTGCAGCACGGCTCCCCCTCACGAGCCGCCCTCGCCTCCCTTCGCAGGCAGCAGGCGCTGCGGGGAGCCCGTCGGTCTCGGAGCCGAGCACCCTCCCAGCCACCTCTCGGCCTTCAGCCCCCTCCCCCGCGCCGGTGCGAAGGCGGCGACTCGGGGAAGCCCGGCGCGCTCGCTCCGCTCTGGCTGCTGCGCGTCCCCCGGCCGGGCTTCAGCAGGCGCTGGTCTGCGGCGCGGCGGGCTCGGGCGGGCCCTCGGGCGGCGGGGCGGGCGGCCCAGCGGCGCTGATGTGGCAGCCGCTGGAGAGGTGGCTGCGCACGCGGCCCTGCAGCTGGCTGACCTGGGCGCGCAGCAGGCTGGCGGTGGCGGCCAGCTCGGCGTTCTGCCCCTTGAGCGCCTTCACCTTCTCCTCCAGCCGCGCGATGCGCTCCAGCTTCCGCCGCCGGCACTTGGAGGCCGCGATGCGGTTGCGCAGCCGCTTGCGCTCGGCCTTCAGCCGCTCCTGGCTCTCGGCGTCCAGCGGCGACAGCGAGGGCGGCGTCGGGGCGCCGCTGCCGGCCTCGCCCGGCGGGGCCGCCTCGGGCACAGTCTGCGGCTCCTCCAGGGCCCTGGCGGCGCCGGGCACGGCGAGCCGGCCGCTGCCCAGCCCCGGCGGCGGCGGCGGCGGCGGGGGGGCGGGCGAGAAGGGCAGGCCGGGCGGCGGCGGCGGGGCGGCCGAGTAGGCGCCGCCCGCCGGGCTGAGCGGCCCGGCCGGGTTGAAGCTGCCGAGGTTGGTGTAGACGGCGGGCGGGTCGGTGGGCGGGCGGGCCGGGCCGCAGGGCGCCGGGGAGAGCGGCGCCGCCAGCAGCTGGTTCTGCTTGTGCAGGTCGGCCAGGGCCTTGACGAAGCCGTCGGCGAAGCCCTCCTGCTCCTGCGTCACCGGCTGCCGGTAGAGGAAGGGCCCGGCCGTGGGGGGCGGCGCCGGCGGGGCGGCGCAGGGGCTAGCGGGGCCCAGGCCCGGGCCGCCCTGGATCAGCAGCTGCTCTAGGTCCGCCGCGGGCGGCAGCTTCAGCAGCGGCAGCTCCGCCGAGGAGCCGGCCGCCAGCAGAGCCGCTTCCGGGCCGCCCCTGCCGCCGGCTCCTCCCCCCGCGGCCGAGCCCGGCGGCGCCGCGGCGGGGATGAGCCTGAGCGCGGAGGTGCCGCGGGCGCTGCCGCCGGGCGGCCGGAGCGGGAAGGAGCCCGGCAGCGCCAAGGGGGAGGCGGCCGCTGCCCCCGCCAGCTCCCGCTTCTTACCGGCCCCGAGCAGCAGCTTGTGCCCCGCCGCCTCCTGCCCGGGGCCGCCGCCGAAGCCGGGCAGCGGGACGAAGTCGGGCAGCAGCTCCAGCCCCTCCTCGGGGTAGAACGGGGCCTCCATCTTCACCGCCGCCCGCCCGCTGCGGCCGCCGCTCATCCTGCCCGCCCGCCCGGCCAGGGGGCCCGCCCCGCCTCCGGCCGTAGCGGGAGCAAGGGGAGCCCCCGCGGGGGCTGCGGGAGCGTGCGCTCGCCGCGGGTGTCTGGGGGGCCCGCCGCCCGCCGCAGCCCTGCGCCCGGGGGTCCGCGATGGAGGTGGCGGGGGCCGGGCTCACCCCTGGCAGGCGGGTCGGCTACCCCCGGGGGCAGCGGCAGCCTCCTCCGCCGCCCAGGGCTCCGCGCCTTCGGCTTGTGGCATTTACCGAAACTCCTACAGGGGAACTGATGTCAAACCCCCTCCCAGCGGCAGCGCCGCCTTCGCGCCTGCTCTCCCCGCCCCTCTGCCGGCCGCGGCGCTCTCTCCCTCCCGCCTGGGCATGGGAGCGCACACGGCTCCGCGCTGGCAGCTGCCCACACGCCCGCCCACGCTCCCTCGCTGCGGGCTGCACAGCGATGCCAGCTGGGAAAAGGGGCTGGGTCAGAGCGCTGCCCCTTGCCGCGAGCGGAGATTGTGTGCGGGCTGGGGTGGGTCGCCCTCCATCGCCTTCGCGCCCCGCACAGGCTGGGGCGTGAGAGTCCTTGCCTGTAACGCGCACCTTTCCAAACTCCTTAGCCCGCCTGCATCCCTCTAGAGTCCTAAGGAGAAACCCAAGGAACAGACCGACCCACGGATAGTGGCCGGGGATTGTACGGCTGAAATAATCGCCCCCATCTGATTTTCTCTTTGCAGAGAGTACGCCAAGGAAACGCGCAGGTTGCATAATGAAGCGCTGAAACATCAGGACCTGCCAGATTAAAAATTTCATCTGCCACCATAACTCTACCTGTTGCCCTCACACCGATTTTAATTACCTGCTTTGTTGTGTCTCAACAGGGCCTCACGGATTTCCACTGACCTTGCAAAGGGCATTTTGGAAAGTTTACAGGGAATGAGGCAGTGCTGTGCAGCTGCACTCCCCTAGAATATCATGGAAAGTGTAGAGTGAAACAGGCTAAGGCGGTGCAGAATACCTAGCCTTAGTCAGTGTGTATGTTGTATGCAACTGACTGATGAATTCTTTACTATACTCAGGGTACAACAAAATATAGCAGAAGATGCTAAATGTGTGTTCAAGGTTGTGTTTGGTGGGGAAGTAGGTACTTTTGAGCTGTAGGAAAATGGTGTCCTCAGTTAATAGGATGGGGAGGGGAGTTACCATTATTTACAATCTCTATCTAAAATTCCTTGGGTCAGGGGGACTGATGTGGTCCTGACCAAACTGTTGATAGCTCCTTGTGAGCCACTCAGTGTTTACCATCTTTAGCTGGTTGAATGGAATGAGCCTCCAGCCTTTGTGACCCATCCATGTAATATTAGGGATGTAAAATTCCATTAAAAATGTTAACCAAGTTAAACTACATGTTTAACTAATTAACTGACCTGCTGCAGGTGACCGGGAGGGTGGGGGGCATTGGAGCAGCTCCCCATCCGTGGCAGAGCATGGTGGGCCCAGCCATGGGTAGAGGGCTGCTCCTGGCTAGGTTAACCAGTTTTCCTTGTAAGCAGGCTAGTAAGGCAATGCTTTACATCTCTAATTAATATACCAATTCTTTATTTCCCTGTGATCCACCAACTCCTACCACCAGGAATCCCTCCTTTCTTGCTTCCCATCACATTTCCTCTATTCGTTGGGCTTCTTGGCATATTTCATTGCTTTTGGCCTAGAGGAGACTGGCTGGTTCAGCTTCCTCTTAGCCACATGGCTTACATTACCAGGCAACTCTGGGGTGTTTGGCTATGCTGCTGTACCCCTCCTCTCACTGTTCAGTCCTGAAAAAGTGTGGGTAGGTGGGGGGAAGGAGGAACTGAGAGACAGGAACAGTGGTGGGAAACCTGTGGCCCAATGGGGTTCTGTGTGTGGCCCACAACAAATTTTACTGTTGCCCATAGCAAGATTGCCAGATTCAGCTGTTTTCTGTGGGCATAAGTTTCCGCCCCCTGTAGGTATTATTAAAATGACACGCACAAGTATTCACTGTCTTTTTTCTACTTTTTTTTCCTCCTCCCCCTCCCTTATTTATTCTTGGATCTGGACTTTCAATACTCCAGTCATCAGAAGAAGTGGGTTACACCCATGAAAGCTCATGATACAATCTACATGTTTTGTTAGTCTTCAAGGTTTAGACTTACAGACGATTTGTTGAAGTTTTTTTATGCATGTGTAGGTGAAGCGAGGTGTGTGCAGTTGCACGCTTTGACTGTGAAAGCCCTGCACACCCACTGCATCCAGTCAAAGTGCTGCTAGAGTCCACTTGGCACACCCCACAAATTCTAGGTAGACAAGTGCCGTTAACAAAATCTCCCCTGTCTTGGGAGACCAGTGGGTTACAACAAATTTGCAGCTCACTCAGATGAAGGAGGGCCACTCATGCAGCCGGGTCACGAGCCTAGGCTGCCCCTCACTGGGCAAGAAGGAGCCCTGGCCTGCCTGATCTTTCCCCCCTCACCCAGCACAGAGAGGAGCCCTAGTAGCTCCAGGGGAAGCGGCAGAATTTCTGGCCAAAGGCAATGGAGCGAGACTCAGCATCAACGAAGCAGCCTGGACACCGCCTGCTGGCGCACGCTGGAAGCACAGGCAGGCTGCTGCCCAGATGTGGGAGCGAAGGGAGGCGGGGCAAAGGATAAGGCGGAAGCTGGGCGAATGGGGCCCCGCGCCACGCTCGGAGCCTCTGCGCCTATTGGTGGGCTGCGCGAAAAGGCTCCACCCCCGCGGAGCGGAACGGCCAATGGAGGAGAGCGAGGCGCTGGTATCGCGAGAGTTCACCTGAAGCTGGCACCGCCATCTTGAAGTCGGGAGAGGCCGTGTCCCCTTTCTGCTCCTAGGGGCTAATAGAAAAGGGATGGGGGTCGGGCGGTAATTTGCGGTCGCCGGAGTCCTTGCGCTCAGCCCCGGCGTGCTCCGGAGCGGGGCAGGCGGCCGCCGCCGGGGGAGAATGGTGCAGTCCTGCTCCGCCTACCGCTGCCGGAACCGATACGACAAAGAGAAGCCTATCTCCTTCCACAAGTGAGGACGGGGCTGGAGCGCGCCTGCGCGGGGCGGGAGCGCGCCTCGGCGAGAAGGGCCCCCCCGGGGGGGGCGGGGGAGTAACTGTCATTGGCGAGAAGCCCAGAGCGCGTGCGCAGCGGCTGCGGGGTGGCACGCGCGCACCCATAAGGGGGCGGGGCTGCGTGGGCACGTGGGACCCGTCGGGCGGGGGAAAGGCAAGAGGGTGGGGTTGCTGAGGCGCTGTGCCCGGCGCTGTACAGGCTGCCCCTCCCCCCCCCTCCTGCGAGCCTGGCCCGCGGGCCAGTGGGGGGCAGGGCTGGCCCCAGGCCTGGCTTCAGCCGCCGGCTGGGCTCGGTGTGTGCCTGGCAAAGCCCATGAGCCGGCCTGGCAGCGACCATGCCCCCTCGAGTCCGCCCGCTCCCCGTCCAGGCCTCCTGGCCACTTGTGCCTTGGCCAGCCCGACGGCAGCGCCTATTTGTCGGTTCCCCTGCATGGTGCAAAACCCTGGCCTGCCCGCGGACAGTGACCCCCTGTGCCGCCCCATTGCGCCCCTATGCCCGGCGAAGATGTACCCGCTTGCAAACCCGGCCAGGGCGCTGAATGTCGCAGTACCAGCAGGCTGCCTCTCTGACCCCTGTTTGTACAGCAGCTAGCACCGGGGTCCTTGGCCCCGCCATGCCTACCAATCCTGAGTGCTACACCAGTGCCTTTTGTACGCCTACAGTGCTGTCACTTTTCCTTAGAAAGCCGTTCGGTGGAGCTGAAAGTCCATTTCGTTTGCAGGTTTCCTCTCACCAGACCTGACCTCTGCAAGAAATGGGAAGCTGCTGTTAAAAGAAAAAATTTCAAGCCAACCAAGTATAGCAGTATTTGTTCAGAACACTTCACTCCCGATTGCTTTAAAAGAGAGTGCAACAACAAGCTACTGAAGGAAAATGCTGTGCCCACAATATTTTGTTACACTGAACCCAGTGAGAAGATAAAGGTAATGTGAAAACTTTTTCTTATAATACTTTAATTTTTGTTACACAGTCAAATACTGCAATATATGCATTTTTTAATGCAAAGAAGGGAGAAGAATGGTGTTAAGGAGATCTGGATTTTGTCTGCCCTTTTGTATTTCTGCATGTTAAGCAGAGAGCAGGTCGACCTTGAAGGGTCTAGAAGAGAGATGGGCCAACTAGGTTAGTGAGTAGGCCCCACGAGTGCCCCTCCTGCATCTCAGTGGGCCATGAGATTGTTGTACCCAAGATGGTCTCCCAGAATAGGGTAGTTTTGCTAACTGTGTTTGTACCTGACTGGTCCCGAACGAGGGAGTTTGCCAGACCAGGGGAGATCAATTCTAGCTTCTTGGCTTGGGCTCTCCCCTGGGGTTGCCAGCCTCCTAGCTGGGCTCCCTTCCTGACCCCGCCAGCCCAGCTCTGCTGCCAGCTGCCAAGTTCCTGGTTGCTGGACTCTCAGTGGGCCCCAGCTGCCAGGGCCCTCTGGTCCAGCAACATCCATGGTCCTGCCAGACCATTAATGTTGCCGGACCAGGGAGGTTCAACCTATATATGCAAAGCGACAGGTGTAGGTGAGATACAGCTCATGTAGGTGTCCTTTTTGGGTGATAGATCTGAAGTACTGTCCTATTCATGCATCATTGTGGAATTTTAGAACAAATTGATACATTTAACAGTAATATGTCAGCAGGGCCAAATGACATTCACTTAGAATGTCTGAAGGAATTCAGAAAAGAAATGCATAACTACTAACTATAGTACGTAACTGCTGAAAAAGCCTATATACCAGATGATTGGAGGATAGTTAAAACAGGCTCCAGAGGCAATCCTGACAAGTAAAGGCTGTTGAGCCTACCTTCACTACCAGGCAAACTGGTAGAAATCATAGTAAAGAACAGAATTACCAAGTGCATAGATAAACATGATTTGTTGGGGAAGAGTCAACATGGCTTCTGTAAAGGAAAGTTATGCTTCAATCTATTAGAATTGTTTGAGAGTGTCAACAAGCATCTGTGAAAGGACGACTTGGGTGATCTAATGTATTTGGATTTTCCGAAAGCCTTTGGCAAGATACCTCACTAAAGGCTTTTAAGGAAATGAAGAAGTCCTGGAATAACAGGTCTGTTATGGATCAATAACTGGTTAAAAGATAAGAAATAAAGAGTAGAAATAAATGGTCCATTTTTGCAATGGAGAGAGGTTCCGTCAAAGAGCTGTGCTATTCAACATATTCATTCATGATCTAGAAAAGGGAGTGAATGGTGAAATGACAACATTTGCAAATGCAACATATTTCTCTAAAATAGTTATGTCCAAAGCTGGCTGCAAAGTGTTACATAGGGATCTCCAAAAACTGGGCAGCAAAATGGGAGACAAAATGCAATACTGCTACATGCAAAGGGATGTACATTGGAAAAATAATTCCACCTATACATATATAATGGAATATCTAACTGAGTTGTTAACGCCTGAGAGAGAGTTTGGATGGTTCTCAGAAAACTTTAATGAAGTTCTTAGCTGTTTTTGCTAGTAATGGATATTCTTATTGTTGTTTACAGACTACAATCTGCTGATTAGATAGCCTATTCCCAAAACAGATTAAAATGTACTTTTTCTCTTGCTGTTTTTAGACTGAAGAATTTACAGAGCAACCTGAAGATCTGTCTGCAGTACCACCACCCCCTCCACCACCACCTCCTTTGCTACCACCTGCTCCACCACCATCTTCCTTTCCTGCGTCTCAAATAGATGCAAGATTTGTAGATCCAAGTGTTGGATTGTTAATGCCTCCTCTCCAGACCCCTAGTAATCTTGCCGTTTTCTGTGATCACAACTATACTGTAGAGGATACAGTACATCAGAGAAAGAGAATTCAGCAGCTGGAGGAACAAGTTGAAAAACTGCGAAAGAAGCTTAAGACAGCACAGCAGCGATGCAGACGTCAGGAAAGACAGATTGAAAAACTGCGAGAGATCGTTCAGTTTCAGAAGGAAAAAGACATAGTGGCAGGGAAAGGCTATGTGATTCTACCTAATGATTATTTTGAAATCGTAGAAGTACCAGCATAAAAACATGGACCTTAATTTTAAAGGGGCAGTGTCAAATAGCCTTTTCAGTCTAACACGAAATTCAGTTTCAAATCTAATGCTCTCTAATTGTGTGTATATAAAAAAAAAAATCTAAAAATAATAAAGAGCTTATAAAATACTCAATAGGCCACAGTTTGTTCATTGTCATTGCAGTTTTCAACACCTTTCGTTAGGCTTGGCAGAATTGACCCTTTTTTGTAATTTTGATGGAAAATATCCATGTTGAAGTTTAATGGATAATTTTAAATTTTTACTGCTGTGCAAAATTATAGGGGGGCAGATAAAATTATGGGGGTCAGTAGTAAACTTTTATAGCTATTCAAACACAAAGTGTCAACATTACATGTCAAAATATACAAAGTTTTTTTTTTTTTGTGTGTGAATTAATAAATTCTCAAGTGGTAATTTTGATTATTGATGGAACTGTTTTTTTCCATTGGCTTATGCAAAATTGATATTTACTGACATTTACCAATGAAAATCTATTTCTTCCATCCAAGTTTTAATAAACTGAAAGAATGTTTTACACACATGGCTCACAATTAGAATCTGCATTTGTTTTTTAAAATCTGCCATGTTTTTGAAGGGTCGGGAGGATGCAGGTTAGTCATGCTGAAAATGTGTAACAGATTTTTGCAATGGCTGCTTGGGGTTGGGTGGACGAAGAGCATCCTAGCTGAGAGTGAAGACCATTGCGGGGGAAGATTTTCAAAAGCATGTAGCTTCTGCCTACCTGTGCTCCCATTTCCATAGACTTCAACGGGAGCTGGGGAACTTTTGAAAATCCCACCTGTCTTCTATTCTGTGTGTATTGCAAGATGGGATAACTTTCTAACAAACTAGTGATCCTCTGATAAGCCAGTCTCTGATGCATGGAGCAGGTGCAGAGGATCAGGAGAGCTTTGTGTAAGGTGGGACTATACCATGTTGTGTTTCTTCCCTCTTGTGGGATCCGACCAGTGCTTTGCTCCCATATGGCCTAAAACAGAGGGGAGCATGGGGCTAAGTATTATCTCCTTTTTAAAAATGGGTAATCTGAGACAGATTGTGACCAAAACTTTCACACACAGGTGCCTAACACCTGACACCAAATAAATGGCTTGATTTTTTTCATGGGTGCAGAGCACTCATGACAGTTGTTGCAATCATCTGTAACTTTTGAAATCTGAGCAGAATCAGGATTGGGGGTAGGGGATGGGCTTTGACAAAGTTTTTAAATTTTTATATGTCTAATAAGACCTGGAAATCACACTATTTAGGTTCTTTATCATCGCTAGTTTATAATGTGAAGCAGCTGGTGCTGACCTTGATTTCGTCAATTCAAGTGAAATAAAACCTCGCCCCCCGCCGCATGGCTCAAATCTGTTAGAAGGTAGGAGAGTGATTTTCTGTGTCCATATCTATGCAGTGTGAATTCTAGCTCTGATTAGCAATTCTAGTTCAAGATGGGTTTTTAAAAGTATGTGTCTCATTTTTCACTTAGCTCCGCTGTTTTGAGCGTGGCATTTCAAAACAAGGAATGGTACTTAGAAACAGTTTGATACTCTGGCATCAACCACTCTGTATCTGCTTTCGTTAGTGTTTGGTAGTGGTCCTGTACTTAGGAATCTGAGAGTACTTTTGTCAAATGCAGTTTTTTAAGGTCTCAACTCAGTTGTGCACATTTAGTGTCTGTTCCAGCAAACAAACTGTGGTTTAGCTTTGGAGTACTTCTATTCTCTGCCACACCCACCTATTGTCATTTTAATAGTTTTATAATGGATGTTTTTGTGGATTCAGATGCAGGAAAAGTAGCATCGGAAAATATAAAACAAAAATGTGCAAAGCAGTACTCTTGTTCTGTTGCTCTTACCCTTATGCACTTGAAATAGACCGGGAAATATTTAGGTTAAAAAATGGTTAACACAAAAGCACAGTCACTTTTAAAGAATTGTTAATGTTCACATACTGATCCTATGTATAGTGACATGGCTACAGTACATCTGCACATGGTGTACAGGACATCAGCTTATTCTTGTTTCTTTTTCAAGAATGTGCTGATTCCTGCTCTTTAACCCCCCAAATCAAAGCACTCAAGCACATGCTTGACCTTAAACATGTATGAACCTTGCTGATTTGGGGCCAAAATAAGTATTGTGATTTTTGGATCCAGAATGCAGTGGCTGCTAGTCCTCTGTTTATGCTGCTTCATGGATTTTCTTGTCCAGCACGGAGGCAAAGCTTTCACTTCCTCTCCTATCACAATGGGTTTTCTGATGGCAACAGGCAGGAGAGGCAGCTTGTCACAAGGAAGCATTTTTCTTTCCAGTGGCTTCTCCCAGCTCTAACTTTACCATGCAGCCTTGATGCGGCTGGCAAGACTTTTAGTAAAACCTAACATTTGAACAATAGCTCATCCTGCTAGAGGAGATTCTTGTCTCAGTGGAATCTCCATCACCAAGATACTTGCATGCTGCAGTCAATGCATTATGGGAAGAAAAGGTGGAGGCTATCTACTATTGGACCTTGAGGTAAAACCAGACAGCTTATGGCCTAGTTTTCCAAGCATCTCTTAACTTAAAAAAAAGGGGGGGGGGAAGAGAGAGAGAATCCAAGTAAAACTGGAAAAGTTCCTTTAAAGGGGCCTTCAATGGAATGCACATACCGTTCACACGGTCTGCTGTAAATAACCGCCTGCATGACTTCCTGTTTTTGCTGGCCGCAGGTCTCCTGTATGCACGTAGTACCAGCCTCAGCCCCTCCTAAAAAATGTTTGGGACTGAAAAAAGTGTGGGAATGTATGTTCCGGGAGAAGGCTTTAATAGCTGTGTTTATCTGATTGCAAATGAAACGAGTGATTTCTGCTCCAATATGTATAGTTGCAACTCAAAGCCTTTAAGAAGAAAACAATTCAGGGAAGTTATGTGGTGTTAAAATAGGCAGAAATGAGTGGAAAATTAAATGCCCAGAGTCTGGAGTCATATATCACTTTGTAAAGCTTTCTTTGTAGAATTGACTTCAGTGCTCTTCTTGAAGTGTCTCCCCCTTTAAACAAAAAACTCTTCCTACTGTCCTTAATTTTCCTTTTGCCAGTGTAGGAGGTTCTAGTTTAATGCAGGATTCCCTATGTATATGCCTAATTCCCGCTTCATTTTATATCTCTGTGAAGTCATAGAGATCCTTATATTACTGGAGTATACAGTGGCTTAAAGAGGAACTCCTACCTGGGTAGCCAATGTTCTATGAAGGTGAGGGAATATTGTATTAATTGGTTGGAACAGATGGCCCCAAACAGTCAGAGGTGCTAATGTGACCCTGAAACTGTCCAACATTCAACTGTTTTAAACAAGATCTGGGGTTTGGTATACACAGACCTCAGCCTGCTTAGCACAGTGGCAAACATCACTAAACATCTTTTAGCCTTTTATTAAAGATACAGGAAAGAAGGAAAAACAGTTAAAGCATTTGAAATGTAAGGTATTATGGTTTTCATTGTAATAACTATCCCCTTTTCCCTTTCATCTGGAGAGAGTTTTGAAAAAGAAACTTCTTCTCCTCCTCTCTTGTTTGACAGTCTCTTGGATGGACAATAACTGTCAGTTTGGGGAAGGGAGGACCAATTAGTTGAGATGGCCTGAGCTGCCACTGTTAAAATCTGATCCCATTTCCTAGAAAACAGCAAACACACACAAGGGAAAAGAAAAGAACAGCAAAGCTAGAAAATGCAGCTTCTGTCTGTGGTGTTGACTTGCTGCTGGGAAAACAAAGACCTAGCACATAGTCCTATCAGCTGCTTGGAGACCTGACAAATTGTATCACCATCAGATTGTTTAGGGCATTGCATTTAGCTGCTTTTCTGGTCATGGATTTAGAGCAGGTACTGCAAAATATGCAGTCTTGGTCAGTTAGCTGGACTCTTATTAGACAGAAGGAGAACGAGGACAGGTCTACTCTAAAGGGGAAGGTCAAATGAAGATATGCAACTCCAGCTACATTAATTACGTAGCTGGAGTTGATGTACTTTGATTCGAGTTTCCCACCTTACCCACATCATCAGAATTCATTTTTTCTCCAGGGAAACACAGAAATCTGTGGGGAACATGAATTCTGCGCAAGTGCAGTGATGCAAAATTCCCCCTGGAGTAAAATTGTACCTTACTTGAGTCCTGCTTTTCTTATAATGTGACAGATTAAGAGCTGGATCTTGTCATGTCCAGAGCACTCTCACTTCTCATTGGGAACCAAAGATTGTTGAGAGCACTCAAGGTGGAATTTTCAACATCGACTTCCAGGGGAGCTGCGTTAAGCTAACACCAAAGGTGAAATCCTGCTGCCATTGAAATCAATAGCAAAACTCCCATTGACTTCAGTGGGGGCAGGTTTCCACCTTGAGAGCTATTGCAAATTCCACCCTCAGTGCTCCTCTCTGCCTTTCTTGTCAGAGCAGTGCAGAATAAGACTTTTAAGAAAGGAAAGATGAGGGTAACAGCATCACTTGAAATGAATCTAACCGTGCTCATTTTCCTGTACCAAGGGCTTGGAACCATGTTTCCGCTCCGACTGCCTACATCATAGTAGAGGATGATGTCCTAATGAGAGATGTCATAATGAGAGCTCAGTTTTCTGTACCCGCATTCCAGTCTCCGGTGAGTTGTGTCCAAACAGACTACTGGTAAAATAAAACCAAGTTATAATTTTAAACGCTTATTTAAATAATCAAATAAAGTATATAATAATATTGATTCATAGATGATAATCACTCTACCAGCTCAGGAGTCCAGAATTTAATGCTCAAGGATTTTCTATATCGAATATCCACTTGTTATGGTTTGACTGAGCGTATGTTAAACTGTGGGGCAAATTTATCTTGGTTCCTGGTGTAGCATTCTTGAGGCCTGTTTTGAAACACTGATCTATTTGTTGATTGAAAAGTTTCTTCGGATGGGCTTGTTATATTGCCCGTAACTGGAAAGTTACTGTCTGGAGTTACATTCTTCAGCCCAAGTAAATTCGGAAATAAGGCTGGGGTGGTGACTTTGGAAATTGTTGCTGTGTTTGTGGAGGGGCGTTGCAGCAGATTATTAGAGAGGGTTTGTCTACACTGCACTTTTGTTGGTAAAACTTTTGTCAGAAACGGAGGTAGGGCTAATTCTAGTTCTTGCACCTCCTTGGTCCTCCTTAACCCCGTGTCTTGTGTTCCCTGGGCTCATCTGATTCCCTGCATTCCCCTCCTTAAGCTCAAACACACCAGTAGAGTTGTGACATACTTAAGCCTGTGCCTTACCTCGGTCACGTGAGTAGGTTCATTGAAGTCAAGGAGAGTTCCCCCCGCTTGCTGAATCGGGACCTGTGGCACTGTCAAATTAGAATACATCTTGTATGAAAAATGATAGCCAAAATATATGAAGGTGTAATTAGGTTCTGAAATTTATAGATAAGCATCTAAATCTGCAGCCTGCATTGATTTCAGTGGAACTTGCTGAAAGGAGCGGATGGTAGCCAATTGGAGCTCATGGTAGCCCTCCCATGTGCCTTCTGGCATGGCATATGTATGACTAACACAAAGAGATGTGTTTTTTGTTTCAAAACACAAAGCCCCATAGATTCCATCAGTTAGAGGCTTAACAGGAAACGCTCAGGCCTGGTCTACGCTAGACCAGGCAGGTCGGCTTAAGGTACCCAACTCCAGCTACACACAATGCGTAGTTGGAGTCAGCTTACCTAAAGTCAAGCCTTGGTGGTGTCTGTGCTGTGGAAGGCTGACAGGAGCAAACACTTCTGCCGGGTTCCCTTATTCCTCCTTCTGCGAAGCGTACTGGATGCCAGCAGGGAGCTGCCCTCCGTATTCAATTTAGAGGTCTATACTAGACCCACTAAATTGAATGCCAGAAGATCGACCTCTGGAGCATCGATCTTCTGGTAAGTATAGACATGCCCTCAAAGAGGTCTAATCTTAAAAGACTCTCCACTAGGAATAAATAACATCCCTGTACATGTTAAATGTAATAAGCCAAACTAAATGAATATGGCGCTGAGATTTCTGGCACCTCCAGAAAGAAGGAATAGGAGAGGGAATGGAAGTCTGACCAGCACGATGAACCCAAAAATCAGAGAAGTCGAGAGAAATAAGAATTGAAACACGTGGGCTCTCAGTTGTGGATGTGAGGAGTTTTATCACCTTCACTCTTCTTTTTTTGCCATTCCAATCCATTTCACACCACTGAAGTAGATGGTACAGAACATGCCTCCAGCCTGAAATTTCAGATGGAGAAGCTGATCTGAAAGCAATGAACTGTAGCAGGATGTGTCTTCCTTGGCCACAGGTGCTCATAATGCTGAATGAACCTGAGATGTGCACTGCTGGCTCAGGTATGCTCACTCCTTGCTTACGTAGGAGATAGTTTGTTGGTGAAGTTATTTTTAAGGCTACATCTACACATCAGCCCAGATCAACAGTCTGAGATCAATCCATCTGTGGTTGATTTAGCGGGTCTAATGAAGACCTGCCTGATCGATCACAGATCACATTTCTGTCAAACCTGTTATGCTACCCAAGATGAGAAGAGTAAGGGAAGTTGACAAGAGAGTTTCAACCACTGGCCTCCCCATGTTGTAGAACCTGCGGTAACTCGACTTAAGGTACATCGACTTCAGCATGTCATTCACATAGCTGGAGTTACGTAGCTTAAGTCGACTTTCTGCGACAGTGCAGATGTAGCCTAAGCAGCAAGGGAAGGAAGCCCGCATTGACTACAACATTAGCAAAAGAAACAGAAGGTGGTAGCAATCATAAAGCAGAACAGTTTGGAGCTAGGCTAGGCATGTGGATCTGAGCACAGAATATATGGCTATTCCAGCCCTTTTGCCCAAGTGCTATGTTTACTGGTACACTCACTGGAGAGCACACTGCGCTTAATGAAGAGATTCCTCTGTAGGGGTTAAGCCCGTTGCTGAACATGGTTCTCTTTCTCTAATCCCAGCAGATTGCAAGGGGGCATGGAGCAGATATAATAGCAATTGGATTTCTTGTGAAAAGACCATGAAAAAAGTCCCAACTGGCAACAAAACATCCGGTCGTGGAACGAGGCACGAGACACAAGAATCTGAGCCTCTGGGTATCTCTAGCGAATATGCTATGTTTTCACATTACAGACACGGAGTTCCACACACAGCAGCAAATGTGCCAAATGCAGCTGCAAGGCAAGGAATGAACAGAACTCCACCTGGCAGGTGTACTGTACAAATGCACATGCACAGGTCCGCAGTCTTCGATACAGCGGGTAAAGATGCTGCCGGGCACAGGCAATTGGCCATAGGGAGAAGTGAAGATTGGAAAAGTGGCCAGGCTGTGCGCAAGCAAGAGTTTCTAAGCTACACCAGGCTTTTCAATTTCAACACTGCGTGCCTAAGCAAGGCGCCGTCCCGGCAGCACCGAATCAGACCGAGAAAAACACCACAGCAACTCCAAAAAGAAAACCAGTCGGCCACAATCATTCAGTCCGCCTGGCGGGGTTATCAGGTCCGAAGGGAGGTAGATGGGATGAATAAAGCCGCTGCCAAAATCCAGGCGGTGTTTCGAGGCTACAGGACGCGACAGGAGCTGCCTCTGGGATTTCACACCTGTGGCAAGGATGAAGGGCTACAATTAAAAAAGAAAAGGAAAGCAGAAAGCAAGAAGAAGCTATTCCCAGTCATTCTGGGGTTCTATCAGCTGTGGGACTGGGACTCGGATACATCAGGCAGCCTCTCACAAAGTGACAGTGAAAGAAGCCAGCACGAGGCTCCCAAAAGAGATGGCTCCTTGTTTATCCCCACAGTGGTCTTCCCGAAAGTAGAGTCTTCACTCAAGACCAAGAGGAAAGATTTTGTGTTCCCTAGTGGCTTGCCTACCCTGAATGCCTTCAAAAGCAAGACACAGCAGCAAGGGATAGGTCCGGCCGCAATGCAAATCCAAGCTGCATGGAGGGGGTATCAAGCCAGAAAGCAGCTGAGGGAAATGAAGAGGCAAGCTAAGATCAAGGGAGAGGAGAGCCAACCTTTTTCTGATGGCTTTAAAAACAGTCCCGAGAGCTGTGAGGCACCAGGACCATCTGCTGTTTCAGAAATTCAGTCTTCAGCTCCTGAGCAAAAAGACCCAGTGCGGGAACCTGAACAAGACTCCTCCATAAAGGAGGAACCTAGTAAGGAAAGCAAAGGAACTAATACAGAAGGCAGCGTGCCATCTATTAGAAGTATTAACATATGCACCCTTGTGAAGGGGGTGCCAGCTGCTAGCAGACCTCCCATCAGCATACGCGTGTCCAGTCCTAATGCTATCGTGCAGGGATACCACCGAGACATGAGCAGAGGGACACGGGGACTGTACACAGTCAAAAACCACAGTGATCCCAGGCCTTCTCAAATCATTGTGCAAATAAACGTGGTGGAGAAGGAAAGTAATCCAAGAACTCTTCCTTAGTAACGGTAAAGAGGAAATAAAAGCTGGCACTTGAATCACACCAAAAGGGTTTTCTGACAATTTTTTTAGAGATGTGATTTTATAATCTTAGTTTTAAAGCAAAGTTTAAACTAAGAGCCTGTTGACTAACAGAGTACATTCAGAAACTGAGAGTATATACCTAGGGTTGGCAAATGCCTGTTAAATCTCTTCATTTAGCCTTGAATGGCTCTTTCAGAGGTTCCTGTTCTGCTAATAGCTCTGGCAGGCTTTTCCACTTTTAAGTTAACTAGCTCCTGTCTGGAGGAAGCAAAACCACAGAACAAGGCTAGGAAGAGATGGGTGGACATTAAGACCAAGTGGTGCCCCAAATTTTTGGGTGCCCTATGCAGCTGCATGTTCTGCGCATGGGTAAGGATGGCACTGCACAAGGCAGTCAAAGACCATTGAATTTCATTCCAAATCCCAGCCAAGGTGCCTAGCTTTGGGCATTCCTGTTTGTAAATATTGGTCCGGTTTTATATGTAATTGTGGGGTATATTTATTTAATATTCCACAGAAAAATAATGTTACTGGACACAATCTTACCGTTGTTTTTTGATCACCAAGAAGTCAACTCATTTTGAGTTATTGGTGCTTTGGTATGTCTTCCTCATAATGTCATAATCACATAGCACAGGCCATGCCATATACTGTATGTGGCAAACAATAGAACAACTGGAAGGAATATCCTGATTTAAATGGGCATCTACATGTTTTGTTAATCTATAAAATACTACCAGACCATTTCTTGTTTTTAAAGTGTATCCTGAGCAGACTAACTCGGTTACTCCCTGAAGGATTAGATTTTGACAGTCATTGTAACTTCCTATGAAATCCACGAGGGGTCCCCCTTTCTCTTTGCAGACCTTGCTGAGTTAATCTACATGTTCACCTTGCGGCAGAGGCCTGTACTTTGCTTTTCTCACCAGTGGGCAAGACGTGACCAATCTGTTCATTACAACGGGTTCTCAACCTTTCTGAGCTCCCCCCACAGCCCACCAGTGCTACAATAACTTGTTTTCTGAATATAAATGCCAGGGCCAGCATTAAGAGGTAGTAAGCTGGGGTCCCATGCTTCAGGGGTCCCTGCAAAGCTAGGTTGCTCAGGCTTTGGCTTCAGCTTCATGTGGCAGAGCAGGGCTTCCTGGCCGTCAGTCCCGCACAGTGGGACTGCAGCTTTCTGCACTGGTCCCATCAAGTCTAACACTGGTTCTGCTTATGCCCCGCCCTCCCCTTAAAGCCTACTCGTGGTTCCTGGATCCCTGTTGGGAACCACTACATTTGAGCTGGAATTGCTGACAGAACGAGAGCCAGACACTTGTGGTACAATGGAGGGTATCCACCGAATCCATTTTTTGCAGGTTTGGGGGCGCGCACCCATCAGCAATATGAAAGAGTTGCACCTAATCTTGGGCCCATGGAAATAGCCCTGCTGAGTTGAAGGGACCGGTCCTGTGCAGGAAGTTAAACACATCCAGGTGTGCAGAAGCAAGGCCTTAGTCTCCTCAGTAAAAGAGTCCCACTCTTTTACGGATCACGACGTAAGAGTGAACTGCTCAGTCAAGTGTCCAGCACTTTACAGCTCTCCCCCACCCCTACAGTCAAAGTCCGGCATTATGGAATGGGCCTCACTGTGCCTTGGAGACCAGCAACCTGACACTCAGCAGGACCAATGCCAGGAACAAGCGTGAAAAGTAGGTGCCCACTGCTGACGCAGCCTTGCCGGTGGCCCCAGACACACACATCCGGGGGCTGGTGGTGGGGCACAGGACGGGACTTGGGACTGAATCCCTGACAGTGATCACAAATGCGGGTAGCTTGTTCTGGAGGTGGTGAAGGACTCTGTTTGCTTCACCCCCCTAACCTCCCCAGCACCTCAGACTTCTAGGCCTCAAGTGCACCGAAATGTCGCTGTGCCCTGAGCCATCTTTCAGTGGCCATAGAAGGGGCACAGCTCTGGTACCTGAGTAGCCATCTTGGGGTCTCCAGGGCGGGACGTGAAAGACCCCAAAGCCTTCCAGACCACAGACAACCTGCCAGCCTTACGGCTAAGCCTCCACTTTCATCAGACCTCCAACTTGCTCCTCTGCTCTGTGGCAACTGGGGCTGGGGGGGGCTGGAATCGGGACCCTGCAACCCCTGCTTTGGGGTATGAAGGTTGGGGGGAACCGCAGCTGGGCTTTGCACCCCATCCCACAGCTGCAGCTAGCTCCGGAGCAGGGGCTGTGCCCCCCTTGCTGTGTCTCTTGCTGTGTCCCAGCCCTACAGCTTCCACTGGGGGGTGACTGCAGCCATGTGCCCCAGCCCTGTGGCAGGGGCTACAATGGGGGCTGTGTGCCCCTGCCCTGCGGCATCCGTGGCCATACACATCTGCCTCCTGGCTGTGGCTGGGGCTTGAGAGGGTCTGCATTTGGGACCACACAGCCCTGTCCCGCAGCTGCAGTCACCCTTGCAGGGGCTGCTCGTTCCACGAGGAGTAACAGTTAATCCGAACTAAGGACTTAGTTCGAATTAACGTTTAACTGCCGCGTGTAGCGGCGGGCAGTTAGTTCGGACTGAGGGGGATTTAAAAATGGCGGCGCCCGGGGACATGCCAATGAAGCCTGGGATATTTAAATCCCGGGCTTCATTTGCAACTCCGGTTGCCCTCATTTGCCTACCTCACTCGAACTAACGAGCTAGTGTAGACGTACCCTCACTGTATCTTTGAAAAGTCTCCATGCAGCTTGCAGGGATACTGTACCTTTTAATTTCTGTTTAAGTAACCACTTCATTTTTGTGTAGTTCCCCTTTCTGAATTGAAATGCCACAGTCTTGGGCTGCCAGGGCGTTTTCCCCACCACAGGGATGTTACATTGAGTTAACTCACTATTTTCTCATCAGACCTTACCTGTGTTTTATCATCTCCCAACCTCGCCTCTTTAGTAAGGCATAGAGAATTTGTATTAATAGCCCCTCCCCTAAGGGAGGTTTCTGCCTACATTTTCTTTTTACTCTCAAAGCTTATTCTTTCTTGAGGTTTATTTTTTTTAAATCAGGTGGCTCAGGGTTTAGTTTAAAGACATTTAAATAATGTTTAGTGTATGTAGCCCCCCTCAAGCTCTGCCTCTGAACCCCCCTTAGCCCACCTTTTAGTTTCTTATCGTTTGACTGGACTACCTAAGGCTGCTTTGGGGACCTTCTCATGAGCCTTTCGTTCTAACAAACTTTGATTACCTTAATCCCCCTGCCTTTGTTTGTAATACACTCCTGGCCACAAAGGCCCGGCTGCCCCCAGCTTGGGAGTTCATCATTCAGGTTGGGTGGCAGTTAACATTGCTGGAGCCCCACCCCCACCTATGAATATTCAGGATACCTGTGCACCTCGGGCCCCATATAATCAACTGTCACTGCGCCTACCCCTAGCCCTTGCCTCAGGGAGTGGGGCAAATGAGTCTGAGCTCCATGAAGGTGGCTGGAGAAGTGAAGTGAGTTCAGGCCGTTGCTCCTCTTACCTGGCCACTGCCAGTGAGTTTGTGGGGGGCAGACCCCTGCTGTGGGCACCATAGTCCCCCTGCTGGCCAATGCCCGCCCACAGAGTTTGGGGGGCACTGCCCCCCACATCACCTATGTCTGTGACTTAGTGGTAAAAGATAAAATTGGGGAATATTTGTATTATGGTCAGTCTTGACTGTCTACCATGCCTATTTTTTCGGTCTTAACGCTGTCGCTGATGCATCCCAGGCTAGCACACCCCGGTTATAATATAAATGTGTCAGCATTTAGGACCCAGCGATAGCTTTTAGACTCACAGGATGTGACAGCTGACTGAAAAAATCAATGAAGTGTACTTTAAAAAGCTTCCCAGGGATGCAAGATTCGACTTGAAATGCACTCCCCTCCTTTGCCGACGCTCTGACCCTGCGTGCTTTCTCACCAGTGTGTGTAAACTCATTTGTAGGCTGGCATTGGTTTGCCTGGAAAACAAAAAGATTATTAAAGCTGCCATGCTGCTGCTGTTAGACCTTGTCAAAGTGCCCCTCATCCTTTGCCTTAGCAACTCAGGTAAGTGCCATTTATTCCTTTTCCTGCCTCTGCCTCAAAAATGCCGATTTCTTTCCGAAGTGCAGTTAGGTGTCTGCTTGCTGAAGTTAAGCATTGGCGTTCATGGTTATAATATATATAAACCATTTACATGTTTTGTTAGTCTATAAAGTGCTACCAAACCATTTGTTGTTTTTTAAGTTTATCCTGTACAGACTAACTCGGCTATCCCCTGAAGCTTATGGGTATAATATTTAGTCTACTTCCTCTTAAAACAACTGGCTTGTGAAAACATGGGGCTTATATTTGTTCTTACATTTCAAAGCCTTTTCAAACACAAGGCAATGAAGTTACTGGTAAATAGTGTAGCAGAGGAAAAATGAAGAGGGACTAAAATAGTAAAGATGAACCAAAATATATAGAATCATGAGCTTTTGTGGGTAAGACCCATTTCCTCAGATGAATGAAAACTTCTGATTCTATATATTTTGGTTAGTCTCTAAGGTGCCACAGGGCTAGTTGTTGTTTTTAAGGCTACAGACTCACACGGTGACTCCTCTGAGATTTTTTTAAAAATAGCAGAGCCCTCTTGCTCGTCAGAAAAAGTGCACCTTGGGTTTAGTACCTGATCTGACAACATAGAGGAGAGGAGAGGAGAAAAGCCATGTGTTATGGGAGTGTGGGGGACACAGAGAGAGAGAGGAAGAGTGTGTGTAATTATTGAAGAGAGAGATTGTACAGAGAAATCCGCAGCCTCGAGGGGCACTCCTAACCTCTCAAATGAAAAGGCAAGTGGCTGAAGGTACCAGTTCTGTATTTCTTAAAGTGTGCCTCATGTATAGAAAGTGCCTTCCACCGTCCTTGCCAGAGCTTTTTCTGTTCATTTATCAACTCTCTTGCTGGTAGGATCAGAAGCCACGAGCCCCTACAAATGAGAGAGAGCTAATGAGGGGGGATGTAAATTGGTCTGGCAAGCGCGATGAATTAATCCGACCCACAGCAAATGGGGCGACGAGCACTGAAACTTGCACACCCGCAGACACACGAATCAATGCAATTGGAGATGTGTCTGACCTACAACGGGCTGATAATCAGCTTCATCTGTCTTCAAGGGCAGCGTTGCGTTTTTCAGTGTATTCCCCGCTGCTTCATCTGGTTTGGTTGTAAAAGATTCCAGCCTGAGGTGGTCTCATGTTTCTTCGGGGGAGGTGGGATCATGCCAGAATAGACCTCACTGAAAGGATGGATGTTTTCCCAGCTATTCAGCCTATGTATTTTCGGGGAGCATAGTCATCTGGACAGAGACAGCTGTATGGGGAGGAGGGGAGAGATTGGTGTGTTCCAGCATTTTCCAGCTGGTGTAACTGCCCCTAGGGGTCATAGTGGACCACAAGCTAAATATGAGTCAACTGTGTGATGCTGTTGCAAAAAAAGCAAACATGATGGGGATGCATTAACAGCAGTGTTGTGAGCAAGACACGCAAAGTCATTCTTCCGCTCTATTCTGCGCTGATTAGGCCTCAGTTGGAGTATTGTGTCCAGTTCTGGGCACCACATTTCAAGAAGGATGTGGAGAAATTGGAGAGGGTCCAGAGAAGAGCAACAAGAATGATTAAAGGTCTAGAGAACATGACCTATGAAGGAAGGCTGAAAGAATTGGGTTTGTTTAGTTCAGAAAAGAGAAGATTGAGGGGGGACATGATAGCAGTTTTCAGGTATCTAAAAGGGTGTCATAAGGAGGAGGGAGAAAACTTGTTCATCTGGGCCTCTGAGGATAGGACAAGAAGCAATGGGCTTAAACTGCAGCAAGGGAGGTTTAGGTGGGACATTAGGAAAAAGTTCCTAACTGTCAGGGTGGTTAAACGCTGGAATAAATTGCCCAGGGAGGTTGTGGAATCTCCATCTCTGGAGATATTTCAGAGTAGGTTAGATAAATGTCTATCAGGGACGGTCTAGACAGTATTTGGTCCTGCCATGAGGGCAGGGGGCTGGACTTGATGACCTCTCGAGGTCCCTTCCAGTCCTAGTATTCTAGGATTCTATGATTCTGCATCTCTGCTGTTGCTCGTGCTCTTCTAGGCCTGTAACATTCCCAGTGTAAGAATCATCCCACCCAGTTTCCAGTGTGTCCCCTTGCTAAGGGTTGGCTCATGTCCTGTGGGGCGCAGCTGAGTTGTAGGTTCTGGGACATCTGCTTCCTCTTCTCTGCTGATTCTGTGGCCTAGGAACACATCTGAGCCAGGCTGAGGGGAGGGCTGCATTGCATGGAATCTGGAAAGGGATGAGGGACATTGTTTACTATTTTGCAGTTCAATCCAGCACGTTTCCCTGGGTTGGGATGTTTTTCAGTTTACGGCCTTCCCACATCATCCCTCTGCTGTAAAATTTTGAAGCTGGAGGGCTAGGCAGCTAGAGATTCAGGTCGTTCGGGAACAATGGGAGCCGGTTTGGGTTTGGGGCACTCAGATGTAACGAGGCTTTTGATGCAGGTAGGGGAGATGGCTCTTCTTTCTCTTTCCTGGTGGACAAAGGCAATAGCAAACAGGTATTTGGAAGAGAGGGCTTACGTTTGTAGAGGCAGAGTGTTATCCCTATTCTGGCCTGTGGTGGTGGGGCTAACCAGCTAGGGATGAGCATCATGAGATGCCCTGGTAGCGCAGAGAAGGTGGACCATGGATGTTGCTGGACCAGAGAGTCCTGGACCACAGAGGTTGAACCTGTATAACTGAATCCTCACTGGAGCTGATCAATCTTCCTTCCCTCTTTCCTTGTCCCTACTGAGCAACTGTAAATTGAACCTGTATCTGGCAAGCTTTTGCCTGAAGCCGATTTTTCTGTTTGCGTTGGTGATGACAGTGTTTCCTCTTACTCTTTCACTGTTGCATGGTGCGCTTGTAGCGCCGACAGGTGGAACTGAACCTGAGACCTCCATGCATGAGCCTCTACCACTTGAACTAAAAGCCAGCTGGCTCTCAGCTAAGGCTGTAGAGGAGACTCATTATTCTTTCTAAGGGGGTCTCAGGGTTCGAAGGTGTGTGGGTTACACTCGCACATAAACCCACACCCTCTTTGTCGCCTTTCAGTGGTTGCTGGGTTCAGTTTGATTGCTGAAAACGAAGATGCCCTGCTGAGACACTTACTTCACGGGTACCAGAAATGGGTCCGACCTGTAGAAAACTCCAACGATACCATCAAAGTCCGTTTTGGCTTAAAGATCTCTCAGCTCGTGGACGTGGTAAGTGACTTGTGGGAACTTTAGTAAAGGGAAAACCTACACCTAGCCAACGCCCATTGCGGTTAACCATTTTACAATGCTGGTGTCATTTTTTCATGGCAGATTTTAGGGGACGAGGATCTGGGGGAGCATAGCTCATTCATCTTTCCCAGTATGATACAGGACATCTAGTGGATTTGTCAGACAGTCGCATGTCAGTTTTTGGACAGAGATGCTTTGTGACGGGGGCTCCCAGCTGCTATGGGTTTTACAAATGATAAATAGCACTGACGTGTGCTAGGTACGTCACAAGCAGAGACAGTCCCTGCTCCAGTGAATTGACTGTCTAATAGAAAGACAGCCCACGGGGAAGGGAACAGAATTCAGCTTACAAGTAAGGTTGCTCTTCATGTGATGAAGTAAATCTTAGGCCTTGTTTACACCAGCATGCTTTGTTGCCAAAACCCGCCTCTTGTTGACAAAACAGTGATATCATGCAAACTCCAGTGCAATTTTTGTGTGGGGGGAAAAATGCCCATTTTGGGCCACCCAAAACTTCCACGCCTGTGAGACACTTTTGTGTTTTCCTCTCCCTTTATTGTCGACAAAGAGCCAGCGTGGACTTTGCTGCTTGTTTTGTTGAGAGAACTGGCTTCCGCCAGTATCCCACATTTTGCTTTCATTTCTGTGGAAAAATAGTCTTTCCCAGGGTTGCATTCAGGCCCACCGACATGGGGGGAATGGGGCAGTTGCCCTGGGGCCCAGCGATTCAGAGGGGCCTGGAGCTCCCAGCCGCCGACAGAGCCCTGGTTGCTAGAGTGCCACGCCACGTGCTCGGGGCAGCTCTGAGGGCTGCCTTGGGAGGTGGGGGCACCCATGGGTGACACTACGGGCTGGCTGCCCTGGCCCTGCCCCTTCCGGGTGCCTGCCAAGGCTGTTCCTAGGAGCCTCCCGTTGAGTTCAGTGAGAGTTGTGTGGGCTAATAGGATGCAGCACCAGGTGTTACGTGCCTGGGCTGCGATCCCATTGAAATCAAAATCTGTTCAGTCTGCCATCAATCTGGGCAGCCTTTCTGTTCTTGGGGCATTGTTAATTTCTCGTCTCGTGTCTCCCTAGGATGAAAAGAATCAGCTGATGACAACCAACGTCTGGCTGAAACAGGTAAGCAGCCCGTTACCTCACATGCCGAGCTGTCTGGTGGCAGGGGGAGTGCCTGGCAAGCAGGCCTGGCTTTCCCCTCTCTGGCATTGGAGTCGCCATTCGATCAGGAGAGGAATGGGGTTCTTACTCCCCTGCAGAACTGGCTAAGGCCACGCAGTGTGCAGCGGCCATCAAACAAGCAAACAGAATGTTGTGAATAATTTAAAAAGGGATAGAGAATAAGACAGAGACTGTATAAAACCATGGGATGCCCACATCTTGAATACTGCGTACAGATATGGTCGCCTCATCTCCAAAAAGAGATCTTGGCATTGGAAAAGGTTCAGGAAAGGGCAACAAAAATGATGAGGGGTTTGGAAAGGGGTCCCATATAAAGAGAGATTAAAAAGACTGGGGCTTTTCAGCTTAGAAAAAAGGAGACTGGGGGGGGGGGCGGAATATGATAGAGGTCTATAAAATCACGACTAGTGTGGAAAAAGTGAATAAGGAAAAGTTATTTACTTATTCTCACAATATAAGAACTAGGGGTCACCAAATGAAATGAATAAGCAGCAGGTTCAAAACAAACAAAAGGAAGTTTTTCTTCACATAGCGCACAGTCAAGCTGTGGAACTCCTTGCTGGAGGATGTGGTGAAGGCTAGGACTTTAACAGGGTTCAAAAAAGAGCTAGATAGATTCATGGAGGTTAGGTCCATCAATGGCTATTAGCCAGGATGGGCAGGAATAGTGTCCCTAGCCTCTGTTTCTCTGGAGATGGGTGACAGGGGAGGTATCACATGAGGATTACCTGTTGTATTCCCTCCCTCTGGGACATCTGACATTGGCCACTGTCGGCAGACAGGATACTGGGCTGGATGGACCTTTGGTCTGACCCAGTATGGACGTTCTTATGTTCTTAAGGCTGCATGGCTGGTGCGTGAGCCCCTTTCAGGGAGGCTAGACACATGGGCCCTCCCCCTTCTACAAAAGCCCTGCTCCTACCCCTGTCCTTTGCACACCTGGATGCTTTCCTTTCCTCACAGCCAGAGGAGCCCTGGCCAAACTGCCCCGGTTACCAGCTACCCCCCAGCGCTGGCTGCACTTCCAGGCTGCTGGCCCGCTTCAGTGCCAGCCCTCAGCACCAGTCACTCCCAGCACCAGGCTGCCAGACCACCCCCATGGCTGGCCTGCTGGCCTCCATCCAGAGGTGGAGCTGAGCTCTGGCCGGCTTGGGTACCAGCCTGTGGGAGAGGACAGAGCATGGGCAGGGCCAGGACTTGGCTTAGGCCAGGCTCAGCTTCGCCTGTCCTGTTATACCCACTGCCAATGCAGCTGAGCTTTACACGCCGTGTTTGTGGTCCGGTGCTGATGCCCACACCCTCTCACACAGCAGCCCACAGCGGCGACTGGAGAACAGAGATCCAGCGTTGGCTGCAAGCCGGCTGACCCAATCACAGGATCTCCCTCTCCTGCCCTGCACTTAGGCCAGGGATTTGGCCTCTTACTCTGCTGCAGAGAACGGGGCCGGGCCCTGGGATTCAGTGCACACTGCGGCAGCCTGGAGCGACTATTCTGTCTTGCTCTTACGAGCACCGGAGTGGTTGTGGTTGGCGCTTTCCTCTAGCCCTGGGCTTATTTTGAGTTAAGCCCTGCTGTGCAGACGCATCCTAAGATGCCTCGTCTGAGGTGAGCATCTGGTTTTGGATTTGGAGAGCCCATTAAGGTGTGGAAGTTTAGGATTCAATCTGATACGATTCAGGGCTGATACTATTTTTTGTTTAAAAAGGGCAAGATGAGATCATAACATTTTAACAGGGCAAGTGCTGGTAAAATTAAATCATCAATTGGGATGGAGAAAAGTGGGAAAAAAAATCAATCAGCTCCTATCCTGCTACGGCTGAGACAGCAAACATACGGGGAGGTCAGTTCTGGCCACGGATTAAGTCGGGCACCGTGTCTGGTCAGTTTTGGCTCTGCTTGGCAGAAAGCGTTCATGGGTGTTTTGAAGGCATTGCTTAGACTTCCATTTGACAGTCCTGCCATTCAAAGGTATGGAGTCTGCTGTAGCGTGTCTGGTTAAACGTTCCAAGGACATCCCGTGACTTTTCGTTGCAGCCGGAAAGGTATCAGGTGTCGGAAGAACCAGGGTTGAGGAACCAGCGTGAAAGTCAGGCGCTTGGAGACAGAGTTATAGAAATTAGAGCTGGCAAAGGCCAAGAGATCATCTTGTCTGCAACCTTCATTTGGATCAGGCCAGGGCCTGGGTCTGGTGGGAAATGCTATTATTGGCTTGGGCTAACTTTTTGGGTGTGGGGGCTGCTCCACCGACAGCCCACAAAAGGTTGCTGCCTCCAGAGACTCCTAAATGCGATGTAACAAGCAAACTCCAACCCCTCGAACGGGGGTTTGGACACAGCTGTCTGACCGATCACAGGGAAGACATTGCCACTGTCATTTGAAAGTCCTTTGGTGACCTCAGATACAAAGAGCAATGGACCTCCTCTATCGCATTTGTCCTAGGTGTCTGTAGCAGGTGCTGGGAGCGTCTGTATCACCGAAAAATCCCTGTTAATCAACTACACTATTACATCCCTAGTGAGCAACTGATTAACCAATAAGCAAAAGCTTACAGGTTAATACTATAGACTGCACACATTTACTGGTTCAGAGGGTAGGGAGAGAAATTTTTTAGTAGGCTGGCCAGCAGCCCAGCTCAGTTCTGGCTCATGCCGGATCCGGGACCTACCCCTGCTGTGGCTCTGCATTTAAAGTGTATTAGGAGCCGGGCGGGCAGGCAGCCTGGCTCAGTTCCAGTTCACGCTGGGTCCGGTAGCTCAGATCCACCCCGCCTCAGACGAAGAGGCAGCAGTGTGGGGTGGTAGCAGCCCCTATCAGAGGCAGCAGCACAGGGTGACAAGCAGCCAGTCCGCAAGAGGAGCTGGTTTTTAAACTGGCTCCCCTCGTGGACCAGCTCCCGCCTGGCACCCCATGCTGCCTCTGGCCCCACCTCCAGGGACTATAGCTGGGGTGGCCAAAGAGCCAAGAAATCAGTGGATCCAGCGTGAAGAGCCAAGGCAAAGTTGTCGAGGAAAAAAAAAAAAGACTGCCCCTTTAAGAAAACACATTTAAATGCGTTTTAGAGGCTTTTTGGCCACATCAGGCTCCCACTGCCTGATGCCATCTTTAATTCTGCATCTTTAATGGCCACGCCAGATGGCTCCCCTGCCCAGGTCAGCACAGGGAGCCAGGAGGAGAGGGGAACACGGGGGCAGCTTACAAGCCGGGGGGGGGGGTGCTTTGCGAGCCGCACCCTGGAGGGGGGAAGAGCCACATGCAGCTTGCAAGCCTGGGGTTGGCCACGGTGGACTATAGAATAGTCGACTAACCGATAAGAATTCATGAGGTTACTCAACTACTCAATTAACCGATATTTACCATCCCTAGTGCTCATGAGAGCCGTTCATCCGGCAAGTCCCCGCACTGTATGTTTTAGCTGGTGTAACAGTTCACCTTGCAGACCCCGAATGGCACCTTAGCACAAGGAGACATCCGTGCAAGAGGCCAGAAGGTTCCCTCTTGCTCCGAGAACTATTGGGGAGCAAGTTACGCCTGCTGGATTTTCATGGTACATTGGCAAAGATCCCAGCCCATGGATGTGAGTTAGAGCAGGCTGAGGGCTGCTCTAAGTTACACCAGCTGCCTGTGTTCTCTATGGGACTAGATTCCACTTGAGGATTAGCATCTTGCAGGCACATGCCATCTTAAGAGGTGGCCCGTGTGTAGCTTCAGGAGCATACAAGAACATAAATTGAGAACCACGCCACAATTCCCTGCTGCTTCCCCCTCACTCCGGGGAGGCGTCAGGTACATCCCTTCCTTTTTGTGGAGCAGCTCCCTCCTGACGTGCACCGGCCATTCCCTCTAGGCAGCCAATCGGCTAACAGAGCCAGATTGCATTATGATGTTACAGCAGCACCCAGGCACTCAAGCAGGAGCCAAATTATTGCAAATAGTAACGATGGGCAGCAAAGTCTGGATGTAGGTTGGCTCTGTCATAGGGATGCAAGCAAACCAAAGGCCAGTGTGGTCCAGGCTGCATCACATCCCAGAACAGGGAGCTCCCAGCAGGGGTGGACTGGCCCAGCGGGATACCGGGAATTTCCCGGCGGGCCGTTGTTGCCCCACACTCGGAGCGGCTCTGCATCCGCGTTGTATGCAGTGCATGGAGCCTGACTCGCCGCTTGTGCTGCGTGCTGGACGTGATGCAGGGAAAGGGGGCGGGGCTTGAGGGGCATGCAGGAGTGA
Source organism: Pelochelys cantorii (assembly GCA_032595735.1). NCBI lineage: Eukaryota > Metazoa > Chordata > Testudines > Trionychidae > Pelochelys > Pelochelys cantorii. The sequence continues at coordinate 127,922,054 of CM064330.1, forward strand.
TGTCATGGGGATGACTGTTCCCACGCCTATTTCGATTGCCAGTCTGCTCCTGGGTCCCGGCCTCCCTCTGTTACTCCGATAAAGCCGTATCTGGAACGTTGCATCCAGCTGGGGGCCCCTCGTTAATCCCAAGATACTAACGAGCTCAGAGAAGAGCAACCCAAATAAATGGAGACCTGGAGGGTAGCTTGTCGGGGTAAATATGCTCTGTTTGGCTAAGCCCTGCCCGAAGGGGGACCGAACAGCCTGCACCTCCCTGCTGCAGGAGGAGGAGGAGGAGGAATTATGAGTGAATATCCAGGGCAGGAACTAGATGCCACCAGATGAGTGAGTGCAGACCGACCGGGGCGTGCCAGGTGGCATCTGCCTGCGGACAGCTTCCCCATGGTCAGGTGCTTTGTAGACAACCCAGCAAAACAGAGTTTGAAAGGGGGTTTGGCAGGAGGCGGGGGAGTTAGTTGGGGGATGTTTCCGGGGAGCTTCTGCCTGGTGCTAGAGGCAGCGTGGGAGAAAGCACCCAGTGGGCGCCGTAGGCTGGTGAATGAGCAATGATGGGAGCGGGGATTGGCTGAAAGGGGGCTTGAGCGCTAATGTTTGCGCAGTAGAGAAGAGCAGGCCTGTGGAGAGATGGGCAGAGAGCGGCGACCGGCTGGGGGGGCGTGAGTGCCGAACCGATACCCGTGAGAGAGAGCCTCACTAATGGCGGATGCCTTGCAGGAGTATGGGAGGTGCCAAAGAATGTTGCATTGTGGGAGGCCCGTAAGTGCTGGGAAAACCCGGGGGCTAGTTAGGCTCTGTCTCCTGAGCTTTGGCAGCAAGCTGCCGTTCTTATGGGTATTGATTGTGGTTTGCATCTGCTCTCTCCTCTCTTTGCACCCTCACGGGGCAACCTCAAACTCTATCAATAATAGAGAGAACAGCACAAATCTGCTCCCTCGCAGTGAGTATCGGTCATCTCGCCAGGTCTTCATCCTGAGCGTCATACAATCCAAAGTCAACAAAGCTAAACAAGGAAAGCAAAATCAGGGGTGGGGAACATTTTTTGGGCAGAAAAATCATTTTTGGGTTTTTTTTTTCTGTTTGTTTTTTGGTTTTTTTGCTTCTCAGTTATGTGCTGTCCCCAACTGAGAAGCACATCAAAGCCTGGGCGGGGGAGCTGGCTAGGAGATTTTGTGCCCCCCCATGCTTTAAGATGGGGCCAAAAATGAGAAGTTCAGGTTGTGGGAGGGGGCTGGCACGAAGCAGGCTTGGGGTGTAGAGTCAGAATGGAAGGGAGGGTATAGGCGTGAGTTGGGGGCAGGAGGGCTGGGTGGGAGGTAGGGTGCAAGAGCAGAGCGGGGGTGCGGGGTCTGGGCAGGAAGGGTGCCACAGGGCTGGAGCACCAGCCCAGCTCCCCAAGGCTGGGCAGCATGAAGCCCCAAGCCTCGGGCCAGATCCAAGCAAGCCGAATGCAGTCCCTGTGCTGTAGATTCCCCACCCCTGACCTAAATACAGGAGTCATTCCCAACTTCAGCCATAGCAACAGCAATTGTGATGCATAGATTGCAATCGGGACCAGGGGTCCCCTTGTGCTGGCCTTACCAAATGACCCCTCTGGGAGCCGGTTGTGTGCAAATGGCACGAGGACTCAGTTGGCTCGTTGCAGGAATGGACCGACCACAAGCTGTGCTGGAATCCCGAGGATTACGGCGGGATCATGGCCATCCGGGTTCCCTCGGAGTCGCTGTGGCTGCCAGACATTGTGCTGTTTGAGAAGTGAGTATGGGAACTTCCCCTTGGGCCACCGACTCAACGCTCCAGGTGTCGGGTAGTTGTTTTTGTGACGCTGATATCCAGCCCCAGCCAGGCAGGCTAGCACTGGGCCTAACCACGGACCTTGTTAGGATGCCACTCCCCAGAGCTGCATCCAGACTAGAAATCTGGCTGGCTTAGATTGCTCTTTACAGTACCATGTACTCATGAGAACAGTGCTCTGAGACCTACACTGGCTCCCAGTACAGTTTGGGGTGGGACTCAAAGGGTTGGTTTTAAGAGGGCACGAGTGGCTTGGGACAGTGTTACCAGAGAGCGCTCTTCCCATTGTATATACTGCCACAGCTGAAATCAGCCGTGGTAGAAATCAGCTGCTGAAATCAACCTGGTTGGGGGTCCCATAGCGTAAGTACGAGGGAGCTGTCTCTGGGAGGGTTTCCTTCATTTCTGACCTCTTTTCCCCCATTGGCCTGCCAGAGCCCAGATGGGTTAACTTTCCAGGCAGCCTCAAGTTCATCCCTGTTCCCTATGGTTGCTGAGCAGGGAAAGGTGGTTGACCAGTGTTTACCCTCTTGGGGGATTCTACACCAGTGTTGCTTAAAAAACAATTATTGTTTGGTGTTCCTCAGTCTTAAAAAGTATATGAGGAACACCAAGGATTTTTTGTTGAGCAAAAAAAAAGAAGGGTCGAGGGGGGAAAAAGAGACGGGGGAAGTTATTGAGGGGGGAAAAAAGGGCTGGGGGAAAGATACTGAGCCAAAAAAAAAAAAAGACTCCTGCCCCTTTAAGGCCATCGGCCATTTTGAATTCTGTTGTTCTCCATGACACACCTCCGACTGCCTCGCGGCACACCAGTGTTCCACAGAACACAGTTTAGAACTCTGTGTAGAACAGTGTTTCTTAGTCCACAGTGTTTCTTAGTCCAATACTAGTACCGGGTCACCGTGCTCAGATTACAAAGGCACAGAAACCAGAACAGGAATCAGGAAATCCAAAGGACCGAGCTTGATGTAGTGAAAACCTGCAACCGATCTGATTTCTCCTCTCCCCAGTGCCGACGGACGTTTTGAAGGCTCCCTGATGACCAAAGTCATCGTGAAATACAACGGGCTGGTCACGTGGACCCCACCAGCCAGTTACAAGAGTTCCTGCACTATGGATGTGACCTATTTCCCATTCGATAGACAGAATTGCTCCATGAAATTTGGATCCTGGACCTACGATGGCAGCATGGTGGACTTGATTTTAGTAGATGAAAACGTGGACAGGAAAGACTTCTTTGATAACGGAGAGTGGGAAATCCTAAACGCCAAAGGTATGAAAGGCAGCCGAAAGGATGGGTTGCATTCCTACCCATTCGTTACTTATTCCTTCGTTCTAAGACGCCTCCCGCTGTTTTACACGCTTTTCCTAATAATCCCCTGCCTCGGATTATCTTTTCTAACGGTGCTGGTTTTCTATTTGCCTTCAGACGAAGGGGAAAAACTTTCTTTATCTACATCCGTTCTAGTCTCCCTTACTGTTTTTCTTCTCGTCATTGAAGAGATAATACCGTCTTCCTCCAAAGTCATTCCTCTGATTGGAGAATATTTGTTATTTATTATGATTTTTGTCACCCTATCAATTATCGTTACTGTTTTTGTTATTAATGTGCACCACCGGTCCTCGGCCACCTACCATCCGATGGCTCCCTGGGTTAAAAGACTGTTCCTTCAAAAACTTCCCAGGCTATTATGCATGAAGGGCCACGTGGACCGCTATTCCTTCTCGGAGACTGGCGGAACTCTCCCCGTGCTGAAATCAAAGCTCTCAGGCAAAAAGAAACAGAAACGAGGGAAGGATGGAGAAAAAATTGTGATTGCTTTTTTGGAGAAAGCTGCGGATTCCATTCGATACATCTCTGGGCATGTAAAAAAGGAGCATTTCATCAGACAGGTGAAGTTAACATGTGAGGAGTATGTGATTGTACTAGTAGAGGAACAGAATAAAGATTCTCCTCCTCCCCCCCCTCGCCCCCGCAGCACAGTTAAAGTCTTTTCTAACCTACAGAAAGGCTCAAGTTATTTAGCCACTTAAACATATATGAGGCATTTTATATCAGCATAGCTCCATTGCCTTCAGTGATGATATGCTTGATTTAAACTAATGCATGTCATACTTAATATTTAAGGTCTGATTCTGATATATTTGGCTCTCCAGAGGTTTTTTTGCCCCAATTATCTAGCTCTCTGTTATGATGTTCATTTTTGCAAATGAACACAGAAGGAGAAATTAACATGGGTTCTCCAAAAGCTGTGGTGCTGGGGGTGATATCTGCAGACAAGCTGTGAAAAAGAAAGAGAGGTTTTGCGCGCCTCATGCTGAAAGGAACTATGTTTATTGTAGTTACTTTCAATCAGTGGCAAATCATTAATTTGAATAATATTGTTTGTTCTGACACTTCAGTTCTCAGAGCTGTAGTTTCCATCTAGCTTTAAAAAGTGGATCGAAGAGGTCTGGACCTACGATGAGAGGGCCATTCATTTATCCTACTCTGTCCCTAACCTGCATTTCCTAGAATCACTCCCTGATCTTCTGAAGTTATCAGGGACATTTAAAAAGTTTTTTAAAAAGGAAAAAACTCAGGCTGTTCAAACTCAGGCTTGGAAACACCCAGTCTACAAGTCTAGATCCCACAGGCCCGCATTTACAATGCAGTGTAGACATACATTGAATTACTTAGTCTAGCTGGCCAGCAGGGGTAGGTACTTTTCAGATTAGTTTTGGGCGTGCATGGATCATCTATCTTGGATGATCTAGATCAGTGGTTCCCAAACTTTTCAGCATCACACCCCCCTTTTTGATTTTTGAAAAACCCTGCCCTCCCCTCCCCCCCCCCAAAATAGCAGCAAAACTTGTTGAGCAAAAAAAAAAAAGGAACTGACCGGGGTAGCAAAACTTGATGGGGAGGGAGGGCTGAGTCACTTTGCGCCCCCCCCCCGGAATTTCTTCATGCCCCCCAGGTTGGGAACCCATGATCTAGATGGTGCTGGGTCCTGCCGTGAGGGCAGGGGACTGGACTCGATGACCTCTGGAGGTCCCGTCTAGTCCTAGTGTCCTAGGATTCTTTCAGATGACTGAGCAACTCTAGGGTTGCCTAGTTTGTAGGAAAAAAAAGGGACAGATTTATTCGTACCTGTGGTGCCTTTGCCCCATTCCTACAACACAAAGCAGCCATAACCCTGCCAATTAAGATACCAGTTAGAACAACTAGAGGCTTTCAGTGACTCTGGCCCAATAGTTGCCATGAGTTAAAAGTGGAGTGACAGAAAAGCCAATATTTTGCCTCTTGATCTCCGCATCCATGCTTGCAGGCTCTCGGTGTGAAATTAAAAGAAATCTGGAAAAAAAAAATATCCTCCTAAACTGATATATTATGCATGCCGTGATGTGCCAGAACATATAGCTGGGTCTGCAAAATCCCATTTTGTTTCCTAAACGCACAATGTGTTTTAGGCTCTGCCCCAGCAAAGCCATTAAACATAGTGAAGTAAATAGAGTGCTATACCTTGGCTTATGCACTGGATCGATGGCATAATACTTGAGGGTGCATCTTTTAAAAAAATCTTTATAAAACCATTTCAAGGTCCCGATCCTGCAAGCACACGTGCTTAACGTTCATCACTGAAGCAGACTTATGCATGTGCTTAACAGAGTGATCCCATTGATGCCAATACGTGTATGATGGATCGGGGCCCCAGGGAGCAATATTTCCGTAATCAGCAACCTTTGTTCAAAATTATAACTAGCCCAGACCATATTTTGTAACTGCATTGTTTGCAGCTACGAGATATTGGAATTTGTAAAAAAAAAAATATATATGGCCAAACTAATATTGCTATTATTGTTTTTTCTAGGTAGTTCAAGATTGGAAATTTGTAGCTCAAGTCCTCGATCGGATCTTCCTGTGGTTATTTTTGGTGGTGTCAGTGATGGGGTCTGTTCTAATATTTACCCCCGCTTTACAGGTGTGGTTAAGCAGCAGTTTATAGGAATATATCCATGTGTTAATGTGGCTAATAGCTGAAAATACAGTTGACCCTTGAGACTGATGGGTGTGTTAACTTTCTGTGAGTTCGAGGCTGACCAAACCGAGGGGAGATGGAAATGAAAATGCTTCTGGCTGCAGTAAATGATGTTTTTAATTACAGTACGATGCTTTTCACTTTACATCTGCAATTGTGTAACCCTTAGCTTGCTGGTATTTACTCACCCATTGGAATCAGTGAAACTACATGAGGGTGGAGGTGTCTGAATGTGAGCACAACTGGGCCCTATTTAATCAACCCTATTAAGGCTGATTATATTGCAATATGATCATTTTTAAAAGGCTGACTATTTTTTTTTCTTTGAATGTAGCACACATAATAAGTGGGATCCCCATGTATTAACAGAATATTTGGATCAAAAAGAAACAATCTAGGAATACACAGAGCACTGATGCGCTAAGTTTTTGTCAGGCCACCTTGTTCTCTTTTAAATGTTATAAGCACTGCTGTTATGTAACTTATGTATAGAGCGGCATATAACTGGCTCCTAGGCGTCCCCGCTATCAGTTGCCCCTGTATACATCCGTTCCGCACTAAAGTCGTTAATGCATCAGTTCCAACGAACTCCAAGTCCTCCCATTCCCTGTTCTTTAGATGCCACAAACAAATTTATGCAAATGGAAGTCAACCATGGGGAAAAAAAATTCCCCATTTCTATAGTGAAACAACTTAGTCAACATTTTTTGGAATGTATCTTGGACTTATAGCGAGGATGGCCTGTATTACAAGGCGTGTGTTTATGCGTTGGAAAATCCCATCTACAATGTGTTTATATTTTCTAATGCGCTCTGCTTTGGCATAACTCTACTCTCACTGAAGTTACAGGAATATATATAAACCTTAGGATTAGCAGGTTCATGGGAACAGAAGGTTTTAACTCCCTCTGGAAGAATTGAAGGACTATTCCTACCTGCTTCCAGACTATTTGCATACATGGTTTTCCTCCTTTACCAATGTGGGAGACAGAAACCAATGAGGTGGTACTGGCTGTCAGGTATAATTTGCATTTATGTCAGGCATGCCATCAAGTGCCCAAAGCTGTGCAATTGGAGTTTGCCCATATACCACACGATCATGTACCTGAAATTACACAGAAAGGCTGTGTCTACAGTGGCATGATTTTCTGCAAGAACTCTTTTGTGGAAGAGTTCTTGTGCAAAAACTCTTTCAGAAGAGAGCGTCTACACTGGCATGTGCCTTTGCACAAGAGATGTGCTTTTGCGCAAGAGCATCTATGCCAGTGTAGACGCTCTCTTGCGCAAGAAAGCTCTGATGGCCATTTTAACCATAGGGCTTTCTTGCGCAAGAAATTCATGTTGCCTGTCTACACTGGCCTCTTGTGCAAGAACAGTTGTGCAAGAGGGCTTATTCCTGAGCGGGAACATCATAGTTCTTGCGCAAGAAGCACTGATTTCATACATTAGAACGTCAGTGTTCTTGCGCAAGAACTCGTGGCTAGGGTAGACAGGTAGCAAGTTTTGGCGCAAAAGCAGCTGCTTTTGCGCAAGATCATGCCAATGTAGACACAGCCAAAATATATCACGGTTGGTAAGCAGGGGTCAATTGTAACAAGACCCGGGGGTTAGCCAGCGGGGAAAGTGGGGCTAATCTCATCTGTGACATAGAAATGTACGGTTGGAAGGGACCTCGAAGTCAAGTCCAGCCCCCTGCTCTGAGGTGGAACCAAATCAACCTGGACCCTTCCTGCCGGTGTTTGTTCAACCTGTTCTTAAAACCCTCCATATGATGGGGGTTTCCGCAACCTGCCATGGAAGACAATTTCAGAGCTTAACTACCCTTAGATGAGTCATTAGAATTAGGAAGTTTTTCCTAAATCTCTAGGGGAGGGACCCACCAGCCAATTTTGAATATTGAACCTTCAGAGTCTTGGTCCTAACACAATGTGCTGTTCTCTTGTGTAAACAGTTTTAATAAAACAGTGAATCGTTGGCTGTGGAGTGGAACAATTCGTGTGGGTGGGTAGGCTACTGAGCAACACCACAGACTGGCAACCTGGCCAGAGGTGTCTGCCAAAGGACAGGATTCCTGCTCTCAACAAATGCGATGGATGGATGTAAAAAGGGAATAGCACCTTTGTCAAGCTAAATTAGCCAAGGCTGCACTGCGGCGCGAGGGCGGGGAAGGTTGCAGTAATTTAGCTCAGCCAAAGGCCATTTCTACAATGGCTGCGTTATACTGGGAAACTGAGGCAAACATCTTTGCATTGAGACTGGTGCCAGGCTGGCCTTAGGGGTTATGCTGGTTTCCTAGCCTCTTGGGCTAGGTCTACACTCGCGGCTTCTTATGCCAGAAATATGCAAATGAGGCTAAGCGTGGAATATTGCTGAGCCTCATTTGCATATCTAATGAGCCGCCATTTTTGTGGAAGAGGCTCTTGCGCCAGAAGGAGCTGTCTGCATGGCCCCTTCTTGCGCAACAAAACCCCTCTTGCGCAATGCCGTTATGCAGATTACTTTTCAGGAAGAACGGCATTGCGCAAGAGGGGCTTTGTTGCACAAGAAGGGGCCCTGTAGACAGCTCCTTCTGGCGCAAGAGCCTCTTCTGCAAAAATGGTGGCTCAGTAGGTATGCAAATGAGGCTCAGCAATATTCCATGCTTAGCCTCATTTGCATAGTTCTGGCGCAAGAAGCCATGAGTGTAGACATAGCCTTGGTGGGCTGGGCTTACCAGCTGCCAATTCAAGTAAGGGAGATGAGAGTGAGAGTGCTGCCTGTGTGTATTTTGTCAGCTTCACACCCCGTAGAGAGGCCTGCAAGCCTCCCTTTAGTGGGGCATCACAGGCTGGTAGATTGGCATAGACTGTTGCCACCCCACAAAAAGGGCCACAAGGGTCAGTGGATGGGGCTCTGAGGAGAACAGGTGAGTAACAGGAGACTGTCCTTTAGTGTCGCCGCCCTCCAGCCTGCACTGGAGCTGCAGACATCACTGTGGGGGGCAATAGCGACACAAGTGCCCTCAGGCCTAGGGTGGACTCGCTAGGCAGCACTGTCTCAGCACAGCCCCTTAGCACATTCAGCTGGGTGCTAGGGGCACAGATGCCAGGGCCCTGCTCTGGAACAGGTGGCAGTGACCCCAGTGGGAGGGGGGGGTCTCCCACAGCCTAGGGGAAGGCCCTAAGCACTGAACATCAAAGCTCTCACGGGGAGAGATGCTGCAGGTGCTGCGGGCCAACCTGCAAGAAAATGAAGGAAAGGTGAGGGTAGGGGGCACAGTCCACCCTCCCCTCACAGGAGAACTTGCGGGGGGGGGGTTCCAAAGGCAGCAGCCAACCCCCACACAGAGGGTACTTGGGGCGGGGGCAGGAGCTGCGGCAGACCTACAGCTTGACCTAGCACCCACTGGGCCAGGGCCAAGAACTGCAGCCTGTCTTGGCCCCGCCCCCCCCCCCCCCCGGCAGCACAGACCGGGTCCGGGAATTGTGGCCTGGTCTGCCAGGAGAGCTGGGAACCTGAGGAGCCAGGCCAAGAGCCATGGCCCGACCCAGCACCCCCAGGCCCACAAGACAACAACAGGGCCAGAAACTGCAGACCTGTCCCCGCCTCACTCCCCAGAGAAAATGCCAAGGCCCAGAGGAGATGCTGGGGGATGAGCAACACAGCCCTGGCTGCCCCCCCCCCCCGGTGGTGCTAAACATCCCCAAACCGCCCAGCCCCCGCTCGACCCTGCATCACGTACCTAACCCTGCACCCTCCTCCTTCCACAATCGGCTCCCACCCCGCCCTTACTCCTGCACCTCCACCCCCGTCCTCAGCCAACTCCTGAACCCCCTGCCCCATCCGCAGCCCTGCAACCCGCCTAGCCCCTGCCCGCATGCCTCCATCACCCTGCCCCTTTTCTCAGCCCCCCCCCAACCATCCCAGCCCCTGCCCTCACTCCTTGACCCTTACCCCCCCCCAAGCCTCCCAGCCCCTACCCACAATCCTGCACCCCCCCTGTCTTCAGCCCCCCCCCCAAAACCTTCTGGTCCCTGCCATCACTCCAGCCCCCCCCCCCAAAACCCTCCCACATCCAACCCTCATAGCCCTGGCCCTCACTCCTGCACCCCCACCCCCCCAACATTCCCAGGCCTTGCCCTCACTTCTGCACCCCCCCCGCCCCGTCCTCAGCACTGCAGCACCCCCCCCGCCCCTGCCCTCATGCCTGTGCCCTCCACCGCTGTTCTCAGCCCCTGCCCTCACTCCTGTGCCCTCCACTTCTGGTCTCAGCCCCTTCCAGGCTAGAGTATTGGGCTTATGAAAAAAACCACACGCATTCCTCCAGAAGGCATGCTCCAGTATCTTTATTCAGCAATAGGCTAATGAGGTTAAACCATGCATGTGCAAACATCTGCATAGCAAGCACTGTACATGATTGTGTGGCATTCAACTGTAGCCCCCAGCCTGCACTGGTTGTTGAATTTTTTTTAAATCAAATGCTATATTTTTATTTTAAGTGTATAGCAGGCAAATAGTAACAGGAAAATTAATTTATGCCAGAAATGGGGGGGGGGGGGGGTCTGGAAAGAATATAAACAAACTCACTCAAGGTCAAGAGAGGCTTAGTTCAAATGAGAATAATCGTCCATGCTCTAAAATAATCCTAGTTCTTAAGCACCTGCTAACTGTGTTAGTTTTTAAAAACATGTTAATTTTTTTTGTCAGAGCAAATTGCCTCAGCCCAGAAAACTGTGCCGCTCTGAGCTACGTATTGCATGCATCGGCCACACTGCACCTACAGCATGGTCAAAAGCCTTGTCCTGTGAAAGAGGCCTGAACTTCCACTGCTTATTCATGTAACACAACCATTGACTTCCATGGACATTTTGTCTCTTTGGCCTTGTCTCTACTTCCGCGGCGACAGATGCTCTGGAGCTCGATCTTCCGGGGGTTGATTTAGTGGGTCTAGTAAGGACCTGTTAAATCAAACACTGATGGCATCCCTGTCAACCTCCACTGGGTCTCGAGGAGTAAGGGAAGTCGGTGGGAGAGTTTCTCCCATCAACCTCCCGCAGAGGGGAGAAATTTGAGATAAGGTACGTTGACTCCAGCTATGCAAGTTTCATAACTGGAGTTGCATATTTTAAATACAATTTCTCACATAGCATAGACGTGGCCTCACTATGGGGTGCAGGATCGAGTCCTTAGGAGCATGTCCAGACACAGACCTCGTGTAAAAACAAGGCAAAGGTATAAAAACCCAGTTTAGATGCGGTTTAGCAAAGCACTTAAGGTCTATCAATACTTATCTCCATCAATTTATCTAGTGTTTAAATTGAGCTTAAGTATTGATAGACCTTATTAGCCAGGATGGGCAGGGATAGTGTCCCTAGCCTCTGTTTTTCAGGGGCTGGGAATGGACGATAGGAGAGGAATCACCTGATGATTCCCTGTTCTGTTCACTCCCTCTGGGGCACCTGGCAATGGCCACAGTCAGCAGACAGGATACTGGGCTAGATGGACCTTTGGTCTGACCCAGTATGGTCATTCTTATGTTCACTCATTTAACTTTATCCACCGTAAACAGGTCCATTGACTTCAGTCAGACCATCTGCTGTGCAACAAGTTTAGCACACGTGTCTTGGCAGGAGTGAAACAGGTGCTTACGACCAGCTGACTTCCATGGAACTTAGTCATAACCATATCATTAATCAATATGGTTAACAGCTTTGCTAAATCAGGGCCTTAAATTGGAGATCCACACTACAGAAGATGGACAGCTTTTCACTGAATTGAGTCACAACAGTCTCTTTCCAAGGTGGTCAGTTATTTTTTGTCAGCACCCAAATTTCTTGGTCAAGGAAAAGTCAACTTCTGGGGGGGTAGGGGGTTTTCCCTCCCAATAATGATAATACATAATTTAAAAGAGTTTGGGCTGCACTCAAAAGCAGCTGGTGGATTTGGCTCACCGTCTGCTCCCGTGTCATAGTTTGGTTTTTAAAGTATTCATGTTGATGGCTTCGTTGTAAGAATACAACAACTGGCGTTGACGCATCCAGCGTGACCGTCATGCATAATCCAAGCGCTGCAATGAAGAATACTAAGTGGGTATGAAGAGAGCAAAAAAGCACTTACAATGTTGAGGGTGCACGTGTGACTAGAAGAGCTAAAATACATTAGGTGTGGGATTTTCCAAGCTGGCCTAATTGACTTCAGCACAGGCACTGGCAAAATTCCTACTCTTCTACCTTTGCCCCAGTTGATGTCAATGGTAACCATTGACTCCAACAGAAGCAAAGTTAGTCCAACACTTAAGAGCCTTTGAACATCTCTCCCTAGATAATAAGGAGCAGGAATTGCCACAGAGATCCCCCAAAGGGATCACTGTATACACAAGGTGCCCAACCATTTAAGGGTGTAATCAGCCAGGTGTAGAGCTGGCAGGCGGCTGCCGAAGGCAGGCAGTGAGCACTCGACAACGATATGCAACAGTCTGAAATTGACCACAGGAGGGAATGCCTTCTCTCCCTTTTCTAGCCATCTTCGCCTGTTGATAGAACTTTGACAGTCAGAAGAGGAAGCCACACCCTCCCCTCTTAGCCGGAGAGAACATCACCTTAACAGCACCCCTTTTGCAGATGGGCCCTTTGCGGATTGGCCAAGTGTCATGAGAGAAAGTGGAGGGGCTGGACAGATCTCCAAAACAGTAGGGAAACAGACAAAACAAAAACGAACCCACCTTGGCGGGATTATGTGTCTGCTATTAATGGTTGCAGAAACAACCCTGTTGTCCCAAACACACAGATAACAATGAACACCCAAAGAAAGACTCGGTCTATCACCATCGCCACGTATTTCCAGTCATCTTCCACCTACAAGGCAGAAAAGAAAAGATAAACTGCATTCAGTCTACTATGCCTGGGATGGGTTTATTTGATCCTGTGATCACAATAATTGTACCGTGTAAGGGGCTTCTGAGCTTCGGAAAGCAGACTATACACGGGCAATGCCATTTAGAAAAATGACTCCTGATTGCCTCAGTTTTTGAATGCTCAACTGGACGGGCTTAATTTCCCGAGGTGCAAGCTCCGTGCTTCAGGGCGTTGAACGTTGGGCTCTCAAAAGTTACAAACGATTTTTGAAAACTCTTTCGGACTGAACTGCAAACCCTCGGACACATTTGTAGCATCTTTTAAATACGCACGTCAGCTACGCACAACAGAGCCATGCTACAGGTCAGCATTAGCAGCACATTCTGGGTCAGCTACACCCATGTAAATCCAGGTTAACGTTGATAAACAGGAGTGCAGAATTCAACTCGACTTGAAAGCAGGGAAAAACAAGGGGTGTAAGAATCCATCTCATTAGTTTAGGGTGCGGATAAAAAACAAAGAAATCTCAAAAACCTCAGACAAAAGGAAAGTGTTTATTCCAATCTTTTTACTAAGGCATATAAAATAGCGGCAATTAGTCAAACCCCACGCCCAGTTACACTGTTGGGGAAATCCAGTGCAGAAAAGGGAGTAAATTCCTTCAGATTTCTACTGGTGTAACAAATTAGAATTTGGCAACTGATTCAAGAGAGAGTTCACATCTGGGACCCGGTTCACCACTGATATTCTGGTGTTACTCTGCTCTACACTACAGGTCTGATTCCCCATTTTGGACCGAAACTGGTGGCGTTAGAGCAAAGTTCTTAAATGACCGAGCCAAGTGTGTGTTCGACTGCTTTCCTGAATCGAGACCTAAGTGCTTTCAGGACAATCAATGGCTGTACACCCCCCACGGATGTTATAGCCCTTCAAAATCCCTCATGAAACCATCTCCAGATAGAATTAGCGACACCATCACATTGAAATGAAAACTAAGCAGCAGCATGTTGTGGTGCGTTGGGGTTCCCCTCGATCCTGCAGCCCCGTAGCAGCAAGAACAGACTCCACCAGCCAGTAGAATAGAGAGGGTTTATGGCTTCTCCAGGATACAGCACAGCACAGACGTGATGCCAGTCAGGGCCAGGATGCTTCGGACCCCCTTAAGATGGGGTGCCTGGGCCCTTAGATTCCTAGCCCCCTCCCTAGCCTGTCTCCTTCATGGTTCCAGTCCAAGACTGCCCCTTCCCCTGCACACTCACTTCCTTAGTTTCCCCTGCTGCCTTCAACCGGTCTGACCGGTTGGGTCTTTGTCCACGTGACCTAGGCAGCCCACCTGCTGCGTAGTGCTCACAGACAGAGGCCAGTAGGGGTCATCCACAGCTCACAGCACAGCAACCACCAAGGAACTGACACTACATCACAACATGTGCATGAGTCAGTGGGAATCACACATCACAGCGCAGGAGGGCACCGGGTCACAGAGCAGACAGCACCCCCACTACGTCACACAGCAACACTTACATAGGGTCTAAGATTGGCCCGTGCACTGTTTTGCCTCTGCTCTAGTCTCATGATATTTCTGGCCAGCACATTAACAGTCCCTATCTGCCCCCACACGACAGAGGCTGGTTCTGCAAGATTTCCAGCCCTGTGTTGCTGCCGTACAAAGTCCAGAAAGGATATAAAACACAGAGAAGCTTTAACCAAGCCAAACTGGCCGTGCAGCCCTTTTGAGGCCCATTTTTACAGAAATAAGCTGTGGAATATTAATTTTTGTGTGGCTAAAGCTGTCCTTTTAACACAATTTTCTCCTTTGTGCCCCCTTCTCTTTTTAGCATCCTTCTCATTTTTAAATACAGGGTCGTGGTTGCCGGGCCAGGCCCAGACAAGGTGGGCAAGGTAATTTGTGTATTGGGCCCACTTCTGTTGCTGAGAGAGACCAGGTTTTGAGTTGCACACTGCTCTTCCTCAGGGCTGGGAAACCAACTCTGAAATGAGCACTGCTAAATGCAAGGCGGGACAGACGCTACACAATCTGCTGCATCTCACGTTCAGCAGTGGGGCTGGGAACACCTTCCCCAGCCCCGGGAAAGAGTTCCGTGAATAGAAGTTGGCCCAACACACGACATTACTTTACTTCACCCACCTTGTTTCCTCAGCCTGCCGGCACTTTGGAGACGCAAAAACAAAACACCTCATGGACGGGGCCCTCAACGGGTAAGCAGAAAAAAAGAGACACCTCACTCGTGTAACTCAGGGAGCTTCCCTCACTCTCCAGCCCCATGGGGGGAGGGGGCACAAAGGCTCAAGGCTTTCCCCACAGGGCCAGTTTAACTCTTCTGGAGGGCTGGAGGCTAGATTTTGTGGTCCCCCGCCAGGCTCTGGGACGGGGCCAAAAATGAGGTGCTCAGTATATAAGATAGGGCTGTCAGGGAGTGGGCTGGGGGTGAGGGGACTGCGAGGGAGGGAGGTGCAGGAGCCGGTCAATGGGTGTGATGGGGTGGAGCCTGCAAGCCCTGCAGGGGACAGAACTTCCCTGCCCTTCCATTCCCGACATGGAGACACCTCCTCCCTCCTGTGACTGCAGCACTAACACCAGCTCTCCCAGCTGCGGGGGGGCTGGGTCAGTCCCCATCCGGCCCACGGGCTGTAAGTTCCCCACCCCTGAGGTAAAGCCTGCCAGGAAAGAGACAGTGAGCCCTAAAATTGTAGACGGCGGGAATGTTGTGCTGGGATTCGAGGGAAGAAGAAGGGTTTCTACACGTGAACCGGGGGGGGGGGGTTGGGCAGATATGCTTGAGAGAAAATAGATATGCCAGTAAGGGATGTGCACAGCGGAGCCTACGACACCTTTAATAAAGGGGAAATGGTTGGGTAGCCACGAAGTAATTGAGACCTCCGTGGCCACAATTTTTAACAGCCACGTGCCATTTTGGTACCTCTCTGTTTGAGAAACCAACGTGAAACACCTGGGAAGGGCCTCGTTTTCGGAAAGAGGCCGACACCCACCCTCTGAAAATCAGGCCCTTTTTCAGGCACCTCAAGCTAGGCCCCAGCAATGGAAACGCCCCAAATCATTAGTCAGCGAGGAAAATGTAACTATATAACATACTGGCAGGAGTCCACTTAGGAAATCGGAACAGATGAGTATTGGTAGTTCCAGACAGCAGGTCTTTGAACACAGGGACAACGGCGGAGCCCTAGACACCCCCGCGGGGCTGCCGGCTCCCAGCCCACGCAGTCTGGGAGCTGGCAGCCCTGTGCGGGGGGCTTGGCTGTGGGTAGGGGATGTTCCTGGGGGCTGGTTAACCGTTATCCAGTTAAGGGTGATGTTAACCAGTGACCCGTTCACAACCCCTGAGGGGAGTGGAAGGTTCACAATGTGAGGTGCTGGGAATAAGCCTCTTACCTCTTTAGTTTCGTTTTGGCTCCTCATGTTTTCAGCGATGAACTGAACATTGCTAATGACCTCTCTGACTTCGGGGCAGTACTCAACGTGCTCCATCCCCCATTTCATGGGCTGATGGCTGATGCTTCGCTTGCCCATGGCAAGTTCATTCACCTTCGCACAGCAGCAGCATCTCTGCTCATTGTATAAGTTCACGTCTCCGTGTTGCTTCATCTTGTCAGCTTTACTGGCCAACCCTTTCTTACTCTTTTTAGAGCCGGCATCCTTCTGCTGCTCTACCGGCCTGGTCATCATCAGGACTTTGGGCAGGAGCTTGAGAAAGACGCTTTTTACCCATTTGGGCATGGTGTGGGTAGCGGGGGTCCGGTAATGAATGTTGAGCACAAACACTGTGACGACAATCGATAAGGTGACAAATATCATGGTGAAGAGCAGGTATTCGCCAACCAGCGGAATTACCAGCGAGGTGGACGGGATGATCTCTGTGATCACCAACAAAAATACAGTCAGCGAAAGCAGCACGGAGATGCACAGGGTCACCTTCTCACCACAGTCGGATGGAAGATAGAAGACTAACACTGTTAGGAATGAGATGAAGAGACAGGGGATGATCAGATTAATGGTGTAAAACATGGGGAGCCGTCGGATATAGAAGGAGTATGTTATATCAGTATAGATCTCTTCACAGCAGTTATATTTTATATCGTGTTTGTAGCCAGAAGCATCAACTATTTCCCATTCATTGTTTTCCCAAAGGTCATTCATGTCCACTTTGGAGCCAATAATCAGGAGGTCAATTTTGGCTTTGTCATATGTCCAGGAGCCAAATTTCAGTGAACAGTTCTGGTGATCAAAGGGGAAAAAAGTGATATCCATGGGACAAGAGCTTTTAAAAATAGCAGGTGGAGTCCAAGTGATCATCCCATCATATTTAAGAAGAGCTTTGGTCTTGCTTTCGACTTGAAAATCCCCCACCGCACTAAAAACACAAAGGAGACAGTGAACCGTATGAAGAAGGAAGTGAAACAGCATCTTCTCGCCTCATCTCATAAAAGGTATCTTAGCGCTGGAAAAAGTTCAGAAAAGGGCAACAAAAATGATGAGGGGTTTGGAAAGGGTGCCCTATGAAGAGAGATTAAAAAAACCTGGAACTTTTCATCTGAGAAAAGAGGAGACTAAGGGAGATATAATAGAGGTCTATAAAATCATGACTGGTGTGGAAAAAGTGAATAAGGAAAAGTCATTTACTTGTTCCCATAACATAAGAACTAGGGGTCACCAAATGAAATTAATAGGTAGCAGGTTTAAAACAAACATAAAGAAGTAGCTCTTCATGCAATACACAGTCAACCTGTGGAACTCCTTGCCAGAGGAGGTTATGAAGACCAGGACTTTAACAGGGTTTAAAAAAGAACTAGATAAAATCATGGAGGTTAGGTCCATCAATGCTTATTAGCCATGATAGTAGAAATGGTGTCCCTAGCCTCTGTTTGTCAGAGGCTGGAAATGGATGACAAGAGAGGGATCACTTGATGATTCCCTGTTCTGTTCACTCCCTCTGGGGCATCTGGTATTGGCCACTGTCGGCAGACAGGACACTGGGCTAGATGGATCTTTGGTCTGACCCAGTCTGGCCGTTTTTATGTTCTCAGGCACCTTTGGAAAGATGGCAAACGTAAAAAAAAATGCATTATACTTGTTATACAAGACAATGTCTGGCTTCCAAATTTTATCCGCTGGCACCCGGACAAATTCAATTCCATCGTATTCCGTCGGATTCCATCGCAATTTATAGTCATTCCAAATCTAAAGGAAGGAAAAGGAACTGTGTCAAGCCGTGCATTGCATCCCGACATGCTGTGCCTTCGCTTTCTTGTGGCATGCGACACCCAAATCTTCAAGCGCTAGCTGAAAACACCAGGCTTAAGTCAATAATCGTTGTGCATAGAACACACCGGGGTGCTGCTCATGTCTACTCTGTCCTCACACGCATGGGGAAACTGGCTCTAACTACTGTGAATCATGTGTCTGTCTTCTGGCTTCCTGCTGCTCCATAGCTACCGGCCCTAGGTGAGTCCGGTGTGGAGATCAGACTGGAGACCCAGGGCCCTGCTGCCATTATGTTCACAGTGCAGCCTAGAGGCCCAACCATAGTCAGGGCTGTAGGTACTCAAACCGGACAATCCCTGCCTTGGAGGTCTGCCAGTCGGCACAGGCAAGGCAGACGAACACAAGGGAGGGGAGACCAAAGCACGAAGAGGGGAAACGATTTATCCAAGTCACCCAGCAAGCTAACAACTGAGCCGGAAATGGAACCTAGCTTTCCCAAGTCCCGGCCTCATGCCTTTCGCTGAAACATGCTGGCCTTCCTGTGGGACTCGTGGCCTCTCATTTATCCCTAGTTAGTGGGGCAGAGCGCTTTGTCTGGGCCCGGCAAAAAATGGCTGGGCTTTTCAAGCCACCTACGGGAGTTACGCATCCAAACCCCATTAAATGTCATTGGGAGTTGGGCACCTAAACATCTCTAAGTGCTTTTGGGGGGGAAAAACCCACCCCACAGTCCCTCTGTTACATGTAACATCAACATGGGGAACCTGAAACCTCTGGATCTTAGTGCATGAGTCTCTGTTGCTTGGGACAGGCAGGCAGGCAGACACACACACACTTATCTACTTACTTCTTACCCTCGTACAGCTGAGAGGTAAAAGCTGCCTCCTGAATTCTTTCAGTGGAACAAGTATTTTCCTTTGCTGGCAAAGGCTATTTTGGTTGGACTGAAGGGACAAAGAGGCCAAGGGTAAGCCCGTTAGCTGTACAAGCGTGGGTCTCCCCAGGAAGGAATGGGTATCTTGTTGTGTGGCACCCCAGTATTTACCTGTCTGCGCAACTGGGGAGCACAAGCTAACATCTCCCCAAATGTCTGGATAACCGGCAAAAAGTTGATGGCTCTGCTAAGCATCCAAAATTATTGGCTTCTGGATGAATCAGGGATTTAAAATGGCTCGTATGAAACTATTTCTTTCTGTGTGCAGAGCTTCTTATTTCATTGTCCCTAGTGTGCATAGGCCAAGCCCAATGATAGGAAATGTAACGCACAGTAATACACTGGCTGGAAAATTACACACAATGGAAATGGGAGAGCTCTTTGCATCATTTCCAATACTATGCTACTTAGATAAAGAGATGTCAATCTAACCAAAGGTACATCCGAAATGCCTTGTAACCTAATGGCTGAGCTATGCTACATCGTTCAGGGCTACGGAAATGTCCATGCTCCATGCAATGTAGACCTAAGTCCCCAGCATGCACACTGCGAGGGCGATGAAAAAGTTCGGCCTGCAGTGTGTGGTGTAGGCCTCCGTTGTATCTCTTAGGGGATGTCTACACTAGCCTCCTAGTTCGAACTAGGGAGGCTAATGTAGGCATTCAAAATTGCAAATCAAGCCCAGGATTTAAATATCCCGTGCTCGATTTTCATCTTCCCGGCCAGTTGCCATTTTTGAAATTTACAAGTCCAGACTAACTGCCTGCGTCTACACTCAGCAGGGACCCGGTAGTTCGAAATAAAGCCCTAGTTCGAACTACCTGTTAAACATCATTCCAGGAGGAATAACAGGTAGTTCGAACTAGGGCTTTATTTCGAACTACCGGGTCCCTGCTGCGTGTAGATGCGGGCAGTTAGTCCGGACTTGTAAATTAAAAAAAAAAAAAAAATGGTGACCGGCCGGGAAGATGCAAATCGAGCACGGGATATTTAAATCCCAGGCTTGATTTGCAATTTCAAATGCCTACATTAGCCTCCCTAGTTCAAACTAAGGGGCTAGTGTAGAAATACCCTAAGACACTGTGACAAAGCATATGCCCACACACACCGTCAAAGCACAGCTGATAAAAAACACATGCGGAAGCAGAAGGCTGACACTTACATGTCGTAGCCAAAGGTTGGTTTCCATAATCTGATTGACTTCATCCTAGAGAGAAATAAATAGATGTGCCCTTCTCATTCCCACCAATCAATTACCGCATCCTTGGAGAGTTCCAAGGTAGCCCAGTACAGACAGACACCGGCACACCGTGTTAACAGAGGTCTCGATCCCGCAAAGTACTTAAGCGCATGCTTAACAGTAAGCATTGTAAATAGCCCCTGCCGTACTCAGTGGGACTACTCTGACACTTAAAGTTACACAGGTGCATAAGTGCTTTGCTGGACTGCACGTTTAATGTGCTGCCTCTACACAATACAACACGCATTGCTGAAGGCAAACTGCACCCGTGTAACTATGCTGCTCCACCCGGAGCAGTGCTAACCTCTAGTATAAATGCATTCCCTCTAGTATTGAATCCTATTTCTGTTGGATTGGGGCCTGCACGAGAGCGAGACTGCAGAGGTTTGGGAACCTATGTTAATTGCAACCAGCAGCCTACCGGTGAGGCCTGTTTACACTAGAGCTGCTACCCTGGCACAGGTATGAAGTTGAAGCTGTTCCATGTAGGACCATGGTACAGATGTTTCCTACATCGACAGAAGTTTTTCCCTTGCCTCTCAGAGAGGTGAATTAATTAGGATGGCAGAAGAATCCATCCATCGACTTAGCTGTGTTCACACTGGGGGTCAGTTGATCTGACTATAGCGCTCAGGGTGTAAACATTTCCACAGCCCTGAGAGAGGTCGCTCGACTGACCTGTTTTAGGTGAAGACCAGGTTTTATTTTGGGTGGCTAATAAGGTAAGCATTTGGGACCAGCCTTTAAAGGTAGTCCCAGCCAGATGCATAAGAGGATTTTCAAGGTGCCCAGGTATATCTTTAGGTATCAAAATTCTTTTGAAAATCTGCCCTTTAGTTGATATAATCTAAGAGGTTGGTTTATGATGTTCCAATATCCAAAAATACGTATAACCCCACTTGTGCATCAGCGTGAGTGAGAGAAAAAGAAAACAGGAAAACTCCTGAAATCCAGAAAAAGTTACCGTTAAACTACAGGGCAAGATATTGATATCAAGATAACAAAGGACAAGAGATAAAGAGCCTGCTTCCATCCACAAAGGAGTATAGTTTAATCAGATTCTGTACTTCTTGTATCATTACCTCAAGAAACGTCTAACCATCTGAATCTTGAAGACTACGGCATTGTGCCTCTATAATACACAAAGAAAACGGCAGAAAAAGAAAATTGTCTGCACACACAACATCAGCTAATTTGCCTGTGCGACCACTCAGATTGCACATGCAATTGCTGTGATTGTGCGTGTACATTATGTGCATGCAACAGAGTCTAAAATCAGCACCCATGTATCTATTCTGTCATTAACCTTACCACATTTGCAAGCTGTGTAATTGCCACTTCAAAATAGACTGTCACAGGATCTGAGACATTATCCACCGGCCTGATGAAGTGGTTGTAATTGGTGAAAAGTTTCTGAAATAATCGTTCTTCTGGTTCACATGCTGAGCAACCTGCATTGACAAAAATTAGCAGCAAGCAGTTACCAAAGAGGCAGGAAACACAGAGGGAAAATTTCAGGCCTGATTTTCACCGGGTCCTCCACTCAGCCTCCACGCGTGAAGGCACGCTGGTGGGGCACTAACACCGCAATGCACCAATTTTGATAGAAGAGGGCTCCTTGAAGTAGCAGATAAAGGTAGAACAAGATCCAGTGGCTAGATGCTGAAGCTAGACAAATTCGGAATAAACATAAGATGCAACTTATTAGCAGAGAGCATGTACAACTACTGGATGGCTACACACTGTCTAGGGGGGCAGAGTGTAACCCAAATGTGGCTGGCAGGCTGCAGTTATACACTCTGGCTCTCACCAGCTTGGGTTTTACTTTTGTCAGACTAAGTTCCGCTGGTGAAGGAGACAAGCTATCCAGCTCCACACAGCTCTTCTTCGGGCCAGCTCCATCCGTCTCTGTCACCAACAGAAATTGGTCCAGTCCAGACTATTGCCTCACCTACCTTGTCTCTGTCCTAACCCGGGACCAACCCAGTCACAACAGTATGACACAGGGCAAACTGTGTCACTGGGGGACGGTACCTCTCTTAGGCGCCGTTCCAGGCCCGGCTCCTGGGAAGATCAGGCCTCAGGAGATGTACGGCCTGTGTCTGGCTCCCTGACCGCAAGACTGCCTTGGAGCCTCACTTGGGAAATGTCTAGCCAGCAGCTGCTCCCGCCACTCTTCAAAAGGGCTGTAAAAATGCGACTGGGCTGCCTGCTGCCTCTGATTTGCAGCCCCGGCTGCCCCCTCTGTCAGCCCATCATGCTCAAGCTTCTCACCGTCAAGGCATGTCCACGCTTCCTCCTGCCTTCCTCTCTTATCCCTCCGCTCCTCTGCTCTTTGAGGAGAACTGGGGTGCCCCAGCACCTGGCAAGAGGAGTGGGCAAGCGTGTAGACAGACAGATAGCCAGAGCTGACAGCAAGCCCGCTGGAGTTGTTCTCAGCAGCTGTGGTTGGAGTGGCCTGGTGTGCCAGGGCATTGCTCGTGGGAGCGGGCAGCCAACTCCTTCATCCCACCCTCAGGACTCGCCCCCCCCCCTCCCCTTGCTAAGTCACTGCCTCCTACCAACTAAATGCAGCCTCTTTTTCAGCTCTCCTATCTCTTGCGCACGGTCCCGTGAAACCAGGCTCCATGGAGTTCGTAGGCAGGAGGATGAGCTGCCTGTCAGATCCTCCTGGGGCAAAACTCAGGGTTTCCCATCACAGTTTCATAGGCCTAAAAGGAAGATCGAGCAAAAGCAACACCCGCCCGCCAGATTGTCGGAGATTAAAGTGGCACAGGCATGAATGAGACCATGTTTGTAATATTCCCAACAAAATGCAGGTTCTGTTGGCTTTACAATGGTCCTTGCCCTAGATCTAGACGCTGAAGTCACATTTTGAAACAAGGTTTTGTTCGGCGGGTACGAGTGAGGAGCTCAGCCCGAGCCAGCGTTCATTCATTTTTCAAATTTGTCTCAATTTTAAAGCTCATTTTATTTGTACCATTTACCTTCATGCTGTAGCAATTCACAGCACTCGAGTCCTGGTAACGACGGCGGGTTGGATTTTTCAAAAACTGCCACGTCCCATGGGAGCATGAGTCCCTTTGAAACTCAGTGGGTTTGAAAACGTTTGAAAACTGCACCACACAACTGACCCGAAAGGAATACTTAGTGAGAAACCTCCAACATGCAGAAGTGTTCATGCAAAACATGCACAAAAGCCTACATCTCTAGGAGTTCCGTGGCTTCACACTAAACTATTTTATTTCCTATTTTCCATGATACTCTCGAGGTATTTTCTCATTGAACCAAACCGGCGAGAAAAGAACAAGTAGTCTTGTGGCACCTTAGGGTGCGTCTACACACAGTTATTTCAAAATAACGGCCATTATTTCAAAATAATGTGTCTACACAGCCATTCCGTTATATCGATATAATTTCAAAATAACAGAAGGCTTATTCTGAAAACTGTAAACCTCATTCCATGAGGAATTATGCCTAATCTGCAATGGCTATTTTGGAACAGCAGTAGGGTGGACACTGCTGCTATTTCGAAATAGCTCCTCTCCAGGGCCATTCAGAGTAATTACTCCCCAGAACCGCCTGAGCCTCTAAATCGACGTCCAAATCAGGGAAGCCTTCCTCGGACTCATTTCGAGGCTCCCTTTAGTGCTATTTTGAAATAAGCTATTTCGGAAAAAAAATTCCAAAATAGCTTATTTCAAAATAAGCATGCTGTACAGACATACCCTTAGAGACTAACAAATAAATATATAGTACCATGAGCTTTGGTGGGCAAAACCCACTTCTTCAGAGGAGATGCTCTTGAGTGAAAAGATACATGATCAGAGTGAAAAGACACATGCTTTTCGTTGAAAAAAAAGCGTAGCTTGTGCATTCTTAAAATTTGGTTTAATAAACAACAGGTTTTGGAGCCTAGACTTCTACACAACTAGGTTATTTTACGTTAAACAAGTGGTTAAAACATTCAAACGAGCTGAATCCAGGAAAATAGGAGCAGGAAGAGGTAACATACATTTCCCAGAGACAGGATAAAAAGAAACCTACCTTTTAGCAAGGACATGAATGCATATGCCCACAGACAGAAGCTGGAGCAAAGAAATCCGAGATACTTCAGGGAAAGCATCGTCCAAACAGGACGACAACTCCCTTTGGAGAAGAGTGGTTCGGAAAAGCAAAGGAACAGGACCCAAAATGCATATGACCCTCGGTTCTTGAATGGTCTCGGTGATGGAGAGGCGTCTTTCAGTTCTGCATTTCAAGCAAAAGCTGCAGCCGGAGGATCCTTACAAACAGTGCACTGTGTCTTTTCCTACCACCGGGAGAGGCCGGCTCTTGCCGTGTGCAGAAAAGGGAACCAAGATGATCCGTGTCAGATGAATCATTGCGTTTCCAGTCTCCCTCCACCCCTTCCAGCCTGCGTGTGACACGCTTGTGGGAGGGTGGGAGATCCCTGCCGGTAAGCCAGACAGCACCTCCACTCAGCCGACAGCATTCGCCCACAAGACGCAGCTCTGGCTGTTCTTAGGTGCGGCTTTTTCACAGACCCCGCACATCCAGGGGGATTTGCAGATGAAACCAGTTCGCTTTTTTAGAGGGAGAGCTTTTCTGCAGATGTGAGATCACCAGGGCTCAATAATCAGAAACCATCACAACTTTGAAACCAATAACACCATCGCCGGCTATAATTGTGCATTCGTCTTCTAGTTCTTCAACCTAAAACGGGTATATCATCAGAACTGTTTTTATTGCAGGGTAATGCCCACCTTGGGCTAGGCTTTTTCCAGACAGTCAGAAAGATGGCCCCTAACCCAGAAGCACAGTTTCAAGGCCCCACTGTAGTTTTATACAGTGGAGCTCATGTGCCACTAAACCCTGGAGTGGATTATTGAAACAATACTATTAATTTTGCATTAGTGTCTAGCAGCTGTGACTGAAAGCAGAGCTCCATTACAGCATATGTTGTATCTCTACAGCAGGGGTGGGGAACCGAAGGCCCGGGGGCCGGATGCGGCCCTTGGGTTGCCTGGATCTGGCCCCTGAAGCTTAGGGCTTCCCACAGCACTAGGGAGCCCGTGTTGACCCTCCAGCCCTCCTGCCACCTCTCTGTGGCCCCGGGCCCTGATGATTTTTCTGTGGGTCAGCGACCCCTGAACCAAAAAAGGTTCCCCACCCCTGCCATCCAGCATAAGAGACAGCCCTTGCGTGGGGCCCCGATCCAGCAATGAGGTAGAATCGTAGAATCCTAGGGTTGGAAGAGACCTCAGGAGGTCATCAGGTCCAGCCCTCTGCCCAAGGCAGGACCAATCGCAACTAAATCAACCCAGCCAGGGCTTTGTCAAGCTGAGACTTATGGCACGTACGACTTTATAGCCGATGAGTAATGCATTGACTCACCCCCCTCCCCCCACAGATGAAGCATGCATGTCTTTTTTGCAGAAAACAGGCTTGCAGAGACAGGTCAGGGAAGGGCTGGAGAAAACCGTCATTTTACACATGAGAAACTGAGGCACCCCACCTGGATAAAGGCACCTCTACATACTCACTTCCTGCTAGATGGTGGTTCTAAAAAAGCAGCCCTGTCGTTTTTCATCCAGTCATTTATAGTGGATTAAACAACAACTCCCCGCCTTGCTCAGGGGCTCAGCAGGTCTGTGGCCCCCTCCAAGCTCTCCCGGTAGGCGGTTGGGAAACAGCTCCCCAGACTAGCTGGGTTCCTGGCTCACCAGATTGCTGGGCTGCTGCCCGGGGTCCCAGCCAGTGGGCTGGGCAGCTGTGAAGCGAGCCTGGAAAACGTTTGGAAGACTCCTTTTGGGGTTCTCGGAACTAATTCTTATTGAAACTCTTTGTTCCGGGGAACGTTTCACGTGTCCACCTTTGAATTGGGGGTTTGGAATGGGTCCCATATGCAGAGAGATTAAAAAGACTGGGACTTTTCAGCTTCGAAAAGAGGAGACTAAGGAGGGGATATGATAGAGGTCTATAAAATCATCACTGGTGTGGAAAAAGTGAATAAGGAAAAGTTATTTACTTATTCGCACAATACAAGAACTAGGGGTCACCAAATGAAATTAATAGGCAGCAGGTTTAAAACAAACAAAAGGGAGTTTTTCTTCATTCAGCACACAGTCAACCTGTGGAACTCCTTGCCAGAGGATGTGGTGAAGGCTAGGACTGTTAAGGGTGCAAAAAAGCACTCAATAGATTCATGGAGGTTAGGTCCATCAATGGCGATTAGCCAGGATGGGTAGGAATGGTGTCCCTAGCCTCTGATTGTCTGGAAATGGGTGACAGGAGAGGATCATGTGAGTATTACCTGTTGTGTTCCCTCCCTCTGGGGCACCTGGCATTGGCCACTGTCAGAAGACAGGACACTGGGCTAGATGGACCTTTGGTCTTACTCAGTCTGGCCGTTCTTATGTTCTAATTCTGAATCAGAATGGAAAAAAGTTTTTAAAAGTGTTAAAATCTCACCCAGGACAAACACACACCAGGGGCTGCCCTGTTCTAACTGGCTGCAGAGCTGTTCTGCTTGCTCCTAGAGTTGTGAGTGCAGGGCTGGCTGGGATGCTGCCCCCACCCTCTTTTTTCCTGGCCTCCTGGCTGCTTTGTTTTGCCGACAGAGATTGCTGCCCCAGCTCCCCACCTTGGCTGCTCTCAGCGGTAGGACACACAAGGAAGCTGCAACACCACCCTAAACTCCTCCAAAGCCAAAACTCCCTGGTGGCTGCTCTCCGGACCACAGGAGATAAAGATACAACCGGGGCCTCCTCAGAGCAGTGGCTACTTTATTCCCATTGTCCTCCCCCCGCATGTGGTCTCCCGGGCAGCTCCCATGTGCATGGCAGGCTGAGCCAGGTGCCACCTCCTCCCTGCAGCGCAGGCCCGAGCAGCAAGCCGAGTGCCCGTGTGGGCAAGGGAGAGCTGCCAGGAGAGTGTGGAAGCCAGAGTTGCTGCAGGAGAAGCGGGAGGACGCAGGGGTGCTGGGTGCCACCCCTTGTGTTGCCACTGATTCGCTGCGTGACTGTGTGCAACCACGTTTGTCTGATGGCCCCTGGTTTGTCTTTCCTCATCCCCGCCCCCAACACTCTACAGCTCCTTACCACCTCCCTTCTGTAAGCTCTCCGGCCATCTTCCTCCCCTCAGCCCCAGCAATTTCCACCGCCGTGGACACCCTCTCCTTCCGGTCTCCCCCTCCTCTGCCTAGCCTTCCTCCATCCCGCCTCCCCATCCTCACTGCCTCCTGAGGCACTCCTAGCCTTCTCTCTGCCCTCATCATCAGCCCCACTCGGAGGGTGAATTCAAGTCAACTCGCATTCTTGGCATTCCTGCTGCTGGCGGGTACCCACTTCGGGAATGCCACACACCGGTTCTGGCCTCTCTGTAAACTGCCACGCCTAGAGAATACAAGGTTGACAACACATGCAAGAAGAATAGAGTCAAAAATCAACGTGCCCACTGGCATCCAAGGGGTGTGAAACACTAACCCTTCTGTTCATTTGATGGACAACCCAAGCCATTACATGCAACTACAAATAAATCCTCTCTCAACACCTTCAATTCTGTGTTCGAGATTAGTGACTTGAAAGGCACTTCAGTTATAGCCAGTGGAACTGAAATTAGCCTGCTCTTCTATACAAAACTTTCTTTGGCATACTCACACTTCCTTGGTCGGAAGTCTATGTCTCTTCTGCAGGAACGCACATTGGGTTGACCTTCGCTTCATAGACATCAGCTCTTCTGAATCTCAAAAGGGAAACCGAGGGATTAAAAAAAGCACACACACATCCCAAGAGGAATGTAATGGAAATAAACCATCAGCTAGGCACAACATAACGTGATGCATTATTCAGACCTCTGGCCACGATAACATCAATAATTTAAAGACCATACAGACTTGAGTATGTGTTTTGGTTTTTTTTTTTTTTTAAGCAAATATTCACTTTTACATAGACATAATGATGTTAAAATTCCTGGGGATATTGCACAATCATGTCTCTTAAGAGACATCTAATGTTTCCTAAACAGAAAACAATCAAAAGTACATAACTAAAATAGCACAGAGAGAAGTATCCTATTTAGACAAAGTATTCGAGATTGATAGCAACTAGCCCAAAGAGCAATAGAAGCATTTCTTTCCGATGAAAAGCAGAGACACTTCTAGGGCAGGTGACGCAGGAGAATGATAGCAATGTGATTTTTACCAGTCACTCCCAGATCTAAAAACGGAGAGGCTCTCTGGCTGGAAAGAAGACTTTGAGGAAAAGAAAATCTTGACAGGAGCCTGCACTGGACGAGAGAAGTGGGATGGAGAATATGCAGTAAGAGAGTCCTGAAAGTGGATATGCAAATGACATGAGGGCAAAGAAACGGAAAGCTGCTCTTGCTGACTAACTTGAGACTAGGGCTGGATGAAAATGTTCCTTTCAAACCACTTGTCAGTGGAATATTAGGTTTGCAACTAAACTACAAGTTTTCACAAAAAATGGCTGCTTTCCAGGGAAAATTTTGGAAAAAAATAAATCTTTTGCCCAAACCCTGAAAACTTCCATTTTCAGAGAGCACAGAAAATTGTTGTTTTTGTCAAAACTATCAGCAGAAATACCCCAATTCTACTTCAAACAATGGACACAGAGTAGTTAAATAGAAAAGATGCTGTTTATCTGGGGACTATTACCCAATCTGATGGTCTCACAACACCCAGCGGTGGGAAGATCTCAAGGAGGTTGGAAAAGCAGCGGTGAAAGACAGGAGTTTCCAGGGAATTTAGAGACATGCTACAAACAAGCAGGTAAGAGACCAAACCCGTCTCCAGATGGTGAGGGAACTTTGGCTCAACTCAAGCCTTGCTAACTGTCTGACACAAACACAGCCACAGAGGAGAGGAACTCAACACAGTCGCAGATTGTAGGAAAAGCTGCCCTCATTATCAACAGGGAAGAACTCACAGTGGAGAAATCTGAATGTGCTAAAACTGTCACTTACAGCTCATACCTCATGCAGCATCTGGAGCACAAGAACGCTGTAAATGGATAAGGGGAAATCCCAGCATCCCTGAATGGAATTTTGGCCTTTGACGTCAACAAGGCTGGGATTTCACTCTGCTTTTCTTTGCCGCTGTTTCCTTACTAAAGCTCAGGGAATCCAGCACAGTGGTACCATACTGAAGGAGTCCATGTCATTGAAAACCCAATTCCCCGTGGAAAGACCGTTTGGATGGACGTTTCTGACCAGCCCTTCTTGCCACAGAAATGTGCAGTCTCTCAAGCGGCGTTTTAGCAAGGAATGTTAAAATAGCTGCTTTGTGCTGCGCCCAGCTTTTCCCGCCTCTTCTGTGCCCTACCTCAGTCTCCCCTCCTCCTGGTCCAGACCCTTCCAGTCCACGCAAAATACTGCTGGGAAGGTTTTCTTCTCCCACCCATCTAACCCCTTCAAGTCTCCCAAATCCACTGAGTCAACAGAAGCCCTTCCTGTGTTTGGTCCCACTCTCTCCGGCCTTCTGCATAACTTCCAACTATGCAACTTCCTCACCTTGCAACCTCTTCATCATCTACTCCTGCATCCCTTCGGGTCTTAGCCTGTCACCTAACCAGCAGCCTCAGACCACCGGACAGGCCCCCTGGGCAAGTTTCCTGGCTAGACAGTCTCAAAGGACTCTCTGTCCTTGGGAGGGGGGACAGAGCCACTCCCAGGCTCAGGTACCTCAGAGCAGGGCCACTTTTTGTCCAGCCCCTAAAACATGTTAACTCTCTCTCCCCTCTAAAACAATGTATGGGGGGCTCACAGGGCAAGGTGAGGAATCTTGTGCTGCCCCTTATGTGGACAAACCAAGGGCCCCTGCCAATATCGCCCTCCCGCCATTGCCAGAACTACAGCCTATGTTTTTAAGCAACGAATGATTTGAGGTGCCGGCCCACTTCAGCCTGGGCATGCAAACACAGAGGAACTCAAGCTCTAGAAGTGTTGCCAATCCGTGCCATTTTGGCTCCCGCTGGTGCCCCTGTCTCCTCCTCTCCTCCAGCCCCCTTCCATGAAGGGTGGGCCTACTGCTTTCTGCTCCTCCGCCGTCCCGCACAGGCCTGGCCGATGGGAATGGCTAACTCCTCGGAGGAGAGATGGTGTGAAGACCCCTGCTGTGCCTGGGCCTGGGAGGGGTGTGACGTACTGCAGGAGGGGTGGGGGTGCCTTGGGCAGGGGGAGAAATGGACAGAGAATTAATTCAGCAGAGAGTCGGTATTGGGGGAGAAGCTGGAAACAGGATTGCTCCTGCCAGTTCACCTCACCCCATACCCTTGGGCTATTGGAGACACTAATTGCCACATGGACGTGATGGCTGGGGGAGGCCAATATAAAAGAAAAAGACCCAAACATGCTAGCAAATCAAGAGTCAGAAATCACATGAATTTTTTCTAAGGGGGGGGGGTCTGACTCATTTTTAAACATTAGGGGCTAGCAACACCGCCCAAATTCATAGGCATCCAGACCCCCAATTCCCATTCAAATGGATGGTAAATATTGATTAAAATTCCCTGGATGGCTCTGAAGGAAAAAAAAAAATCCCTCATCTGCACGTCCTAAAAAGCTTCCTAACGGAAAAGCAATAACTCTGCAATTTAAACACAAATTCCCGGAGGGCTCCCGACTGCAAGCAAAGTTGCGAAACACAGCAGGACTTCACCTACACAGGGACTGTGGCCTCTGGGAATTTTAGCCTTTTCTAGGACAGCTGAGAAGCCAGGAAACTAGCCAGCAGTTTTGTATTTACGAGGCCGTGCCGGAGCATGAAGACAGCCCGTATGAGGGCTAGTGAGAAGGATTATGCATACTTCATTGGACGCATGGCTCCATGGACATCATCGCTTTAGACGTTTCTGGGACAGACAGAGCCATTGATACCTCCTATGGCCTCCGGACAAAAATATAAGGAGCAATTCTGAGGTCGGGAAGGCCGGAAAACACTCTTGCCAAGCAAACCAAAGGCAAAGAACATATGGAAGGAGAGGATTTAAACTGAAACATAATTTGCATTGGGAC
Source organism: Pelochelys cantorii (assembly GCA_032595735.1). Classification (NCBI taxonomy): domain Eukaryota; kingdom Metazoa; phylum Chordata; order Testudines; family Trionychidae; genus Pelochelys; species Pelochelys cantorii. The sequence goes on from CM064330.1 coordinate 127,953,149, forward strand.
ACAGTCAGGAGTGGGGAGAGAATCAGCAAATAATGGACTTTATAAAGCCACGAGTAATGGTGTCTCCACTATTCAATGAGCAATTAATGCAGGGGGTCTCACCTATAAAAGCACAAACTTAACATATGCGATGCTAGAATGAGCCCTTTTTTGTGTGTGTCCTACGAGCAAGACCCATGTCACTGTCTCTTCCAAATCAAAGGGATATTCTTACAGTTAAGGCACTTGTATGGGACTCACCACATTCCATTTCCAACTCTGCCACAGACTTCTTGTGTGTCCTTGGGCACGTCACTTAACTGCTTGGTGTCTCAGGTCCCCAGATCCGCATCTGTAACACAGGCTACTAACTTTCCTGTGGGTCTTGTCTGTTTAAATGGGGAGCTCTTCAGAACAGATATTGTCTCTCATTATGTGTTTGTACAGCACCAGGTACAATGGGCTCCCCCCCCAAATGTGCAACACAGCTGAAGTATTTGCCTACCCTTCCATGAGACGATGCCAGCTGGCAGTGCTGAGGGGATGTGAAGAGACGTCATTCGTATGCAGGCCTCTAGAGCAGGGGCAGGGAACGTACGCCCTGGCGGCTGGTATCTGGCCTCCGGCTTGCCTGGATCTGGCCCCCCAAAACTCAGGGCTCTTCCCCCAGAATTGGGGAGCTGGCGCTAGTGCTCCAACCCTATGACACCCCCCCGCAGGCCTCCCTGCAGGTCCCCTGCTTCTGCACCCCCTCCCACCCAGACCCCCGCACTGCTCCTGCACCCCACACTCCCACTTCCTTCCTGCACCCTCCTCCCACTCCAGAGCCCAGAGGGGCCCACAAAATCAACTAGCCCTGGCCCCCCTTGGCTCTGCTGTGTGAGGAGAGTGTGGGGAGTGTCTTTCTCCTCAGCCAGGCTCTGCTTCAGTCAGGTGGGGTTTTTTGCTTCTTACTTATGTGCGGCCCCCGGCTGATTTTTCTGTGGGCCAGCACCCCCCGGCCCAAAGAAGTTTCCCTGCTCCAGAGCACGCTCAAGAGCCACGGAAGTTTTGGTGCTACAAGTGTAGACACACCCGGAGAGAGGAACGCTGCCGGGCCTTACCATGGCTGACTCACGTTTGTGCCCCCTTTGAATGGCATCACAGCAGCACGCTGGGAAGCAAATGGGCACAGAGCGTGGCAAGCTGTGGTGTGGTTTGTTCGCCTTTTGGTTCTGTCCTGCTGCTTTATCCTCCGCCACTTTGTGTTAAGACCCATGTCTCTTCCCCCCTGGGTACCGCCCTGCCACAGTACCCCACCCTCTGGGCTCCTCCCTCCCAGGTTAGCTATAAACCTGCACGCAGAGGCATAGATTAGCCCAAATTGTACCCCACACAAAACCCCCCTCACATGCTTGAGTAAGCTCTTCTAGCAAACATTTCATACTTCAGAGGCACCTTCGCCTTTCAACTGGCTCCCCAGCTCGGCATGAAAATAGAAAAGCTACAAAAGTTGTTAGGAAGAGAGTGATGGACAGCTCTGGAAATCGTTCCAAGTGAAGCATAAAACTGTCAAAGAAATGAGCCATGCTAGTTTTGATGGCCCTAAGCCTTCCCGAAATAAAGCAGAGCCATAATGGAAGACTGTGGTAAGGTATTAAGAATTAATTAGGGCGTACAGAATAGGAATATAAAACCATGAGCAACACACTAGGGTTGCTACGGGCGAGATGAAGCAAAAAGACACTACTCTTGGTTTCTGACTCTGGCTTTTTATCTGATGATATGCAATATAAAAGTGCACGTTGGATGATAGAGTGAGAAGAAAACACTTCTGTCCCTTCTTGGGTGAAAAATGCCAACACCCCTCCCTTCCCTTTCCACACCGTAATGCAGGGAAAACACTTCATCTCAATTATTAACAAAGCCTTTGGCTAGAGGAGCATCTGGGATGCGGCACTGAGAGTTCATGTGATGGTCATGGCCACTTTAATAAGGAATGAATGTTGTACTTGGCACTGAAGCAAAGTAAACGGCTTTGCAACAATGATACATTTCTGGTTCACTGATTAGGGCTGGGCGGGCTGTTTCAGATGGAATGAGAACAAAGAAACTCAAGCTTCTGCTGGGCAATCAAACCAACATTTTTGGAGATTTTTTCATTGGGATGTATTGTTGGCATGATGAGCCCGTGTTCCTGGGTATCCTAAGGAAAATATCAATTACAGTACATTGAAATTGGGGTGGATGGGATGTCAGGGGATTTCAACTCAATTCCCATTTACTTGGAATGGAAATTGGACATTCAAGTCCGTTACTCATCTTGGACAGTGTGTGTATTGACTGGACTGTTTAGCATTACCCAACTCAGAGTGGAATTCTGGACTAGTTCAACCATCTTTAGGTCTAATCTCACCATCGTGACACGTCGGAGACTGAAATTATTAATTGAGATTGACGGTATTTTCCCCTGGATCACGCCAAAGGGCAATATATGTACTTCTGTTTCATTGGCATCATGAGCAAGGAGGAGTGAATTAGACAGTAAACGTATAGAAACATCCACTCACCCCACATGCCTTTCTGCAATCTTTATCCAGTTTCCCACATGGAATTCAAACCAGGCCTTATTCGGTACGTAGAAGAGAGTGGTGAATTCATCACTTGCAACCACCAAGTTAATGGACTTGAGTGTTCATTTAGGGCATGTCTACACTAGGAAACTATTTTGAAACTAGCCAATTAGCCCGTCATAAGATGGGATTTTCAGGTCTCTCCTCCACGTTGGTCTTCTCTCCTGAGCCTCCGGTCTCTCTCTCTCTCTCTCTCTCTCCCCTCCTCCTACTGCCTCCCCCTCTCTCTCTCAGCTCTCCTCCGCCTCCTGTCTCTCTCACCTTCTGCTTCTCTCTCCATCTCTTTCTTTCTCTTCTCCCCCTCCTGCCTCTCACTCTCCCTTTCGCTTCTCCTCCTCCTCCTGCCTCTCTCTCCACTCCGTCTCTCCTCCCCCTTCCCCTCTCGCCGTGGCGCTCGACTGAGTGCTGCGCCACTCAGCCGGGCCGCCGCGGGGGAGGGGGTGGGGCGGTGATGTACACGGCCAGGGGGCGGGGCTGTGTACGTCACCACCACGTCCCATTCCCCTCCCCCCATGGCGCTCGGCTGAGTGCTGCGCATTCAGCCGGGCCGCCACGGGGGAGCCCAAAGGGCCACTTGCGCCACTGGCCCCCCCGCGGTGGCCTGGCTCAGTGGCACAGTACTCAGCTGAGCGCAATGGCGGGAGGGGAGGGGCAGTGACGTACACGGCCCCCCTTCCCCTCCCACTGTGGTGCTCGGCTGAGTTCTGTGCCGCTCAGCTGGGCCACGGCAGGGGAGCAGGCGGCGGCAAGCGGCCATTTGGGGACCGCGGACCCCAAACGGCTGCTTGCCGCTGCTTGCTCCCACACAGAACTCAGCCGAGCGCCACGAGGTGTAACAGTTAACTCGAACTAAGGACTTAGTTCGAGTTAACGTTTGACTGCCGCGTGTAGCCGCGGGCAGTTAGTTCGGACTAGGGGGATTTTAAAATGGCGCCCGGACAGGAGGATGCAAATAAAGCCCGGGATATTTAAATCCCGGGCTTCATTTGCAACGTCGAATGCCAACATTAGCCTCCCTAGTTCGAACGAGGGGGCTGGTGTAGACATACCCTCACAGACATTGAGCTACTATATATATGATAACTAAAAACGATAAAATAACTCCTGAAATAACAAAATCGAAATAGCATGTCCCCACTATGGGGTAGCCTTGAAATTAGTCCGAAGCAGGCTCCATTACCGATTTTGAAATTACCACGGCCGTTATTTTGAAACAACAGGCTGGTTGTGTGGATGCTCTGCTGATTATTTTGAAATAAAAAGGGGTTATTTCGAAATAATTCCCTAGTGTAGACCACGGCTTACCTAGCTGTGAGGGATAATTCTCTCCGCCCCGGGGATCTCGGCATTTTGAAAAGGCAACCAGCCTTATTGGCATTATGGAACTGAGCAGTTCCATTATAAACCAAATTTCTAATCCCCTCTTCCCCTCCAAACACATCAGAGAGATGCCAAACTGGCTTCTGTAGTGCTGGGTCAGAAGGCAGAAAAGTTCTACCTACTTGAGACGGAGAGATGATTAGTAGCCTCCCAAAGCCATAGAAATGTATAGTGTTTTTGGCCACTTTTGTAGCCAAGCCAAACAGAGTCATTATAAAGCCTATGGACTTTTGCAATAGGGTCACACTGGCACGGCAGCTCCAGGTAGTTATATTTAGCTCATCTGGCGCTCCAATGACTATAAGGACACTTTATTCCGAGTCTCTTGTCTGGAGCCTTCAGATGCTTTCCACAAGCCCTCTGCTCTTGTCCAGTCCACACTGCCTGCACTCCACTCGAGACTGACAGGCAAGGACCTGTCCTTCTGACCTGCGATATGCAAAGGTGACACCAACACACAGACTGCCCAGGAGCTAACATTATTCCCCCTTTTAATGCTGCTACAGGTGGAACCTCTCTACTCCGGCACTCTCTGGTCCGGCAACCTCCATGGTCCAGTATGATTTTAGTTAGCCAGATGTCCACTTATTATGGGTGTGGCCAAGTTGCCCATGGTCCCATAAAGTTTGTTTACAGCCCCCAGTCCTGGCTCTTGGTGTTCTATGCTGTTATTTATCTCTAATTTACCCTTAAATGTCTTCTCAGAGGCCAGTGAGCAGTGGAAGTGTTGCTCATTCTGCTAGATAATATTAACCTCCTGTGGTCTGGCAAATTCTCAGGTTTGGCACTGGTCAGGTTCCAAGGGTGCTGGACTAGAGAGGTTCAATCTGTAGTCCTGTTACACAATATGAAATGGAAGCAAGCTAAGGACAGAGGCATTCACATTAATTCAGACAAGAACCGAGCCAGCCCCTTGGGAGGCAAGTCTAGTTCAAAGCACCAGTGCCAATGGTGGGAGTAAAAAGTATGAAAATTAAAGCCACCTGCCTTAGTTCAGGAATCTTGAGAAAATACTGGCACAGCTAAGAGTCTATGAAGGAAATCACAGACAAGTCTCAGGAAAATTACAAGCCAGATTTAAAAAGCATAGGCACTCTCCATAAAAAGGCAGCAGTAACATACCAGCCATGCTTCCGGACAAGAGCCAGGTGCTCTAGATCGTTCTGAGCACATCAGCAAACAATATAGATGGTTATAATCAACTTATTGGAGTCACTAACAGATGATCCTTTTGTTAAATAGCTGCCCTATTAGGAGCATAGGTATTGCCAGAGGGGATCAGACCCCAGATCTATCTAGGCTACGACAGTGACCTGGACTGGATGCTTTCAGAGAAAGACACAAGAGCCCCACAGTAGGTAGAGGTGGCACCAACTTGACCAGAGGCACGAACTTCCCCTCCAGCTGTGGGATGTTACCCTCTACCCTTCCTCCAAGCCCCGCCCTCACTCCACCCCTTCCTCCAAGCCCCGCCCTCACCCTTCCTCCAAGCCCCGCCCTCACTCCATCCCTTCCTCCAAGCCCCGCCCTCACCCTTCCTCCAAGCCCTGTCCTCACTCCACCCCTTCCCCAAGCTCCACCCTCACTTCACCCCTTCCTCCAAGCCCTGCCCTCACTCCACCCCTTCCTCCAAGCCCCGCCCTCACCCTTCCTCCAAGCCCCGCCCTCACTCCATCCCTTCCTCCAAGCCCGTCTCTTCCCCTGTCACTCCCACCCTGCTTCCTCCCCCAAGTGCGCCCTGTTCCCTCCTTCCCAGAGCTTCCTAAATGCCACAAATCAGCTGCTCCCAGCATTCTGGAAGTGCTGGGAGGGCGGGGGAGGAGTAGGTCAGCAGGGCCACCAGCACGCAAGAGGTATGGGGGGGAGGGGTAAAGTGGGGAGTTTGGCTATGGTGGGTTTCCACGCCCACTAATTTTTCCCCGAGCACCCACAGAGCCAATGTCCAGGATCTTGATTCTTGATCCATTCTCTTCTATGCTATTAGGTCTGATTCAACCATTACAGCTTGGGTTCCACGAGGTGTAATAGCCCTTCATCGTTTATGAAGACATCTAGCCATCTTTTATTAACTTTTGATGCACTACTTACAAATCCACCCACAATGCAAAGTGCAAACAACTTAGCTTTCAGCCACACTTCCTCATAGGCCTGGGAACTGAATTTTGGAGTAGTTTCTCAAAGTCTTGGCCTTCCCCAAGTGCCTGCTTTGCCATGGGAGTAGAAAAGACGGCTAGTGATAGTTAAGCGGGAAAGACTGAAAAAGCAATCCAAGTATGTCCAGTGAGCACGATTTGCTTTTTACACTTTGGTTTAATTAGAACTTATGACTTAAGGAAGACGTTTGAGCCTGACTCCTCAAGAACATGAATCTGCAACTTGAATCAACTTTGGTATCCAGATGCCATCTACTGGAGAGAGAACACATGCCAATCGCACGTTAACACCTCAGTCTGGCTACTTCACCCTGCTTGTCTCTCTGAGTGGACTCTCTTTCATGGGGCCAACTTCTGTTTGGGAGAAAGACCAGTTTTCATGCTTACACAGGGCTCTTCAGGGCTGGGAAAGGTGCTCCCAGAATCACAGCTAAATGCAAGGTGGAATAGACTGTTCAGCATCAGTAGTTAGCCCATGCTGGAAGAGATACACCTGGGAGAAGGGTCTGTGAACACCTCTGCAGTCGTAGGGCAAGGAGAGGGGTGTTGAAGGTTACAGGTAGCTGGAATAAACCACAAATCAGAGACTGCTGAGGGCAGGAGGTGCTGATTTGCCTCTTTTTATACGAAGGAGGCTTTCTGTGGTTGAACAAGCAAGACACGGGACCCTCCTGCTAGTGTGTTGACACTTGAGATAGGGCAGGAGGGATTTTTGGTGTTGAGCAAGGAGCAGGACTCCCATGATGTTCCGCTGTTGAGCAGGCAATGGCGCTGAAGGGGGGAATTTTGCTGGGCCGTGGCCTGTGGCACATTTTTGGGGCTGCTGCCCTGGGCACAGGCGTGTGTGTGTGTGTGTGTGTGTGTGTTTTGACAGTCTTGGCCACAGGGTCTGAGGACTGCTCTTGCACAGGGTGTGTGGCAGGAGGCCCTGAGAAGGGATAAGCTGGGAAAAGGCAGATGAGGGTTATAGTGATAGACAGGAGAGCAACAAGCAGTGTAGTTACTCGTGGACATCATGGGGAGAGGAGGCCATTTACAGACTGGGTACAGGCTGTCAGCCAGCTAAGGGGAGGTCTTCCACAGCTACTGGCAATGGACTGCCTCTCTGGCTGTGTGCTGTCTCTGCTAAAACTACGAGGTGTCTGGTGGCACCTTAAAGACTAACCGATTTAGTTGGGCATCATGGGACACGGGTTTCTTCATGAAATGGATGGATTTCCACTTCAGATGGCTAAATTCAGGGACTTGCCTGGCGGCACCTCTCAGGGGGGGTGGCCGTGTCAGTCGGTATCTGCCACGGAGTCCCGTGGTACCTTGTAATGGTAATGGAGGGCACTCACCTCACACCAGCACCCCCCTCTGGTTGAATGTGTGTGTCTGCGCTGTCTCGGTTTATCAGCCCTCCGGCCGAGTCACATCCTCGTGTGAAATACAAACCCCTTTTGGGATACACATCTAACACGGGCCCTTCCTGGTGCCCTCTGATAGCATCCCTCTGTTTCTGCCTCTCGGTTTGTTTCCCCACTCGGAGAGAGCGGTGCCTGAAGGGCTTCCCCACCTGGAGACAGCTCCTAGCCCTTACCTCAGGGCTTGTATCACAAATCCGGCATAGTCTCCTCATAATCCATGCTAGCTCCCCACATGGAGCTCTCCGTGGTGCTGCTGCTCCCTCAGCCTCTCAGGTTCATAGCTCCAGACATAGTGAGCTGACTCTGGACCTTGGAGCTTCTTCTTATAGGCCTTCCTGGCCCCTGATTGGCTGGTTCCTCCTGCAGCCATTCTAGCTTCCTGGAGGACTTCTCTATGGTCCTTTTCTGGGCTGGAAAGGGGCCTCAAGGCCTGGTCCACCCCATCACACACCTTAAAGACTAACAGATTTATTTGGGCATGTAAAGCTAATTTATCTACAATTTGTTACAACTGAACTAAATCAGACTGGAGAACTCCTTTGAAGACAGAGGGCCGCTTTCTCAGAGGGCTATGCCCATTTACACCTGCTGAGAAGAATCTGGCCCAGAACACTTCCAGCTCAGATGTGTGCAGATAGGAAACAGAAGCACAGAGAGAATAAAGGACTTGCCTAGGGGTTCTAGAACAAGGCAGAGGCATAGATGAGAACAGACCTGGGAATGATTGATGGCCAGTCCCTGGCTCTAACCACTAGATAACACGTAGGAGGCATCACCATATGGAATTTCTCATCTAGACTTGAGAACCATGAAGAGTGTTTTGGAAGAACCAAGGTATGGGCAGGCATCTCTGTGCCTCATTCTGCAGCATCGACTTTGTTGCTGTCCAGAACGATACAGGAGTAACGCTGATTTCTGGTGTACAATATCGTTACATGTGTGCCCAGGGAAGGAAGAGATTTAAAGGGACGATCTTTCTGCACGCAACCGGTGGGCCAGAAGATGGCAGCAGAATTCTGCTATATTCAACGTTCTAGATGCTGTCATGACAGATCACTGGGTCACAACAGCTGTAGCTGGCCAGAGACAGACTATTGATGAATATGATGCCAAGAACGAGGAGTGATGCTAGACTCCCAAATATGAAGCTGTCCAAAATCCTCAGCTGGCTGGTTATGAAACCCCACGGTAGCTCTGCAGGCCAGGCTCAAGGGCAGTTCAGTAATCACTCAGCTTTGATCACCTTCAGCCAAACTTCCTTGAAAAGCAAAGCAGGAATTTAGCTGGAGCATTGATGAGTACATTTGAGGCCCGAGGAGAACTTGGCCAGAAAAAGCAGATGTGATGCCAGATCCACGTGTGTTTGCTCAGAGAAAGCATGGGGTCACCACACATGTAGACACCTGAACTGGCTTGAATCTAGCGAGCAGAGCAACAGCGGTTTGGCTGTCATATAAGGCTGTCCTAGGACCCTGGCTATGTACTCTGGTGATAAACCTGGGCTCCACTCTGTGTTGTTGCTTCACTGCTATCAGTAAAGGAGCTAGATAGATCTTGTGCAGCTATGTCTACACTTGCTGCAAGTCTGCCCTGTAGTGGCAATGCCACACAACTTTTGTGGGTCATAACTCCCCTGCCCTTCTGAGGGGCTGGTTTGCTGACCCGAAGCTCAATAGAATGCACACAAAGGACCGCCACTGTGGTTTCTAAGCAGGAAGGCAGCCTCCATCTATGTCCATCTGTTCTGCCTCTAGCCATTTGCAGGCGAGGGGCAACCTTGATTCCTTGCCTCGATTCAAGAACTTCCTGTCCACCGTGGCTCAGCTCCTGGCGGCCTAGGTAGGCCGCAGCAAGTGCCTTAACTAGGGAGACCCCCTGCTCTGTTGCCTTAGAGCTATTTTCTCTAGGGACATCCTCCTCCGAGTGCACTCTGGTAGCCTCTTCTCAGGTCCAGGCATTCATTTGCCAATTAGCTGCCAACCAGTCTGCTAGCTAGTTAATTACTTAAGGAGCATGAGCACCAAAATGATTAGGGGGCTGGAGCATTTGACCTATGAGGAGAGGCTGAGGGAGTTGGGTCTGTTTAGTCTGCAGAAGAGAAGAGTGAGGGGGATTTGATAGCAGCCTTCAACTTCCTGAAGGGAGGTTCCAAAGAGGATGGAGAAAGGCTGTTCTCAGTAGTGATGGATGGCAGAACAAGGAGCAATGGTCTCAAGTTACAGTGGGAGAGGTCCAGGTTGGACATTAGAAAAAAAACTATTTCACTAGGAGGGTGGGGAAGCACTGGAATGGGTTACCTAGGGAAGTAGTGGAGTCTCTATCCCTAGAGGTGTTTAAGTCTCGGCTTGACAAAGCCCTGGCTGGGTTGATTTAGTTGTGATTGGTCTTGCGCAGGGCAGGGGGTTGGACTTGATGACCTTCTGAGGTCTCTTCCAGCTGTATGGTTCTATGATTCTATGATCTTGGCCCATCTGCAAGGAATGCCATGATGAATACACCGGGCCCTTGTGCTCAGGGAAAAGTGGCTTGTGCTTTTCGTTCTGCTGGTCCAGAGTTCGAATGCCACATACGGTTAGTTATAAACCCGCACGCAGAGGCATAATTTAGTTCAGACCCCCTCCTGCACCCAAATCCCCTGCCAGAGCCTGCCCTCCCCCCTGCACCCTAACCTAGCCTGGTGAAAGTGAGCGAGGGTGGGGGAAAGCAAGAGAGGGAAGGAGGGGGATGGAGTGAGGGGTGGGTGGTGCTTCAGAAAAGGGATAGGGCAGGGGTGTTGCCACAGGGAAAGGGGTGGGGCAAAGAGTGAGCTGAGGGCTTGGGGGTTCCTGAACAATTTTAAATCAAAGTGGGGGTCCTAGGGTTGCTAAAGTTTGAGAATAGCTGATCTACATCAATCCATATTGCATTGTAAATGGGGCCCCAAAATCAGTCTCAATAATAGCTAAAGGCAAGGTCCTACATCTAGGAAGAAGGAACGCAGGCCTCCCCTACAGCATGGGGGCTGTGTCCTGGACAGCCGCGGCTCTGAGAAGAAGGCCGAGTGGACAACTGAACATGAGCTCCCAGGGAGACACGGGGGTGAAAAAGGAATGACCCAGCCCTGAGGTGTATCATCTCAGGAGTGAGGTGGAGGACAGAGGGGTTGCTTAGCTAAGCACCTGGCCTCTGAAAATCGGCCTCCCGCTGGGCACCCAGAAATCACAGGTCAGCTTTGAAAGTCTTGGCCATGCTACTCACGCTTACCCTCGGCTCCCATATGCTCTGAGCTGCGCTTTCTGGACAGATGGAATCCAATCTGCCGCTTTCTTCCTCCCCTGAACAGTCAGATCAGAAACTCCTGCCCTCAGGCATCTGTGGGAAGTAGCCATACACCCCCAAGGGACCTGATATTCTGCAGTTCTTTCCTTCCACACGCCGGATTGGTCACGCTTGCTCTCTTCCTGCCACTTCCTCTCCCAGCCTAATAGCCCAGGTCTTACCTTCTACAGACAAGCCCCCGATGACGGGCACCCCAGGCCATGTCCCCCACCATGTGACATCCATGGGCGCTAGGCACCAACATACCTTGCAGGAACCGTCATGCTTACTGTAGCCTGGTGGTCTCCCAGGGGGCTGGTTAAGGGATTCAAAGGCTCATACTTTGCCCACTGTTCATCCTCTTTGCTTTTGGTGCATCTGGGTCTCTTCTGTAGGTGCCTTTCCTCCTCCACCTGCTGTCTGTGTTATTTCAGCAATGTCCTTCTGGCACTGAGGGGCTGGGACTTTCTCCCTGCTTCCCGTGAGGGTGCAGTTTGGAGAGTTTCCCTGAATAATAACCTGCAGGCCTTAGCTTAAGGATTGAGGCATCCTTCTTCCTTTACCACTAGCTAGAGAAGTGGCCTCTTTCTTGTTTGAGAGCTATGGATTTTCTTAGGCGTTATGTCCCTTCTCATGGTGAAGTGCAGCGAGCCATCACCCCCCCTGCGGCTGACAGCCTGAGCACATTGAATTTCTCCCTGCCTCTTGCCTTGCTGGCCGCTCCCAGGCCAAGGGCTTGAAGGAGAACAGGGTGTTTTACTCCTCCCTCCCCCACACCTACATTTACAGCGGTACTCACACTTTTCCTCCTCACAAGAACTTACTAGTGGGAAATTCAGGTGAGACCCTTGGTGACCCATCTTGCTTAGGGAAATATGGAGAGACAAGCCAAGCAAGGCCCTCATCTCTAAATTCCCTGTGTGGACTTGTGCTCCTAAGAAGAGTCTCCCTATGGGAAGAGTGAAAGGTCTTAACCAGAGAACACACACATGTCGGGACCACTTGGCATCTGGTCAGAACATATGTGGATCAACGCTACAGCAGCTCCTGAGTCATGCCAGGGTCAGTCCAAAAGCTCTCCCAGTGAGGAAGGCACTGCAGTGCTTCCTAAAAGAGGCCAGACTCTGGCTAGGTCTAATCTGATTGGGTAGTTCATTCCACAGCCCAGTCCCCAGGACTGAAATCCTTTCCCTGGCTTTACGATGCTTTGCCCTGGGCTTGGTGATCCACCAAGAGGAGCCACACTCTCTTCGTGGCTTGCAGAGAGACACAAATGTACCTGGGACCTGTCCTAGGGTTGGGAGTGAGTGGAGGGGCCGGAGCATGGGTGCAATATTCTCAGTGACCATGAGGAGGTTGTCTTCTAGTGCTGTCCGCTTGCTAGGACTTCACGTGAAACCTGATTGGTAGAGCTGAGGTTTTGGTGTGTTGTTGCTTCAGTTAGATAAGTGACAACCAACCAACTCAATTATCAATGCTAGCATAGCTACTTCACCAGTGTTTGCTCCAGGTTTGAACACTGGGCCTACCCTCCACCATGAAGTGTTCTCAGTCGGAAAAGAACTGTGTGATGTCTTCATCATTTCTCTTCTGTTGGTCTTTTTCCACGTCCTTGTTTTGTCTGTGATTCCTCTGTCGCAAACAGGCACTACGGGTATGTCTAGATTAGTTTACTAGATTAGGGTTGTAGACATAGGAAAATGAAGCGGCGATTTAAATAATCGCCGCTTCATTTACATCAAAATGGCTGCCGCGCTGTGGTGATCAGCTATTTGGCGACACAGAGCGGTAGTCTGGACGCTCCACGGTCGACAAGGGAAGCCCTTGTCAACCACCCTGGTAAATCTCATTCCACGACGCATAACGGGGCACTCTACAAGGGCTTCCCTTGTCGACCGTGGAACGTCCAGACTACTGCGCTGTGCCGCCAAACAGCTGATCAGCACAGCGCGGCAGCCATTTTGATGTAAATGAAGCGGCGATTATTTAAATTGCCGCTTCATTTTCCTATGTCTAGAAACCTAATCTACATGGCTCCGTCGACGGAGACATGTAGTCTAGACATACCCTACATGTGGGCTTTCTAGTCTTAGTGTTCTTATCTGTTTCACTGGTCACGCTGCTGTCTGGATGCCCTTGCTTGGTTTTGTATCTGACCAGTCTGCTACTGATCTAGGTTCTTACATGACTCCCCCACTGTGGTTTCTGATTGCCTATATAGCAATCACTGTACTTCCATGAAGACTTCTGGAGACAGTTTTCATATTTCCGGGTGCATTTCCCAAATGTTGACATTTGTATTTACAGGCGGTCCCCAACTTGCAACGTGATCGGTTCCTGGGGAAATGTCGCAAGTCGGGGGCATCGTAACTTGAACCCTCATTTATGATAGGCGTTGTACGCTGTCGTAAATGCGGGCTGAGGACGTAAGTTGGGGGTTTTCGACCCCTTCCACACTTACAAAAATGGTTGGAAGTGTGTGGGGGGGTGCAACTCGGGTGGTCGCATCTCGGGGGTTTCCTGTACTCTTTCCAGGGCGCTTTTCACATTACACTCTGCCAACGACTATAGAAGCCACACAAGATATATTACAAGAACTGACACGTCACCCTGTCTCTTTCATAGCAGTAACTTTTATGTCTCCTTTGTTTTTGAGTATTTCTCCTTTCAGTAACAGCTACTTTTGCATGTGTGCCCTTACCTACCTGAAATAATGAATTTGGGAAAAACACTGCCTTCTAGATACTGATCTGCAACTGGTTTTACATGGGAAATGATTCCCCACTGTAACATGTTTGTGTAATTATTTCTTAAGGACTAATTAGAACAGACTTCATGCTTTCCCCTTGTTTTTAACAAGAGCCAATGTTTGAGCTGGTGCTTTTGATCAGACCCTGAGTTATTTGAACTCTTCCTCCCGCACAGATTGTTATGTGGTAAATACGCCTGGAGCCTTGTTTCAGAGTAACTTCTTAGCAAATCCCGGAGGAGGGAATCAGATTACTTATTTTTATCTGTTATTCTCTATTTGTTTTTGATCTACTTATCAGAGGATGAGCCCCAAACTCTGACTATTTGTCTGTCATTAGAAATGGCTTTTCTCTGTGTTAATCTATCTGTTTGAAGTGAAGAGACAAAGAAGACGGTCAGATTGTTTTCAGTCTTAACAGCCTGCCTGGCAGATTTTGGCTGGTTTCTCAGGGTAGGAGAACCTCACAGGAAGCACAAGGCAGAAGGGCTTAAGAACCCGGCCTGCCTGCAAACAGCAAGGCCAACCCACATCCCAGACCAGCTTTGAAAAATGCTGGTGCTGGAGAGACACCCCACAGCGACTACAGCTAACGAGAGCAGCCCAAACCAAAGAGGAAGGGAGGGAGCAGAGAAGTTTGGGATTTCAAACGGGTGATAACTTTGTGCCACCCACCCCACTTCTTCTCACTCCTGCTCCATCCCCACCCACCCTCTTCCCTACCTCCTCCCCCAAGGGCACCATTTCAGATTTTGGTGGGGGAGCAATCTGTGCATGCCGTGATGGGGTGGCGGAGGGAGGGCATGGGGAGCAGATCGAGGACAGCGGTGTTACTGAGCATGCTCAGTACAAGCCAAGCAGCAAATCGACCCCATTTGCCTCTCCCCCTCATGTCACCTCTTTCCAGGTGCTACTAAGGCATTGGGAAACTCTAGGGCTATGTCTATGCTGCAGGCTTCTTGCACAAAAACATGCAGAGCGTCCACATTACAAGCCCGTTCTTGTGCAAGAAAGTTTACAGTAGATCGTCAGAAGAGAGGGCTTTTTGTGCAAGAGTTATTCCTCTCCCCCCCCGAGGAATAAGCCTTTTTGCGCAAGAGCTCTTGTGCAAAAAGGCTAGTGTGGACAGGAACAGGGGTTTCGTGCGCAAGAAACCCTTATGGCTAAAATGGCCATCAGAGCTTTCTTGCGCAAGAGAGAGTCCATGCTGCCATGAACACTCTTGCGCAAAAGCACATGGCAGTGTGGACGTGCTCTTGCGCAAGAACTTTTGCGCAAAAAGTTCTTGTGCAAGAAGCCTGCAGTGTAGACATAGCCTAGGTGTTTTTGGCAGCTAACTTAGCAATTAGCTGACAGGAACACTGTAGTTAATTCCTATATAAAAGCAAGAACATTACCTAAGTCTTAGACCACTCAGCTCTAACACTAACATAGTCTGACATCTTATGACAAGTCACTTAAGAGACACGAGTGTAACATTGTAATATATATTCTTACTTTGTTACCAACTCTGTGGAAGCACAGAGACATGCCCATATTTATCGGGGAGACTGGTTCTCCATTTTCACTGACTATCGCTTCAATCCTATCTTTGAACTTTGATTAAAAGAGGAGATTGGTTACTACAAGCCAACAGTCAATGGTTACTAGCAAAGGAACATTTCAACTAGAGACTTTAGCTTTAGTCCACTGCATATTTTAGAAACAAGAAAAAAAATGCCCTCATCGGGTCGTAAAAGAAAAAAAAGGACTTATTCGCCAAGTAGATTTAATTGCCTGAGCGTCTCTCCAGGAAAAGAGAATAACAGTCTTTAATTATGATGACTGTAGGGGTGGATTGAAGTCCCAGCACAGCGTCAAAAGCAGCTGCTCTCTTTGCAACACTTCTTCCCTAATGGGCTATTGTGACAATAGTAAGCTATTAAAAAAAAGAAATGGGGAAAGCGATGTCTGATGTGAATGCTTTTACAAGGTGATGGGGGTGAGTAACTCCATTAGCAACATCTTCCTGCAATACACAAGCACGTCTCAGACACGCCATACTCTCCCTTTGTGTGCTACTCACCGTGTGGATGGGTGTCGGAAAGTGGCTCTTGACAATTCTGTGGCGTTCAGCTGAATAAACCATAAAAGAAGGCGTTGAGTTTCTCCTTGGGGTGCAATGTTCTTCTGTGCCCAGCAGAGCTAGGAAGCCACAGAGGAGCCAATTGGGATTGGACACAGGCATGGCTTGCCTCCCTGAGTAGCTTGGAGATGCTTTGGGGTTGCTCTAAATTAGGCCTGGGTAGCCATAGCCCCTAAAGGGCAATCCATCAGTAAGGGATGGTTGGACCATAGGGCACTTTGGAGTAGCCACCTTGTGGTCAGCTGGATAGCAACTAAAACCCACAAGTCCTCTGCAGAGTCCATCACAGCCGCCCTCCATCTTGCTGGACTTCGCATGAATCGGGCAATGCCCGTGAGGAATCTTGGAGCCCAACTGGGCCTCCTGATTCTGGGACTCGTAAGCAGGAGAAACCTTTGAGGCTGCCCTTGAGATGGTTGGCTGGGACTCACTACAGGAAGCTTGGGAAAGCTTTTAGGTGCTCCAGTGTGGACACAACTGTGAGCCAATACCACACCGGAGTGGACCAGGATTCTCTGGGAGGCACAGGACAGAGCAGCAGGGGAGGCATGACAGAAAAGGGGGCGAGGGAGAGAGAGAGAAAAACAAGAGGCATAAAGGATCTGATGACAAAAGGTTCTGGGGTGGGCTGATCCCCGTCTAGACTACTGCGCTGTGCCGACAATCAGCTGATCGGCACAGCTCGGTGGCCATTTTGATGTAAACGAAGCAGCGATTATTTAAATCTCCGCTTCATTTTGCTATGTCTAGTAAACTCATCTACATGGCTCCGTCGATGGAGCCATGTAGTCTAGACACACCACCAGGGTTCGATTAGGCGGGTCTAGTGAAGACCCGCTAAATCAAACTCAGAGGATGCTCCCGTCAGCACCAGAACTCCTGCTCCTCACAAGGAGTAATGGAAGCTGGCGAGAGTGTTTGCTCCCGCTGTGTGTACGGTGATTTAAGATACGTCGACTCCAGCTACACAATTAATGTAACTGAAGTTGCATATTTTAGGTGAACCTTCCGCTCCAGCGTAGACCAGGCCCTGCTGTGGCCAAACAGGGACTAGAAGCTGGATCGTGCTTAGGCTGTATGTCAGGCTGTCAAGAGATTATTATTCATGCCGGTACCTGAAAGCCCATGCTGTGTGTAAAACAGAATGAAAATGGCTGTCAACTTAAAAACGGGACTGTAACAGACTGGAAATCCCAATGGTGTTAGAACCTGGAGATATTCTGCACACAAAGAGCCCCCACTTAGCCATCCCTGTAGCTGGTTCCATAGCTTCCTCCTGACTCAGACATTGTAGCTTCAGGGAGAGGCGCAGAGTGACAATCCTGGAATATTATTAAGGAGCTTATGGCAGTCCCTGGAGGTCCCCGTGAGACCAGCACTCTATTGCGCTAGGAGCTGCACAGAACAGTGAGCGACAGTTTCTGCCCCACAAGAACTTCCAGTCTAAATAGAGAAGATAGACAAACGTGGGAAGGGAAACAGAGGCACAGAGCATGGAAGGACTTCGCCCAACATCACGCAGCAGGGCTCTTGCACCCAAGCCCTACTCACTAGACCAGGCTGCCTCACCACTTCACACAAAGCTCTGATGTTCTAGGGGCAATCTGAGCACCATGGCAGCGAGAGGGGTATTCCCTGGAGATGGAGGAGCCCAACTGGCACTGAAAGAGACTTAGGCAGCAATGCCCCTGAGGAGAGGATTGCTCCAACCCAGGAGACGCCCTTCACCAACCCTGGTTAGAAAGGGAACAGCCATGGGACGGTGCTTGTGGGGGAGGGCGGGGGGGCTGGCGGATCCCTGGAGGGGCCGAGGTGAGATGCCCCCGGCTGAGTCTGACTGTGTGAAGTTGCCGTGACGATTCAGCCTGGCTGTACCTTGGAGCCAGTGGCCAAGGGAGGCTGGGGTAAAATGGCAGGTTGGACGTGCACATTCTTCACGTCTAACATTTTTCCTGCAGGTGCTTGGCCGTTAAAGTGGAGCTGGAAATAAAAATGGGGGAAGGGGAGAGGGAGCCATCCCAGAGGGACCAGCAAAATCTCCCAGCGGGGAGCCAACCTAAGGGAGGGAGCAGCACCGTAAGACCGTTATTTGTTTCTCGCTGGAGCCCTATGGGAATGGCCGTACGGCAATGCACATACACTAAGGGGCAGATGGAGACAATCTGAGCCCCCCGGTGCTCAGCTTTCTAGCCTCTGGGCTGCTCCACACAGTGGAGGGGGTTGGATTGCACACAAAGTCAGGCTAGAAACCACACTGGCAGGTGAAGGGAAAAGCCAGGGGCTGCTGCTCGCCTTGCCTAAGAGGAGCTCTAGAGGCACTCTCGTGCCAGCACTGAAAACATAGCTGCCTCTGAGTGACTTACAGGCAGTGGGGAGGTGGACCAGCACTGGCCTTTTGCTGCCCTCCCCTTACCCTTGTGCTTTCCGCCTGGCGTGGGTTTCTGCACTAGAAAAGGTGCAGACTCCCCAGCAAAAGGAAACAGCCCCAAACTTGCAGGTGCTTGGATTTACTTTGGCAGCACTGAACGTGGCTTCCTTAGACTGAAGAGACACTGGAGCTGCAGTACTTTCCTTTCATTGTGGGAAACTGGCTGAAAGGCTTCTTGTTACTGCTCATCGTGGACTCTATCCATCATCTGGTGCTGTTCCTGCCTGCTTCGGAGCGGCTCTCACGTTCCGCCTGGACAATGCTCACGGAGAAGTGTCTGGGATTTGTTTACTCCGGGCTGTATCTATGGGCATCTTTGTTTCTTTCCTTCTTTAAAGGTAAGTTCTGTTCCACCGGCTTTGTTTTCACAGGAGCTGTTTGATTTCCCCCCAGAAATTCAGCTGGGTCTTTCTTTTGCGGGGCCGTATCCTAACTCCTTAGAAGTCAGTGGGAGTTTTGCAATTAATTTCATTAGAGACAGCAGGTAAACAATATTTATGAGGAAAACAATGTAATCATCTGAGAGAGTGCTAGAGAGCACTGGTGTGCTTCAAAAGAGAACACTCTTGCGGTCTTATAAACAACTGTGCTATCCACACTTCATGGGAATGAGACATTTTAACTAGTGGCTAGATAGCATGATGAAGGGAGTCTTAGCAATGTCAGGAAGACAGCTAGAACTGCATTTTCACAGCACAAAATAAGGTTAGAAGAGTTTCCAGAACCATTTATTGCTTATGCATAATTTTTTAGGGTTTAACACCTTTGTTAGCACTGGATTAACTATTTCTGGTTCAATATTTTTCTCTATAGTATCATTTTCCCCCCTTTTTGATAACATCAATGTGTTTTAAACCAGTGATGGGTTACAACTTGCCAACAATTATCAACGTAATGCAAATTTCCACTAGTCTTGTTAGAATGGGAGCATTTTCATGCAAGAGTAATTCAGTGCTTTAGCATACTTTGCAAAATAACTACCGCGTGCTGTCAAATGACATAGGAGTTGGATGCTTCTTCCAGGAATGTAATGAGATTGTAAGACTTGTGAGAAAAGTTCAAAGGAGGGAAGTTAAAATTGCATCTGCTCTAAGAAATAGCCAGTATGCCAAAGCTGATGTTTTCTTGTCAATTTCTAAATGACCATGTTTAATGTGAAAACGTCTGTGTGTTTGTCCTAATTATTTTTGGCAATTGTTCTCGCTGTGAATATGTGGCAAGATTTAGCATTTCCCTTAAGCAGTGTGCTTTGGGGATTCAGGGCCATATCATGCAATTCATGTCTAGGCAGAAATCCTAGAGATTGCTGCTTTAAAACTAACAGTCTGATGTGAATCATTGATTTTAGAATGAGGCATATAGTGAAATAATCTCTCACGGTGGTAGCACTTTATAAACCAAGATCTTTATCCCTGAATAATTTCTCATCAGTTAATCTATTTAGCTTTACACAACATGCGTTCGTTTCATTGGACAGCTGAGAAGTAGAGTTAGAGTATTTACCTGGGATACTTTATTGCCATCTTATTCTATTTCCCAGCTAAAACTGGAGTCCTGATACTTTTGTTTGTAAGATTACCTACATGGTACTTAAAGCACTGAAATGACAGCCAGAGGCCAGAGCCGTGAACTGTTAATACCTGTGACTTTTGTTTGCAAAACATCTATATGATACTTAATTACAGGGGTTTTTTTGCATTGAAACATTGTATTTTAAATGCTGAGAATTACTAATTCACGATGGAACTGTCCGATGTTCATAAGGAATGTGCAAATAGAATGCTTCTCTTACCAATAATGTATGATTTTCTTTTGTGAAATGTGATTATAAAGTCACAACTGGCCACATTTATAGCCTTCTCCTGGTTCAAAGGTGTGAACACATGATGGACCTGCAAGCAAGAGTTCTCAATTGTCCCAACCTGTGTACAGAAGTAAATACGATTTATTAGCCTCTTATGAATTATCTTTAGATTTGAGAAAAGTCAAGCATGTGTCTTCTAGTTCCTTACCAATGCTGGGGCCCTTTTTGACATGACACTTTAACTGAGCTCCTCAAGGGCTCTACGCTGCACCCACATGCAAGTCGAGGAAGTTAATCATAATTCATGTCACTATCAGCAACAGTGCTCCCACACCCTGAAAAGGAATTCATCATGGTTTCTCACTTATTGCAAATCATTTCACAGGTTATTACATGGTGGAGCATGGAATGACCTCCTGGTCCTTATTCCCAGCCTGTGCAAGGTACCTGCTCATTCAAAAAAAGTTACACACCTCGCATGAAAGCACTTTTGTGAACTCCCTGGGACCGATCCTTCCGGTGTTTAATTGCTTTGATTGTGAAGGCAGTTTTCAACATCGCGTGTAATTTTGCCCGGGTTTAGATACCAGCTGTAGCTATAACCTTTGCTATCATTGCAAACCGGCTCCACCATCAGCTTCCTGGAAGGAAAGGGGGGAATTATCATAAGCTTGGCGGGTAGGTGATGGGAAGCCTGGGGTAAATTACATATAGTCAAGTGTAAGGAAGGTGAAATGGAAGTCACTTACATATGAGGGCGCATGCAGAAGAAGGTACTGCAGGAAAAGCAGCCGAGAGATCATAAGCAGTTCTATTAAAACATACCATTCTGTCGTTCCCTTTACATAACTCAGACCTCTTGTCATGAAAGCTACTTTCCCTTACATCTTCATGTACTCAGACCACATTTCACCACTTACCGACATCCTTCACCTCCTGCCTCACTCCTGAATTAGAGGCAGTGTGGCCCAGTGGGTAGAGTAGTAGAATGGGACTCAGGAAAACAACTTCTAGTCCCAGGTGTGCTGCTAACTTCCTGCCTCTGTTTTCCTCCCACCCTTTTTCTGTTGTGTTTAGTTTGATTGTAAATTCATGGAGGCTTGTTTTGTACAGTGACTAGCACAACGGACCCTGAACTGGGCTCTGGGCTGTAGGTGCTACTCTAAGACCCAAAATGGAATACCCAAATGATGTCAGCCCTAAATGGTGTGGCTGTTAAAAGTTTGTCACATTTCCAAGTGAGAAAGAAGTCATTTACTGGCACCTTAGAGTTGGAGTACAACTTACAGAAACCTCCATAGTTGTGGAGTTTACAGTGCTTGAGACGAGCAGAACAAACACCAGACCTGGAAACAAAACAGAAGGGACAATGAAAGGATCTAGGTTCAAAAGTGACTTAGGCGCTGAAGATTTAGAACACTTGGGCTCCTAACTTCTCTTGACTTCAGTGGATCCTAAATACATTGAGAATCTGGGCTTTCGACACTTAGGGCAGGTCTACACTACGGGGCAATGCCGACCAAAAGTACACAATTCCAGCTATGTGAAGTCCATGTACCTTTGGTCATGTACTATGTACAGATGAAGTCCATGTACCTTAGGTCAAATTGCTTCAGGGTCTCCACTGCAGGGAGGCGATAGGAGAAACTCTCCCATCGACTTCCCTCACATTTCTTGTTCTGGTGGAGTACTGGAGTCAATGAGAGAGTGATTGGCAGTCAATCCAGCAGGTCTTTTCTAGACCTGCTAAATCGATCCCCAGGGCATCGATTGCCACAGTGCCAATCTGGTAAGTGTAGACCTGGCCTTGGGTGTGTCTACACTGTAATTAACCATGGGGGGCTGGCCTGTTCTGGTTGGCCTGTGCCAGCTGGCTTGGGCTACGGGGCTGTTTAATTGAGGTCAAAACATTGGGCTTCAGGCTGAAATTTGAGTTCTGGGACTCTTCCATCTTGAAGGGTCCCAGAGCCCAGAATGCAGTTCAAGCCTGACCATCTACACCACAATTAAACAGCCCCTTAGCCCAAGCCCCAACAAGCCTGGGTCTGCAGGCATAAGCCAATCCTGGGCTTTTAACTGCAGGCTAGACATACCTTGAGGGAGAAATCTTAGCTCCACTGAAATCAATGGATTATTTGTCATTGATTTCCACAGAGCCAGGATTTCCCCCTTAGGAGCTGAAGTACCACTGATTTTCAGTGAGACTTTGGCTCCAAGGGAGGTGAACACCTCAGTACCTTTGAGGATCTGGGCCTAGGAGCCTAAATCCCTTGTGCAAAGGGAACATAGGCATCTTTGAGTGTTTAACCCAGAGTAGTTAGATATTGTACAGCAAAGCCTGAACAGCAACGCAATTAGCCAGCAGACTGCCCGGTCCTAGGGAGGTCACGAAGGCACTTTCACACGGACTGCCCCAGTGTAGGATGAAGTAAACAGCTGAGGGACCAGTGGAGAGGAAAACCCTGCTCCACAAAAGTATTAGGCTGCTGTTCATCTGCAAATTTGCTCACTGACAATTTTTTATTTTTTTCCAGGTCACTGATAAAAATGGTAATTTCCACAGGGCCAAGAGCTGATCCCTAGGGGACGGGAAAGAAACACACCTCCCCCAGGATGATTCCTGCTTTACAATTACTTGTTGAGGCCTGTCAGTCAGTTTGAATCCATTTCATGGGTGCCATGTTAATTTTATATGATTCTACGATTGTTGTTTTTTTTAAACTCCAACTGTCTCATGGTACCAAGTCAAACACCTTCCAGAAATCCATTACACCAAACACTAGCACCTTTATCAACTCTACATGTAATCTCATCAAAGAATGATATCAAGTTAGTTTAACAGGATCTATTTTCCATAAACGCATGTTGATTGGCATTAATTATACCAGAGAATTTGCCGAACCTCTGGAGGTCACTATTGTCTAGTAGCATTACAGACACTTCCACTACTCACTGGGTTCTTAGAAGACATTGAGGGGTAAATTCGAGCTAAATCATAGCACAGAACACTGAGCGCCAGGACTGGGGGCTCTGAACAAACTTTATGGGACCATGGGAAGATTGGCCAAACTCATGATAAGTGCACATCTGCCTAACAAAAATCATGCTGGACCATGGAGGTTGCCCTGCCAAAGAGTGCCGGACTAGAAAGGTTCAAGCTGTACTCTTGATTTACACCAAAGTCAGATCAAAGTCAGGCCTCCCATACCCAGAAATAATCAGGAGAGTTAACGAGCTGGAATCAAAATCCATTCAACTAGGGGGCTGAGATGTTTCAGAGCTGCCTAAAGGATTTAGACACCTAATTCCTATCAAGAGAGTCTTAAAAGCAGCTTCAGTTTGGACACTAACTTGGCTTACAGAGGCCTCCTCCCCTGCTCATTATCCAAACCCCCTGCCCTGCTTCCTTTCTAACTAACAGTTTAAAAATCAGGTGACACTCGGTCGCTCCTGTTTAAACCAGGGCTGAATGGTAAATCCCCAAAGGGCTTCACCCAATCTCTGATTCCTAAGCAGACCCAGGCCCATGGCTGTGTCACAGGTTACGCAAGGCCACTTTAATAGGAGGAAACCTGTACAGCTTTTCATTCAGAACATTAGCAGTTTGTACTGTCTAAATCTCACAGTGGCATTAGCAGGCAGGGATAAAAGAAGAAATGAATTATTGAGGTTTATTAGGGAGAGGTTTTGTTGAACGCACTCAGTGTAAGCTGGACTCTGACGTTACAGGTAAAACTGCTGCTTCTATTGACTTTTCTGGGTGACCCACAATTTCTCGGGGTACCAGACCTGGTTCGGGCAGACCGTGCCGCTGTCAGGAAGAGTTTCACAGCTCTGCTCTGCATGGAATTAGGGCACTAAGCTGTTTGATATTTACAAGTGCTGCTGCTGCTTCGGGGGTGTTCTGTTTGCAGGGACTGACAGAGGCGGCTCTGAAATGTGATTGATAAAGCTTAAAAGGTGCTTTCAATATGGGAAGGGTGAATTTTGTGGCTTGGGTCTGTCTAGACTGTAATTAAAAACCTGCAGCTGGGCAGCTTGTGGGGCAACGCCTATTGGCCTACTTAATTGCAATGTAGACCTCCAGCTTTGGCAGCAGTCCGGGCTCTGGGACCCTGTGGGGCAGGCCAGTATGGAGTGTGTAATTCAGTGTAGACATGCCCTTCCACACTGCTGCGCAACTCAGGAAATCTGGCTTCAATTCCTGGCTCTATCCTGTCCATCTTCAGACAAATACCTTCAGTTTTCCCTTTGTAAAAGGAGGGTAATTCTTGTTTCTTTCACCCTCGTCTATCTTGCCTATTTCAACTGCGGGCTATTTGGGTCTGGGGCTATCTCCCAAAATTTATTTGTATAGCACCTAGCAAAATGGAGCCCTGATTTGAGTTGGGGTCTCTGGGCCTTACTGTAACAGAAACATCATTTATTATTTGTATGACCGTCGGAGTCCCAACCATGACCCCATTGTGCCAGGTGCTGTACAAAATACAGGAAAAGACGATCATGAAAGAGACATCAGCGATATCTGTGTCGGAAAGATAGAAAATATGGCAAAAGACCGCCTTGGCTTAACCACGAGATCTTGTGTGATCTAAAAATAAAAAAGGAGTCCTATAAAAAATGGAAACTAGGACAAATTACAAAGGAAGAATATAGGCAAACAACACAGGAATGCAGGGGCAAGATTAGAAAGGCAAAGGCACAAAATGAGCTCAAACTAGCTACGGGAATAAAGGGAAACAAGAAGACTTTTTATAAATACATTAGAAGCAAGAGGAAGACCAAGGACAGGGTAGGCCCACTGGTCAGTGAGGAGGGAGAAACAGTAACAGGAAACTTGGAAATGGCAGAGATGCTTAATGACTTCTTTGTTTCGGTCTTCACCGAGAAGTCTGAAGGAATGCCTAACACAGGGAATGCTAGTGGGAAGGGGGTAGGTTTAGAAGATAAAATAAAAAAAGAACAAGTTAAAAATCACCTAGAAAAGTTAGATGCCTGCAAGTCACCAGGGCCTGACGAAATGCATCCTAGAATACTCAAGGAGCTGATAGAGGAGGTATCTGAGCCTCTAGCTATCATCTTTGGAAAATCATGGGAGACAGGAGAGATTCCAGAAGACTGGAAAAGGGCAAATCTAGTGCCCATTTATAAAAAGGAAAATAAGAGCAACCCAGGAAACTACAGACCAGTTAGTTTAACTTCTGTGCCAGGGAAGATAATGGAGCAGGTAATTAAGGAAATCATCTGTAAACACCTGGAAGGTGGCAAGGTGATAGGGAACAGCCAGCATGGATTTGTAAAGAACAAATCGTGTCAAACCAATCTGTTAGCTTTCTTTGATAGGATAACGAGTCTTGTGGATAAGGGA
The DNA here is from genome assembly GCA_032595735.1 of Pelochelys cantorii. NCBI lineage: Eukaryota > Metazoa > Chordata > Testudines > Trionychidae > Pelochelys > Pelochelys cantorii. The sequence continues at coordinate 127,978,453 of CM064330.1, forward strand.
GAAGCGGTGGATGTGGTATACCTAGACTTTAGTAAGGCGTTTGATACGGTCTCGCATGATATTCTTATCAATAAACTAGGCAAATACAACTTAGATGGGGCTACTATAAGGTGGGTGCATAACTGGCTGGATAACCGTTCTCAGAGAGTAGTTATTAATGGTTCACAATCCTGCTGGAAAGGCATAACAAGTGGGGTTCCGCAGGGGTCTGTTTTGGGATCGGCTCTCTTCAATATCTTCATCAACAATTTAGATATTGGCATAGAAAGTACGCTTATTAAGTTTGCAGACGATACCAAGCTGGGAGGGGTTGCGACTAATCTGGAGGATAGGGTCATAATTCAAAATGATCTGGACAAATTGGAGAAATGGTCTGAGGTAAACAGGATGAAGTTTAATAAAGACAAATGCAAAGTGCTCCACTTAGGAAGGAACAATCAGTTTCACACATACAGAATGGGAAGCGACTGTCTAGGAAGGAGTACGGCAGAAAGGGATCTAGGGGTTATAGTGGACCACAAGCTGAATATGAGTCAGCAGTGTGATGCTGTTGCAAAAAAAGCAAACATGATTCTGGGATCCATTAACAGGTGTGTTGTGAGCAAGACACGAGAAGTCATTCTTCTGCTCTACTCTGCACTAGTTAGGCCTCAGTTGGAGTATTGTGTCCAGGTCTGGGCACCGCATTTCAAGAAGGATGTGGAGAAATTGGAGAGGGTCCAGAGAAGAGCAACAAGAATGATTAAAGGTCTAGAGAACATGACCTATGAAGGAAGGCTGAAAGAATTGGGTTTGTTTAGTTTAGAAAAGAGAAGATTGAGGGGGGACATGATAGCAGTTTTCAGGTATCTAAAAAAGGGTGTCATAAGGAGGAGGGAGAAAACTTGTTCATCTTGGCCTCTGAGGATAGAACAAGAAGCAATGGGCTTAAACTGCAACAAGGGAGGTTTAGGTTGGACATTAGGAAAAAGTTCCTAACTGTCAGGGTAGTCAAACACTGGAATAAATTGCCCAGGGAGGTTGTGGAATCTCCATCTCTGGAGATATTTAAGAGTAGGTTAGATAAATGTCTATCAGGGATGGTCTAGACAGTATTTGGTCCTGCCACGAGGGCAGGGGACTGGACTCGATGACCTCTCGAGGTCCCTTCCAGTCCTAGTATTCTATGATTCTATGATAGCTGTGCTGGAATAGCTTGCTATCATCATCGCTGAAATTCTGTTCACACTTACCGCTGCCCAAAGACCCACTGTGCTAAAATCCTCATCCGGGCTCAATAAGGTTTGATTTTCTACGGTCACCCCAAATCTCTGGCACATTCACAATCAACATGGTGCTGACATGTTGCCAACACCTATAACATGCCACTCCTATTCAAAGACAACCCACGGTGTTCCTGCAGCCCGCTCGAATGGAAAATAAAGTAATGGTGAATTATTATGTAATGAGCTGCGTTATTTTGTCAGTTTGTTATTTTCCTTTTCTTATATAGCACTTTTTCATCAGCATATCTCAAAGTGCTTTACAAAAGCACCATGATTTCTGTTTGATAGGAAACTGAGGCACAGCAAGGTGAAGTATCTTGCCCAAGACGATCAAACAGGCCATGCCAAGAAGAGAACTAGAATCTCCCAAGTCTCAGACCCATGCTCTATACACTAGGCACCATTTATTGAACAGATTTCATCTTACCACTCCTCTTCAGACTCTCTCCACCCTCCAGTCATGTTATTTCTAGGCTGTAACACCATTTGGCCATTGTGGGTGAAAGAGTATTGTCTTCCGCCACTCCTAATAGCTGTAGCGTCTTTCGTTCCTCCTTCCTACTCCAGCAGCATTGTGTGTCAAATCTCAGCATGAGGTTTTCTCCCTTGTTTGTGTCTCTTCATTTTTCTCTCCCTTTTCTGTTCTTTATGTGTTCTTGTTATATTTAGTGCTCTAGTTTGGGCCTAAGATAAAAAACACAACTTATTTTATCAAATAGTTATTTTCACTGTAGGGAACAACTATTTGAGTACTACAGGTTGAACCTCTCTAGTCCGGCAACATCCGTGGTCCGGCATGATTGTAGTTAGCTGGATGTCCACTTATCATGGGGGTGGCCAAGTTTCCCACAGCCCCATAAAGTTTGTTCACAGCCCCTACTCCTGGTCCTCACTGTTCTGTGCTCTTGTTTAGCTTTAATTTTGTCTTTTAAGAGCCCAGCAAGCAATGGCAGTGTTGGTAATGCTGCTAGACAACATTGACCTCCTGTGGTCCGCAAAATTCTCTGGTCAGGTCCTGAGGGTGCCAGACTGCAGAGGTTTGACCTTTATTTATTTCTATCTCAAGGGAACCCTGGGTTTAACTCTTGCCGCAAAATGACTGAGCAAGTATTATTATTTTATCAACTACAATTGGTTAATTACATAGTAAAAGGATCTGGATTGGTCAATAATTAAATCACACAGTGAAAGAGTCTGTTGTGGCTCCGGAGCATCACTGATTTAAATGAAGTATTGTTTCAGAACAACGCACTAATCTACAGCGTAACAGTATATTCTGTAGGGATGCTAACTGGTGTTTCTGCGACGCACATTTTGTATTTGCATCCCCAACATGCCTTGGCATTTCTAACAGCTGCCTCCCTCCAGCAGGGCTACTTTTATTTTATCTCAGTCTTTTTTTATTATGTAATGACCCGCATTATCTTGTCAGTTTGTGGTTTTGCCTTTGCGTCACATCAGTCTCAGCTCAACCAAAGCCTTTAGTCTCATCCTTAAGTGACCTTTCACATCAGTCACCACTGCGAGGTCTGGGGCCAACTTCTACTCTTATGTACTCCAGTGTAAATGACAGGAAAGTTTGGCTGTTTATGTCAAGAAAACGACGAGAGCTGAAAGTTAGAATGAAAAAAAAAAGACAGTACAAAAGGGAAATAAATGAAGTAAATGAAAGATATTTTAACCAAAGACAAAGGACACTCAAGTACAGAGCATACACATTATGGGGCAATTGACATGCGAGAGTTACAATTCTCATGTCTAAGTAATACAATTTTAAGAGTACTTTTTTGGTGGATTTTTTAAAAAAAGGACTTGTAGTTGCAGGGAAATGCTATCACATGGACTACACATAAGACCAAAGGCAGATGGAACAAACAGGTATCTTTGGGGATTAAGTGAGAAATGGCAACAACATGCTTACATTCCCAGAAAGCTGCAGAATACGTTAAATAAACCATATGCCTACACGTCTGCCAAAGTGCAAGCAATATGCTGCATTTCTTTAAAGCTGGTTAGATTCCTAGTGAATATGCTAATTTAGACACACCTAAAAACATAATTTATACTCCACACCTTACCTGGATCATCCCACCATCCTTTTCAGAACTCATTATTTCACATCCTAGAAAAAAGGCCTGACATTTGTTCATCTACTATATGTTTTAGAGAGTTTGTATGTTTGATCAAGAACTCCTAAACAGTAAGACCACCAAAATCCATATACAGCTTCTTTTTAATCATAACTTAAGCAAGTTTAAGGTTTGGTTGTGCCAGGAAAATGGGATGTGTTTGGAATGGGATTGTTTCTCATAAAACAGAGAAGAGACAGAATGATGAAATCAAGTACAGTCCTCAAAACTGACATAACTGAGTGAATGTTGAAAGAGACTGAACCAAGATGAGCCAGAAAAAATAGGATGAACCTGAAATAGGATTGCTTCTCTATAAACCTTACAGAAACGAGATCAAATGGAGAAATCTGGAGTAGTGCTCTGTTTTGGCTCAGCTAAATCAATGCGTAAGGTTTGAAAACTAGAAGAACATGTTACTGGAAACCAAACTGACTATAGCTCTTTTTTGTTAAAACATAGTGAATGATAAGAGTTTAAACGGATGAAGGAAAAAACACACTTGATGGAATTCCCATTTTAAAAATGTACTAAAAAAAAACAGATGGAAAATTTTTAACAATCCCTCTTTTTAAGAAGTCTGAAATAAAAAAAACTCCATAAAAATAACACCGTATTTTCTAAAAAATACAATCATTTAAGTAAAGCATGTACATTGTCCTTTTATTTAAAAAATAAAACTCTTAATTGACTTACGAATCCGAGCAACATCGTTAAATCTTCTAGTGCCATATAAAAAACGTCATCGAAACCCTACAAGAATCTATGGCAAAATTTCCCGAAAGATACATACGTAAGTGAAAATATCATGTAGGATTCTAGAAGGTCTTTTTTAGTTTTCTGAATGCCGTGGGAATATTGAGCGAAGTCTGAATTCACTTATTAGCATGTATTATTTACTTGTGTAATGAGACGGATGTTCAAAAAAGGAAAATGTGGGAAATTAAGAATATCTGATTCTTAAAAGAAAGAAAAGAAAAAGAAACAAGTGTGTGGAAGAGAGAATGGACCCAACAGGAGTATGCAGATTCAGTTAAGGCACACAGAAAACATAAGAGCAGCAAGTAAGTAGAATGAGTTAATGATTGTCTAAGAAGTTAAGGGCTTTTGCAAGTATATCAGAAGAAAAATACCAGAGATGCAGCAACGTGATGGGAAGAGGAATAAAATTAATGATAATTCAAGAACGCTGAGCTACTTAACTGCTTTAAGATCTAAACATTGCTCAAGCAAAAGCAATGCAATAAAGATGCACGTAGAATTAGGAATTGGTGGGATACCTGGAAACAGCTGTTTATATAACGAAGGAAAAGCAATGTTTTTGGAGTAGTCTGGGAGGATGGGACAAAGGCCAGGACAAAACCCAACACTGTGAATCCAGTAATAACTGTCTGTGTGAAGTCCAATAGAGGGAAGTAGACACAATTAAAACCATTCCAATAAAGTCACCCTGTAAGCCCTGGTCTACATGAGGGAGTTATTTCAAAATAATAAGTGGAGCGTCCACAGCATCACACCCATAGTTTCCAAGTAACAGGCTGGTTATTTTGAAATCAGTACTCCTGCTTTCCAGGAAAAATAACACTTTTTTCAAAATAGCAGCAGTGGATCGTCCACACTGCCACTATTTTGAAATAGCACCTCCCCAGAGTCATTCAGAGGAATTACTCCCCAGTGCTTCCTGGGGCTCTGAGTCGGGGTAACGCGTCCACATTAAGGGAGCCTGCCTTGACTAATTTTGAGGCTTCCCTGGAGTGTGGACACGCTATTTTAAAATAGTTATTTCAGGAGTTATTATTTCAAAATAATTTCCTAGTGTAGACGTACTCTAAAAGCTTAATGACACAATACCTACCAATAGAGTCAAAGGGTATGTCTACACAGCAACATTATTTCAAAATAACTTAGTCCGCATCTACACAGCAGGCAGTTATTTTGAAATAGTGTCAAAACAGTGTTGAGCTGGAGGTCTTCTTACTTTGACTCCTGGAACCCTTGTGGTATGAGGAGTAGGGGCAGTCGGAGGAAGAGTGCTCTCTATCAAAATAAGTGCCATGTAGACGCTCCCTATTTTGAAATAAGCTGCGCCATTGACATAGCTCAATTTGCGTCGTTTACTTCGCATGAAGCCCGGCTGTGCAGACACACCCTAAATGTGAGGAAGAGAGGAGGCAATACATGTGGCCAGCAGAGCTCAGATTAAAAGGCCTTGACTTTTTTTTTAAACCCCAAGGCTAAGTCTACACTGCCTCTGTCTTGCGCAAAACATATGCAAATGAGGTGAAGCGTGGAATAGTACTGCACCTCATTTGCATAATTAATGAGGCTCCATGTTTGCGCAAGAGGCTTTTGCGCAACAGCCATTCTTCCTGGAAAAAAAAAAGTGACAGAACGGCTCTTGTGCAAAAGCCTCTTGTGCAAAAACGGCGTCTCATTAATTATGCAAATGAGCTGCGGTGATATTCCACACTTCGCCTCATTTGCACGTGTTTTTTGCTCAAGAGGCTGTAGTGTAGACAGAGCCCAAGAGATGTCACTTAGAAGTGGGAAGGGATGCGCTGGGACAGCCTCTGGTGTACGTGTTGCTACATGCTGGATCCACACTGTGGTGAGTAGCTCCACGTGTCAGCAAAAGACTCTGGCAGAGGGGAGGTCGTGGGATGCTATGGGGCTGAAATGAGCAGTCTAGAGGTGGAGGGGTGACTGGGGTGAGCAGGGTGCATAGTTCGCACCCTTCCCCCCAACCTTCAGGGATGCCTTTATTCTCCTAGGCCAGGCCTTGATACCCCTGCTGGTGAGGCTAGGCTGTATGTATTCTACATGCTGCCAACAGAAGTACCCCTAGCACAGTGGCTCTCTAACCGTGGTCCGCGGAAGGGCGCCTGTGCTGCTGCTCCAGCCTCTCCCCCCGCGAGGTTCTGCTGTGTGTGTGGGGGGTGAGTCTGGCTTGCGGAGGAAGGAAGTGGCTCCGTGCGCTGCAACTTCCCCTCCCCGTGGCTGCGGGAACAGCCATGCAGGAAACCACTCACCTGGTGGCTTTTCCCGCTGCTCTCATTGGCCGGAATCACAGCCAATGGGAGCAGCAAGGGGTGGTGCCTGGGAGCGGCAGGAGGTATGAAACCAGGTAAGCATCCCCCCATCCTCTTCATGCCTAGATCCCACAACCCCAAGGGCCTCACACACACCCCTCCAGCCGAACCCCCCCCCCCCAGCTCTTGCACCCTCCTTCCCAGACCCTGCTCCCTCACCCCCTTCTGCACCCATTTTGTCATCATGGGTGGTTGGCTGGTGGCCTACAGAAAGGTCTGTGTTGTGTGGAGTGGGCCACAGGCCAGAAAGTTTGAGAACTGCTGGTCTAGAGGGAGACATTGCCTTCCCCCAAGAGCTCATATTGACATAGACAAGACAGACAAAGAGAGGGAGGGAGATAGATGAACAGGAGGGGAAGTTAATTCCCTGAAGTCACACATCAGCTCAGAAGTAGAACCGGGCTCTACTGGATCCCAATGCAGTGCCCTATCCAGTGGGGCTGCAAAACAGACAAAGAGGGGGGCAGCTCTTCCTGAGACACATCCTGCTGCCAACTCCCCCGAGAATAGAAGTACCCTGAACCAGTAGCACCCCAGTGCATTTCTACCGCATCATCTCCCCAAGGCCTTCAAAGCACGTCACAAATGCCAACGAAATAAGCTTCACAGTCACCATTTGAGAGTAGGACACTAAACATTGTCTGTATAACCGACACTGAGGCCTGGTCTCCATTACTCTGGAAGGTCAAAGTAAGATAAACAACTCTAGCTACGTAAATTATGTAGCTGGAGTTGATGTATCTTACATTGCATTTCCATGGCATCCACACAGCGGGAGGTAAACACTCCCATCGGTTTCCCTTATTCCTTGTGAGGAGCAGGAGTACCAGTGCCAATCGGGATGCCTTCTGAGTTTGATTTAGGGGGTCTATAACAGACTCGCTAAATCAAACCCCGGAAGATGGACCATGGCAACATTGATCTTCCCCATAGTGAAGATGTGCCCTAAGACAGGATGGCTCTGTTTCCTTCTAGTGGATAGACCACATGGAGAGCTTGGAAGTCCGCCACCTTTGAGCTGTGGAGATCAGTTACTTAATCGAGATTTGTTCTGTTCCTCCTCTCTCCCTTGCCTTTTTGCTCTACTTTCCGGAGTCCCTTAAGATGGGCTAATTGAATTAATTACTCCTAATCAGCTTCTCCTTGGGCACTAATTGGCTTCTAAGGGATGAGAGTGCCGGCTGGCCTACTCACTCCCAGTCATGCTTGCTTACCACTTCATTGCGTTTTATACCGGAGAGGGACCATTCATTCAGCTAGTGCACCCGCAAACCCTTACATTTTACCTGGCTGCCCAGTGTATGGAGCCCAATAACTTGGCTGGATTTGAAGACATCTACCTCTCTCCTTGGGAGTTTGCTCATCTTCACCGTTAAACACTCATGCCTTAGGTCTAATTTGAATTTGTCCAGCTACAGCTTCTAGCCATTTGTACCCAGGAGTATTTTCTCCCCAGGGAGCCCTTTAGGATTTGGTATTTTCTGCCTATTGTTAAGGTTGCCTTACCCTTTCTATTATAAGACTGTTTTCAGTTGTTTTTCACCCCCCGGCTTGTTCTCTGGCTGAGGCTGAATTAGGAAAAAAAAATGTTCACAGAAATGTTTCAGCCGTTTCCAGGCAGAAAGTCATGGGAACACACATTGTGTTGCCAACATGTTACTTCCTCCCAAGCCATTTCTGCAAAGAGGAGGAGTGCCTCTCTGCTTGGGAGCAGGCACTCGAAATGCGTCAGAGAGATAATCCGGGGAGGGAGGGGACCGGAGTTTTGTTACTCCCAAAAAAATCCACCCGGATCTGGCAAAATGAGAAGACTCTGTATAATCGCCCTTTGCATGTGGGCGGATTTAGTTACTCTTGCCACTAAAACCTTGGAGCTTTCCCACCGCACTGAGTGTGCTCTGGCCTCGTGGCTTTCATAGGCACTGAGGGTACTTCCCAGCCCCACCCACCTGTTGCCTGCTCTGAGCACGCTCATAGGCCCCACAGTGCTTGGCTCTGTGTGGGGAACAGCAGCAGCCTCTGTAGCCTTGTTTGACTGGAAGCCAGCAAGAGACTGAAGTGTCTCTGCATTTCTACTGATGAGTGGCAATACTGCTGTGTATTCAGACTGTTTTCTTGAGCCAGGGCTAATGCTTTTACCGTAGGAGGCAGGCAGTAATGGCAAGGTCCTTTCTCCCAGCCCTGTGTCTCATATGGCTGAGTAGCGTCTCACCCAAACGACCTTTCAGAACAAAGAGGACAAATCAATGTGCTTGGTAACCACACTGCACAGCAAACACCAAGATGAGGACCTAGAAATTCTGATTCAGATGGTTCTAATGCTGGGTGGCATGTGGCTTAGTCAAGCATTAGCAAAATGTACTGCAACCCCTCCCCACAAAGGCTAGTTCACATATAGGATAACAACCTACTACTGCTACCAGTTACTCTTTTGTCTCAAATGGTAGAAGTATGTGTTGGCAATCTAAAGGTCCTGCATTCAGATCCTGATAACCCAGGCAGGTGTCAGAGTGGTTCTTCCTTATGGTATTACTGATTTACAGCTTTCTTTGCTTGGAAAATAATAGGAAATTGCAACCTCAATAGCTTCTAACTTCAGGGGTTTAATGCAAAGTCAACATTCTTATGCCTGGAAATTGACTGTCCCACCTTAAAGCAGCCCACTTGTGAGTATACATTGTCATACAGTCTTTAATTGCATAATCACAACCAAAATTTTCCATAGCAGCCCTGCAGCTGCACTGGGGAAGTGAATGCAAGTTTCACTTCAGGTCTGGCATCACTTTTGCATGATGGACTTTTCAACTTTGCCATTCATCAAACACAGTTTTTGGGTGCAATTTCAAAATTGGCCAAGGGAAAAAAAAAGATTCACCCCGCAAAAGACCAGGGCCAAACTAGTGACATAGAGAGGAATCTCTTTGCATCCCGCGACCAGTCCCCAGAACCAGAAATTACAACCTCCTCTTACTGAAAAATGCTGCAATTTAGCTCACTGAAACGTAACACCTTGGAGTTTTCAGGGCTTGAGAGAGAGAGAAACATCACCTGCCTGGCACCCGAGCACTGAGTATTTTAAGATGGAGAGTCTAATTTTTCTTAAAAAATATAGTTTAATCTGTCCCTTATCTCACCTCTTTTCCTGCTTGGAGGCTGCTGCAACAAAAAGAGATGACAGCTTGATTAGACAACCCAATCATTTGTGACACCGACAGCTGCCTTGGCAATTTGCCAGGAGGCCACGGGCTCCAAATTGCACGGAGATTTACATAATGACATAAATAACAAATTAAATGCGCATGAACATACGGAGACAAATCCCAGTACAATGGGCTATACAATAGCTGGGCAGTGGTGCTGCTGTCTGTTGAGAGAATGCCAATAATTGCGCAATAACGAGCCAGGGCATAAAACGGGGTAATAACGGAGGATGGCAGTTACCAGTCACATGAAGGCACAGGTTTGAGATGAAATTCCTCAGCCCCATAAAGAATTGCTTCTTGGAACAGCTAGGTCTGGAGCATGCAGGAGGAGAAGATATGTTTGACTCAGTCCTAAGTAATACACAGGAGAGCTTGGTTTAAATCAGGACTGAGCAAGATGTGGCCCGGGGGCCGAATCCGGCCCTTCTAACACTTTGTTCCAGCCCACAGATTGCATCTGGCTGCTTTCTATTTATATCCTGCTGCCCGTGACACCGAATTTCAGGCAGCAGGATCCTAAGTAAAGCTGTCAGTCGTGGGACTACCCTGGCAGAGACTGAAGCCATGAGTGAGCCCTTTAAATAGCCGCAGCATGAGCCTTGAGCCCTTTGCTGTGTTTTGAATTCAAAGCCTCCAGCCCCAGACAGCTCTGTGGGGGGAGGTTAGGCCCCAGCCCTGCCCCTTCCGCCCTGGGCCTCACCCCTTCTGGGGTGGAGCTGGCCCGTGACTATGTACCAAAATTCCTGAAGTGGCCCCCCTGTGAAAATTATTGCCCACCCCGGTTTAAATGAAGCAATAGGACCACAACAGCAGAACAGTCAACACTGTTGTGGACAGAGGGGTTTTCAAACACTAGCATAGGCTGCGTCCCTCTCCTCCCTCCCCCCAAAAGCCAATGAAGCCAGTTGAAAAGATGCCCAAAGGACAGTAGTGCTTACAATCAGAGTGGAGGCTGCTTATGAAATCACGAGAGAGTCAGGCTTCCTCCCTAACCAATGGGAACAAGGTAGAACAGGATGGTATAAGAGCTCATTGAAACCTTAGAAGAAACCTTCATAAAATGAAAATACAGTTCAGCTAAAGTCAATTGACCGGGACTCAAACTATGGCAGGTCCAGTGTAAGCTAGGCAGTTAACAGCAAGTCTGAGAAGAAAACAGACAAAGAGATGCAAACTGAATTAGTTATTTTTCAACCATCAGAAGATGGCAACTTGTGAGAAAAAGCCAGTGGGCTTGAGCTCCGAGAGAGTAAGAGAATCAAAGACAACTCCAGATATGGCACACAAAGTTGAACCATCTCTTTGCACAGCTGCTCACCACAGAAGGTGTCGGTGAAGATGTCTATGCCAAAGCTCATCTTTCCCGGCGATGAAGCTGTGGGACTGTCTCAGACCGAGGTGGTGACAAGAAGAGGTGCAGATGCAATCTGACAGTTTAATTTGCAAGAGGTCACCAGGCTCAGATGAGAGCACCAAGAGTTTGGAAGGCGCACCAGAACGAAGCGGCTACGCTAGGCACCAAACAATGCCATCTCTCATTACAACCAGCCGCTTCTGCATCAGAGCCATGAATGGGAACAATAATTTAAGCTAGACGTATAAACACACAGGATAGTGCTGGCTTCAACAGGCCTGGCGACTGCACATAAAGCAGTGATTCCGGTCTCCGAGGATACTTTGAGCACGTTCACCAAAGATTGGATAAAGGATCACAAGCAGTATAATGTCTTTGGATTGCCAAAAAAGACATTCACTGTCACGGGTCAGGAACAAGCCCACGTTTTGTTGTGGAAAACGCAATGACCGTATCTGCTCTGTGCACCGTGATTGTCAAAAACGGAGTCATTAGGAATAAAGAATTTTCATCATTATTTATTAATTTGTGCTGCAGGAGAGCCCAAATTCCCCAATCTGGGATTTAGTCCCTACTACGCTAGACACTGAACCCCCATATAATGGCAATTCAGTTCCTGCCCTGAAGAGCTTACATCCGATGACATCAGCTCTACAAAGATTCATCTATTTTAGGTACACTATTATACAGTGTGAGGGCCTCGATCTTTAATGCACTGATGTACCCTTCTGTCTCTGAGTAGTCCCAGTGAAACTAATTTATGCACATGGCTCAGTTGTTGCAGAATCAGGGCGTAAGAACAAATAATTATAATGCCATTGCATAAATCAACGGAGCACTCCCACTTTGCACACTGGATCTTTTCCCTTTCTGCTAGCAGGGCCAATTTTTTTTGAATTAGTATGACCAGAATGAAGCACAGAGTGAACAAGGCCAAAGGAAATCAGAGGTCTGGAAAGGCCTCCGAGATGAGAAACAAAATGTGATTGGAGAAGGGAGGAGGAATACACAATTATGAATGGCTCACAAAAGATAGGTGGGTGCTTCCATTTACCACCTATCAATATATGAACGAGGAGCAGCTAAGGAAAGTAGATGTTAAAACCAGTACAGGTTGAACCTCTCTAGTTGGGCACTCTCTAGTCCAGCCACATCCATGGTCCGGCATGATTTGAGTTAGCCGGATGTCCACTTATCACGGGTGGAGCTAAATTTCCCCTGGTCCCATAAAGTTTGTTTACAACCCCCAGTCCTGGCTCTCGGTGTTCTGTGCTGTTATTTAGCTCTAATTTACCCCTAAATGTCTTCTAACAGCCCAGTAAGCAGTGGCAGTGTTGGTAATGCTGCTACGTAATATTGACCACGCATGGTCTGGAAAATTCTCTGGTTCGGCACCAGTCAGGTCCCGAGGATGCCAGACTAGAGAGGTTCAACCTGTACAAGGAATTAAGCCCCCCCCCCCCCACACACACACATAAGTCCACAACACGGCCATCGAGAAGATTATCAAAGCAAAGAGCTATAAGGTTAGACATTTATATGGGGCTAGAGTAAGTGGAGGAGGAGCAGAGAAGACACTGATAAAAATAACACTCCCGGACCTCTACCCCTTTAGCTGCTGTACCCCAATGTGAAAATCTGGCCCCAGTGAAAATCAGTGGCAGTTTGGGTCATTGACTTCAGTGCCACCAGGTGTGCTGGTTAGCACATGGAGGAGTGATGTCACTGCTCTACTTCCCAGCCCTGCCGCACCCCTATGGGAACAACTCCAGAGCAAGCCTGCACCCCCCAGAACAAAGGTTGCCAGTCTTCCCAGCCCCATGAGTTCTGCTAAGGGCCCAGAAAAGGGTTTTTTTCTGCCTCCTCCATACAGTGCATGGTCACTGAGGGCCCAGCCCCATCAGAATCATTGATAACATGGACCTGAGCTGGGATAAACACGTGTACAAAGGTCACCATAACGCCAGCTTGTGTGCTTCACCACGCAGCCACTCAGAGCCGTGCAAAAGTTTGTCGGCGCCCAGCTTTTCCGGTTACTAATGCATTTTCCAGGGCACCCAAACTATTTGCAAAGGCAGGCAGTATTCTACTACCACAGGAGAGGGGGAAATCAATGTTTTGTTTACAATCTTTGGAAAGGTTTTGCTTTCAAACACAAATCTGGTTGGAACCCCCTCCCCCCCCCCCAAAAAAGAGAAACATCTGGAAATGGCCAAATCTAAAACAGTTTTTAGCAGGGCCTTTCCTGTCAGAGAGATTTCAAGCGCTTCAGTGTATCTATTCTGTCATGTTTCACTAAAGTTTCCTAGCCAGCTTATGGACCTGTAACTCTCAGGATGCTCTGGGATAGACACACATGCACGCTATTTATGAAACCAGCCAATGGCAGATGTGCTGGATATGGGCAAACTTGTGGTGGCCTTTACTAGGGATGTGAAAGTGTAACCATGTATACGGTTAACCTTCACGGTTACACGCAGGGTCCCAGTACGCACGACAAGCTGACTTAAAAGCCAGCTCCCAGCATGCACTGGCTCCTGACCTGCCGCCCAGTGCTGCTTCCTATGAATCAGAGCCAGCAGCTCGGGGTGGGGAGGCAGGCGGGAACCGGTCTGTATGAGGAGCTGGCTTTTAAGCTGGCTCCCTGCGCACACCAGTTCCTGGGTAGCTGACTTCCACCTGCATGTAGTCGTGTAACCACTGACATTTTCAGCAGTTACATGGTTAATTAATGAAACACATTTTAACATCTCTGGTCTTTACTTTCTGGGAATCTGCTTCTCTCTTTTAGATGCTCAAAATAAGCTAGAGAGGATGCAAAATCGAAAGGATTTTCTGATTGGTCCAGATGATTAATGTCACCCTCTTCCCCCCCCCCCCCCAAAAGTTTCCCAGCAGGGTGAAAACCAAAGGCGCCTGTATAGAGAACTGTTGAGGAATTACAATCGCCTGGAACGCCCCGTCATGAATGATTCCCAGCCACTTATTGTCGAGCTACAACTTTCTTTGCTGCAGATCATCGATGTGGTAAGTCCGTGGCAGTCCTGCCTCTTGAGCATAACCTCGCATAGGGGTTAATTGCGGAAGAACTCTGTATGTTTGAAGTTTGGGGTGGTGAGGCCTGCATTGTCCCCCGCTTCCCCTTCCCCTGCTACTGATGAGCCAGAAGCAAGCTTCTAGGAACATACGCCATTTAAGATAAGCAATGGTGCCAGTGTAACAAAAATGAATTACAGATAAGGGTGGGAACATAACAATCCTGTTTACTCTAATGTAGTGATCATGTAAACAGAGTCAAAGGACAAGCAGTACAGCTGTAACAAGCAATGAGTAACTCCCAGAAACTTCCAAACTGCAAAACAGGGTGAAAACCTGTATATAAGCTGCATAAGAGTATGGCAATTTGGACATCACCAGTGGGCTTTGGTACTGGCGCCTCGGAAGCCTAGATGATCTCCCTCTTTGTCTGCAGCTGAAACGGTGTCCTCAGCTTGCAGAAGGGATGTAAGACACCACTTTTCCTATCATGTTGTTCTTTAGTTAAGGGGCGCAGCTGATAGCTGTCGGAAAATAAACTGCTTGTGTTTGACAGATACCTATGCTGCGTGTTTTTGTGTTTTGAGAACCCAGTGTTGACCTGAGGCTTACTCTTGCCAGCAACACCTCGTCACGGTAATGAATTCAGCTTCTGTGGGAAACCACCTAGGCCTTGCCTGGCTCCTCTGAGCTCAGACAGCTACAGAATGGACAGTGTGAGCCACCTGGTTTGGAGTCGGTGTTTTGTGGGACTCTGATACGTGGATTTGTCATGGGGGAATACTAATAGGCGCAGATGTGCCTGACAACCTGAGGAAGGGGTTGATGAATTAGATTGCTTTTTAATGATTTACATAAAAGCACCTTGTTTGTTTCAAGAGATTATGAACCAGGTGTTACTCCCCATTAACTCCATTAACTCAGAGGGGCAGTGATGTAAACCTGGTTTTGGGGTGCACCAGAAAAATCAGGCCCCTTTTGGGAAAGGTTTTTAAAATGCCTACATGAAAACTTCCTTTGAGAGCATTTCTTTAAGCACTTTATCTCCCTGAGGTCAGCCTCTGTTCCAGGAAATTTAAATGTCTCTATCGTTTTCGTAGGAGCCAAAGTAGGAAAGATTTATTTGATAAAAGAAGTCAGCTAAGCACTTCTATGCTTTAGAAACAAAGCTTTTACTCTTTGTCTAATGCTCCAGATGTTGCTGCGCATTAGCTCTTATCACTAACAAACTATCCTCGGACAAACCTGCTATACGTCCCTTTTGCCATTCTACAGTACTGATCATTAGACAAAGGGTCTCAGATCCAAAGAATCACAAACTTGGGGGATGTTCAGATTCTAAGACTCCCATATAGCATCCATTCAATTAAAATAAAATCAGTTCTAGGTTGGCATGATGTCAGCAAGAGACCGCAGTCTGGAGAACATTGGAATCCCTGATTTTGCACATGGCATGAGTGTTATGTGATTAGGATAGAAAAAAGATCACCCATTGTACCATGTCTGCAGCCTCTTCTTCAGTTGATTGAGAGATGGTTTCATTCAATGCTATTCTATCTTCTCTTCCTACGGCCAGGCCTACGCTCATAGATAACGTTGAATCAAGATACGCAACTCCAGCTATGTTAATTACATAGCTGGAGTCGATGTACCTTGTTTTGCATTTCCCTCACAGTGGGAGGTCGGCAGGAGCAAGTGCTCCCATAGGCTTCCCTTACTCCTCACAAATGCAGGAGTATGGGCAGCCAGCAGAGGTGCCCTCTGAGTTCAATTGAGTGAGTCTTAAGTAGACTCGCTCAATCGAACTCCGGAAGATTGATCGCAGCAGCGCTGTACATGTAGACAAGGCCTCCATTATTTGGTCCTTGAGTTGATTCCCTTCTCTTGGAGGCGCTACCCAAAAGGGTAAGAATGACTCATGGGAGTAAGGGCTGAAGGCCTGTTCTTGGTTCTGATGGGGAGCCGTCACATGGCTGAAAGCAGCCAATAAGGCACCTGTCCTGAGACAGTTTCTGTGGTAAGTCTATTGGGCTAAATCCGTTCTGAAGTTCACCTGTCCTAGAGAAAACAATGGCTGGTTCCATGGCCTGGCCAAGAACTGTAACAGATAAAGATGCCCGGGTCTGGGCTCCATCTGAATGTTTTGCAAAAAAGAAACAATAAAAGGATTTGTTAGAAACCTGCCCCCAGTGCCCTTGCTGCATGGCAGAGTTAATCACTTCATTAAAAACTCTTCCTAGAGAACAGACATCTTGGTGGCGCCCTGTAATTACTGTGCTCTGTTTCAGTAGAGATTACACATTGCTGAGTGTCACACTGGGAAACTGCATTAATCTCTTGGCCCCAGCTCCTGTCTTGTTCCAAAATGAGGGCCTGGCTGTGTCTTACCCTCGGCCGCCCCAGTGGTCCCAGCTCTTCTCAGGAAAGCTGAGATCAGCACAACTGGGGCGACCGCCTGGACTGCTGGTAAAATACTCCGGGCCACATTCTGGGGTCCTGGCTTGTGAGACATCAGTCTGAGTGTGCTACGCAGCTTGAATGAAGCCAGATTTGGGCCCTTTGTCTCCACATGCACAAGTGATTTTGTTACGTCCCTAGTGGAGAAGTCTCCTTGTACGGGCTCTGAGGCCGGGTGAGCCATACTGGGGGAGCGTGGGCCTTTGTCCCCCTCGAACAGCCAGCCCAAGGAAAGTTTATGAGGCTGTTCCTGGCCATGCATTGGTAGCTCCTCCCAGCTCTATCCCATAATGCAGCTCCCCCTCTGTGCTCTCTCCACTCACCCATTAGTTCCCAGAACAATCCCAAGACCAGCAAACCGGACGCTTGCGTGGGGAAAAAAATGGCAATTTAAGTGGTCGAAAGGGTGACTTTTGCGGCAGAGTCCTTGGCCTGCATCAAGCATTTTCAGAACATCAGAACAGCCAGACTGGGTCAGACCAAAGGTCCATCTCGCCCAGTCTTCCGACAGGGGCCCATGCCAAGTGCCCCAGAGGGAGTGAACAGAATAGGGAATCCTCATGTGATCCCTCCCCTGTCTTCCATTCCCAGCCTCTGCCAAGGGAGTGGGTGTATGCCAAAGGGGGAGCTGCACACCTGGTGGGAGTAGAGAGCAAAAGGAGGGGGCAGGGTATTGTACAAAGCAAACTGCTCACACTGCACTTTCAAAAGCCCCCGTAGGGCCTGTTCCTAAGTAAAATAATATATATTCCATCCATGCGCAGGGACCTTCACTCTGACCCAGATGAACGCTGGTCTTATTGAGCTAAGCTTGTGGTGTTTTGATAAACTGCGAATTGCAAGATCAGAATAATGTGTGCATTATGGGGGCATTATGCTATTTTAAAGCCTGTAGCAGTTCCTTTCCTTGCTTTGATGCACGTGGATTTCAGAAATGAAGGTCTTAATTAATGGGAGGGGCAGTTTTTTATTAGAAAACTGAATGACGTATGTTAATATACAAATTTTCCCCCCGGGTAAAAACTCTTGCTGAAAGCAAGAACAGTTATTATTCCACTGGCACCGATTCATCTGCTGGCATGCTCCTGGTCTGGATGGAGGCATTCAGGGATTTCTGGAAAGGTGCTTCAACATCGGGTGTTCTGATCACAACGGAAGAAGCCAGACTGTTGAGTGCAGACACTTAATTGCTTAAGGATCCAGTGGTGTGGACTGTAGCATTTAGCCTTGAAATAAGCCAGTTCTCTTGGAGAGATGCACTTCAGGGACAGTGTATTCTTTTCTATGGGCGAGGAAAGACTGCAGGATGGAAGGGGTTAAATTACTGCACTTCCTTACTTTGCATTTCAGAAGGTGTGATTCAGCCTAGCTTTATTGGTTACACCTATTTACACCAGCAGACATGCGAGCCCCCGTCTCCATTGATCTGTGCATTTTGCAACATGTGATAAACCAAAATAAAAATGCAAGTGGTACAAATATAAATATGCCAGCAATATGCACCCGTTGACATATTATTCCCAATAGAGCATCTGGAGTCACTAGATTAAACCATAATCCTGATAGTACATCCTGTACAAATCTTTTCCAGCCAAATAACTTCCACTCTGTCGGCTTGACCAGTCAAGACTGAAACATACAGAGAACATGAAATAAAGCCATCATAATGAAAGGATTATACATGAGAAATGCCTACGGAATAAAGTATTAATGGAAAACGACTTTCAGTCCTTGCAGACTAAGAGAATTATGTTTTTCATTAATATCTCTTGCATTTACTTGTGATTTTACTGAGTAAGCGGTGTGGTATTTACTCTGCTACATATCTTTATTTGTAGAAAAATCCCCAGCCAATTGTGAATCTCTTTCCATTCACATCCTTTATCACCAGGGGACCAATTTCTCTTCTGACACTATTGTAAATCAAGAGTAACGTCACTGAAGTAGATGTAATCATATTGATCTAAAACTGGTGTGAGTGAGATGCGCACCAGGCCCTGCATCGCTATATTAATGACAGATTTTCAGCATTTAATTATGAAAAGTAGTCATTAAAATGCCTAAGCAGATAATTGATGCTTATGGCTGCCAGACCAGCATATTCACTAAAATTAAACCCAATACTTTCTCCTGTGAAGCCAACCTACTTTGGCCAATTTTGAGCTCTGGGGAAAAAAGAAACAAGCAATTGATTCCTCATCAAAGTGGAAAGAGTTTGAGAAGTGGCAATGCTAGTGTTAATAGAACCATGAATTATTGTTTCAACTAAGTGTCAGGCATTATCAAAACGTCCATCTTACATAAGCCTACTAACTGCATCATGATTTAGTTTAAAATGGTTCCAAGTTAGAAAATGCCACCATTAAGGTTGACCATGTAACCTTAATTCAGCCCCCTAGGGCCACATACATTAGAATCCTGCTTTAATTACATGACCACATTCTATTTTTCCCATCAGGGCACATGACGGATGGTGCTCATTTAATGAGCAGCTATTCAAACTTTTGTTTTTCCCTTGTTCAATGTGTAGCCCTCAACCTTGTTTACTGAACATACTAGTCACACCCTGCTCTGAAGACAGAATTAGGTATTTCCTCATGGGCTTTTCCATAGCCCACATCACTGTGGTATATGAATGCTTCGCAAACAGGACAATGTATTTTCACAACACCCCTGTAAACCAAAAGGATATGATCGTCCCTCTTTTCCAGACTAGGAGCTGGGGCACAGACAGATTCAGGTCAAAAGTATCCACTAATTTTGGGTGCTCAGTTTGAGACACCTAGGTCTGGATTTGCAGAGTACTTAGCAACATATTGCATTTAATATAGTCACAGTACAGCTTCCAGAGAACCCGGTCACAGCTGTACATCTGCAAAACAGACCTCAGGTCTCAAGTCAGGCCCCCAGAAAATGAGCAGCACACAATTAATGACCTTTCTGAAAAGTTGAGTGTGAGTGACTTGCCCAACATCACTCAGAAACTTAGTGGCATAGGCAGGGGCAAAATCTAGTACCTCAGAGCAGCTGCCATCACCAACAGACCCTCCTGTCTCTTCCTGCAGCGTCCTCCTTTTGAGGTACACTTCAGATCTTCTGCAACAAACAAAGCAGAGGTCTGTAACGGGGCAGGACTCACCACGCTGGTGCCTCCTATTGTCCTTCTTGGAGATTAGCTTCACTCTCTACCAATGGGGCCCTGCCTGTCATAACATCTGCTCTCGTCAGTGTCACCCCCTGGAACAATGACATCATCTTCCCAACACAGCCCTGTAGCTGTGTCACATCTGTGCTCTCCCCTTCCAGAGGTTGTACTGCTCACCAGCTATCCAGCCACTTCCCCACCGGTGAGGAGGGGACTTGAGCCCACCCATTACTTCAGATCTGGGCCCAGGAACCCTGTAGAATCATGGAATCATAGAACCCCAGGCCTGGCAGAGATCTCAGGAGTCGTGTCCAGCCCCCTGCCCAAAGCAGGACCAAGCCCAGCTCAATCATCCCAGCCAGGGCTTTGTCAAACTGGGACTTAAATCCTCTAGGGATGGAGATTCCACCCCCTCCCTAGAGAATCTATCCCACTGCTTCACCACCCTCCTATGGAAACAGTTTTTCCTAAGATCCAACCTAGACCTCCCCCACTGCAACTTGAGACCATTGCTCCTCGTTCTGTCATCTGTCACTATTGAAAACAGCCTCTCTCCAGCCTCTTTGGAACCTCCCTTCAGGAAGTTGAAGGCTGCTATCAAATCCCCCCCTCACTCTTCTCTTCTGCAGACTAAATAAGTCCAAACCTCTCAGTCTCTCCTCATAGGTCCTGTAGATGACAATCACATGCTGCATCCCTTCTAGCTTCTCAGAGCCATTTGCAAGTGGCCCAGGGAAATATACTAACACCTTCTTCATCTGTACCTCAGGGCCTTAATATGTCAGTTCTAACAGCCAGCCAGAAGCTCCTTCTGATTCTCCTGGTCTCTTCCAGCACTGCTCTGTCCAGGGTGCTAGCATCTACCTACCTGCTAGGCAACCAGTGCTCCCTCTTTGAGCTCCAGGCAGCAACTAACCCTGCTCTGCCCTGCAGCCCTTCTTCTATGGCCCTGGATTGACTGTTCTTTTCAGCCTCTTTCCTATTGGCTGCATCTCCTGCACAGGCCTCCTTAGGGCTCTATTAACCACTCACATGCCAGTGTGGGGTAGACATCCTATCAAAAGGCCCTGAAAACAGCCTTTTATACTGCACAACTCTGATTAATTCTTAAAGCACTTCCATTCTCCTTTTCCCTCCTCTTCTAGGCTCTACCCTCTCACATTCCTTGTTCCCCACCCTAAGGCTGAGCTTTTGGCCTCTCTACATTTGAATCAGGCAGTTTCCTCCTCCACCCTTAGTTCAGCAATGGGGACTTCAAGAATCCAGGTGAGACAGGCTCCTTGCTCTTAGTTCTGGCTCCCAGCCCCAGCCTTGCTACCACAATTGCAGCCAAAGCCCTCCTCAGCTCTCTGCAGCCTCAGCCCATAGCATGTTCTGTGGGGACAGAAGGGAACGAAGCAGAGAAACCCTAGCAAGTCTCCACTAGGCATGTGTCAACTGTCATTTTGCAAAGGCTTATATGGTAGCCAAATTCAGGTGGCTTTTCATGGGGATAGAAAAAGGCACATCACGGCCACAAAGTGTGACACCCTGTCCAGTTTCAAATCCCTGCTCCAACACATGGGCATATTTGAGCTTCTCAAAGATTTTTTTTTTAACCATGGCCAGCACATATTTCCTAGCCTTATTCTCGATAATGGCTCATCTGTTTGGCCTGAAATCTTCCAAGACAATTTAGCCTGAGGCAAACACTTGGCATGAAAAGTTTCAGCCCAAATTGTTGACGTTTGGCAAAGTTAGAAGCAACTGAAGCTTGGGTCTTATGATGAAAGACATTGGGCAGCCTTGATAATAGGCAGAGCTTCCAGCCCTACCTCTAATCTCTCTCCATCATCATAAATACCATTTTTTGATACACTGGTGTGCCCCTCACCACTGTAGTACCTGAATGTCTCCCAAGGATTAAAAAGATGGCCTTATTCTCTCATTTTCTCCTTTCCCAGCCACCCACAAACAGGCTCAAGAGTTCATTTGTGCATTTTCTTGAGGACTCTGAGAACGAAATACTATTATGTGTTATTCTGGCAGTGGGGTCCATGTTCACGGGCCAGTTCCCAGGAAGGTTCTGTCTCTGGAACACTCTGGCCTCCTCCCCGTTGGTCGACAGTGCCATTGTTCCAGTGGATCGCAGCTCCTAGTTTGTGGCATGTAGCCAAGTTCTCCCAGTGATGCCGGGACTGGTTCGGGATACACCACGAAAGTAGGATCAAGCCTATGCAGGCAGAATAGATTAAAAGCCCCAACAACCCAGCATTGGTATCAGTCCAGGAAAACATAGGCAGTGAACTATTACCCGCGCAAAGGCTGTGAGTTTCCATAATGACGGTAGATGCCTCCAGAACTCAGAAGCCCAGGAAGAGACTTTGCAAGAACATTATATCCCCTGCCTATTTGGAATCTAGGCTCTTCTACATCACACGTGCCTAATTCCATTTTTATTTACCACAGCCCTTCAAACAAGCATGTGCTTGAAGAGAAGCATGGGTGCTTTGCCAAATTGATGCTGTAATGGCCAAAAACCAGCAAAAGGAATTGGAGACATCCCTTGCAACTGGGCTTGCGATGAATCTTAGATCCATATTCAATGCAGATGTGAATTTTTTAGTCGTATTTGGCTAACATGTGTGGGAGGTTTAGCAGAATGCCGAGAAAAGCCATGAATAATGCAAAACTAGGAACAACGATTCCTGTCTCACCCTTATTATCACCACATCTGCTAGTTGTGTAAAGCATACAACAGGCCATTTAGGGATGACACACTCAAGGTAAAGAATATCTAAAACACCCCCGGCACCGGGTATAAAATCTAATGGGGTTTTAGTCGTGGATGACAACAGAAGGTGACATAACAGGATGCAGGCTGTATACATCTGTGTAGAACTCAATTGACAAATCAGCGGAAGAGTAGCATCAAATGAGAGGCAAAGAACCATTACATGCTTTGACTTGGCCGAAGTGCGAGGGAAGGAGTTATGACTCCCTAAAACCCCCCTCCTGAACAGAGAGGCAGAGTTGGCAAAAATTTATGGGTGCCACCCAGGGCAGGGACTTGCCCTCCCTTGGGGAAGATCAGCTAAGCCATCCATCGCTGAGAGGTGATCACTGGAGTTTGTAGGTCACCCGTGGAGACATTTTCAGAAGTGACTGGTGACCCACATGCTCATCTGCTGCTGTCAGTGCCCTCCGGCCCTGTGGCTTGGGAAGGCAGCCAGCAAAAGTATCTGTTGTTCTTCAGCATCCCTCCAGAAACCTCCCACCACTTCCTTCAAGGGGCTCCTCCCTCTGAGCCTCCCGGATCCATTACAGCCCCAGGCCCTGCTTCACCCTCATGATTTACCACTGGGAATGCTAGTTCTGGCACGGGAGATCTGATTCTGCTTCATTCCTGGGCGCCAGCCACTCTGTGACAGGCTGATTTGGCACACCTCTACAGCACCGTTTTGTGATCTATCACTCACCTATGTCTCCCCCCCACCCAAGTTCGCCATCTCTTGAAAGGTCCATATAACAGCGTGGGACCACCTCTGATAAGCTCACTGCCTAACAATTTGGCTAACCAACTCCGTGCGCTGGGAAGCGAGGAATAACACCTCAGGAGGCCCAAAGGAAGGGGGAACACGCCCAAGCTCGTGGCCTGAATCCCAAAACGCTAAAACATTTGTTCTGAACAATGTCACTCACTCAACAGGGAAAAACTCCCCCCCGCCCAAATGCAAAATGCTGACTGATCACAAAATGTGTGATCTCCGGCCCATCAGGGAGGGTGACTGAATTCCAGTGGGCCCTAGTGGGACGTCACAACACAAAGTCTTCATTCATTGCCCCACTGCAGCCATAAGGAGCCGATGTGCAAAATGGCTCCTACCGGCAGCTTGACTTGGGGAAGAAGGAAATAAAACTGGATGACAAGAATATTTCATAGCTCTCTCTCTCTTCTATGTTTGGATTCTTCTGGGACTGGAGAGCAGAGATCCCCAGGGTCAGACTGGGTTAGCCCTAAAAGACCTTCAATGCTGACAGATGAGTACGGCTCTGTCGCCTTTTGGAACCATAGGGTGTAACTCATTTGTGTGGGTCTGTTGCCTGCTTTAACTCTTTCACACACACACACCCTGGACCCCCCGCGCTACTTAATAAATCCTTAGTTAATTATAAGACTGGCTGCAAGCATTGATCTAAGGTACAAATTGACCTGGGGTAGCTGACTGACCTCTTGAGATTGGCAGCAACCTACAAATTTTGTGATCTTTTCAGTGAGTGAGTATTTATCACTGAGCCCAGCTTGGCTGGATGGCTAGACAGACTGGAGTGGGAATACTGGTATAGGTTGAGCCTCTATAGTCCGGCACTCTCTGGTCTGGCAACATCCATGGTCCAGCATGATTTTAACTGGATGTCTACTTAGCATGGGTCAGAGCCAAGTTTCCTGCAGTTCCATTAAGTTTGTTCATAGCCACCAGTCCTGGCTCTTAGTTTTCTGTGCTGTTACTTAGTTCTAATTTACCTCTAATGTCTTCTAAGAGCCCAGTAAGCAATGGAAGTGTTGGTAATGCTGCTAGACAATATTGATCTCCCCTGGTACAGCAAATTCTCTGGTTCAGCACCGGTCAGGTCCTGAGGGTGACAGACTAGAGAGGTCCAACCTGTACAGTGATTCAGGAGTTCCCATTTGTTACAGGCTCAGTGAAATCTACATATAGCACACAGCACCATCTTGGGGTGTCTGTCCTGGGGTTGGCACACACAGTCGTGAGCCACTCCAGGCAGTGTGACAGCTGCACTTGGCTTAAACTGCCTCTTCCCGCGTAGCACATTTGCCTGTCTGCCGTGAAGGTGACTGTGCAGAGAGACGACAGCTTCGGAGTAGTGTAATTGGCCATTTTCCAGAGCTCATACTTGCCGTGCAGGAATGGGAATACAGCTGTGGCTTTGTTCCCTTTATGAGCCATCGCACGTTGCAAAATGCCCACGCCACTTCCACTTGGCTTGTGCTTTCAGTGTCTGTTGGTTCTGGACACAATGGAACTATGGACAGGAAACAGCACAGCGGTTCCATGGGGGGTGGCAGGACACAGTGGTTCCATGGATAGGGGGGTGCAGGACAGCTGGGGAGGTCACAAGTTGCTTGGCTTTGAAGACACTCCCAGGCACTTACTCATTTCATCCTCAGCTCCTTCTGGGACTTTGAGTCAAAGGCTGCCCTGTGATCTCCATGCAGCTGCGTCATTGGCAGCAATGTTAGACACAGTCATGGCAGGGAAAGGATTGTTCCCATTTGCTGTCAAGGGAAGACTCACAGAAAGCACTAGTAGCAAGAATGACAATGGTGGCCATGTTGGTCCACACTACGGCATTAGGTCAATGCGAGGCAGTTAATGTCGATGTCATGATGTCCGCATCTATGCTTGGATGCTGCTTCCGCCGAAGTAAATCTCCCACTACACTGTCGTGGTAACTCCACCTCCACAAGAGGCACAGGGCTCATGGTGGTGGAGTTAGGGTGACATAGTGGACCACAAGCTAAATATGAGTCAAGAGTGTGATACTTGCCCCCCCCCCCAAAAAAAGCAAACATGATTCTGGGATTAACAGGAGTATTGTGAGCAAGACACAAGAAGTCATTCTTCCACTCTACTCTGTGCTGATTAGGCCTCAATTGGAGTAGTGTGTCCAGTTCTGGGCACCACATTTCAAGAAAGATGTGGAGAAATTGGAGAGGGTCCAGAGAAGAGCAACAAGAATGATTCAAGGTCTAGAAAACATGAGCTAGGAGGGAAGACTGAAAGAACTGTGCTTGTTTAGTTTAGAAAAGAGAAGACTAAGAGGGGACATGAGAACAGTTTTCAAGGACCTAAAAGGTTGCTATAAGGAGAAGGGAAAAAAATTGTTCTTCCTGGCCTCTCGTGATAGGACAAGAAGCAATGGGCTTAAACTGCAGCAAGGGAGGTTAGGTTGGACATGAGGAAAAACTTCCTAACTGTCTGGGTGGCTAAACACTGGAATAAATTGCCTAGGGAGATTGTGGAATCTCCATCACTGGAGAGATTTAAGAGCAGGTTGGACTAGTCTAGACGGTGCTTGGTCCTGCCATGAGGGCAGGGGACTGGACTTGATGACCTCTCAAGGTCCCTTCCAGTTCTAGTGTTCTAGGATTCTATCAGTGAACCACCATGCCCTGGGCAGGTCAGCTGTGGGAAGCGCTCCTGGTGAAGATGCACACTGCTGACAGAAGGTGCACGCTGTGGCCAGAAACCACCAGAGGTTCAGGCTTGTGCAAAAATGTCTGAGCTCTTTGGGGAGCCAAGTGCCTGGATAGAAACACCACCGCTGAATAGTTCACTTGGGGTGTGTCTAGACTACAGGGATTTTTCAAAAAAAGTGGCCTTTTTTTGAAAATTCTTTATCTGCGTCTAGACTACCACTGAGGGCGGAGGCTTGCTGTGAGTTTGTATGGGAGTTGTTCACTAAATATTTGGAAGCCATGGGGATGCCTTATTGTAAAACACTGCAGGACACAGGCTGTGGGGCTTTCTAGGCTTCCTGGCTCATACCAACGGGTGGACGTTACAAAAGGAGAGAGGACTTCTGGGATCAGTTATCCTGCAACCTACACAAGCCCAGAAAAAGCCACCAGGGCTAACAGTCTCTTTGGTTTGCTCCGCAGACTCCCAGGCACAATGGGCTTGTGGCTTTTCATCCTGTGGCTGCCTCTGGCCAGACCCAGGGAGCTGGGGGGCACCTGCAGAGGTTGTTCTATAGGTGCCCCACAAGGAGATGCAGCTGAAACATTTGCCCAACTCGGGGCTGCTGGGTGCTGAGGATTTTTAAACACCAGATGTTTCATTTAGGGGCCTAAGCTGAACTTGTTAAAAAATCTGGCCTCATCTCAGGCATTAAACGTCTGGGAAGGAACATAATCAACTGAGGGTCAAATCCTGGCCCCACCGAATTCAGTGAAGCCAAAATGTCACCCTTTGTCTTAATGAAGTTGCGTCTGGGAATTATTCATCTATTTCTATTCAAAGCATTAGCTATTATGGCCTGTTGGTCCCCAGATCTTATCAGCCTGATGGATTTTGTGCTGGGACCCCAGTCTCTTTCCTCACTGCAGCCCAAGTACAATGTGCGATCGCTCACAAGATTTACCATGATATTCCACAGTCGCTTTGTTCCACGCCGCTTACTGAAATGCAGGCATCTCAAGTCCATTGTTCGCTCTAGCTCTGCTTCATTGTCGCTAGTCCTTCTGTTTTCTCCACTAGCTTTGAGCTCACCGCTTCTCCTTTGCTCCCAAGGAACGAGAGCAAAGGGCACACAGCAAAAGTGATTCATTCTTAGTACAAAAGAAGGGGCGTTTCTAGGTTAAAATGGTCATTTACCTGACCCACTGGTGCACTTGCCAGCTTACGTGCAAAGCTAAAATGGGGAAAGGGGTAGACCTGTGTCTGAGGAGGGATGGGTTTGTGTGTCACCCCCATGTTAATGAGGTGCTTCCTCTCAACATGATAGTTGTGCAGCCATGTTCTTGCGGCACTTACTTCACCTCTCTGTGCCTGAGGCCAGGTCTATATTAAAAGGGAAGGTCAAATCAAGATACGCAACTCCAGCTACATTAATTACATAGCTGGAGTTGATGTACCTTCATTCAAGTTTCCCCACTACCCCACAGTGGGAGGCCAACAGGAGCAAACACTTGTGTCAGCTTCCCTTACTCCTCGCAGAAAGAGGAGTAGCAGCCACTGATGGGGGCACCCTCTGGGTTTGATTTAGCGGGTCTTAACTAGACCCGCTAAATCAAACTCTGGACAATCGTGGCAGTGTCAATCTTCCATTTGGTGAAGACATGGCCTTAGTCTCACCCTCTGTGACATGAGACCGTGACTCTTTTGCAAAGCAATTTGAGAGCCACAGCTACAAAGCGCTAGGCATTGTTATTGTGCAAAAAGAACTGGATTCCAGGGTGATCTGCGGCATGCTCAGAGCTGTGTTTAGACACACACAGCTCCACACCTGTTCTGTCCAGTGTCCTTGCGATAAACATCATTTTCACAGTTTGTTCATGGCTGGTATATTTTCTCCAGAAATTTACATGAATTTAAGACACATCTTTGGAATCTAGTCACGGATCATCTGTGGTCACAACAACAACAGCGTTAATCCTCTCCAGTGACTGTGTGTCACAGGCTGTCGTAGCTTATTGTACCGCAACCATCTAATTAAAATGAAAATCTCGGCTAGATTTTGTAGAGAATAAATGTCTTCAAATAAATAATGGCCATGGTAAATTATTTTCACTGCTGATGTTGATGAATTATAATGAGTGCTGAATTTTCATAGATTTGTTTTTAAGGCCAGAAGGAGCTATTATAATAATGTAGTTTGATCTTCTGCATCTCACGGGTCAGAGATTTCACCCAATGACTCCAATATCGAGCCCATAATTTGTAATTGCAATATTTGCATTAATTTATCCTAGGCGTGGGGGTTGGGTTTGATTTTAGAGGGAAAAAATACACTATTTTCTTGGGATCATTGGATTTTCTTCTCTCTCTTTTTAAGGATGAGAAGAATCAGGTGCTGATCACGAATGCTTGGCTACAGTTGGTGAGTAACTTTGTATCTGCACTAAACACAAACTGTTGTCTCAGGAAGTTATTGAAGGTGATCCTTTGGCAAAAGAACTTTCCATCATCTCCTGAACAGGAAAATAAGTGAGTTTAGTTCTTGGAAATATTGCTGAAGATGGAACGGGGGCAGGATTTCCAAAGAAGCACATAAGAGGAAGGTGCATAACTCGGACCAACTTTCAATGGGAGATTTGTCATCTGGAAATCCCAGTTGTCACTTCCTTTCAGATCTGAAAATTCCTGTTGTAGCTCTGATGATCTCAGTGGAGTTAGTCCACTGAGACTTATGGCAGAGATGTCTATTAACGAGGATCTAACGTTAGACTCAAGTCCATGTTCCGGCATTGAAATTGGAGGGCTGGTTTTCAAAGGTCGGACACCCGTTCTTTTCTACCGAAGTCAATGACGGGGATTTCCAAAGATGCTTCACATGCTAATGAATTTCACTGGGAACTGCACATCTTGCTTTCCTTTGAGAATCCCAGAGGGACATTTCCAAGAGTGCCTAAGGCACTTAGAAGCACTCATTATAGGGACTCTACTCAACAAATAAATTATAATAAATAATTATTATTGCAATGTTATTATAAATGATTTATCTCAAGATATTTATTCTCTGCAATTATAATTATTTAACTTATTTACCGTGGCCATTATTTATTTTAAGAGTAAGGGTCCTTACTTAGAGGCACAAGTCCCATTGCAAATCAATAGAGCATGCTCCTAAACCACTTAGGCACTTTCTGAAATCTCCTTCCCTCCCAGTTTTTTTTTAAATTGCCCTTAATTCTTGTCTGCTCTAGACCTGCGGTTGTGGTCTGTACTCGTTGCATAGAATAAGTAAGTCCGTCTGATCTGCAATTAAATGTGTACAAGGTAAACTCAGATAGCTGTCATTCCAGTGTGTTATTACTACTGAATTAATGCTCCAGTGTAGGATTCAACATTGCTGTATGGTAGGAGGTATCATTTATTCTTATGCCACATAAAAAAGAACATGGAGCTGCCTCTTCAAAGCTAAAAGATCACAGGAGAGGGGACTAATTGAACTAACTCTAATGTTACATTAGAAATCGTATATATATTATACAAATGGAGAAAGAGCCTTCTACTTCTTCCCCAACTACCTTGTAGTTCATGGCATGAGTGATCTTGGTTATAAAAAAGAATTACCTAAACTATTCCAACCCATACTTTTACACGGCTGCTATGGTATCATTTTCACACCTTCTTGCATGCATGTAGTTTGGACAGGAGAACCTAGATTCTCTGTAGTCTTCATTCAAGAGTTTGTATTGACCCCAAAGTTCAGCAAAAATCCAAATCTGGCATGTTGGGAAAGGGGGAGGATACAAACAAACAACCACTTTGGAATACTCAATGCAATTGTATATTTTCCCAGCCAGACCATCCGTGGGTATAAGTCAGCATCCACTGATAAGAAATATTTCCTTGGAGATTTTTCTAACCAAAAAATGTTAAGTCCATTGTGAGCACCTGAGAGTACGCACCTGTCTTTTTTCATTGTCATCACTTGTTATTAACCCTGCAACCATAATTATTATGTTACCATTGCTAATCTTCCTTGTATTTCCATGGGATCCTGAATGTGCCAGGCACTTTCCAAACACACAGGAAGACATTCCTTTCCCATATGATCCTCCATTGTAGAAATGCTAATTAACGTTTGCGTCTGTATTTTCCTAGTACTGGATTGATGTGTACTTGTCTTGGGATCAGTCTGCTTACCCGGGCGTCCAGAACTTACGCTTTCCCTCTGACCAGATATGGGTGCCGGACATTCTTCTGTATAACAGGTATGGGAGGTGCCTCCACTCATGTAAAACATCTGCAATTCCATCAACTTCACATGGAGATTATGCCAGCCGAAGATCCGGTTTATAGCCTCCACACAATGGAAACAAACCTGACAAATGCGGCAGCCGAGTGCAAAAAGGGTCGAGATGAAACCTAAAGTTAACTATGCTCTTAAAATAGAAATGGTGTGTATTATAATGAAAGATTAAGTTATGATTTATCTAGCGTGTGCTAATTATGATGGTTTCATTTGACGCCTGTGCTTTCAAAGGCTTCTCGTACAGTCTTATGGAAGATTAGAGGATGGTGGCATTTAAAAAGATCACAATCACACATGGCTAAAAGACTTCCCATAGGGACCGACAAAGCCCACGAAACTCGATATAGTCCCACCCGCTTCGGGGGAGTTGAACCAGGCCCTAAGATGGTAGAATAATGATGAAATGCCCGGCAGTTCAAAAGGAGGGCAGGACGACGTAGATGACCTTTGACGGCCAGCAGGGGAGAGTTTGCAATAACCCATTTTGAACATAAGTTGTATAAAATAGCAAGAACGGAAGGGCTGGATTGTTTGACTCCACTTGGATACGTACAGGGCCGGCCCTACCATGAGGCAAACTGAGGCGGCCGCCTCAGGTGCCAGACTGTGGTGGGGGGGCGCCACTAGGACCCAGAGTGTAGAAAATTGTGTCTGCTGCCGGTGCAGATGTAGGGAGTAGAGCAGAACCATGAGAGAGTAGAACAGGAAGGCGGCAGAATTGAGACCTTTCAAAGTTTTGGCCCAAGCGAGGGGGCATGGGGGCGTCATTTGAGCTCCCCGCCTCAGGTGCCAAAATGTTGTGGGCCCGCCCTGGATACTTATCCAGCAGCTTGGAAGTTTCCCCAAACATCAACTAACGACTGCAATTATAGAGCTCCGACCCACAAGAGCTCGGCATACCACGCTGTGCCTATTATTACTGTGTGTATCCCTGTCGCACTAGGAGCCCTGGTCATTGACCATGACCTCACTCCGCTAGGTGCTGTGCACACACAGAACAAAAAGAAAGCCCCGAAGAGTTCAGAGCCCTAAGCACTCATTGAGTGCCCACAATGAGCCACCCTGCTTGCCCCCTCTGCCATCTGAGCCCCCTAATAAGTTCCCTTCCTTCTCTTGCCATTTCACCCCACCTAGGACTTCTTGGTTTTGAAGAGGAGCGGCCATTCCAAGAAACTGCTACGCTAGCCCCTGGTCACTCCACTTTGAGGAAGGTACCACTGGGCCAGAGGTTCCAAAAGACTCAAGGCCCCCCATCATCTCCCCTTGTCACACTCATGGCATCAGGCCATTTTAATGAGTTGCTTAATAGGAGCAGAGCCTCTTGCAGCATCTCTCCTCAGTGACCGGGGCATCTGTGGGCTCCAGACAGCTGATTAAGAGAGATGTCTCCTTTATCCAACTGATCTAAACTGCATGAGAACATAAGAACGGCCATATTGGGCCAGGCCAAAGGTCTATCTAGCCCAGTGTCCTGTCTTCCAACAGTGGCCAATGCGAGGTGCCCCAGAGGCAGCGAACAGAACAGGGAATCATCAAGTAATCCCTCTCCTGTTATCCATTTCCAGCCTTTAATACCATTCCTACCTATCCTGGCTAATGGCCATTCATGGACCTAACCTCCGTGAATTTATCTAGTTCTTTTTTGAACCCTGTTAAAGTCCTGGTCTTCACAACATCATCTGGCAAGGAGTTCCACTGATTCATTGTGCGAAAGATTGACTAAGAAGATCCAAGCTCAATTAGGGAGTGAGCTAGAGGGGTCAGCTAATGATGTTTTACAAAGGTCACCTACCTTTCCCTAATCCATACACCCTCTATTCACAAATGAATGATGGTTACCTTACTATTCACCACATTTTGAATTCAAGTGCCTGTGGGGTTTTTTTATGTTGTATTTTAGTGCGGATGAAAGATTCGATGCCACGTTTCACACGAACGTGTTGGTGAATTACTCTGGAGCTTGTCAGTACATCCCTCCAGGTAGGAGGCTGGTTGTGTGGGTTGGTTGAAATCAATGTACTTTAATAGCTTCAATCAATTTTCCTATTTAGAGAATTAATTGTGTCCATATGAAAGCAGATCTGGGTTTAGGAACTTTGTGTGCTCTATGCTGGGGGACAGGCTTTCAGATGAATTTAGCGTCTATTTTAGGCCTCTAAATACAGGCCAGACATTGTAACGTGCTTCGCATTTGTGGGCTCCAACGGTGACCAAAAGGTTTATCCCCTTACCATGCTAAACAATCTGCTGTGACATTGCAATGTGGGCTGTCAGTAGGACTCCTTCCCCCCCTAGCCCCACGCTCAGCTATTTTTAAATGCACTGGCAGGACTTGGGGGGTGAGGGAGGTTTGCACCAGACACAGTGTAGACACACCCCTAGAGAAAATATATGAACATAAGAGCGGCCAGACTGGGGGAGATCAAAGGTCCATCCAGCCCAGTGTCCTGTCTGCCGACAGTGGCCAATGCCAGGTGCCCCAGAGGGAGGGAACAGAACAGGGAATCATCATCAAGGGATCCCCCCCCTGTCACCCATTCCCAGCTTCTGGCAAACAGAGGCTAGGGACGCTCCTACCTGGTCAGGAGAGAATTTAGCCCCTCTCTCTTTTGAAACAACACTGCCTCCGCGGGGTCTCTCCAGCATGTCACCGAGAAAGAAAAGTAATCTGGCTCAGGGACTCACAAGTGCCGTTAGTGGAACAGTTCGTTTAGAAATACTAATCAAAGTCTGCTCAGCTGAATTGGATCTAATTGTAGAGTGAGGCCCGGCAATTTCACGCCATCCCCACGCAATGTCATTTCATTTTGCACTTGCCCTCGAGA
The DNA here is from genome assembly GCA_032595735.1 of Pelochelys cantorii. Taxonomy (NCBI): domain Eukaryota; kingdom Metazoa; phylum Chordata; order Testudines; family Trionychidae; genus Pelochelys; species Pelochelys cantorii. The sequence goes on from CM064330.1 coordinate 128,011,441, forward strand.
CCTGAGAGGTCTGCTTCCCTCTCTCATGTCTCTCCTCAGGCATTTTGAAGAGCACGTGTTACATTGATGTCCGCTGGTTCCCTTTCGACGTGCAGAAATGCAATCTGAAGTTTGGCTCGTGGACCCACAACGGCTGGCTGCTTGATCTGCAGATGCTTGACGCTGATGTTTCCAATTACATATCCAACGGAGAGTGGGATTTAGTGGGTAAGTCAGCTCACTTGAAATCAGCACAAGTCCAAACGTGACGGCAAGCAGGAATAAATGGAAATGACGACTCTTATCTGGTCAGTTGAAGTGCAGGGATTGAAAGCGCCTATTTGAGAAGCAGTAGAAATCTCCAAAATTGGACTGCGGCATTTCAAGTGTTTTCTTCCTTCTCCTGCAGAGTTAACTAGAGCGACACGTGTGTGTATGTTGCTGTGGGGTCTGATAACCTAAAAAATTCTACTGATGTCAACAGGCATAGGGGTCACCTCCATGGGCCGGTAATGCAGGCAAGGGAAGGCATAGCCTTCCCAAAACTGTCTACATACCCGGCCTCTCGGAATGGATGGAGCCATGATATGGCAACTCAGCTCCCCATGGCCACTGAGGAAGGCTAAGGCTATGGTGCGGCAGCCCAACTCCCTACGGCCACTGGGGAAGGCTAAGTCTGTGGCAAAGCAGCCCATGGAAGCTTATGCCGTCATAAACTTGTTCATCTTTAGGGCGCCACAGGACTCCTCGTTTTTAATGCAACACACTAACATGTCTGCCCCTCTTAGAATTGCCTGACTTTCTGAGGTCAATGTAGAAATGCCAGTGAAGGCTCTCTCCATCTTCCCGTCAGCTTATCTGTGTTTTCATCCTTAGCTGCAGTGTCACAAAAGGGCAGTGTCTGAAAACCATCTTGGAATTTTCAGTTCTCCCTCACAAAAGTCACTGAGATATTTCCATGCTTATCATGAGTCCAGTTTTTAAAAAATGGGCCAGCCAGTCCCACTGGGAACAATGGAGAAATCCCACACACCCTTCTGAAATTCTAGCCCTTTTCATTCTGATCAGGGGCTGTACTGGCTTCCCCTTATGTGACACACTTATGTCTTGCAAACCGCCACCAGAAGCTCTGTGAGGTGCATTCGCACGTTAATGTGTGTTGCAGGTTGTGCGTGAAACCTCAGGTTGCTCCGGGTTTCACACAAACCAGATCAGGTGACATTAAAATGAACTGCCACCTTTCCAAAAAACAAAGATGCCAGTTTTCATTGGGTTCCTTAGCCAAGCTGTTTTTCCAGGTGAATTTTGAGAAACTGTACCCATAATTTTCCATCTCTACTCTTTCACACAGTCATATCTGAATGCTTGGTCTGAGGGCATTTGAATGCCTGGTCTCAGGGCTACCAAACTTCCTAAAATAGCCCCATCTGTCAGAGCTGCACAGACGACATTTTAGCTGATCACTTGAGTTTTGCCAAAGCTGGGGGAAAGGCACATCTAAAAGTCAATGAGTTATGACATTAACTGCAAAATCAACCGCCTGTCTGCAACATTCGGCTTTTCCTGCTGGAGAGAACTCAAGTGTGAAAAACTGGCTGCCCGTACAAAGGAGGAGCCTGCTGTAATTCCGCAGCCAGATGTTTTTCTGTGAACGAGTTATATAAAAACTGAAAACCCAGGTGCCAGCTCCGTATAGAATTATTACATTTGCAAACCCTGTAGTCACTACATGCGCCGTTAGCAAAGTCACTGGGGAAACATGGAAATAGGTTTATATTTCAATAGCTCCTTTGATCTCCAAGCACGTTAGGGCATAAGCCTCATTCCCTACTGCATGCCCGAGGAATGGAGCAACCCCACCAACCGAAGTAATGGAAGTCAGGAAATGCTGACAAAGAAAACGCCTTTGTTTTTAATGTCTCGGATGCACACAGAGTGCAAACGTCATTCTAATAAATCCCTTTACCCTCTGAAAATACAGATGGCTGTTGGGATGTGAAGTTAGAGTTAGAGGATTTGGGCAGGTGGCCAGCTGGAGGTTTACACCACTGAATTTGTTCCACTGATCAGAAAGTGGCTCTCAGGGGCAGTGTGGCCCAGTGGTTGGACTCTGGAGCTCAGCTTCTATTCTTGGCTCTGTCATTGTCCTGTCGTGTGACCCCAGGCAAGTCACTTCGCCTCTCTTTCCCCATCTCACCCTTTGTCCGTTTAGACTGTAAGCTCTTTTGAGGCAAGGGCTGTCTCTTACAATGGGTACAGCTTCTAGCACAATGGGGCACGTCTCCTTGTGGAGGGGCCACAGTAAAACCTGTGCTCATAATGGTCTTAACCGAATGCCTTTGAACGCCGGGCCCGATGCTCAGACACGAAGCGCTGACTCGGAGTTGAATGCTCCCCAGCGCCGGGTATCAGGCCAGCTGAGCAGGGCACGTTTTTCCACTGCTGATTTCCTTCTGCACAGGTGTTCCAGGGAAGAGGAACGAGAGGTACTACGAGTGCTGCAAGGAGCCATATCCAGATGTGACCTACACAGTCACCATGCGCAGGCGCACCCTCTACTACGGCTTGAACTTACTCATCCCCTGTGTCCTTATCTCCGGCTTGGCATTGCTTGTTTTCCTGTTGCCTGCGGACTCAGGAGAGAAGATATCTTTGGGTAAGAGCCAAGGAATTGATTTTCCTTCCTAAGATTTAGCATAAAAGGGAGGGTAAGGCGGCCAGCCTGCTATGAACCTTGGCTAGTAGGGATTTTCCATGGCAGGGAGCCAAAGACATGGTAGCAAGACAGATTTCTTTGGGCCAGATTGAGAAACCCTTCACTCACATGACTCGGCACTTACGCAGGTAGCTCTGTGTGTCTTTTGACCCCTGGAGTTCATAGCCAAGTCACGAGTAAAAAGGACAGAGAAAGCAGGTCTCAGGGGCAAGGTTCCCTCTACATTTTTCCATCCACATGCTGAATAAATTTTGTTACATGCACCGAGACATGTGCAGATGTGCACCACCAGTAGAAACACACACTGCCGGCTGTGGGCGCTCTGCTAATCATCTGGGCAGCACTTGAATCTCTTCTGGGTGGCCGCCAACATACTCATTTTACAGGGAATGCTGCAAAGGGGTAGGCCAGGGCAGGTGCATGGAGAGGTTGAAAGTAATAAGGGCATCCTGAGACGAACAGAGATTACACAAGGAGAAAAGTGACTGAGCCACCAAGCCAGGAAACAAAGGATGTCTTGGTCTAACGGATGTTTAAAAAGTATTTGAACTAAGTCCCAGAGCTCTAAGGACCCACCCACTTTGCTCATGACGAGAAATGCCTCAGTCCACAAGGAGACCCATGAGGTCTGGGTCACTCATGGAGGGACGTATGGCAATATGAGCAAGGGATCAGAATTCCAACTGAGGGGGAAGGGGGAATTTCAAAAGTGTGTTTGTGGAGAACGCTGAGCAAAAACAACCATGATCAAAACCCATTGAAATCAATGGGAGAAGAGTACTGTAGCTAATACATAGATTGTCTCTGACCTGCGTTCTGCAGGAGGTCAGACCAGGGCTCCTAATGAATTAATTCTTCTGGCCCTAAAATCCATCAGTCTATGAAACAGGATAAATCCTGGGGCCATGACTGACCGGGTGGAACTCTGAGACCACTTTGTGACCGGGGGTTTGCTGGGTGTATTCCCCTGGGTGGAAAAGTGAGCAGCCAGGAGGCCTGGTTCCTTGCCCGGTGGAGACCTGGACTGAGAGGAGGCTGGAGTAAAGACAGCTAGAGTTGGCAGGGCAAGAGGAAATCGTGGAGGTGTTCCGAGTGAAAGCGTCCAGGCTACAAGGTCACAGAGAATGTGGAACGTAGCTTTGCAGTGCAGAAAGGAGAGAGCTGAGGGGCATGGATTATTGACAGGCCAGGCAAATAGGGAAACCAGGCAGAAGGGGGACAGGGAGGAGGTGAAGATGCACTAGAGGATCCATCTTGCCCAGCAGAAGTCCTTCTCTCGGAGAGGTGTCTCTGCCGGAGGCCGAGATGAAGCCCCGGGTTTGCTTAGCAAGTGAAAGGGAGAGGGTATTATTTCAGAGCCAACATGCTAGTGGACAGGGCCACTCAAGTGCAGCAAAGGTCACACTCCTCATCCTTTGTTTTCCTTCCCAGGCATCACTGTCCTGCTGTCCCTGACGGTGTTCATGCTGCTTGTGGCGGAGATCATGCCTGCCACCTCGGACTCCGTCCCTCTGATAGGTAGGTGCGTTTGCCCCCGGGGCAACTGTGATCTTGCTGCTTCCTTGGCAGCCTGTTTTGGCACAGCCCCCTGCCACAGGTCTCAGTAGAGCAGGAGACAAGTCATTTGGGCAGGCCCTAGGAGCAGAGCCCATCTAGAACACCGGCTTGGAGTGTAAAAGGGTAGGTTCAAAAGGGCCTGAGAAACGGCGAGACAGCGGATAATGGAGCTGGCAGGTTAATCCTCTATCTTAGGGTTAGGGGAGGGGAAGCGCAAGGGCTTTAGGTTGTTCCCAGAACTTCAAGGCACACGATAAGGTGGAATTTTCAGCTGCATTCAGCCTCAGCCTACTTCAGCATCCGTGAACCCTGAGGTAAAAGCCTCATTGCCTTCAATAGGAAGTGAGTTAGCTAGCGCTGTGCACTTCTGAAAACCCCACCCCTCACCGGCTCTCTCAGAATGTCACCTCATGAGCTACAAATTCCCTCTCTGTGTGCTTGGGACACTTCCTCCCAACCTCTCCTCAGCTACCCTTGCTGCCACCTTCTTGCCTGCCTTCCCCTGCTGCTCTCCCTGGCCTGTCTGAGAAAGGTGCCGAGCCCGACTCAAAGGAACCCTGGGGAATACAACGGCATTGCCAATGCGTTTTCCATATGCAGCGTCGATGGGCCAAACGCTGGACCTTCTCCAACTCCACGCCTTCCCTGCAGAGTAACACCCAGAACGGGCCACCAGGGGCAAAGCAGGAAAGTGAAATGCCCATTGGGAAGTAGGGATTTAAAGCTGCCATTTCGTCAGAGAGGTTACAGAAGCCATGACTTCCAAGGACCTCAGTGGCTTGCTGTGGGTGGCTGGGAGATCCCTCCGGCTCCCTGCCATGGATTCCCACAGCTTCCCCCTGCCGTGGGAGCAGGGGGACCCCAGCAGCCCGGAGTCTCCATTGGGGGGCCAGAGCTCCCAGCCGCCCCACAGCAGTTGAATGCCAGCCCAGTGAACTGGATTTTCTTTGCTTCCACCACAGGCTTACTGTGTAATACTGGGCTTGCCCCTTATAGCAAACTGTCTTCATTTTCTGGGTGTCTGGGTGTCTGCATGGCAGAGGAGTGGGAGAGCTGTGCTTTGAACATGGGAAGGGCTATAAAATTGGCTCCTAGACGTCTCAGGAGAATTGGCTCCTAGATGTCTCAAACCGGGCACCCAGTTAGTGGATACTTTTGGCCTCTCTCGCTCTGCCTTTATTCCTTGGCTGTACAAGAGGGAATAACACCGGGCCTGGAGCTCAGAGGAGGGTTGTGAAGAGGAATTCAGCCCTGTTTGTGAGGCACTCCGATACCACAGCAAGGAGTCCCTCACAGAAGCCAGTCAATAACTCTGTCTTGAGAGCCGGGGTTGACCGGTTCAGCAGAGACGTCAACACATTGAAGCACCAGGTGGAAACAAAATATCGAATAGCTGTTTGTGCAGTGAACTCCTTCCAGCCTGTACACTCAGGGAACCACGGGCCTTCTCCAAAATGCAGAATTTGGTTGTGTCCTTCAAGATGGCATCCTCATTCACACGCTACAGGGGGCTGAATCAATGCCACTTTCATTCTGGCCCAACCTGGCACGCTTGGCTTCGCAAGCTGACCGGGCTTCTCAGGCAGTGCATTGTGCGCCATGTCACCATGGAAAGTCACAGCTCACAGTTCAAATCAGGCCCCCAGGGGAAGCAAGCGTAAAACGCTCCCTGCAGGCATGCCTGGAACTCACAGCTCCCCTCAGGTGGGATTTTCAAAGCTGCAAAGCCACCTTGCCCGCCCGCTGAAAGGCTCTTGGATAATCCTGGTGGTTCTAGAAAGCCAATGCTGCCTGTTTATGTGAAAATCACCCTCCAGGCCAGCAGAACTAGGCCAAAAGACAGGTGCTCTCCAAAAAGCTAGCATTGTTCGGGGTGGGGGCAGCAGAAAAACTTCTGGGTGTGTACACTGTGTGTGTACTCGGGGCTATGCCGGCCTATGGCTCTGTAGTGTACACAAAGCCCAAAGAGGCTTCCGACCAGAGAAGCTAGTCACAGATGAACAGGGGACCAAGGTATACCAGAATAAAGCACTTTTACCCCGATATAACTGCGCCCACAGGTGTGTGAGTTGTACTGACATAACTGTTTCAGTAAAGAAGTCAGACCTCCCCACCCCACGTAGCAACACCATTACAAAACCAGTGCGTGGTAGAAAACCAGAACACCACCCTGACACTGGCCCCTTCTCTCCACCTCCATACTGGCTGTAGGAACGGATTCTGTATGTCCTCTCTGCTCTTATGGAGCATGAGGTCTGAGAGCTGATGTGGTCCGTTGAGACTTTCTCGAAGACAAAACGATGTGGTGCCGGCACCTCTCATTTCGCAGGATTTTCCCCAGTGCCTAAGCAACTAGACCATGTCCAATGTGTTTAGGGAAGCCCCTTTAAAAGCTGCCATGTAGGTCAAACGCGCGCTGTTCCTTTCAGCGGTTCGTTAGAGCCATTTCTGACCGTGTACACAGATGATGCTGCCGTGCCCCAGAGCTGGAAGCCCCTGCAGGCTGGCTTCAGCTATCCAGAAAAATAAAACATTCCCAGTGGCTCCCAGTTACTGTCCCCCCCTGCTGACCTGCTACCCTGTGCTGGCAAATCCACGCAGGGCCACGGCTCAGGGCAGGCTGTGGAGCGCGGCTAGCCTTGAGAACGACAGAGCCGCCGGAAAACACCCAACCCCCACGCACAAACTCTAAGGCTGCTAAGGGGAAGATTGTTCAGGGACCTCCTTGCTGAGGGAGCCACCGTGGAAACGGGCTTTGTAGCAGGGAGAGAGAGGATGAGTCTAAATATCCATCCCCGCCCCCTTGCTCTCACTGCAAGAAGCCCCCTTACCACCCAGTGGCCATGCTGGAAGGACTAGGATTTCCCGATGACACGCTGTCCTAGTGCAGGATAGACTAGCGTGGTGTTTGTTACAGCTGTCCAGTGCTTTTTTTGTGACAGTACTGCCCAGTACGCAGTACCGGCACCTCCAGAAGCAGTACTGGCACCTCCAGTCAGAGCTTACCTGGAAAGAATGGAGCGTACTGGCACTTCTGTAGGTAAATGTCCAACAGTTGGCTGGGCCACATGTCTTAAAGGGGCCACGTCTCTTAAAAGGGCAATGCCGGCCCCACCCCGGCTTTTTTTTTTTAAACAAAAAAAAGCACTGGCTGTAACCATACACCAGTAAGGCTGGAGTCAATGTCTAAGGGTTCCTCTGGATACAAAACAGAACTGGCTCCAGCCCCCAAGCAGTAATCACCAGCCCTGGGTGCCTCTGAGAGGTGGTACTCCTCCACTCGCAGGCACTGGGGTTGTGCACAGCAAAGAACCTGGAACAAAAGGGGGAAAGGAACCCAGCATTCATTTGGGAAGACACCCCGACTGTGATTCGAAAGCCGACATTCTCCTGCACACCGAATACCTTGGGCAGATTCCCTTGCTTCAGACTTTCCCGCCATAAAGCAAGAAACTAACAGCCAAGTCTTTCCATCACATGCCTCCCTCTCCACGGCTCCCCCATCACAGCCGCTGTCCTAGCTTGACAAAGCTCCGAGCAGAAGCTGCTCCCTCCCTCGGCTGGGAGCACAGAGAACTCCTCTTGCCTGCACCTCACTGGGGAAGGAGCATACAGGCCAGCGTGCTAGCTGCTCCCGGCAGGCCCTGCAGCCTGCTCCCGCATGCTGGGAACGACTCCTGGCCTGCTGTTAGCACAAGAGCTCCCCGCCGTGATATTCAAAGCGGGCCCGGAAGGCCACCGACAAAAACAAAGGCTGAGTGCCCACATGGGGCACTGAGTTAAGGAACAGAGACATCAGGGAACCGCTGAGACTAACGGCACTGATGTACATTTAAAGTCTTCACAAGCCCAACTAACCCAGAGATGTGGATGAAACCCAGTTCAGCGCCATGTTGCATAAAGGAACCAAACTCAGCCAACTCCCTTGGCAAGGCTGCAATGCGCAGCCCCGAGGGTCCCTGCGGGCCCCGGAAGCTGTGGAGCGCAAACTTCTTCCAGAGCATTGGAGCGGGATTAGACGGCAGCCACTGAGGCCTGCGCGCGTCCGGCCTTGCAACAACTCATTCCTGCCTCGGGCAACCTGCCTGGCTGTACTTGTGACTTGGCCTAGCTTCAATGTCCTTGTTTCTTTACAGTGCCATCAATGCAATAGATGGCAACAGCTATTAGCCAGGACGGGCAGGGAGGGTAACCTGGCCTCTGTCAGGGGCTGAATCACATGAGGATTCCCTGTTCTGTTCATTCCCCCTGGGGCACTTGGCATTGGCCACTGTTGGCAGCAGGATACTGGGCTAGAAGGCCCTTTGGTCTGTCCCAGGCTGGCCGTTCTTGTGTTCTATACAGCTGGCTAGCACAGTGCCTGAGCAGGGGGCTTGGATAAAGCCAGGAAACTCGAAACTCGCTACACAAAGCGGTGGGCATGATGGATAATCACTGGGTGAAAGCCGATGGCCCGTGTTTTGCAAGAGGCCAGACTAGCTGAGCAGAGTGGGCCCTTCACACCTTGAACAAGTACAAATTTATGCCCACACTAAATCTTCCTTACGACAGAATGCAAAACCTTACTGGTGACGTTGCACTCACCCCAACACATCACCCCGGCACACCTCATTGGGGAGCAGACATCAGCCCTGAATATCTGCAGAGGGTGTCCCTGAGGCTATGCACTGCACGAGGAGGACGATTAGCAAGTTGCAACAGATTTTTTGGAAGAAGGAAGTGATTTTTAGTGTGGGAATCCTATCACCATCAGTCGAACTGTGCCACATTGGCATTATATGATTCGGAGGTGCCCTCTAACTCACTATTTCCTCATTGATAACAGTTTGGCAGTAACACGTGGATGGATCCGGCCCTCTGCAGCTCAACCTGATCAATTGAAACCCCATCTGCCTCCTTCACGCTGGGTCTGACCCCACACCCACTGCAGTCAGTCAATGGGAGCTTTACCATTGACTCTGGAGGGCTTTTGGTCAGCCTCCGAAGCGTAAGGGAGAGGAGAAAGGGTAGTCGCACCACAAAACATTTAGCTTAAGCGCAAACACAGATCCATCTAGCCCAGTGTTCTGTTTGCTGACAGTGGTCAATGCCAGGTGCTCCAGAGGGAAGCTTTTAGCTGCCAGCTTCCTCTAACCTCCAGCCACCCGTCTGAGACAAGCTGATACCCAGTTTACTGAATCCTTCTGCACGTGAGCCAAATCCCAAGTTGAAGGGAACAGCTGTAATCTTACTGGCTTGATTCCCTTCCCCAGCCAATCCCCCAGCATCCTTTGGACCACCCCTCTCCACAAGCTCTACTCAATAAGCAAAGTCCTCAATCATTCTTGGAGTTATCCTCATGCAGTAATCCAGTGTACAGAGAAACCAGGTGGGTGTTTAAATGTCTGAGTCACTTCAAGAGAGTGAAACTATTTCCCCCTGAAACTTTCCTCAAAATCAGCGTCGTGTATGTGTGTGTGTATGTTCGTTTCACACACAAAAGCTCTGATGCAGGAACAAACGGCTGCTACCACCAGTTATTTACTGCTCCCCATTTGACAGCCTCAGCCATTATATTCAATAGGTGTCTGCTGGCAATTCGGAACATGCTGCATTTCTAAAGGCCCAGGGACTCATGCCTGCAGCCTCCAGCTGTTGCAGCAGCTGCCTAGGCACCATGCTGCTCATTATGCCCCTTCCATCACTAAAAAGACAAACAAATGAATCAGCCGCAGGAAGGCTGGTGCCTCCCTCTGGAAAGTGACTGTCTTCACTTCTGTGTATGGGAGGCAGCTATTTGAGGCACAGAGATGCGAAGGAACCAGCCGGCGTTTCGAGACCATAAGAAGACTGGTAAATAGTGACCAATTCAGCGCTTCACAGCCAATCACTCTCTCCATGTTTTATAGCAGTTTCAAAGCATTCCCCCAGGTGCAAAAGGAGCCCCAGGGAAGTGAAAAGGCCACAGAGCAAGCCAGCCACACAAGCAGGATCTCATGGGCAGTGGGAATAAGAGGCAAGGGAAGGCAATGCCTTCCCAAAGAGCCAGCCTGGCCCCGCCCACACTCTGCCTCCAGCCCTGCCCCCTTCAGAGGGTCTCCCCCCACAAGTTTTGGAGCTGTGCCGCCTACCCTCCTGGGGCTGGGCACCACCTCTGCATCGGGACCAGGGGGCTGCCCTTCCCCTGTTCTGGGGAAGTTTGAGGACATGCACTACCCACACTCCCACTGTGGCCAGGGAAGGCTGGGGCCAGTGCCCCCTGCCCGTCTCGCCTGTGCTCCAGTGGCCTACTACCCCTACAGTGGTGGGAAGGCTAGGCGCCCACAGGATCCTGGGCAGCAGGGGCAGGGCCTTGGTGGCAGAAGCGGGGCCGGGGGTTTGCCTCCCCCAGCCCCAGGTTAACGCCCTGCCCTTGCAGGATGTGAAGCAAGGTCCCCTGGCCCCTCTGTTCCCATTGCTGTCCCATGGCAGCCACCCAGGGGAGGGCACTGGAAAGAACGTAATTGCTTTCAAGAATCAAGCTCTCTTCATGGTTCATTCAGCACTTGTGCCACTGGGGCTGCCAGCGGGTTTGCCAACGTTGCACTCACACAAAGCCAAATGCCCTGGCTCCGCCCCTGCCCCTCCTCTGAAGCCCTGCCCATGCTCCACCCCCTGCTTACTCCAGCCCCCCTTCATTCACTTGTTCATTCTCACCAGGCTGGCTTAGGAGGCTGGGGTGCAGGAGGGGGTGAGGGCTCCAGAAGGGGGCTGGGGATGAGGGGTTCAGAGTGCAGGAGGGGCTGCAGGCTGAGACAGTGTGGGGGGGGGGGAAATGCGAGGGAGGGGGTAGGGCTAGGAATGAGGGATTTGGAGCACAGGAGGGGGTTCTTGGCTGGCCGGAGGCGTTTGGAGGGTGGAGGGGAATCAGGGCTGGGGCACTAGGGGGGCTTTGAGGGCTCTGGCTAGAGCTGGAGATGAGGGGTTGTGTCCAGGCTGAGATTGGAGGGTTCGGGGGGGGAGGGGAAATCAGGACTAAAGCTGGGGCAGGGGGTTGGGGCCTGGGAGCGGGTCTCGGAGGCAGGCTTCAGGTGTGTTTAACTCAAGCAGCTCTCAGAAGTAACTGCATGCCCCCACTTGGGCTCCTATGTGGAGGTGTGGCCAGGTGGCTCCGCCCACTGTCCTGTCCACAGGCACTGCTCCCATTGGCCGCAGTCCCCAGGAGAAGAGAGAACTCATCATGGGAAATTGAGCGAGTCTAATGGAGTCGCGATGGAAGGTGATTGAACCATAATCCAAATGAAATGCGTGGTGCTAGCTACACTCCTTCCTTGTAGGACACCAAGGGTGAGCGAAACGCGGTGACAGTTGCTGGCCAGAAAGGTGAAGCCAAATATAAAGGGACTGAAATTTCTCAGCCATGACGTTTTCATGTTTTCCCCTCCCCCATTTGGTTAGTCAGAGCATCAGCTTGGCAGGACCGGGCTCTGCTCCGTACTGCAATATTACCGCTGCGGAGGCGCACTGAATCGTAGTCAGTCCCTTGCATCCAGCAGACGAGTTCACGGTCTGTCCTCCCAGCAGCCAGCCTGGATTTGAACACCCAGAGAGCTGGAAACCCTTCTTCCCTTGACAGTCCCTGGCAGGGGTTACTCTTCTGACTCGCATGCAGAGTAAATGCTCTCCTTAGCTCTGACCCCCGAGCTGTATGAGGTGTTCTGCTTTTCCCCCCACGAGTTGCCCAGTCCAGCTCTCTGCTCCTCCCTTTTGTGTGCAGAGGTGCTGCTATTCCCCTAGCCATAATGATTATTCTGTGGGCCTGTCCACAGAATTCATTTGGCTGGCAATGCAGTGAGTGCCTCACATGGCTATGCCGGAAGTTTAGCGCAGGCCTTGGAGGCTCATTAGCAGTGCAGGGCTGAGGGAAGGCTGCACGAGGGGTGTATGTTATTAAAATCTGGACTGTTCCTCCTGGCTCCTGCTCGGGAGAGGGAGCGTGCAGGTGTGCGAGGGGTGGGAAATCAGGATTTCTGGAGTCAGTGCATACGTTCCCCCTCCCTCTTTGGCTAGCTCCACTGGGCACAGACAGACTCCCACATTCCTGGTCTTTGGTGCACTGCCAGGCCTACTCTAGCTGTCCTTTAGCACAGACGGAAGCCCCAGAGATGGCTGGTGTGGAGGTTATTCTTTGCTACAGTAAATGGTCCATGGCACGATTCTACCAGGAGGGTGGGGAAGCACTGGGATGGGTTCCTTAGGGAGGGAGTGGAATCTCCATCCCTAGAGGTTTTTAAGTCTTGGCTTGACAAAGCCCTGGCTGGGTGGAGTTAGTTGGGATTGGTCCTGCCTTGGGCAGGGGGGCTGGACTCGATGACTCCAGAGGTCTCTTCCAGCCCTAGGACTCTACGATCCTTCTACTTTCCTCTGCTCAGCTCAGAACTTGGCAGCACACAGAGGCCCCAGCCCAGATCAGATTTCAGAGAGTGCACTCAACAGACGGGATGCTTGGTGATCCCCATTTTACACCCAAGGGACTGAGGCCCAAAGAAAGGAAGGCTGATGGTGTTTGAGGAAGGTGGGCATCTTCCTTGCCTTAACCATCATAGGTACCTTGTCCAGTGTCCCACAGCTAGCCTGTAGCAAATCGAGAGCTCAGTCAGGCACCCAATGCTTTGACCAAAAGACCTCGGGTAGTTGTAGAGCCTAGAGGCACCTTTCCACTGAAGGAAGTGTTCCCATGGTTGAGAAATTTTAGTCCCTTCCTTCTGCTTCATCTTTCCACCTAGATGCTGTCATTTAGTTAATCCTTGATGTCCTACAAGGAAGAAGTTTAGATAATCCCAGTGAAATGAGTGGCGATATGATGCAATTGCCTTTAATCCATGAGTCTATTAGACTTGCTTAATTCCACCTGAGAAGTTTCTCAACACTTGGCTAGTGTCCTTAGATACACAAGCCATTCACCCCATGTAATGTAGAATGTCCTCAAGTTAGGTATCTGGCAAGATGGCTCACTGTAGCTGGAATAGTCTCTCTTCTGAGACTGGTCTGTACAACATCTGCACGCCCTTTTACATCATTTTCACTCACATGAATATATGAGTGCAATGCTGTCACAGAGTGTTTGCTACAAGATTTCCCCCAGGACCATATTTGGGTTAAATCACATTAACCATAGCTGTAGGCATGAACATCTTAGTAGTATGTGATCTGGGTCTTCTCAAATTGCTGTGGTTTTCTCAGGGATCCCAAAACTTGATTTGGGGTAGGCAAAAAATGCATTTTTCCTTGATTAGACTCAGCGTTGTCTCTTAAGGTTAGTTTTACCAGATCTCCATTTAAAAATCCAATATCACAAATATTCCATTGAGTTCTCCCACCTGTCTTGCTGGGCCCACCATGGCTGTCATGTTGCAACTAAGGCTACATCTTCACTCCATGGGAGATTGACACTGCCATGATCGATTTTCTAGAGTTCAATTTAGTGAGTCTAGTTAAGACCTGCTAAATCAGACTCAGAGGGCGCCCCCACCGGCTTTTAGTAGTCCTGCTCTTGCAAGGAGTAAGGGAAGCTGATAGGAGCAAATTCTCCTGTTGGCCTCTCGCTGTGGGGATGCCGCCATGCTTGGTTTAAGGTAGAATATGTAGCTGGAGATGCGTACCTTTAGCCAACCTGCTGGGTCTAGTGTACACCTGGCTTAAGAAGGCTGTTGGTCCACATTCCTTTGATCACATACACTCTGAATGCAGGGCTTTTGTAAGTCTCCTTTTTTCAGCTTTCTGCACAATCATATTGCTCACTTCCAGCCCACTGTATGAAACAACTGTAACTCTCTTGGAGCTCCTGTCCAGGGCAAGTTGCACCCATCCATGACTATCCAGCTCCCATTCAGGCATTGTAGTGCATGGGATATCAAAGCACACACTCGTTGCTGAGCTGGTTTGCAATACCTTGATCCATGCAGCAGTGGACAGAGAGCCCGAAAGCTGAAATTCCTTGAGTTTGTCAGACGTGTTGCTAGTTTTCGGGCTAGGAAGGAGGGGGCGGAAGGTGCCTTGTTGTTACGCCTCTCCCTATAACATGGGGCTGCCACGCCCACTCCTGCACAGCTAGGCAGAACCTCGGCACCTCCCCCAAAGCACTGGGCGAGGCACATGTGCCGGCACGGCAGGGACAGATTACCTCCTCTATGGACTGAGATGGGGAACTAAGAGCCTGATGGCAGCTCAGTCGCAGTCTGGCCCTTGTTCCTGGGACAGTGTGACTATGTGCGGCCTCCTCTCGTGGCTTGTGGGAACGCAGCCCTTCATGTAGTTCTCTTATGCAAACAACTGTACTGGTTTTGATGCACTCCTGGAAGCGTCCTCCCCTTGGCCTTTGCATAAGGGTCATTCCAATGTAATTAGATGGGGCTGGGGAAATCCCTGCATTCAGAGCCCCATTTCCTGAACCTCCCTCCCACATGGGGTGGCACAGGGCTGCAGTCAGACTGCAGATTTCCTCCGGGAGTTCCTAATCAACCTCCCCTCTTTCTTGTTTTTTTTTTTAATTGCAGCTCAATATTTCGCTAGTATCATGGTCATTGTTGGTCTCTCTGTGGTGGTCACTGTCCTGGTGCTCCAATTTCATCACCATGATCCACAAGCGGGAAAAATGCCTCGATGGGTAAGTGGCTTCAGTAGGGACGTGCTTGGTACCAAGAAAGAAAAGGACTCTCCTTGATACTGGACGGGTGGGGCTGCGACTTACTTTATTTGGATAGCTCAGCTGACTGCAGCAGACGTGATATCGCCATGGCTGGCTGCACCACTTAGAAAACACACCCCGCCCCCAGGATCTGGGTGACCATTAAAAAGACACATACTGCTCCCCTCCCCGGTTATTAGGCTTCTCACTGGAGTTTGCCATATTTATTGTTCAGAGAATATGGGAAAGTCAAATGGCACGGCATCAAAATGCTGCTCTTCTTCATGCTGCCCCCTTTGCTACCCAAGGGCACGACAGGAACCGTACTGCTCTGGTACCCACCGGCACGTAAAAACTTGACAATTTTCAAAGCCTTCTATGCTACCACGGATGAGTTTTCTATTTGTTTGCTCGCCAGGGTCCCTCTTTCAGCCAGCATGTAAGAGCGCAGAGGTTCAGAATCTGAAGCTGTCTGTGAATGTTCCCATTGGCCTCTGTGACTGGGGTGTGTGTGTCATTCCCTTTCACTGCTCATGCAGGCAGGTGGAGTCCTCTGGGCAGCGGCCACCAACTCCTCTGCCGAGCAGGGGGCGTTGTCCTCAGCTCCGTGCTCAGTGGTTCCCTCTAGACCCCTGTGGCTTGCCCCTCAACCCTTGTTTGTGCATCCCTGGTAGTAGGTTAAGTCCTCGTGCTGTTGGCTCTCCCTCTTCTAAGGGGTCAGCGTTCCTTCACGTCACTGGGGCCTGCCCATCTCTCGCAGCTCTCAGACAGGCCAGGGACTTTAAGAACATAAGAATGGCCATACTGGGTCAGACCAAAGGTCCATCTAGCCCAGTATCCTGTCTGCCAATAATGGCCAATGCCAGGTGCCCCAGAGGGAGTGAATCGAACAGGTAATGATCAAGCGATCTCTCTCCCGTCATCCATCTCCAAGGAACACCATTCCTTATCCATCCTGGCTTATAACCATTAATGGACTTGCTCCTCAAAGAACTAGATATATTCATGGAGGGTAATAGGCTCTCCTCATACAGTCTAGTAAAACCACCAAAGCCAAACAGTTTCTCTCTCATGGGGAGATGCTCCAAGGCACAGTTTGCCTGATTAGAAAAGGGGAAGAGGAAAGCAGGAGTGCACAGAAATATCCACCACTCTCACACCAGGCCAAGTTTCCAAGCAGTCCATTCTACAGCATCCTCTGACACATTGTACATGGTCTCAGTCACGGTGAAGCAATAACTGTGAGAGAATGGAAAAGTGTCACACCACCCACCAGTATCTCCTTGCTTTAGCAATGAAATACACAACAGATGGGGAGGGGGGAAGAGAGCCCACCCTGTATCCCACGGCATCGGCTCTAAAAAAATACTCCAGATTGTTGATGTAAGTTTAAAAAAATGAAAAATCCAGTAGCGGCGCGTGGCAAATCCAGCAGCCTAGCGGTGCGTGAACCCAGCCTCTCTGCTGAGGCATTATTTTTGCGGGGAGCGCGGAGAACTCTTTCCTTGGTGGCAGTGGCCAGACGTGGCTCAGTCAGCTGTCAGAGCCCCGCCCCCAGAGGGCAAAGAGGGACGAAGCGGATGCTGCAGGACGTCATAGAAGGAGGTTCTCCCTCCAGCAGAGTGCTGCGTTGGAACAGCCTCTCCCTGGGTTGACCTGGGCACAACGGAGCCCCAGCTAGCGCTGGTCACAACCCTCACCGGGGCCAGCCCACAACATTTTGGCACCTGAGTCAGGGAACTCAAATGACCCCCCCCCCATGCTCCCTCGCTTGGGCCAAAACTTTGAAAGGTCTCAATTCTGTAGGTCCTACTGGCACCCCCCCACAGTCTGGCACCTGAGGCGGCCGCCTCAGTTCGCCTCATGGTAAGGCCAGCCCTATCCCTCACTGTCATGAAAGCTCAGGGTTCCAGAGCTTCCAATAGCCACAAGGCTGATCTTGCCCCACCATCTCACAGCAAGCTGCACTTATGCTTGTTCCAGCAGCACTGATACGGCCACAGCAGGACGGGCTGTGACAAGGGCCCTACCTAGTGACCCTTGTCAGCTGCTGAATAGAGAGTGGAAAAACAAACACAAAACCCATCTGAATGCCCCTCCCCTACCCCCAACATGGATGACCTTTGCCTAGCTTGGTAGAGGCTGTTAAAAGACCCCTTCTGTATTTAAGACTGCCTGGGAATATGCCCAGGGCTGAGCTTTCTGGACACCTGGAGCACTTTCTTGCTCCTACATCTAGGCAGGCAGTGCAGAAGCAGTAAATGAAGTTCCGTGTTTCCATCCAGCTGGGTGCTAGGAACATGCAAGTGTCAGATTCCCAGGTCAGCTGTTCATCAAGTGAGAGACTGGCTTGTGGATTGAGCACTAGCACGTCTGGGTTCTGCTCCCAGCTCTGCCACTGCTCTGCTGTGTGCCCTTGAGCAAATCACTTCACTTCTCTTCTCCATTTAGACTGCAAGCTCTTTTGGGGCAGGCACTACTTATGTACAATGCCTGGCAAATTGAGGCCTGTAATGCATGTTTGCACTGCAGTAGAGCCTACAGGAACCCTCATTTGAACGGGCATGTGTCAGGCCAGGGAAAAGAGAGATCCACATCAAAAGGGATGTGGTGGCATGGCCTGGGCTAGGCGGAGAGTAGAAAGGCAGGCATGCTGCAGTGGGACCCAGGAGGCCAGTACCAGGAGAGCGAGGAGGAGTTTAACTCTCCGCATACAAATACAGCCGTGTTGGCCATTGTGATTCCTGGCACACTGGCTCGGCTTTCTCTCCATCTCCGGTACGGTCTGTGTGCACTTCCCTTCCAGAGACAGCCCTGCAGGTTTTTTCCTCCACAAGCCTGTGAATCTAATAAGAGGGTTCGCCGCAAAGGAAATTGCTTATCTGGAACTTGTTCCCTGCAAGGCGAATCTCACTGGATTGCCTACTGCCCAAGCACCTTCCTCCCCACTGCACTGAGGGTTCTGCACATTTCAGTCGCTGCCCGTGGGATCATTTCCACCTTCTGCTTCACAGGAAATGTCTGCTGGCCACCCTGGGGCAGGCTAGGGAGCTGAACAGGGGCAGCATGAAAGACACGTGGCTTAATGAGCTGCGTTAGTCACCAGCTTTCCCGAGCCAGGAACAATCTGTCACCACAGTGCACGTGTCTTTCCCTTCCTCTCCCGCGGGAGAACTCTTGTCTGTCACTGCGAGGCAGAAGCCTGGGCCAGAGGCTAGTGTGGAACCTGGCCCCGTAATTCTGTGGGGTCTATCACCATGGGACTGACTAAAAAGTGGGGGGCTGGTGGGTGTGCTGCATCTTGGAAAGCTGGGCACTGAGCTGACCTGCAAGAGCCCGGAAGCTGCGGGCATTTAGGACTCCCGCTACAAGGGTTCATCCCCTGGGGCAGGGTTCCTTACTAGCCAGATCAGAGGATCTGCATGACAGGCCGGCCCTGCGCTGCTGACCGGGTAGCGGGAAGGCTGAGGGGAGTCTGGGCTTGGAGGACTTAGGGGCATTTCCATTCTTGGTGAGAGGCCACCTCAGACAAGAGCCACAAAGAGAACTCACAAAACCGAGCATTGCCCCTAACTGTAGCATTCCGCTGCCCCGTGCAACTCACAGCCCCAAGTTAGGCAGTATCCGGGCACCCTTGAGCAGGGGTTTTCAAACAAGGGGTGGGGACCCAGCATTGGGTGTGGAATGTTGGGCACTGGGACTCGTTGCTGCAGGACAATCAGGTCAGCAGCGTGGGTACGAAAGCAGCTCCTTATTTCATGCGATGGAAACAAATATTGTAGCCTGAAGTACATACTGAGAATAGAGGTGTCAATTCAGGTAGAGTTAAGTTGCACTTGTCTGTCATTTGAGGACAACTATAATAAAACATGCAAATGGCATCTTATTTTTTAAGGCTGTCTCACAGAATTGACCTGAAAAGGTCAATTCATTCTTGAACACGAACATGATCTCTCTCTGTCTCTCTCGCTCAGCTATCTACTTGATAAATCCAGCAATTAATTTACTTTCCTAATGTTGATCACCTCCTTTCACAGCAATCTATACAAACTAACAGAGTTCCAGCCTGCCACGAGTTCAGATAAAAGCTCTAAAGTCAACTAGAGAGGGAAAAAACACAGTGCACCTTCACACCTTAACACACTCAACAGCCTTGTCAAGAAGCATTTGTCCACTAGGCCCGCGTAAGAGACTAGACCAGAGGAGTTTATCCACCACAGAATGAGGAAACCACAGCTGTGTTCGAGCCAGTCCCGCTGACAAAAGGCCCAGACTTTTACCTTTTGAATGTACTGACCAGTTCTTAAAAGGTCCACTCTGCAGTTTTGCTGAGCTCCTTGCAAAGGATTAAAAATGACTTTTGGTTAAGTTCATTTATTGAAATTTAAATGGAAAAAATATTCATACAAATGCTCCTGCCTCTCCCGCCTCAGCTCTCAGCACTCTGACTCACAAGCCTGCTACTGCAGCATCCTAATGACCCCTCCAGTCTTTCAGGAATGACACAGTCATATAATCTATGGAAAAGGACTGCCCTCAACTCTCTCCTCTAAAACCACTGAGACACAGGAACGTTTGCAAACAAAAGAACTGCTTTGGAGTGTGGAAAGTGCATCTTCTCCCCTTCCTGTGTTCTCAAACTGGACGGAACTTTTTACTCCAACTGCCCTAAAAAAAGTCATACGTGGGAAGAGACCGGGCTTGGGAACACTTCACTGTGAAAGGGGACGTTTGAGAAAGTAACAAGCAACTGAAAAATGGCGGGTGGAAAGGCACACTCACCGCTGGGTGCCCCCTGCTGGCCAGGTGCAGTGTAGCAGCTCTCTGACTTGCATCCCTGGGCTGAAGGTGTCTCTGCTCCCATGCTCGTCAGCCTCTTCTCGTGATGTGGCTTTCCAGCCAGGTCACAATTTATTCCCACTCCTTTTGGGATAACAAAGTCCAAATAATGATTCCAAGCCCTTGTCGGGTCTCCTGTTCTGACTCGGCCCAGTAATCCTCACACCCTTCTATAAGGCATGCTCCGTCTAGCTGCTGCCTTCCTTCCATAGCCCCTTCTCAGAATGAGCTACACCTCCCAGGGCTTCCCACTAGAGGTTGAATTCCTGGCCTGCACTGTGTTCACATCCACCCACATCCCTCATGTCAGAGCCCCCTGCCCTGCCCTGCCCTGCCCTGCCATCCCATCCTCAGGCCTGCATGTCCTGCCTTGCTGGACTCCTCCAGCACCCCACCTCCTGCTCTCTGCTTCAGTCTCTCCCTGGTTGAGCTGGTTCTTCCTTGTTACCTCAGGGACCCACATGAGTCTTCTGCCCTGCAGGGCTCCTTCCCTCTGCCCAGCCCCAGCACAATCTTCTCTGCCAGCTCCTCCTGCTTTGCCTCTGCTGCCAAGAGAATTGCTGCTGACTTCTTCCCTCCCTCTCTGCTGCCTTTCCACTCACCCTTCCTTTCCTGCTACAAACCACTCAGCTCCTGCACCAGCTGGGACTAATCTTTAATTAGGACTGGACACCCTCCAGCTACAGCTAGGGGTCTTCATTGAGCTCCCTAGCTCATGAGTCCCTTTAATGGAAGGGAGGGGGGATACCTCACCCCATGGCTTTTTGAAAGGAATGCAAAGGCAATCTCAACTATGGCTGTCACCACAGGATTCAGCTACCCAATAATGCACTGGGACCACATGTACATGTAGCCCACATACCTAGTGTGGTTCGCTGTCCCATGGAGTGGCACTTAGACCACTTACAGCGAGAGATAAGAACAAGGGAGCCCTACAGCCTCAAGTGAGAAACAGATGGCTTTATAGCTCAAGCTGTAGAGACTCCTCTGTGATGCTCTAAAGATCCTAGGTTCAAATCTGCCCTGTGGTGGTTACATGCATTTCTACCTTACAACTGTTCCCCTTAGATATAAGCTTTACAAGCTGCCAGTGTGGCATCCTTGTTCCCATTTTACAGATGGGAAAACCAAGACATGGAGCAGTAACAGGGCAGAGCCTGAAAGAGAAGAGTTCATTTGTGTTTTTCTCTACACAGAGCTGTGTAAAGGTGTGGCTACTCACCTTCCTCAAGCACCTTCTGCTGGCTGGGTACAGGCCTTCCCTCTCTGCTTCTCAGCCCCGTCTCTGGCTAGTTTCAAGCTCTTGCCCCCTTCTTGGGCTCCAGACAAAATGTGTTGCTGCCTAAGCCTGTGGGGGAGGGGAGGACCTGGTCCTGCCCACAACTCCGGGTCCCAACCAAGGGCCCTATGACTAGCAGCTCGATTCCATCACTAGCCTCTGTTGTTGCATTCCCTGGGCTGCTTGCCTGGAAAGTCTGTAATAGTCTCTGCCCTGTTCTCTCAGGGTTCATTCTCACAGGCCCCTTCAACTGGAGAGCCTATAACAGTCTCTGGCCCTTCTTGTCAAGGCTTTCTCTCCCAAGCCCCTGGGCCTGAGGAACTCCACAGCCCTATCTCTGCTTAGGCAGGGTTTCTCCTTCGCCCCGTATCTATGGAGTCTCCCACACTTCCACTCTTTTTGGCTGCAGCCAGAAACTGCTCTGTCCAGCTGTTGTAGCTTCCTCAGCCAGCTAGGAAGAGCATCCTTCTTCCTTTGGCTCTAGTCAACAACAAAGCTGGCTGGGTCCTGCAGCTCCTTTTACATGAGCCTGCTAGACTCTGATTGGCTATATTTCTCTGCAGCCTCTCTAGGAAGCTTGGAGGACCCAGCCCTGCTGCCTTTTTTTCTGTGGCTAGCTGTGGTAGGAGAGCAGGGCTTTCCAGGGTACACCCCTTTACAAGCCAATATAAATTGGTTATAATGAAACAGTTTTCCTTTATAATAGTTTACAGCTGTCCAAATGGAGATTTGCATAAATAGCAAACTCCCTTTGTGAAATACAAAAATTTCTAGCTGCGTTATTCAGTCAGTGAAAACAAGCTAAAGGTTTCTAAAATTTTCATCACTTCCTCCTGTTTTTCAGGTCCGTGTTATCCTGCTGAATTGGTGTGCTTGGTTTTTAAGGATGAAAAAGCCCGGGGAGAACATAAGGCCCCTCTCTTGCAAATACAGCTATCCCAAGCACCGGTCAAGCATCAGTAGCGTTGAGATGAACGTGTTACCCGGGTACCAATCCAGCAACGGGAACGTGATCTATAGCTACCATGCTGTGGAAAACCCATGCTGCCCACAAAACAGTGACTCAGGGGAGAAGTGTGGAAAGGTCACTTGCTCCTCTCCAGAAGATATAGAGCTTGTTCAAAACAAAGCTTTAATGGAGACGATCCCTGTGATTGTCAAAATCCTGGAAGAAGTTCAATTCATTGCCATGCGCTTCAGAAAACAAGATGAGGGTGAGGAAATTTGTAGTGAGTGGAAGTTTGCAGCTGCTGTCATAGATAGATTATGCCTGGTTGCATTTTCACTCTTTGCCATCATCTGTACGTTTACTATACTGATGTCTGCTCCAAATTTTATAGAAGCTGTTTCAAAGGATTTTGCATAAGGCTCTCCAAGAGCAGCACACGGTACAAAAAAAATGTAACTTCAAAATAAAAAAATTTTGCCATTAATTTTGCTAAATAATGTGATTTAAAACTTATATGGAACGAAGGAGCTGAAATTAGTTTTGAGAGACGATTGTCTCCAATGTTTGTGATTGTAATGACTGAATAATATAAATACTGGACTCTGTTATTTCTTAGATTGTGTCTGCCTGTAGTGATGTTATAATCTGTGACAAGTGGTAGGCATGAATTCAAATCTTTGTGACAAATAAGCCCTAGTGTGTGTGTACTACTAAGAAAGCACTAGTGAACATTTAGCTTTTGTTTAATCCGTAAAAGCTATATTGATAAGTCATTCCGACTAACATCTTCTTTAGTATATTATCAATTTTCAATAATTTATGTTTCAGTATCTTCAGTTAGTATGGCCGTCATATGGATTTCTCATGTTTGGCCATGTGTCACTCTGCACTATTAGTTCTGCAGTTAGCTAAACAAACCACTGGTGTTAGCTTGTACTATTACTATGATTATCTGAAAGGTTTTTCCAATCGAGATGTTGACAGAATGTATTTTTGCTAAAAATTTACAGAAATATTTTTTTTAAATGTAGGAAATGTTGTTTATTGAGTGAGAACAGAAAACTCAAGTTGGCATTCGGACAACTGTACAGATTCTCGATGACACTGTTGTGTTGTGATCGTTGTCCATGTGCTCTGTTTGAATACAACTTGGATCACAACTGCCAATCCAATACCCTCTCATTTGTAATTTTTAGGGAAGATTCCTGGCCCCATCAAAGTCAAAGTGAGTTTTTGCCAGGGATTTCAATGGGGCCAGGGTTTCAACATTCGATCGTACAGTCCAGTTTTCTTTGCTGAGCTGTGTTGGTGTGGTCCACTCAAATTTGGCCAATGTGGTCTTGTTAAAGGAATTATTTTAACTAGAGACAACTTATTTTAGCTTAGCTAAAGTTGAACATGGAAGACTTTTGTTTTTACCTGTAACCATGTTGCTGCTGTTAACACTGTAATGCTTAAATATTAATAAACAATACCTTTATTATGACACTCTGTTGGAAGGTGCTGGTAAAAAGGCTCTCTTATTCACAGGTGTTTTCTGTCCTCTGTAAAATGAGCCCCTCATGAGAATATTTGCTCACCTCTTCTGGTGTGATTTTAATCTATCAGCATATTACAACTGGCCACCTAAGCTGACGTGGGGCCCCTCTCCTCAAAGTGTTTACCGTGGTCTTTCACATCAGCAGTAAAACTTCTATCTTCTGGTGTTACAAATTTGTTGGGCATCTGCAAGGAACCAAGCACGTTCTTGGGTGTTTGATCAAGGATAATAGATTGTCTTATCTGGATGATTTCTATCCTGTTTTTCCTCAAAATAGGTTTTAGGGGAGTTGACAAGAGTTGTTTCCCACAATGGTAAGCCAGACCTTTCCCATCATTGCTGCTGGCAAGCAAGAAGGAGATCTTGGGCTCATTACTGAAGAAGAATTTCCATACTTCCATTCAAAAAGGTGGTGGTGAGGCTGCTTGCCTAAGGAACCATCTTTTGACCTGACAGCTTTATTCATTCCTATTCTGTATAGAACCATTTTTAAGGGGGGGGGGAGGGAGAGAAGATAATTGGTAAAGTAAAGCTGAAATATCCAGAAGTCATTGGGACTACTTCAGTGTCCTTAACCTCTTGCAGGCTGCTTTTGCGTGAGGTTTTAGTAGAGAAAGGCATTACAATCTACTACTGATGGTTGGCTTTTGAGAATGCACATGGGTAAAGAGTCCATGCTGGTTGGCCCATGAACCTTTGTTGATTACCTAGGAAATCTTGCAGGGGTTGACAGGGTTCCTTCCTTATTCTTCAACAAGTCCCAAATGGCAGAGAGCGTGCACTTGTCCTCTGTGCAGGCTTTTGTATGTGAGGTCTGGCAAAAGTTGTCACCTCTCTTCTTGTCTGTCTATGTTTCGCTGCTAGAGCAACAAGACGTTTTTGCCTGCAGCTCCATACACGTGAGGCTGACACTTAGGTCTACACTTTATCTTTGTTATGCCATATATTATGGTGTCTGATCTCCAGGCACTGGAAGAGACAGGCAAGAGGATTGGACTAAACAGGCTGAAGTTCCTCCTAGGTAAAGGGAAGTAAAACTGAAATATCTAAGGCTATGTCTACACTACAAGTTTATTTCAGAATAAGTTATTTTGAGATAATAACTCCCGAATAATTATTTCAAAATAGCGCATCCACACTACAGGGTATGCTCCCTTAATGTGGATGTGCTACCTTGACTTAGAGCCCCAGGAAGCACTGAGGAGTAATTACTTTGAATGATTCTAGGGTATGTCTAGACAGCAGCGCTATTTCGGGATACTTCTGGTATCCCAAAATAGCTTTTCCACGTCTTGACAGCCCACCCGTTATTTCGAAATATCTTTCGCTATTCCGACATCCCTGTAAACTTCATTCCTAAGGGACATTATGCAATAGCAGTTTATTTCAAAATTTGGTGCTGTGTAGACAGCGCCAAATTATGAAATAAGCAATTTCGAAATTGACTCGAAATAAACTACGCAATTTGCATGGCTCAAATTGCATATCTTATTTCAAGCTAAGGGTGCAGTGTAGCTGCCCCCTCTAAGGAGGTGTTATTTTGAAATAACAACAGCTGAGCGTCCAGACTAATCCTATTTCAAAATAGGCATTATTGCTCGTAAATTCAGGGGTTATTTCAAAATAACAAGCCTGTTATTTCAAAACAATTTTGTAATAACAGGCTTGCTCTTAGTGCCCTTTTCTACTGTACCTTGTTATTTCGAAATAACGGGAGTTATTTCAAAATAACTCTGTAGTGTAGACATGCCCTAAGAGAACACCTTGGAGTTGTTCATGCACCTTTCGCTACAGGTGTATGTCTGACCTCACCAATAGTTTTTGACTCACAGGGATCCTTTGCTTCCTTGGATTGGTGTACGACTACAGTACATAGTGCCTTTTAATACTGATGATTGGGTAGGAGGGTTACGTCTGCCCTAGAGTATACACGTTGAATGTTTCAAGTCAGTAGCATGAAGTTCTTGGTGCCCTTTTCTACTGCTCCCTTGGATCTTGTGCTTGCAGAGTGGCAGGACACAGTGCACGAGCAGTTAGTCTTGTCCAAGCCTTTGCAGAAATAAAGTAGAATGGGGCTTTGCATTAGTGACCAGTGCAATTTCCGCCTGAGACTACATTGAAAGGCTTATAGTTTACAATTGTAATAGACTCTTAATTTCTGTGAGATACCCAGCTGCCCCAGCCATGGAGATGGATATACAGAGCACCCATTTCTTTCTGCAGTATTTAAAGCTAAAATAGAGCAGGCAGGACAGTAAATAGCCTTTAGAATCAGTCATTCAAGGGCTCTTAATATTTTTGCTTAAAGACCTTTGACTTTATACTCCTGAGACAGAAAACAAGACAGACAAGCTGAAAGTAAAGCACAGCCTTTATGGTAACGTAGCATCCCAATGCAAAGCATGTTTTTTTACATGAAACACATACTGCGGAAGAATATTTGTAACTGGAGCAGCAATGCATAAATCTTCAGATAAGTAAGAGGATAAGAACTAGCCTAAAAATAAAAATGGAAAATGAACATCAGGCAACCTTTTATTTTATAAAATCTAATACAAATGAAAAAGTAAATGACAGGCTAGCAATTGGCATTATTATACTATGACAAGCCTAGGATTGTGCTAACGCTAAAACCATTCTGCCGGAATACCCTGGGAGTGCAATTTCCACACACACCTGCTGGATTGGAACTGCCGCTGCTCACTCATTCAGTTGGCAGAGCAAGGCTGACCCTTTCGATATCCAGTAGTCACTTGGCCTTTTGGAGGGTAGCAGGACCGTTACCACAAAATTGGTAGAATGACCTAGTTAAAAAAGCAAAGAGAAAAACTGTTACCAGGTATCTAAGCAACGCAAATCGCCATGTCAACGCACCATTTTGGCTGAGAATACAACCCCCTTAAGCCAGCACACTCACAACTAAGGTTGCGACAACATCCCAGCTTATTGCACTAAAATACACCTCTCCTCAGATACAAAAAAAGGCGTTCTTCCTCATAAAATGAGGTTTACCGCTGTCGAAAAAAACGCCGTGTTCTTTTGATTTAATTTCAAAAGAATGCAGCGGCAGTCTAGATGCAGGTGAAGTTTTTTTAAAAAAAAGGCCACTTTTTTTTTTAAAAAACCCTGTAGTCTAGACGTAGCCTGTGTAAACAAAGACACTAGAAATAAAATCGGAATGTACATGGACAATACCAACTCTAAGAGGAAAATCCGGGGAAACTAGGAAAGAGCTGAATGTGATGGGAAAAGGACCCATCAGTGGTTGTGGTTTTCAGAATGCACACTTATTTCCCCTGACCTCTGCATCTCCTGCTACTTCTGAATTCTTTTAGCTGACTAGTCAGCTTCTAAATCTTGCATCTGAAGCTGAAACCAAGCTGTGTGGAGCTAATAACGTTCTCCAAATCTAAGCAGATTTTCTTTTTCACAGAGTTATACTCTTGCATTAATAACTCCAGATTGCAACAGCTTTACCCAAAAGCAAAGTATTATTGATTTAGAACAAAAGCATTTCAGAGAAAACAGTAAGCAGTCCACATGCCTGCTTATCTTTCCCTATTGCTTAACCATTCCCTTGGAGCCAGGAAAGTCTTAATTGCACTCAGCCATTCCTGTGGGACATGTGTCTCTCTTCCTTTTCAGCTGCCACAGATGATTACACAGCAAATAAATATCGCACAGAGAAAAGTGGAATTGTGAGAAAGAGGCCACGGGCCAAACATGAGCCCTTATTGCAAACTTGAGCAAAATTCCTTTTGACTGACTGACGGGCATGACTTTCATTTAAAAGTTCCGACAACGTTAATGTCGGTGCACTCAGCTGTTCATAGAGCACGCATCTGAGTTTGATAAGAACTATGATTTAAAAACAGACACATACCTGTGGTGGAGAGTGTCCCAGCTCTGAATCCAGTTTTATAGAGTGGTGACTGATACAACAATGGATCTGGTTCATAATTTTGATGGGGTTCAAAATGCACCACTGGTAGCATTGGATTCATTTGCCTCGGCAATGCATCTTCTATCACCATCTCTTCATCATCCCAGCGACTGGCATCCATGAACATCCCGTGTACCAACACGCCATCTTCTGGAGAGGGCAACTGAAGTAAACAGCAGCAAGTGATGAGAAAGCACAGCCCCGCCCATTGATGAACAAACAAAAATGAACTGAATGCTCAAAGTAGTATGATGCGTTCACATCACCACAAAAAGTTCTAGATTCTTGGGGGAATATCTGATTAATTAATCTATCCAGTTTTCACATTTTGGGTGACATTTTTTGGGATTTTTTTAATGAAAAAATAATTTGTGTGAAGAATGTTTAGCATTTTCCCATCAGCTCTAAAGAGAACACCACATGAAGTCTGACACTCAAGGATTTATGTGTTACTGAATAGTAGTGCTAATCTCAGTTTATGCTGCGTCAGTGTCAGTTTTTGACAGAATTGCTCAAAAGAGAGGATATGAAGGGTTTGTACTTCAGTACTGACAACAAGCATCCAAAATACCTGCAAATCCATAGGCAGTTCTTGTCCAAATTGGCACATTTTTAATGCTTCTGCAACTCGTGCTTGATCTCGATAAGCGGGGATGACATTATAGCTGAAACTAAGCTCATCTATTGGCAAGTTGTATTTCCGAGCATGGTTTTGAAGTGTGCCTGGCAAATTGAAAAAAAATTAAACAAAATTAGGAGAGGGGTCAGGTAGAGTGTGCAGTCAAAAAAGCTCATTTGAGCTACTGTAAGCAGGAACAAGCCATATCGATCATACAACAGAGCTGCCTGCATGTTCGCTACTAAGAACAAAAATACTATAAGCTTTTTGATCAAAATCACTGATTGGTAGAAAATGTGATTTCTGCAAAACCAGAAGCTCCAAAAAACTTCTCAGAGGGGTGGTCAAGTTAGTCTGTAAAACTAACAACAAGCAGTCCTGTGGCACCTTAGGGGCTAAAAATCTATGAGCTTTTGTGGGTGAAGGCTCATGTCCTAATAAACCTGTTAGTCTCTAAGGCTATGTCTGCATTACCAGGTTATTTTGAAATAACTTATTTCGAAATGACAACTCCTGAAATAACTATTTTGAAATAAGC
The DNA here is from genome assembly GCA_032595735.1 of Pelochelys cantorii. Taxonomy (NCBI): domain Eukaryota; kingdom Metazoa; phylum Chordata; order Testudines; family Trionychidae; genus Pelochelys; species Pelochelys cantorii. The sequence goes on from CM064330.1 coordinate 128,040,045, forward strand.
ATATTCCTCTTCACAAGCGGGAGTTACTATTTCGAAATAACAGGCTTCGTAGTGTGGGCACTCGCCTTGTTATTTTGAAATGAGGGGAGCTATTTCGGAAGCACGCCCCAGTGTAGGCATGCCCGAAGGTGCCACAGAATTGCTCGAAAAACTTCTGTGCAGCAGTGGGAAACATTCTTATATTCCCAAATATAAATGGCTCATTTTAATTTTTGGACTAACAGATGTATTGGATCATAAGCTTTCGTGGGCAAAGACCCACTTCGTCACATGCATGTAGTGGAAATTCCAGAATTTCCATGCATCTGACAAAGTGGGTCTTTGCCCACGAAAGCTTATGCTCCTATAAATCTGTTAGTCTGAATCTGCAAAAGTGACAAGGAGTCCTGTGGCACCTTATAGACTAACACGGCTGCCCCTCTGATATCTGATTTTTGGTACACCCAAAACATTTGGTGTTGGGTCAGTTCAACATTAAACCACATCTCCTTATGGTATGACATTTCCCTATAAAGCCTGGTGTCCCCTTTTTCCCCTGTGATCTGAGCTTCCTTGCCAGACTACAGTTTCCTGGATGCACCACAGTTATGTGATTCCCATGATGTACCACACAGTTTGGTTGAAGCAGAATTCACATTACCTCATGGTGGATGCAGCTGGCCCATCAGGAGAGAATGGAGCACATCAGACACCCAAAACTGCAATCTCATGGGATGATGTGCCATGATAGGGAAATGCAGGTTAAATTTGAACTGACTCAAAATGCTTCTGGTCAATTCAACAACCCCAAAAATATTGAGACTGAGGCTGAATTGACCCCAAATAATCTCTTTTCTTTAGATTTTCTAAATGGAAACTTGAGAAGTTTCAGCAAAATCAAAATTTTCCTATAGAAAATTTCAGTTCTATGACAGTATTTTAACTCTTCACCCTGACTTGTGATGAAAATAAATGCTGAAATATCTGAATTTCCCACGGAAAGGACATTTTCACTTGACTCTACTCTCCACAAACAGCCTGCTGAACTGAAAAACTGCAGGCTAACTGAATACCCCGTTAGCTATGACTACTGTGTGAAAAATGTTGGAAACATGCATACCTGCACACAGACCCATGGAACCCTGTATCTTAGTGGCAGAGAAGAGGGAGGTTTTATAATTGTAAGTGTTGCAATTATTAACTCTACTCTGGAATCAAGGAAGCAAAGCTATTACTGTGCTCTTGATAATAACTATTTATAGTGTGACACAACAATCTGGATGCTTTCCCTGACTACTTGAAAACAAATCAAACTGTGTTCATTTACATGTATTTTCTTTCTTTACTTGTATTCTGATGAAATACTGTGCTTCAGCTTTCTGGGATTTGGCTGCTGACAGGGCCACGAGACCTCTCTCTTTCAGGAGAGAAAAAGTATCAGGTTGGGTGACGCTGTCTCCAATCTTTGGGTTCAGCTTCAGCAAGGGGGCAATTAGCAAAGGCTTCCCTCCTATACATATGTTTCCTCTTGCAGGGCGAAGGCTTGGAAAGACCATTCCCTCCAGCCTCTCTGCATGGGTATTAAAGCCAAAGGGCAGAGCCAGAGAGGGCTGCAGACTCTTCTGCTTCTCTGTCTCATACAAAGGCTCATAACCCAGCCCATTTTCAGCTACATGCAAAGGAGGAAGTCCTGGAAAACATAGGCAGGCGGTGGGAACACCCACAGACCTAGCAACTTGGTGTCCGGGCACTTTTTGTTTTGTAGAGCAGGCAACAGGTTTTAGGCATATACATTACTTTGACTGACTTTTTTTTTTTTTTTTTTTTACCTGTCAGAAATCCTTGTGGAAAAAAGAAACCAGAGATCCAGAAAGACTTCGGTTGTCCCCTTCGGAGCCAGGACTACAAGCAGAACATGTTAGTGTATGTTATGCAGTAAAATAGAAATGTGACATTTCCTAGATATTTCTATTGAGGGGCAAATTCAACTTGCTGTAAGTGGGCCCAACCTCACTGACTTCAATGGTGCCCACATTGAGCAGAGCTGAGTTTGGTCCCAAGACCAGACCTCTCCCCCCACGAGATTCAAACCGTGGAGGGCTGAGTCTCTACCTCATTACTATATGGGAAAAAAGCTCTTCTACAACAGAAAGTTCCCTTTTGCTCTCCACTTATGAAGTATGCTTGTGACAGCTGGCTCCTACAGCAGATATCATTAAAATCTTGTCAAACTGCCTTTGAGGAATAAATAATGTAGCATAGTATTTGTGCTGTTCCTTGGACAGTCCCTGTGGCACGCACAGGGAAATGCAGGAAGCACTGCAAACACTGAGTTAACCACCTCGGTGTCTCAAAGACAAAGTGGCAAGGTTTTACGAGTGACCAGTATGTCTCCAGAATGGATCGGCCCAAGTCCCCCAGTCCTAACACCACCTGGATTTGCAGTCAAATCTGAGTGAGGCCTAAGCCTTGAAACTGGATCCAGGTCTCAAAGCTCCCAGAGTGGTAATGACCACATGCCCAGCTGCTGCGCAGAACCCTGCCAGTAGGTGTGTGGCACCCTAGCTGGCCTAGTGTGGTGAAAACTGAAGTGGAAAAAGTAACGTGTCTACACGAACGGCTGGGAGGAAGGAAAAAGTGCAGAGTTCAGGTCTGCAAAGCAGTTGCAATCTCAACTGCCTGCCCAGTTCTTAAGCAACTCTTCTCAAGAGCTCTCCATTATGTAAGGTGTCAAGGCCTCTTGGCCCCCTCTGAAGATTGGCTGTTGGAAGGTGGAAGGGGTTGTGGGAAGGGAGCGCTAAGCCTGCTATTACTTGTACCGGCCTGCAGAACCGGTGAGGCCACGGTGAGAGAGTGGGAGTAAGTGTAAGGTGGAGAGTGGGAAACCACTACCTTGCCTATGAAGCACAATGGCATTTGTGACTGCTTGAGATCATGTGTCTGGAAATGGCCAATGGCCAAGACCAGCATTGGGGTGTGGGTGACCTCTTGCCCCTTCATCTGGGATTTCTGGGAGTGCCACATGCTGTACAGCAGCAGTTCTCAAAGTGCGGTCCATGGACCACTAGTGCAATGTGATCATCCTGCAGTAGGACCGCAGGCTCAGGACTCACCCCTCCCCTGCAGTAGGGAGTCTGCACTGGTGCTCCAGCCCCCTCACCCCATGAGGCTGGAGTGCCAGTGCTGGCTTCCCACTATGGGGGAGGAGGGAGTGAGCCTTGGGGGCCGGATCTGGCTTGTGGGGGAAGGAAGTGGCTACATTCGCTATCACTTCCCTTCCCCTGGCTGGGGGAACCTAGAGGCTTTCCCCACTGCTCCCATTGGCCAGAATCATGGCCAATGGGAGCAGTGGGGGGTGGTGCCTGGGAGCAGTAGGAGGCACGGAGCCAGGTAAGTGCTCCCGATCCCCCTCATGCCCAGACCCCACACCCCCATCAGCTTCATGCGCCCCCTCCCGCCGAGACCCCGCACCTCCACACCACTCCTTCACTCTCCCTCCCACGCAGACCCCCCTTCCTACTCTCTCCTGCACCCATTTTGTTATCATGGGTGGTTGGCTGGTGGTCCACAGAAAGGTCTGCCTTAAGTGGGGTGGGCCATGGGCCAAAGAGTTTGAGACCCACTGCTGTATAGGTTTCATTTTAAAATTCCACGGGGAGGGTTGGACCAAACTCCTTTTCAAGCTTCTGGAATGACCAAATTAAGCCCCTGAGCAAGGACCTGGCATGCCACCTCAGCATAAGGCAATTTACTTACATCTACAAAGGCTATCCTGAGCACTAGGTCTTTTACCCAGCCGCCTAATGGCTTCAGAGAAGGATAGGCTGCATTGGCCCACAGGGTGGGAACTTGGTTGTTAAGAAAACTGTTGTATACTTTCTCCATCTCTTCCGACATCACCACAAAACCAGCAATAGCTTTGTTGAGGGTTTCTAAAGAGCTCTGGAAAATAAAAATGTTACCATGTACCAAACCATAAGTGCCTTTATTGCAGCTGCATTTTTGCAATGGCTATTATGAGAATTGCAGATCCCACAAGCTTGATCTAAAATGGCCTTTAAGTGAGTATGTGTGACCGTGATCATAAACAGTTAAACCAAATTCACTGAGCGCTGACAACTGCCAAACTAAAATCTGGTCTGATGAGATGCTAAGGGCTTGTTCCTGAGTACCTCCACATGCACAGCCATACACAGTCTCGATTCCCAGAGTTGGTCATTAAGAAAAATGATTGAAGGTTTAGAAAATATTAGCTATGAGGGAAGACTGAAGGAATTGGGCTTGTTTAGTCTGGAAAAGGGAAGATTGAGAGGGGACATGATAACAGCTTTCAGGTATCTAAAAGGGTGTTACAAGGAGGAGGAGGGAGAAAAATTGTTCTCCTTGGCCTCTGAGGATAGGAAAAGAAGCAATGGGCTTAAACTGCAGCAAGGGAGGTTTAGGTTGGACATTAACCACCCTGACAGTTGGGAAGTTTGTCCTAAACACTGGAATAAATTGCCTCGGGAGGTTGTGGACTCTCCATCACTGGAGATATTTAAGAGCAGGTTGGATACATGTTTTGTTAGTCTATAAAGTGCTACCAGACCATTTGTTGTTTTTTTCAGACTCTGTGGTTTCTCTCGCATTAGGGAGAAAGTCACTGAGTTTCTAGCACTGTCAGAGGCAGAAAAAGCAATGCAGAGGAAAAGACAGCATCTCTCTCCCCTACCCACCTTCTGGTCCTCTGGCTGCTGAGGAATGAACATAGAGCATAAGAACAGCCATACTGGGTCAGACCCAGGGTCCATCTCTCTATAAATTGAGGCAGTGGCAATCTCTCTTGGCTGACGTTAGAGATTATCTATAATCAAACTTGACTCAAGTATTGCCAACTACCAATAAATTTGCAAGAAACTAGAGTAAAAATTTCCTGTCAGTAAAATCCATTAAGAAATGATCTGTCTGCAACTGTGGTGTGATCTTGCTAGACCTGTTTTCTTATTTTGCCCTCTTCCTTCCTTCTCCGAAGTTATGGAGTATTTTCAGCAGGGAGCTCAACAAAGATTAAACTAACCAAAAAAAAGCTCTCCACTCCCATGCTAGAAACCTTACACGCAGTGAGAGATGGACCAGAGAAACGAATGCAAGAAACAGTGATTGGACATAGGTTGTGTGGGAAAGTCTGAATGCATTACATCGGGGTGGCCAATAAGTGGCTAGTGGGAGCAATGTGATTCACTAGGGTTACCCACTGGCAGACCGCCAGCCACTTGCAGCTCCCATTGATTGGAAATCACTGTTCCTTGCCAATGAGAGCTGTAAGAAGTGGCGTGGAGCGGGACACTGCTTTCTGCAGCTCCCATTGGCCAGGACCAGCGATCCACGGCCAATGGGAACTGCAAGCAAACATATCTGTGGATGTGCAGGTAAATAAAGCACCAGTGGCCTGCCAGAGGCTAACCCTGGTGAACTGCGTCTGGCCTATGGGCCACTTTTTGCCCACCCTGCATTATATTCTCAATAGTCAGGCCAACATTTTGATCCATGGGCACCTCATGTTAGATTTCTACATACGTGATTTCTGAAGGGCTCAATGATCTTCACCTCCAATTGACTTACATTCAATTGACTTAGCACCTTGGGAAATTTCTCATGGCTTAATTTGCAGTTGTGTGTGCAGCTCACCTTTGTAATTGCATGTTTTGGGCACAAATTTCCATGTGCATTTAAAAAGCTGCCTTGAAATCTTTACTACATCACTGCAAAATAATAGGGAAAAGGCAGCGGTGTATAGCATAAAGGGGTGCACAGAAAGCACACTGTCATTTCCCAAAATATCTGCTCAAGGAGCTCTCAGATTCGGTTCCATTCCAAAATCATTAAAAGAATTCAAGTTCAGATGACTGTCTGCACCAAAAAGCTCTTTAAAGTGGTATACCAATTGGGAAAGTCTACCCTCTTTGTCAGTTTTACTCTCCACGTTTTACAAAAATATCTCCATTTTAGGAGCAGAGCTGCAGAAGATTTCATAGAATACTAGGACTGGAAGGGACCTCATCGAGTCCAGTCCCCTGCCCTCACGACAGGACCCAGCACTGTCTAGACCATCCCTGATAGACATTTATCTAACCTACTCTTAAATATCTCCAGAGATGGAGATTCCACAACCACTCTAGGCAATTTATTCCAGTGTTTAACCACTCTGACAGGAAGGAACTTTTTCCTAATGTCCAACCTAAACCTCCTTTGCTGCAGTTTAAGCCCATTGCTTCTTGTTCTATCCTCAGAGGCCAGGAAGAACAAGTTTTCTCCCTCCTCCTTGTGACACCCTTTTAGATACCTGAAAACCGCTATCATGTCCCCTCTCAGTCTTCTCTTTTCAAACTAATCAAGCCCAATTCTTTCAGTCTTCCTTCATAGGTCATGTTCTCTAGACCTTTAATCATTCTTGTTGCTCTTCTCTGGACCTTCTCCAATTTCTTCACATCTTTCTTGAAATGTGGCGCCCAGAACTGGACACAATACTCCAACTGAGGCCTAATCAGCACAGAGTAGAGCGGAAGAATGACTTCTCATGTCTCATGACACCTGTTAATGAGTGTCCTGTTGAAGGACACTGGCTCAGTAAGGGAATTAAATCACACACTGACCGCTACCCTGTGATTGAAATAGATCCGGCTCCCCATGCCAGAGAGGTTGTTCCCAGTTGAGCCAATTAAGGGGGCTGTAAACACGGATGACAGGAGTTCAGCGAGGGGACAGCTGAAAGGGGAATTATAGAGTGATGCTGACAGAAAGGAAGGTCTCCTGCAGAAAGTGTTGGCTGTTCAGGTAGCAGGAAGGGACAGTACCTCAGTGTGTTTGGGGTTTGCTCTTTGGACCTGTTTGTTAATAAAGAACCCAGCCCCCGAGAAGGGCTGTGAGTGGTAAGGGAGTCTGTGTGTAAGAACCCTGCAGAAGAGAACAATGGGTGCAAGGCACTGCTGGCCACAAGGGAGTGGTTGGAGTGTGAAAGAGGACTAATTGAATTAAAACCAAACCCACTGAAGAATTGTGTGTCCAGTGCTACAGAACAGGGGCACTCAACAGAAACTGATTTAACTGAGCCTCGTACTCTTAGCAACTCGAGCAGGTTGTTGAACCGATCCACTTCTTGTCCAAGTACAGTAGTTAATGAGTCCACTCGTCCTTTGTCATCCTTGACAAAAAGGCTTTCTGAAGCAGTGTCTAATTCCAGTTTTCCTGCAATGGAAACACTTGTTTATCACTTAGAAAGTTCTGGTGTCACTACAGCGTGGGAAGAAGAGGAACAATGTTTCCTTGACGAGGGAACTACTAGTTTCCTTCTTGGTGAGCTTGGTCTCCAAGTTCACCTCTGTTGGGGAGCTCCCCAGGGATTGGTGGGAAAAAATACCTGCTTGCTTCCACCCCATTTTCTGGAGTAGTTGCAGTGTTGCTCTGTGTTTGCTACAGCAGCCTCAGGTCTGGTGTCACCTCCGCCATGCCCATCCACTCTCACACAGGGAAAATGAATGATGGATCACTGAGCGGCACACCCACCAGTCCAACTCCCCTTCTGAATCTCTGCTGGGCACCGATGTGCAGGGAAGCCTGGGTAGAACGAGGATCTGTGCCCCTGAGCCACCCAAAATCTTCCCTGGGGCAGACGCAGCAGGACTACAGGCAAGCCAGTGCCCTCCACGCCTTCACAGGAGGGACAGGATTTGTCCTTAACCACACATTATACTTGGACAAGAAAGCCCAGAGGCTCCGCTGGTACAAATCAGCTGAACCAAAGTCAGTGGAGTGGGGCCAGTTTCCCCCAGCTGAAGATCTGGCCCCTTGTTGTTAGATCAAATTTGATGCTTCTGATGGTGTTGTTGTTTAACATGCACCATGTTTAACGAGCATGAAAACAGTTCACCCAAAACAGAGTCTGCAAACGACGTTTTCCCTTGGAAATCAAATGCACATTAGCGAGACAGATTTCCAAAATACACGCTCTAAAATCAAGACATTCCACCTCCCTCCATACCGAAACCACTAAACCATTTGACATTAAAAACGTATTGAAACACATTCTTTTCAAAATGGGAACAAATGAAACATCTTCACAATGATTATGGAGCAAAGAGTTTTAGTGATATTTCGCTAGCTGGGCCAAGAGTTTGTTTCCTAAACACCACATGCAGATAATTGCACCTGAAATGTTTGCATATTAATGGCACAATGATGCATAATTAAAAAAATGGTAATTATTGTACAAGGATTTAACAGTCACAACAATTCCCCCAGCTCTGAAGCACATTATTATGGGGAAGGCTATGTGAACACTGCATTTATATGCAATAGCTAAATCTCAAAACACCCGGTGTGCCCTAACCCTGCCATCAGACCCTCGTGAGAGGGCCCTTCTGCCTGCCTGAAATCCACACTGAAGTCAATGGGATTTGGCGTCTGTTTAAGAGCCAGCCAGCATAGAATTCCATTGACTTGCAGTTAAGTGACTCTCTGTGCAGGTTTGATTGCAGGATGGGGCCTATTATTGCACCTCTTAAAACTTCCGGTCCCCATGTGGCAAGGAGAACTGCAGCCAATGGGAGCCGTGAGGCTCTGTGGCTATGGACACGTTAAGTAAATGAAGCAGCACGGGCCTGCTGATTTAAAGTACAGGATATTTTGATCCATTTTAACAAGTTCGGTTTACATGGAGTCACTAGTAGATTTATTACATCAGTGTAGAAATACATTCACGTCTGAGATCATCAGTGATAATGGTTTTCCTCTGTAGCAAATTGTGCAAACGGTTCTTTGTCAATGAAAACAAACAATGAGCAAACAATTTCCCCAAATGCTATTATGTATAAGAAGAAAGATTGGGGAAAAACACATTAACAATGCTACCCTACCAGACAGTTTTGTCAAGATAGTGCTAGCCAGCTCTTGAACAATTTCATCATTGCTTTTGCCTGATGCTTGTGCAGTTGATCTTGGCTGAACTTCAAGCATGGTTGTGATTAAAGTGCTTGTCTCTTTACGCTGCAAAGAGAGAAACAAAGAAGCAGTGATCCTTTCTCAATTTTCCACCACAAGTATTACTTGATTCTGAATATAAACAACTAACCAGCAAGATTTAATTCCTTCCAAGGAACATTTTATGATTTGTTCATGATATTTTTATTCCGGAATTTACTTGAAAAAGGAATAGATATCTAAATAGGAGTTTGCTCTGTTTCTAGGTGGCTTCTTTTACCAGCTATTGTTACCATAAGAAAAAAGTCCTCATAATCACTGAATGCGTTATTTTGAGTCAATATATATAAAAGAACTCCCCCCCCCCAGAAAACATACGTGCCATTTGTTTCAAGCTCTTTCACTTGTAAAATGCATCCATTCTACTGCACTGAATTCCAGACCTTTGATGCTGCTTGAATTTAGTATAAACATTTACAATTTGATAAAAACCATTCGTAGATATTTTCCCCGCTGACCTAGCTAAAGGCAACTATAATTTTTAGTGCTTTCTATGGAAAGAAGTGTGAAATGGGCATTTTTCTCAGTACATTTCTAACTGAGCTCATTAGACTTCCTGTAAGATATACTGAATAAGACTATAAAGTTAAGAGAATCGAGTTAAAATTTTTATGTTTTTAATTATCTTAGTGTTGAAAGTTATAAAATATCTACTTCAATCCCGTAGGACCAAAGTCTATTATATAATGTGTTGTTTTTAGGTGGTGTGATAGTCTATTGCTTTTATGGTGCTGTGCCGTAAGTTTATTGCTACATTAGTCTAGTTTTTACAACTATTAGATTATATTATGGGCAAAAGTGGATTTTTTTCTAATTCAGTGTGTACGACCGACAAAAGATAAGACAGACAAAAGATATTCCAGTTCAAAAGTTGCTTCTGCAAAAATGCAGTTGATATGAACTTCATACAGAGGCTGAGATATGTTTTGATCTTTTTTCATGTAGAATTGAAATGGAAAATATTAAAACTCTTTGTTTTGGGTACTGACAAAAGTGTGCTGCATGTGGGAGAGACAGTGTGCAGTTGAGCTTTACAAAGCAGCCCAGGGGACTTAACCACTTAACTGCTACTAAATTAATGAAAAATCATTATGTTACAGTAGCACATTGGAGTTACCCATCAAGATCAAAGCCCTGTCACAAGAGACAGTCTCTCTCTAGAAGAGCTATCAGTTTAAACAGATAATTCTAAGGGTGGGAGAAAGGAAGTATTAGTTACAGATAGGAAACAAAGACACAGGGAGATTAAGTGACTTGCCTAAGGTCACCAATTCTTTGGAGGAGCCAGAAACTGAATCCAGATCACTTGAGTCCCACCCATCTGTCTCTAAATCCCCCTAGTCAGCTTTCAAAATCTCAACCATGTTATTTAGCTATTTTTAATGAGTGCTTGTACGTGCGTAATGCTGTGCTGCCTAGACTTATGAGGCTGGCACTTTAGGATTCTGGAAGTTTGTTTGAGTACCTCTAGTGAAGGAGCCTAAGTTTTAATACATCTAAACGTACATGTTCTGAACAGGTTGTCAGTATTCCTTCAAAGCTCTCCTCAGCCTCATCAGGAATTAGAGTGTTCCATGAGAAGGGGCTGATTTGTGTAAAACTAAGGACAGAATCAATGTCAATAAACAACAGTCCAGCATAAATCATGGTGCACATCATTAAAATGCAGTTTAACAGGAGACAGGTTAAAGAAAACATTCCGGATTCCTCTACCTAATATTACATTTTAGGGGAAATATTTAACGAGTAGGGGTGGAATGCCTAGCAATTCCTGCTTGTTATTTCTGTTTATAGCTTAAAGGGAGAATTGGATTTAATAATTATAGTCTGTTAAAGTATTATTCATTTCATATCATTAATTTAGAACATGTATTTAAGAAAAGCCTACAAACCTGGAAAGCCAAATTGGCGTTCTCATGCATTCCAAATATTTCTGGGTCATCGATCAAAGGAAGATTTTCAATATAGTCTTTAAAATCTTGCAAACTATCAGCCAGAGGGGCAAAATATATACCTGTTATACAAATGCACATATAGACTCCACGTTAAAATGCTTTATTGTGAAACAAATGAGCAAAACTGTACAGAAATGTCAAAATGTATGTATCATTTACTATTGGTGAAAAACTTAAGTTACTGAATAGGTGAAAAACTTAAGTTACTGAATACACACCCAAAGAACTAAAAGAATTCACCACATAAATCGTCAATATGAAGACACTTTAAAATACATCCAAATGTAACTTTTTCATAATGAGCAGCAGGCATAGATCAGATTCTGACACTCTACATTTGTTAGAGGCAGAATTTTACAAAGGTAGGCCCAAAATCTCACATGTTCGCATTTTATATTAGCGAGTCTTAGCATTTCAGAGGAACTAGAATTTTTGAAGCAAACAGGTTCCCCGCTCTTATATTCTGGAACTGAAAAGCAACTGGATTTTCTTGCCTGAGGAAACAATGTAAAAACAGGAGCGGGATAAGAGATGTTGCTCAGTATGCTCCATAGACAGCACAAACCCTATTTAAAATAAAAAGACTCAAATGGCGTTCAGAGGCTTGACGGATGAGCTAAAAACCTGACAAGTGGCAGCTTGCACTGATACATTGAACCTCACGTTCATTCCTGACTGGCCTTCCAGCTCCCTGCTGGGTCGTTACAGTGCTTTTCCTCTTTGGAGGCTTGTAGCTACTTAGCCATTTACACCGCTGGGGCTAAACCAACTCATGAATAATTGCCATCTGTTGAGAGCACGAGAGAAGGCAAGCATGGTGTGGCTGAGATGAAAGTGCTAGACTGAAGTAAGAGCAGTCTGTCACTGGCCTGTGATGGATATTCAGCAAACTGAAACTGAATTCCCTTCTCCACTCTCCCTCGTCTTCCAGGACAATGCATATGTGGGGACTGGAACAAATGCCAAAACAAGGGATTGCAGTTGTGTGTACAGGATAGAGCAGAAGGATGATGGGGTGGCAGCATGTCTGAAAACCTGCTCCCCATTAGCAGGTGCTGTTCCTGCAGAGAAATGGTGAAGTGGGTTCTAGTGACTCTGAGACATCAGTGTGAGGCTGAGAACCATCTAACAAGGAAGGTAGAAGAACCCTTCTGGGGAGGGGGTAAGTGGAGCAGTCCTGACAAAAAGGAATCTGAGGAATAGCCCAGCTCAAGGAGAAGATGTAAACTGAACTTTATGGGCTTGGCTCTTCATTGCACTCTGCCTTGTGGACTCATTTGCAACAATGCAAAGGTGGCATAAAATGTTCCCAAATTAGTGCAAAATGTCCCTCTGATCAACTCTTAGTTTAACAACCTGGTCACTTATTTCAGGCAGAGAATGCTGACAACATGCTGTGCTTGTGGACATGGGATCCATCTCAAACATCTGTTGAGCATGGTGCTATGCAGCTTTTCAATGTTCAAGGGGAAGCAATAGAGTTACCATTTCTCCCTGAAGATGCCCAGGGTATTAGTATCAGCAGGATACAAGGACTCACTGGGAATGATAAATCCTGCAGAAATATTTGGATTGTCCCGGTTGTGCAAAACTTTTAGCCCAGATCTCTAAATCCTTTAATGAGGCTAGTTTTGGTAAGAACTTTAAAGTACTGGTCTCATCAGTGAAGAGACTCTGAAAATATAGCAGTTCTAGGTTTATCATCTCTCAGTCATTTCCAGATCAGACATGCTCAATTCACAAGTAAAATGATATTTTTTTCTAATCTGCCATTCACCCTAGAATATGTCAAGAGGGAGTCTCTCACACTGTCACCTTCCACAAAGGTTTCGCAGGTCAAATTCTACCCTCAAATGCAAATGTACAAGCACTTTGTTTTCAGATTATGTCCCTGAAGATACCTGGGCAACTGTGTTGTCTTCAATGGGTTTCCTCAAATTTAATTTATTGGATATTAGTAAAAAATCTGCTCATGTGCCAGTCCTCTCTTTCTAACTGGAGGTAGCATCATCTACTAGGTATGGTACTAGACAGTAAGTCAGCAGCTGGGTTTTATTTCCTATGACTCACAGTGTGACCTAGACCACTTATGAGCTCCCATTTGGAGCGCTAGATTTTTAAACGTTCAAATTACGATAAGCCCTTTGAGTACCATAGGAGATGCGTGGGGTGAGCATTTTTGAAACTTTTGCCCTTGCTCTCTCTCTGTTTCAGCTTCCCTGTCTGTAAAATGGAGATAACAATGTGTATTGTTCTTTGCAATGCATTCTAAGAACCGTAAGTTAGCAGCACTGACAGTTATTTGTATTTATTATGTTGGCTCAGCAGTGCTAACTGAAATACAAAATACAAGCAAAAATAATTTTGTCACTACGTTCAACAGCTATAACTCTTTATACCTGCTGTGGGACTAATTTTCCTTTCGCTTACACCAGTGTAAATCATGAGTAGCTCCACAGCAGTCAATGGGACTACTCTAATGTAAAACTAGTGCGAGAAGCGAATTGGGCACAAAGATCTAAGTACAAAGGCAGTATTTTACATAGTGACTTTTCAGAGAATAACCACACTCTAAGGCAGGGGTGAGCATTAAGGCAGTGATGGTTCACCAGGCTTAACCCCTGGCAGACCACCATCGCTATATTTACCTGCACCTCCATAGGTAAAGGTGATTGCAGCTCCCTTCAGCTGCGAATCACCGTTCCCAGTCAATGGGAGCTGCGGGAAGTGGGGTGGAATGAGACACTGTTTCCCACAGCTCACATTGGCCAGGAACAGTGATCCATGGCCAGCAGGAATTGCAATTGCCTGTACTTGTGATGGCATGGGTAAATAGAGTGGTGGCAGCCTGCTAGGGGCTAATCCTGGTGAACTGGATCTGACCCACAGGCCAGTATTTGCCCAACACTGTTAAAAGAAGTCCCCAGAAATCTTAGACAGTCCACGGCAGAGCTCAAGGTTCACAGGTTCTTAAATATTGCAAAGTTTGGGCCAAGAGCTTATTTTTAGAAACTGAACTTCTGGGCCAGAAACTTTGTCTATGGGAATGGAGGGAGACACATGACCAATAATGTCCTCTCTGGGCCAAGAGACTGTTTCTCAATAAAAAACTAGGAAGACTTTAATAACTTAGCTTGTTATCCAGTTCTTAGACACACAGAATGAACCAGACCTCATGGACTGATGATAGATCCACCTCAGAAAGTCCAGAATTTTTCGGCCACATAAATATAGAATTAAACACGTAAAACATTAAAAAAAGGTGATAGACAAACATAGTTCCAGGTTTTCATTAATCTAAATGGAAATCCTCTATAATTCTAATTGCATTTACCTGACTCAGAATATTTGTAATAATCTTCTAATGTTTCAGGAGCAAAAAACCTCTTTAAGACTGTACGCAGGCATCTCTGATCCCAGGTGTCTGTAACTCGCCCTCCATACGTAATTTCACCTTCGACAGAGTTTGATTTTTACAGTTTATGATTTCATATAACCATTCATATATACAAAAGCTTTTACTATTTAAAATTTTAAAATTTAAATTTTACTATTTAAAATTTTAACTTTCATCTTCTCTAGAGTCCAAGATAGCATGATTTACCATCTGCATGCACAGTCACTCATATTTACACTGGAGTAACTGTATATGCCATACAAACATGCAATTGTACACACAATTTACACGGCCCATTTGGAACCTGCAAACCCTGTGCCTTAATATGGTAACATAAAATTGGTTACCTGATTATCTCTTTTCTGGGACTCACTTCTGCCCTGATCTACTATGTATTTGAGAGTTTGTCTTTCTGCGAGTGTGTCAGTGTGACTGTTTTTTCAAGAACTCGTCCTAAAGGGCAAGAGCTAGAACCACCAAATTCAGTAAGGCCAGGGTTTGGTTGTGCCAGGACAATGGGATGTGCCTGGCATGGGATTGTTTCTCAGAAAATGGAAAGGGAAGGCTATATAATGACCACATGGGGGCAGTAGGGATTATGGGATGGAAAGTATAATGACTACAGGGGGGCAGCAAGGGGACAGAGATGGGGACCAGGACAGCTATAACCCCATTGAGGCTGCAAGGGGCAGGAGCGGAGAAAGGGGCAAAGATCTACTATATATTTGAGAGAGTTTGTCTGTGTGTCTGTCTGTCCCCCAGCCAGGGAACATGCATCCCTCCCCCAGCAGTGCTGCTGCAGCGGCCATGGAGCATTAATTTGAGTTAAGGACCCAAGCAATACCGAATCCACCTTCTAAGCCTCAGATATCTGAATGGCAGTTCAGACTATTTTAGGGCCAGTGCTTGGTGCAGCTTCCTGCTGAAGGACTGTGCTGCAGAGCAATGAAGACGAAGCCTGGGGAGCTTTATAGGGCGTTGAGGGGTGAGCAGGAGGCAGCTTTGCAGGCTTCCTTTTCAGTGGCCTAGGCCTTTTCTGCTCAGAACATCTTCTGCAGTCTGTTTTCCACAGCTCCATATGCGCTGGCAACTCATCTGATTCCCCTAGAAACAGTTGAGTTTGAGGCTTTCAGGACCAGACGTTTATGATGAAAGGAGATGAATAGGGATGATGTGTTCCTGAATCAATCAGTTCCCTTTGGACAAATCTGAAGACTCTTCAGATATTTATCAACATCTACCATGTGTTTCTTTGGGTGTTTTAGGAGATGGGTTTTTAAAACACAACACACATGTGCTAGGAAGCCTGGCCATTTAAAGCTAAGCTATACTTAATTTTTTTTTTAAAGGAAGGGGCAGAGTTAGTGGGAAGAGAAATGGACCAGGAGAGAAATGGAGCTTATAGGTCTGAAACTTGAACTCTGGCAGCATTTCATTCTGCACGAAGGAAAATACAAAACAGAAGAACCAGTGTTCAAATACCCATCCTCCTTAAACAGAAGTTGGTCCAATAAATTATATTATTTCATCTATCTTGCCCTTCTAATATTCTGGGACTGACACAGCTGCACCGCCACATATATCCTCCTTAAAAGCATATTAAATAAATGTTCACAAAGTGAACCAAAGGTAATTTTAAGATAATGGGAATTTGGTCCAATAGAACTTTCAAGTAACCTCCATAAAGCTGAAGTACAATCAATTAGCTGTAAACAAGCATATAATATATATGGGTGAATGAACAAATCTTTACAACTCAAACTGACAGAATACTTTCAAATGCAATTTGTGCCCGAGAAAGGGTTTCACTTAGCAGGCAGGCTTGAAAGCACCTGTATTCATCTCAGAGAATTTACAGTAGTTTTAATCTTCAGCTTGACAAAACAGAGAAGAGAATAATGGAGTCTATTTTTCATTTACATTGGAAAAGGATTTTTTGCTACATAGTACAGGTAACTAATGGGGAAAATGTAAAACTAAGCAGAGAGAGACCCGGAACGGTTATATTCACATCTCTGTGTTGGGAAGTAACTACTATAACACAATTCTAAGGCTGGAATACTGCAACCAAATTACAGGGTTTGGTATAAGGGCAAGAATAAGTAAAAATCTATAAACCACCACAAAGCAGATATGTGGAATGCATTTTTCACATTTCAGGGGTAATCCAAAGGGATGCATTTGAGTAAGGGATCAGATATGTTTTGCTTAAACCACTGTGAATGGGTTTCTATTCTGACTTTTCCAGCAAATTTTACTTTTAACAAATACTCTTTGGAAGATGGATTTTTCCTTCATAATTCATTTTCATTTTTTTTATCATAAACTACCATTTTTGTTTTTTTAACAAATGATGCAAACTCCTTAGCACAGCTTATCAGCAGAGCAAGGAGGGATATTATTGAAACCATGAAAAAAAATTGCCTTAAATTCCTGCATTCAGAAAACAGGACCCACTAAGTTTAAGGAAGAGCTTTGTTACAAGATATAATTCCTGAGTTTTCAGGTGGATTTACTTGCCCTCAGAGGCTCATAGCAGCCCTCAGTTTAGACACTGGCTTTCTGTTGAGCTACTCTCATCGCTGGCCAGTATGGGGAAAAAGGGGAAACCAAACTTCACAGTCTCTGTGGCCTCTCCAAGTGGTAGAGGGTAGGACAAAGCCTTGTACCAAAACCAGTCTCTTTCTAGTTCTGAAATGGGAAGTTGGTGGTGGTGGTGGTGGTGGGAACCCAGGCCTGCCTTTTACACTGGGTTCTAGCCCAGGGACCTGTAATAGCAGCTGTCTGTAATGTTTCTAGTAACAGCTGCATGACAGCTACAAATCCCTGGGCAACTTCCTCACAGCCTTCCCCAGTACCTTCCTTACCGGAGGCTCTTCCTCCTGGTATCTGTTTGCACTTGCTTCTCCCAGACACTCCATCACACTTACTCTCATCAGCTCCTTCCTCACACACTGCAGTGTAGCTTGAAATAAGATACACAATTTGAGCTACACAAATTGCATATCTTAGTTCGATCTTATTTTGAAATAGCTTATTTCGTAATTTGGCACTGTCTGCACAGCGCCAAATTTTGAAATAACCCACTATTCCGAAACATCCCTTTCTCCTCATGCAATGAGGTTTACTGGGACGTTGGATTAGTGAGCCTGTTATATTTTGAAATAACGGGCTCGCTGTGAAGACACGGGATATCTATTTCAGGATACTCCGGTATCCCAAAGTAGTGCTGCAGTGTAAACGTAGCCACAGTGAGCAAGTAGAAGAGAAGTCTCTTTAAACCACTCTCAGCTGGTTTTAATTGGTCCCCAGGTGTTCTAATTAGTCTGGCTCCCTTGAATTTGGATGCCTACTAATTGGTTCCAGGTTTTTAATTGGCCCAATTGCTCTGACTGATTCTAGCAGGTTCCTGGTGGTTCTGGATCAGCCCTTGTTAGGTCTCTGTTCCCAGGATAGACTATTTAATCTGGGGCTAAATATATTTCCCCTCCACTTCTCTCCTGTAGCCCTCTGGCCTTACTCTGTCACAATCTGTATTCTTGGGTCACTGCTGACTGCATGGTTCCAGTAGAGAATGCCATGAGCTCGGGATTCCAAGATATTTTCCTTTCAGAAGAAAGTGCCTACCCAGTACTATTTCACTCATTTTACACTGTTGTTGGTACACTAAAATTAATGCAGTTCCACTCATGAGAAGCTGGAGTAACACCATGGTGGGTCAGACCTCTATGTGTGCCTGAAAAGACTGATTACAGAATAAAAGACTGCTTCTGAACAGGGGCTTTGGTTTGCTGTCCTATACAACGGTGATTACTATTGGTTAGATTTGATTTCTCTCGCTCTCCATAGTGCTGAAGAATTTTAAAATCACTTGTGTTTGACTCTGCAAAGTGAGAGCTGCCAATTTTCTTCCTTGCCAAGGGTCCTAGATGGAATCTGAAAGACGATTATCTTGTTGCTATGGGTAATTAGGTAGCTGTTTGGATACTACTATTCTGATGGCAGGTTTCCACTGGAGGAGTCATGTCTTGATGCACCTCCATGTCCGCAACAGTTCTGAAAGCTAGGATTTGTATGTTCAAGGTGACTGGGAATATCAGGTTAGAGGCCTCTAATTTTCTCCAGTGGGGAGAGCCTTCCAAACAGAAACCCTGCAGGAAGGGCACAATTGAGTCAGATCTTTGCTGTTGATGCCAGTCTGTTAATTAGCTTTCTAATGGTTATGTCTAATCTGGAGCTGGAGGTGTGATTTGCACCTCAAGGTGACATACGCATGCTAGCTCTGATGGAGCTGGCATGCTACAAATAGAAATGTGGTAGTGGCAGCACAAGCAGCAGGATGGGGTAGGGGACCTAGAGTTTTAGACTGGATCATACTCAGGAGAGCTAACTCATCCCGCTGCTCACACTGTTGTGTCTACACTTCTGTTTTTAGTGTACTAACACAACTAGCGCTACCACAGCCTTGATTCCCCAAAGCAGAAATTACACCACTTGCTCCATGTAGACTGGTACTGATCTAGTGACTCACCCTAACTCCAACTTTAAAATGCCATACAAAGTGAAGACTGATGACAGAGCACCTGTAACTGTATTGACTTCAGTAGGTTCCACGGTTATAAGTAAAGGCATAATATCAATCTGTCCACGTAATCAACTTTGACCTGCTGAATTGTTGCCCATAGCTTAGTGATACTTTGTGTTAACTGAGGAATGAGAGAAGGGGAATTGTTAATACCAGAAGCTTCAGGGGGTAGCAGAGTTAGTCTGTTACAGAAAAAAACAACAAATGGTCTGGTAACTCCGGTCATCTGAAGAAGTGGGCTGTGCCCACAAATGCTCATGATACTATCTACATGTTTTGTTAATACCAGAGCTGTTAAAACAAAATATCTGACCCTGTACCTGTTATGTAAGTTAAGGCATCCCAGGGTATCTTTCCTTCTTGACAGTAAAGATTTAGGTTCAGTAAGGCACATTCTCTATCACTGTCATTAAATTCGTAGCAGATGTTCCACCCCAGAGGTCCAAACTTTTTCCTCTCCTTGCATATGAAATTAAAAGCAAAACCGAGTAAGATTACTGTGTTCAGGCGCTCAGAGCTATTGTACTGTTAACATGGGGTTGCATCCAGAGAGAAAGGTCAACTATTTGTAAGAGAAATGATAGTGGGTTATTTTAGCACAGACCTTAGCAAGAGAAGATGAGTGCCCCACAAGTAGGTCCTGAAATCACCAGTCCTCAGGGACATTCTCCTTAAGTCACATTTTCCTCTTAGCTTGTGGGACAGGAGAGGGTAGCAATTTCCAGGTGGCTTATGCCATGGGCATACTCCAAACCTCCCCAGCAATGGGTAAGCTGAGCTTAGTTCTATCATTCCCCACTCCTTACTGTTCAATTAGTAAAGTATTAGCTTTTAGTCACTTAAGAGATAAATCTCCCTGTTACAGATGGCAAAGGCTGTCTCAGAGTTTGACCTGTCTTCTAATCTTACAGCTCTCCATTTGCCCAGTTCATGTAATTCCAACTACTGCATTACTTCCAAATAAATCATTCCATGATTTTTTTTCTCTAAGGGTACGTCTAGACTACATGGCTCTGTCGACGGAGCCATGTAAAGTAGTTTACTCGGCATAGTCAAAGTTATTCATTAAAATAAAAATGGCCGCTGCGCTGTGCCGACGATCAGCTGATCCGGCATAGCACTGCAGTCTAGACATGACACAGTTGACAAGGGAAGCCTTTGTCAAGTGCTCCGGTATGTCTCGTGAAACGAGGTTTACCAGAGCGGTCGACAAAGGCTTCCCTTGTTGACAGCACCGCATCTAAACTGCCACACTGTGCCGGATCAGCTGATCATCAGCACAGTGCGGCGGCCATTTTTATTTTAATGAAGCGGGGATTATTTAAATCCCCGCTTCTTTGACTATGCCAAGTAAACTACTTTACATGGCTCCGTCGACGGAGCCATGTAGTCTGGACGTACTCTAAGTGACATGAATGCAAATGACCCAACATACACGAATAATCTGACAGCAGCATCCTAGTATGCTAAGTGTGGATAAAATGTATATGTAAACAAATTTCACTTTATACTTCCAAAATGTTTTAGGAGAGCAAGTAAAAACAAACTGAAAGGTTTCACAAGACGAAGAAAAGTTAAGCTGTATCTAAATTTTGTGAATTTCCATTTTCTGTCTTCCCGCCTCCAATTCAACTGCAATTCACTCATGGGTTAATGATAAAGCAATCTAACATTTCAGTTTTGAGGTTAATCTAATCAGAAATTCCTGTCATTATGAGACAAACCCTAAAGTCCTTATTCAGGCTTTATTCAGCTCTTTCTCAAGCAAGTGTCTATTGATTTTAATGATAATTTGCCCCAGTAATGACTGTTCACACAGGTAGAGAACCAGTCCTTACTCAGTTTTCAAAGTGTTGTGCAGTCTTTAAAAAACCAGGAGGAAAACAGAATAACTAAAGCAGCACAATCCCTTCTTTTTACCGCCATGTGTTCCTCTGTAATCTATGAATTAATTTAATTTAAACTATGCATAATTCTTCTGATGGACTGTTTGCTAACACAGCAAAGAGGAATTAGTGTCCCTTAAATGAAATGTTTGGTAATACTTACCCATAAGAAATCTCAGCAGAAATATTTACATCTAATATAACTATTGTGGCCACATGTAATCTTTTAGGAGAAAAGAAGTCTTGTGCTTCGTATGGACTTTTAAATTATAATTAGCATAGCTGATGAGAGCTGCTTTGCATTAGCAATACAACTTACAGTTCTAGTTTCTGGAAATTAATGACTAAATAAACTTTGCACCAAATATTGTTATGATTACATCAGACATATTCTGAATATAACAGGCTTGTTGAACAAATTTTTAACTGTATCTCAGTACCTCTGTTATCTGAACTAAGACTATCAGATGTACCTGAATGATAGCATGGAAGAAGCAAATGCCAAAAATCATTTTCCTCCAATTTTTGCCAAGGATATTTTCTTCAAAAAACGTAGTTGTCATCTCTGTGAATGCTCGCCTGATGTTTGCACGAAGCCCTTTTGGAGGCTCATTGGTTACCTGAATTGAGAAAAATAACCAGTTCTTGTTAAATGCATAAATCTGCTCTCCATTCTTTTACTGCGGAGCTGTCAAATTATCAACTTAAATGGTTATCTGCATGAAGACTGCATTTTCTATGTATAGGTGTCTCATGTACATTAAAGCTTTAGGTTTTAACCAAATGAACATATTGCTTGTTTATCCTAGGAGAAAAGATATGGAATGAAAATGAGGAAATCTAGAGCAGAAAGAAATTGGAAAAAAATGTGCATGCACAAATTGGAATGAATAAATAAAAATGGCAAGTGGGGTGATAAAAGTAAGCACGCGCACTATGCAGAACACACACAACTGAAGTTTAACTGCTTTATTTAGACAACAGCTTCCAGATTCCCAATCTTCATTTAGCAGAAGGCAGCCCTAACTGCCCAGCCAGCAGCAGTCAGTGTCTTGATTTAAATGGATTAGGGATACAAAGATCAGTGAGGACAGCAGAGCTCATGTTAAGGTAACCTCTTCCTTCTCCTCTAGCAAGGTATTCCATTTGCTCCTGCCCCAGGCTGCATTTTTAAGGAGCTATGGCTTAGCAGTCTTGAGAGTCTGGATTAGAGCAACGGTTACTTATGGTACCACTGGAGTATAGTATATGAACCTATATAGGACAGAATCAAATGGACCAGAGTAGGACAGAACTAGTGCGTTGTCTTCAGCAAAGAAGGTGGGGATAGAAGGCCTTTCAGATTTTTCTCTTTTTTCCCAGTGTGTCACTGGGGAAGGGAGAACATTCCTAGAGTTTTACTGAAGGGAAGTGCATGTGACTCTAATGAGCACGGTGTCACCACCATGTCTTCGATTGTGTCTTTCACATAGAATACCCCTCATAATACATGATGGAGTTCACTAGTAATGTAGCACCAAGCTAACAAAACTGAACAAGAAAACAGGGAGAGAGTCGCCACCTGGTGTACACAAGGGATGTATAA
Source organism: Pelochelys cantorii (assembly GCA_032595735.1). Taxonomy (NCBI): domain Eukaryota; kingdom Metazoa; phylum Chordata; order Testudines; family Trionychidae; genus Pelochelys; species Pelochelys cantorii. The sequence continues at coordinate 128,062,447 of CM064330.1, forward strand.
AACTCTTAGGTTCAACAGGGATGGTCTAGGATGACAACCCATAAGGAGAACACTGTGCCCTGGCATAACAGATTGTAGCCGTGGTGTTGGACGGCGACACTTGCCTCTCCCACCATGTGAAGGGTTCCCTGGGTTGATCATGAGGAGTGACCAGAATCCCTTTCCAGTTCTGCTACTGATTTAGGAATCTTTCACTCAAGCCTTGGAAGATGTGGGGAAGTTGTGTGAGTGGATCTATAAGGGCAATCGTCATGGAGAATTAGTTAACTACAGAGGAGCCATTTTTTCCTTCTTTAAGAACAGAATAGGTAGCTCCCCTCTCTTGGGAGATTAGGCAGCATATTACTGTTGTACAGATAGGGGTCAGAGTTCTCACCAAATTATTCTCCCAAATTTGATCTGGAGGTTATGTTGAGGGAGTAATGCCGTGCACAGCACACTTAGGGCACGTCTACACAGCAAGGCAAAAGTCAAATTAAGCTACGCAACTTCAGCTACATCAATTGCATAGCTGAAGTCAAAATAGCATAATTCGGCTTTTGGCGCTGTCTACACTGCAGGAAGTCGAAGGAAGAACACTCTTCCTTTGGCGTCCCTTACTCCTCCTGAGATGAGGGTAACAGGAGTTGGAGTAAGAAGTCCTCCAGCTCGGCAGTATTTCGAAATAATGGCTTGCTGTGTAGGTGCACTCTTTGTTATTCCGAAATAATGCCGCTGTGTAGACATATCCTTGGAGCTCCAAGGAGAAGCCTTGTCTATTTTGATGCTGAAGACAGTGCAAAAAGATGCTGTAGAAGCTGTTCTGGACCTAGTTGAGTGTGCTCTGATATCCCCAGGCGTCTGAACACTTGGCAGGTCATAAAATACATACTCTGATCCATTTGGACAGCCTTTATGATGCAATGGCCTGAAACCAGGCCTAATTCCCATATGTCCCAAAGAGTATGAAGGTCTTTGAGAGAGATATGGTCCTATACAGACCTTTAGACATCCAGAGGGCCTGAAGTATGGAGCCTGAGTTCCCTGGATGTAAATGAAGCCTAGTAAAATACAGGCAGGCTAATGGACAGATAGAGATGGGAACCAGAGGCCATTTGAACCACAAAATGAGATGGGGATACAGGACTTAAAGAGCTGATGAAGTTGCAGTTACTTGGCAAGAGAATTGGTGCATTCAGGATCAACGTTGTCTATATAGAGCTGTGCAGGGCAGAGGGAGGGGTCCTTTTCTGTTTCATTCTGCATTCCCTCACAATACCACGCTGCCTTGGATGGCCTGGTTTTGGTGGTGGCTGCTGAACATATTGTATTTACCCCTTCTGCAGTGGGAAAAAGACTATGGATTTTGGACTCATTTTGGCTTCTCAGAACTTTGGACACCTCGAGTTTGCACTGGTGGGATGGCTGACTGTCAGGTGATCCCATTTAGTATTCTGAAAAAAAAATGATGCGTCTGACAGTCCTAAATAATACAGCAAAAGATACAAACATTCCAACTTGTGTAATCCACATTCAAAAAGCATATCAGTTAGAAAACACAGATTAGACATTGGATCTGGGATACCCTGTACATAATTTATTTCGTCCTGGCATTGTTCATTTTGCTTAGGGTTATTTCCAGATATATTACCTTGACAGAGTTCTGAAGGACAGTGACAGGAAAGGTTTCAGAAGGCATGGAACTTAAATAGAGTCGAAAGCTCTCCTGAATAGAAACATCTGAAAAGCAAAGAATGAATACATTCACTATACTCCCATGAACGCGTTCAGTTGCTTAAATTCATATACAAGTTCCAAGCAATTTGCAATGAAATCTATCTTTCCAATGACTGGAAAGAAAGGCTAAACAGCATTATATTTAAATTACAGTGATAATTTGGGAAGTGAACACAAATAAGCAGTGAAAACAAAACACAAAGCTTGGAGAGTAGGGACTACAGGGGATTCAGGAGATAAAGTGAGACTCAAGAAAATGAACATGGAGAAAAATAATAAGAAATACAGATATTACTTGGGAAAGAAAAACCTGAAAAGCAATAATGCTGAAAGAGATTGAGGGGTGATAGCGGAAAGCTAGATATGAGACTGAAATGGGATAAGGCAGCAGGAAATGCTAATGTAATTTTGCGCTGTATATGCAAAAGCATCATGTCATAAATAACACTCCCTTGATACATAAATACATCGCTACCTCACCTGGAATACTGTGTTCTGTTCTACACACTTAAGTAATAGAGAGCTACAGAACAATTGAAGGGAGCACAGAGAAAAGCAACACAACAATTAAGGGAAGGGAAACTCTGGAAGGAAGAGTAAAATAACTAAAAGGCTAGAACTTCCAAAGGCGTCTGAAGAAATCAGGTGGCTAACTTCCACTGACCTTCAATGGGAGTGTGATCTCTATATCAACTCCAGTATGCACAACTTGGCTAAGCACTAGCTTACCAGGCCAGTGAAGGGGTGCAAACAAACTGCATTATGAGGGCAGAGAAGGGATTAATAGGGATCCCAAAGAGAGGCAAAAAGCAGACCAGCTGGGCTCAATTGCAGTTGCTGAAATCAAAGGTTTGGTTTTCAGAGGACTTGAGGCTGGGGAGAAGGAAACACTCAAAGGGAAAGGAGTTTGGGTCTCCGCGAGTCTGTGAATGTAGTTGAAGAAGGTCTAGCAAGGAAAAAGGGCCTCTGGTTAGTGACCAGAATTTTCCCATGGTTGAAGCAACCCAGAACTTAATTTTTATAATGTACAAAAACTTCGCTGTGACTAAAGCAAGAAAATTCCCATTGTAAACCATTGAACACACAGGTAGTCACCTACCAGCACACACCTGGTCACTACAACAGACCACACCTTTAACCCTGCCCCTCTGTACTCTTTCTGTCTGCAATACTCTTTTACCAAATCACCCGCTTCCAAACAATGGACATTTGGCAAAGTAGTTTGGTGTGTTGGCTGAAATAGATAGGTGAGGATTTTGATGAATCATATGTAAATCGCTCTGTGCTTCAGTACCCAATCTGTGGGTAGGCATAATATTTCCCTTCACTGTGATGATAAATCCATTAATGTGAGTACATTCTTTAATATATGTGAGGCGAACAGATACAATGGGGAAAGCCTATAAGCAAGCACATGAAAGTAATACATAAATGAGCACTGCAGTGCCTAGAAAAAGAATAATATTGAGCAATTTCTTAATCCTACAGACAATCATTTCTTGAGTTTTTTCCCTTCTCATCTGAAAGACAAGCAAGATTGGAAAAGCACCCTTCGGATTTGGCACTTCCTTCAGGGAAGTATACTGTATTGCAGAAGGAAAATTACATACTTGGCTCGGTAAAGCTTTTTATAAGCTCTTCCATGGCTAACATCCATGAAACGGCTAGGTGACAGTTTTGCAGAAAAATCCAATTTCCTGTTTTCATTGCATCCTTTATCATCTTTTCTGCAATAGGTCCTTGCCCTTGCCCTAGTGAAATCGACCGTACTCTGAAACAGAGAACAAAGTTTGTCAATATTCATGATGCAAATGTTTGAACATACAGTGACTTTTGAAATTGCAGGGTTTTTAGTGTTTGTAGCTTTTAAAGACAGTGGCCAACATTTCCCAATGTGGGTGCTGAAATTTAGCTTCTTCTATCCATATTTAGACCTTAAATAAAAGTAGCCTAATTTTCAGAGATACTGGACACCTACAAATCCACTGAAATCTCTGGGAGGTAAAAGTGCTCGTAATCTCTGAAAATTGTTCCAATGTTAGTTAGGTGCCTAACATGGTTTTAGGAGTCTGGTTTGGTAGCTTTGGCTACTATTACAAATATAGAGAGAGCTCTGAAATATAGAGTGTATCATTTGGAGAACTAAATACTTTATTTTAACATACATTAATGTACAGGGAGGGTGAAATTCCGATCCCACTGAAGTCAATGGTAAAACAGTCAGCACATGCTTCGGTATAACTTAAGAGAATGAACGTACAAGCATAAGAGGGTGGGATTTTCAAAGAAGACTGGAGGAATGTGACATCTAGTATCCTTAAAATCCTTAGGGTCTATGAACATCCCAGCTGAATCCCATGTTTAATAAAGTTATGTCATTTGTACCGTTCTGAATATCCTCGCTCTTTTGCAAACCTCTGGAACGCGCCCATGGGGTCGGAGCCTGTGCTCAGGATAAACACTAGAGGAGTTGAAGATGACATGTCTTGATAAAGAGTTCCCAAGTCAACAGGCGGATTCTCTATGAATTGTTTTCCAAGGTTCTCGATTACAAACTCAGTGAGTGCAGAGACCACCTGGAGATACGAAAACATACCAATTTACAAGCAGCAAGAGGCACAGAGAAGAGGTTTTACACGTGATCGCATGCACTTCCAGGCCAGAACTGTACCTTTGCATATGTCTGTATAACACAATCAAATCCAGTCCTCACTAGGGCCTGTGTATGCTAGTACAATACAAATAATAGACTACTCAGTGGGGAAAATCATCAATCCTCCAAGTTCAAACTCTTTACAATCCTTCCAAGCAACAACCTTCCAAACCCCTAAAAGAAAACATTCATTGCAGAGTTTTAACACAAACATGTCTCAGTTAGTGCGAGGGACATCTCAAAAAGTTTGATTCACAGTCCAGAAAGTTTGGATAACATCACACGAATTGGCAAACTAGAACAGACCATGGTCTATGGAGGTATGAGAGTCATCCCTATGAATTCAGCGGTCCACAGCACTCTAAAAGTCATAGACTTTGCAGCAGACCCATAGTAGTTAAAAACTAATTACAAAGGGACAGGATGTGGCTGGCACAAGAACCCTCTCCATCCTCCAATGCTTGGATCAGTCACAGTCTCAGTACCTCTATTTGGGAGAGAACATAGAGCACTGCTATGGTAGATTCACATTACCCCTTCCCTTGTTTCTTGGGGAGCAGGCCTGGCTAGCTCTCTTCTCAGAGCAGATCCAAACTTCGGTTGGAAAGGTCCGTCCCTGCATCATCCCCACCACAGGCCAATACCCATATGATACAACATGGCCCCAAATAAACAATTTTGCAAGTTCATGCATCTTTGGGGAGCCTGCCAATTTCCGTACAGTTGGCTTTTACCTTTTCTTCCATAAAACTTTTCACAATAATTAATTTCTGAAACATGGTCAGTCTTGTGTCCCAGCAAGCTTTCCTGGCACCGCCCTTTGTTTCTTCTTCATGTTGCTCTGCAGGAGCGGAGGGTTCTGAGTTATACGTTTTGGATATTTCTGGGTTGACATGAATGTCCAGGCACCCTACAAATGACACTGTCGTTAGCAGGGTCTTACCTTTAGAATTTGTGAAGCAGAAAATCATTCACGGTCACTTTCTCCCCCTCGTGGCTTCAAAGAAAAGCTTGAAAAGCTGAATCAAGGGTGGCTTAGATGCCTGCTGGATCTTGTAGAGAGCCTAAAACAATAGCTTTGCAAGGGGGAAGCTGCCCTATTTATATTAGTCCAGGGTTGCCTGCAGTATCACTGGTTGGGGGGCCCTGTCAACTTTGCTGCTGCAGATGATTGTGTGTGTGGTAGGAGAGCAATGCAGCACGGTAAGGGGGGGGGGGAGGGTTCCTGGCCATTACCTCTCCATCACTGGGAGAAAGAGGGTCCCTGGTTGGTTCTGACAGAAGGGATCATACTGTTTCTCTGCTGCCTCAAGTAGGCAGGGGTAGCCCTGCTGCCACTCACGGGGCACGGAAGGGAGCCCTGGCTGCCAGTTTGAGGCCTTGGCAGAGATAGGAGACCTCCTCTGCTGCTGTCCCTACTGTTCCAATGTGGGGAAGCTCCAGCCTGTCGAAAGAGAATAGTCAGCAAGGTCCTCGGCTGAGAGTGCAAATGGGAGCAGGGGAAAAGGCGGCATTATCTCAAAGGGAAATGGAACAGTGCATCGCATACATAGCAAACCTCTTAAGGCTTTGAATAAGCTGCTGCTGCCGTGGCTGAGTTACTGCTTCTGAAGCTGTTACGTTTGATATCATGTGAGCAGAACCAGTGCAGAAAACCCTCCCTGAGGCAGGGGTTTGGCGTAAACAAAATGGCCGTTTCAATCCACTCTCTTAATTCAGCACGTTACCTAATTTAATGAAAATGTGCGTGGATAGTATTTCACTCTGAATCCCTTGAAAACATGGGAGGGTTTCCTCTAAGTCACAACACGTAAACCACATGGTGTCTTTGAGCCACGGCACGTCAGGCTTCGCAGGGCGTTGCTGTTGGAAAGATGAAAGGATCGGTGAAAATATGAAAAGAAGAAGGTGGTAAATAAGAACATAAGAGTGGCCAGACTAGGTCAGACCAAAGATTCATCTAACCCAGTATCCTGTCTTCTGACAGTGGCCAATGCCAGGTGCCCTAGAGGGAGTGAACAGAACAGGGAATCATCAAGTGATCCCTCTCCTGCCATCCATTTCCAGTCTCTGATAAACAGAGTCTAGGGACACCATTCCTACCCATCCTGGCTCATAAGTATGGATGGACCTAACCTCCATGAATTTATCTAGTTCTTTTCTGAACCCTATTAAAGTCCGGGCCTTCACAACATCCTCTGGCAAGGAGTTCCACAGGTTGACTATGGGGGGAGGAATAGCTCAGTGGTTTGAGCATTGGTCTTCTAAACCCAGGGTTGTGAATTCAATCATTTAGGGATCTGGGGCAAATCTGTCAGGGATGGTACTTGGTCCTGCTGTGAAGGCAGGGGACTGGACTTGATGACCTTTCAGGGTCCTTCCAGTTCTATGAGATTGGTATATTATTGCATGCAGAAATACTTCCTTTCATTTGTTTTAAACTTGCTACCTATTGATTTAATCTGGTGCTCCCTAGTTCTAAAAAAAGCTCAACCAATATATTACTATTTTTAATAGTCAAAATGTGAAAGTTGCACAAGAGATGAATTTATTGGTAGTGGCCCCAATTTAAAAAAAGCATTTAAGCATGATCTTAAATTCATTCTTATTCAGGACATCACTTAAGTGCCTGCTCAACTTTAAGCATGTGCTGAAATGCTGACTAATTATGCATTCTTGGATTGGAACTAGTAAGTGACAAATAGTTAAAATAACTTCCAGTGTTTCAGACCACAACACGTATCATATCATATGATGGAAAATCATAATCAGAAGACATCAAAGCCACTAGCGTAAAGACAAATTTAGACACCAAATTCTTTTTACTATTAACAAATCGCTTTGCAAAGCCAAAAAATATATATTTATTTACAATTTTCTTTGTCATCAATCTACTCCAAGTGCACCTTATCTAAGCCAGCAGAACCACGGAGAAAAAAATTCCACTCTATATCCGTAAGCTCTTCTCTCTGCCGCATGATCTCAATGCACAGCATAAAGCTGTAGATGAGTTTGTGTTGTTCAAAAAGGCCACGGGAAACATTGGTATAAGTTGCATAGAGAGTCTGACTAAGCAGGATTGCCAGGCGCTGCTGCAGATTATCGTTCTTTTCAGAAGTCTCAATTGTCGTATTAAATAACTGTCAGAAAAAAATAAACATCGCTGTGACGAGCTTATTTCCAAAGGTTAATAGCAGCCTGCTTCTAGATGGGTTCACTGAATGGGAACAGTCATTTGCAAACTATGTCATATTGTACAATACTTAAGTGACAGATCCTCTTGTGCAGAGAGCATGTCTCCTCCCAACCTCCCCTTTTTTCTGCGGCTACTACAGTGCATGCTATTTTGAAGAAGTAGCATTAAGAGAACAACAAGAAGATAAGCTGAGAAAATAAACTCTCTTTAATATGATGGGTACAGCTTACATCAGCGGTGGGCAAGAACTGGACCATGGGCTGGACACGGTTCTCCAGGCTTAGCCCGCCGGGCCGCCACCACTTTATTTACCTGTGCCTTCACAGGCACGAGCACTTGCAGCTCCCATTGGCTGTGGATCACCGTTCCCAGCCAATGGGAGCTGCGGAAGCTGTGTCCCAGACCACGCCATTTCCTGCAGCTCCCATTGGCTGGGAATGGCAATCCACAGCCAATGGGAATTGCAAGTGCCTGGACCTGTGAAGGTGCAGGTAAATAAAGCTGCAATGGCCTGCAAGGGGTAACCCTGGAAAACCACCTCCATCTTATTGCCCACCCCGGCTTACAGCCTCTGATTTTGTTTGATAGAGATAATTTGCCAATGTGACATAGGAAGCTCTGTGGATTTCAGGGAAATGCTCTAACAAGCACCACTATTCCTTGGTCCAAAATTTCAAAACCACTGAACTAGAAAAATAAGCTGACTTTAAAAAGTCAAGTCCTCTTCTGGGTCTTGTGGCTAGCACCGGAGATCTGAGGGATCTGGGCTCTTCTGCACAATTCTTGTGAGATGCTGAACAAAATCGCTCATGTGAAATATTATAAAACTCTGTGTTTAAATTCAGGCCCCTACACAACAGCAATTTTAAGGGGTGCTGACCATTGTGTAGCTGACCATTGTGTTACGTTTATTGACTTTACTGGAGCCTCGGGGTGGTCCACAATTTTGAAAATCAGACAACTTATCTCTAGACACCTAAATGAATGGCTACATTTGGAAACGGTACTTTGAATCATGCTTGGAAATTTTATAGCATTACTCATTTTCCAGACTTCTTCTAAAACTAGCAACAGAAATGCTGATATAATGAAAACCCCCCCACTTCTTAAAGGCTTAAATTCTGCTGCCTGTTATATTTATTCATATATCTGTTCATATCTTCATTATGCAAAATGCTGTTTACTCACCTGCTTAAAATATTTTAAGGAAAACTGATACATGGGATCAATCTCTGATAGACTTGCAATTACAAAGTACATGACAGACCCTCGAGTAGCTACAGGGCGGTACTTCTCACGAGCAGCATTTATCTTCTCTTCAGTAGCCTCTGCTTCTTCTAGCCTTGTTTTAATGGCACCAGATGTAACCTAAAAGAAACAAGTTATAATAGCATTTCAGAAAGCATTTCATGATTGAGAGAAGACTGAGCATGAAGAGCAAGTTCCTCAGCTGATGTTGATGGCACTGATGTAATTTTATGCCTCACTCGCCAAAGACATGTAAAAGCGCCATCCCATGCTGAGAGAGGCATGCTTCTAGTACAAGAACTGCAGGGAAATTTTGGCTGCCATAAATCAGAAGCTCAAGATCCAGGTTTGGTTATGTCTTAGCTATTGGATGCTTTCAGAAGAGAATAATAGTTCCTTTGATAAGCTAAAGTGAAATGCTAAGCATTTATGCAAATCAACATATTATGCTGCATTTTGTAATTTACAGTGGCAATGTCATTAGTCAAAAACATCAGTTTATCCCCAAGAATAACTAGTAGGTATTCAACAGAGGCAGTATCCCAGAAGATCATGAAAACCTGAGAATAAAAATTATGACAAGAAAAAGAATGGAAAATATGTTTAGAATGCCTACCACATAAGTTGCTTAATTTGTATATGGTTATATTCTTCAATTAATTATCAGCCTCACTACTGAGAGGCGCTAGAGGGTTGATGGGAATGTGAAAAAGAAATTTACTTAACTCAGCTAGAATGATAGTCTACACACTGCTGGAAATTATGGGCTGGCTCCTAAGCTTCAATGAAGCTATGCCAAGTTACTTCATCTGAAGCTCTGCCCCTAAATGCAGATGACTACTCCAAAACTTTCAGATTAACGAATAACTGAGAGTTCTGATTTTCTGGCTTTCCATGGTATTAGTTTAATTTATTACACTTTTGAAAATCTGAACGTTATGGGCCAAAATCAGTCAGAAAGCATTTCGAGTGATAGGTTACATTTTCCCTCACCCAAAGTATGCACAGTACTGATATCACAAGGGTAACGGTAGTGTGAGCTTCCCCACACTACCCATCTGGGGTACCTCAGGCCTGGCCTCAAAGGCCCACCTGCTGGAGTGAAATGGAAGTTCATTTTTTGTGGCTTGTTCAATATGTGGCTGAGACCATGAACTAGAGGGCCAGATTTGACCAACTGGGACTGTGGTTTCTGTAACACAGACTTTTGTCCATTAAGAAGTAGGCCCACATAAGGAATTCTAAGAGTCACAGCTAGATCCTTACTATTGATTTCACGCCGAGTAGCATCTTACTTTGCAAACAGGTCCATCCGGTAAGATTGTATAGCCCTTATTCACAGTGGGGAGCAAATAGGCAGAATCCTATTTGCTTCAGTGAGATTACTTGTGGAGTATGATACAGCTCAACATGAATACGTGTGCCTGCACCTAGCCTTGGTTAGCAAAGTGAATCCACGGAATTTTTATTGCACATGAATTCTTGAAACAAAAACAGTATCTTTTCATAAAGAAAAAATCTTGAGCCAAATATATGTAAAGTGACTACCAGTGAAGTTAGTATTTTCCAGCATACTTCACACTGTTAACAGCTAAGTCTGAGGGGAAAGTGTGGTACCTCATACAACTATTGCCAAATGTCAACTTTTTAATGGCAACCACATTAGCAGAATATTTTTATGATGGTAACAAAAAAGCATGCATTTTGTATAGATAAATATTGCCTGGCTAACTTAAGAACATAAGAACATAAGAATGGCCATACTGGGTCAGACCAAAGGTCCATCTAGCCCAGTATCCTGTCTGCCGACAGTGGCCAGCACCAGGTGTCCCAGAGAGGGTGGACCGAAGACAATGATCAAGCGATTTGTCTCCTGCCATCCCTCTCCAGCCTCTGACAAACAGAGGCCAAGGACACCATTTTATCCCCTGGCTAATAGCCTTTTATGGACCTAGCCTCCATGAAATTATCTAGCTTCTCTTTAAACTCTATTATAGTCCTAGCCTTCACAGCCTCCTCTGGCAAGGAGTTCCACAGGCTGACTACACGCTGTGTGAAGAAGAACTTTCTTTTATTAGTTTTAAACCTGCTACCCATTAATTTCATTTGGTGTCCTCTAGTTCTTCTATTTAGGGAACTAATAAATAACTTCTCTTTATTGGCCCTCTCCACACCACTCATGATTTTATATATCTCTATCATATCCCCCCTCAGTCTCCTCTTTTCTAAACTGAAAAGTCCCAGTCGCTTTAACCTCTCCTCATATGGGACCCGTTCCAAACCCCTCATCATTTTAGTTGCCCTTTTCTGAACCCTTTCCAAGGCCAAATATCGTTTTTGAGGTGAGGAGACCACATCTGTACACAGTACTCAAGATGTGGGCGTACCATAGTTTTATACAGGGGCAGTAAGATATTCTGGGTCTTATTTTCTATCCCTTTCTTAATAATTCCGAGCATCCTATTTGCCTTTTTGACTGCCGCTGCACACTGTGTGGAAGTTTTCAGAGAACCGTCCACGATAACTCCAAGATCTCTTTCCTGATTTGTCGTAGCCAAATTAGCCCCCATCATACTGTACGTATAGTTGGGGTTATTTTTCCCGATGTGCATTACTTTACACTTATCCACATTAAATTTCATTTGCCATTTTGTTGCCCAATTACTCAGTTTGGTGAGATCTTCTTGGAGTCCCTCACAGTCTGCTTCTGTCTTGACTATCCTAAACAGTTTGGTATCATCTGCAAACTTTACCACCTCACTGCTTACCCCTTTCTCCAGATCATTTTTGGATAAGTTGAACAGGATTGGTCCTAGGACTGACCCTTGGGGGACACCACTAGTTACCCCTCTCCATTCTGAAAATTTACCATTTATTCCTACCCTTTGTTTCCTGTCTTTTAACCAGTTCTCAATCCAAACTTACCATATTAAAATGCTAACCTACTATATTAAAACATTAACAAAAACAACTGATAGGAAACTACAGATATAATTAATTTAGATTTTCAAAATGGTTTTATACTGGAACATGTGACCCCTAGGTCAGACTAAATGCATTACCTAGGTCTGGATTTTGAGAGCATGGCCTATTATTTTAGGACTACAGATCTGTAAAGTCAATGTCTAAAGGAGAAACATGAATTATTTCCCTGAGTAACCTACCAGCCAGCCCTCAATCGATCACTTATTTTTAATTAAAACAAGGTCTAGTAAAAATATGTCTCCTGCCTTTGATTCCTGGAGTGTGTTGATGAGTTCTTCTTTGTCAAGGATGTTCCCCTCAGAAGTAAACAACATTTTTAGAATTTTGTCTTCAATAGCTTTCAGCTGATTTTTATCAGCATTGATTCTCACAATGAGCTGGGTTCTTTGTTCCTCAAGCTCAGGTTTCTCTAGTCGCACAACGTCACTAGAAAAGAAGTTTGAATCTCTGGTTAACAGCTCCATCCCCTATTCCCTCTTGCCCTTACGTGCCTTTTTGTTTCGTGCTCCAGTTCATTCCCCCATGCTCCTGGCCTATCGCTCCATCCCTTTTGTGCCTCTCCAGTGGCATCAAGAGAAAGCAGAGCAATTATGGATTCCCCTAACATAGAGGGAATCCCCATGTGGCATAAGGGGTATTACTGAGCAGGCTAGAAGTGGAACCAGAGAGCAATATCCTCTGGCAGGCCAGTCAAAGTAACCAAGGTAATTTAGAGCAGTTTTTAGGCTTCTCTAAATTACTTCAGGGCCATTCAGCTTCTTGCCAAGCTGAGGATCAGAAAAGGCACAGAATCTTCCCTCCTATCCTAAGTCCAGTGTCAAGTGTAAATTAGCTGGCCTAGGGGATCCAGCCCTGCACTGTGGAACATGCAACTCCATGACGTTCCCAGGGAAATTCAAAGCTACTGCAATAGCTAAGATGCAAGCTCGATAGCCTTCTTTAACAGACTATACAGGAAAATACTGTAGAAGACATTAATCTCTATTTACGCACTGTTTAAGGACTGACCAGAACAGGAACATAGATTTAAGCACGTGTTTCAGTGTTTTGTTGGTTCTGGGCCTCAGTTTAAGGCACAAGTAAAGGAATTACTCATGTGCTTACAGTTAAGCACAGGCTTAAGATATGTGAAGAAATGGGGCTTGATAGAATATACCCACAAGATATTTATGTAAATCTCTCATAATTTAAAAATGCATTTACTTACTGCAGGGGTGGGGAACCTTTTTTGGGTCGGGGGCTGCTGACCCACAGAAAAATCAGTCAGGGGCCACACACACGTGAGAAGCAAAAAAAAAAAAAAAACACACCCCAAAAAACCCTCACTGATATGGCCCCCGACTGAGAAGGAGAAAGACATGCCCCACATTTCTCTCACACACCAGAGCCTCGGAGCCCAGACTAGTAGATTTTGTGTGCTCCAGACCCGCGGTGGGGCAGCAGGGGGCTGGAGTGCCAACCTGGGCTCCCCAATGCTGGGGGCGGGGGGAGGCTGAACCTTGGGGGAGATCCAGGCAAGCCAGGGGCCAGAGGCCGCATGCCCAGGCCTGAAGTTTCCCACCCCTGACTTACAGCTATATGCAAAGAAACTAGATGTAATTGAAAGAGCGGCCCTAGATGAGCTGCCGGCAACTGGTGCCCTAGGCGAAACGCACGATCGGCGCGCGATCGGTGCCCCCGCCTCCAAAGCCCTCAACAGCTGTTTATCTTGGTGCCCTAGGCGACCGCCTAGTTCACCTGTATTGACGGGCCGCCACTGGTAATTGATAAAATACATCAAATAATAATTGTTATTTTAAAGATAACTGTTTGTCAGTTGTTCAGAAGAGCAAAATACATCTGATACCATCCACCCCAAACAGACAATAACTTTCCTGTATTGTAACGGCTGTTCTTTGAGATGTGAGTGCCACTGTGTATTCCGCTCAGGTGTGCACAGGACCAGCGCACCAAAGCCAGAGAACTTTGCTTAGCAGTAGCTGTAGGGGCAGTGCTCACACCTGACCCACGAAGCCCTTCTCAAGGCTACATAAGAGCAGAGCCACCCTGATGGGGCTCAGTTCCTTGGCACTTGAATCCAAGGCTGGAGATTCCTTGGCAGGGGGGTAATTGGCGACATCTTCATCCACATCTCAAAGAACAACGGTGAACCGTGACCACCAGGAGCAGCAAGGGGCCGTGACCATGGATGCTCAACGTAAGCATACAGTCTCCTGGCCTGCCAGAGGATTACCCAGTGACGATGCCATTTGTCTTAGGAGGTCTTGAGCAGATTTTAAAGACTTTCGTTCTGGAGAGGAGAACTTGGGGGCCGCAGTATCATCTGGCGAAGGGGGAAGTGGGACCACTGGAATCTCATGTGGTAACACATGTGACTGTCTCAATGGATCAGGTGGCACCAGGTTAGAGGGAGCCCCTCTAGTCTGTGTCTGTAACAAAAGTGGCTCATGGACAGTAGGGAATAGATCAGGAAGCTTTGTCCCTGCTGTAGGAGTGGAACCAATCCCAGTACCATTGGTGATCCATGTGGCCTTGCAAATCTCTGAGTGGTACTGCAAAGGGAAAGGAGAGGGAGACATGTCCTGCCTCGATCCTGAAGCCCCTTCACAGCAGCCTGTCAGTAATGGGGAAGCCAATAAAGGGCTTGAATTATCTGCGGTCCAACACCTCAGCCTAATCTGCACCAGGGGACGGTGCAGTTGAAGGCACTTTGAGTGCTGGTAAACATTTTACACTCACATGTGGTACCGAAGCAGCGTCAGGACCAAACACAAAGCAGATAGAGACTGTGCTGGAATTATCAGCAGTAGCAAAGATAGCATCTGCCCTCAGTACCACACAGGGCCTAGGGCCCTGCAATGCTGTGTCTCACCCTTGCAGGGCCCTAGACCCTGTGTGGTACTGAGAGCAGATGCTATCTTTGCTGAATATGCTGGCAGTAACAGTAAGTTGGCCACTCATCCAGCAGGTGCTAAGGACACTGAAGAAGAAGCCATAACAGTCAACTTTTCTGGAGCAGACAGGCACAATTCTACTGCTGCCTGATAAGTTGGTGGTGTGGAGACTGTCTATGCAGACACTCTCATCAGAGCTGGATGACCCAGGAGGGTACCAGAGTTGACAGTACACAGCCCAACTGAGCAGACATTGGTACCGGGCAGAGTGTTGACAGTCCAGCTCTATCCCAAACACTGGAAAACTAATGCTGTTGGTCTGCCCTCCTAGAGAGGGAGGAGGAATTTCTTCAGCTCTGGAGCAGACCAAGTCAATTTTCTGGGCTCTCCTACTTCTGGCCCCAGAGGAAAATAATAGTCCTTCTTCCTCCTGGGCAAAGAATCTAAATCCGTGTGGGCAGGTGATGAGACGGAACTGACGGGGATTGAGGCACCACAGCCCTTATATCACTTTGGGAGGGGTTACAAGGGACACAGGACAATGGGTACTGCTGCTCCAATGGGTACTACTAAAATAAATTTTCCAACTTCAGGGCGCTGGGCACTGTCACACCAGAGTAGAATACATGCCTGCACCCACTTGAAGAAGAGCGAGCCCCAGGTTCTGAGTATATTTCTCAGCTTAAAATGAATGCAGATCTGATCTTGTCTTATAATCCAATGTATATTTAGGATATTATCCTTTTGTATTCATATAAACAATATCAAATGTCACATCTGCATGGTCCATGCTCATTAAATGGGTCTGAGCCAACTCCCCCCAGTGGGTCATGATTTTAAAATCTAGCCTATGAAACAAAGATTAGAAAAATATAAGTAATTATGTATCCTGAGTTATATATAGCTGATTTCTAGTACAATACTTAGAAATACCTACCCCAGCAGAAGATGCTTTAGACCAGTGTTTCTCAACCAGTGGTACGAGTACCCTTAGGGGTACTCAAAAGAAGTCTGGGGGGATACGTCAACACAACTGAAATTTGGAGAAAACTGAATTTTTGTTTTAAGTTTTACAGCGTGTTATTATTTTTGTACTTTTTACACCCAAAAATTTCATCACCCGCCCGGCTACGATTACTTTGTTTAAACAAATGTGTTGCAACGGTAGAAAAAAATGTGTGTGTCTGAAAACTGTAGGTACTGGGGGTACTTACAATTTTTTTTTTTTGAAAAAGGGGTACTTTATAAAAAAAGGTTGAGAAACACTGCTTTAGAAAGCCTGCATACTAAGTCAAGAAATAGGCTCTCCTGAAGTTATCGGTGATTGTGACTTGGTACTTTATATAAATATGTGGAAAAACCTTTTCTTTATTGTTTTCCTCTTTTATTTTCTCCTTGTATCACCGTAAACATTTAAAAGCAGCTACTGTGAAATAAATAATGGGAATAAAAGTTATAAACCTTAGCAGCTGATCCTCAAGGCCAGATCTGGTTACGGTGAAATTGATTATTGTAACTTTAATACACACCTGTAGAATAAACACAACAAATGACAAAAAATTATTTCTATGCAGATTAATACAATAAAATAAGTGGTTTCATTCAGAATAATATATGGCACCCACAGAGAAGCTATGATTATGGCTGAGAAGTCTTTTCCATTCTAAAGTTCTATTTAAAGCTGCTCATAACTTTCTCAAAAATATCCATTTGGATTAAATTTCACATGGTTGGTTTATCTCCAGAAATGATTTTTTGGGGAATTTGATCAAACTTTTGGAGGGATGAGAGGATGAAATAACAAGTTTTGTTTTTGACTTTGTAAAATAATGACTGTTGTAATTGTTAGGGGCACAATTCCGCAAAGGCTGAAACTATAAACTTTGAATTTCACACAAGAACAGTCTGCAGGCATATTTTTTCAAAATTGCCACCCCCTCACACCAGTAATTACTAAGTACAAAAGTCTTGAACATTTGAAAAGTAGCCTGGTGCATGTGTAGTAAGAAGCAGTGATAACTTTTAAGCAGTGATCTTAAAGATGGATGTGGCCTGCATCTCTGTGCAGCTGTTGACTCTCGTATGCATTTTAAGTGCCTCATCACATAAGCTGATCTAAATATTCAGGGCTGGATTTATAGGAGTGCTGAGCACCAACATTTCCAATTGGCTTCCACTGGAGCTGTGGTGATCAGCATTTCTGAAAGTCAGCTTGAATTACTTAAAAGCTTGAGTAGTAAAAAAAGAATGGAGTGGTCTCTCTCACTGAGAACGTAAATAATACATGCCTTGAAAGTGCTACATAGGAACAAAGAACGATTACGGCCAGTTAGTTGCCTTCACTTTGGAATAGAAAGGACTTCTAAATACTTGGTTTCCACTCCAGCTGTTATTCCTTTAGACTCTGAGGCCTGTTTGGGATAGCTTTAATGTACTTGCACTGTAAAATGAATTGAGGCACAGAGGGGTTAGGCGACAACTACCGTCACACTTCAAGTCAACATCTGAACAGAGGTCTCCATAGACCCCGGTCCAGGTAGCTCAGAGTGCATCTTTTCAAACGTGGGTTTCTACCTTTAGGCAATCTTGGGTTTCTACCTTTAGATTGCCTGATATTCAAATGCTTTTAAATTAAAGTAACAGCTGATATTGTGTGTGGAAAGTGGATGATCTAGCCTATAAATACAAAATAGAGGAGCAAAATAAAACCGAATTATGAAATAAAATGTGTGTCAGTTGCCTGGAAGTACCTTCTTAATCAAAAAAATTACATCACAGGTATCCAGTCCTACACCCTCCAGCTTCTGGCTAGACCCCATCGCTGTCTAGAAAGGAATAGACAGCTGTACATTTTTCTAGGAAAACCTACTAGCTATGCTACCCGTGTTGCAGTGGGGTTCAGGGAGGGAGGATCTCACTAGGATTAGATTTTCAGAGGAACCACTAATGAAACAATCCCATTTAGACAGTAAGATCTCCTAAGAAACCACATTAGGCCTTCAAATATGCCATTCATCTTCCCAATCATGAAGGAGAGTTTTTATTGAAAATCATGTTATTGTGTTATTAATATTTACTAGAGAAGCCATCTGACAGAACTTTCCTCTCCAGGTGCAGGATCTTCTGCAAGACTCCCCATACAGGATTCTAACAACAGACACCCAGCACCTGTCCCAAGTGGCCCTGTATTCTGAGTCTCCAATAGGGGATACAACAAAATGATTGAGCCCTGAGGCATGACTCAGCCTGGTGACGCAGTGCAGCAGGAATCATAGAATCCCAGGGCTGGAAGAGCCCTCAGGAGTCATCACATCCAACACCCTGCCCAAAGCAGGACCAACCACAACTCAATTGTCCCAGCCAGGGCTTTAGGCAAGTCGACCTAAAAACCTCTAGGGATGGAGATTCCACCCCCTCCCTAGGAAACCCCTTCTGACAGAGTGAGAAGCAAACCTCTCTCGGTCAGAACAGCTGATAGGTCCATGAATGTTATCACATATACTAGAGCAGGGCCACCTTGGACTCTACTGTGCTACGTTCATTCATGGAATGAAAGGACCACGTTTTTTCTTATTTTTCACCTGCTTTACAACTTTCCTTCTAAAAGCTATCAGATGAGACTCAGGAAGGTCTGCAATAACGTGGGCCAACAGAAGTTGCTAACATCTTTCTAATAATATCATGCTTTGTGGGATATTCATTTAGAATGCTGCAGCATACCTCTGGAAGGTAGTGTGGGTTTGGTAGTTTAGTTGTCATGTAAAACCTAAAGTTTCTGTCATAATCAATGTCGGAATCTCCCAGGCGAATAAGCGTTCTCCCACCAGAAATAAAGGTCTGTTTCAAAAGGACAGGCTCCAAGGCAGGGTCCAAGGTTTCCTTCAGCTTTAGAAAAAGAAACAAAATGTCAGGTATTTTCTACATCTAACTAGGAACTGGAATGCTTCATTAATAAAAGGCAAAACTGAATTAACACTATCCAATCTATGAGACGAGAATGATTATTATTTGTTATTTGCATTATCCTGGTGGTTAGAAGCACTAGTCACGGACCAAGGCTCCATTGTGCTATGTGTTCTCAAACACAGAACAAAAAAAGATTGTCCCAATAATATTCTTATTATTATTTATTATCTGTTTTTCTATTTTTTGTTATAGGATATGGCCAGATTTTCAAAGGAGCCTAATCAAGTTAGGTGCCCAAATTCCACTGATACGAAACACTCCAAATTATGCAGGTTTTATAAAGGAGGGGAAAAAACCTACATGTTTTACTGCAGAGCTGAGAGCACAAATCAGTGATGCGACAGAATTCAGACAATGTAAAAACAAACACATGGGTGTCTATGTACAGGTCACAATGAACCTCTCTAGTCTGACACTCTCTGGTCCAGTAACATCTGTGACCCAGCATGATCTGAGTATGCCAGATGTCCACTTATCTTGGGTGTGGCCAAGTTGCCTGCAGTCCCATAAAGTTTGTTTACAGCCACTCTCAGTATTCTGTGCTGTTCTTTAGTTCTAATTTATCCCTCAATGTCATCTAAGAGCCCAGGAAGCAGTGGAAGCGTTGGTAATGCTGCTAGACAATATTGACCTCCTGTGATTTGACACATTTTTTGGTTTGGGACCGGTCAGGTCCCAAATGTGCAGGACTAGGGAGGTTCAATCCATAGAAAACAATGCAGAGAAATATGAGAAAATAGTCTTTACTAACATGAGAACTGAAAGTATACAACTAGGCCCTGATCCTACAAAAACTTAAACACATGCATAATTTCATGCACATGAACAGCCACACTGAAGCCAATAGGCTAGGGCAGGTACATAAAGTTACATATATGCCAAGATCTTTGCAGGATTTAGGCCTAATTTTTTTCCTGGTCACAAAATTTCCAACTCACTATATGTAATTTGCATATGTCCAACCACGTTTCCTTATGATTTGTTAGCTGGGAGAAAAAAAAGAGCCATGACACATTTAAAAACTAGTCACGTCCCTGTAGAAACAGAATGCTAGTGAAAACTTTATTTCCCAAACTTGAGTGAAATATGGGAAAGATACATACACCCCCCACTTTCTGAAAACTTACTGGGCTCAATCCCTGAAAATGCTGAGCACTGTAGCCCAATCCTGTCATACACATCGTCTTAACTTTAGCATGTGCTTTCAGTGTCAGCAAATGACAGTTTTGAGGCCAATAATGGGATTATTTTATCCACTCTGATTACCTTTTATTATCTGTGTTATGGGCCCAGGTGCCATGTTCTTCCTATATCTCTGACAGGGTATAGTCAAGACTGAAAATCATCATACTGTGGGAACCAGAAACAGTAAACTGGGCAAAATTAGAGTTATAATTCAACAAAACACCTCAGCGAGTGCTTACATCAATCCTATTTAGCAAAGTACAGGTTGAACCTTTCTAGTCTGGCACCCTGACCGGTTCCGAACGAGAGAATTTTCCAGGCCACAGAAGGTCAATATGGTCTAGCAGCATTACCAACACTTCCAATTGCTTGGAGGTGGTTAGGGGACATTTAGGAGAAAATTAGAGCTAAATAACAGCACAGAACACTGAAAGCCAGGATTGGTGCTTGTAAACAAACTTTATGGGGCTGTGGGAAACTTGGCCACACCCATGAAAAGTGGACATCTGGCTAGCTAAAGTAATTCTGGATGACAGATGTTTCTGGACCAGAGAGTTCTGGACTAGAGAGGTTCAACCTGCAGTTAAGCACAGAGTTACATTCTTTGCTGAGGAATATAACATTCAGTCCCAGGAAAGTGCCAGGATGACATCTGTCCCTTGGTTTAGAGGAGATGACTATTTGTTCGTCACTTGATGTGAAGATCTGGGGGTTCCACTGGATCTGTGTTTGATTCTGGGTGATCAGATAGCAGAGATGGCCAAGTGCACTTTTTTCACACATGCTCATGGAGAAGAATGGGACTTTCTTTTCGAGGTGGATCTTGGTACATTTATTAATGCGCCTTTGAATTCTGAGTGGGTTATGAACAATCAGATTCCGGTGCTAAACGTATCATGCCAATGAATACAGCACACTTACAGACATACGGCACGCTGGTGGAAATTCACATGTGTATCTTTTTTTCTTTTCTGAACAATTAGTTGTGTGTGTTGCTGTCACTTAATTTACTGGGTACCTCATAAATTGGACAGTTATTCCTGCTGATTAAAGTTCTGTGACACCCCTGTCGTGATACATGGGTCGCAGCCCCAGACACTTTGTCGCAGATGATTTTAGTGCTTGTGAAAGGGGAAAATAGCATGCTTAAGCCGGGCAGAGTAACAAGACTATAGCGAGTCTTAAATTTAAAAATTAACTCGATATTGAATAATTCAGGAACAGTAAAATCTTATGTTCTGGCGAGGGATGTCTGAGCTTAAATTCACTGAGTTCCTATGGCATAATCGACGGTGGATGAGCAGAATGGAAAATGTACTGTGTGATTAACATCTCTGTTAGTCCTTTATTCTGCACTATCCCCTCTGCAGTGGCATCTTAGGAAGCTGAACTCATTGCTTAGCAACCTATTCACTCGGCCGAGCCCCTGGTTGTATACTCCCAAATCTATAGTGTATAAATAATTTCTCAAACAAGGTTAATGTTGGCGAAATTCGAACTCCAACTTCACTTAGGTCTGAATGAATTTTTTAGCATGCTCCCAGAACAAACATGCCATTCAGGTATGAATGTATTTCTTGGGTTGTGACTGACTAGTGAAAATGTTAATCAAGGAAAATAGTTTTTAAAAGGTAAAGGTTTCCCTTCCAACATCCTACCATATACAGTGACCCTTTTCTCAGGGAAGTGGCTGTAGTAAGTTTCTGAGAGAGAGGAAAAGAAAAAGATAAGTATAAAGATAAATAATGCATGCTCTGATGGAGAGAAACACATGAAACACCTTCTTACCAAAGGAGGCTTTGATGGAAGCCTGAGGAGCTATTTTACAGTGACTTTTGAAAGACAAAAGAGTTATACCCATGTTGCTTCACTACTAATTTCTTCTGAGTTTACTATGGACCTCTACCCAAGACACAGCTACTAGAGATTCAATTATTTTAAGGCCAGAAGGGATCACTCTGGTCTGACTTCTGTGGCATGTGTTATGCCTAAATTTCACCCAGTAATGCGGCAAAAAGTTTAGGAAACTTTTTGAAGTTTGCAGTTCTGTCAAGATAGACTGAAAGAACTCTGCATGCATCCCACAAATGCATCTTTTGCTCTGCTTTACTTGCTCTACATGTGGTTTAGGGAACATACCAGCAATGGGAATAGATTTTATTGAAATAAGAGCAAGTGGACATGGGGTCCAAAGGTGAACCCATAAATGCTGCCAGAACTAGATTCAGATCCCCAGTGGGAATGGTTACCTAATTCAGTGGGAAAACTCTTGTAAAACCCTTTAGCAATATGTACTAATCAGACAAAAGAATACTGAAGAACCCTTTTCTGGAGGATGGATGGATGGTAGATGTACTCAAAGAAAGCTCAGCGACAGACATGATTGTTTAAGATTTAACAAAAGTAGCACAGTATGTCTGGAATCTGAGATTTGTCAGTGATGGGAGTTGCTAATGTGCCCATATAGAATTTTTTTTTAAACTTTGACAGGTATTTGGAGTTAGTGGAATTTCTCCTACTGTGTATAAACATTTCCTCCCCAGCACAGAAACAGACTCTTCCTAGAGACGTCAACCACAAAGCCTCCGCGCTGTCAGATGAAGTGTTGGGAGCTTCGCATGCAGGTCCCAAGAGACCAGATCCAGAATGAGAAGTAAGATTGTGGATAGTCATAATGAAAAGCTGTGTAGATTTGCATATCCATCTTGCCTGAGCCTGGCTGGAGTTATCAGGATTAGCCTTACTGCATGATATTGTGTATTACATCTGGGAGCAAAGAAGTCGGAGAGAAACTATAGAACAG
Source organism: Pelochelys cantorii (assembly GCA_032595735.1). Lineage (NCBI taxonomy): Eukaryota > Metazoa > Chordata > Testudines > Trionychidae > Pelochelys > Pelochelys cantorii. The sequence goes on from CM064330.1 coordinate 128,085,093, forward strand.
ACCTGGGGTCCAAGGAAAGAGAAACATATCTGATTTGGACCCTGGGATTGTCCCTCCCTTCAACAGAACCAACACTTCCCATATTGTTTAGTTGCAGAAAGGTCCATGTGAGAGACACTCCTCCACTGTGTGAAGATAAGGCAAACCAATTATTCTTTTATGAACCATTTGTGTTTGACAGTGAGTCATCTGCTTAGAATTTTTGCGTTTGGGATCTCTGCCAGCTGTACACCTGAAAGGGTAATGCCATGGAGCAGACAAAAATTTCATAACCACATGGCTTTGTGTCCCTTTTATGTGAAAATCTCATCCTGCCTTACTTTCTCATCTAGAACGTGATGATGATGTTGTCCATCATTTTTTCAAGTGAGAGTCTCTGTGTGAGAGAGATTAACAGGCAGTGGGAAAACAAGGGATGGGTGCGAAACACAGAAGTGATAACGGACTGAAATACTGCGTCATCCATTGGGTGAAGACTCTGTCATGAAATGAATTGTGAATCTTCCATTTGTGGTCCATGTTAAAATCTCTGCTGAGACAGCCTGCTAGGAAGTTCTGCATCCCTACCAAGCATGCTGCTGAAAGGGTTATGTGATGGCACATGCACCAAGTCCAGATGTTAACTGACACTATACAAAAAGGGAGAAATATCATTCCCCCAGTTGTTATGTCGTCCAACATGATTTGGATGTGGCAGGACTGGATGAGTGGACGGAAGGCACCGCAGGTTTGATGGACTGCCCCGAGATCTCAAACTGATATGCATTCTGGACTCCCAAAGGGTCCAGATGCCTTCACCCAACGGGGAATACTGTTCTGGGGCCTTTTTGCCTCACATAGGAACAAAAAACTTCTCCCATATTGCCCAGAGTAGCCTCAGGCAATGACTCAATCAAGATGTCGACTCTGACCTATGATCAGCCCGTATTACAAGCCTCCATTGTCCATTTGTTACATTCTTAAAAAAAGCACCTTCATGCTTTCTCTCACGATGCCACACACACTTGGGAGGAGTTCCCCTTAAATAGTCACAAACTGCCTCATGTTTCCATCTTTAAATTTCTCCTTTAAACCCTCAAAGATTCACATTTCCAATAGGGAATGACTTAAACATGTTGCATTTAGGCTAACAAACAACAGAATAGTACTCCAGCCATGACCCTCAGCCACACCAGTGACAGGACCCCAGAGGAGGGAGTTGTGAGAAATGATGGCTTTATATCACCTCTGGGGCTCCAGGAACTACCAGGCTGACCCTCAAACGTAAATTAGAGCAGCCTCAGTTCCCCATTTGGCTGCTTAAAACCAAATGTAAGACTGCTTTGCATTGCAAAAGCACAATGGGACTGAGGATCTGGCCCTCTCTCTCTATCAGGGCTAATAAATAACATGGATGTGACGTTTGACAAATATGAAATTACAGATCTCCTCTGGCTAGAGACCATCCACATGCACATTCAAATGGAATGCAGGTTTCCCAAGGGAAAAAAAAAACCCCAAAGCCAGCACCTGTGATTCTCATGTATATTTTAGATTATCATCTGATAGGAGTTAGATGATAAACTCCCCTGGAGTTTTTTGTAAATTAGACTTTTCAAATAGCCATATTTATTGAACTGGGATTGATTTCTTTGCTTTTAGCTGACATTTCTCTGGAAAGAATAATACAGCTACATTTTAGAAAATTATTATGCAGTGGTTCTGGGATTTTGTGGCCAGAAAAAATTGAAGTTCATAGATGAAAATTTTGATTACAATATCTACTAATTCCAACATATTAAAATAGTCAGAAATTCATGCATAAATGTATGTTGTTATCATTGTAAGATACACACCTCTTCTAGAAGAACAGGGAGACCCAATCGAATTGCATTCTCAAGAGTACGCAGGAAACCAGAGTCAGTGAGCTTAATTATTTTTAAACCGTATTTTGTTTCTTTGTTTCTTATCCATCGATTTGCCTATGTAGGAAATAAGAGAGTAATCGCCAAGATTTGCTAAGTATCACATTTAACCAGGAAGTTCATTAGCATGTTTACCTCAATATTTAGAAGCCCAGTTCTTAAGACCACTTTTTCGATCAGTAAAAGTAAATTAATTGCACCCACTCTTCAGAAGCATCATCAGAAAATACAATCTATGGTTGTTACACGACATAGTGTGATATTCAACTGTGCTGGTGCTATTGGTATTTCCCTGGCCTTTAAAGGCCCAGATTGTGCTATTTAAAGCACAGAATCGTTTTGTGGAGGTAGTATGAGGCAGCACCCACTAAGGGAAGCTCTAAGAGGGACTGTATATCAGAGGCCACTGTCTCTCTACCAGCTCCCGGTGGCATTTTACACTGTGTGGTGCAGATTACTTCTTTTGGTGCACCCAACGCTGGTGTGGAGAGGGGGGGATTGGTCTCCTTCTCATCCCCATTAGGATGGGCTGTGCATTAGGAAGGAGCAATGACTGTGCTTATCTAACCCACCCATAATTCTCCTAGCTCAATCTGCAGCTTCTTTCTTCCAACAAGGACACCAGACCAGGAATGTCTGAGGAAGAAGAAAGGATGGTGCTGCAGGTGGAGTGAAGAAGAAAGAAATACCTATCCAGCCACCATGGATAGTCGATTGAGACTTGGAATCTTTTCAGTGTAAAAATTAAATAGTAAAATTTCATTCTCAATTCTTTCATTGTGCTCACCTAACTCTTCCACTCATCACAATTTAGGGAAAAGGAGTGAACCATGCAGGGAATTTGCCTAATAAAATTGGCTATTAGTCAATGGATATTTAACACTAGACTAAGGAAATTCAAAAAACCACAACAGCACATGGTGAAAGTTTTAGCACAAAAAAAAAGCCACAAATTGTGAGCCAGGTATAAGCTGGTTTTTCTTTCCTCTTTTTCAGGTTAAATAAAACAAACAACAACAACAATCTTTCACTGTATGAAATGCTTTCATGGCTTCAGCCATCTTTGTGACTCATTCCTGGACCCAGCTTCTCTCTCATCTCTCTCATCTCTCATCAAGGCATCATACATTTTTCGTATTGTGGAGGGTTTCTAATATCACACATTATTTATCATTAAAAACCTCACGGTAAAGTTTCATAGTACTCTATTCATGGTATTAAATCTACTCCAATTTGGATTGGAATGAGAAGTTCTTGTGGTATTTTTTTAAAATCACTGGTTTCTAAAGGTGTGTCTACATTAGGAAGTTATTTTGAAATAACTTATTTTGGGAATTATTATTTCGAATTTAACTATTTCAAAATGAGTGTTATTCCCCAAGGAAAGCAGGAGTATCGATTCTGAAATAACCAGCACGTTATTTTGAAATAAAGGGCTTGGTAGTGTGGATGCTCCGCTGATTACTTCGAAATAACTCCCTAGCGTAGAGCAGAGCTTACTGAAAATGTACGGGACAGATCCTGAGTTGGCACGAAGCACTGTAGCCCCACTGGGGTAGGCCCATCTGCACAAGCTGAGGGTCTGGTCCCAAAGCAGCAAAGGAAAAGGTGTCCGCGTTACAACTGTGCAGTACAAACACTTGCGGACGAGTCGAAGTTTTGGAAAGGGAACTGCATCGGTAGTTTGGAAGTAGTGCTCACCTGATCCTGTGGGTCAATCATCAGTGGCCAGCGTCGCCCTCGAGTCACAAGAATCCCATTCTCGGTCGATACATAGTCACGTGGCAACCCATCCGTGTTCCACTGGCGAATTTCATAGGGATCTCCCAAAATGTTTATTAGACTGAAGTCTGGATTGATGGGAATCTCTAGATTCTGACATTTCTTGATCCAGCAATCTATCAGCTGAGATAGAGATCGATTAATTGTAGAAAAAAGTTCATAGGAGATTATATTACCTAAAGGGAATAATAACAATAACTGGTTGGACACTAGTTGGTAGCGACATTTATCATGATTGGACGACTGCTTGGCTATTTAGAGGGGACAAGTAAGTGCATCGTTGGGTCATTTCAGAATAGACAGGTCCTGTGTAAACTCTTCACAGTTGTCCCTGATGGCTGAATATGGACTCTGTGGACAGTTTGGCTGAAGATCATTACTGCAATTGTGGGGGACCGGTTCATATTGGATCTGTTCAGTGGTTAAAACAATTCTACAGTGATGCTAGTTTGGTACCTTTCACAAGCACCGCATTAAGGAGGAAAGAAAAGGAAATGGAGATTATTTCCACTCACCAGTTGCCTGTAAAGTGCTGTAAAAGCCCCATAATAGGCAACACAAGCAGCTGCTATGAATACATTCCCTATGATGTTGGAAATCTCGCCTTCAAAATTCTTGATGCTCTCTTCCCACCGAACTTGTTCATCTCCTAAGGCAGCTGTAAGCTTTCCAGCACGAGTGAGACGAGCTTGGGTTAGTGCCATATTCCTTGCTAAACAGCAATAAAAGCACTGGGCTGTGATTATTCTGCAAAAGCCATTTTTTTCCTAATAAACTTTTGCCTTGTTTCCTATCTTAGCCTCCTTCAGCTTCTACCCTTTATCTGAGCCTGAAGTTCTACAGTGGCTTCCTGGCAAACCTCTTTTTGGCCTGTTCATTGAGTACCTCAGGACACACAATGGTGCACTACCTCATGTCCTGACCTTGCTCAACTCCTAGCACAACCTCTTGCAGTCATCCTGCCGCATGATCAACGCCTGCTAATGGAACCGTGTCACTCCATCGGAAGCTGCCTGAAGGCATAGTCACAAAGCCTATCTGTTGGCAGCAGTGATAGGTCTCCTTATCACAGTAGCAACTGAGCAGAGAAACAGCGGGGAGATCGCGTGCTAGTACCTCATGCATTCGACCCTTTCAGTGAGCCCTGCTGATGTGCATATTCCCCGTATTGCTCTTGTGTACAGTCTGAGACTGTCTGGATCAGGGCGAGCTAGTGGATCATGAACGTGACAAACTAATTGACCGGTTTAATGACTTGAAGAGGAATCACTTACCAAGGCTCTCTTTTTCTTCCAGGCTTTTTTCATACTGGTCTTGTAATGCTTGGATCTGATCCTCCACCTGTTTTAATTTCCTTTGCTTGTCTCGTAGGGTAGCCATGGTAGCATCAAGCTCCACCTAAGAACGTAAGGAAAGTTAGGCCAAGGCTTTCAAATCTGGTGGCCCGATTTTCAGAAGAGCTGTAGTCAATGGAAGCAGCAGGTACCAAGGACTTGTGAAAATCTGGTCACTTATTCAGATGCCTACTTGAAAAACGCGGCATCAAACCAGAACATTTTTGTCCTATTAAAAAATAGCACTTTCATAATGAGGGCCTCTACCATTTGTCTAGGGAGTAGGTTATGAAACTGTCAGTCTTTCTAGTTTCTGCTGTAGCCAGTTGACACAGGACCGAAGGCTGGGGAAAGTCTCCCTGGGGCCACAGCTCTTTGATAACTCATCCCCAGATGACTTGTATTTAGTCGGTCTTGGAAGAACGAGGCGGCAAAGTCAGGTGCAAATACATAACTGCCCTCCTGTGTCGATCCTACCCCCCCAATGGAATGCCCATCTGATGCTTAACTCAGCACTTTTAGAGATTGCAGGGAAAGGATCCTTGGAATGAGAAGTAACTTCTGGAGCAGAGCAGCACAGCAATCCAGGGGGCTACTTTCTGCTGGATTTGGCCCAAAGAGTTAAAACAACAATCCTGGATGAAAAAAATTCTGTTACTTGGATCAGAAGCTCTTTGGAGCAGGGACTGATTTTTGGTTTGTGTACAACACATAGCACAATGGGCCCTGATCCATGATTGGCAATCCTAGGAGCTAAGAACTAACCTCATCTGAGTTATTCTAACAAATAAGACATTAGCAATATAGACACAAACCTGTGCAGCGTTTAACTTTTGCCTCTTTGGCTCAACTTCTTTGACGACTCTAGAGTATAAATCCATGGCTCTCACCCACATGCACATTGACCTACAAGCCCTGGACACCTTCTCTACTTTTTCAGGAACAAAATCGGGATTATTTATGTATTTCTGAAGCTTTAACAATATTTGGGGCTTGATGTTTTCTTTATCATATTCTAAAAGTTTTTTGAGGAAATTGGAATCTCCAAGGAGCTGCTTTGCGGTTGCCCAGTCAGGCCTGAAAGAAAATAACAGTAACAGAATGAGAGACAGACCTGACCTGAGAACTTCATCTTAGATGATGCTTTTCAGGCCCCTTCACCTTGCTTTGTAGGGTGTTTTGAAGAGCTTGACCACAACCATAGCAACATCATTTACATTTTTATATCCTATAGACTAGATCTCCTCTGCAGGACACATGTAAGCAGAGGGCTAAGGTGCCCAAGGAAGGCTAAGAAGTGCTAACACAAGGAGACTGTAGCTTTGCTGTTCCAAATTGTCTCTTAGCGCTAAGAAACTAGTGCTTTGTGAAAATGTGAATTGAATTACAGGTAGCAGCTCTGTGGATGTCAGCTACTGTATAGACAAACTTGCTACTTCTAGCAGAATGGATCCTATAGGCTCCCTGACACTGAAGTTCCTGCTGACTCATCACAGGCATGAATCTGTACTTTATATTCCTGAGACCCAAGTGTTGAGCCTTTATTTCTCTCTCCAACAACCATATTCATATCTGGTCTGAATCTGCCTTTCCTCAGAGACGAGCTTGTACAAATCTGGATTGGCTCATATGAAAATGCAAAGCCACCTTAGTAAAAAATTTTGGATGTGGTCCGTATGGAGAACCCATCATCACCTTGGAATTCAGAGAATCAGAACTTCAGCTGGTGAGAAACCATGTAGCGTCTTTGAGGTCTCTGGAGCTATGCCAATTCACACCAGCTGAAGATCTGGCCAAGAGAGACTTATACTGACATGATACGTTAGGAAACAATCATCAGCAAAAAATAAGTCTCTTAATGGTTCAAAAAGCAGCCTCCAAGAGCTCAGTGAGAAAAAGTAACCCAATCTCAAATTAAATAATACATTTGTTTTAAAGAAAAACTATCTTATATATAGTCAAGAATTCATATCCATACAGTTAGGAATAAAATACTCAATGGTATTTATGCTTTAAGTGAAAAATATTCTGTAAAAGGGGGAATTTGACCTGTGAAATGTTCAGTTTTTGAAATATGGATTGTTTATCCATATTTTAGCATAGGGCTTTTCATTATTTTCCTATGCTAGCTTATTGATCTTCAGATACTCTTTGTGCATTAATTGCTCTATTGCTCGAGTCATACCAACACTTTATGCTACTAGAATTTGACACAAGTATATCAGAGATGACCAGTTTTATCATGAAGGATTTTTTGGACATGCTTATAAAATAATTCCTTGTATCAAAGACATGCACATGGTATGTCATGCAAAATTAAATGCAACCCTATAATGTAGTCTCTTTTTTCTCATTAGGAACTGGTTAAAAAGAGTACCCGTGATCTGTTACTATAAATTAGCAAAGGACCCCTAGACTCAAAGCTTGAAACTGGTTCTGAAACTTTGAAAAAGTTCAAAATTGGTTTAGATACTTGGAAAAAGTTCAAAGTTTGACATGAGGTTTTAGTCCTGCCCACTCTTGAGAACTAGACCACTTACAAATTATAGATGCCAATCTTGATCTGAATTTGCCCAAAATTCAGGGGTGTTTTGACCTAGGATTTTGGTTCAAGCCCATCTCTTTCATAAATGTAAACACCACATCATGGTAGATAATAATACAGTTTTTCTTAGTAGAGTATAGAAAGTATAGTGCATGAGAGACCCATAAAGCAAAGCTAAGCAGTTGTGACTACCGCTGTCAAAGAGACAAAGCTCTGATTCAACCAAAACTGCCTTCTACATGAGGGCAGTCTTTCTGTTAAATGTGAAGAAAACATTTTACTACAGAAGAGCTGGGGGGAGGGGGAAGAAAATCAAATAAAAAACCTAAAGAAAAAGATCAACAAATGACGGATTAAAATAAATTAAAACAAAATACTAGACAGCTCTGAATGGCTTACTTTGCATTTAAAAGAATGGAGATCGCTTCCATTACAGTCATGACAAGATCCGGAGGCTTGGTAAAAACTCTAATTTCAGATATATCGGCTTTATCCAAGGAGTCAAGAGCTTTATTTGCAGCCTCTAAAGCTGGGAGAGCTTCGTCCAGATCCCGCTGCGCATCATCAGCAATTGCCTGAGTCTCTTCCGCTTTCACTTTTGCAATAGCTTCATCTTCTTGAACAACTCGGCGAACCTCAAAGTTAAACAGTTTCAAAACACAAGCGTGATGTACATTGTTCTGTCCATATTTCTTTAATGGGTTTCCTTAACACTCACTTCTGTGGTTTTATGCATAAAGCATGCAAAATAGAATTATAATAAAGAAGCTTCTCCAGTCCTGACACATGCGGAAAGTTATTAATTGGAGAAAGATACCCGAATCCCATTACTTTTGAGGGGCAATGGTCAGTGAGGGCCAAGGATCTGCAAAGACAGATCAAGTCCTCTGGTGCCCTGGCTTTATCCTACCCCTTGCACTGGCTGTATTGTCACTGGCCCCACCTCAGCAGCTGTACCCCTCTGAGATGTGTGTCATGGAGTGCACAAGCAATGTTAACGCTTCTTGGAGCAGCATTAACAAACATGGAAAAGGTCTGCATAGACTCTGTTGCTTCCATAGAAGAAATGTTTGTACGGGTAGAAGCTACCGACACTATAAAGTGACCTTTTTTTTCTTCCTCCCCCTCTCTCCTCTTTTCTGTTTGAAATTTTTAGGGTTTTTGTGCCCCTCTGTGAATCTTGCTCCATGTTTGTCATCTGAAGAAGGAGGTGAAGCCCATGAAAGCTTGTGATATTGTCTATATTTGTTTGTCTCTAAGGTGCTACAGGACCGCTCATTGTTTATGTTTTTTTATAGAAAAGCAGGACACAGTCTGCCTTTCCTTTCCTGAAGTCCCCACCAAGGCTCAGCTCCACACTTTTAGGCCACTGTGTCACATCAAGGAGGATGGCATACAGCCCATCATTATTAATCTTTATACCCATTCCTTCATCTATGAATTACTGAGCAGTAACACACATTAGCTCATAAATATTACAAAGAAATTATTTGTACCTGATCAGCATTTTCTTGATCCACTGCTAATTTTTCCATCAAAGCCTCAACATCCAGTGATTTCTCTACAAGGACCGGCTCTAACGCTGAGAGATCCAATTTCATTTTATCTACAAGCACATTCGTCTCTAAGAGTTTGGACAAGCCGTTCTTCACTCGGTCCCGAGCCTGAAGCACAATAAAAACAGTTTGCATACTTAATTACGTTTTCTCAAACACCAACTCCAAAAAGTACATCTGTCCTTGTTCCAAATGCTGTACTTCCAACAAGTTCTAACATGATAAAAATATAAACTTAGCTACAGGTTGAACCTCTCTAGTTGTGCACGCTCTGGTCCAGCAACATCCATGGTCTGGCATGATGTTAGTTAGCCAGATGTCCACTTATCATGGGTGTGGCCAAGTTTCCTGTGGTCCCATAAAGTTTGTTTACAGCCACCAGTCCTAGCTCTCAGTTTTCTGTGCTGTTATTTAGCTCTAATTTATCCCTATGGGTACATCTAAACTCCAAAAAACGAGGAGTACAGGATCTTTCGAAAAAGGCTTTTCTTTTTGAACGAACTGTCTAGACCGTGGTTTCACTTTTGAAATAGTGTTTTTTGAAAGAACGCTGTGGTGCGATTATGCAAATGAAGTGCGGGAAATTCAAATCCCAGCTTCATTTGCAATTTCGATATGTCTAATTTACATCCCTCTTTCGAAAGAGGGATGTAGTCTAGACATACCCCAAATGTCTTCTAACAGCCCAGGAAGCAGTGGCAGTGTTGGTAATGCTGCTAGACAATACTGACCACTAGTAGTCTGGCAAATTCTCCGGTTCAGCACCAATCAGGTTCCAAAGGTGCCACACTAGAGAGGTTCAATCTGTACACATATATTTTAACATGCTGTAAGTTTTATATCAGTTATAAATTATTTTATAAATAATTTGTATAAGAAAGTTATTTTAAGGGTGGCTGTAATAACAATGTTATGTTAGTATGGATGTGACAGTATTTATACAGACAAAAGAGAAAATTGGCATACATGATCATGCTTAAGAAACAAAAGATGCCAGAAGTTTAGGCTCAACTTTGATTTTTGCTAAATGAAATGTTTTACAAACATGAATATTATTGCAATCTTTTCATGCAAGGTTCAAAAAAATCAATAAAAATCTTTATTTGTTTTTCTTTAGCTTCGATTTAATCATTGTGCTGAAATGCTTGTAGCCCGAGCATCTAGTCTTAGGACAGGAGATGGGGGAAGTGTAATGACTCCTCTTTTTTTCATTTTCCATATGACTGAAGTGCAAAACAGTAGCAAAAAGCTCAAGTAGTAGAAAGTAAATTAGACTTCAGAAATTCCTTATTTTAATATGCACTGCTTAGAAAAGTCAAATTGGGCTGGTTTACTGCAAAAGAATTTCAAGCCATTTTACTTATTGCAAACCCTGAAGATGCTGCACTTTGAAGGTAAAATAATACAAGCATCCAAGGGGAAGCAAGACACATTTCTGAGATGCAATAAGCAGAGATTTTTGTTTAATAAAATCAAACCTACTGAGACCAGCTGCTTCCTTTTTTCCCCCAGCATAGACAAGTAGAGGTTGATTAATTCTAAGTATGAAGTGGGAGTTGTGTAATAGCGTCGCCGCAGCTCAGCATAATATCGATCTGCCATTTCCGTCACACTCATATGAATATCTACACACATGATTGAAACTTTCTCTTTCAACTCGTCACTTCCAAGATCAACATTCAGGAAAAATGTTCTGGATACCGAAAGAAGTGCTTCTCTGGGCCACTGTGAAAGGGAAAAAGATGATCAGAAGAACAGTCATTCACTTCATCATGGTCCAAGCCAGCATTTCTGGTGAAATATGGTAAGTTCTTGATATAAACTAGATGTTTTCTCTGGACCACTGCAGAAAGATTACACTGTATTAAAAAAAAGTTGTGAAATGGCCCTGTAAATTCTATAAGCCTATTGCTATTAAAACTAGTCAGCCTTTGATGGGATATTTCTGAGTAATACTTGGTGGGTTGGGGTGGATTTAGTGATTCCTACAAGCTATGTAAACTTTGAACCCCATCACATGATCAAGCAAAGGTCTGCAGGCTGAGAGAAATCATGGTAGTGATCCTTTTGTGTGTCTCCCCAGGTCACCTAGACCTTCAGCTTCCTTGCTTTGGCCTGCTGTCCCAGGACTGAGGAGAGGGGACCAAACAGAAATCAGCATGTTGTCTCATTTAGAGAGCAAAGCCCTAGAAATCTGAGTTCCCTAAAGGAGAGTGAAGAGTATGGATGGTGTGGGGAGGAGGGAATTGTTGGCTTCTGCTCCCATATCAGCTTGTAACGTGAGGGCTGCAAGGGATAAAGCAGGACTGCTGAACTAATGCTTTGTCTGCACCACTAGAGGCAGAGAATCTGGTCAAAGACTGTAAGGATGTCAAGCCCTGAGGCCTGTGGACAAGTCTCAGCTGCTTCTAATTTGTCAAATGTCTCAGACAGAAAGAAGAGGCCAGGATCCAATATATTATCAGCTGAGTAGAAACCACAATCAGCTATTTGAGATACTCTCATTAATGAGAATCTCAGGATTAACTATCATTGAAAAATAACACATAGGTCATGTAAGCCAGGATGACAATCAGGAGGTTAGATTTTTACTTGATATTTTATAACATAGTATATACCATAACAATGTTTATTTCTGAGACATCTCAAAGTCGTTACTCTGTGGCTCTCAGCACACACCTGCACAAACCAATCGATAGTACAGCAATTCACCAGGGATGGAAACATCCGACATCGCGCTCGGAAAGCTTCTCCTACAGGACTCATACAGAGGACAATATGCAGCTTCTGACGAACTCGGCTAATGAAGTATTGAAATACCTATTTAAAAAGAACATACAAGTGCTCACAGCGTACAGTAAAAATAAAGAAGACGACAACGAGGTTGTTTGCTCAGAGGAAACTGTGGGACAACTCTGCTTTGGCTGAATGATCTAACAGGCCCTTTCAACCTCTATAGCTAGTCTCAGAAATTATCTATGACAAGCTGCACTCTTCTGTTCAAGGGTGGACTATGAATGTTTTGTCCACACATGGCAGACTAGAAGTACAGGTTGAACCTCTCTAGTCCAGCACCTCAGGACCTGACTAGTGCCGAACCTGAGAATTTACTAGACCACAGGTGGTCAATATTGCCTAGGAGCGTTACCAACACTCCCACTGCTTACTGGGCTGTTAGAGGATATTGAGGGGTAAATCAGAGCTAAATAACAGCACGCTGAGAGCCAGGACTGGAGGCTGTAAACAAACTTTATGGGGCCACAGGAACTATGGCCACACCCATGATAAGTGGACATCCGGCTAACTAAAATCATGCCTGACCACGGATGTTAAGGGACCAGAGAGTGCCAGACTGGAGAGATTCAACTTATTGAAAGTCCTGGAAATTTATCTTCTTGAATGTAAACAAAATGTCACGTTCTCCTCTTTTATATTATATTTTCTGGATAAATATGAGACAGATAAAAGGCATGTGTTAAAATATATTTAATTCTTTGAAAATAAGAACTTTGGTAATGTCTATTTCCAATGTTTTCCGATACAATGAATTCATATTTACAATATATCTCCTACCTCATCTCTGTTCCCCTCTGGTATTCCTGCTTCTTTAGCTTTGGGCCTGGTAGGGGCCAGAACCTGTTCCAGTTCATCTTTTTCAAACAAATTAGGTACTTCCCCAGAATTGAGAATATTGTTTATGTCTTCTAAGAACTCCTCTACAACAATCTATAGGTAAGAATTTATACACATTAATTAATATGAAATCTAATATGTATGTTCTCTGTAAGTGTAAACATGGAGAAAATCAGGAAAATAAAAATAATGGTGCTGAATACGTAAAACTATAAAATTGTAAGTAGAAACTTTAATGTTTTTAACTGAAAAAAATGCATTTGAAAATTCTTAACTGTTAAATAGTTGATACAGATACATCAAAATATTAACCCCTATTTATTTTCTCTCCTATGCCCAGAAGTCTTAACAAATGTGTGGCCTCTAATCTGATTCACACCCACTGTTTCGTATGATGTTTGATTTCGGTCTGTCAAAGTTACCGATATTGTGTGTAGGATCTTGTCATGTGGTCAACAGTATTGTGTTCACGGTCACTTTACTACTTTGATATTAGTCTGTTTTGTGTTCAGACGGAGGACCACATCTGCTAATCAACCAACAGAAGAAGCTGCTCCTGAACAGGTGAATAGCCTTTTTCTCCATCTGTACCTCACCGCACAGCACATTCTGATTCACAGATAATCGCAGTGTTGTCACTTAGCCTGACCTCCTGACATGGCCCACCTCCTAAGAGACAGCACAGGTGAAAGAACACTGCTTGGTCCCTGTCCCATTCTCTGTCCCTCATTCCCAAGATGCCCTTGCCCTCTCTCAGCTGCACGTGCAGGGGTGCCTGGGTTCTGTGTGATGTAAGGCTGGCAAAACTTTTCAGATTAACCAAAGGAGATTTTTGATAATTATTGTAAAATGTTCAGATATTTACCAGAAACTTAGCAACCTCTGTTTCATAAGCAGGTGTCTAGTTTTTATAGGGTGTATGTATTAGGAACCTAATGTGTTCAGGTCTCTCTCATTGCTAATATTGCTGGTTTTGTGTATACTCTGACCTCTCACGCAGGGATCATAATAGCAGGTAGATGCAATTTCTTATCTCTCCAGAGAGTGGAATGAGTCACTTTGCAACATAACCCTAAAATTTTCTGTCATTTTTCTAATTTTCATCTAGCCATTGAGACCTTATTGCTATTACTTAGCAATAAACTGCCGATAATGCCAACAGGTTGTAATGCCAATGGAATCTCAATTCAGAGGCTAAACTCCTGTGAAATTACTCCTGTATTTTTAGATGCCCTGCTCTATTTCCAGTATGAAATGTTTAACACTTTTCTACGGTAAGTAAACAGATACAACAAACTTACGTACATTATAAATACTGATTTTTTTTCCGTACTGAGAATATCTTCCTTTGTGTAGTTAATTATTTACTTCTAGCTTCTGATCACGACCTGTCCTTTTTTCATTCTACGTGATCACATCATTTATTTTCACTAACATCAATCACTTTCTACTTTTTAAGTGCCTTGAAAAAGAAGCCAAATGGGCAGATCTTCAACTGGTGAAATTCAGAATAGCTCCATTGACTTGATTTTTCACTTCTGCTCATCCTTTCCGCTTCAGAAGACTATCTTTGGTCCTGTCCTGATTTTGGCCCACTCTTCCTGTCTGACACCATATTCACCTACCGTCTCAAGTCTTCTCTTCCTTCTTCCTGTGCTGCTTTCCCATAATTCTCCAGAGCTGGAGGGAACTCTTTCATTTACCCTACCCCACCTACCAAGAACTCTCCTCTTCCTTCCTCTGAGTCACCTCCTCTATGATTGTATTTCTTGATTTAAGCTTCTAACCTCACTAACACATTTTTTTACTCCATAGAAACAACACTATATAAAATAAATAGCTTGTTAATGTGTATGCCACAACATTTTAATGATAAAGCCAACTGCATTTCTGGTTGCCCCATGTAAACGTACCTGTGTGTCTGTGAAGAGGAAAACCATATCTTTGTCTTCTACTCCTGCCATCTTATACAGCTTTCTCAGATCGTCATGAAAACTGTCGTAATTATAACCACGGCTAAGTTCTATCTGAAAGCATTTGTACCCACATATATGAGAAGCAAGCCTAGTGAGAGACTGTTTGCCAGTACCACCTACTCCAACAAGCAGAGCATTTCCTCTTTCCTGACGGATCATCCGAGCAATTCTACAGGAGAATCAAACAGAATTAAGAGTAGTAAAAGTGACAGCATTTTCAAACTGTGATATCACATAGGTATCATACTGCAGAGAAAGTCCTATAATTCTGCAAGTCAAACAATGAAAGTCTCCTCTGCACAAAGCCAAGATCCCAATCAGCGTTCCCTGAAAGTTGTGCGCTTGTGCAGCTGCTCAGGAGAGATTCAAATGCCACCCAGCTGATTAGCAGAGTGCCCACAGCCACGTTTTGTTTCTACTGGTGGGGCACATTTGCACATGCCTCAATGCACATAAACATTTATTCCACACATGGATGGAAAATCCACACATGCATGAAAAGATTAGAAGGAACATTCCCTGCCGTGCCCAGCACCTTCGGCAAGGAACACATGCAAACTCACACAAGCCAAGCTCAGAGAAACATTACAGACACGGACCTAGCTGCATTATTTCAGGGTAAGTTCACTCAAATCAAAACTCAGCTTTCTTTTGAGATCCCTGTACTACAGTCAAAATCCACCCAATATACCTTGGATTCTCCAGCCCAGTTGGGCTATAGAATAGAGGTAATCCTTAACTGAAAATAGCTTTTGACATATTCTGACTTCAACAAGTTGGTTATTATGGATAATTTCCAAGAAAACACTTCTGGAGGATCCTGTCTGCCTCTCTGATTGCAGGAGAAGTTTGCAGGGCAGGCATGTGAGAAAATATTCTTTTTAACTGCTTACTTTATCAAGCACTTTCGGGGTGTTATTCTCATTTACTCTGCTTTGGACATAAGGTGGTATAAATAATAATTACTCTCATTTCAAAGTGCTCTATACTCACTAAGTGAGTCTTAGTGTAAATATATGCCATGTATTAAATATTTATGAATTATACTAATACATAGATATATAACTGTATAGCTAGGTAGAGAATATAAACAGCATAGATCAAGTTTGGATTGAACAAGGACTCCAAGATACCTTCTGTAGTCTTTAAGAGCATGCCACTAGGTTTAATATTGATGGGCCCCACTGTTGATTTCCATTTTGGACTGATTCTGGAAGAATTTCAGCTTCCTAGAAGCTGTATCTCATGAACATCAAACCTCACTTCTGGAATAAATCCTTTACCAGTTTGTGACATGTTATTACAAATAAAGGTACATCTATACTGTACACTTACTTCAAAATAAGCTATTCTGGAATAGTTATTCTGCAATATCTTATTTCGAAATAGCATGTCTATACTGCAGGGAAACCTTAAAATTAGTCCGAGGCAGGCTTCCCTAATGTAGATGTGCTATCTCGATTTAGAGCCCCAGGAGGCACTGGGGAGGAATAACTTAGAATGGCCTTGGTGAGGAACTATTTCGAAATAGCAGAAGTCGAGTGTCTACATGCCTCATTTCAAAATTGCTATTTTGGAATAGGTGTTATTCCTCATAGAATGAGGTTTACAGACTTTGGAATAAGCCATCCGTTATTTCGACATTATTTCAAAATAATGGAATGGTTGTGTAGACACTCACATTGTTATTTCAAAATAATGCTAGTTATCTTGAAATAATGGTGCAGTGTAGATGCACCCTTAATGACTGGCAAAATTTTCAAAGAAGCCTCTTCAATCTGCCCTCTATTTGTGCATGCTCAGAATATTAGCATACAGGCTGCCCCTGACTTGCGACGTAATCGGCTCCGGGGATAGCATCGCAGGTCGGGGGTGTCGTAACTAGAGCCTGCATTTATGACAGGCGTCGTACATCGTCACAAATGAGCGGCCAAGGATGTAAGTTGGGGGATTTCAGCCCCTTACGCACTTACGGAAAAGGTCGTAAGTGCAGGGGGTCGTAAATCGGGCTGTTGTAAAGCGGGGGCCTCCTGTATGTCATTTTTGTGAACTTTTAAAAGGACAGAATTTATACACCCCAAAAAGATTTGCACTTAATCTGGTTTGGTTGGAGTGCAGAAGCGGTTTCTGTAAATTCTATATTTTGTGTGCACAAGGGACAACTACAGAGATTTGTTCCAGAAACTCACATCAGAGTAGTATCTGCCTAGCTGTGGATTGCGTCTGCCAAGTTTATTCACACAAATGGAAATCCTGTTTTGAATGTTTGGTTCTCTGTTCACTTGGATCAAAACTTCTAATACTAGATGCTTTAAATTAGACTCCAAAACCTGTACTTAAAAATCTAGGCCCCAGTGGAGGTGCAGAGGCTAACAGCGCCCAGCGACTTCCATGTCCATGTTGATGGCAAGTCTTCTGAAGCAGCATGGGATTTCATGGGTACCCTGATGATCACTCACAGGGCTATGTCAGATAGTTTTTCACTCCACTCGTGGCACGGGGCACACTCTTGATACAGGGTTCAGCATAGGTTTATACCTTCTTCCATCTCAGCTTGACCACCAGTTTACATTTGAGGGCAGGATTCATGTAGGATATTTGCTTGGTAGGTGCTCCACGGTTAATTCTCTACATGTTTTAATTCATCCTTGCAGCATATAAACCTGTGACTCACACATTTCAATGCTTCTCAAAATGACTTAAATTCACTTGGTTATACTGATCTGATCATTTCCTTAAAACACAGATACCCCTTAGGCACTAAGTACTTTACCAGAAACTAAACAGTCCTGTACCTTGAAACATGCTCAATAGCATCCTGGAAGAACACCAGCTTTGTTTCCTTAGCATTTGAGATATTGTAGTCATCCAGATAATCTTGCAAAACTGATATAATCTTGTCTATATCAGTCAGATCCTCATATATTCGATCTGCTTTATCTGCACCAACCTGAAAGGAAATTATTGGAGGAAAATAAGATAAATGAGATCAAAATGAATGGACAGAAATTATAGGGCTGAATATCTCTGCAACCTGTTAGTCAAGATTTTCAACACTTGGGTCCTAGAGGTAGGCTCCTAAATCCCATAGTTAGGCATCTGAAAGGCACACTAAGTGCTAAATATCTAGCAGTTCCCTTTGACTTCAATGTGTTCATTGGGGAAATTAAGAAAAAAAATCAGGGATTAGACTCATTTTCATTTTAGCTTTGCAATTTGTTTGTCTCATCCTTCTCTTGCTTCTTTTATACCCATGGCCAAAATTTGCAACTGGCTTCCAATCATGCTTTTCGTTATACTCCTACTGCGTTTTCTACCAAATCAGCCCTTGCATTTTGTTCAAAGAATCCAGCTGTTGTGTTTTTATCTCACTTACTAGCTAGCCTCTTGTACTCAATTGCAACCTGCATTCCACATGAATCCTTCCCTACTCAGTAAACTTCATAATGAGATCTCCGCTGGGCCTAACTGCAACAGATTTCCTCACAAGTTACTGCTTGCAGAAGTGAGTTGAAGCAATTTAAAAACTGTCCTAGTGTAGGGAGAAAAAAGAATAAAAATTGAACATGTATGCTCTGTGAGAGAAACAATGCCTCTCCACAGGTCCCTGAGGCCCTAACGGCCTGTGTCCTGGATATGTTTGATTATATGCATGCTTGTCCCTTAGATCAGCTAGCAAGTTGGGGGCAGTTTATCGAATTGAGTGCATATGGTGCAATTTAAATCCTTTCCTAGTATAATCTCTTTGTTAAATGACACTAGCTTTTTACAAATATCCATTAAAGATTTAGCTTGTCCTTGGCATGAGTCATAAGTTGTACCACTGATGGCTTCCTTTCCCATCTCTGTCAGGATCCAAAGATCAAATATCTACCTGGAATCTACTTCTGCCCCTGGAATGCCATACTGTTTAGAAAGAACAAGCTATCCCTTATCACCATTTCTTAGTACAGCTTTCTAATGGAAAGCGCCTGATGAAATCACTTCCTCTTGAACCCCCTTTTCTCCCCAGGTATCTTGGGGGAAGCAACTTTATGAAAACAAGCCAGACCTATTTCAGCCAATTATTTCATAATTAGGGTCACTGAATTTTGCCATTCTCTGATCATCAGTAACAGAGGCAGTGAAAATGTTAACAACTTCCTCCAGTGAAAGTACATTAGCTACTATATCTGATTTTTAGATAGAGTCCAAGAACTGGTCCCCCTATATTAGGAACAGGTGAATAGCCTTCTATCTATATGCAGTCACTCTCTTTACAATAGTACGCTATTCCCCAGTAGTCAGTCTGCAGGCACAAGCACTGTGTGAAACCCCATTTTTACTAATACAGACACTTTATCAAGATGCCAAAGGACTACTTCTCTTCTAAATATAACTTAAAGGGTCGTATTCACTTTTGATATACCAGGCACAACTCCATTCACTTCCATGGAGATGTTCCTGCTTATTGCATGCATCAGTGAATCAAGCTCATGGAATTTAGGATTAGTTTATGCTGAAATCATACATGTTACAAACTCTGCAATTACATTAAACTAACCTAGCAGAAAGTAAATAGTGTGCTATTAAAACATGGGCTTATAATAAACTCACTTTAAGGAAGTCCCCAAAGATTATTGGTTTTCTTACAAAGTAATCTGGGTCAACTGGGACTCCAAAATGTTTGCCTACAAATTAAAATCCTTGATTAGACAGGTTTGGGTAACATATTTATATGTCTAATGTAATATAAATGGAGAAAGTTGATTTCCTTACTGGCCATTTCGGATAACATAGAATGAAAATATTGTTTATCTTCACTGTTGATGAGGCGGTCATGGAAAACTCTCTGACACTCATGGCAAAAAAGTCTGAAGATCTGTGTTTGGTCTCTGACTGCTCCAGGATCACATTGGAGAATGCCTGCGTGAATAGTACAGGAATAACACTTTCACTCACATAACAAATTCTGATCACTGCTTTCTAAACAATGTTGAAATAACCCTTTTAAAAACACAGGAAAGCGAATGTATTATTGTGAAGAGAATTTCCTGGATGAGTTTCAAATGCCCAGGTACTGAGTGCCTCAGCACGATCATACATTCAGGCTACGTCTACACTACAAGATTTGCAGGTAGAGGCAATGCAAATGAAGCGTGGATTAGCATTTTCTTGAACTTCATTTGCATATTCTCTTCTGATCTGTTTTTGTGCAAGGGGTTTTTGTGCAAAAACAAGCAGCGTGGACGTTTCCTTTTTGAGCAAAAACTCCCTGTTGTGCAAGATCATTATACCTCCTTTTTTGAGGCATAAGGCTCACGGGGGTTTTGCGCAAAAAGGAAACATCCACACTGCTTGTTTTTGCGCAAAAACCCCTTGCGCAAAAATGGATTGGAAGAGAATATGCAAATGAAGCACAAGAAAATGCTAATCTGCACTTAGTTTGCATTGCCTCTTCCGGCAAATCTTGTAGGGTAGACGTAGCCTCATTGGAAAGAAACCAATTGAAGGATAGGGGTGTGTTACCTTGTGTTTACACAAGAGGAGGTGGTTGTAGCAGAAAGAAAGAAAGAAAGAAAGAAATTAAACTGCAAGACGTCTCTAAATAAATAAAGCAAAAGTACTAGAATAGGAATGAAGCAATCAAGCTCCTATTATTATATATAGAGAAACAGAGCTAGGAACTGACTGGCTTCACAGAGATGGTGGCAAAAATCATGACTGGGAAGTTAATACAGAAGGATAGGGCATATATAGGAGAGATGTGCAGAGAAAAAGGGGTGGGAGTACTGAGTTTATTATTAATTCTAACAATATTACATGTATACACTATGCACCAAAGTCTTGTCTCACATAAAACAACATATGGCTATTTATAATGTCCTTATAACATGCATACAAATACGTACTGCACACGGGTACTGAGGTAAGACAGAAATAGAGATTAAAATACTAGAAACATGACATTGGTTTTATGGATCAGACATCTAACTGAGTACATTGCCTCCAGTATTGACAAGTGTCAGATGCTTCAGAAGAAGCCTAAGACCCTCCTCCCTGCAAATAAAAAAATTTTTAAAACCTACACAAAGCCCATTGCATAGTATCATACATGGAGGGAAAAGATTCCTTCTAGGCTCCAGCCGTCAATCATATTATGCCCTGAGGCATAAGAGTGAATTCTCTTATAAGGTTAGCTTAGATAGTTACAGATGATATTTGTGGTCATAAAACTGTCGAGCCACAACTGTCTGCCCTAAGTGAAGAATTCCTACAACTTTGAACTCCCCAGGCTGGCCATATGCTACATCAGGTATTACTAGTTTTATTACCCTGCAACTTCTTCAGGGAGTTAAGAAGTCCGCTCATTCTTTATCTATGGGACAGGTAATCAAGGAAGAACAGCTCATCTTTTACAATGTCTTTCACAATTCTGAACACTATTCAACTCCCTCTAACTTTTCTCATTTCGAAGGTGAATAATCCTGGCCTTCACAATCTCTTGTGCAGTATGTGAATACAATCATACTTCTTAGAGTCTCTGGTGCCTTTCTGTGAGCTGTTTCACTTCCTACTCTTTATCTTTAGAAACTGCCCAGTGCACAACGCAGGGAACAAAGCACAGAGGCACAATAGTAGAGGAGCATGTTTTGCATAGGGCTCTTGGATGCAGACTATGCAGTCTGAACTCACACAGCTCATACACTAATTCAGCTACCTGTCTTAGAAACAATCAGTTAGGCTTTGTGGGTGCTTACACTGTTCCTAACTAATTTCTCCTACCTTTTGAACTAGGGCAGGGTTTGCCTCTTTCTGTATAATGTGGCAATTGGAGGAAATCACGCTCTGCTCTTAGACTGCAAGCAGAAAAATGGCTATAAAAAGATTATTCCTTGCAAATTACATACTTTGATCTAGAAAGATAACACATTTCAGAAGCTATAATACAGCCACTCCCCGACTTATGAACACACTGACTTACGACCATCCGTATTTATGACCAACCTCCCATTAACCCCATTATAATATTTTAGAGTTGAGAACCATGTACGTCAAGTTTTTCGAACAGCGCGGGCAGCGTGTTTAAGGGTATTTCCGACTTACGCTCAAATCGAGTTACGACCAGGTGTTTGGAACGTAACCCGTTCATAAGTTGGGGACTGCCTGTATTGAAATAGAGAATGAGACATGCTTAGAGAGTCCTCACTGGACAGAAAGACTGGACATCTGAAAATACACTATAGGAACCAGAAAAAATACTAAGTCAAAACCAAACATGTTTTACCTTGCACACACTTTGACAAATCACGTAAATTAAATACGTAATGGGATTTTGCAGGAGTTGGGAGAAGATCGATGCTCATTCTTTCATATATTTCAACAGCAGCATCTACTATACATGTTGCTGTCTGCTTTACTGCTGGAGAGAATTCAGCCAAAAAGCCCTTTAAGATTGCCTATATTCAGAACAACACCACAAAAAATAAGAGACACTTTAGAACAGAGCATAAGGGATGTTTTCATTTGGTCTGCTGTCATAACATGCTGAAAAGATCAGGGGTTTTTTTTTATTCAAATGAGCTATGATTCTAATCTGTAATCATTTAAAGAAATTTAATTTGAAAAGTTTATGATAAAGAAAAATGAGCCAAAGCTACACGCACACAAAAGGTAAGAGATAATATATTAATTTAACTAAGACATTAAACAGGTAGCCTAAATCCAATGGCTGGATTTTCAAAAGCACCCAGCAGCCCTCAATGGAGTTTTGTGGACTTAGCTAGGTTGGGAAGGGAAGAAGCTAGAACGCTTTGCAGCATGGCTCTTCCAAGCTGCAGAATAGCTAACTGGGAGCCACACAAAGGAGCGGTAAATTGGAGCAGCCCCAGGGACAATGCCAATTTACGGTGGTGTCCGGCCAAACCTAAGAACAGACCAGAATTAATTAGAAGCAAAGGCAGCTGAAAGCTACCGTTATTGCACATCCGGGGCATGTCTATACTACTCAGAAGATCGACCTTCCAGAGGTCGATCTTCTACCATTCAATTTAGCAGGTATAGTGTAAATTGAATGCTGAGGGCAGCCCCCATCAGCATCCTGTACTCCTCATTCTGTGCAGAGGTAGGGAAGCTGACGAGAGCATGTGCTCCTGTTGGCCTCCCACAGTGTAGACGCTGCAGCGCTCAGCTCAAGGTAAGCCAAATCCACCTACGTATTTAAGCCAACCTACCTGGTCTAGTGTAGACTAGGCCCCAGAGTCCTCTTATGAAGCATAGCACATAATCTAGCCCTAAGATCTCCTTGGTCACGAGATAGGGATGCAAAACAGGGCATTGAGCAATGAATTAAAATAAGCGTGGAGGCTAAAAAAGAAGTCCACCGAGGGAAAATAAAATAAAACTTTCCAAACAAATGTGACTTTTAAGAAAATATTTTGGTGAATCCAAAATAATTTCAAGCACATGAAAAAACATAAGGACCAACATTTGATCTGCCAAAATAAACAGAATAGTGATGCTTCTTTGTCAAAAAGATGTTGACTGAGCTACTGGACACCAAAGAATACATAGAGACCACTGCTCTGGAGCACAAAAGTGGGAGGATCAGGCCCGTTAAAAGGAGAAGTCCTAGAAAAAATATGAAGTTATGAGAGTGTTCCCAATAACCTAGAAGCAGGGCTGTATAATAAATATCAATATTTATCCATTGTTATGTTTGTTTAATTATGAACAGCAGCTACTGAATAGCGCACAAACATTTTTAGCCAATTAAAGTAATATGTTTACAGAAAATGAAGAGAAGAACAAGGAAATATTTAAGGTTATATTTAAATAAAGAAAAAGACAATGGACACAACTGAAATAAAAAGGCCTTAGAAGGTTAACAACTAATCATTTTAAAGATATGTTTTTTCTTGGCTCCATTGGCTTGATCCAAAGTCCATTAAAATCAGTGGAGAGACTCCTCTTGACTACAAAGAGCTTTAGATCAGGCTCTTTGCGCATCTAGCCTCCATCTCCAAAACCAAATTTCAATTCACCTGAAGAGTTGCAAAAGTTCCAATGTGACACAGATTCCCACACTTGTCTAAATATAGGACCACACGGCGAGATGGCAGGGTACACAGACGAATATGTTTTCTATGCCTTGTGGCAAAGCAGAAGTTGCTACTGACCTGAAAAATTTGTTTCAGGCTGTGCTCCGAGGGTGTTGGAAGGCACAGCATGGCAAAGTGCCTTATAAAACGTGGAGTTACTGGATTGCGACCACCGCCTGGGGGTGCACAAGCTGAAGCAATTGTTACACCCTGCAGGGAGGGAAATTCGTGCACAATTTATGTCAAATAGAATACTCAGTACTTTGTTTAATCATGCAAACACTGGTACTTATACACTGAATACCCATATCTTTAGCAAGCTACTGGTAAAGCAAATGTAATTTTTCCCCCATCCTTTTTTTTAACTGATATTCTAATTCATTGATGAAAGTCCTGCAAGCACAATAGCATGTCCCAGAATAGATATGGTTAGTGTTGGCCCACTCATTACTCCTTCTCTTTCCCTACTCTTCCCACTCCCCATAGTTTGTCTTACACAATCATGCATATGAATGAAATTAACACAGCAGTGGAGTCCTCCATCCTACAGCGTTCTCACCGTGGACTAAATTTTGATTGCCCCCGACTGACCACACAGATGCAGGGCAGGAGTAAATAAGGAACATCCCTTTCTCTACCACAGCCCACGTGAGGAGAGCACTGGCTTGCTACTGTGTGAATGACAGCAAGAGCTTGCCCACTTTCAGAATCAACCCAACCTTCTCCCACTATCGTAGGAACACTGCATATGTTGGGTGATGGGACTCTGGCATCAGAGGGAATTCAAACAATCATCAAACTGCAAACTTGATTTCAGTCTATACACTAGTCAAAAGTGGCATAAAAGTCTTGCCTGATTTTTCTGAACATTCCCATTGTTTCTCTGAAATGTTTGATAATCTGCACCAATACTGGGTTTCAAATGATGACTACATTAAGGGCAGAACTCTAGCAGTGGGTAGCTGCACAGGCAGAGATAAAGGGTATGTCTATACTTGCACCCTATTTCGAAATAGGGATGCAAATGAAGACATTCAAAATTGCAAATGAAGCCAGGATTTAAATACCCTGTGCTTCATTTGCATATTCGCTTTATGCTAAAAAACCTGTGGGTCCCCTAGACGATCGAACTATAAAAGGCGCAATCAAGGACGATAAAGCCATTGCGGAGAAACTAAATGATTTCTTTGCTTCAGTCTTCACGGCTGAGGACGTTGGGGAGATTCCCAAATCTGCACCGTCCTTTGTGGGTGATGAATCTGAGGAACTGTCCCGGATTGAAGTGTCATTAGAGGAGGTTTTGGAACAAATAGAAAAACTTAATGTTAACAAATCTCCAGGACCGGATGGCATTCATCCAAGGGTTCTAAAAGAACTCAAATGGGAAATTGCTGAACTATTATCTGTGGTTTGTAACCTATCCCTTAAATCGGCTTCTGTACCTGATGACTGGAAGGTAGCCAATGTGACACCAATATTTAAAAAGGGCTCTAGAGGCGAACCGGGCAATTACAGACCGGTAAGTCTAACTTCAGTACCGGGCAAATTAGTCGAAACAATAGTAAAGAATAAAATTGTGAAGCATGTAGAAGAACATAATTTGTTGGACAAAAGTCAACATGGTTTCTGTAAAGGGAAATCCTGTCTTACTAATCTATTAGAGTTCTTTGAAGGGGTTAACAAACATGCGGACAAGGGGGATCCAGTAGATATAGTATACTTAGATTTTCAGAAAGCCTTTGACAAGGTCCCTCACCAAAGGCTCTTGTGTAAATTACATGGCCATGGGATAAGAGGGAAGGTCCTTTCTTGGATTGAGAACTGGTTAAAAGACAGGAAACAAAGGGTAGGAATGAATGGTAAATTTTCAGAATGGAGAGGGGTAACTAGTGGTGTCCCCCAAGGGTCAGTCCTAGGACCAATCCTGTTCAACTTATTCATAAATGATCTGGAGAAAGGGGTAAGCAGTGAGGTGGTAAAGTTTGCAGATGATAGCAAACTGTTTAGGATAGTCAAGACAGAAGCAGACTGTGAGGGACTCCAAGAAGATCTCACCAAACTGAGTGATTGGGCAACAAAATGGCAAATGAAATTTAATGTGGATAAGTGTAAAGTAATGCACGTCGGGAAAAATAACCCCAACTATACGTACAGTATGATGGGGGCTAATTTGGCTACGACGAATCAGGAAAAAGATCTTGGAGTTATCGTGGACAGTTCTCTGAAAACTTCCACACAGTGTGCAGCGGCAGTCAAAAAGGCAAATAGGATGCTAGGAATTATTAAGAAAGGAATAGGAAATAAGACCCAGAATATCTTACTGCCCCTGTATAAAACTATGGTACGCCCACATCTTGAATACTGTGTACAGATGTGGTCTCCTCACCTCAAAAACGATATTTTGGCCTTGGAAAGGGTTCAGAAAAGGGCAACTAAAATGATGAGGGGTTTGGAACGGGTCCCATATGAGGAGAGGCTAAAGAGACTGGGACTTTTCAGTTTAGAAAAGAGGAGACTGAGGGGGGATATGACAGAGGTATAGAAAATCATGAGCGGTGTGGAGAGGGCCGATAAAGAAAAGTTGTTTATTAGTTCCCTAAATAGAAGAACTAGAGGACACCAAATGAAATTAATGGGTAGCAGGTTTAAAACTAATAAAAGAAAGTTCTTCTTCACACAGTGTGTAGTCAGCCTGTGGAACTCCTTGCCAGAGGAGGCTGTGAAGGCTAGGACTATAACAGAGTTTAAAGAGAAGCTAGATAATTTCATGGAGGTTAGGTCCATAAAAGGCTATTAGCCAGGGGATAAAATGGTGTTCCTGGCCTCTGTTTGTCAGAGGCTGGAGAGGGATGGCAGGAGACAAATCGCTTGATCATTGTCTTCGGTCCACCCTCTCTGGGGCACCTGGTGCTGGCCACTGTCGGCAGACAGGCTACTGGGCTAGATGGACCTTTGGTCTGACCCAGTACGGACATTCTTATGTTCTTATGTTCTTATGGTGCTATTTCGAAATAACAGACGCTGTTAAGACGCAGTTATTTCAAGAGAAAGCCCTTCTCTCGAAATAACTGGTAACCTCATTGTATGAGGAATAAGGGTTATTTCGAGAGAAGGATTTTCTCTCGAAATAACTGTGTCTTAACAGCGTCTGTTATTTTGAAATAGCGCTATTTTGAAATAGCTCCATAACGCGAATATGCAAATGAAGTGAAGGATATTTAAATCCTGGCTTCATTTGCAATTTTGAATGTCTTCATTTGCATCCTTATTTCAAAATAGGGTGCAAGTGTAGACATACCCAAAGTGAACAGCGTATTTTAGGAAAAACAAGAAATGGGGAGGGGAGTCGAACAGAGATGCTTGGTTCCCCACTTGAAGAATTATAAAGTTCTCCCCTAACTCAAAATCAATGTCAAACTTCACTTCTTCATTAGTCATGGAGCATAGTCTTGTGGTTAAGGAAGAAAGCTTGAAATCAGGACTTCTACCTTCTAGATCCAGCCTTGCTCTTAATGTTTGGGTTCCTCTGATTTCCCTCCAGCTCCCCAGTGAGTTAATTGTTTTCCCTTATCTACAGTGGCAATAACACTGTTTATCAACCTTGAAGAGGTGCTGTGAGCTTAATCAGAGCTGGCCTTACCATGAGGGGAACTGAGGCAGCCGCCTCAGGTGTCAGACTGTGGGGGGGGGGGGGCGCCACTAGGACCCAGAGTATAGAAAATTGTGTCTGCTGTTGGTGCATATGTATTCTCTCTGCTCTAGATGCACAAAGATGGTGTGCTGGAGGAAGGAGGGCACAAAAGACATAACAGGCAGGCAGGAGAAAAGGGGGCATGGGGGCGTCATTTGAGCTCCCTGCCTCAGGTACCAAAATGTTGTGGGCCGGCCCTGAGCTTAGTTAATTCACTTCACTTGTAAAATACAGAGATCTTTGAGTAAAATCCTCTCCAGTATGCTATATTCCAAAGAGAAAAATAAAACATCATTCAACTTGCAAAGTGAAAGCCCTCACAAGCCAGGAAAAACCATAGTAATGGTTGTCCATGCAACTGGAAGTCTGATCCCTTAACATAGAAAGGGATACTACACCAGAACAAATCCTTGCAAACTAACTTTGCTGATACGATTTGCTAAACACTGGAAAATCAAAACGGTTAGGCTTTGCACAGCTCTACTTATAACATCTTCCTATGGCCTATGAAGTAGATGGACCCTTTGAACTAGTAAAGGCTGCCCTGACAACTGAGGGTCCTCCATGTCTTGGGTGCAGAGCCAGTCCAGGCGGTTCTATGCTGCACACTATGTGAGGACATGCCCAGTGAAAGCGAACAGCCCCTTGAGACAAAAGCCAGAGTACAACAGCCCTGAGATACTCCAGGCCCTACCAGAAATGGACACAGTTCACCAGGCCCCAGAATCAGAAAGCAGCACACTCCTTTGCAGCTTCCCAGCTCAACAGTCTGCCCCTTACCAGCTTGACACCAAAAGTAACATCTGGTTTAACCCTTCTTTTTGGCAATCCCTTCTTTGGTCTATTTGGAATTCAGGCACATCAAAAAAACTTAGCCCAATACTGCTGAATCACCCCAGACTCATCCTTGTCAACTTCTGGCAGCTAAGGAATGGAATTTTTTAGCATCCAATTCTTTCCTTGTAGCTGAAGGCACAGGAATGTATACTGCATTGCAAGGAAAGAAAGAAGAAATACTTCCCGGCTAATATTGGCATCATTATTTGAGGAGATGGGAGAAATCCAGATAGAGACATCTATGCGTATCCCTTCCAGGGTTGTTAGAAGAAAATCTCAGACCCTCATTCCCTGGAGTGATAGAAGCTTGAAAAGCTACAGCAACAGCACGTACTTCACACTGTGCTCATGTTATTGCCTCAAGGAGCAGCGATAACCAGCTTTAGAGGGAAATGTGTCCTCCTTGGACAGATGTGGTGTCAGTGCTAAATGGGCAAAAGGGTAGGCAGTGCAGAAGGATGAAAATTGAGGTGTTCTGGAAGATCACACATCTACGCGCGCACATGCATACATACACACACACACAAAGCTCAACACTGTGGACTGTGAATACAAAGGTCCTTTGAAAAAATCCAAGTGATGTATAGAAGCAATGCAGAGTGAGAGCATATTCACTGTACACAGAGAATATCATAAACGCTATCAAATTGCCCACACAGTGAGCTGATCTAAAAGCCGGGGTGACCTGTATTTCTTTCCAAAACAGTTTATCTCTGTCATAGAATCCTCCAAAATCTTGGTACTGCCGAAGTAGCTCAATAGGGGGCTGAGAGCCGTAGCGATCTAATTTAGGCATGTTTAGATCATCCACAAAAATAACAACTCTTTTCTTTCCTGGTGCACCTAAGAAATAAAAATGTAAAAAGGCAGACAAATCAGTGCTGGTAATTTCCACTCGTGAAATAAAAAGTACAGGTACCAAAGTAAAGCCTTAGGCTCCTTACACTCAACACTGGTCTACATTACAAACTTATGTCCGCATAACGACATTGTTCACATGCCTGACACAGTTATGCCATCTTAACCCCAGATGTAGGTAGCGATAGACGACTGGGAGAGCTTCTCCCATCAGCACAGCTACCGCCTCAGAGGGAGGCAGAGAACCGATGCCAGCTACAGAGTTGCCAGGAGTCCAGTTTTTGACTGGAACATCTCGACCAGAAGGAAGCCTGATGGTTCCAGTCAGCACCACTGACTGGGCTGTTAAGAGTCTGGTTGACAGCACAGAGGGGCGCAGGCATGCTCCCTGCCTGCCTTGACTCCACGCAGCTGCCAGACGCAGTAACATGTTCCCCCCAAGGCCCCTATATGTAAGGAGATCCAGGGGGCTCAGCACATTACCCTGGCGCTAAGTGCCAGCTCTACAGCTCCCATTGGCCAGAAAAGCTATGGGACGGCTCCTGCAGATGGGGCAGTACACAAAGCTGTGTGGCCATGCCTCCACATAGGAGACAGGAGGGTTATGCTGCTTCAGGAAGCTGCTTGAGGTAAGTGCCACCCAGAACATGCTCCCCTCAGCCTCCACCAGGGCACAACCCCCACACTCTGAACCCTTCAGCCCCAACGTGGAGCATCCTCCTGCACCCCAAACGCCTCATTCCCAGCCCCACCCTAGAGTCCATACCTCCAGCCAGAGGCCTCATCTGCCCCTGTTCGCCAAGTCCCTGACCCCAGCCCTGATTCTCCTCCTGCCCTCCAAACCCCTCATCCCCAGCCCCACCCCATTGTCTACACCCCCAGCCGGAGTTGAGGTGGTACATTTCAATATAATTACAAGGAAGGGGGTGTTTGCACTATGGATGGTTATATCTTAAAACTAAAAGGAAATCTGCTTCAGAGGGGATGAGTCTAGAAAATTGTTTTGTTATTGTGAGGGTAGGAGGTGAAAAGCATGAACTGAGAGCTGGTGTGGCTGTTGTTGATTTATTTCACTGTTAGCAATTGTGTTCTAGGAAATATTCCTGAGCAAACTTAACTCTCAGAAAAGGTTGTGTTCACTGTGGAAAATGCATTCAAGAGCCCCCTTGTAAATCATGATAGGTGACAACTTTTCACAATATTCAGTAGTATTATATGTGAACACGAGTTTTAGAACTTTTGTGCTTCAATGCTGCCCCCAAGTGTATAACTGCAAGAACTACATTGTTTAATGATGGAATTAAAGCGTCAGTTTTATTCCAATATTTAAATTCCAATTTATAGTGTAAATTTATAGTTAAATTTAACAGTAAGAGTTCCTTGAAGTTAGCTCTCATCACACTTGGAACTAAAATACCATGCAAAAAGTCTTGCCTGACTGCAGTTCAGATAAGCAAATTGATCATTAAAAATCATTACCTAAAATATTTTTTCTTTTCTTTTCTAATTTGGACTCAATAATCTCTTGTGTTCTAATAGAGGACGTCTGAGCAGAGAAGTTTAGGTAAACAGGAACATAACCAGCTTCTTCTTGTATTCGGTTTAGCAATCCCCTTGCAACTACAGACTTTAATTGCAAAAAAAGAGAGTAATAATAATGGCAATATACACAAAGTTACACACACACACACACACACACACACACACACACACGCTTCACGGCTCTAGTATGTATCACTTCGGTAAATTGCACCGTCCAACAGCAAATAATGAAATTAATCAAATGAGTAGAACAGTAGGCCAGAGTCTACCACAGTTCTCAGCCTCTCCCCGCTCATCTTCTCCAGCATCATAGAAAGAGAGTGACCACTCCTGAAATCTGTTCTTGACATATCAGAATACAGGAGTCACTGCTGTTTCATGCCTGGCTGTTGCTTAGGAACAAAGGAATCACCAAACTAGATCAGACCAGGCTCCACCATCCATTTAGTTTACTATCCCAGCTCTGATAGTGACCAGTATTAGCTGCTTCAGAGAAAGGATGTGCTGCAGTCTGCAGTTAGAGGGTAACTTGCGTGCAGGTGAAGTTTCCTCTTAGCTCGCCATGACTAGAGTTCAGCTTTTATTTATATTAGTTTCCATTTTCCCTTCCGGTGGCTCCTAACATTGTGTTGACTTTTCTGACTGCTACTGCACGCTGAACAGAGATCTTCATTTAATTTCATCTGCTATATTGTGTCACCCATTCACTGAGCTAGACAAGGCCCCATGAAGTTCCTTAATCTTCTCTAGTTCTGACTAACCTAAATCATTCTGCATAATCTGCAAAACTGGACATCTAGCTTTTCACCCGGTATTAAACAACTCTAATTCTAACATGGAATCTTGAAGCACCTGGATGTTAACTCTGCTATGACAAAAACTGCCAATTGATTTCCACTCTAGTTTCTGTCTCTTAGCAAGTTTCTGATCCACAACCAGACTTAAACCCAGACAGTTTTATTTTCTTTCGCAACTTCTTCTGTGGGTCTTTGTCAAAGACCAAATTAATTATGTCAATTAGTTCCCCTTTAGCCACTGTTTGTTTTTTGTTTGTTTGGTTGGTTTTTGGCACATTCAGAGAATTCTTTGAGATCAATGAGGCTCAGTTCTCCTTTGCCAAAGCTATGCTGATTAGACACTCTCACATTATGATTTTCTTAGTATGTTATAATTCTGTTTTTAATTACTGGTTTTAAACAAGGTAGCCAATATAAAAATAAGGGTTGCTAGTCTGTAGTTTCCTGCAACATCCCGAGCACCTTTTAAAAATATAGATACATTTGCTGCCCTCTAATTATCAAGCACGGTGGAAGATTTTAATGGGACATTTCATATTTTAGCTCGTTGCTCAGCCAGTTTTTTAATTAAATTCCTTGATTTAAAACCATCTGGACCAGGTGACTTTTTGCTTTTTAATTTATCTGTTTGTTCCAGCTCCTTTTCTTTAGATGTCTGAGTCTTTAATCCGGCATTATCACTGGAACCTGAAAAGAGTAGTTCTGGGATAGGTATATCTCCCCAATGTGGTGAAGATTGATAATAAAGCAATCATTTAGCTACTGCATCCTAGGGTTCCACCCACCAACCAGCTGTCCAACCCCCTCTACGTCTCACCCCACCTCAGGAATCCTCAAACGTGAATCCCAGTTGCCCTTTTCCCTCAGAAGTGCCCCTGCCCACAACCCACATGCACTCCCCTTGTTTAATGAATAGCAAACGTAGTTCCTTTGATTGGATGAGTGAAGGTAGGGCCTCCACTCAACTCGGTGCCCTCTCCCAGTCTGTCTGTAATGCCACAACTTTTGAAAACCACATCAGACCAATTCCAAAACTTCGGGGAATATTCTAGGCACCGCCAGGCAGGACCCTACTGATTTGGGTGAAAAGCCTGATTTGCACTAAAATCACCATTTGGCCCATCAGGATACAGAACTCAGGCAGAGACCTCACAGAGGCCTGTGGGAGGGAGAAGTGTCTATTTGGATACAGAGATGAGACAGAAACTTCAAGATTAGGTTGAGAATGTGGGCAGATTCCTCTCCCCAAACTGGTCACCCCACCCTCATCACCCAACCAGACCTCTTGCTCCCTCTCTGGTCAGACTCTTTCCAGCAGGGCCTCTTGCACTCCACCACCACTCCGGTCAGAACCCTATTGATTTGGGGGATAATCTGACAAACTAGAAAAGTTTGATTGTACTGGACATCAGAATTTTTCCCTAAACCAGTGGAGTCTGATCAGAACTGGAAGGGGAGAAAGGGAGAAGAAGTTGAAGGAGCCAGCAGTAGTGGGGGTGAGGGTCTGGTAGGGTGTACAGCTCAGCCTACATAAGCAATTAAGGGTGCAATTCTCCAGTGTTAATCAAGTGACCGTACTGCTATCCAAAGGGTTCTCACCTTGCCAACACCAGTAATTCCTGTGAGTAATACCGAGTGTCTAACAGCTAACAACTTTTCCATCAGGTAGCCATAACGCACAGTGTCTGTGGTTGGAACAAGCATCTCAAAAAATGGCACTTCTCTGCTGTACTTGAAAGTAGGTATAACCCTCTCCCAGGGATCCAGTCGCCGGCTATCAAAATCCATGTAAACGCTCCACAGGTCTCCAGAGGTCGGAAGCTAGAAGGACAAAATAACCCTAAACTGTACTGAAAAATAATACTAATACTAATATGAGATCTTAAAATGCAGGTGCCTTTACATCTCTGTGTTCTCCAGGGACATGTACTAAAGCGGTCACTGAATTTCCATCTTTTCCATGCAGCTCTGTATTCGGCTAGTGCCCAAACCAAATGCAGAATCTTATATTGAAATATGTTTGTGGTTCTTTATAATGACTAGCATGCAGGCACTGGGCCCAGCTGGTCCCTCACACAAGTGCCATCAAATGGAAGAGTATGTGATTGACCAAATGGCTCTGTGTGGTAAAGGCTGGCTCGCTTGCTGGGTTGCTGGCATTGAGGACTGCCCCATCTTTGTGAAGATAGCTGTGGAGGAGTGTCAGCCGACGGGGGAGGTGCAAAAAGGCCAACAATTCCCCCATGCCCTGAACCCCTCCCTTCAGCAGAGCAACAGTCCATGAACTGGCATCAGTCCGGCAGAACTCCTCTCCTGGGGCTACTGAGAAAATTTCCTTAAAGCCAAAGTGCCATCTGCTTGGCCTGCTTCCACAGCGCCACCGTTTGGATGTAGCATTGAAAGACAGGCAAGGAGCCAGCCCAATAGGCTCATTGCTGGAAAAAAATCCTGTGTTTTGTTTGTTTTCCAATCTCCTTTGGTGACAGAATGAGAAGGGAGCTGCTCAGCAATGACCCCAAACTAGCTTCAAACACATTTGGGAAAGAGATTGCTTGGGCATGTCGTCATAGGGACAGACAGAGCAAATCAACTCAAGCTACCAAGTCAATGCAGATAAGTTAAAGCACTTGAAACCGGGCCCCCCCAGCCCCGCCATGGTGGCTCTAATT
Source organism: Pelochelys cantorii (assembly GCA_032595735.1). Lineage (NCBI taxonomy): Eukaryota > Metazoa > Chordata > Testudines > Trionychidae > Pelochelys > Pelochelys cantorii. The sequence goes on from CM064330.1 coordinate 128,119,297, forward strand.
CAGAAGCAAAATGGTCTTAGTTGTGAGAATTAAGTTAGAGTGACCTAAACCACGTTGCTCCTGAAGAGAGACTCCAGAGGTGGTTAGTAGCACGCTTTAATGTGTGCACATTCACTTCAGAACTTGAGCTGATTTGCCTTAACTTTCCTGAACATCCCCATGCAGACAAGTCCTAAATTGCTTTCCTGTTTATCCTGGAGAAGAGGTACAATCCCAAATGCCTTGGATTAGGGGAGAGATCGGCATCCAGAAAAATACATTAGATTGCATGAATTTCACCACTTGTAGGGTTGAAGATGGCAGCTGTCTAACAAAACATAAGCAAGATGAAGCTGCAGCAAGAATTTAGAAGGGGATGATTAATGGGGCCTGATTCTCTACTGCCATGCACATTGGGCTCCATTTATAAAAGAACTTAGGCACCTAGCTACTACTTCAGGTGCCTAAATCCCAGAATCAGGCCCCTGTGGGCTTCAAAAAGCCCCTGCTCAGCTGCCCCTGAACCATCCAGAACCTTTTTTTTTTTTTTGCAGTAAAAGCTCCCTATGCACCTATTGTTCTGTTTCTGTTCTTTATGTAGTCACCTCATCTCAAAACAAGATACATTAGAATTGGGAAAGGTTCAGAAAAGGCCAACAACAATTAGGGGTATGGAACAGCTTCCATATGAGGAGACATTAATAAGATGGAGACTTTTCAGACAGGATATAAGGATCCATAAAATCATGACTGGTGTGGATAAGGTAGATAAGAAAGTGTAATTTACTCTCTGTCTCATAACATAACTAGGGCTCACCAAATGAAATTAAAAGGCAGCAGGTTAAAAACAAACAAAAGGAAATATTTTTTCCACACAATGCAGTCAACCTGTGGAACTCCTTGCCAGATGATGATGTGAAGGGTTCAAAAAAAAACTAGATAAATTCATGGAGGATAGGTCCTTCAATGGCTATTAGCCAGGATGGGTAGGGATGGTGTCCCTATCCTTGGTTTCTCAGAAGCTGGGAATAGGCAATAGGTGATGAATCACTTGATGATACTTGTTCTGTTCAGTCTCTCTGGGGCACCTGGCATTGTCCACTGTTGAAAGAGAAGATACTAGGCTGGATGGACCTCTGATCTGACCATGCCTGGCTGTTCTTATGATCATACGTACTGGAGCTTCATGCCAAGCATCCAGACAACTAAGTCCCTAGAGCAAGATACAGGAGAAGAAAGGTGTTCCTCTGCCTAATTTGCCTGCATAGCCCAATCTAGTAAGTGTGCTCAGATCTCACTGACCAGATTGGGCCCCTCCAGGGAATCATACGCAAGGCTGGTGAGGTGGGAGTGGAGAGGACGACCACCCACCTAATCTTTAGCCCAGTGGTTAGCGTACTCACCTGGGATGTGGAGACCCCCATTCTGACTGAAGGGAGAAAGGATTTGACCAGGCCTCAGGAACCTCTCCGATGAGTGCCATAGCCACAGATCTATGAGGTATTCTGAGGTGGGGCTTCCTCAGTTGCTCTCACTGAAGCTGTTCCATGGAGGAAGAACATGAAAGAATACTCCCCATTTTTCTCTTCCCCACCTGCAGCTTCTTGCAAAAACCATGTGGGCCCCTAACACTTAGAGAGGGGTTACAGCCAAGAACCCCCAGCCAAGGGAGGCACCTCCTTGCAGGATGGATATAGGACCCATTGTCGAGAAAGTGCTGGGTCTTTGCACACAGCTTTCTGCTTGGCCTCTCCCAGTGGCTGGGTTGGACAAGGAGCTGCCTAGCTTGCAATCTGCCTAGGCGTTCAACTCAGGCTTTGTGAATCCCAGTCATTTTCTAGGCACCGAAAAGTTAGGCATGGTGACCCCCAATGTCATCACACCTAGGTTTCTTTGTCAGTCTGACCCCTCACTGACTGGGGTAGGGCAGGTGCAAAGCAGGTGTGAAATGCTACCTGTCTAATTGGGTCGTACTTTGAGTCATTTATGCCTATATAAAGGGAGAACAATGAAGAATCAGACCCTCGGTCTTTAAAAAAAAAAAAGGATCACCACATCTTTAATGACCAAAAATGGTTGGGACTTAGGCTGTGGCTACACAGTGCAGCTTTTAGCAACAAAAGTCAGGAAGTACAAATGCTGTTTGTCAGAACTTCTGCCAACAAAATACCTCTACCCCCAAGAACGGTGTTCACTTTGTCTGCAGGAGAGCACTTCTGCTGGCAAAGCACCATTTACACCTGCACTTGTCACAGCAAAACTTGCATCTTTCAGGGGCAGAAGGGGTTAGACATAGCTTTAGGTTTAAGAAAGAAAGGAGACCCTTTCTGCTACCTCTGTTTACCACCCTATGTATAGAAGCTACTGGAAGCACTATGAGTCAACTTGCTTCTTTACCTTGGATTCAGGATTGTCCTCAAACTGTTGTCTCACAAACGTATCAAACATATCCCAATAGTTTTCAGTTAAATTTCCTCCCAGTGACCACAAATAGCAGAAAACAAAAGTCTGGCAGACTATGGTGTTTAATTTTGATTGGTCCTATAAAAGAAAAAAAAAGACACTAGCTAGACAGATAGATAGATATCGATATCTTTCAGTTACATCAGTGAAAGCTGAATTAGTTTTCAATAATAACAATGCTCATGAAGAGTAAGCTATGCACATTCTCAGTCCAAAGGCCTATAGAGTTCAAAAATGAAAAATGTTCACTGATGAGCCCACTTGGTCATTCTGAACAACACACTTCAGAAGCCTATACACTTGGGGGTGATGAAGGACAGCATCTGTATATGGAGGTGTGCTTACAGGTATGCTTATCGGTTAACCAGCCCTCTCCAGTGAACTCTGGTGGCGGGCCCTAAAACTGGTTAAAGCAATTAACCAGTTACGCGCGATTGTTTAACTGGTTAAAAGTTGTAACATCCCTAGTTCATCAGTGAAAAATGCATTAAAATATAAGAAATGGATTAAAGACAGTAATTCAACTAAGGTTCTGTCTATCTGGAATCAAAAGTGTGCCTTTACCCATGTATAGACGTATCTGAGCTAGCATTGATCTAGCAAGCTTGAATACTGCTAGGTCAGAAGCTGCGAGAACGTGGCCTAGCAGCGCACATATGTGCCTAGGGTTCCGAGCAGGGTTGTACAGTCCACGCTAGTGTTGCTTGAGCAAATTAGATCAAAGCTAACTCAGGCGTGTCTATTGCAGTGCAGACACACCTTAAGAGGTTCTAATCATATAATGTATCCTGACTTCTGATCAATAGTTTTCATTGTGCTCAAATACTAGCTTAAAAATGTCTAATTTTGTGCTCTATACTGCCTACATCACACTAACACTGCCATTTTTCACCTTTGTAATCACTACCACTGACAGGTATTTTATTTGAAATGCAAATTCCAATTTACACACATTAAAAATGCTTGTCTACATGGTCGAAAAGCTAAAATTTCATTGAACAGAAAGGTGTCAGTGTGCTTAAATGAATGGAGATGTTTATCTCCTAAAATGGACCTTGAAAGGTCATTTAGACCAGCCCCCAGCCTTCACAGCAGGACCAAGTACCATCCCTGACAGATTTTGCCCCAGATCCCTAAACGTCCACCTCAAGGATTGAACTCATAACCATGCATTTAGCAGGCTAATACTCACACCACTGAGCTATCCCTCTCTGCTGCTAAACAAACTAAAATTTCTGAATATCAGTCAGTTTAGATCATTAAATTTGAAATCATGAAACTATTATATGACACATGCTATAAAAGTTATTTAACATAAAATGTGATTATTCCACATTTACATTTTATATCAGAATGGTAAGTAATTCCTACACATCTTGAGTGTATTATGTAGCAGCAGGTTAAATACTTATACCATCTTAAGATCAGGGCCTCCTTTTCCAAGCAGCAAAGACTCCAGCAAACAGCAAAGTGTAGTAACTTTACTGATGTCCACTTGTGGAATAGCTTGTGAGCACTTTTTATTCACAAACTTTAGACCATCCTCAACATAACGACAAAACAGATCAAATAAATGTTGTTTCGTTTCCTCATTCATCTAAAATGGAAACAATATTTTTATGATAAAATTTTTAAAACGATGTTCTAAACAAAGCAAACACAACAACAAGCAATATAGCATCCTGGATATCCAGGATATGTTTATAAAGTGTGTGCACATGCACACATGCAACATGTTTGTATATATTCTAGAAGATCTGCAAACAAAGGTTTATTCTCACAGGCCTGTTCCTGAAACTCTGACAGATGTGTAATCTTTACTGCTGTGATCTAGTCCATTGAAGACAAATAATCTGGAATGTTTAATGAAGTGCAAAAAGCATGTAGATGCATGTTCTGCATACTTTCATATATTTGGTATATTCAGATTCCTACTTTAATACAGTTAATTATAATTAATTATTAAATTGTTACTTCAATACTCATTTAAAAAATTAAAACACATAAATAAAAATTAAAACCCTTCAACATTTATTAAATATCAAATATTTGTTCTTAACAAGTTCTTTCAGGGGGAGAGTTGGAACTGTCATGCCAGGATGTAAAACTAACGTTTCTGACACCTACTTTATTTTCAAGACCGGCCATCCAAGTCTGTACATATGGGATCCACTTCAACTCGTCAGGGTCAATGTACACCATTCCACATCGGCTAACTGTTGCAGGTGAGGCAACTTTCAGATCTTGTACCTGAAGTGTATGGATATTGGATGCAGAACATCACACTGTCTCTTTCAAATGCACATAAACAGAGAGGATATATTTCTAATTCCCCTCACCCTAACTTAATCTGTGGGCAGGCATTCAAGTATGAACTATAATCTACCACCTTATTCTGTGGTCACTGTTATTCCCTATTAACTTTGTGATGTCCATCCTCCATCTGTAGTTTCCTCCTTCTCATCTGGAGACAGAAATGCATGGCTGGTAAAGGTGTTTCTCTTTTTTTGGGGCATGCCGATTTGATGCTATCCACCAGTGAGTAAATTATGGTCACAATCACACGGGGAACTACTTTATACCAAGAAACAGATTTGTCAAGCATCAGTAAAGCAGTCTGTTAGTGAGATGGTTGGAGACCATGGAAAAAAGCTGTCCACAATTTTTGTATAGCAACTAAACCATGTTTTTGATATGGCCAATTAGAACACTCATCATTGCATTTCAATGAATGCTTTACACAAGAGAGAGCTTTTGTAGCACTGTTAGAAACGTGAACCCCTCACAAATCCTTCGCCACAGCAGAGAAAAAGTGAATGCATATTTACAGGCCACTCTTGGCTTGGAGCAGTCAGAGTTTCCAGAGCCTCAGCTGATGTTAAATCTATGGACTCAGAGCCCTATTGACTCTGACACTGGGTTCCCATGCAACCTTAATCCCAAACAACATGCAGCACTTTCCCAGTTACATTAGATCACCATGCATGCATTTTTGGCAGTGATGGGGTTTTGCCATCTTGGCTGACTTTGGTTAGTCATTTTCAGGGCTACCTAAACGGCTGCAGCAGCTTAAGGATCACCCAGTCAAATACAGTACTGACTCCTGTGGATGTACAGTAGGGATGAATCTGGCCTAAAATAGCTAGACTTGCTAAATGATACCAAAGTGGGATAAGATGAGAACTGGAGGGTTTAAACATAGAGGAGAAAGAATTGTTTATTGTGGACCAATGAGGGTAATCACGTAATGAGATGAATCCTGACAGGATAACAGAAAAAAATTCCCAGCTGTGAAATCTGCTAGGAATCTTTCTAGCTCTCTTTTTATGATCTAAGAATGATATCATCATCTCAGGAAGGCAAATCAGTTTCTGGGTAAAAAAAAGATTGTGAGAGCAGATGACCAAGAGAGATACAATGAAGTAACTGGAGTTACTCAGGTCTAACCTTAGCTTCTGGGTAACTACGGAGGGCAAAGACTCCTTGGCTTTGACCCTGAATTGCAAAGGTGCGAAAGGGAAGTCATTCTGCAGAAATCCCCATCCAGAGAGAGAAAAACAGAGACTGTCCAAAGCAAAACTTACAAACAAACAGCTACGATAAATTCGGCTGCAGGTCATGTACCTGAGCGATATAACAATATAGTCCCTACATTGAGCCAAGCAAAGCAGAAAGAGCCCAATGCATATTCAAATCCAAGAATTTACAGTACCTCAAACATCATATGGATGGAGGGCGTGAGTTTGATTCTTTCACTGTTTGCCAAGCAAAGCATCTTGTTATCATCCAACACTGTGTTCAAGTTTTCAATCCATAGGGCATCCACTGGCCCATCACAGATGATCCACTTATGATCTTCAGAGGTGTCATTTACAGCAGCTCGAACACTCAGACCCATCAAACCATCTTTCCACTCCAGAGTTAAAGTATTAACTTCGCCATACAATTCGCCCATTGTAATTGACTTGGGGTTTAGAATAAAGGTTTTGACAGGCTGGTAAAAAGGGTTTTCCTCACCAGCATCACGTAAATCTCCTAAAGTCTGGGCCAGAATTTCATAAACTGTTGTTTTTCCACCTCCGGTTGGCCCAACAAGCATAACACCATGCCTCACTAACATGGTTTCATAGAGCTGTATGACCTTATGAACCATGCATGCTTCCGTCTGCAATCCCTTTGAAAGCATAGCATCTATAATTGTCGACTGCAGTATCCCATAGTCATGTTCTGGGATTACGACTCCCGGGAAAAGATCAGAAATAATCCCACTGTCAGAGACAAAAGGAGAAAAAAATGACTGCTTATTTTGGTTAATTATATAACAATAATTAAAAATGACATGGATTATATATTTAGAAACAACCATTTCCATACTGAAGTCTCCTTATCCATTCTCGTGTGTTGTTGTGTTCACTTGGACAGCTTTTATAGAAAGCTGTCACCTAATGCTAGAACACCTGCTCCGGGGCCGAAACCAACATTGGCAAATGTGGGAGCTGACAGTTAAAGAACTTAACCCCATAGTTAGGAACCTGAACTAGGGACCTAATTTTCAGAGGTGCTGAGAACCTGCAAAGCCCAACAGTGTCAATGGACGCAACTTGTGCTCAGCACTTGTAAACAAACAAACCAACCAACCAGGCCTCTCTTCGGCAAAGCACTTAGGCACATGCTTAAGTGCTTTCCTGAATCGGGGTCTTCCTGAAGTACCAATATATGGATTTAGGTGCCTAACTCCAGACACCCAGGAGAGGGGTGCAAAAATGGGGCAGTACAGGATCGGGCCCAACATTTGTTCCCCCACCCCTGGTTGTATGAGGCTCCGGGTGTATCTAGACTACAGGGTTTTTTTTTTTAAAAAGTGGCCTTTTTTCAAAAAAACTTCCCCTGCGTCTAGATTGCTGCTGTGTTCTTTTGAAAGTAAATCGAAAGAATGCGGCAGTTTTTTTGACCGCGGAAAACCTCGTTTTACAAGGAATAATGCCTCTTTCGAAAAAAGGCGCTATGTAATGCAAACTGTCCTTTTTCGAAAGAGAACATGCAGACTGCCTGGGTGCTCTCTTTCGAAAAAGTGGCTCACTTTTTCGAAAGTACTGGTTGTAGTCTAGATGCTCTTTTTCGAAGGAGGCTTGCAGTCTAGACGTAGCCTCAGAGGCATCAGGAGGAGGCCAGAGTGATGAGTGGCCCCGCATCCCACAGGATCACGGATCCAGTGACCCTGGCTGGAGCAGGCTCCCTGGAGGTAGGAGAGCAGTGCCAGGTGGGCAGGGAGGTGAGGTAGGAGACCAACAAGCACGGGGTAGCAGGTGCAGGGGTCTAGGGCCACAGGGAGGGAGGTGTAGCTGGTGCTTTGGAGACAGATTCTATGTGGGGAAACTGGTAGTTGGGGGCAGTCTGAGTAGGTACACTCCCTGGATGGGGGGGTGAGTGCTGGGGCACAATTCTTGGGAGGGGGACTGGGAGCAATCCCTGGGTGGAGTGTTCTGTCCTGGATTGAGGCACCCTTTCTCTCCTGGGCAGGCACATGTGTTGGGAAGGTCTGGATGCTGGGGAGACAGTCCCAGGAGGGTTGGGTGATGAGGGAGCATTCCCTGGCTGGGGAAGCAATCTGGGGAGGGGCTGGAGTGCATGGGATCAGTTGATGGTTGGGGACTGGGTTTGTAGCAGGCAGTCCCTGGCTGGGAGGGGCACCCCCATACTGAGCAGGGAGCCTCGTCTTTGCAGTCAGGCTGTGCAGCTGCACTCTGGGTGCTCAGCCATGCTGCCAGCAGCATGGACGTGAGGGCAGCAACATGACGCGCTGTGCCACCTTGGCAGGAAATTAATCCATTGCAACAGTGAATGGTTTGACTTGCTTTGCTAATTTCAAATACTCTTGGTTGGCATTTGCCAGTGTTGAAATGGAAGGTCCTGTACTGATTTGAATCATACTGAAGTCACATAACCAACACTACGTCTTTTTATGGTAGCTGTCTGGGCAGTGTGTGTGTTGAGAACCACTGGGTTAGACCAGCGTTCCTCACAGTGGGCCGTGGGCCTGCCTTGGGAAAGCTGCTAACGGGCACACGCTGCTTGGTTTGCTAAAGGGGCTGTAGCCACAGAGCCTTGCATGCCACTTCGCACATCTCCCTGTGGCTGGAAATGGTGAACCGCAGCCAATGGGAGCGGTGAGGCTCTGTGGCTATAGACCCGTAGGGTGGACAATGCAGCATGGGCCTGCAAGCTCAATTTGAGAAATGCAGTGTTAGATATTAAGTGCAACATAAATGTGATACAAGAAGAAGAAGAAAACAAACTAGCGCTATAGAAAACTACCTGAAAAGAAGAGCATCATCTGCAAGAAATTTTGGTAGATTAGAATCTCGTAAAGCCCTTATTAGCACCACATCCTCATTCAGATCCGGGTTCTCTCTTTTTAGTGACCTGAATTTTAATAAAAAAAAATGAGATGCCTCAGTTTTACTCAATCTATGTTTATACCGACTATTATGTATGGGTACTGTAGGTGAACTTCTGTAAATAACATCTCATCAAATAACTGGGAATTCTAGTACATTGACCTTACACTGTCCAGATAAAATTTTGTGCTAACTCAGACAATCCATTTATTATATATGAACTCCAACTTTTGACTACTCACTACTCACCCTAGAGTCTGGAAACAATGTTAGCCAATCACATTACATCAATAAATATGTGTATCCAGAAAGAGTGTAGAGAGTTCCATAAAAGCTAGCTAATTATCTCAGGAGGCAATTAATGAGGTTTGGTTTTGGGATGGGGGTGCAGGGGTTAGAACTCTAAGTGTGTCTTCTGTTTAGGATATAGAAAAAAGTGCAGCACTTTTGAAATTCATAGGTTTAATAAGACATTTTCAGATATTTCTGATTAGGACAGCTTGTTTAACCTGGTAATTTCTCTATTTTCACATATTACACTATTGTATAAATATATTATATAAACATTTTGCAGTGATCATCCACATTTCATTGACAATAGTTGTAAGTACAGAAGGAATCTTTAAAACAAACATGATTTAAAATATAAAACTGTTAATATTTCTAATGACATTCATTACAATGTTATAATCGAGGAGTCTTACCCAGCCATGACTAATACAGATTTGACTGCTCTCATTCCAAAGTCATAATGATCTTGTTGAGAAAGCTGCTCACTACAAAGTTTGTACATTTGAGTCATCTTCCTTGCAAGAATTTTACTAGATTCAAAACCTTCAGAATACAGAATCACCTAAAGCAAACAAGATATGACTACATTTTTCATTAAATACTCAGAGGGTTTTTTTTTATAGTGGAAGCAGGAACTGGCATTGAATGTATGCATATTAATATGTGTTTTAGTGATAATATAATTATGCATTACATTATTTTAACTATAATTTTTTACAAACAGTCTCAAGTATGCAATCTTCTTTTTTCTACAGGAAACAAAGCATTAAATCAATTTACTCTGGGAAAATATTACAGGCTAGATCTGCAAGCCTTCCCTTGGTGAGAATTTACAAATCGATCCATTTACTTTAGTGGGAATACTTGTGTGAGTAAATGCTCACCAGTGTAGGGAAGGGTTGCACAGACTAGCCCTAAAGAATCAAAAGAAACAAGCATAAGACTATCTAATAAAATGTAACGAATGTTTTAAATTATGGACTTGAATTTCTAAGTGACCTTAGACATGGTATATTCTGTGTCTGAACAAAAGAATGCTATGTGGGATTCAACTAAGTGGATTTCTGAAGAAAACTCTAACTTTCAAGGAAATAGTTTACAAACAGATCTATGCATGGGCATGACTTCATTAATGGCATATTTGAGAAGACTCCAAGGAGGTAGAGAATAGTCACTCATAATAATATTGTGGTTTCAAGAATCTAAAAGGGTGTTACAAGGAGGAGAGGGGAAAACTGTTCTCTTTGGTCTCAGAGGATAGGACAAGAAGCAATGGGCTTAACTTGCAGCAAGGGAGGTTTAGGTTGGACATAAGGAAAAACTTCCTAACTGTCAGGGTGGTTAAACACTGGAATAAATTGCCTAGGGAGGCTGTGGAATCTCTGTCTCTGGAGATATTTAAGAGCGGGTTGGATAGACATCTGTCAGGGATGATTTAGATCAGGGGTGGGCAAAAGGGCCTCTGTGGGCTGGATACAGCTTGCCAAGCAGGTTGATCTGGCCCATAGAGGCCCTGCCGCTCCCCTACCCCCAGGCCAATTAGGGTCTGGGGGCAGGGAAAGTGCACTAAGTTTCCTCTGCCCTGCCAAGAGTGTGTGGCATGCCATGGACTCCTGGCAGGGGGGCCTGGGAGCGTGGCACCACCCCCAGGAGTGCGGCGCATGCGCGGCCCCACCCCTGGGCGCATGGCGGCCCCGGGCCCTGGGCGCGCGGCACATGCACAGCCCCGCCCCTGGGCGCCCAGCGCAGGCGTGGCCCCACCCTTGCCCAGTCCGGCAGCCCCGTGCGGCGCCCCCTACAATGGGATGCCCCGGGCGGTAGCCCAGTCAGCCCGTACCTTGGGTCGGCTCTGCCCACCCCCAAGCCCTGATTGGCCTGGGGGCAGGGGAAGCATGCGAAGTCTCCTCCACCCTGCTTTCACCCTGCTCCCACCCTGCAAGAAGCGCACGGCACTTAGAAGCACCACGCACTCCTGACAGGGTGGGAGGAGACTTCGTCACCAAGCCCTGATTGGCCTGGGAGCAGAAGAAGGAGAGCGCAAAGTTTCCTCCCACTGCCAGGGGCATGGGTGCCTAGGGGGAACTTCTGGAGCGGGGGCAAAGACTTCACTCACTCCCCCACCGCCAGACCATTCATGGTCTGTGGATGGCTAAGCAGGGAAGTATCTTGCCCTCCACTTCCGCTTGAGGCCCCACCCCTTCTGGTGTGATCAGGGGCCACTTCAAAAATTTCTGAAGTTGCCCCTGGCAAAAAATTATTGCTCACTCTGATCTAGATGCTGCTTGGTCCTGCTGTGAGGGCAGAGGACTGGACCTGATGACCTCTCGAGGTCCCTTCCAGTTCTAGTGTTCTATGATTCATTACTATTAAACAATAACATTGCCCTCAAATAAACATTTTCTACATGTTTATCGTACATATTATAGATTCATAAATTTTAAGGCCCAAAGGGATCATTGTGATAATCCAGTCTGACATCCTGCATACTGTGGGCCATGTATTTACACGTACCTCAGCAATCAAGGCATAATTTGGAACCATCATTGCAAAGGGTCGGAAGAGAGCTTTTAGATTGTCAGGCAGCTCTGTTCGTCCAGCATAGCCAGGATTCATTGTGATGAACGCCGCACAGGTCATAACCAGCTTTATTTCACGCCCCTCAAACATAAATCGAAAGAGCTGTTTAAAAGAAAGTGAAATGTCAACATATTGTATACTACATTCCCACAAAAAATAAAAATCATACATTAATTTAAAAATCGGACTTGTTTTTAAAGAACGGATTACAGGTTGCGGTTTGTATTTTTATCTCAGGATGAATACACTTGCATAATGCATTTTTCTTTTTAAGCTTTCGAAAAAACAAATGGAACCTACTGGTACCACACATACTTTTAAATGTGAAACCAAAAGAAATAAATATGAAAACAAATTCTCATGATCACAGCAGACAGCTTTGTGGCAGTTCAGATGAGGAGGCGGGACTGTTCCACAACGGTTGGCTCTGATAACAGAGGCAGACACCTCTGAGGTTCCATCATGTCTAGAATTAGGGTTTGCTTGTTTAGGATCTCATTGTAGGTTTTGATTTCAGTTCAGAAGCACAGGAGAATATGGGCAATGGAATCTCATGCTGCTCTTTATTTACTGAGGGGCTAAGAGCTTCCTAGTTTTCACAGAACCACCAGTTGTGGGGCCAGAAGGTTTGGCTCCAGAAAATCCTGAACTGGAAAGGCCTGAAGCTGGCTCTGATGCTCCTGAAGAGCTTTTGGGTGATACTGCTGTTGATCATGCACAGTGAAGGAGAGTCCTTCCGCCAGCTAAGCCAGACATCTCCTGTGAGCCTCTGACATGACTCATTCAGCAGAGCAAGAGGCACACTTCTTAAATCCAAGCCTCTTCTCCTTCGGTTCCACTGTAGGATCCATGAGCCCACACTGAGGCATTAGAACCAGTAAAAATGAAGACAAAACACAACTTCTATACAATCAACAAAGTTAAAATGTCCTACATTGATCCTAACCAGCTGAAAATGCTAAGAGAGGCACTGAGGTTTTTTAAGAGGTTGGATTAGTCTGGTGTGGTTCCTCATCCTGTGCTATGAGGTCTAGGAGATCAGGAACATTTTGTGACATGGTGCCCCTTCTTCCCCCCTGGGAATTCCCAGATTCAGGGGGCACGATGCCTCTCTGCTTGTTGCTTTAGAACATTGTCCATCTGAATCAGGACCATCTACTGCTAAACTGGGCTTTTGAAAGTCTTCAGTGCATCGTGAACCTGGCCCTAGGAACTGATGATCTGCACTGTGTGGAGGAAGGCTGCATGGGAATGGGGCGGGAGGGGGGGGAGGAAGGGAAGCCCACTAAAATGAGATCTGAGATGAAACAGAGATGGATCTTTTTTAAATCTTCCTGCTTCCTAGAAAGTGAAATGCTAAACCCACTGGCTGTTTTCTGTGTAGGACAAGATTTATGGAGATGCACAACACAGTGCTTTGTGATCTTTCTAGATGAAAAGGCCAATGGGCCAGCCCATTTACCTACCCTTTGCCTTAGCTCTGGGTAGGAAAGTTAAATGATGAGGGATTTGGAGGCCTTTCTAATCTGGGGATAAGATGTGAGGGCAGCCACAAAGACCCTTCACCTCCACAACAAAATCCTTCAATCGGTATGACGACACACAGAAAGACCCAGAGACCAGAATGTTGAGGAATGGAATTAAAATTAAGTAACAGTTTTTCAGACTCTTTAGAGAGGAACTTAAAAGTGGCAGAAGGCAAAAATAGTTAATACACTGTGGATAAGAAACTGTGCATGAAAGAAAAGAAGTTACATGAATTTGTTTTAAAACTCAACTGAATTTAATTTGGTGGTCTCTAATGTCCACTGGCATTAAGTGAATATAGTATAAATATTACAGATCAGAATTAATTAACATCCATAGAATTGTACCAGGAAGAGCTTTTGAACAATAATAAACACTAAAAAATAACAAATATTTAACCAATTTTACTGAAAAATAATAATTGGAAGAATCTAAAAAGTTTAATATCCCAGCATTACATAAAATTGATAATGGAGGACCACTTCTCTTGTCATTTGAGCGTGTGATTTTAATTCAGCATAATAAAATGTGCTATCACTGACCCAATTCTGCAAACAGTGTGTCTTTTGTGGCAGGGTAACCCCACTCCTTGGTCCCAGTACCCTGCTCAGTCCTTAATCTTGCTGTCTCGGTACTGCGCTATTAGTCTGTGGCAGGGTTTAAGCTCTGGTCCCTCAGCTACAAAGGGCATTGGGGCCGGTATGCCTGGGCTGCGAAAACAGTGCTCTCCAGCTCTCAGCTGGGTTCTCAGGCTGCCAGGAAAAGGGAGGCCTGAAACCGCTGTTTGGAGTTTCTTATCCCCCTTTTCTGTCTCTGGCAGTGCAGTTACCTTTCTTAGTTTGTCCGGTTCTTTTCTATCTTATCTGCTCTGCTCTGCTCTCACTCCACTTCCTCTCTTACTCGAGGGCTCCTTTAAAAGGCTCCATGGCAGCTCAGGTGAGATCAGCTGGCTCTGCTCGATTTACAGCAGCCCTAACTCCTCTGCTCCTGATTAACCAGGGCTGTTGCTGCCTTTTAGAGCTGCCTTTCTCTGTATCTACTGTAGTCCTCCAGCCTGACCCTGTCCATTTTGTGTATCTTTTCTCCAGTGTGTAATCCCACTGACTTCAATGGGACTACATGCAAGAGTAAAGGCATGCATAATAGCAAGGCTTTGCTGGATCAAGCCCATACTTGTCACTGTTTAGCACCCTGCTTGGAAATCTCACAATGAAGGATCAGGACTGAGTGGGTGTGTAGAATGGAGACTCAGCTACCCTGGGACCTTTACAAGTGAGTTCGCTAGGGGAGGTCGTGGCATGTCTGTGGAGAAGCTTGCATTGCTGCTGTTCATGCTCCACCTGTACTCTGGTTAAGTCAAGGGTTCATGTTCTGGAACTCTTCACAAGCAAGACATGTTGCTAAAACACTGTCTGCTTTAACAGTGAACACAAGCAGCTATTACCTTGGCAGCTTTCGCATTCCTAATAGTGATCAGCTGCTGCGCAATCACAGACAGAACTTCAATATCAATTCGGTTAAATTCATCAAAGCAGCACCATGCTCCCGACTGGGCCAAACCGCTGAAGAACCGTCCCATCATCTGAAACCAGAGCACTGTCATGGCTTAACATGGACATGTCTCGAGTTCTTCAAAAGCTACAAAGCGAGTTAGTCCCGTTTGAGAGACGTGGAGATGGAAGAAGACATGTCACTTCACTGAAGAAAGAAAAAACTGGGTTATTTGTTCACCATACAGCACTGCAGTGCCCCCTCATTCTGATTGGATCCAGAGCACTGAATGAGGCAGGGGGCCTAAGAAAAACCCAGCATGTTACCCTGTAATAAAGATGAATACGCATAAAAAGGGCACAATAGAACATTTATAGTAAAAGCCCCAGAATGATTCCAGTCAACTTGAAAGCCCATTTTATGCATACTTGCTTCTGATCAGCTTTATGCTGTACAGCACTTCAAGAGAGGTTCATCTTGTGGACCAATTTTGAACTAAAAAAATATAAAGACAGATTAAGGAGCAAAGAGAGAGAGAGAGAGAGAGAGAATGAAAAGGGGCCCTGAAACAGAGATGCTCAATCCTGAAAATAGGAGAGAAAATAGGAGAGAAAAAACAGCCTTCACAGTAGAAAGAAAAGTAGAGAGAAAGCTGACAAGGAAGTTAAGGCTATGTCTACACCACCGGGTTTTTGTGGGAACGCGTCTGCTCTTCCACTTTTTTTTGTGGAAGAGCAAATGTGCTCTTTCAGAAGCCCTGTTTTCCTCATTCCATGAGGAAGAAGGGCTCTTTCGAAAGAGAAGGTTTCTCCAAATTTCAAAAAGCCTTTTCCAAAAAAACTATCAGAAAAAGGTACGCAAATTGTGAAGCACAATTTGTGAACCTTTTTCTGATAAATCATTGTAGTCTAGACATAGCCTCAGATACCCAAAGGAAAAGAAAACAGAAACTCTTTAAAATATATTCTATCGCCACGTTATGTATTAAAAAGCTTTCTTAGAAAAATATCTTTAATACAATTAATAGTATGAAAAAGTCCACGATCTCTATAAAGATGTCCCCTGGTTTGCAAAATCCAAAACCATCCCTGGACTCTGTTCTACACCGTTTTCTTCAAATTAGTGCAATCAAATCCAATCATAATTTACAAGTTAAATGCTGACCTACAAAATTCTCAGGAAAAAGTGCCCAGATTTGCAGTCCCATTTCCATCCCTTTACGCTGCTCAGTGGGCACAAGGGGATGTGAGCTGGCCACTGCCGAGTGTTTCCCCAGCACAAAGGAATTCCAAAGGGAGGGAACGTTAGTTAACCCAGCCCAGCACAGGAGCCAGGTGAAGGGAGACAGTGGGTGTGAGATAAGGCAGATGGGCAGGGAAGGGATGCAACGGAGTCCATTCCTCTATGGCAAGCACCAGCTAGTGAGAGAGACCTTGGAGAACCATTTGCAGTGGCCATGTTAGAACAGGATTGTGTCAGGACCAGGGTGGCACAATAGAACATTTATAGTAAAAGCCCCAGAGTGCAGTGTAGCAACAGAGAGAAATTAGCCCGAGATAAGGGTTGTAAATACATTTCAAAAGAGAAGGGAAACTTGTTTACTGTGGACACATCTTTCAATAACCTGCCTTTTGAAACATCCAAAAAACTTGCCAATGATGTTTTTCTTCCTGACTGAGAAGGTGAACCTACCTATCTATATCGCTATCTATATAGCGCTAGCGTCTTAAAAACGTCTCTGACTTCCTCATTCTTTCCTTACGCTTATTAAGATTTTTTGTTCATTTTAATGTGCTGGCCAACTCTTTTTTTTTCTTTTCATTGCCCTCCCCCTTCTCATGGTGCCAGCGTGGTGATGGGACAAAACGTCCAGCGCAGTTTCTATGGGGAGATTCTACACAGGGTGGAGACTATGATCGTAGTCATACAGTAGTATGGCCAAACAAAAGCAAGACTGGCTTTGTACTCCAGGCACACAACTACCAACTCAAGAGGCCTGGTTTCTATTCTCAGCTCCGCCATTCATTTCCTATGGGACTGGAGACATGCAACTTCAAAGGGACAAATGGAGCATTGAGTTTTGTCTGTGTAACTCCCCTGACGGCTGCAAGATTGCCCATACTAATAGATTGACTTCTCATACCTTGTAATCCAAGCCGTCGGAGCAGTTAAACACAACACACTGGATGGCAAGTGCTTTGGCAAGATCTTTAGTAGTCTCTGTTTTACCAGTTCCAGCAGGTCCGGCAGGGGCTCCACCGAGGTCCAGCTGCAAAGCTCCCATGAGGCAAAGGTAGCACCGATCCTGTGAGATTCATACAGAACTGTTACATATGGAGGAGAAGGTATTTGCCACAGCTTCCGCTACTTTTCACTTTTTCTCACTTGTTTTAAACCCTTCACAGGCCTGCTGGCAGATTTACAAACATGCTGTGGATAAGGTGGCACCAAACAGTACGGAGCCAACCCCTATCTGGAGCTACCCACGCAGATGACACCAGCTGAAGATTTGCCCCAATAGATTTAACTCAGCAAAAATTGTCCAAAATCCACCATTAAAAAGCCCAGACTGGTATAGTCATATAGAGTGGGCTACATTCTGAAGTCCATACTGCACCTGCATCTGATTTTCCAATAGGCCAATTTGGATGGTTCACTGCAATCAAAAACTCAGTTCAAAGCCTGTCCACAAATATTCCTAAATGTTCTTTTTCACTGTAATAGAAAATGCCCAGATGTGCTCAATATTAGCTGTTCTCTCTCTCTGGGGGACCTGGTGTTGGGCACTGTTGGAAGACTGGGCTAGATGGACCTTTCGTCTGACCAAGTGAGGCCGTTCTTATGTTCTAGAATCTAGACATCTTTGCAGAGGTATATATGGACATCTTGAGTCCTTTCTCCAAAGTGAAGTTAAAAAATAGCAACAGGCTGTTATCGTCCAGTGCACTTTAGTTTTATTTTGCTACAAAAAAAATAATGTAATGAAGGCACATAAACCCTTGCTTTGTACAGTGCTACAAGTCAACCCGATACTAAAAAATTTCTAAATACCCATTACAAGTTATTCACTACCAATACTTCAAATGCGACAAAACCCTCTATAAATAATGATCAAGAGCATAAGTAAATACATACAGTCAGCGGGGTTATTACTAATCTTGGACATGCTCCCAGGTATTCGTAGCCATAAGTATACTGAGATAAAGCCATCCTGGCAACACAGTTATCCAGATCAAGATCCCAATAATAACGTAGTTGTCTCTGCCAATCAAAATTGTCTGCAGAGTCCACCTACAGAGAAAACACACAGTGTATGTTTGAATGAGTTTTTTTTCCAAGCAGTTAACGTGGATATTTTTGTACAAAATGTTATTTTGGGGGTAAAGACAGCTACTTTACCTTTTCTGCCACAAGTTCACTAACAATATCTCTTGCATGCACATCAATAGTTATCAGCGCTGTTATAATATTTCTGTGTAATTTCGGAAGGACACCACGGACTAATCCAGCCAGTGCATTTAATCTCTATAAATAAATTTTAAAAGTGTGAAAGGGTTTTCTCATGACACTGAAAATATCAGAACTTTGACAATAAGCAGTCAGGTCTTCAGCAGGTACCAATTAGCACAGCTCCAGGATATGTCCCTAGCTAAGAAGTGAACGTTTAAGGATACGTCTACACTGCATACTTATTTTTAAATAAGCTATTCCAGAATAGTTATTCCGAAATAGTTTATTTCGAAATAGCACATCTACACTGCAGGGAAGCCTCAAAATGAGTCCGAGGCAGGCTTCCTTAATGTAGACGTGCTATCTCGATTTAGAGCCCCAGGAGGCAATAGCAGAAGAGGAGTATCTACACCCGCCTTATTTCGAAATAGCTATTCCGGAATAGGCGTTATTCTTCATAGAACGAGGTTTACACATTTGGGAATAAGCTATCCGTTATTTTAAAATTATTTCGAAATAACGGAATGGCTGTGTAGACACTTGCATTGTTATTTCAAAATAGTCTATCTCAAAATAACAGTCCGGTGCAGACACACCCTAAGAAATAAAATGGCACGTTTTAGAGATATTGTGGGTTATTTAGAATACAGCTGTTTTACAATGAAAATAAAGCTTGCATGCATTTTTCCCATTTTGATAGCTTTCACATGGTTCTTAAAATCATTTAAGAAATAACAGAAAATCAAACAGACCGGTGCTGTGGAAGCTGACTACCATACTTGCCAAATATCAGCTCCATCGGGGAGTCAAATATTATCAAACACCAATTTGAAAGAATTGCCACTATTTGGCCACTACACACTGAAACCTTTACCGCCTTTGGCTGACCCCTCCCACAAAAGACCCTATGCATAGCGCCCCAGACTCATACTAAGAGGCAGACTCACACATCTACTCACACAACCAAACAACCATTTTTGATCAGCGTTTGGCAGAGATGGGCACTCACATTTCCCTCCAGTCCATCATTCCCTAGCAGCAGGGTATCAACACCCATCCCCTTCAGCCATCCCTCAATTCTTCTGCCTCCAGAAGCCTTGTTTGGAGACGGGCCCAAAAGCAGCGTTAAGGATGAAGGGTTAGTGAGGCTGGCTGCAGGCATGATGGGCAGAAAACAAGTTACTGTTTGCAAGATTCTCCTTCATGATCTTGCAACTGTAAAGCCCTACTGCAGGAAGCTAGTTAGCACTGAGTTCCCTGAGAGAGAGGCACTGCATTTCTAAAACCAGCATCTCCCCGATGTCAAGTCGAGCACACAGTGGCTTGTGAGGATATGAACAACATTCCATGCAGCGAGCCCTACAGATTTCAGCTGAAGCTGCCTTTAAGATTGCTATTCCGCGGATGGAGTAGGCCCTGAGATGGCTCAGACACATGCCCGTTACCTTCCCACTACTGGTTACACAGACTTGGCCACTTGGCAGGACTTGACTTTCTTTTGAAAAATTAATTCAAAACTCATTTTCAATCCTGGCCCAACAACACATTACCCTCCAATCCCCTCCCACCCTGGTGCATAAAGACTCACATCAAAATTTATTTTCTCAAAGTCGGTCAATGCTTGTAAGTGATCTTGATCTCCTTCTAGGCACTGAGTCAGATCCCGGCACCACATGAGCTGAGAAATCGTCAGCACAATCTGTATAAAGGAAACAAAAGAATACTATGGAGGCGTCTTAGAGAATTAGGCAGAGTAGGAATGCAGGTACAACAATGATGGAGGTCACACAAATAAGCAAGGCCATGATTCTGGAAGCAGGCACGGGCTGAAATTGGACAACTCACAGGCTTAAAGCTAAGTGGATGTTTAGATGTTTGCAGGATCGGGGCCAAAGTAAGTGGGTAGGTGTGACATACGTCTGCTATCCAGACCAATGGAGAGCTGTGTTACCACTGGCCTGCAAACTTCAGTGCCTTACAGTGCCTTGCTGAAGTAGTTCTCTTCTGGAGAACTCACAAACAACCCTCCAGCATGCAAACCACACCCTGATGTCTGTGTGTAACTAGGATTACACTCTGGCTTTTACCAGACTCGGTTATACTGCAGATAGACCCAAACATGCTCCCAGGCCTGGATTTTCCCAGGACAGTCCAAAGATAGCAAGTCCATTACTCCTTTAAAGGAATAACTATAACAACTTATTGCCTTAGATGTGTTCAGACACTTTAAGTTACACACTGGATTAGAGTCCCATGGGCAGTTTCCGTTTTTCCCCTCAGGTGCAGCGAGCAAGGTGCTCAGTGAGAGAGAAAGTGATGTTCTGACAGTGTTTGCCCCTCCTTTTTATAGTTTATAGCTCCTCTCTGAAAAGCATTTCCAGCGGAGAACCAAGAGACAGGCCATCTGCTGGAGGAAGGATGTTCCCTGATAGGCTTTTTCATCTGAGTGAGCTTTCTTTGTTTTCTCCCTTCCCCTTTCTCCCTGATGACTCCATTTGCTGCTTAAATGCAAATTAAGACAGGTGTGTTTGACCAGGTTGGTGTTAGGAGAGTTTCAATGTGTATTTTAATATCATACAGGAGAAACATATAACTTTACACAGAAAGCTGCTACCCACATTTGCCATGCTATTATTGATCAGCAAGTTATGAGTTTTCATATGATTCCTCACAAGGCCCACCTCATACAAACACTGCAACACTGTGCAGGGTGTGAACATGGGTATATTGCATCACAGTAGGTTAAAAAAACCACACTCCAGAATCAGTGTGTCTTACCTGAGATGGGTGCCCAGCAACAACCCATTCCAGTCTCACTCTGGTTTGATAATCAGCAATGGCAGCTTTAGATAGGCGTCTCAGAGAATTGAACATGGCTTCTTCTACTTTACTAAGCCAATCTTCTACATTCCCTCTGGCCTTGAGTCCTTTCCCTAAGCTAACCTAAAATCAATAGCTGTGTTAGCTATGTAATATCTACTCTGAGTTTATACATTCATACCATGAAGCATTAATGCCCAGCAAAAAAATACCAAGTGTGATTTAATTTAATTTCCAAAAAAGGAATTACACAAAAATGAGGAGGTTAGTTAAACAGAAATTAAAAGGCACAGTGACTAGAGCCAAATCCCTGAAAGCTGCATGGAAACTTTTTAAAGACACCATAATAGAGGCCCAACTTAAATGTATACCCCAAATTAAAAAACATAGTTAGAGACCTAAAAAAGAGTCACCGTGGCTTAACCACCATGTAAAAGAAGCAGTGAGGGACAAAAAGGCATCTTTTAAGAAGTGGAAGTCCAATCCTAGTGAGATAAATAGAAAGGCACATAAACACTGTCAAATCAAGTATAAAAATTTAATAAGAAAAGCAAAAAAAGATTTTGAGGAACAGCGAGCCAAAAACTCAAAAATAAAAACAAAATGTTTTTTAAGTACATTAGAAGCAGGAAGCTTGCTAAAAAACCTGTGGGTCCCCTAGATGATCGAGATATAAAAGGAGCAATCAAGGACGATAAAGCCATTGCGGAGAAACTAAATGATTTCTTTGCTTCAGTCTTCACGGCTGAGGACGTTAGGGAGATTCCCAAATCTGCACTGTCCTTTGTGGGTGATGAATCTGAGGAACTATCCCGGATTGAAGCGTCATTAGAGGAGGTTTTGGAACAAATAGAAAAACTTAATGTTAACAAATCACCGGGACTGGATGGCATTCATCCAATGGTTCTAAAAGAACTCAAGTGGGAAATTGCTGAACTATTATCTATGGTTTGTAACCTATCCTTTAAATCGGCTTCCGTACCTAATAACTGGAAGGTAGCTAACGTGACACCAATATTTAAAAAGGGCTCTAGAGGAGATCCTGGCAATTACAGACCGGTAAGTCTAACTTCAGTACCGGGCAAATTAGTCGAAACAATAGTAAAGAATAAAATTGTCAGGCACGTAGAAGAACATAAATTTGTTGGACAAAAGTCAACATGGTTTCTGTAAAGGGAAATCATGTCTTCCTAATCTATTAGAGTTCTTTGAAGGGGTTAACAAGCATGCAGACAAGGGGAATCCAGTAGATATAGTATACTTAGATTTTCAGAAAGCCTTTGACAAGGTCCCTCACCAAAGGCTCTTGTGTAAATTACATGGCCATGGGATAAAAGGGAAGGTCCTTTCTTGGATTGAGAACTGGTTAAAAGACAGGAAACAAAGGGTAGGAATAAATGGTAAATTTTCAGAATGGAGAGGGGTAACTAGTGGTGTCCCCCAAGGGTCAGTCCTGGGACCAATCCTGTTCAACTTATCCATAAATGATCTGGAGAAAGGGGTAAGCAGTGAGGTGGTAAAGTTTGTGGGTGATACCAAACTGTTTAGGATAGTCAAGACAGAAGCAGACTATGAGGAACTCCAAAAAGATCTCACCAAACTGAGTGACTGGGCAACAAAATGGCAAATGAAATTTAATGTGGATAAGTGTAAAGTAATGCACGTTGGGAAAAATAACCCCAACTATACGTACAGTATGATGGGGGCTAATTTGGCTATGACAAATCAGGAAAGAGATCTTGGAGTTATCGTGGATAGTTCTCTGAAAACTTCCACGCAGTGTGCAACGGCGGTCAAAAAGACAAATAAGATGTTATGAATTATTAAGAAAGGGATGGAAAATAAGACACAGAATATCTTACTGCCCCTGTATAAAACTATGGTACGCCCACATCTTGAATACTGTGTACAGATGTGGTCTCCTCACCTCAAAAAAGATATTTTGGCCTTGGAAAGGGTTCAGAAAAGGACAACTAAAATGATTAGGGGTTTGAAACGGGTCCCATATGAAGAGAGGTTAAAGCGACTGAGACTTTTCAGTTTAGAAAAGAGGAGACTGAGGGGGGATATGATAGAGGTGTATAAAATCATGAGTGGTGTGGAGAGGGAGAATAAAGAAAAGTTATTTATTAGTTCCCATAATAGAAGAACTAGAGGTTACCAAATGAAGTTAATGGGTACCAGGTTTAAAACTAATAAAAGAAAGTTCTTCTTCACACAGCGTGTAGTCAGCCTGTGGAACTCCTTGCCAGAGGAGGCTGTGAAGGCTAGGACTATAACAGAGTTTAAAGAGAAGCTAGATAATTTTATGGAGGTTAGGTCCATAAAAGGCTATTAGCCAGGGGATAGAAATGGTGTCCCTGGCCTCTGTTTGTCAGAGGCTGGAGAAGGATGGCAGGAAACAAATTGCTTGATCATTGTCTTCGGTCCACCCTCTCTGGGGCACGTGGTGTTGGCCACTGTCGGCAGACAGGCTACTGGGCTAGATGGACCTTTGGTCTGACCCAGTACGGCCATTCTTATTTTCTTATGTTATGTTCTTATGATTCACCAGTGTATTACTCCATTTTGATGCCAGTGTATCTCCACTGAGGTCTATGGAGTGCTAGCTTTATAAACCTGGAATAATAGTGATGGTCTGGTATATTCTGTATTTTATTCATATTAACAGTTGTATTTATAACCTTTCCCTTTCACATACTGTGTATATGGAAAACAAACATGTACTGGAAACATATTAAAAGAATAATAAAATATTTACTCACCCTCTCTCCCTCAGGTGACAACATTGCTAAAATATCATTAGTAAAAACTTTTTCTTGTTCTCCCTCAGATGGAGTCATCATGGCAAATTCTAGTTTAGAAATGGAATCAAAGCATTTTCTTAAATGAGGCTGAACAGCTTGAGGGTTGCGAGTCTGGGCCAAGATTTCCAGGAGTTCATCATTTGATAAAAAGTAAAACCTGTTTGATAAACAAAAGAACTTTGGACACAAAATATTTTACATTAAATAAAACAAACAAACAAACAAACAAACAAACAAGCATTCTCATGTTAGCTAAAAATAGCACACTTTCAAATGATTTTATATTATAATTCAAGCTTCTTGCCTTTTGTATTAGTACAGGTTAACCTTGGGACCTGACTGGTGCCAAACCAGAGAATTTTCTGAACCATGGGAACTCAATATTGTCTAACAGCATTACCAACACTTCCACTGCTTACTGGGCTCTTAGAAGACATTCAGGGGTAAATTAGAGCTAAATCACAGCACAGAACACTGACAGCCAGGACTGGTGGCTGTAAATGACCTTTATGGGACCACGGGAAAGTTGGCCACACCCATGATAGGTGGACATCCTGCTAACTAAAATCATGCTGGACTATGGGTGTTGCCAGACCAGAGAGTGCTGGATTAGAGAGGTTCAACCTGTAGCACACAGTATAATGTTAAATCAAATAGACGACTTTTATTGTTGCACCGATTGTCTGCAATGACTTTTTCCTCACCTGGGAAAGATAACTCGCTTGGACTCCAAATAAGCCTCTAGGCACTTCTGAATTTGATCAAGCAGCCCATTGTTATTCTGAAAGGTCTCTAAGAGGCCTATTAAGAGAGAATAGAGAAAATGGTGTAGTGAGAATAAAAAGCAAAAGAGAAATGTCGTGATTAAAAACACAAAGAAAAACGCCACTTTTTACAAGTGATGGCTGAAACCCATTTGCCAGATAAAAGCTAAATACAGTTACATGTTAATAACAGCAGTGTGCATTTTAGGGCTTGCAAAGAATTCACCTCAGAGAACAGGGCACATATTCAGTTACTGCCTCATCCACTGAAGTCATTTTAATTTAAGGCTACATGGGAACAATTTCTATCCCTCACATGCAGCCTGAAAAAACAAGGAATCCTGCCCCTGGCTTGGAGATGGAAGAATTCATCCTTCAGAAGAGAGGGCACCACACAGCTCTCCCGCAGCTCTTTGGCTGCTACTCCAGCCTCTGGGCTACAGTGTCTGGGAGCTACCAAGGCACAGGGATAAGTGCCATTTTCTGGCTCCAGCGAGCTTTTCCTCCATCCCTCTGTGCCAGCCTGGAAAAAGCCAGGAGAGAGCAGTACTCAGTGGTGAGTAAGACAACCCCTGCTTGTGCCCTTGCTTGCCTTGTGCAGCAAAATACTTGAGAAAATCCAGCAAATATCCCTTAAAATACAGTGAGTGCACTGAACACTCTGGAGACTATGAAGAACGTCAATGGACAGGAAGCAATTCCAACAACCAAAGCCTAAAAACCTGGAAACCGGGGCTAACATGCTACTGGCAAAAGCGGATTCTGCAGGAATGGACCAGTAGAAAGATGAATGTTTGGACTGCTGCAAATGTGATTGTGATCCAAATGACAGAGCCCGTGTCCAGCGCC
This sequence comes from Pelochelys cantorii, assembly GCA_032595735.1. Lineage (NCBI taxonomy): Eukaryota > Metazoa > Chordata > Testudines > Trionychidae > Pelochelys > Pelochelys cantorii. Next base: position 128,144,713 of record CM064330.1, read on the forward strand.
ACTCAATGCTCAACATGGAAAACCGTGGGGCTGATTTTCCATTGCCCTGCACTTTTCGAAGTCACGGGGACACCTGTTCCAAGTGAGTTTTCAATAGCACCTAAAGAGAATGGTAATGATTTCACCTGCAAGGCACTTCATTTCCAGTGCATTTGCAGGATCAAGCCCAGAAGGAAGAGACAGTGAAGCAGGGGAGAGATGAAAAGATGAGAGTCACAGGGTGGATTAACAAGGATCACCTGTTCCCCTACAAAGAGCAACAGGAAGCTGGGTGGGGAATGCTCAAGGAGATCAAAGGCTGCAGCAGGGAGTCATTGGGCTCTAACAGAAAGATCTAGGACTCCCAGCATGTCTACATTTACAACGATACAGTGGCACAGCAGAACTGTTGTAATTCTTCAGTGTAGACACAACCTATGTGGATGGGAGCAGGCAATCCACCTCCCCGAGAAGCAGTAGCTAGGCCACCAGAAGACAGCGCTATATATACCGGGCGGGCATCAGTTCAGCTTTACTACACTGCTTACTTAGAGTGTGGGGTTTACACACCCCTAAGCAATGTTGTTAAGCCAACTCTAATGTCTAGGACTGATCATGTCTAAGCCTACAGGCAAGAAAGGCCTGGGAGGACCCTGAGAGAGGTTTAATGCATGTAGTTGAGGTAACTGTATTTTGAACTGTTTTGTAGAAACACCAGACCCCAGAGAGATTAATTTTGGATGGAGAGAAACTCTGCAAGTTTAAGAACAGACTCCAGCCAGGTAGGATTGAAAATGGCCTGCCAAGGCAGAGAACAGATATGGGGGGAGGACAGAAGGCCCAGGACTGATTTTTGCTTTCTGCTTTATATCAATAAACTAGACTCGGATGCAGGGGCCTTACTGGACAAAAAAGCCCGTATGGGGTTTATTTAAGGAGCTCCCTAAGCCCTGGTCTACACTAGGGAGTTATTTCAAAATACCCTCCCTTATTTCGAAATAATAAGTGGAGCATCCACACTACTAAGCCTGTTGTTTTGAAATAACGGACTGGTTATTTCAAAATCAATACTCCTGCTTTCCGCGGGGAATAACGCTTATTTCAAAATAGTTATTTTGAAATAGCGGGTGTGTGGACACTCCAGTGCTGCTATTTCAAAATAACTCCCCAGAGTCATTCGAAGTAATCACTCCCCCGCGCTTCCCGAGGCTCTAAGTTGAGGTGTGTTCAAAATAACAGAGCCTACCGCGGACTAATTTCAAGGCTTCCTCGTAGTGGGGACATGCTATTTTGGTTTTGTTATTTCAGGAGTTATTGCTTCGTATTTAATTATTTTGAAATAATTTCCTCGCGTAGACTCACCCTGGAAGTGGAAAGTGAGGCAAGGGGCTGTGTGCAGGACTTTCTTCAGAACCCCAGAAGGTGGCTGGGAGATGGAAAGACCACTTGATGACAGTGAGATGAAAAAACACAAAATATAGGGGAATAGATCGAGAACGTAGCACAGTGAAAGAAAAAGGGTCACAAGGAGAGAAAGTAAAATGGAGATGATACACACTGAGTGGGAAGAGAAAGTAGAGTGAAACCAGGAAGAGAGAGACTGCATAAAGAGAGCAAGTTTGGAATATATATTACACAAAGTTGATTGACAACATATGCAATTAAATGCAGTACATAGTAAACAGGACACAACTGTTTCATTCATCTGTGCTGCAGGCTTAGTGGTCTTGGTGTGAAGCAGTACAGGTGTTTTTCATCCTGCTAACAGACATCGTTGTCAGCCTAGGCTGTGCTGAATGAGGATTACCCTCTCATACAATGACTTGTACACGGATTGAGATAATACACCGTTATTTTATACCAGGCTGAGTAGCAGCACGAAGAGCATTTGGCAGACGATTGACTTTTCTCATTATTTCCTTCCAGGACTTATCCACCTGTAAGAACATCTTTGCCTCTCCAGGTAGCTGCCTCTGTATATCAGGAGCACTAAAAATACTTTCTAAGTAAAGCCAGTTTCTCTGACACGTCAACCACTCTTCCTAGAAAAAAAGGAAAACTTGAGCAATCAGACCCCACTGTACGAAGGAGAACTTTTGAAATACAGTCTGAATTTTCAAATTATGAAGCAGAAGAAAATCTACTAACATTAAACATGAATCCGCCATAGTATTTCAGATCTCCCCCCTTAGATAGCAAAACTTCAGTATTCATGACACAGTCTAAGCCCTTTGGCTCAACCACCAGACACTTGATGAGACAGTATGCACTTTGCCCCTCCAAAAAGATCGCTCAAGATCATTTTCTGTATGCAGTTATGAAGAATGTGTATTTCCAACACACACACCAAGTAAACTCCATTTGAGAACATGCCAAGCTGCTTTGGTATAAGAGAGAACACAGTGATTTTTTTTTTAAGGAAAATAAAGGATAAAATTTATGCTGCTCGAGAAGAACCTTCATTTTATGCCATCTGCCAGGATTTGGCCACCGGCAAACAAAGGGTTAATGACAGGCCTGCTGCCTCCCTCCCTTGCATCATGGGATGGCTGACAAGGCGGTGCTGGAGAATGCAGGCCAGTCAGGTACTCCAGCAGCACCAGGACGTTAGGTGCTGAGGAGGAACCGACACAAGCCTTTTTTGCTCCAAACTTCCTACTATGGCTACTTCTCTGGCAGCTCTACTGAAGGGAGCAGCCTCAGAGGTACAAGTGAACACAGCACTTTCAGCACCAGGCCCCCCAACCCCACTCAGAGTAGGTCTACACAGCGCTGGCAGATATTGGTGCCTTGTTTGCACTGTTGCTGTTGTCGGTGGAGTTGCAGTGGTGGCAGCAACAGTGAGACATTACAGAGGAATAAGCCTCGGGCTCTGTGCATTGTTACCCGATAGCCTCTTTGCACCAGCTACAGGGCCTTGGACCTTGATTCTCCGTTAATCATCTGCACTATTTCAGAGCAGAACCCTTCCTCTAGCACAGGACATTAACCTTGTGCATCTCCCAGCTGAACTGGCCCAGAATCATTCCCAGCTATCAAACCTTCTCGCACAAAATGCCCCGTCTCAAGAACTCAGAGCTGACCTTGTCTTCTCCACTCCAGCAACAAGGCACTAGCTACCCTACGTCACAAGATGCTTGGACCTTGCCTCCTTTAGGCTGCCAGACCCACCCACAACCCACAGCAAGACCTGGGGAGATCTGATACTACCACTACTGAATGTTCTTCCTATGCACCCTAGCATCTCTCTGCTTGCAGCCAACAAACACGTCCAACTTGCAAAAGCTATTCACTTGCCAATTAGATAGCTTTGGCAGCATGAATGTTAAACAAATATAAGCTCAAACAGTGAGGCATCCTGTGGCACCTACAACTTCTAATTAATACAATTAGTCCATCTTCCAGGATTCGAATTAGCAGTCTAGTTAAGACAACTAATTCGAAGCTAGAGGGGCACTTCGGTTAATGCCAGTAACCCTGCTTTCATGAGGAGTACGGGAAATCCTTCCTTCAACTTCCTGCAGTGTAGACAGCACCTAAAGCTGAGTTAAGCTACTTCAACTTCAGTTACGCAATTAACGTAGCTGAAGTTGCGTCTCTTAATTCGACTTTGTCCCGTAGTATAGACGTACCCTTAGAGACTAATAGATTTATTAGGGAATAAGCTTTCATGGGTGAAACCCACTTCATCAGATGAATCATATAAGCCAGTTATTTGAACTGTGTAAGTCATGGACATATTTTGAATAATGATTTTCCGAACAAATATAAGATCAATTCGGGATTTTGTGACATCACCTGGCAAAATTAGATTTAAAAAGATCTCCTTGTAGCAATTTCAACATATTCAGTATTTTAAATAAACCACTTTGCCCTTTATTTGAGACTCAGGCAAAGTCTTACGAAACTGTTTTGTTGTTTGATACTCACCAATGTTTGACTAAATAAGGCGAGCTGCTTTTGCCATTCATCCACACGTGCTTTGAGCGGGCCCACATATCGCGAGGAGGCTATAGTTGCTACATTAATAGTGCTGTCATCAAGAAGAACCTTAAATAAGAAGCACACAGTCTGTCATTTACTGTCTTAGGGCCTGACTCTCCAGTGGCAATGATCAAAATAAAACAGATGAAGGTATGTTATTTCAATACAGTACAAATAGTTTGTTTTGCAAAGCTTTAGCGGAATCAAATTTTGGCTGAATTAAAGTATATGGTATAAATTTTATAAATCACAGAAAATAGGCCCTGATCTAGCAAATGGCTCTGCACAGAGGGACCCAAGAGCATGCAAAACGGGTATGCTTCAGGAAGTCAGCTACAGACGGAGGGCTCTAGTGAGGTTTTATGCAGTTATCCAGCTAATAATACTTCCTCTAGTTTTAATGTTTGATATTAACCAAAGTATCTTCAATTTACTAAGATATTTACATATTGTAATAGATACTGCACTTGTTAACTTTGGTGAACTGAGTGTTTATGGAAAACTACAAATTCTCTTGAGAAAAGATTTTGTTATCAAATGGATAAGCTACGAGAATGAGAATTTGTATTTTGTTTACAGAGTTTTAAAAATAATATAAAATGTTCCATCAACATAGACCATTACTAGGTCACTGCCTGAATTTTACAAATATAACCTAGTTATAACCCAACTATAATTGCTAGTTTCATCTGAATTTTTTATAAGTTTCCCCATAACTTTTCTCAGCTTCCTATTAAATGCAAGCACTGACTTACCTGAATCTCATCTGTACCACCAAGGATAAAAACATCTTTTGAATCACGATGAGGAAGAACAACGAATTCAGTTGTTTTCCAAGAATCCTCCACCTGGTTGAGAAAATCGCAACCCTTGTAAATCTGCTTACAACACTAAAATATTTAGGTTTTACAAAGTAAATAAAATGTAGATCGTCTTAATGAAACAAAAAACCCCACCATTTCACCTAGATAGACACTGTCAAACAATTATTTTACTTTGTTATCTCTTCTCAGAAGAAAAAGGCAAACATCTCTGCTGCGTGTGTCCTTTTCCATTTAACAAGCATCTTATTCTGCATAAAATGATAATAAACAAGGCTTGGTTTGTGTCTGTCTATAATAATGTCAACTTATGGATACTTTTCAAGTCAAAGCATGATTCCAGAACAGACTTGCTGACATTAGGAGGTATGGGCTACTGTAAAGAGAGCCAAAAAGGTGCAGACTGTTCTTTGGGTCCAATATTCTCTGCCAGGGAGAATTCTGTCAGCAGTTTCCCTCCAGCGTCAGTCTCTGTCTGTATGAGCCCTCTTAAATATGCTCCTTGGAGGGGCAGAGATCAGTTGTGACAGAAACAGTATTTATGCTTTAGATTTTGTTCAAATATAAACAATTCTACTTACCATTAATGTGGTACTTATATGCTGTGAACTGTAATGGAGAGACACTTTCTATCTTAATCATCCATGTTTAAAAAAAAGTCAAGGTTTTCATCACGTTGTCAAAAGCAAAAACAAATGTTTGTAAAAGTTACCTTTCTGAGAATGGTCTCTAAGGAAGCTTCTCCGGAAGCTTGTCCAGAAACATCCTGAATTTCTTGAGCAAAGTCAAAGGCACTGAGCTCAACAAGTCGAGCCAAGGATAACGGGAATTCCAGATCCACCAGTGGCGCATTAACTATTTGCTCCAAAACTGCCCAGTGTCTGGGTTTCAAACAGGGGTTTCTCAGGTCTGTGATAACTGGAAGCTAAGAAAATAAAACAAACAACATATTTCTTTTTCATTCATGTACTTTATAACTGTAGGCCTTTCTCTCAAAGCACTGTCTTTTACATAAAGCTTGTTATTAAAAATTGTAAAAGATTTTTTATCAATATTTTTATTTAATTATTTTTAGGAAAAAAACTACCTTTCCCCCACAGTTTTTTGTTTGAAATTTTGAAATAATGTACAAAAAGATTAGTTGCATAGTAGTATTTTATAGCTCTATGATTCAAAATCTTCTGTTTTTAAAAATGGAAATTTTATTTTTTGTTTCTTTTGCCCCTTTTCCATTTTGCCTCTGGAAGAGTTATATAAAATGAGGGACTCTTTGAGGCTTATTGAAAAATAAGAATCATGTGTAAATAACATGTTTTTCTAAAAAGCTTTTGGAAAGCTAATTTTAAGTTGCTGTTGTACCTTTTCTCTCATCTTCTCCACATTCCCTTTGAGCCGCGGCACTATATTATTGGGTGGCAAACCTTTTTCCAATTGATTCACAAATTTAGCATACTTAGAAACTTGAGAATTCAGGTATTCTGGATCCAGGCTATCAAATTTACACTGTGGAAATCAAATACAGAAAACATGCTAATTAATGGACATGTTTACTCTGAATATTATCTTACTCCACCAAGAAATCAAGAGCTATTCATATGTGACACATAATGCATACAACAATTACAGTATACGGTCAAATCTTGCGAGCCTTGAGCACTCCAAGTTTCCAGTTTTTATACCCCACACTTCAGTCATTTCTAGAAAATGTACTGGGCATTTTTTCAGAGCTTCAAAAGGCAGTATATTCTAAAGCAAAGCAGTATCATGGGGCATGTCTAGACTACATGGCTCCATCGACGGAGCCATGTAGATGAGTTTACTAGACATAGGAAAATGAAGTGGCAATTTAAATAATCGCCACTTCATTTACATAAAAATGGCCGCCACGCTGTGCCAATCAGCTGTTTGGCGGCACAGCGGGCAGTCTGGACGTGCCACAGTCGACACAGGAAGCCTTTGTCGACCGCTCCGGTATGCCTCATGAAATGAGGTTTACCGGAGCAGTCGACAAAGGCTTCCCTTGTCAACCGCAGCGCATCCAGACTGCCCCGCTGTGCCACCAAACAGCTGATTGGCACAGAGCGGCAGCCATTTTGATGTAAGTGAAGCGGCGATTATTTAAATCGCCGCTTCATTTTTCTATGTCTAGTAAACTCATCTACATGGCTCCGTTGACGGAACCATGTTGTCTAGACATATCCATAGACACCTATTTCAGCAAACACAGTTCAAAGAAAACAACATACCTGTAATTTGTATTCTCGGGCAGTTCAGCAAGGTACTATAATGAAACACTAATGATAGGAAGACACAGTGTGAACTGCCAAATTATGCAAATTAATCAGAAAAGGCCATTCTGTGGTTTGATGATAGGCAAAGCTAGCAGTCTTGATGCCAGCAGTCTTCCATTGCCATGATATATGGAACAACCACAGTCTTTTTTAAACACCTGAACAACAACAAGCTACAAACACAAGTACGTTTCCACACAGCTCAAGTCCAAGCATTGTTTGCTTGTCCCTAGGGACTAAACTTGCTCTAAATCTCTATACAGTGCACATCTGTTGGAGCAGAGGTGCTAGCTGCCCTAAACCTCAGAAGTCACAGCAGTTCCCACTAGTAAAGCCCTGGGAACCAACATGCAAGAATGGGGCATGATTATAATGACTGAGGCTTTATATGTTGTCACATAATAATATGATTTACTGACTTATGTAGACTGCAGTAGCACCTCAACTCGTTGTTCAGGATCCCACTGTGCTAGGCCCTGTCCATCATATAATGAAATGATGGCCGTGGTTATAAAGAGCTTCCAAAACGGGTAAATAATCACTGAGGCAACCGATGATTAGAATACAGAACTTATCAATGAGATGTTTAAAATTAATGGCAAATAAATGTAATACAAAAACTTCTTCACAAATCATGCCGTTGTCCAGTGGAAAATATCACAGCAGGAGGTGAGAATGATAAAAACTATATCTATATGTGAAGGAAGAGGCAAAGTCATTTAATAACTCGGGAGATTATTAGCTGTTTAAGTGGCCAAAACACAAGCAACCAAAACTCATGCTTTGGAGCGTCATCTGACCATGCAACATCCAACTCATGTATATTTTTAATAGAAGCTTAAAGAAAGACAAAGGAAGAAAACTGAAACTTAATCTAAGGGAAGAATATTTTTATTCTTTTTTATTTTGCTTTCCCCCTTTAGTAGCTGTAGTAACTGAAGATACAGCAACACATAAAGATAAAGTAGCCTTCATAATGCAAACATTTGTTCCAAATGGTTAGAATGAAGCTCACCAATCTACAAAATCGCTGCGAAGTTATTCAAGCTTTACAATTTGCTTCAGAATACTCACAAGATAGTATACAGAACAATTCAAGAAGAATAACTCCTAGAATAATGTACAAAAAGTTTAGCTACATAGTAGTATTTTATAGCTCTATGATACAAAAACCTATAATGCCATTTTGGAAAAATAAAATGAATTGTATTTTTCTACATATTAATAGAATTTTTATTATAAGCTGTATTGTACATCATTTTTAAACTTGGTCATTTAGGAATCAAAGCATTTCAATTCACCTCCATCCATTCTGTTTGGAGTATTTCCCATTCAGAACAAGAATCCCAAAGCAGCTGTTTGAGTTTCAGTTCTGCACTAACTTCCTCTAAAGCATCGAATTTTGAAATTTCCACCTTAAAGAGAAATTTTAAGTGTCATTTTTAACAATGAAAATTTTAAAACAATCTAATACATATTTTTAGAAGCTTCATGTTTGCAAATTCTACAGTTAACACTGGGGAATAAAAACAGGAAATCTGGAAATGGCAGAGATGCTTAATGACTTCTTTTTTCAATTTTCACCAGGAAGGTTAGTATGACTAGATGTCTAACATAGTGAATTCCAGTGAACATGAGGTAGGACCAGAGGCTAAATTCGGAGAAGACAAAGTTAAAGATTACTTACACAAATTAAATTCCTGTAAGTCTTCAGGACCTTATGAAATATAACCCAGGCTACTCTAGGAACCACCTGAAGAGATATCTGAGCCATTCGCAACTATCTTTGAAATGTCATGGAATACAGGAAAGGTTCTAGAAGACTGGAAAAGTGCAAACATAGTGCCAATGTATAAAAAGGGAAACAAGGACAACCCAGAGAATTACAGGCCAACCAGCTTACTTTCTGTACCAGGAAAGATAATGGAGCAAATAATTAAGTCATCAATTTGCAAACATCTAGAAGATAATAAGGTGGTAAGTAACAGTCAGCATGGATTTGTCAAGAATAAATGTCAAACTAACCTAATAGCTTTCTTTGACAGGGTAACAAGCCTTGTGGATGCAGGGAAGTGGTAGATGGAGTATAGCTTGATTTTAGTAAAGCTTCTGATACTGTGTCACATGACCTTCTCATTGAACCAAAAGCAGGGAAATGCAGCCTAGATGGAGCTGCTATAAGATGGGTACAAAACTGGTGGGAAAACTATTCCCAAAGAGTAGTTATCAATGGTTCATAGTCATGCTGGAAAGGCATAATGAATGGGGTCCCACAAGAATCAGTTTTGGGTCCAGTTCTGTTTAATATCTTCATCAATTATTTAAATAATGGCATAGAGAGTACACATAAAGTTTGTGGACAATGCCAAGCTTACAGGGTTGCAAATGTTTTGGAGGTTAAGATTAAAACTCAAAATGATCTGGACAAATTGGAGAAATGATTTGAGTTAAATAGGATGAAATTCAATAAGGACGAATGCAAAGTACTCCATTTAGGAAGGAACAATCAGTTTCACTCATAGTGTATGTCTACATTACAGTGTTATTTCGAAATATCCTATTTCGAAATAGTTATTTCAAAAAGGCTTATTTCGAAATAACGCGTCTACACACAAAATGCATTTCGAAATAGCGTTTTTCTATTTTGAAATAGCGTGTCCACACTGAGTGGAGACTGAATCACATTTAAGGCTGGTCAGAACCAGGTCCGGCAGGGCATCACTTCAGGAGTTACTTTGTGTGGCTGCTGCCTGAGGCTATCTGAGGCCTGTGCTTAAAGGGACCCATCCGGACAGCCGGTTCTCAGCTTTCCCTGCTTGCTTGCCTGCCTCGATGAGGGACAGCAAAGCATTGTGTCTCTGCGTGCTCTGTTTGCCCTCACTCGGGACACCACAGCACTCTGCAACATGGAACCAGAGCTGCCCCTGGGCACTCTGGTGCTTCTCATGGACGCATTGCTGTGAGCCTGGCTGCACTTTCTGCAAGATGCCATCCGGGAGGTCCATCAGGGGGAATGTCAGTATCCAGGATGCTCTGCGGGAGAGCTTCCACCCTGAGAAGCACTGGGAGGCAGGCCCCTGAGAGCTGGCAGACTGCTCCTGGGGAGCGGTGGAGGGCTGGCTGCCAGTGGTTTGCTGGCTCATGTTTTGGGGCCACTGGGTCAGGGGCAGTGACTGCTGGCTCTGGGCTGGCAGTCTTGGAGCTGGCACAGGCACTGTGGCCAGAGTCTACCCCTTTAAGGGCTCCAGGGAGCGGGGGAGGGAGAGGAGTGTTCTTGGTTGAGGCTGGAGTGGCCACCAGGGCACCCTTGGAAGGCTGGAGGCCCCCTATTTCGAAATAAGTGTCTACACAGCACTTATTTCGAAATAGCTATTTCGAATTTGGCGTTATTTCTCGTGGAATGAGGTTTACCAAGTTCGAAATAAGCGCTCTGCTATTTTGAATTAATTTCAAAATAGTGGTTTGGCTGTGTAGACGCTAGTAAAGTTATTTTGAAATAACGGCTGTTATTTTGAAATAACTTTGCTGTGTATACATACCCATACAGAATGGAAAACTTCTGCCTCGGAAGGAGTACTGCAGAAAGGGATCTAGAGGTCATAGTGGATCACATACTAAATATGAATCAACAGTGTAACTTTGCTGGGAACAAAAAGAAGCAAAAAAGGCAAACATTCTGGGCTGTATGAGAAGGAGTGTGTGAGACAAGAAGTCATTCTTCTGCTCTACTCCATGCTGATTAGCCTCAACTGGAGTACTGTGTCCAGTTCAGGGTGCCACATTTCAAGAAAGATGTAGAGAAATTGGAGAGAGTCCAGAGAAGAGCAACAAAAATGGTTAAAAGTCTAGAAAACATGATTTATGAGGGAAGATTGAAAAAACTAGGTTTGTGTAGTATGGAAAAGGGTTACATGAGAATAGCTTTCAAGTACGTAAAAGGATGTTACAAGGAAGAGGGAGAAAAACTGTTCTTAACCTCTGAGGATAAGACAAAAAGTAATGGGCCCCTGTGCACATGCAGGTTTAGGCAAGAAATACCTATTTCCTAAATACATAAATAAATAAAGAGACACTAGCCGGGACATTAGCTTTACAAAATTCTGCTATTCAGAAACACTTGATTTTTTAACACTGCAGAAAATACACTCAGTTCAGACTTCATAAAAGCACAGCAAAGAGCCTAAGGAAAAATTACCTTAAAATTCTTCTGGTAGGATTTATACTGGAATGCCCGTTTCTGCAGCTCATCTAGAATGGCTTGCAAGTCTGTTAGAGTTTGTTTGATTTTGGCTTGATCAGCTGCAATATCCAAAATCTGTGGGTCCTGTTACACAAAAATAACGTTTTGTTAGTTTGTTAAGTTTAGCTCTTAGTCCAGGCTGAGATCAACATCCTTCTATTTCAGGCGAACGGAAATAAATTTTAAACTTAGTGACATATAGGACCAATGTTTCAATATTCAATTATATAGCATGTGTGTGAGACAAGATTTAACCTATTTTAAATGACCAGTGTAAATAGGGATGGAAAAGTTATGAAGTCTCAGAAGAGTCCAGATCAAATTTCTTCTCTTTATAAATGAAAATATATTTTTCCCCTATCATCTTCAATTTGGCATAAGTTGCTGAAGGCTGGCCCCCTAAATGAATAGATCATGAACCCTCACTATGCCATGGTTAGAGCTACACATTAAAGTCATCTTTCCAACACTTGATTGCTTATGACAACATTTGTGAGAAAAATCTCAGTAATGCTCACTTCTGAAAACATGTGCATTTCTAAATATGTCTGAGCATTATGGAACAAATCCTGACCCTTTATCCACACCACCCTGATTCCAGTGGAACTGGTTTGGCTCCTCTGCCAGTGGTAGGAGGTCAAATTTTGGGGATTCAACGTGGGTTCACAGCTCTGAGAATGCTCAGCCTCCATCTTCATGGAGACTCACTATGTTCCAATGCTAGGCACTTTTGTGTGAGAGCAGAAAGGTGAATGGACAAGAGCTAAGCTGACGAACCCTGTCCTGTGCAAAGGCAGTAAGTATGGGAGACATTACTGAAGCTCTGTGACAGATGAGGGAGAAGGATTTCATCCCTTCAATCCCTGACAGATCCACTGTGTTAACATTAGCTCCTCTATTTTAGTGCAGAAGACACAGTTCGGTCCTATTTATTTAGAGCCATAAGGCTAAATCCTGCCCTCAGAAATACTGCGCAACACTTCAGCTCATACAACATGAGTGAAAATGTGAGCATTTGCACAACAATGCAGAAATTATATACAGTATGAAGATAATCAAAACTGCTCTTTGCAAACCTGAGCTTGCTGTTTCACTTCTTTCACTTCCTCATTGAGCTCAACAACATCTTGGTCTAAATGCTGACAGAATTTGGTAATGCTGGCATCTCTTTCGCCCACTGATTTGTCAATTGCATTGCGAACCGCAACAATGGATGGTTTCAGAGATGCAAAGAGAGCAAAATCTTCAGGAGGCGTAGGTACTAGGTACTGTTCAATCAGCTGATACATCTGAGTTACCACGTTCCCTTCTTCTTCAAGGCTTTCAATCTACAAAAACAGTCAGATTTCACTCTGGAGAATCAACCATGTTTTCTTCAGTAATCCTTAGCAGTATGTTATCTTAATTACATTGTTAACTGTATCAAAATATGATTATTATAGTAAAATAATGTTAATCAGAGGAAGAAAACAAGTCCCAGCAAAAGATTTTTTAATTACATAAAAAGATAAATAGGTTAATCTTGTCCTTGAATTGATTAGTTTCCTATATCACTGCTATTTGAAAACAGAGTATATCCAGGCAACTGCAGAAGACAGAAATGTTTGGTTGGACTTGTGGTATCTTCTTCAGTGTATCCTCCATAGCACACACTATGTTATGTTATCCATTTATTCCATTATAGAAAGCTTCAACAGCAAAATATTAGGCAGTGGAACATACAGGTATTCTCTAATTTGCTTTATTTTGCTGGTTATACGCAAGTCTATTTCTAGATGTTCTGCTTCCCACTGGGAGAAGATGGATTTTGCTGCTGCTAAAAGGGTAAAATTTCAGTCTAAAGGGAATTTAAGAACACTATTAGCAGCTGAAAAAGGGAGGTTAAAAACTGAAAATGCTGATAGACTTTTAACACAGCATTCGCCGCTTGCGAATGCGATAATAAGCACACATTTTTTAGCTGACAAGATTTAGAAACATTTAAAAAATGAAAACAGGCGGCATTGTCCTTACCAGTAAAGCTGTCTCCTCCTAGCAGGAAATCCCCTAGTCTGGAATGGATTATTGGTTTGGCCACATACCCATCAGGCACGCTGGGGCAGCTCACAGCCAAGGATTTCTGAGATCCCAGCTCAGCCCTACATACACTTGGCAAACTGCATCACAAGCCCAGCTGACATTTTCCAATGTGTCTGGCCCTGAAACAACTCAGCCAGTTCATCTGGTCATCGATCTAATCCTGCACACGAGCAGCTGATATTGTGAGGTTCCTCATCCTGCACTGTAGATGAATACTTCCCATGACAAATGAAATTCCATTTGCATACCCTGGCCTACGAGGGAAGCATATGAACTTGCTCCTGCTAAGCAGGACCTCTGCCAGACACCTTTCCTATGCCAGATTTCTCATCCTGTGCCATCTTCTTAAAGACTGAGGGATTGTCCCTGGGAAGGGGAACCCGTTGTCCATAGACCTCGGCCATCGACAAGAGGAGTGTCTGAAGAGACTCTACATACGAGAGGTACCACTATGCAGTATCAGCATAGCAAACAGTCCCAGAAGGTGGAAGGGCTGTCAGATAGCACTTCATTTCTAGAGGAGAAGGATACTCATAGATAGTGGTCCTGCTAGGCTTGTTTTCTCTAGTCACAACTTCCACTGAGCTCAGTGCATCAGGAGCCTGCCAGGAGAACAGTGAGGAGGAGGAGGAGGAGGAAAAAAGAACTCCAGACACAGCCAGTGACCCAGGCCTTTCAACAACACATGGAGCAGACAGAGTTCTTTTCTTCTCAAGCTGCTTCTACCAAAACTGGCAGAATATTGGGCTTGAGACGCAGTTCTCAATTTTCTATAGAGGGACCCATGGGACCAAAATCCCCCACCAGCATGCTGTCTCTGATGTGAGATGTCTCTGTGATGGAAGCAGTCAGCTCAGTAGGCCATTCCTGACTAATGAATTGACTGCATTTAAGAAAATAAATCTAACACAGCTTAGATATTATGTCTGATCCAGTCGTATAATTTCGAGTGATGCTCCATTAAAAAATTATAACATAGAAGCTTTCTTTTTTACTTTTAGAACATAAGAACATAAGAATGGCCGTACTGGGTCAGACCAAAGGTCCATCTAGCCCAGTAGCCTGTCTGCCAACAGTGGCCAGCACCAGGTGTCCCAGAGAGGGTGGACTGAAGACAATGATCAAGCGATTTGTTTCCTGCCATCCCTCTCCAGCCTCTGACAAACAGAGGCCAAGGACACCATTTTATCCCCTGGCTAATAGCCTTTTATGGACCTAACCTCCATGAAATTATCTAACTTCTCTTTAAACTCTATTATAGTCCTAGCCTTCACAGCCTCCTCTGGCAAGGAGTTCCACAGGCTGACTACACGCTGTGTGAAGAAGAACTTTCTTTTATTAGTTTTAAACCTGCTACCCATTAATTTCATTTGGTGTCCTCTAGTTCTTCTATTTAGGGAACTAATAAATAACTTCTCTTTATCGGCCCTCTCCACACCACTCATGATTTTATATACCTCTATCATATCCCCCGCAGTCTCCTCTTTTCTAAACTGAAAAGTCCCAGTCGCTTTAACCTATCTTCATATGGGACCCGTTCCAAACCCCTAATCATTTTAGTTGCCCTTTTCTGAACCCTTTCCAAGGCCAAAATATCGTTTTTGAGGTGAGGAGACCACATCTGTACACAGTATTCAAGATGTGGGCGTACCATAGTTTTATACAGGGGCAGTAAGATATTCTGGGTCTTATTTTCTATCCCTTTCTTAATAATTCCGAGCATCCTATTTGCCTTTTTGACTGCCGCTGCACACTGTGTGGAAGTTTTCAGAGAACTGTCCATGATAACTCCAAGATCTCTTTCCTGATTTGTCGTAGCCAAATTAGCCCCCATCATACTGTACGTATAGTTGGGGTTATTTTTCCCGACGTGCATTACTTTACACTTATCCACATTAAATTTCATTTGCCATTTTGTTGCCCAATCACTCAGTTTGGTGAGATCTTCTTGGAGTCCCTCACAGTCTGCTTCTGTCTTGACTATCCTAAACAGTTTGGTATCATCTGCAAACTTTACCACCTCACTGCTTACCCCTTTCTCCAGATCATTTATGAATAAGTTGAACAGGATTGGTCCTAGGACCGACCCTTGGGGGACACCACTAGTTACCTCTCTCCATTCTGAAAATTTACCATTTATTCCTACCCTTTGTTTCCTGTCTTTTAACCAGTTCTCAATCCAAGAAAGGACCTTCCCTCTTATCCCATGGCCATGTAATTTACACAAGAGCCTTTGGTGAGGGACCTTGTTAAAGGCTTTCTGAAAATCTAAGTATACTATATCTACTGGATCCCCCTTGTCCGCATGTTTGTTAACCCCTTCAAAGAACTCTAATAGATTAGTAAGACAGGATTTCCCTTTACAGAAACCATGTTGACTTTTGTCCAACAAATTATGTTCTTCTACATGCTTCACAATTTTATTCTTTACTATTGTTTCGACTAATTTGCCCGGTACTGAAGTTAGACTTACCGGTCTGTAATTGCCCGGATCGCCTCTAAAGCCCTTTTTAAATATTGGTGTCACGTTGGCTACCTTCCAGTCATTAGGTACGGAAGCCGATTTAAGGGATAGGTTACAAACCACAGATAATAGTTCAGCAATTTCCCATTTGAGTTCTTTTAGAACCCTTGGATGAATACCATCTAGTCCCGGAGATTTGTTAACATTAAGTTTTTCTATTTGTTCCAAAACCTCCTCTAATGACACTTCAATCCCGGACAGTTCCTCAGATTCATCACCCACAAAGGACGGTGCAGATTTGGGAATCTCCCTAACGTCCTCAGCCGTGAAGACTGAAGCAAAGAAATCATTTAGTTTCTCTGCAATGGCTTTATCGTCCTTGATTGCGCCTTTTATAGTTCGATTGTCTAGGGGACCCACAGGTTTTTTAGCAGGCTTCCTGCTTCTAATATACTTAAAAAACATTTTGTTATTTCTTTTTGAGTTTTTGGCTCGCTGTTCCTCAAAATCTTTTTTTGCTTTTCTTATTCATTTTTATACTTGATTTGACAGTGTTTATGTTCCTTTCTATTTATCTCCCTAGGATTGGACTTCCACTTCTTAAAAGATGCCTTTTTGTCCCTCACTGCTTCTTTTACATGGTGGTCAAGCCACGGTGACTCTTTTTTAGGTCTCTTGCTATGTTTTTTAATTTGGGGTATACATTTAAGTTGGGCCTCTATTATGGTGTCTTTAAAAAGTTCCCATGCAGCTTTCAGGGATTTGGCTCTAGTCACTGTGCCTTTTAATTTCTGTTTAACTAGCCTCCTCATTTTTGTGTAATTCCCCTTTTTGAAATTAAATGCCAGGGTGCTGGACTGCTGAGGTGTTCTACCCACCACAGGAATGTTGAATGTTATTATATTATGGTCACTATTCCCAAGCGGTCCTGTAACGGTTATTTCCCGGACCTGATCCTGCGCTCCACTCAGGACTAAATCGAGAATTACCTCTCCCCTTGTGGGTTCCTGCACCAGCTGCTCCAAGAAGCAGTCATTTAAGCCATTGAGAAATTTTATCTCTGCTTCTCTTCCTGAGGTGACATGTACCCAGTCAATATGGGGATAATTAAAATCCCCCATTATTATAGATTTCTTTATTTTGGTAGCCTCTCTAATCTCCCTCAGCATTTCAATGTCAGTATCGCTGTCCTGGTCAGGTGGTCGGTAATATATCCCTACTGCTAATTTCTTATTATTGGAGCATGGAATTACTATCCATAGCGATTCTATTGAACATGTTGATTCACTTAATATTTTTATTTCATTTGATTCTACATTATCTTTCACATACAGTGCCACTCCGCCACCCACCCGGCCTGCTCTATCCTTTCGATATATTTTATATCTCGGCATGATTGTGTCCCGCAGATTTTCCTCATTCCACCAGTTTTCAGTGATGCCTATTATGTCAATCTCCTCATTTAATACTAGGTACTCTAGTTCACCCATCTTATTAGTCAGACTCCTAGCATTTGTGTAGAAGCACTTTAAAAATTTGCCACTGCTTATTTGTCTGCCCTTCCCTGGTGCATTGGATTCCTTTGCATGCGGTTGTTTGTCTGCTCTGGCCCATGGTTTGCCCTCTCCCCTCCTCTCTTTCTGACCACAGCTTAGAGAATCTCTATCAACGGATTCTCCTCTAAGAGAAGTCTCCCTCCGATTTACGTGCATCTCCGCACCAATCGGCTTTCCCCCATCTCTTTGTTTAAAAACTGTTCTACGGCCTTTTTAATGTTTAGTGCCAGCAGTCTGGTTCCACCCTGGTTTAGGTGGAGCCCATAATTTCTAGTGATGCTCCATTAAAAAATTATAACATAGAAGCTTTCTTTTTTACTTTTGTGGGGGGCTGCAGCACAGGAACACATATTCCCTCTTACTCATTTTTTCAAGAAAATATATATACAAAATACACACGTTGCTTCCCAAGGCAGTAACCTCCCGTCCCCATCTCCTGCAAGATACAATGCACTTACTCGTTCCTGAATTTCATCAAGGAATATCAAGCTGTTAACATATTCTGTAGTGGTGGATGGAAGAAACTCAAGTTTAAATTTGGCATCTTGTGCCTCAGCTATAATGGCAGTCACTTTTTGCTTTCCAATAACCGGGAGCATATCATTAATGACCTAGGAAGCAAAGGGAAATATTAGACTGTGTAAAATAGTTTTAAAGCAAGACGTGAAGGGCAGTAGTGCTTTCCATTGTCAGATGGGAAATCTGGATTAGATTTGCTGCCCAATCCTGTAGTCCTTCATTGTTGGAGCAGTCCCTCTGAACTGAATGGGATGATTTCCAGGAGGGAGAAATGCAGAATCACATCCCATAAGAACATAAGAGCGGCCAGACTGGGTCAGACCAAAAGTCCATCTAGCCCAGTGTCCTGTCTTCTGACAGTGGCCAATGCCAGGTGCCCCAGAGGGAATGAACAGAACATGAGATCATCACCCCTGTCATCCATTCCCAGCCTCTGACAAACAGAGGCTAGAGACACCACCCCTACCCATCCTGGCTAATTGCCATTGATGGACCTAACCTCCATTCATTTATCTAGTTCTTTTTTGAACCCTGTTAAAGTCCTGGCCTTCACACCATCCCAAGGCAAGAGGAGCTGGAAGTAAGGCAAAGCAAGCAACTTAGATGGAAGCAGTGTCCAAGTCATTTAACAGAGACTCTTCACACCGGTTAAAGAAATGGTGGAGACAGTTTGGGAAGGGAGTCCTTCCAGCCTATGTTACCTAGAAGGTCACTGACTATACCCATGGGTTTCATGTGAATGTGGTGAATAGCAAATAAAAACAGGTGTCCTCAGGGTTCCATGAGTCATAGAGAAGAGATCCTCATTCTCTGAAACTCACATGCAATTTAATTAAATGAATTTGTTACTGTAATACTAACTTTTGGACTTTAGCAGAGCAACTATCTGCCATGTTTCCCAAACCAACTATTATCCAGCCTCAATGAGTACAAATGTATGTATTGAAATTCAAAGAAATACATACAATATGGGCTGTAGGCCTTTCTGCCATTCATTAAAAACACAATACACAAAACTCAGAGAGTAGCACCTTCCTCTTCCAGTTACATACCCACCATCTGACAGCACATACATTATGAATCAAAATTTCCCAGCCTTCCCATTTCCTCCCTCCTCCCCCACAAAGAAAATCCATCTCCAGCTGTCACAACCCTTCCCAGATGCATACACAGACTGACTGGCAACATGCCAGGTCGATAAATCCAGGCTATTTTGGACTGGAGGGGAGTGAGTTCTAAAGATGAAGAACCCTCATGGAGAACTTTCTGGTAGCAGCTCCTGATTTTTAACCACGGGAGCTCAGCTCGAGAGCCTCCACTGAGGCTACATCTAGACTGCAATCCGCTTTTGAAAGAGGCTTTTTCGAAAGATACTTTTGAAAAAGCCTCTGTTGAAAAAGAGCGTCTAGACTACAACCAGTACTTTCGAAAAAGCACAGTTTGCATTACATTGCGCCTTTTTTCAAAAGAGCACTTTCGAAAAAAGGTGTTCCTCCTCGTAAAACGAGGTTTTCCGCGGTCGAAAAAACTGCTGCTTTCTTTTGATTTACTTTCGAAAGAACACAGCAGCAGTCTAGATGCAGGGGAAGTTTTTTAAAAAAAAAGGCCACTTTTTTTTCGAAAAAACCCTGTAGTCTAGACACACCCTGAGCTAACTGTGGCAGAATCTCCTGGGGAGAGAGGAACTCTCGCAGATAGGGAGGTACCAGGCCATTTCAGCAGCCACTGCAGATCCCAAACCACTGGCATGATGTGCTCAAGGCAAGATACTCCACAACCAAGATGCCCCATTGTAATATTTTGTAGCTAGTCTTGAAGGATGTTGCAAAGTAGCTGTGGAATGAGTGTCTGAATGGAGTTCAAAAACAGGATGAACTCATGATAAAGCTGGAGATGTCGTAACATACCATTTTTCTGTACTAGAATATAAATACCAATAGCAAAAGGAACTAGTCAGATTGTCCATTTGCATCACTGAACAGTCACTGACCATAGCAAAACTCAAATGGAATAAATTCTTAGTATACTCTCTGTAGATTTACCTCCAAGCAGCGCTTTGGTGATGGTATTAATTTTTCTTTCAGTTTTCTAGCATCTATAAGCAACAAGCCTAAATTTCTTTTCTGCTTGATAGCCAAAGCATCTTTATGTTCTCTGTGATATTTCTCCAGTTGTTGTGCAAAGAAATCAACACCTGTGTGTAATAAATTACAATGTCAAACTAAAAATAACAACTGACAGTTTGAAAAATGCTTTATCAAAGTGTATTCGCAATTGCATTAGATAGCTGTAAACAGAACAAAACATATTCAGAACTTTGATTAGCTAAAGAGAAACCAATGCAAACCTCTGTTAGTCAATTACGCAATGCACTGAAACCACAGACAGAGCCATGTGTTAGTGTTTCAACTTCAAGGTTCAGCTTTAAGGGATAGACACAGGCCATTCCGTTCAGAGAAAACCACCAGAATCTTTGCTCAAAGCTAAAACCAAGCCTTGTAAAATTTGTTCTGCAAAGTTTTGATTAACTTTTTTCTTTTTAAATGCATGACACTTGTGCTCACTGAATAAATAAACATAAAGGGAACGGTGATGTATTTTGGCTTATGAAAGGGCAGTGGGTAGGAAAAGACTATATCAGGCCAAGAGAAGAAATGTCTACGTGTTTTGCTGATCTGGAGGCAGCGTCCCTTGCATGGTACAGGTACCCACCTAGCACACCAGAGAGACCCCAAAATATTTATATTTCTCACTCAACATGCCAAAATGCTATATGACTGTGCCAGAGGTCATCACTCTATGAGAAAGTGCTGTATCAGTGCTCCTTTTGGCATCAATGCTTCTGAAACCACAATGTCAACTTGAAACATCAGCAAAGCATGCACCCTGGGTAGATGGATCCTTTTGAGGTCTAGATGTTGGAAGGATTTTAAAGCATGAGACCAGATGCTCTTTGCAGACTCCTGTAACCCTTTCAGGAATCTGATTGATTTTGCATTCCCCCAAGTTTCACCTCACTGAAAAGCGACTTGCTTACAAAATCAAACAGAACACACCAAAGTGTCACAGCACGCTATTACTAGAGAATTGCTGCCTCTCTCACATGCATGGGGTGCATGCTCACCATGAGTGGAATCCACGTGGAGAATCATTTGAGAAAGAATTCATAATTCAGAGGGGCTCATGTGCTGGCTATTCCTGACAGCCCCTTTCGCTGATGGAACAGCAGAGCAGGGAAGAAAACGTGAACAGAGTAAAGGCAGCTTTGTGCCTATCGATACTAACAGTAATCCTGGCAGACCAGAGAACAGAGAGGAAGTCAAAAGGTGCAAAATAAGACTCAGATCCCATAATCGGATGTGCCCAGACCTCTGCCTCTGTTCCATGTGGATGCAGGGGCCAAATGGAGTTCATTCCATTGTTACCTTGTGTACACACATGGATATTGATTCCTTTGTGTGAGAGTAAATAAATATTTGAACCTATGAGTAATGCACAACTGCACTGGAAAGTGATTTAGGGAATAGCTACAGGTTGAACCTCTCTGATCCAGAACTCTCTGGTCCAGAAACATCCATGGTCCAGCATGATTTTAGTTAGCCTGATGTCCACTTTTCATGGGTGTGGCCAAGTTTCCTGTAATCCCATTAAATTTGTTTACATCCCCCAGTCCTGGCTCTTCGTGTTCTGTGCTGTTATTTAGCTCTAATTTACCCCTAAATGTCTTCTCAGAGCCCAGTAAGCAGTGGAAGTCTTGATAATGCTGCTAGAGACAATACTGACCTCCCGTGGTCCAGAAAATTCACTGGTTCGGAATGGGTCAGATCCCGAGGATTTCGGACTAGAGAGGTTCAACATGTATACCAAATTAAGATCAAATATAGTAGCTATTTGCTGGAATAACACAGAAAACAATCAATTAAATATTACTCTCTGCAAGAATATTAATTAAAAATTAGAGAAAAAGCCAACTTACCATGTTCCTGCTGCTTCAGAGCTTCCAAGTCAAGGCTTTCATTTTCTTTGAAAAATAACCGAAACCGTTCAAAAGTGTCTGCATATAAGCTGGCTGCCTCAAATGCTGAATGCACAGTTTCCTAAATATTCCAAAAAAGGTAATTGTAAATGATAATTTTTGGACTAAATTAATAGAAGAAAGGAAAACAATTCTATATGAGACATTTCTTCTTTTTTGGACTTGAAAAGAAAATCTCTGGAGGAACTATAAGGTTCAGTGGATTTGTAATGGGACAATGAGTCTTATCTCTAGGTTACTAATCTCCTTCTAGCTCAGATCAATGATGAATCAAAGAAGGTCTGGTTGGTGACCTGATTAAAAACGCATTTCCCTCTAGACAGATGCCCATAAACATAACTGGCATCTGTTAATCCAATCTCAGCAAAGTGTGGATTGGCATACAAACCGTACTGTTTTATCACTTTTAGCCATCCATAGGGCCTATGCCTTCAGAAAAGACTTGTCATTCACTAGTATTAATTTGGTAATGTTTAACAAAAAAAATCTAAAATTGAAACCATTTGGTACCTTTATTTGCTGGATGATCGCTTGCAGATGTTTATCATCTTTAAACATAGTTGATAAACTTGGTCCTTCACCACAAGTCTTTTCTTCAATTTTTTTATTAATAATAGGACGAGTAAAGGCATCGAAGTATTGATCAGGTACAAGATTAGCAACAGACAACACAGTTGTCTGAAACTGATTAATAATATGCGCAATACCTTCCTGTTAGACAATAAAAAACAACATTGATAACAAACACTCTTTGAATCCTTGTGAATTGTGAAACCAATTAGGTATGAAACATTTCCAAAAATATAGTGCCTGAGTTACCTAGAGGTATACTGCAAAAGATCAATACATCTTACTCCGAGGCTCTCCCTATACTTATCCGGAGATTGACACTCCGGAAATGGATCTTCCAGGGTTTGATTTAGTGAGTCTAGTAAGGACCTACTAAATCAGCTGCTGATTGCGCCTGTCAACTCCGATACTCCACGAGGTCATGAGGAGTAAGGGAAGTCAATGGGAGAGTTTCTTGTGTCAACCTCCTGCAATCAGGATGCCACAGAAATTCAACTTAAGATACATGGACTCCAGCTACACTACTGTCATAGCTGAAGTAGCATCTCTCAAGTTGACTTTCTCCCCCAGTGTTGACCTGGTCCCAGACCAGCAAGAATGGGGAGTACTGGAGAGGCAATATGCTAAGCGCTGCTCTTACCAGATAAGAAGAGATGAGAAGCTAGATGGAGCCTCATAGGCAGAGCAAACAGGGAGAGAACCCAGAAGAAATTATCATTTCCTGATATAAAAAATAAAGTAGGAGCCAGCAGGCACTCTGCTTGTGGAGAACAGCTTGTTCTCACTGACAACTGATGCAGAATATCACTCTTACTCCGCTGGGCGTGAAAGAAGCAAATTTCCTGAAGAAAGCTATGCAGTCTCTGTTAGCTCAGGTAGACAAAGCTTCAAGCAGTAGCCCAGCCTGTGTTAGTGCATTGAAAATAGATATGTGGATGTTGTACTGGCAGAGGCTTGGGTTAGGCCCCAAAGGTCAAGCCCACCCCCAGGTTCCAAACCTCCACTGATGCTGCAACATTCAAACAGCTCTTTTTAGTGCATTCATGTGAGCTCCATTAGCACAAGTTGGTAGTAGAAAGCTCGCTCCCCACTGCAGTGTAGACGTACCCCAAGTGGCTAGTGTATTAGACAGCACTCTGTATTCCAAAGCGGAGACCATCAGGTAGAGAGTATGTACAAATGTGGGACATCACCTGTGAGTGGCATGAAGGGGTAGGGAACCTTTTTTGGGTCAGGCGCTGCTGACCTACAGGAAAAATCAGTTGGGGGCCGCACATACGTGAGACGCAAAAGAAAGAAAACCAAACCATCACTGACATGGCCCCTGACTGAGGAAAAAGACACTTCCCACATTCCCCTCACACACCAGAGCTTGGGGGGCAGGGGAGGCGCCCAGGCTAGTAGATTTTGTGTACTCTAGCCCCACATGGGGATAGCAGGTGGACTGGAGCACCAGCACGGGTTCTTCAATGCTAGGGGGGAACCCTGAGCCTTAGGGGCCAGACCTAGGCAAGCTGAGGGCCGCATCCGGCCCCTAGGCCTTAGGTTCCCCACCCCTGCCCTAATGCATATAGGTACCTTTGAGGGCATGTCATCGGTTCCATTTTTATAGTGAGAGAGACATAGAGCCCAGGCCTACAGGGATGGGTTCACTAGTATGCTACGACTATTTTGCACCATTCCAGTGACCAGGATTTGCAGCTATGTTGTGTCTCTGGAATCCTTAAAAACTAGCAAGGCATACCAGTGAATTCGGCCCACAATCCTTACATTTCAGTTCAGTGAAACTGATTCAAACATTAAACTAGAAGATAAATTGATATTTTCTTACAACAGACCTGGAAGTCATCCAAAGATGGTGCAAACAACAGTGCATGGATCTCCAAAATTAACTCAGAGAGAAACATGGGCAGGAATGATTCTTCTTCATCCTGGCCTGACACAGTCTGAAACAATGAAGCCGAAACAATACACATCTCAAAAGATCAGGAAATATTTAAAACTCTTGGGTGAAAAACAAACACTACTTTTATTCTGTATGACCCTGCACATTACTGTACTTTTAGGCAGACAAGAGAATAATGAAAAAGCCTGGTTAAAAAGTTATCAGGGACCAACCCTGGATCACAGAAATCAATAGCTAATTTTCTGTTTCTTCAGGAGCCAAACCAGTCCCTAAATTCCTTGCGAACAAAGACAGATTCTTCTGATTTTAATTAAATTGGATATAAAGAAAGATTAACTCTGTCAAAGTCAGTGGAATTACATCAGTGTAAAACTATGGTAAGCAAGACCAAAATCAAGCCTTTAGAAGAGTTCCTTGTCATATAGCAGCAATTTTTGCACTTCTTGCTATAGATCAGAAATTTGCCTCCATATATGCTTGCAAGTGCATGCTTTTGCTCCTTTGCACCATCTCAAAAAGTGGCCTTGCAGAGAATTTGTGAATATATTAAAAGGGCACTAAAGGAAAAGTCTGGAAGAAGAGAAATCCCATATAAAGTCTGAGATCTCAATTCAGATATTCAAGAATTTTTCTAGTTTTGGGAATTTAAATACAAGTTTCTTAGCCAAGGCTGATTTGGCACATATGGCTTTCAAATGGGATGGAGATAGAAGGAGGCATTATAAATATGTAATTTTTGTTTCTTTACTGTGCTGTAAATACTATAGCAGCCATAGATTACATGTATCTGTGCATTACATTAAAAACAGTAACATTTCCAGGACAATGCAAGTTGAAAGTCCTTCTAAAAAATGATACTCAGCATATTAATGAGCAGCAAGAATTTAAACTTTCCTTTAAACTTCCTTTAGAAATCAGCTTATAAACAAAAATATGCTACACATGGGCTAAGATTGCAGTCTTTGGCCCTGCTGAGTACTCGGCACTTTTGAAATCAAGCCATTTATTTAAATGCCTGGACAAAAGGGGTTTTACGCACTCATTTAAAAAAAAAAAGTTGGCCTGAGTTTTCACAAAGAAAATTACCTTCTTCTCAGAAACTTCAATTTTTTCCTCTGTATTCCACTTCTGTATGACATCTGCAGTAGGTGTCCTTTTCAGCTTCTCAGTAAGGTAGTTCAAAAGAGTAGTAACTGATTTTACTGCCAGGACATGCATAGTATTCACTATTAGGTAGTCAGCGAGACGGATAAAGCTTGAGGGACAGAAGAAGCATGATACATGTTAATTTATGTGCATATCACAAGTTTCTATGATAAGAGTATTTGATTTTTATGGAAAGGTATATGTTACACTTTCAGAGCTAATTTCTGAAGTCCTCACTTATTATTTACACAGGCAAAATTCCTATTTACTTTTGCCTATATAAGGACAGAGTAAAAAATGAGTAAGGATTTCAGGATTTAGACCAACAATTTTCCAACAGACAACAGAAAAATGCCTTTACTCCAGTATACATATAGGCTACGTCTAGACTGCAAGCCTCTTTTGAAAGAGGCTTTTTCAAAGGATACTTTCAAAAAAGCCTCTTTTGAAAAAGAGCATCTAGACTACAACCAGTACTTTCGAAACAGCAAGCCGCTTTTTCGAAAGAGAGCACCCAGGCAGTCTGGATGCTCTCTTCAAAAAAGCACAGATTGCATTCAGTAGCACCTTTTTTCGAAAGAGCACTTTCGAAAAAAGGCGTTCTTCCTTGTAAAACTAGGTTTTCCGCGGTCGAAAAAACTGCCGTGTTCTTTCAATTTACTTTTGAAAGAACGCAGCAGCAGTCTAGACGCAGGGGAAGTTTTTTCAAAAAAAGGCCATTTTTTTCGAAAAAACCCTGTAGTCTAGACACATCCATAGAATGCATAAATATACAGAAGAAAAAACCTTAAAGCTCTATAGATGTGATAAACTTACAGAACAAATAATAGGACAAACTCTGAATTACTTCACATTTCATTTTAAACTCACAAGGGTCTAGAACAAAGATTCACCAGTGCATTGGAGCAGATTGTGCTGCTCTGGGTTTATGTTGTATGTCACCAGAGTAGTGCAAAGCTGCTGAAGTGTACTGGCCAATCTGGTTCACCAATATTTACATTAGTGATAGCTTGGTTTCATCTACGAACATAGAATGTGCCCTCAAGAAACAATTTGTATTATGTAAATTCAGCGACAAAGCCTCAACTACAGCAATGTTCTGCTATAAGAATAAATAGGAATTTCTCAAAAAGTCAGGCAATTTCATTAGGCTTTTTATTAACTTCTTAAGACAGCTTAACTTCTTTCAAAATCAGATGCCCAGATAAATCTGTTAGTCTTCCAGGTGCCACAGGATTCGACAGCACTCCTCATTGTTTCTGCAGACACAAATTAACATGCCAACCCCTCTGATTATTTGATATGTTAGTGCTTAATAAATAACAACATGCACTGAAGCTTTTGATAGTTGGCCCTTGCAAAGATTA
The DNA here is from genome assembly GCA_032595735.1 of Pelochelys cantorii. Taxonomy (NCBI): domain Eukaryota; kingdom Metazoa; phylum Chordata; order Testudines; family Trionychidae; genus Pelochelys; species Pelochelys cantorii. The sequence goes on from CM064330.1 coordinate 128,171,671, forward strand.
GATGAGCTGATGGACTGCTCCGATATGCAGTTATTATTTGCTTATGATTAGTCCAACATATACTAATGCATTGTCTGTATAATTTTATACTGCACTGTATAATTTTAACTATTATGAGATTATCTGAGGTGAAAGCATATAAAACAACTTTTGTTACAAACACCAGACACTAACCATGTTAACCTTCTACAATGAGACCTTTTGTTGGCCTGTTCTGTGTAGGTCATTTTGTCAGCTGTTTCGCCATAAAACTCTTTTTCAAAATGAGGAGCAATAAGGATACTTGAAGCTGCTAATCCAGTTACCATTGTTAGCTGTTCTGTATGGAGGATATGCAAACTTTGTCAACAGAAATACTGTACATACGAAGGTGTGCAAAACTGAAAATCCCACCCAGTTACATAAAAGTGTCATTAAAACAATTCTACTTAAGTCAAAAGCTTTTATTGTTTGATGGCTAACCACATAGCACCCAAGAAACTCCACAAAGTTCAGAAATTCCCTGATGGAAGGATTCAGACGAAATTCTCCCTTCTTCTCAACCCCTGCAGGGAAAGCAATGAGCTCACTTCCCAAACCCTGTAGTTCCTCAAATATCTAAATCAGTGGTCCCCAACACGGTGCCCGCAGGCGCCATGGCACCCACCGGGGCATTTATGTGTGCCTGCCAAGTGACCAGGGCAGGCCTAAGCCATTCTTGCGCTCCGGGCCCCGGGCACGCGGTGCATGTGCGGCCCCTGTCCTGGGCACACGGCGCATGTGTGGCCCCTGCCCCGGGCATGCAGTGCATGAGTGGTGCCGGGCCCAGGTGCGTGGCGCATGCGCGGCCCCGCCCCTGGGTGCCCAGCAGCCCCAAAAGGTTGGGGACCACTGATCTAAATGGATCTTGAGGGACCCTTTAAAGGCAAAGACATCTGGCTTCTGGAGACCTGTACTTCTCCTCCAATTCCTCATCAGATTAGTTAACACAAAGATGGTACCTGTACAACAAACAAATACTTAGATGTACGCTGCAGATTTATAGGCAGCACTATGACAGCTGGGCCAAGAAGCTCCAGAGGTAATGGGGAGCAAGAGATCTGGGCCCAAACAGCACCAGAAATAATGGGGAGCAGAGGAAAGCAAGGAAATTCAATTGACTGCCATCCCCCACCACTAAATTTAAAACCTTATAGCGACAAGCCAAAGAATCTCTTAAACATCCTAAAGCAGAAGTGTCCACAGCAGTAAATGGAGAGCACTTCAACAAGTACTTTCAGAATTCTTGTTTTTTCTAATTAAATTATTTTAAATAGCTATGTTATAGATGAGTAGGCAACATTTCTCTGTAATGCGGAGGTTCTCAAGCTTTTTGGCCCGCAGCCCAGCATACTCAACACAGTCCTTTCCGCAGACCACTACCCAATCACCCAAGATGACAAAAGAAGTGGAGGGCATGGAGGTGCGGGGTCTGGCCGGAAGGCTGGGTGCAGGTGTGGGCTCAGGGTGCAGGGGGTGTTGGTGGGAGGTAGAGTGCAACACACAGAGCTGCTTCTTCCCCCTGCAAGCCGGATTCAGCCCGTGAGGCCAGTGGCTCCCCCCGTCTGCAGCAGGAAGCCAGTGTTGGTGCTCCAACTTTGCAGGGAGGGGGCTGCAGGGTTGGTGCACCAGTGTAGGGGGGCTGAGCCCACACAGACCCCACTTTGAGAACCACTGCTGCAAAGCTACAGAAGCCAAAGGAACTACACTGATTTGTGTAAGCCTATGCATAGCATTTAACAAAGTTGTCCTTTGGCTTTTTTTTTTTTAATTACTCAGCCATTTGGAATTAAAACTTATGAGCCTCGTGCACCGAGTTAAGTGTGAGTGAGGCTGATGGGTGGATTCTTTAGTTTGGGTTGGGATTTATTTTGTTTTGTTTTGTTTTGTATTTTGCTTCCCATCTTGGGAGCTTTGGGAGCAGGTGAGTAGTGAGGGGGGTTTTTTTGTTTTGGTTTGGGTTTTTTTTGCTTGTGTGTGGTCCCTGACAGATTTTTCTGTGGGTCAGTGACCACTGACTGGAAAAAGGTTCCCCCCCTCCCGGTTACAGAGTAATGAGGGTATGTCTACCCTGGAATAAAAAGCCTTTGGCAGGGTTGTGCCGGGTCTAAGTGAGCCAATTTGGGCTCACAGGGTTAAAGTTCCTGTCACTGGAAATCAGAATGCACCTGGGTTTATCCTCATGAAAATTCAACTCTGTAGTGAGGCTTACTCCAATCAGTGAAAGCTGGGTGCTAATATATGATTTTTGAGGTGACCTCTTATGGGAATTATTTGATGTTATTTATTATCACATGAACTATAAATTAGGGATGTGAATGGTTAACCAGTAAGCATCACCCTTACCAGGTATGGTAATGCTTACCAGTTGTGGTTAACTGGCAGGGGCTGGAGCTGGGGGGGCGCTCCAGCCCAGCCAGAGCAATCCCTGTCTGCCGTGGGCATAGCTGGGGGATGCTGGGAGCTGCCCCCATCTGCAGCTCACCCAGGTCGACCCTGCCACAAAAGGGGACTGCTCCAGCCCAGCCATGGAGAGCAGCAGGGTTACTGGCCACCTACCCCATTAGTTGATTAACTGGTTAAACAATATTTTAAATAAACAGGATTTTACATCCCTTCTATAAGGAGACACGGAAGAAGGGAATCCTAAAAGATGCACCTTTTCCACAATACAATACATATGCTGAATTGTAATCCCCTGCTTACCAAATTAAAGGGAAACTCCTAGACTCATTCAACAAACAGTTCAGGGGCCTGGCATATAGGACAAAATGCACTGAAAAGCTCCACATGTCCTGCAGTTATTTTCTAAATGCCTAGTTTCTTTTCATACCTGAACTGCCTGGTCCATAAAAATAATCATCAGGAGTAAATCCAGATTCAAGCAGGGCAGTTCGACATGCACTTCTAACAACTTCTTTCGCTAGTTCCCTGAACTCTGCTAGATGACTTGCCACCTGAAAATTACAGTACACATAAACAACCATGTACACCAAACTTCTAAAAGAACATGTAAGGAACTTGGAACCAATTAAAAGAGTTTACCTCATCCAGTTGTTTGAACTGAGTGCTTCTAAATTCCTCCAGTGTGTATGTGTAACCTTTCTCAATACGACAAAGCCCCATGTCACTGATTCGGTAACACATTTCTTGAACAGTAAGCACCGCAGGTCGCAAGGACTGCCAAATAACAAGAACAGTTTATCAAGAGATAGTTCCAAATTAAAATCCAAACAAAGGCTTCAGTTTAAGACTTTGGAAATCATTACTTTATTATCTGATTTTATGTTTGATAATACAGAAGCAGGATTCCTACTAGCTGATCCTAAATTCGGACAGAACTGCCTTTGAGAAGACTCATCCATATTTTAGCAATTACATTAGCTTTCTACTTCTGCCCTACTCTGCGCTGATTAGGCCTCAGTTGGAGTACTGTGTCCAATTCTGGGTACCACATTTCAAGAAAGATGTGGAGAAATTGGAGAGGGTCCAGAGAAGAGCAACAAAAATTACTGAAGATCTAGAAGACATGATCTATGAGGGAAGACTGAAAGAATTGGGTTTGTTTAGTTTTTAAAATAGAACACTGATAGTAGTTTTCAAGTACCTAAAAAAGAGTGCTACAGGAAGAGGGAAAAAATTGTTCTCCTTGAACTCTGATGATAGGACAAGAAGCAATGGGCTTAAATTGTAGCAAGGGAGGTTTAAGTTGGACATTAGGAAAAACTTCCTAACTGTCAGGGTGGTTAAACATGAATAAATTGCCTAGGGAGGTAGTGGAATCTCCATCACTGGTGATATTTAAGAGTGAGACAACATCTGTCAGGGATTATCTAGATGGTGCTTGGTCCTGCTGTGAGGGCAAGGGACTGGACTTGAGGACCTCTTGAGGTCCCTTCCAGATCTACTGTTCTATGTCTATGATTCCTTCAAAAATATCATCATTAGCAAATACATACAGCATTAACAATGAACAAGTTCTCCTGCAAAGCTTTCCGGCATGCACTGATCTTCTTGGAACGGACATTTTTCCTCCATTCTGTAAACGATTTCAGTTTGCAAAAGATAGCAAATATGGGAATCTTAGTAAATGTTTTGTGATACAGATATTCCTGCTCCCAGCGATCTAGTGGCATGAATTCAACTTCTCCATCACAGGTGTGGATAACTGCATTCTGGCTAATGGTGTAGTAGTCATTTTTGTTGATGCAGTCATAGCTTACAATTCTAAAAATAAATGCAAAATTGATTTTAACACGGGAAACAAATGAAGTCATCCATCTCCAGTAAAATGTATAACAAAGCTAAGGAGGCAGTAGGCCCATTAAGATAGGTTTGTGACCGTCTTCTGCTGCTAGCTGCAGCAGGAGCAAAAATCTGTTCTCAGTTGTCTTTCCAGTTCTCCCTTTTAGGGGCTGATTCTTTGCTGTAATACAGTGAGTAGTTTGGGTTTTTAAATTCCCAGCTTGCAGTAAGAGGGTAAGGAGGGTGCAGCATCTTTTAGTTTCAGACCAGAGTACTAAAGGACAATCCATCAACGTTCCAGTTATTCAAATTCAACATCACAGCCACTATCCTACTGAGAAGAACTGAATAGGACTCCTTTTCTAAGTTTTTCAATGCCATCCTTTAAAATCAGCCCAAAGGATTTCTGTAGAATAACACAAAGCTCTCCCATTACACCTGAGGTTTAGTAAGCTTCCTCCATAATACTGTCAGCACAAGGAGCCAAAGAATCCAGAAATTAAATTCTACTATTGGAACAGTGACTTGAATTTCTTTCAATTCATGTTGTCTTCATTAGGGCAGGTCTCTATTATACTGGAAGGTTGACTTAAGGTAAATAACACGTAAATACGTAAATAACACAGCTGGAGTCGATGTACCTTAAGCTAAATTTCGCTGGCAGCCCCACAGTGGGAGATCGATGAAAGAAACTCTCCTGTTGTCTTTCCTTACTCCTTGCAACTTCAAGGAGTTCTGGAGTCGATGGGAGTACTCTCAGCATTTGATTCAGCGGGTCCTTACTAGACCCACTAAACTGAATGCTGAAAGATCAACCTCCGCAGAATCAATCCTCCATGTATTATAGACATGGCATTAGCTTTTCTGGAGAAAGTACCCAGTGATTAACAAGAGACACTATTTGTGGCTAGATGGCTATTCTTCATCCTTAATGGTTTCCTTGTATCTATCATATTACAAGTACCAGATAAAGGACTAGTTCCTCAGCAGGTATATACCAGTTTATAGCAATTAAAGGGATCTGAACCGATCCATCAATCACTCTACAGCCAGACTGTCATTAAGATATGGACTTCTTGGGCTTGACAACACTCCTGAAACAGGTGTTCATCTCCTTATCTGATAACACACATTTTGCTATATTGATAACCTGTGAAGAATATAGGCCTAATAGTCTCTTTATATCTGACTACAGTTATATTAAAAAACTAAAAAGCAACTTTCTGAAAGAGAAACACTTGAAATAACAACTCTTTTTAGAGAATTAAATGCTAAACTATAAAGGGAAAAATTAAGCAGAAGACAATAAGCCAGCATTTTAAAAACAGATGCATAAATACATAAAAATTGCTCATTACAAATTTATTGTTAAAGTCTGGATGCGTAATCTGAATAAACAGCTTGAAACAAAATAACTCACTTCAAATTAAAAGTGTCGTATTTAACTGATGATTTAGGAAATGCTGGAGTCATGTACAGGAATCCCAGATTTTGGTTTTCACATATTATTTTAATGATTTTCAGAGGGTCTGTAATGTTAGCTTTAATTACATCTTCTGTGTCGTTAAAAGCATACAAAGGTGGAGAGGCAGAAGATTTACAGGCACTTGGCTTTAGAGCAGTACGTAGCTGTTTGGGAGGAGAAGGAGCTAGTATCTTACTGGAGCTTTGCTGCTGTACCTTAAAATAAAAGCAAAATAAGATATCAGTTTGCAGAAAAAATACAGCAGGCCTGACAAAATATCCTTATGTCATGACAATGCCTTTTTATAACATCCTTAATTCAAAGACATTAGTAATTGCAAATTAATATGTAAATATAAAATCAGAGTCCAGACAAATGAACATGAGGGGCAAGGAAAGAAGGAAGCAATCCATTGAGAAAATCCATTCTACAGGTTAATGCTGGATATAACTCTCAGTAAAGATGTTTGTAAGGGCAAAACTGAGAACAGCACAAATACGAGTATTTTTCTCATGGTTAAACCGTGCTCAGAGACTGTTGCCTTTCTAGCACTGTTCTCTATATCTGTCCTTTCAGCCTGATGGCGACTGGTCAGAAGTGACCACCCTTTCTTGAGTTTCCAGGTAATCTCAAAGGCTGAGGCATCACTGGGATGCCATGGAATTGTGGGAGTACAATGAAGGGCACTGGAATCAGAGTATGGATGGGCCTGGTCAAACTCCATGACACTGCTCCTTGTGAGCCAGACAGATTCCCATGAACAAAGGCAGAGGGCTCCTCCCTTTGCAGGTTCTAGAAGTGGGGGCCTATAATGCTTTCAAATGCTTCAGAATCTAAGCCCCTCCAAAGGAAAATTTGTCTCACTTTCCCTCGAGCTATTTCCCACAGATTTCTCTGAACAGACCAATCTGGGCCAATGTAATTATCTCTTGTTAAAGGGCTGCCCTCCTTTGTTACACAGAAACTCCACTGACTTCAACAGAAAGAGAAGTATGAGAGTGGGGGCCCATCGCAGTAATGATTTGGGTCCCTAGTCAATACCTTTTCTCGTACATGCTCTGGAAGCTCGGCTAATGAAGCATAGGATACCATTGGTTCCATGGAGGCAGGCCATTTTCTTTTCTCCACTGCGGGAGAAGGTTGTAATAATCCACAAGCTAATAAATGCTCTCTGTTCTTTTGGTAGATGTATTCAGGCTGCTTATGATGCTGATATACCTTTAAAACAGGCTTGAGGGAGGAAAATATATGAAGTAGAGGAAATTCATGATTAATTTGAAGGAAAGGAATAAAAAAAAGTAAAATTGCATAGTCATCTATTAGAGTTGCATGCTTTGCTGCTGAGCTGGCAGGTGGGAGGAATGGCACGAACATAGTGTCTATCCCTGGACCCTGCAATGTTATCAGATACTGACCCTAAAGCTACATTTGATTGTTAATTTTCCTGAATCACTCCTCTTCCTCACTGTTTTATCAATTTCATATCAACAACAACTTCCCCTTGACAAGAGTAATTTGGTGCTGCAGGCAGAGGAGCCCACGTAGTACCCCTATGGTATTAGAAGTAACTTAGTCAGGCAGCATTCATACTCTCAATATCCTTAACCATACCTGTAAAGCCTAACCTTACAACTGCTGCCTGTCTTGGTCGTCAATCCCCTTAACACTGCCCATTTCCTGCTGTCGGCAGAAAAGCCACATTGCAGCCCAAATGGGCACAGTTTAGATGAACTAGAACTGCTAATGGGACAAAAATAAATGATCTTGCCTGAGCCAGGTATAGTGTGGAGGAAGCCATGAAATGTATCTGCAGCCTTGTGCCTATTCAGCCTGACCACAAGCAGACCCAGTCCTGAGCCCATTGCCCACAGTCAAACCACCTCAGTTCTGACTGCAGTTTCCTTTGTTGACTCAACCAATGGGGTTAAAATATGCAAACGAAGTGGAATAAGTGAGCGATGACTGGCAGAATTGCCTATGATGTCACAATGTTCCTCTGCCTGCAACACTAAATAAGGACTGTATGGCTATCAGGTCCTTCTCATGTTCTGGTTTTCCTTCTGAGCATAGAAACTTGTACTGAAAGTACCTGTGCTTATCAGCAGTTTTATTAGATGAAGATGTGCTTTCAAAAAAAATGTTTAAAAAAGCTGTTGTGTTTTCATGTATTACTTAATATTGCATATACGAAAAATTGCAGGCCAGATCCTCAGCAGGTGTAGATCACTATAGTAACGGGCACTTCAGTTAAGTTACAACAGCTTTCAGGGGCTAAGGATTTGGCCCAGCATTTCTCGTTTTGTAGAAGAATAGGCATATACATCTTACTAGAATTAATGACTGAGGGACAAAAGTTCATTAGATTGTAAATGTAATAGTTCCCTTTGACAGATCAGTTTAAAAATCATATTTCTCGTGAACGTACCAATGGTTCCAGTTTTATGGCTTGCTGTCTGTTTCTTGTTTTTTCTTGTGATTTTGTGCTATGTATGAATTTAAGACTTTGAGGATTTGCTGCTATCTGTTTTGGTGCCATACAAACTAGTCTTTCCCTCAGCTTACTAGCATTAGTAACTGAAGCAGGAAGTTCAGCACTTGTACATTCATTGTTTCTGCCATTTACAGTAGATGATGATGCAGTTAAAGAAGGCAAGGACAGCTTCTTAGACATAGTTACCTAAAAATAAAGCATACATGATTGTTATAGTAAAACAAAGGATGGTGTATCCTTATTGCAAATCTAAATCCATTTGGTTGCAGAATTTAAAATGTCCAAATATTAACCAACTATCTCAAAGAAAAAAAATTATCACAGCCAACTAGACTTTAATATAGACGCGAGATACCAACCTGGTAGCAGCTAGTGAGCGTCAAAGGATTTTGAAAATATTTGGTTGAAAGATATTTCCTTCCTCAAATCCTTCCTCTTCTCTACATTTGGAAATTATTCTAATTAAGTTATGTAACAATTAAGAAACTGCCCTTTCCTCCTCAAGCAGCTCAAGGGGGCAGGGTTGAAAGGCAGATAGCCACTCCTACATCATTTATCTTCTGGTCCACCAGAAGACCACTCATTGCAGGTCCACAGTGATTAGGATCTGATGGCAGAGAGGTATTGGGCAAGAAGAACAAGCCTAAAGGCATGGCGACATATTTCCTTCCTACCCAAACCTCAGCAGGGATTACATAAATAAATTAATGACTCACAATTGGTATTTACTCATTCAGACTCCCTTGTGGCAGGAGTTCTGACCATCAAGAACCCAGAGGAACTGAACAGAGCAGGAATGAATTCACAGAGCCCTGTGCAAATACAAGATTTGTATCTGCATGCAATCTGTGATCCGCAACCATGGACCATGGATATAAAACAGCAGGGCTCTATGTATTCATGAGCTCTCTGATTTTTGGCCTAACCTCCTTCCCTTTGCATCCATCAGTTCTGTGGAGGTGTGAGGAGGATAATATAAAACAAACAGCATTCTTTCCTCTCCCTCAGACCACATCCTTTATTCCACTTCCAGCACTCTTCCTAGCCAGTTTCAAGAGATCTGAAATGTGGATACAAAAGAAATGAGGTGGAAAGAGCAAAGTGTCTCAGGTTTTTGGCACTGTACCTGTAACAAGTACCCCAGTACTACACAAATTCAAATTGTTCCATTTTCCATGGATTTTAACCAGGGTAGAGACAGCACAGGAACCGGGAACCATACAAACCAATTTTAAAAGTTAAAATTAAAAAAGAAGACCACATTGATTTCAGTTGGGCACTATTACTCTTCAGGAGGAATACACAACAATTTATAAATCAGTTTCACTGTAACAAGAGATCTTGGCAAAAATTCAAATTCTTCACCTCTACTAGTGGTGGAAAAAAATTCACCCTATTCCTACTGGTAAATTGGCTAACCAATTCACACTCATTGAAGAGAACTTTATTCAGATACAGCAGAGGAGGAAGAGGATATGCAGATAATCTGGTATAGGGATTACATACAATGAAGCACCATCGCAGTAGCCTCCCCAGGAATTGAAATCAGGGGGGGTGTTCGAATTTACATGGGGGGGTGTCAGGGCTGATGAGGGATAAGACCGTGAGGGTGAAGGTGGGCTGTATGGCACCATAGTTCATAAAACTGGGGGGGTGTTGGGGAAATTCAGGGGGGGTATACACCCTCATAGGAGGGGTGTAGGGAAATCCATGGCACCATGCACACCTGTAGCTTTATAAAAGGAATAATAATCGCAGGCCTGGGTGAAAGTTAATGAGTGTGCTAACCACTCTTTTTTCATGCTAAATGTGGAGGCAATTAAATCTGGTTACAGTGTAAATAGCCAGAGTCAATAAGAGCTGTAAGAGGCTCCATGGAGAAACTGAGTCAGGCTAGGCCACTTGATCCCAGGGGTTTCCCTGCAACTGGTTGCAAGCACAGAGGGACAGGGTTTGTTTGGTAAACTGTGCAGGTGAAGAGGCAGAAAGCCAGAAGCCAATAAGAGAATCAGAGTGACAGAGCTCCGGGGGGCACAGGACTTGCTGGAGAGGCAACTTGGAAACTGCCTGCTATTGTTTGTTCCTACTGTGTTCAGGAAAACTGGACTTTATGTACCTTTTCTGTAAACTAACATGTTTGCACCAAAGCAACACCTCACTCATATAGTCAGTTTCTCCTCCCTGAAACAAACCAGCTTCCCAGATGGGTTAATTCCTTGGGCCAAAGGGGGCAGTCAGATGCGGGAAGCGAACAGCCTGTTTTTGTGAGATGCCCACTCGTTGGCCTCTAAGGGATTGGGCAGGCCGCATTTCTATTCTATGCAGGAAAGGGGGTGCGACCCAATAACAAAAGCCATAACGAAGTTGTGCCAAGGGCCACTGTTCCCATCTTCCTCTAAATTACTCCCCCAGGCCAGAGATGCCAGAGGGTCCTGGCCAGGGGTGTCCTGGGAAAGGGGTGTGTGGGGGGAAAACGGGGAGGGCGGAGAGCGCGAGGGAGGGGGCGGGGAAACCCGCTAGGGGGTGGTCAGAGCGGACTGGGGGGTCCCGTGGGGAGGGGGTGTTGAGCGGACGGAGGGCGTACCGGGGGACGGAGCGGGCATGGGGTTCCGTCGGGGGAGTCTTGGGGAGGGGGGTCCCGGGGAAGCCCGGCGGGGGGGTTTCGGGAGAGGGACGGAGTGGGAGGGGGGGTCCCGGGGAAGCCCGGCGGGGGGGTTTCGGGAGAGGGACGGAGCGGGAGGGGGGGTCCCGGGGAAGCCCGGCGGGGGGGTTCCGGAAGGGGGAGGGGGGGTCCCGGGGAAGCCCGACGGGGGGGTTTCGGGAGGGGGACGGAGCGGGAGGGGGGGTCCCGGGGAAGCCCGGCGGGGGGGTTTCGGGAGAGGGACGGAGCGGGAGGGGGGGTCCCGGGGAAGCCCGGTGGGGGGGTTCCGGAAGGGGGAGGGGGGGTCCCAGGGAAGCCCGGCGGGGGGGTTTCGGGAGGGGGACGGAGCGGGAGGGGGGGTCCCGGGGAAGCCCGGCGGGGGGGTTTCGGGAGAGGGACGGAGCGGGAGGGGGGATCCCGGGGAAGCCCGGCGGGGGGGTTCCGGAAGGGGGAGGGGGGGTCCCGGGGAAGCCCGACGGGGGGGTTTCGGGAGGGGGACGGAGCGGGGGGGGGGTCCCGGGGAAGCCCGACGGGGGGGTTTCGGGAGGGGGACGGAGCGGGAGGGGGGGTCCCGGGGAAGCCCGACGGGGGGGTTTCGGGAGGGGGACGGAGCGGGAGGGGGGGTCCCGGGGAAGCCCGGCGGGGGGGTTTCGGGAGAGGGACGGAGCGGGAGGGGGGGTCCCGGGGAAGCCCGGCGGGGGGGTTCCGGAAGGGGGAGGGGGGGTCCCGGGGAAGCCCGACGGGGGGGTTTCGGGAGGGGGACGGAGCGGGAGGGGGGGTCCCGGGGAAGCCCGGCGGGGGGGTTTCGGGAGGGGGACGGAGCGGGGGGGGGGTCCCGGGGAAGCCCGACGGGGGGGTTCCGGAAGGGGGAGGGGGGGTCCCGGGGAAGCCCGGCGGGGGGGTTCCGGAAGGGGGAGGGGGGTCCCGGGGAAGCCCGGCGGGGGGGTTTCGGGAGGGGGACGGAGCGGGAGGGGGGGTCCCGGGGAAGCCCGGCGGGGGGGTTCCGGAAGGGGGAGGGGGGGTCCCGGGGAAGCCCGGCGGGGGGGTTCCGGAAGGGGGAGGGGGGGTCCCGGGGAAGCCCTGCGGGGGGGTTCCGGAAGGGGGAGGGGGTCCCGGGGGTCCCGGCCGCTGGCGCGGGCCCGTCACTCACTTGCTCCCCAACTCTCGGCTCGCGGCGAGTCCCCGGTCGCCCGGCAACAGCCCCGCGCAGGCCGGGGCGGGACGAACGGTCTCCATGGGAACGGCGGCCCGCTCGCCTCAGCCAATGCGGGGGGGGGGCCCTGCGGCAGCAACTGCCGCCTTCCCCCCGTGACATGGGGCAGTGTGGGGGGGAGCCACTCCGGCCCCGCCTGGCCCCCCCCCCACGCACGCAGCCCCATGTGCTCGGAGCCCCGCGCCCCTCAGCCGCAGGGGGCACGTCGGCGCAGAGCGGGGGTCCGGGCCCCGCGCCCGAAGCAGAGCTCACAGGGGCTGTGCCTGCCCCGTGCAGAAGTCCATGGTCAGGCGGGGGAGCGGGGTGTCCCGGGGCACCCAGAGCAGCGGATTTCTGTGGGTGCAAAGCTTTCCTGGGCAAGGCCCCTTGGCACCGCAAAGGCCGCTTCCCGGACACCGAAAACACCCTGGCTACCTCCACCCTGGCAGCTTGGCGGCAAGAACTCTTCCACACGGCCATGTGCTTTTGCAAGAGCATCCATGGCAGTGTGGACGCTCTCTTCCCCAGGAAAGCTCTCAAGGCCATTTTAACCATAGGGGCTTCTTGTGCAAGCACTGGCCGCTTCTGGAAGAGCTCTTGCGCGAGAGGGCTTATTCCTCCCGGGGAGAGAAATAACTCTTCTGGAAGAGGCCCTGTTTTACAACACTGTACTGTAAATTTACTTCTGGAACAAGGCGCATGCAGTGTAGACAGCCAGCAAGTTTTTGCAGAAGAACGGCTGTTCTTCTGGAAGAAGCTGCCAGTGTAGACGTAGCCCGCCTGCGTGCGAAGAGGCACTCCTGTTGCACTCGAGCATGGCCACCCCAAAGTCCACCTAGCCCAGTATCCCGTCTTCCAAAGGACGGCCTAGCCAGCCCGGTCATCAAGTGATCCACCCCAGGTTGCCCATGCCCAGCTTCTGGCAAACCAAGAAATAGCCATAGCTGCAAACGTGGCATTGTGTCAGAAAGAAAATTAACTCTTTGCCCAGGAAATCAATGGCACTTGGTGGGGAGAGATGAGAGTGGAAGGAGCTGCTTGTCAGGTGAGGGGTGGGAAGCCAGGCTCTTGCCACTGGGTCAGGCTGGAATCCAGAGCACATATGGCTTCCTTCTCTCCAAAGCACCTTAACACAGAAGTGATCCGAATGTGTGGTGGACACACTGAATGCGTACATTTCGCTCACACATGTGGGGGAGTCATCTAGCCAGCCTTCAACAGCAATCAGAGGCCAAATCGTGCATATTTAGTGGTTAGTCTCCTTCTGAATCCATTGCATGTAGCAGAGTGCTGAATGCTCTGAGTGAAACTTCCTGTCATTTAAATCAAGGAGCATGTGATGAAGTGGTAGTGCTAAGCTTATCCACATACCTTTTATACAGGTTAAGGGTTAATCCCCAAACCCTTGCCAGCATGCAATGCTCTTGGAACCCTTTTAAAAGCATGTGCTTTCTGCTGCTTAAAGCACATGGGCAACACCTAGTGTCACTGTGGGGCTACTGCATACTTGGAAAAATCCATGCATTAGCTAAGTTAAACATTTGTTTTAGTGGAGATATACACAATGTTTGAATCACTCAGTTATTATCAGTGACCCTAAAAGAATGTTTATTAAATTATCCCCCACCCCACGCACACCCTTCAGAAGCACATTGTTGTAGACAGTGCTTTTATTGTAAGAAAAAAGGTGCCAGTACTCTGGGGCAAACTTGTTGAGCAAAAAGAAAAAAAAGCTCCGGGCAGTACTCTTACAAAAAAAGCACTGGTTGTAGGTATTCTGTGGCTGTCTCTCTGTTTGTTACCCCAGGGACCCCAGGGCCCCTCTCACTGCTCCTCCAAGGGAGGCATGTGCCTGAAGCTGCCTCAGAAGTTATACTAGCAGCCCCCAGACAGTAAGCTGCAGCTGGTGTGTTGTCTGGAGCAGCTGTGGGGGAGCTGTTAGCATTGATCCTGAGACACCAGCACTAGTTGCTGGTTCCCTGTCACCGCCACGCTGACCGTTCGACTCAGTGGGAAGTGCCAGTAGCTACAGCTGTGCCAGGAGTCCAGCTCAGCACTGCACACACGAGACTGGCAGTTCGTTACTGGATTGCCTGCACCAGGCAGCCACCTCCACAGTGCCAACACCAAAGCCTAATAACTCTTCCTCTTTCAAATGTTACACCTTGATGCTTGGGCCAAGTGCCAGATCCTAGCAAAAGGAGTCCAGGGGTGTAGACGTGTATCTTTCCTGCACCAGGCTTTCATTCTGCACACTGTAGCAGGGCCAACTCACCAGCATGGTAGCTCCTGCTGGTCTCCTTGGGCATTAGCTCTGTCAGCCCTGGAACATCCCCTGTTCACCAGTGTCTCACCCTCAGTGACTTGTCTTTTGCGCTACTTCAGGCTGCCCCCCTTTTGGCCTACTGGACCCTTTCCTCACAGTACTGCCCTGTGGCAGTGCCCTCACACTCTGGGGTCCCCCCCACGGAACCCCCAGCTCCCTATACCCACCTTGCCTCAGTGACCCACTGCCAGTTGTCTGCCTCAGGGGCAAACTGCCGTCTGAAATGGTCACGCATCTTTGGCAAGGGGGTGGGGGAACCTGCCTATTCTTGCCCTGGCTGCCTCCCTGGTACCTCTCATGCCCCTCTATCAAGCCTGCAGCCTGGGAGTTGGGTCAGGCCAGAACTTCCCAGGTCTGCCTGCCTTTCCCCAGCCCTGGTCTGTCTCAGGGACCCTCTGTAGTTTCCCAGGCAGCCAGGTCATCCCTGCTTCACAGCCGAAGTAAGAGCATGCTCTGCTCAGCCCTTGCAGCCATTTATAAGATCCAAATGGCCCTGACTAGCTGACTGCTCCCCACCCTAATTGCCCACAGGGAACTATGCATTGTTTGTGCACTGTCAGACAGAGGGGGTTCCCCGTGAACTGTTTATGCAGCTACAGCTGTTGCCCATGGTGTGTTTTCACCCAAAGCAAACAATTACTTTGAATCCAAACAGTCCTTCATGGCTGGTTGTTCACTGACATTAAGGAACAAAAGTACTGCCTCTTGCAGTGGCAAATCAACTACATCAACAGGCAAAGCTCTCCAATTGGTATAGTAGCATCTTCACTAAAGTGGCGCGCTGCAGCATTTTATGTGTAAACCTGCCCATAGTTTACAACCTAAGGGTTGGAAAGTTTACAGACTTTCCAACCCTTCCTTCATAGGAGCAGTCTCATTTCACTAGGACTAGTCGCAGGGGGCAATACCGCAAACCAGATAGAGGGTTACACGTTTGGGCCTTTATGGAGTAAAACCTGCACCCTAGTGGTAATAGGTGACAAGTTCACCATGAGGGGTATAACCAATTTCAGCAGAAATATAACAAGTTCATAGTTTCTTTGGGTTGGTTTAATGGTTTAAACATTTAATTCTGATAACATCATTTCAGTGTAAAGGATGGGCTTTCTCCCTTTTTTCCCCGTGGAGATCAAACTATACTGGAAAATTTAACTTCTAAAGGGCTTTCCACGGCGATCTAAATGGGAGAGTTCAGTGTGATTTCGACACACTCTGTGTCACAGTATTTTACATAGCTGATCAAAAGAACCTATAATAACCCAGTGAACTCTACCAGCATGTGTACCTTGCTTGAGGAGTAATTGCAGCTTAAACGCGACAGGGGAGAAAATGGGACCAGTCAGAGGACTATAACCCAGCATTTGAAGTGAAATCGAGCTCTTTGAATGTCTTGGCCGTCTTCGTCAATTCACAAGTGCTACAGTCTCCTACGGAGCTCCAGCATAGACACGACAAAAGGAACAAGTTCTATCAAGCGGAGCACAAAGAATAGAGGAAACAAAAGCTTATGTTTCTTCATTTCTATTTATCTTTCGCTTTCTGTGAGCCTGGCACACTTTTTTTCTGATCTTCTGAAGTCTAATTTTGCATTATTAATGGTAACAATGAATGCTTAATAAACTTTCAAAAAGCCTTGAGAAACCACTTTTATAATGCTTTGTTTCTATTTGTTCTTTTGTGCTGCTGCTCCTTCAAGAGACTCAAAACAAGTGAGATCATAGAAGGGCGTTGCAAAGTAGAGAGGTAGGCAGACAGCTGCATGCATTACTTTGGCTCATATTGTTAGCACGAACACGGGCATGGTTTTGTGCACAAGCTTTTGAGGACCAGGTTGAAGAATGTGCAACTTTTTGCTCCTTTCAGCAATTTTATCTTGAGGATTGTGCGCTGATGGAGGATGAAAATAAACTAGCAATGAATCCCCCCTTTTTACTCTGTGGGTATTTGTCACTTACAGAGAAGCAGTGTGAGACAAGAGTATAACGTTAAGGGGGTAAGAAAGACATTGGGCTGTGTGTGTAATGCCTCCCATCAAGCTCCAGAAGAGGTCCCAATAGTTAACACTGGAAATAAACGAGAAAACAAAGTAAGAGGCAATGCCTGAAAAGCCACAAGCAGCAGCAAGAAACGCCATGGAAGAACAAAAAGTGACTGTCTGGAAGATGCACCAGGTTCAAGATAAATGATGTCCAGGAATGTATGCCCACTCCATAAGGATGTGAAAACTGCAAGTTATACACAGGCCATTCAGGGCAGTAGAGGATTTTATGAAAAAGCATTTTAAAAAGGGGAGGGAAGTGACAGGTTGCATTCTTCCAGGCTTTTGTACAAATGTTTTTTTTTTTTTTAATTATCACATTCATGATTGTGTTATTTTTCATTACTCCAGCATCACAAACATACTGGGCATTGTAATGCTGGGGTGAAAACTGCACATTGACCACGGGTGTCATTTTTTAAGTATGTGCCACTCACCAGAATAAAACAAAGAGACCGGCCCCTGCTTCTATGAGGCTGTAGTCTCATTCACACAGAATTATATTGCCATACCAGCTAATTCACAAATGAATGAACTTCAATTTCTATTTCTTTCATTTATGACTTGGAAAGTACCAGCCTCTCCGACAGAGGGTGAAATCCTGGCCCCAATGAGGTCAGGGCAATTTAAAAGAGACCAGATTTCATACAGAATGTTTGGGACGCTGTACAAAGATACAGTTAAATTAAAGGGGGAGGGAGGAATTAACTCCAAATGCAGATTCAGCTAGTCAGCAAATCTGCAAGGAAGAAAGGTGTACCAAATACAACCTGCTCTGGAGATAGCAGCCTAGGGATTCCAACTAAGATGGCAAGGGAGGCCTTAGATGAGAGTCCAGAATCTAGAAGATCTCCCACCCCAATGCAAACCAAACCTCAGGACGAGCCAAGACAACCAAAGCTATCCCGGTGGTTTTGCGCAGAGATGGAGAGGAGTCCTGTGGGCTCACCTCTCATCTGTTAGTTGGGTATAAGAACATCAGAACATAAGAATGGCCATAATGGCTCAGACCAACAGTCCATCTACCCCAGTATCCTGTCTGCCGACAGTGGCCAATGCCAGGCGCCCCAGAGGGAGTGAACAGAACAGATAATTATTGAGTGATCCCACCCCTGTTGCCTATTCCCAGCTTCTGACAGGCTAGTTACACCATTCCTACCTATCTGGGCAAATAGCCATTGATGGGCCTATCCTCCATGAATGTAACCAGTTCTTTTTTTAACCCTGTTAGGGTACATCTAGACTACAGGCTTTTGTTGACAGAGGCTTTGTTGACAGATATTGTCGACAAAGCTTCTGTTGACAAAGAGCGTCTAGACTACATCCAGTTCTGTCGACAAAGCAAGCCACTTTGTCGACATGAGAGTGTAGACGCAAAGGACAGTGTAGATGCAATAATGCCTTCTGTCGACAGAACTCTGTCGACACAAGGCGTTATTCCTCGCAGAATGAGGTTTACCGCCGTCGACAAAACTGCCAAGTTCTGTTGACGTTATGTCAACAGAACTCGGCAATAGTGTAGACGGAGGTATAGTTTTGTCAACAAAAGGCCACTTTTGTCGACAAAACCCTGTAGTCTAGACACACCCTTAAAGTCCTGGCCTTCATAACATCCTCTGGCAAGGAGTGCCACAGATTCACAGTGCAGTTCATGATGTAGTATTTCCTTTGTTTGTTTTAAATCTGCTTCCTATTAAGGAATGGGAATACTACTGTGACTGCCGGTGATGCTATGATCTTCCCAAAGTGTCGCCCAGGGGATGCAATTCCCAATGGCCAACAAAATTGCCACACTGCCTAGTCTGAGCACAGCTGGCTGCTGGGCTGCCCCTAAGGCTGTTTGAACTTACGCCACAGCTGAACATTGCTAGCCCTGGCACCTGGGAACAAAAGCGACACAGCACAGTTGGACCCAACAATCTCACCCACACCCGGTGTGCACACCAGCCTCCATGCTCACTGAATGAAAACAATTATTTTCCAGTGAGATTGTCTCTCAGGCTGTACATAGAGGAACAATTCATGTGGTGAAATAAACCAGGATGGCCTGTATTCTGCCCTTGGATGGAATCAGGCGTGGAGCCCAAAGCAAGTATTACATGAACAAAGGCGCAATGTAGCCCCATCAGTTTTTATTGCTTCAGCCACGCTGAGGCCTGACAGGCCATGGACCATTAGCAATGATAAGCTGCCTCACAGTGGAGGCTCAAACCCCAGCTTCCCCAGTGAGTGACCCAACAGAGGGGAAATGTCTGAGGCCTTTTCACTCCTGTGAGCACGGCTGGGGAACAGCTCTGGAGAGGGGCAGCGGGTTAGGAGCCATGAGCAGCAGGGAGAAAAGCCAGCTCTGGCTGTTTTGTGCACTGACAACTCATAGAATCATAGAACCATAGAGCTGGAAGAGACCTCAGAAGGCCATCAAGTCCAGCCCCCTGCCCAAGGCAGGACCAATCCCAATTAAATCAACCCAGCCAGGGCTTTGTCAAGCCGAGACTTAAACATCTCTAGGGATGGAGACTCCACTACTTCCCTATGTAACCCATTCCAGTGCTTCACCACCCTCCTAGGAAAATAGATTTTCCTAATATCCAACCTGGACCTCTCCCACCGCAACTTGAGACCATTGTTCCTTGTTCTGCCATCCATCACTACTGTGAACAGCCTTTCTCCATCCTCTTTGGAACCTCCCTTCAGGAAGTTGAAGGCTGCTATCAAATCCCCCCTCACTCTTCTCTTCTGCAGACTAAATAGATCCAACTCCCTCAGCCGCTCCTCGTAGGTCATGTGCTCCAGCCCCCTAATCATTTTGGTCGCCCTCCACTGGACCCTCTCCAATGCGTCCACATCCTTCCTGTAATTGGGGGCCCAGAACTGGACACAATACTCCAGATGTGGCCTCACCAGAGCAGAATAAAGAGGAATAATCACTTCTCTGGATCTACTGGCAATGCTCCTCTTAATGCACCCTAATATGCCATTAGCCTTCTTGGCTACAAGGGCACACAGTTGACTCATATCCAGCTTCTCATCCACAGTAATCCTCAGGTCCTTTTCTGCAGAACTGTGTACAGGTCACACCAGACAAGGGGAAGAAGGGAGAAGCTGAGGATTTAGTTAACAGAAAATGGTCAGTTTAGGGAATTCAGCTCACAGCCCCAGCCAGCTTGCAAAATGCTTGCCCTGTCTCACAGCCGGGGGGAGGGGGAGGAGGGTCTGCATTCTGAGGCGGCAGGAGTCCTTTGGACCTATGCTTCACACCACCTCAGCTGATTGGTACATCTACCCAGTGCTGGAGGGTGTCGGCTTGGGGAGTCATCCACGTGTCAGCTGCCCACGTATGTACCACAGATCTCAGATGAGCTTGTACCTCGATGGTGAGCCCAAGCCACTGTCTGTGCCACCATAGTCACATGTTTACCTGAGCTCCCAGCTGCAGTGTAGACACACCCTAAAAATTCATATTTCTGGGCACTCTAGGTTATGTCTACGCGCCAGGAGCTACAGTAGCAAAGCTGCAGCTACACCATTGTAGCTCCATAGCCTAGATACTTACTACAGTGACAGGAAAGGGACTTTTGAGAGGCTGTCAACCTTGCAGTGTCTACATCAGGATTTAAGTCACCTTAACTCTGCCCCTCATGGGTGTGAATTTTTCACAGCCTAAGTGACATAGATAGATCCACCTCAGTTTAAGGTGTATATTAAAATGAGACAAATGGGAGGAGAAACAGAGCTGTGATACAGAAAAACTTGGCCAGTAGAGGGCTTTAACTCAATGTGATTTTGGCTTCTCTTCCCTCAGACATATTGCAAACCATCAAGGGCCTTGATTTCCTCTGCACATGTTCTGTGTGCAGTGCTGTTCCATTCAGAGAAGGCCCACTTTGTTCTCGAGTAACCCTGTCAAAAGCAACTTTCAATGGGACTTAAACTTCCCAACCCACTTAGGTGCTTTTGAACCTTTTTATCCTGAACTGAAATGTATGATTTACGGCCCCAAATGGCAAGACATCAAAGCAGCTGATACAAGGCAGACATCAAATACTAACCTCTTCCTCTAAGTGGCATGGATATGACCAAAACATTCTCTTCTGGCCAGAGTAACCAACGAGCTAGTAGCATTTAAAACTTATTGCACCAGGCAAGGCAAGAAAGGCCAAAAAAATATATTTAGTTGGGTTCCTACTGCTAAACCACAGCTATGTTACAGCGACATTGTACATCTCCCAAGAGCATTATGGGATACCTTCAAATAATTCTTCCGCAAGCGAAGAATAAATAATGGCTTTCATTAAAAATCTCTTCTCCTGGATTGGGCATGTCAAGTCAGTTAATAATGTTAGTGGGCCACAGCCAGGAAAAGGAGGAGTCTAAAGATATTCTGAAGAACAGGAAGATTCTGGTCTTCTATTTTTTTCCTCCCGCAAGTATTTTTAGCCAAAGACCTTGCAGCTTCACCGACCGTTTCACTACAGCATTGCTAATGTCTGCACAGCCAGCGTCAAGAGCAAGGTGAACAGAGGATGGACAGGTGGTTGAGCCTTGCTGGTTTCCGTTTGGAGGTGACTGGATCGCCCGTGTCCCCGTGGCTGAGGTTCTACTGTAATGTAGCCGTTAATGATGCGGATCCGGGGAGGGGGGTCAGTGGTACTGCAAGGCAAACAGAGAAGAAGCTTGATCAGCAATTAGTCCCAGGGGGCAGCAATCACCACGAAGCAGGAGTCAAATGGTCACACATGGTCCCACAGGGGGGCCCCAAAGTGTGGAGCTGTCTGCAGATCTTGTGAGTTCCCGAATAAGGTTGTGAGCTTTGCAGTGGAGAAGGCTTGGCCAAGCAGCTCCCTCGCCACACATGTTTATAAGGTGGGTTCAGCAGCTAAGCCTGAACCTCAGCTGGCTTCTCTTCAGTTTGCACATGCACGTTAGCATGAACCAACCCTCCATCCACAGGATGCTCCATATAAAAGAGCATCAGTGGCAGATGGAGAAAGCCCATGGGCCATCCATGGGGCAGTGGGAATGCAGAAAAGCCAGGCGCCCCTTAGAAATGCTTCCGAGAGCGAGAAGCAAAGGTCCATGTGAAACGCCCATCCCAGACAAGGGTGTGAACTGTGGGTACTGCTCTCTCTGGAGAACAGATTGGAGCCTGATTTGATCCTGAGGCTACAGGCAGACACACTTCAAGTCCCCTGGCCCAACATTGTTAGGTGGAAACTAAAAGATACATTCTGGCAAAATCCTAGTAAGCACAACTGTACACGCATATTCCTTTCACTGGCACCAGTGCTCACTGCTCCTGCTTGACACTGGCCAAGTACATTAAGCAAAAATGCTTGGGGAATTTGAAGGCAATTAGTCTCCTTTTTGAAAACACTTACCATTCCATATCCAAAAGCCCCCGCAGGAGGCTCCCGCAGTAACTGGACAGACGCCAGCTGGCAGTGCAACAAAGCAAGAAGGCTGAGAGAGGATGCACACAGGAGCACAGAACAGAGCAATTCAGCCAAGTCCACTACAAGACTGTATGAAATCAGTCGAGGGAGGCCCTGCTTGTTTACATGCTCATAGGAGTTACCTTACGAAGGGCCCAGACCCAAGCATAGCACACCTAGCAGATTTATCCACTGACAGAGACGGAAATATACAAGTAAGGGCTGTGACTTCCGATATGGACTGAGTATTTATGTCTGAAGGGCTCATGTTAATGACTGAAATTCATCAGCACCAGTTGGTGGCGTAGTTCACACAACAGAAGCCTTCAAAGAGAGGTGTTGGTTTGCTCTTTAGCTTTTCAGACAAGGCAACAATTTCAGGAAATGTCCCTTGCTCAGAGATAACATATCTAGGGCATAAAGTTAGTATCAATTTGCTACACACTCAAACACAGTGCAGAGATCCCGCAATGGAAAGAATTAGGGCTGTCGATTAAAAGGAGTTTACTCACCCAATTAACTAAAAAAATTGCAATTAAAAAAATTAATCATGAATCATTGTAGTTTTAATTGTGCTGTTAAAACAACAGAATACCAATGGAAATTTATTAAATATTTTGGATGTTTTTCTACATTTTTCAAATGCCAAGTGTACAGAGCTCACTTTATATTATTATTTTGGATTGCAAATATTTACACTCTAAAAACAATAAACCAAAAAGATAGTAATTTTCAACTCAGCTCAAGTTCTGCAGTGCATCTCTTTATCGTGAAAGTGCAATTTACAAATATATGACTTTGTTACATAACTACACTCCAAAACAAAACAATGTAAAACTTTAGAGCCTACAAGTCTGCTCAGTCTTATTTCTTGTTCAGCCAATTGCTGAGAAATGCTTGGTTTACTTATCTCCTGTAAATGCAACAGTGTAAATAAGAAGGGAGCAATGACACCTGAAAGTGAAAATAGACGTTTGCATGGCACTTTTGTACCCCGTATTGGAAGGTATTTACATGCAGATTTGCTAAACATTCATATACCTCTTCATGCTTTGGCCACCATTCCAGAAGACATGCTTCCATGCTGATAATGCTCATTAAAAAAATAATGTGATAATTAAATTTGTGACTGAACTCCTTGAGGGAGAATTACATGTCTCCTGCTTTGTTTTAACAGAATTCTGCCATATATTTCATGTTATAGCAGTCCTGGGCAATGACCCAGCACATGTTGTTCATTTTAAGAACATTTTCACAGCAGATTTGACAAAATGCAAAGAAGGTGCCAATGTGAGATTTGTAAAGAGAGCTACAGCACTCGACTACTTAAGATTCCTAAGTGCCTTCCAAAACCTTTCAGAAGTCTTAAAAGAGCAACACACAAATGTGGAAACTACAGAATCTGAACCACCAGAAAAGAAAATCAACCTTTTGCTGGTGGCATCTGACCCAGATGATGAAAATGAACATGCGTTGGATCGCACTGCTCTGGACCATTATCGATCAGAAAACATCGATCATCAGCATGGACGCATATCCTCTGGAATGGTGGCTGAAGGATGAAAGGACACACGACTCTTTAACACACCTGACACTTAAATACCGTAGGGCGCCAGCTATGACAGTGCCACACAAATACTTGTTCTCACTTTCAGGCGATGTACACAGGAAGCAGGCAGCATTATCTCCTGTACATGTAACCAAATTTATTTGTCTGAGCAATTGGCTGAAGAAGAAATAGAACTGAGTGGACTTGTAGGCTCTACCATTTTACATTGTTTTTGTTTTGTACATAATTCTACATTTGTAAGTTCAATTTTCATGATAAAGAGATTGCACTACAACACTCATTTAAGGTGAATTGAAAAAGACCATTTCTTTTGTTTTTTGCAGAGCAAATATTTGCAATAAAAATAAAGTGAGCACTATACTTTTCATATTCTGTGTTGTAAATGAAATCAATATATTTAAAAATGTAGACAACAACCACAAATATTTAAATGGATGGTATTTTATTATTGTTTAACAACTTGATTGATCATGATTAAGTATTACTGGTCTAGAAAGCATCTAATCTGAAGTGCACTGATGGGCAGTTTAGTGACAATCACATCTGTTATGCTGCACGTACAGTGACTTCCTAATCGTTCTGCCTCTCAAGAAGGCATTTGGCAGGCAACCAAGAAGAAATAAACATCACTGTGCTAGTCCCTTCCCCCTCTACTACAGAAGTTGTTTGGGAGTTTTATCCTCCTGTCATTTATTCCCTTTGATTTCAGGGTCACTACCTCTCTAGTTCAGCACCCTCTGGACCTGACCAGTTCCGAACAAGAGAATTTTCCAGACCCCAGGAGGTCAATATTGTCTAGCAGCATTACCAACACTTCGACTCCTTACCGGATTCTTAGAAGACATTTAGGGCTAAATTAAAGCTAAAGAACAGCACAGAACACTGAGAGCCAGGACTGGTGGCTATAAACAAACTTTATGGGACCTCGGGAAACTTGGCCATACCCACGATAAGTGTCAATCTGGCTAATTAAAATCATGCCAGACAATGGATGTTTCTGGACCAGAGAATGCCAGACTAGAGAGGTTCAACCTGTATTAAAATCAGACCTTGTTTCAGTTCAAGTGATGAATTTTATGGGTAGAAAGTAAACTGTAAAGGAGCAAAAGAGAGAGAGATCTGGCCTCTGCCACTCCCAAGGTCCTAAAGGCATGTATATTGAAGGTTGCTGATAGCACTTTATCAGCTTGGTGCTCTCTGAGGATCTGACTAGAGCATTCCCAAAGTGGACACCAGAGCAACAGTCCTTAACCCTGTTTATGCTCAGCTGACATTTAGTCCCATCTTGCCTACCCCATGCTATAAAAACGACCCCATGTTCAGACTCTCATCCTGCAAACACATACGAGTAGGCTTTCATGCACAAGTACAGGTTGAACCTCTCTAGTCCAGAACTCTCTGGTCCAGAAACATCCGTCATCTGGAATGATTTTAGCCCACTTATCATGGGTGTGGCCTAGTTTCTTGCAATCCCATTAAGTTTGTTTACAGCCCCCAGTCCTGGCTCTCAGTGTTCTGTGCTGTTGTTTAGCTCTAATTTACCCCTCCATGTCTTCTCAGAGCCCAGTGAGCAGGGGAAGTGTCGGTAACGCTGCTACACAATACTGACCTCCCATGGTCTGGAAAATTCTCTAGTTCGGCACCAGTCAGGTCCTGAGACTGCAGGTCCAGAGAGGTTCACTCTGTAGTCCCATTGACTTCAATGGGAACAATCTCATGCAGAAAGTTACATATGGGTGGGTGTATTAAGGAACAGGGCCTAATCTGGGAAAGGCTCTCAGTTAGCTGGTAGAACAGTCTGCCAGACATCAAGCTGACACCAGCTCCAGCAATAAAACCCGCCGCCACCACCTATAACCTCCATCAACTTTATGAAGTGCAGTAAACTAACGTTATAGCAACCTGTGCAGCCAGATGTAATAAATCCTATAATGATTGTCTCTGCATTTAAACTCAAACAAGAACAGCCTGGCCTCTTTCCCCTGCACCTGTCCCAGGAATACGTTGTTCAGAGGGACGGAAAAGCAATCATCTATTCGTGTAGCATATCAAAGCGGTGCAGGTGCTCTGAAGTGTTCTCTACTTTCAGGCTGAGGAGATATAATTATTCAGGGAGTCCCCCTGAATTGATTGGAGGAATGTGTTTAAATTACTCCCCCCGGGGCAAGGCAGTGGACACTTGGCCCCTCTGAATTTTAAACAGCACGCAGTGGGGGTGAGACGCTCGCGGCCTGCAGGAGCACGTTTCAGGAGGGTAAACGTCGGCACAAGGGGACAGAGAGCCAGGCCTGCATCTTGTCAGTTGGGAAGGAACAAGGTGAAGCTACAACAGCGGGGCAGTGAAGGTGCGTGAGGAACGACACACAGTTCAAAGGCTGCTACAGTTCGTGTGGTTGTATCTGTCCTAGGAGAATCACTCCCTTGGCTGGGAAAACTACTTTAGTTCCCTCCCCCACCCTCAGCCACCTTATTTTTCATCCTGAACCAATTATGCAGACAGAACCAATTGCACTGCTAATGGGGTGTTAGGAAGGGATGTTAATGGTTAACTGGTGGGCCCAGCTGGGCTGGAGCAGCCCCCTGATAGAGTAGGGGGCTGTTCCAGCCCAGCTGGCCTACCACACTGTATCATGAATGAGGGGCACTTCAGCCTAGCTGGAGCAGCCCTTGCCCACGGAGGGCCCAGCCTGGCAGGGGGCATTCCAGCCTGGCCCCACCCCCGTTTAACATACTGTTTAACCAGTTTAACCGCTTAACTGATTAAATGGCATTTTACGTGCCTAGTGGTCGGGTGCCTAGAGTCTTTTTATCGCTGATTAAATCTCAAGGCACAAGTAAGAAGTGCAGCAGAGAAGAGGCAGCATTCTGCTCTGCAGCTGTGCCCCACAGGAAGTGAGCAGCATTTAAAGCACAGCCCCTGTGCTATGTTAATCAGCCTTGATAAACTGCCAGGCTTAATGTGGCAGCATGCCCCACCCCCCCAGCCCTACCGGCTAGTACCTTTCTTCAATGCGAACCCACAGGTCGTTAAACTGCCGGAACCGTTGCTTCTTCTGCTGCTTCCTCTTCTTCTTCTTGTATTTCCTGTCCGCTTTCTCTAGCAGGTCGATGCTGTCGGGCAGCAGCAGGTGGGGCAGAAGTTCCTCTTCCTCTTTTGGAGGGCGGGGCAGCTCCTGGGCGCTCGCGTAGGGGGTGTACACCGGGGATGACGAGGAGAACGTTGACCAGGTTTTTGGATTCTTCCCGCTGGGGGCAGGGGAGGAAGAAAAGCAGAATGTTTGGAACATGTGAATAGGGGTCCTGGGCCAGCCCCACGGGACAAGATATGCTAGGCAGCTTCCTGACCCCCTACCTCTGCAAGTGTTTCCCCCTGGAAATTCTGCTGGTTTAAAGCTTGTCATTTCCCCGCCCTCCGTGCCCTGGCCCTCCCAAGTCACCGCTTTGTTCAAGCAGAGTCTCTTCAGGAAGATGTGAGGAGTGCGGGTACTGGTCAGGCTCTGCTTACCTCAGGTGCCTCCCGGTCGGTGTCACAGCGGGTCTAAGGCAGCCTGCCCCCTTACCCTGGCCCTGTGCCACTCTCAGATGTGGCCAGGCAGCTGTGAGCTGTGCGCTCTGCCTGCAGCCACAGAGCAAGCCCCCGCAGCTCCCATTGGCAGTGGTTCCCGGCTACCAGGCACTGTGGGGGGTGGCACTGGTGGGCAAAGGCAGGTACACATGGAATTTTGGAGCTGAGCTGCCCTGAGTGACTGCAGGGACAGCCCACCTATCGCCTGGCACCCTAGCTGCTCCCACAGGAGGGTGGGCCGGCGCTGGTGGATGCAGCCCTCCGGGGGGTGCGGAGCCTCCGGGAGTCCACCCCTCAGCCCGCAGACTTGCCAGGGGCTGGATGAAATTAAGCAGGGGAGGCCCCATGAAGTGGGATTTCAATGGCATGAGCTCTCTTTCTCTGGAGCAGAAGAAGTTGATAAGGCAATTGGAGAGAATGATTGGCCCAAAGGCTCTCCTTAGATAGATGCCTCATTTCCGCAGGCTTTGTATCCCTCTAGCAAACGGCTGTAAACCATGGACTTTTTCTTTGAAAAAAGGAGTGATTCCAGTGTTGGATGACAACTGGCTCTTACGGATGAGCACAGAGGCCTTGTCAGCCCCCCAGGGAACTACACACTCATGCTCAGAGACAATGGGGATGAGTGCAGTCCACAGCCAGCAGCAGCTAGTGGCATGTGTTCCTATGGGTGGTGCACATCTGTTCATGCCTTGGTGCACATAACAAAATTTATTCTGCACACAGATAGAAAAAAAATTAGAGGGGACATTGGTCAAAAGATTTCAAGGAGGAAGAGGACATGCTCAGTGCAGGAGGAAAAGAAGGGACTTCATTAATACTATTTGTACAGGGCCGGCCTACAACATTTTGGTACATGAAGCGGGGAGCTCAAATGATGACCCCTCGCTTGGGCCAAAACTTTGAAAGGTCTCAATTCTCTGGGTCCTAGTGGCGCCCCCCCACAGTCTGGCACCTGAGGCGGCCGCCTCAGTTCTCCTCATGGTAAGGCCAGCCCTGTATTTGTATTATTGTAGTGCCTTGGACCTCCAGCCATAGGCCATGTATTGTGGAAACACACAACAAAGAGACCCAGAGACCCCTTTAGGAGAGGTTTTTGGTGCTCAGAAAAGGAGCTATTGCAATAATCAAGGAACAGGTAGTTTGGGAGAAAGGCGATAAAAAGGGAAATATTACAGTCGTCACAGTGAAAGGTGACCAGGATGTGAACAAAGGTTTCAGCAGTGAGAATACAAGGGAAAGGGCTTCTTTTAGCTATTTGGACAGAACATGGGATTTAGCGAGCCCCCATATGTGGAGCAGGACAGAAGGAGGAATGGAAGGTGGCCCAAGGCGGCAAGCCAAGCAGGGAGAAAGGAAGCAGCACAGAGAAATCTGAGACTTAGCTGTAGGAATTTGGCGACGGAGATTTTGGCAGGAAGTCCAGGAGGAGACAGCTGAGACAGCGGGAAATGCAAGGCTAGACAGAGGGGATGTTCAAAGAATCATTAGACTAGAAGGGACCACGAGAGGTCACCTGGTCCTACCCCCTGCGCTCATGGTAACTCTGGTAACTGAACCTCTGGGAGTTCACCTAGGCAGAGAGCACCACAGGAGACCAAGGAGAGAACCGTGAAGTCTACCCGTCCATCAGCAGCAGTGAAGGCAGGAGGAGGAGCCCCGTGACAGGATGAGGAAAGAGTGCTCTGCAAAGAGAGCTGGATTAGCAGTGTGCAAGCCGAAACAGAAGAATAAAATGGAAGAAAGAGAGAATGACCAACGGTACTGGAGGCCCAGCAGACAGCTTGGGAACAGGAATTCAGCTTAGCACAGATTGGGTCTTGGGGGATTCTGGTAAGGCCAGTGGAAAGACTGGACGTCAGGCTGGAAAGGTCAGGACAGAGAAGTCAAATAGCAATTGGTTTCTTTGGTTTTTTTTGGGGGGAGGGGGTGTTAGAGAGAGTGGAGGGGATGATGCAGGTGAGACCAAGGGATATGAATAAGTGATATAACACAGCACTTGTGCACAAAGGGGAAAGAGCCAAAGGGGAGAAGAGATCAGTTAAACACACATGAGAGGAGAGAAATGAGAAAAGGGTCCCACAAGCCCAGGCAAAGGGGGAAAGATGTACCTAGCTGGGATGGGGGCAGGGGGAAAAGGCCTGTAAAACAGAGACGCCAGCAGCCCTGCACTTGTGTGCAGCACTACAAGAACCTAGCTTGCCCACTCAGACTACGTCTAGACTGAGGCTTCTTTTGGAAGAAGCTTTTCTGGAAGAGATCTTCCGAAAAAACTTCTTCCGAAAGAGAGTGTCCACGCTGCCAAAGCGCATCGAAAAAGTGATCTGCTTTTTCGAAAGGTAGCGTCCACACTGAATGGATGCTATCTTGCATTTAAGCTGTGATTACTATGGATGGAGTGGCCAGCAGAGCACCTGTGCTTTTTCCTCTTTCCTCTTCTTTGGAAAGAACCCCTCTTCCCCATCCACACACCTTTTTCTGAAAGAGCTCTTCCAGAAAAAGGCTTCTTCTCTGTAGAAAGAGGATTACCAATGCTGGAAAAACCCCTTTGTTCTTTCGATTTTCTTTCGAAAGAACATGATTGCAGTGTGGACGTAATTGAAGTTTTTTCGGAAAAATGGCCATTTTTCCGAAAAAAACTCTGTAGCATAGACATACCCTCAAACAGGCTTAACTTGCGGTTTGTAACCGCCTGCTAACTGGAGGCTTTAAAAGTTCTGGGAAAAATATATGCAAGTCAATGTTGAAAAGCAACCTGGCAAGTGTCATGCATACCGTGTTTCCAAATTAGCTAATTAGCTCCCGGAA
Source organism: Pelochelys cantorii (assembly GCA_032595735.1). NCBI lineage: Eukaryota > Metazoa > Chordata > Testudines > Trionychidae > Pelochelys > Pelochelys cantorii. The sequence goes on from CM064330.1 coordinate 128,201,462, forward strand.
GATAAACAGAGCAAAGGAAGTGAACTGGGAAATAGCGAAGAGTAGCAGTCTATGCGTAATGATGCCTATCCATTTCCACATATCTATGATTGTCTACAACTTATCTATGACAAGGGCATATCGAGAATGATAAAAACATGCATATATTACTTGTTGATGGGCTGTCCAGACGGAGTATGTTCTACCTCATACCCTTCTCTTCTCAAAACATCAATCACTGTGCTGTTGCCCATGAAATGACCTGCAGTTAAGAAAAAAATAGACTCTTTGGAGCACAGCAAACAAGAAAATAGTAACCAGCCCCGCCTCTCCCCCAGGAAAAATGCCCCTTGGCATTCCACCACCACAGCACTTCCGGGGCCAGAAGATCTGTCAGGGCAACTGGTTTCCATTTCTCTTCTAGGAGGTCTCGAAAAAGGGTGTAAGACACCAAATTATTGGAGACGCGTCCATACGACTGATCCGGCTGGTGCCAGAAAGTTCTCATTGGGCCATTCTGAAGTGCCATGCAGCTAATCACCACCAATAGGCCACTGTGGTAAACAAAAGATTCTATCCTCTGTGCATGTCTCCTGCAGATCCAGCTGGATAAAGGACCCTTCACGTCCTGTCCTAATCAGTTCCAAAGTGTTCATGGGCCAGGTGCTGGACAATGTGTGCCGAGAACCACTGATCCCAAACTGTAACCTGTATAGCATGGAAAGCCCTTCAAACCAAGGCCTGCTGCTGCACCCCCCAGCATGCTCAGGGCCGGCCCACAACATTTTAGCACCTGAGGCAAGGAGCTCAAATGACGCCCCCATGTGCACATACGCACCAGCAGCAGACACAGTTTTCTACACTCTGGGTCCTAGTGGCGCCCCCCCCAGCACAGTCTGGCACCTGAGGTGGCCGCCTCAGTTCCCCTCATGGTAAGGCCGGCCCTAAATATGCTTCATTCCAGCACCTGTGTAGACAGGTACTGCCCTCGGCCCTCATAACTACAGCTACATTAAGTTACACGGGTGTCAGTATGGAGCCACAGCATTTACTGCAGTGCACGTAACCGCAGTCAGAATCAAAGTGCTCTACAAATGGAAAGGCCCGAAATATGCTGTCAAGCATTGTCATTAACCTTTCGTTATCATTATCAGATTAAGAGTCGTCTAACTGTGGTGAATTAAAAATAGCTCTGGACTTGGGTCAGACACTGTCCTGGCCCAGCGAGAATTCAATCTTTTGTTTCCTTTAAAATAAGCAATTAAAGACGGAGACCTGGAACGTTAGTAAAATCCACTAAATGTTGGAGAGGATTTAGCTGGCTCTGGCATAATTCTGCCTGCGGTTTATAAATCCACTCCATTTTCAGCCAGATGCATCTGCTTCTTTGCCTGTGGGCTGACATCATAGTGACATCATAATGAAGTAATTATGACTGTCTATTGCTATAAATGCTGACCAGCGTGTGGATCGTGACTTCAAGTTTGTTCAAAACATTTACAACCGGCAGAAACCACCACCCGGCAGGGCGTGTTATGGAGAGGAGATGCCGTTATATTGTTTGTTTGTACAACATCCGAAAGGGCATCAGCCATGCTTCGCCACAAAGAGAAGGCCTGTGCCCCAAGGAGCTTACAAACTCTCGCCAGGTGTGACGCTGTGTGCCGAAGCAGGAAGCAATAGACAGGATAAAAGGGGGAGAGGGAGGTGGGCCCCGGCCACGGGATCTCAGGATAATTGGGGAAGCGAGCCTCTCCCGTATTTAAGAGCTGGGGGAAGTTGTCATTAGTTAATACTTGGGTTTTGTTCTGGGAACTCATCTTGTCCGAGCCCCCACTGCAGTGGGAGCCCTGGTTACATAGACACACCGGATCCATCTCCTCACAGAAAACAACGACAAACGGCAAGAGATGGGTTTCTCTCCCTCGAGCTTTCAGATCAAACAGTTGCGCTGTGTGAGAGAATGAGTCCACAGAAGCATGTCAGGGAGTAGGCCCCTTTCACCTGTTTTCTATTTTGGCCTAACACACTTGAATGCTCCCAAAAGAAAAGCCCTAGGCCCCTGTCCCATCGGCAAGCCTCCTCCTTTCTTTCTGTACACAGCTCTCCATTATCCCCATACCACTAGGTGAAGTGATGCATTTGAGAGGTCAATTTACTCTGGCAGGGGGTGGGGAGCCATGAATCTCTATTCTTCTGTGTTCAGCCTCAAAAGGGAACTGAGGGGCTGTTGTGTGCACCAGCTCAGCCATACTCTTGACTGGAGAGTAAATACAACCAAGCCTTTAATCTGGCCTGAAAGGAAGTGGAGTGCAGGCACTGTGATGGGCAAGATGCTCAAATAACAAAGCTATCCGACCCGCATGTGTTTGCAAACCAGCCAGAGTAATGGCCCCTGGATTTCAAATCTTCCTACCCTCCCTCTCTAATGTTCTGCATTTTGTGGGTCTATTGGGCAAGGAGTTTCGGTCGGGTCAGTTTCTTTATTTTTTGTAACAGCCTAAGTGACGCAATTCTTCAGTTTCTCTGGTTTGCAGCCTTGAACACACACAAAGGTGTTCTGGTCTTTATAATTAAATCAAAAAACATCCATCTCATGGGGAACTTTTGCACCCAAAGTAATGCATCGTGAATTTTGACACTTGTAAAATTTGAGCCAAGCAAGAGCGGAAATTCCAGATAGGAGTGTTTCACTGGTAGTCCAGAAGGTGTTTCTTAATTATTACTAGCGGGCTATGCCCTGTGCTCGCTACGCTTGCCAACCATCCTCTCTCAGGCGGCTTTCGCAACCAGAGAGCATTGAGAGCATGAGTATGTCATCCTGTCACCCGGCAGGAAAAACTTTTTTATATATATAGAGAGAGATAGTAACACATTTTGTGAATGATATCGCTGTCAGAATTTCAACATAATACACTATCAGAGCCTGACAATAATTTTCTTTTAAAGTCCGTGTAAAAAAAGAAACCAAAACTTGAAGTCCATGTAATTGTGTGCGTGTGTTTCTTTCGCACAAATATCTCAGCACTTTTCCCTCACAACTTTGCATGAGAGCCAGGAACCCATAACTTACAAACTGTCCCACAATAACAAACCAGTGGATATATATATGGGCAAACAAAAATGTTTCTCAGGAAATGCATTTTGGATGGATGCCCTCTGAGTTGCGGTAAGAAGGGCTGTAGCATGTGATTATGGTGATGCAACCACAGAGTAATGCAATTGATGCTAACCACTGGGACATCCTAAGTCAGGATGTTTATTTCTCTGGCATGCCTGGGAGCATTCAAATGGCTTTTATGGGCCAGGGTTTCATGGATTGCTAAAACAAGTCATTATAAATGTCTGAGACAAATAAGTCTTCTCATGTTTAGAAATGCCTAGGAAAGGAGGGAGAATCTATAACAATTTTTCCTAAAATGCTCCCGAATCATAACATTTTAAAAATAATAGGACGTCCATCCAGAACAATTCCAGGACAGCTTCAGATATGCCCAGGTTGAAAGTTGGTTGGACTGGATTAAGTTTACTTGTATGATCAAGCCTGACCCTCTTTGATCTACTTTCCATACAGCCTGTCCTCTGGGAATGAAGGCTAGCTCATACCCACAGGTTACTGGCCACTGTCAGCAGACAGGATACTGGGCTAGATGGACCTTTGGTCTGTCCCAGTATGGCTGTTCTTATGTTCTCTTGGCTCAGTCTTTTGGCCAGCTGAAAGACACAGATACCTGCAAATCACCCTCTGCTTGCTTCCCTTTATAGAGTTTAACTCACCCATCAAATCAATCACCCCGGCACAAACTGATGAAGAGCCCTTTCCTCCCAACAGCTGTGACACTGACCACCTTCTTCATGAATGTGCGAGGCAGGGCCCTGAACTGCCAGGCCTGCCCCACCCCAACGCAACACAAACACAAGGAGAAGTTCCAGGCAGACCAGGTCCATCCATGGGAAGGATGCAGGAAGGAAACCACTAGGGCAGCACAAAATACAGCAGTGTATTCCTGGAGGTCGCTTCATGCATGGGAACCTGATGGCCTGGGCTGATCTCTACCATTGGGTTCATGTTTTCTCAAATGGCTTTCCTGCAGAATGGGAGGAAGTAAAAATGGAACCTCGGCGTGGCCTCCTGGCCACCCGGAATGAGTAATCAAAAGGTGCAGTTTCTGGGACCCAATATTGAGAAGAGACACACCAAAGCAAGGCCTTGGAACTCCTCATTGTAGACCAGTATACCTTCATGTACAGGGACTTCCCAAAGCAGAGGTTCCTCTGTTCAAAGCAGCCTCATTTTTTCCCTGAAAGGAGCTGAACTAGATGAAGCAGGGTTACCTGGAGGAGGGAAAGGGGTTGTAGGAGAGCGCCCCGATAGCTTCATCCAGCTTTAATGATCTTACCAAAGGACTTGCCGCAAAACAGCCTCCTCTCTGGAAGAGTTATGTTGAACATTTGCCAACTGTACCAGCCCCTGTGTAGGCAAGAGCAGTCTGACTGGAGGTCACCCTCCTATGCTAGATCTGCCACGACAGAGGCAGCCCACCGCAGAAACAATCCCTGCAGTGTACATTTGATAGTGCCTTTTAGCGAGCTTCCCATGAGCAGTGTCCAGTGCACACGTGGAAACTATTTCCCATTTGTCTTGGCCTCATCCGCCATGCTACCCAGAGGGTGATGAACTGCAGGGATGGCATCCTGCCACCCCCTTGGAAGAGATGGAAGAATCAGCCTCATAAGATGAGCAGGATGAATGAAACGTTGCCACGTGACCAAGACTAGCGCTGTGATAGAAGAGGGGTTTAAACGAAGGCTCCCATGGTGGAAGGATGAGCTGTGATCCATCTTGCCTCCTTTCTCGCCTGAAATGTCACGCTTTTAGTGCAAGGTATACCAGTGCATAGGTCTCCATAGGACCACTGACCCATCTGTTTCCACACACGTGAGCTCATAAGCATACGTTGGTTTATGAGGGAGGGTGTGGGCGACAAAGTAATTTAACCCCCAAATTACTAAAATTATAGTGTGGAGAAACAAAGATCAGGAACATTGAGATATTGTTTCCTATGATACAAATTCAAGGAAGCGTGATCCAAAGTCTATCACCGTGGGCTCTTTTGGTGTCATCCAGGATGCCATAACCCAGCGCCAAGTTATTAATCGTGCATAATTTAGTCTGCAAAGAAAAGAAGCCAAAACTGGCCACAAAGCAGTTAGCTCCATTACAGTTTCTTCTGCAGCACCTTTCCCAAGGCAATAGACGTTGCCGCAGGAAGGCCACTGCTCTCTAGGGGTACGTCTAGATTACATGCCTCTGCTGACAGAGGCATGTAAAATAGGCTACCCGACATAGTCAATGAAGCGGGGATTTAAATATCCCCAGCTTCATTATAATAAAAATGGCCACCGCACTGTGCCGGCTCAGCTGATTGTCGGCACAGCACGTGAGTCAATACGCAGATCGGTCGACAAGGGACACCTTTGTCGACCGCTCCTGTAAACCTCATTTCAGAGGCATAAGGGAGTGGTCAACAAAGGCTTTCCTTGTTGACCAATCCGCGTCTTGACTCACGTGCTGTGCCGACGATCAGCTGAGCCGGCACAGTGCGGCGTCCATTTTTATTTTAATGAAGCTGGGGATATTTAAATCCCCACTTCATTGACTATGTCGGGTAGCCTATTTTACATGCCTCTGTTGGCAGAGGCATGTAATCTAAACGTACCCTAGGTGAGCTAACCCCAACATTCCCCAGCTCAGTGTATCCTGTGCAATTAACCTACGTCCTAGATAATCCAAACCAACAATGCATTGAACCCTATTCCTTTTCCCAAACATCCCTTTTCCACCATCTTCCTTTCAAGTTATTCTTTTTTCCTGATAGAAAGGAGGATCTAGCTAAGTCCAGTAAAATTCCGAAACTAAAGAAGAGCTTTAATTCAGTTAAAGAAACCACTGGAAGAGCAGCCAAGCCTTTTCACCCAGTGGTTTAAGGAAAGCAAATTACTGAAAACTAATCGGCTTAAAGTTAGATCCCCTGTGTCTTTTCCAGATGTGTTATCCAACTAGTCAGTGTTTACATCCAGAAGTTGCTAATACACCTTAAGTTACCATCACATTTCACCAGCCAACCAAAGTCAATGACAGTGATGGTGAACCTATGGTGGTGCCGTGGCCGGGTATGGACAATGTTTACTAAGCCAAGCCGGAGCTGATGTGTCCTGACTCTTCAGCTTGTTGCTGGTCTTTGATTTAAGCTGATGCTTCTTCTATTGCTGTCAGTTTCTTGCATCATTTTGCAGCTGCTGCCCTTTGCCTAGGAGCAAGATCAGTTGTTTGAGGGCTTGCCCACACACACATATTGTGCAGCTTTAATTAGAGCTGTTTCATCCCCCTACCTAATCCACCAATTAGATCAGGGCTATTCAGCATGCAGCCTGTGGGCTGCATGCAGCCCACAGCCTGTTTGTTTGCGGCCCGTGGTGCAGTTTGGGTCGATATGTGTTTTAGTAGTTAAATTCCTGGACTGTTGTGAAGCCAAAACAAAAAAGTAGTCAATATAATGGTCTTTTGTTGATATGCATTTTAGTAGTTCAATTCCTGGACTGTCATTGCTCATTAAAAGTGCTGTCAGATGTGTGGAAATCAGGTAAATATTGCATTTTATTAATATCAGCAGAACTGACTTAAACGGGGCCTGCGTGTTGTGTAGTCTTGCCTTAATTTTTGTATTCATACCCACCAGTGTGAAAGAAGCTATTTGCATATATATTTGCACGTCTATGCAACCACATTTAAGTTGCGGCCCTCGGCATATGCTGTGAATATCACTGTGGCCCCCAGGGCTTCCAATTTGAGTAGCCCTGAGTTAGAGCAATATAAAGGTGCTTTACATACAATTCCTGTACAGGATGGAAAATAAGCGGCCTTGCACTGGTATAACTGCATCTACCCTGCAGTTGTACTGGTATAACTATTTCAGTGAAAAAAGAAAAAAGCCATAACTCTAACTGAAAGAGTAATTCCAGGCCTTGGCTTACAGAAGCTACTTTCCTTCTCACCAAAATTCACTGAAAGCAAAGAACACACTTTCGGGGACTGGCTGGACTCCGGTATGAGTGTTTATCACTTCTCCGTTGGCTCATTTCCTCATGGACTACTTTCAGAGGTTTCCTCCGTTAATGCCCACAGAGACGGACTTGTGGACTCTTGTCCAGGTTGAAGTTCTCGGCATCTCTCGCTGAAGTTACTTTTAAAACATTTCGGGGATTCAGGCCATTTACTGAAATGTGCACGTTCCAGATAAAAACGCTCCTTTTTCCAGTGACCCAAGCCACATCTGACCATTCTCCCTTTGTGCTGCTTTGATGGAATATGCCCAGGGCCAGAGTTTCAAGAAGGGGCTCCCAGTTAGGCACCTCCATAGAGGTGCCCAGATTTTCAAACGCTCAGCTCCCATTGTTTCCAGTGGGAGAATTCACCGTCATTCCCAACAGGTGCTAAGAACTTTTGATATTCTGGCCCTTCAAATGTACACTGTTCAGATGTTCTTTTGCAACGTAGCCCCTTCCCTTGCACGATTCTTCCAGCCTCCTCCTACATTTGGGAAATTGCAGGCACCGTTGGCACCACGGATGTGCCAATCAGAGGCAGAAGGACAGGATGCCAACTGCAATTAGGTGACAAGAAGAGAAAAGGAAAAGGGCAAGACAAATAAATCTCACCGGGTCACACCCCCTAGATTCATGTCAGCTGTGTTTGGGGCTGGACTCTAGGCTTCCAGGTCTTTTAGAACAGAGAGGGCTGTCTTCTCGCAGAATGGCCTGACCGCTGGGGGGGGGGGGGGGAGGGGGGTAATTGACAGATCTGCTTACTGGTTGTAATTTTAACTGTGTACCAAGGCATTGCATGGACTCTTATCTATTGCAAAGTACTATCAATCCTAATAAGTAAATAAATGTATTCTTCATACATGACATGCATCTGACAAAGTGGGTCTTTGCCCACGAAAGCTTATGCTCCAATACATCTGTTAGTCTATAAGGTGCCACAGGACTTCTCATTGTTCTTCATACACTGACGTTCCTACAGTACACATCTCCTATGTACTTGTTCTGCTGAAATAGTTAAAGAAAACCCAAAATGCACGGCCTGACATTCAGATGGGCAGATTTGGCAGCCTTTCTTGGACTGTGCCTCACTTCTGCGAATATGAAGCTTTCTGGGAATTGTTGGGCTTAAGGCCTCGTATAACATAAAGCATGCAGTTACATATGATTTCCAAAATTGATGTAATAGAGGCAGTGCCCCTCATCCAAAACAGAGTCGTAAATCACAGCAAGCTGCATTTCTACCCCGCCGTCACTGGAAATATATTTAGATCCCTCGGCAAATGTCACTTATTTCCAAACACATCTTAAAAGCTGAATGCCTGACAACTACGTACATCCGGGCTTGACGGATGATTTTCCAAAAACTGTATGATCAGGCCCCAAGTTTAATGCACAAAGGAAAATATTAGTGAGATCTCCCAAGGGGTATGTCTAGACTACAGGCTTTTGTCAACAGAGGCTTTGTCGACAGATACTGTCGACAAAGCCTCTGTCGACAAAGAGTCTCTAGACTACAGCCAGTACTGTCGACAAAGCAAGCCACTTTTTTGACAGAGAGTCAAGACGCTCTCTTTTGAAAAAAAACAGTGTGGATGCAGTCGTGTCTTTTGTCGACAGAACTCTGTTGACAAAAGGCATTATTCCTCGTGGAATGAGGTTTACCGCCGTCGATAAAAGTGCCGCGTTCTGTCGACTTCCTGTTGACAGAACTCGGCAGTAGTATAGACGCAGGTATAGTTTTGTCGACAAAAGTCCACTTTTGTCGACAAAACACTGTAGTCTAGACACACCCAAGGAGTCATATATATATACACACACACATATATACACCTCACTATCAGTGATGGAGTTATTTGTGTAAACTGGCTGGTCATGTTTTTAACACCATCACAGCAAGACCAGAAGCACAAGGAAACACAGTGGTAAAAATGCCTGTATTCTGGTTTTGCTCTCGCTGGAGAGAGCTGTGATGCTGGGAGCCCAGTCGTGGGAGACTTCCAGAGACAGGGTTTTGGGGACACATCTATGCTAGCCTTCTTTAGAATCTCCGAACACTGCTACCGATGTGAGAACTCTAACGAAGGAGCTGACAGCCGACCGCCACTGAGATCTGCTCTGAGCAGCTGTCTCTCTTCCAATTTACTTTGTTTTGAAGATTCCACTCATGCTTTGGAAGGGGTATTTTTGCACACTCATAACTTCAACTCTGTGTATTTGTCCTAGACTCCAGACGTGTCCTAGACTCCAGACGAGTGCCCTATGTGTGACCTCCAGGACTCTGGGAATGGTTCCTGCTTCCACCAACCATATCCCTGTTGGGGACTCTCATTATGATAACCCTACAGTAGCTACCGAGTACACAGATAGAAAACAGACTGACATTAGTGGGATCAGCCACTTTCACGTGACACGTGTTCACACAGCTTCTGGGACTCAGCGCTTCTAACTCCACTCCTGGTCCTCAACATGATCCCACATCCCAGAAACAGGGTAGCAAAGTGGGGAATCTGGCCCACTATGCACCGAAAGAGGCAAAATTGACTCTGTCTGGTTTATCGTGATCTCACTTGACTGCTCCTTTCTGGTTTTAGTTTGGGTTTTCGTCAAGGCTTTCTTCTCTTTCAGGCCCAAGTATGTTTCTTGAATTGCTTTATACTCGGCATCTGTTGGCTTTTCCAGTAACTCACCATGTAAGTATAGCACCTTTTGCACAAAGCAGCTCTTGGTTACATTCCCTGTTTAGTCCTGGCCTTCCAATTCTGATTCCTTAGCTCATGGGTGGGAATTTCAAAAGTGTGTGAGCAAGCTAGCCTCCTAATGCCAATTGACCTTCAAAGCGAATCAGGCTTCCAATTCACCTACAGCTACATCTACAAAAGCTCGCCACCACAAAAAGTCAACCTAAACTAGGCAACTCCAGCTATGTGAATAACGTAGCTGGAATCAACACACCTTAGGGCACATTACTGCAGGATCTACCATGTAGGAGTTAGAACATAAGAACATAAGAATGGCCATACTGGGTCAGACCAAAGGTCCATCCACCGCAGTACCCTGTCTCCCGACAGTGGCCAGTGCCAGGTGTCCCAGAGGGAGTGAGTCAAACAGGTAATGATCAAGCGATCTCTCTCCTGCCATCCATCTCCACCCTCTGACAAACAGAGGCTAGGGACACCATTCCTTATCCATACTGGCTAATAATCATTAATGGACTTAACCTCCATGAATTTATCTAGTTCTCTTTTAAACCCTGTTACAGTCCTAGCCTTCACAACCTCTTCAGGCATGGAGTTCCACATTACTCTCCCATTGACTTCCCCATTGACTTCCCTTACTCTTCTCATTTGGGGGGTGGACCGACTGCAGAACAATCTGCAGTCAACTTGGAAGGTCTTAACTAGACCCTCTAAATCAACCACCAGTGAATCGATCTTAGAGCATGGATTTGGGCCATATCGTAGACATAGGCTAAGTAACTGAAAATCCTACCGTATGTTCCTCAGTGGATTTTACACCTCCCTATAAGTACAACAAATGCAACCTGGCCTTGAATTCGTTCTTTTCCTTTCCCTAATATTTCTGCTTGCTCATGTCTTCAATCTCCTCTTTCCAGCAGGTTGTATACACAGCTATAACTATGACTTTCCTTTCTAATTAGATTCCTTGGGCTTCTCGCCCTAAATTGCCTTTTTTTTCAAAACAATAAAACTAACCATAAGAACTGATACTAATTAACATTTTTATTAGAGTAATGCCTGAAGGCCAATCACGGTGAGGCTCCATTGTGATAGATGCTGGATAAATACATAGGACATGACAGTCCCTGCCCCACAGAGATGACCATCTAAAATGCCCATGGTGTAGTAGCATCTTTTCCACAGATGAGCTCTGGCGAGTGCCTCATAGTCATTTTAAAAGCCAATGTGAAGTCCGTGGGTGGCATTGGATGGGATCCTTCAATGGCAGCATGTCATCTCTCCTCCGCACCAAGGCCCTCTCCTATTGCAACCTAGCACCTCTTTTACCACTGGCACAGTTGGTCAGTGACAATCCCTCTTCTGTACTAACCCACAACCCTTCTCCTTCATCATGACTGCTCCTTTCAGTGCACATTGCTCACCTGGGACTGGGTCACATGCAAACTGTCTGGAAACGGATTTTAATTTAGAGCATATTAAGTCACTAAGCTGCGAGAGTCAGGAGGAAAGCTAGCAAGACCTAGTGTTTCTGAGATGTTAAGTTGCTAGTGACTTGCTGAATAGTTAATTCAGACACTGGCTAATCAGGCTATTCATACCAATTCCTCTTTCTGGGTGGTCTGTCAAAACAAAAACAAAACAAAAATGTAGGCAGAGAAAATAGCATTCCCTGGAGGTTTAATGCCATACAAATCTGAGTCACATCGAGGGTACGTCTAGACTGAAGGATTCTTTCAAAAGAAGCTTTTTCAGAAGAGATCTTCCGAAAAAACTTCTTCCAAAAGAGAGCATCCACACTTCAAAAGTGCATCAAAAAAGCGATCTGCTTTTTCGAAAGAGAGTGTCCACACTTACTGGACGCTCTCGCATGTAAGCTGTGATTACTATGGACAGAGTGGCCACCAGGGCATCTGTGCTTTTTCCTGGAGGCCTCTTCTTTCCAAAAAACTCCCTCTTCTGCATCCACACATGCCTTTTTCTGAAAGAGCTCTTTTAGAAAAGGCATTCTTCCTCATAGAATGAGGTTTACCAATGTTGGAAAAACCCCTGCGTTCTTTCGATTTTCTTTCGAAAGATTGCGATTGCAGTGTGGCCATCAGTGAAGTTTTTTTCGGAAAATAACGGCCGTTTTTCTGAAAAACCCCCTGCAGTCTAAATGCACCCTAAGTGAACAGCTTCACTACTTCCTTTAGTAATCAGTTGATTTTTTTTCTAATAACAGATGATATTTTTAACCATAGACCTACTTTTTGTAGCCTCACTAACAGTTTGCTAATATGCAGTTGGTGTTAATAGCTTCAGAATAATACCGCCCTTGTCCTTTTCAGTAGGAACAGAGCGGAAGCACCTGGGAGACAAAAAGGAATTGTCCCAGCCTTGATCTACACTAGGACTTTATTTCAAAATAACCCCCCCAAAGGCCAAATTTATAAGTAGAGCGTCCACACTACCAAGCCCGTTATTTTGAAATAATGGGCTGTGGAATTCAAAGTCTTTACTCCTGCTTTTCATCAGGAGTAATGTTAATTCCGAAATAGTTATTTCGAAATAGCGGTCGTGTGGATGCTCCGGTACTGCTATTTCAAAATAACTACTCCCTGGAGTCATTCAAACTAATTACTCCTTAGCAGTGCTTCCTGCGGCTCCAAGTCTGAGGTAGCGCGTTCACATTAAGGGAGCCTGCCCGGGACTCATTTCGAGGCTTCTCCATGGTGTGGACATGCTATTTCGATTTTGGTAAATTGGGAGTTATTAAGTCAAATTTACTAATTTCAAAATAGTTTCCTAGTGTTGACATGTCCCCAGGGTTTACAAAATTCAAAGGGCCAAACCTTGTAGGTCAATCCAAGCTCTCAGTGATGTCAACATTTCTGTGCCCAACAGGGCTGACCTTTTACTCACAAAGGTGAGCACTTACTGTCATGAGCTATTACTGAAATCTCTCAACTGTACTGATGGCATGGACTGATACGGGGAGCTCATTAACAGCTCCCTAAACACAGGTTTCCCCTTTTAATTTCTGTCTTGGCAAGAGGCAAGACTTTCTGGAAAGTTTCCTGAAAATCTGTTCAGCTAGGTTGTTTGGTGGTTTGGTTTTCCATTCATGTTAAAAAAAAATTCAGCCACTTTTGAACAAGGCTGTTTCTACAATTGAGCGATGGGTGAAAAAGGTGTCACTAAAATAGATAGGGCAAGTGTGTGTTTCTCTAAACTCTCAATGAAATCTACAAAATAAGGCAGGTATGAGCAGGGACTCTGCTGTACCTTAACACCCTGCATATGTCACAGCATAAGAAATGGGGAGTTTACAGCCAGGATTTTTGTACTGATTTTGACCTGTGCAGAATTCTTTGACATCAATGAATCTGAGCAAAGGTCCATGGCTCTCCATTTTGACACCCAGGCCCCTGATCAAGGCCCATGCAATGAAAAGGTCAATGTATAGTCATAATACAAAGAGAGAGTATACATTAAGACAGTGTTTCTCAACCTGTGGTACGAATACCCTTAGGGGTATTCGAGAGAAGTCCGGGTGCCATATCAACACAACTGAAATTTGGAGAAAACTGAATTTTTGTTTTAAGTTTTACAGCACTTTAGTATTTTTGTCCTTTTTACACCCAAAAATTTCATCACTCACCCAGCTACGATTAAGTTGTTTAAACAAATGTGTTGCAATGGTAGAAAAAAAAATTATGTGTCTTAATTCAAAACTGTAGGTACTAGGGGTATTTATAACTTTTTTTTTTTTTTGAAAAAGGGGTACTTTATAAAAAAGGTTGAGAAACACTGCTTTAAGGCACAGTACAGGGAGAAGAGCTAATGCTAAACTTCTGTTAACTCTGCGTTTTCTCTCTTCTGGTTGCTTTAGTCTCACCTGCGACATGGCAGTAATGGCTGGCTGTTTGCATGAACTTCGCTACGAAATAAAGCATCAAACCTCATTTGAATCCCCCGAAAACCACCCAGTCTATCAATTTTCCTGGTGTGACGAAGTTTTGATAGAACTACATGTACAAAGGGAGGCGGGTAAAAGAGGGGAGGTTTATGGCACTCCATCCATTCCCAACTACAGCTTTGTTAAAAGGGGTGGAAAGCGTTTTCAGCAGAGGGCACCAAAAACCAGCATTCCGCTTTCCTTACAAAAATTCAACACCCCTGGAAACCAACAACAAGGACCTAGCGAGCCCCTCCCTGGCAACATCCTTCAGCCCCTTCTAGCGCCCCACCCAATTTAACTTTGCCCTCGGGAGACACGCCTGCACTGCAAGTCAATGTGTGATTACAAGACAGGTCCACCTAATTTGCACAGGACATGACGGTTAGTGCAGACGGGGTTGTGAGCAACCAAAGAAGGTATGCAAGCTCCCTCGTGACCGTACTTTGGTCTGCAGTGGAAAGGTGCTGCTGGTGGCATTCTCTCCGCTGCGGGCCAGATTCTCCACTGGTGTAAACACATTTCTTTACAGCAGCGGAGGATTTGCCCCATTATCGTCACCCTGCTCTCTGTCTGCCCTTCCTGTGCTCCCAAGCCTGTATCTAGTTCTGACTCTGACTTGGGCATGGCGGTTCATGCAGGGCCTGTGTTCCGTGCAGTGCCACGCCTGTTTCTGGGCACTCAAGCACAAGCACAGAGGAAACAACTCCAATAACACACACGACTATCGCAAAGGCTGGACTTCAGCACAGGGAGGGCTTGTCGATACAGTGAGGGGCTGCATGACTGGACTGTCCGGGTCAATACTGGACACCTGGCAACCCTAGCGGTGGGTGGCAGGGCCAGAGCAGCCCCCACTGCCCACCACCCACTGCTTGCAGTGCAGCAGGGCCAGAGCAGCCCCTGGTGGACACAGCGGGGCCAGGCCAGAGGAGCTCCCGTCACCCGCAGCCGGTGGTTAACCAGTTAAACAAGCCGGTTTATTCTTCGGGGCTGTTTTTACCCCCAAGACCCTGCTCCCGTCCACTGCAAGTTCTGTAGCGCACTGTGCCCTCCTCCCATTTCAAACAACCATGTGTGCCTCTGTGCAGTAGATTCACCCCTGGCCGGGCTGCGTGTATGCCGCTGTGGAGGCAAGTCTTGAGACAAAATGAATCAGTACGGTGGAGAGTCAGGAAGACAACTAGGACCAGGTATCTTTAAATGCCCGGTTTGTTCCTGCCAGGTTCATTGTCCTTCGAAGACCGTGCTGCTGGGGCAGGCTGACGGTTGTGCCCCCGTCACTTTGTAGGCATCTGAACGTTGGCCATTCAGTGTTCAGTTGCGAGCCAACAACTGAAGCTGTGTGTCTTCTCAGGAGGAAGGGTAAGATGCCTTCTTCTGTGGCTGGGGTTTGTTTCCTACCTCTGGTCTGTGCTCATCCATAGGAACCCATCTGGGATTCGCCCCTGGCTCTGACATGACAGGAGTTCAGAGAGTCATGCTGGCAGCTGGTTTCTCTTGGTGAGGCCAAAGGCAGCCACAGCCCCGCACCCAGAATGACCTAAACCATGTAACCTGAGTCTGATTAACTTTTCCCCAGGCTGAAGAGCTGTGTGCTGTAGCGTATTAGTGCCCAAGGATGGTATGCATATAATCTTTATGCATGCCTGAACAGATCATATCAGCTACCTTTCATTACCTCCCTGCTCAGTGTGAGAGGTCTTTGTTATGCTAAGCAGATAGCCTGTAATCAGAGCTACCTGCTGCATGTGGAGGGGTTTCTGCTCCCTGCCAACCCAAATGCTGTTAGATAAATATTTCCTTTGCCTTATGGAGACCTTCTACCCTCTCTGAAGCAACACCCATGGATCAGATGAATGTGTCCCAGGCATCTCATGGTTCACAGGATGCTGCTTTCTTTCAGCATGGTTTGAGCCGCACTTCTCTTTTCAGGGGGCTAGTACAGCGTACAGACAAATGGATTGGGGAGGCAGTGGGTAGAGAGAGATCCAGGTTCTGTTCTTGGCCAGTCCACAGAGCCGCTTGGCCAGTCCACACAGCCACTTGTGTGACTTTGCACAAGTCACTTCCCTTTTTTGCGATTCCACTGCCTCTTTTGCTTGGCTTGTCTATATAGCCTGTCCACTCTTCAGTGCCAGGACTAAGGGTACATCTAGACTGCGTCGCTCTTTCAGGATACCAGAAGTATCCCAAAATAGCAACACCTCGTCTTTAAAAGCGCCCGCTATTTACCGAAATAGCGGATGCGCTATTCCAGTCCCTGTAACCCTGTCTACACAGCGCCAAATTTCAAAGTACATTCTTTCGACTTAGACTCGGAACAAGCTATGCAAATTGCATAGCTTATTTCGACAGAAGGGTGCTGTTTAGATACCCTTAGATGCATAAAAATCAAAGGTATTTTCAATGGAAAAGATTAATTTTTTATTTAAATCAGATTTTTTTATTTCAATTAAATATAGGCTTATTTTTAAAATATTTAAAATTAACAAGTGCAGAAAAAAATATTTCCTTCATTTAAGTTTATTTAACTAGCTCAGGTCAATGACCAGTTCATTCAATGGTAAGAAACTAACAGGAAGTCGAAACAGCAGGAATGCTTGTTTTCCTCTTCTAGTCTGGATAAAAACTGTGCGTGAAAGTATGGTCTATTAGATCTAAAATCTTGAAGGATGTGGGGACCAGAAAGAGTTAGATCAATACACCGCGTACCGATAATACTTTGCATAATAAATCAGTTAGTTTTTAAAGCAAAATATGTTTTGATAAACTTACATAGACGATAGTATCCAGTATATTTAAAGTGGTTTCATTCAAGTAATTATAAAAATTGAAAATGCTGCTTTTGTGCAGTAGTAGTGCAATACCAATTTGACTCCCCATGTAGCTTGACACAAATGGTGAGTAGAAAATTAATCTAGTAAATAAGAAATGCATTTTTCACTGTCTTCTAAGATGATACAAATGTACATTCTGAAAAACTGAATAAATTAACCATATAATGGCTTAAAATAAATGTGCTTAGATATACTGTATCTTCCCGGTTAGCAAAAAGAAGTATCAGATTTAGTATAAGGGCTCTCCTTATGTATTTATAGAGTCCTGAGAAGATATAAAATTTGTTTGATATCTGCATTAGGGATGTTAAATATCGATTAATTGAATAGTCAATTAACCTCATGAATTCTTATTTGTCACACAACTATTCTATAGGCCCTGGGGGCGGGGCTGGCAGCCAGTGCGCTCCGGCTCCACTCCCACGGAGCCCCCTGCTACTCTACGCTGCTGCCTCTGTATCAGAGGCAGCAGCGTGGGATGCCAGGTGGGAGCTGGTCCGTGAGGGAAGCCAGTTTAAAAACCAGTTAAAAACCAGTGTAAAACCCTGATACAGAGGCAGCAGCGCAGGGTGGCAGCAGCCTCTCTCCATGGGAGGGCGAGGGGCTGAGCTCCTGGACCTGGTGCTAGCCGAACTATCTGCCTGCCTGGCTCCTAATACACTTTAAATGCAGAGCCACAGTGGGGGTAGGTCCTGGACCTGGCATGAGCCAGAACTGAGCCGGGCTGCTGGCCAGCCTGCTAAAAAACGCACTGGCGGGGGGGGAGGGGGAGGGGAGGAGGAGAATACGTATAGTCTACAGCATTAACCTATATGTTTTTGCTTATCAGTTAATCAACTACACTATTATACCCCTAATCTGCATCCGATCAGTGATCCACAAATACGGTCAGTAGATATCTGCAGATTTGCAGAGCTCTAGACATAAAATCTGATGCACATCCATCCGTAATCCACACACGTGGTCTGTGGATAGTTACCAAACAATGAAAAGCAACCCTTCCTTAGAAAATAACTAAAAAGCACACAATCAAAGCATAACTAAAATCAGTGATTCAAATCAAGGTTTCCTGCTTGCTAATTTAAATCATGCAACAAATCAGGTGATTTAAATCACTTTGATTTGGCTCAGCCCACCCCAACAAGGACTGTCCATTATGTGCTACATCACACAATAGGGCCCCAATCTCACTGGAAGTGTCTTGGCTCTACTGATATTTGAATCAGATATCCAGTTCACTTTTCAGACTTAAGGCAGTAAACTAAGTATGCACCGTCATCAACCCTGCTTACCTACAGGGCATGCTTCAAAGAGTTCACCTTTATCTTTCATTTGAATAATTGTCTACATCTAAAGAACCAGCTAGGGGAAGAGGGGTTGTTATGCCTTTAAGGGTCTGATCCTGCCCTGAGTTCTGACAGGGAGACTCATAACACACTCTGGGCTTGAGAGCAGAGCGTGTCAAAATGCAGGAAGAAAGTAATCAAGTTCAGGAGCTCCTCTAGCACGTACCAGCTCCAAATGCGAAGAAGAAACTCTTGTCAGGGTATTCCTCCAGCAGGTCCTTCACCCTCTTTCCCATCCTCTCGTTGCGCTTGTAGATCAGCTCCTGGCGGAAATAGGTGTCTATTTCCTGGGCGGTGATGCGCTCGTGGGGCGGCAGGGTGGCGTTGATGAAGTTTGGGACCTAGGCAAGAAAGAAAAATCTTTGTGGGAAATGACTTTATTCCACGCGTGTATTCCACGCGTGTATTCCAAGGAGACTAAGATTGTCAAAGTCAGGCATTCAGGCTCCACTGAAGGAGCATGTGGCATCCCCGCCTACCCTGCACCCCGAGAAAAAAAATCATGTTCTATAGAACAAAACTCCTTCCCCATGATTTTTTTGTAATGGTCCATTTCTCCAAGTATGGGATGTTACCACCTGTACAACTGAATGTGTTTTAGCTTGATACAAAGGAAACAAACATCCTGGGTTTCTCAGATGGTGACTTTTGATTCCTGCTTGTGCGGCAAAAGGAAATCTGTATTCACTGCTGGCTGTCTTTACTTTCATGCCTTTTCCTTAAAACCCCTATGTATTACCAGATTAAAATCACAGGGACGGTGATTGCCTGAAGCCCTGTGAGATGTTTGCCTGAAGTCCCTGCAGAACAACAGCCATGCAACTAGAGTTGGTCAAAAGACGCCAATATTTTTCCCCCAAAAAGGTCATTTTTTCCCATTTTTTGACCAGCTCCAAATGCATCATTTACAAGGCGGTCCTCGGTTCTTGTGTCATTGCAGGGTATGTCTACACTACAGCATTATTTCGAAATATCTAATTTCGAAATAACGTGTCTACACACAAAATAGCTTTTTGCTATTTCGAAATAGCACATCCACACTGATTGGACGCTGAATCATATTTAAGGCCAGCCGGAACTGGTTCCGGCAGGGCATCAGGTCAGAAGTTACCTTGTGGCCAGGGCAGCCAGTAGGGCACCCTGGGAAGGGCTGGAGGCCCCCCATTTCGAAATAAGCGTCTACACAGCACTTATTTCGAAATAGCAGTTTTGAAATTGGTGCTATTCCTCGTGGAATGAGGTTTACCAATTTCGAAATAAGCCCTCTGCTATTTTGAATTAATTTTGAAATAGCAGTTGGCTTGTGTAGACGCTAGGGAAGTTATTTCGAAGTAACAGCTGTTATTTCGAAATAACATTGCTGTGTAGACATACCCACAGTGTCCTATAAACACTAATTCTCATATTCCCCCCATACATACACCCTAGTAATCCAAATCCACCTGTGTTCGCCCACAGCAATCCACCCAATCCCACAATCCTTTGGCAACACAAAGGCCTGTGGGAATGAAAACAAGGCAAACAACCCTCTCTCTCTCTCTCTCTCTCACACACACACACACCCCACACACAGAGTTGTAAGTGTTGTGTCTCCCCTTGACTTTGCTCAGTGCTAAGCTCCAGAACAGCAGCAACTGAAGCGACTTTGGAAGGCGCCACCCGAGCATTAGAGTCGTAACTTGTGAAGTCGGAAGGGACCCCTACATCATCCAGTCGAACCTCCTGCCTGGCACAGGCCTCCAGCCCCTGCGTGCCAACCTCCACCCTCACAGAAATAGGACCAAAGGGTGAGGACTCAATTATTAAGTGCTGCAGGCAGGAACCAAGGAGCACCGGTGCCTATAGTGGTGGGGATGCGATGAAGTGAGACACACCTCAATAACGTTGGCAAAGCACCACATGCTGCTAAGGAAGGTGAAGAACCTCCATGGGTCACTGCTCATCTGACCCGGGGGGGGGGGGGGAATTCCTTCCTGACCCCCCACAGGGTCATCAGTTTGACCCTGAGTTTGTGAGCAAGACCCAGCCAGCCAAACACCCGAGAGAGTTCTCCGTGCTACCTCTGAGCCCGAATCCGCCCCATCCAACATCCCATCTCCAGCTGTAGCCATCCCTGATGCTTCAGAGGAAGGAGATTAAAAAATAATATCTTCCAGAATCATTAGAGGGGAGGAGCTCCAGGAGAAAGAGGAGGAATGTCAGTCTCACTCGCTCCCTCCCCTAGCTGGCTCCCACTGGGTCTTACAGCCCATAGAATTGGGCAGGGGGTTATTTTGGTTTCCCCACCCATAGGGTGTGAGCATTGTTGGGATCACATCCTACCAATTAAGAACTGCCAGGTTTAGCCTACTAGGGTAGTCGAGAGTCGCTATAGAACCTAGCTCGCATGCAATCTGACTCTGATGGCGACCTTTATGCAGTGGAGAAAAAAGACTGTGGTGTAGGTGAAGGACAATTTGTCCCTCAGAGACACAGCATGGTAGCAACAGGGCAGTTCGCCTCTGGGGCCCGGAAGCAAGTTCTGTGTGATCGTCTGTGAAATGGGCGTAACAAGGCTTCCTTCTGCCGCAGAGCGCCTGGAGACCCACGGCTGAAAAACGCTGCATAAGAGCTAGGCCCTACGTACTGTTACCGTGGTCAACAATTCACTCAGCTGCGACCCTGAGGCGATGGGGAGGCATGCACAATAAAGACGGTGTCGCATTCATGGAGCTCAGTGCCGGGAGAGGGGCAAAATGGAGTGAAAATGACAGCAGTTCCCAGTCCCCAGCGCACCCAGACTTTGCTGGGCCCTGGGCAATGGAGGGGGTGGGGCTCAGCTCCGTCCTTGAGAGGAAGGGGAGGGGCTAGGTGCAGCCAGCCCTCAGAGCCATTCCTCCCTCACCCCACCCTCAGCACCTAAGGCTCCGGCGGTGATTTAAAGGACCTGGAGGCCCAGCCCTTTTAAATTGCTGAGCCCTGCGGCAACTGCTCTCTTCACCCCCCTCCCACCCATTGGCGGCCCTGAATGCACCCCTCTTACTGTGCTCTGTCACAAAGGGATGCCTCAGACCCGCGGGGAACCCCTCCTGCCACCAAGCTCTCGCTCAGCTCTGTGAGGCTGACTCCTCCATTTTGTGGGCAGACACAAGTTGCTAGGGAGACCCTCATGCTCAGCTGTCGTCAGAAATGTGTCGTCTGCGCTCGGGGTTCTCTCTCCACCACCCTGACAAGGCCAAATGATTCTCGACTGGACATCTGCCTGGCGTTTATCGTATCAACTCGCTGGGGTGTCCGTCATGTTGCTTGCGAGACTGTTCCCACAACCGGCTCTCCGTGGCTTCATACCTGTTTCCCGATCGTCAGCCTAGCCCTGACCCTTCTTTGTTGTGCAGACATGACTTGTGTGGGGGAGAACTGGGAGGAAACAAAGTGGAACAGTCCTAATTCCGTCCCGATTATGGAGATGCATTAACGTACACACACCCTTATTCCGGCTATTCAGCGCTCCTGGTACAAAGCACGTTTACACCAGTACAATTGCACCCACACTAGCTGCATGCTGGATTGCCCTGGTATAACTATAAACTAACCAAAAGAGTGATACCGATACGAAACCTGAACACAGACCAGGCCAGTTACGCCTTTCTGCCCTCCTGAATAACCCCTCCCTCTTGTGCTGACATGCCTCCAACACCTCTTCTTTGGCACCTCTTTGCCTGCCAGGAGGCTCCGTGTAACAGCATGCCTACGAAAGAGCAGTGTTCAATGCAAAGCACGCCCCAGCGCGAGACGGGGCTCCAATACACACCTGACAGCGATAGGGACGTGTATGAAAATGGCACACACTGTCGAAGGGCAAACAATGCAATCAGCTCGCACAACTTGACAAACGCCAAGTAGCCAGTTCATACCCCACCCCTGTGAGGAGGTGACTTCCACGGCGGTGGAAATACAGGCACTAAAATGCTTGTGCCTGGTCAGTGTTACATGCAGGCTACAATAAGACTCCCAAATGTGTCAACGCTGGCACAAAAAGTCTGCGCTTGCTCTCCACCCGGGGCTAAGCCGGCCTTGCCCTTATACAGCCTCGCGCCAAAGCGGCCTTTTATTTTTCAAAGTGACCACTGGGTGCTAAAATTCCCATCTCAGCCTCATAGAAGAGCAGCCACTCAGGGCAGTCAGTTAGCCATCTTTGCCCACGTTTGCAAAGGGGCCTATCTCAGGAACAACAATGTGACCTAGTGGTTAGAGACAGACTGGCAAAAAAGGATTTGAGTCCTGTTCTGGCTGGCATAACCAGGATCGACACCTGGCCCAATGTAAACCAGGTGTAATTCGAAAGACAAGTCTCCGGATCTAGAGCCGTGTTCTCAGGCGCAGAATCTGGCCCTTGGCCACCGCCCTGCTGTGTCACCGCGGGCTAGCCCCACAGGGGGATTCTCCCAAGCACTGGGAGCCCACACGTACAAATCAAATCCACGGGGAGTGGGAGTGCTCAGCACCTTTGAAACACAGGCCATTAACCTCTTGCGGCCTCATTCTCCCCGTCTGTCGGCTGGGGGTGACAACACTTCCCCCTCAGGCCTGATTCTCCTCCCCACCGGTCAGGCTGACACCGCAAGAGGGCAGGCGGACCCTGAGGTGCTAGGCTGTTCACAGATAAACACCTGCAGGTGGGACAGAGCGCCACGGAATCCAGGGCAGAGCCGCAGCAAAGGGGTTTGCAGCATAAAACCAACCACGCATGTTACCGTAAACCCACCTAAGAGGCTCGTACAGGCCCCAGGTCCAGGGGTGGCATCCGTCCACCCCACGGGCTT
Organism: Pelochelys cantorii; assembly: GCA_032595735.1. Taxonomy (NCBI): domain Eukaryota; kingdom Metazoa; phylum Chordata; order Testudines; family Trionychidae; genus Pelochelys; species Pelochelys cantorii. The sequence continues at coordinate 128,224,172 of CM064330.1, forward strand.
TCAGCCTTCCCAGAAATCTCTCTGCTCGCATCTCCATCGGCGGTGAGCAACCTGGGGCTCACAGGCCACATGCGGCCCAGGGGGGTTCTATGTGCGAGACGTTTCGTTTCCCATTGCCCACGCGCAGGGTGGCCAGATTCTGTTGGTTTCAATCCACGTAGTTTATTCCTCCCGATATTACTGAAGTGACACGCATGTGAAGCCAGGGCACATGCAGTGAGGCGCGGCTGATTGCACACAGCACTGACTGGGAGAGCCGCGCGCTCGCTCTGTGTCCAAAGCGCTGCTGCGGTTCAGGCGGCGCCCTCAGCAAACTCTTGGTACGCCAGCGCCGTGAGCACAACTACCCATCCCGGGAGACTATCTTGGTTACGACAATCTTTGCAGCCCACTGAGATGAGGGAGGGCCACTCACTAGACTAGGTTGCCCATCGCTGGTCTACACTGTGGCCGGGAGGAAGCCTCTCAGCCCGGGGAGATGGACTCGCTCAAGCCCCGCTTGGGTGAGCCTATCTTCCTGGGCTGCGAGACTCATTCCCAGCTGTGGTGCTAACGCAGCCCCTGAAGCCTGGTCTGCACCCGGCGGGTTTGCCGGCATGGCTATGTCAGTGAAGAGGGAGAAAGAAATCACACCCCTGGCCCACACAGCTGTGCTGGCAAAATGCACACAGTTATACCAGCAATAGGGTCCTTTCGCCAATAGAGGGGAAATGGTTTCCACACTACAGGCAAAAGCAGCTATAGAATCCTAGGGCTGGAAGAGACCTCAGGAGTCGTTGAGTCCAACCCCCAGCCCAAAGCAGGACCAACGCCCCCAACTCAATCATCCCAGCCAGGGCTTTAAAACCTCTAGGGATGGAGATTCCACCCCCTCCCTAGGTAACCCACCCCAGGGCTTCCCCACCCTCCTAAGGAAACAGTTTGTCTTAATATCCAAGCTAGACCTATCTCAGAGCTGGAAGCAATCTTGAGTGGTCATTGAGTCCAGTCCCTTGCCCTCACAGCAGGACCAAGTACCATCCCTGACAGATTTGCCCCAGATCCCTAAACATCCCCCTCAAGGATTGAACTCACAACCCTGAGTTTAGAACACCCATGCTCAAACCACAGAGCTATCCATCCCCCACTGCAACTTGAGACCCCTGCTCTTCATTCTGCCATCTGTCAGTCTTGCCAGTGCAAACACACAATACCTCCCCAAATCAGGTATCGCCTGACCAGGAGGCAGGCACAATCATTTGAAACCCCCCTCCACCTGCATTTCTACTACACAAAGCAAACAAAAGGTTCCACGTACTGGTAACAACCCTCGGACCTTTTTGGCGCGGAGGCAGCCCCACCCGTGGAAGGACGCCCACGGGCCGGAAGGGCGGCCACAGGGGATTCTCTGTTCCTCGGGGGCGAGGGCGAAGAACAAGGGGCTGCAGCGGCAAGACTCACTTGAGAAGTGTCATGGCTGAAGATGATGGAGTTGAGGTCCCCACAGTTGTAATGCTTGATAAGGTCCTCGGTCGTATAGGGGGTCTGGAGGCTGCCTGCTCGGAGGCTCTCCTGTTGCAAGAGAGTCTGATTCAAAGCAAAGATCACCTGAGGGAGGGAGGAGGGAGGAAAAGACAGAGTTCCTTATAAGCGCTTGGCGAGAAGATACATAACAAGCATCTTCACCTCTGCTCCCACGCCGAAAGTGGCCACCCACGTCCGTCACCCCACCCCCCCGCAAAGCGATAGCAATGTACAAACCGGAAAGGAGCTCACGGGGGGGAGGGGGAGGAAGCTGCCCTGCCTCCCTGCCTGCGCACCCGAACCCCAGAGGCTGGGGGTGTCAGACAGGAAATGCAGGCTGTGGCATCTCTGTTCCTACCTCGCTGGGGGCTGCAATGGGACGAGGGACTCAGAAGCAAGGGGAGGGCTAGCAGAGCCAGGTGCAACCCAGGGGAGATAAGGCCCTTGCTGGAGTCACCCAAGCCTCAGATCTCTGTGGCACTCTCTGTTTCAGGCTTCCTCAGGGGGGCCAGTCTGCACTGTGCAGCACATCACTGGGATCCCATGCAGGAAGGAATACAGCTTGAGCCCTGCTCACGGACTCTGATGGGCCTGAAACACCTGCTTACAAGCCGCCCTTCATACGGGCGCTTTCCTGAATTAGGGCCTTCGAGAGCACAACAGGACTTCCAACCCTCCCCATAAGAACATAAGAACGGCCATACTGGGCCAGACCACAGGTCCATCCAGCCCAGTACCCTGTCTGCCGACAGTGGCCAATGCCAGGTGTCCCAGAAGGAGTGAATCGAACAGGTACTGATCAAGCGATCTCTCTCCTGCCATCCATCTCCACCCTCTGACAAACAGAGGCTGGGGACACCATTCCTTACCCATCCTGGCTAATAGCCATTAATGGATTTAACCTCCATGAATTTATCTAGTTCTCTTTTAAACCCTGTTATAGTCCCACCCTTCACAACCTCCTCAGGCAAGGAGTTCCACAGATTGACTATGCACTGTGTGAAGAAGAACTTCCTCTTATTTGTTTTAAACCTGCTGCCCATTAGTTTCATTTGGTGGCCTCTAGTTCTTGTATTATAGGAACAAGTAAATAACTTTTCCTTATTCACTTTCTCCACACCACTAATGGTTTTATAGAGTTCTATCATATCCCCCCTTCGTCTCCTCTTTTCCAACTGAAAAGTCCTAGTCTCTTTAATCTCTCCTCATATGGGACCCATTCCAAACCCCTGATCATTTTAGTTGCCCTTCTCTGAACCTTTTCTAATTCCAGTATATCTTTTTTGAGATGATGAGATGAATACTGTACGCAGTATTCAAGATGTGGGCGTACCATGGATTTATATAAGGGCAATAAGATATTCTCTGTCTTATTCTCTATCCCTTTTTTAATGATTCCTAACATCCTGTTTGCTTTTTTGACTGTCGCTGCACACTGCGTGGACGTCTTCAGAGAACGATCCACGATAACTCCAAGATCTCTTTCCTGATTAGTTGTAGCTAAATTAGCCCCCATCATATTGTATGTATAGCTGGGGTTCTTTTGTTCAATGTACATTACCTTACATTTATCCACATTACATTTCATTTGCCATTTTGTTGCCCAATTACTTAGTTTTTGTGAGATCTATGCACACGAATGGTGTCAGTTTGGCTGGTTGCGTGGCCAGCTGCTGCCTCACACAGAGCCCCTGCTGAAATTTTATCTTCCATAAACAACGCGTGATTGATAGTCCTGGGGTTTCGTAGCAAGGAGAATCCCTGAGCTCGTGTGCCCGAGGTGTGTAATTTGTCTGACTGACTTGGTTTGGAGTTGATCAAACTTATCGAGGGTTACTGCCCAGAGACCATGTTAGTCCCAGGACAAAGGGCTGACCTGGGAAGCCCTCAGTAATTGGACTTTCCAGGTCCGATTCTCACCTCGCTATTCTAAACCAGGAAAGGTTCTGCTGAGTCACACAGTGGGCAGGCAAGCACACAACTGGAATGAGGCCCACACTTGATCGAGAGCCTCTGAATTTGATGCTGGCACACAGTTAAAAATCTCCCAGCGAGCAGGAAAACGGAGCCACTGTATTAGGACAGGGAGACGAGAATTCCAAGCCGGAAAAAGTTGGACAGAAATTTGCAAGAGTAAGTTGCCAAAGAATTTCACAAGTAATTCTGCATGTCGGAGGAGTGTTCAAATGAAGCCAAATTGTCCACAAGGTAGATTTCTATTCTCCGAGCAGCTCTTGTGTCACACTGCATTATATTAACTCAGAAATCTTCCTTGCACGGAGATCCACGGGAGATCACTCCAAGCTTGTCCGGCTTTCAGAAATATTCCTTCCCCCCCTCCATTAAATGCATTCACGCCAGCATCAAAGCAACTCCTGAAAAGATGCATTCGGAGAACAAAAGTAACAAGTTTATTAGAAAGGTTTTGTCCCCCTCCCACCTCCCGTTTTCGCTCTCTTCCCTCCCCGCCTTCCCCACCCCTTTTTGTACTGTGGAAAAAATCGATTAAGCTCTCTGGTATATATATTGCCCCAAGTCTCTTTCTCCTCCCTGAGATTTCTTCAGCTGTCAGGGGACACTTGTCCCCTTTGCGGGCATTGTTGGAACAGCCTGCTAGGCTAAGGGGGTGGAGGAGAGGGGGTTAGAGCCAGGCAGATGCCTTTTTTGTCAAAGACAAAAGCCCCCCTGCCATCCTCTCCACTTTTCAGCACTTTCATCCAGCCCGGATCAAAGCACTGCTCTGCATATGAAAGGGACCCGGCATTATGCAATTCAAATTAGCCTATCGCCACCCCGCTAGCCTCCCAGTCTTCCCAACAAAAGCGCTCACATCTGTTCCATCCTTTGCCTCATCTTCTGGGGGGGTTTCTCAGCTCTCAGGTTTGAGGGCCATTCAACCCCTTGAATTATAGTTTGGGGGAGCTTCTTCCCGGCTGCGGGCCTGCTCAGCCAGACCCTTTGCTTTTAACTGTCCCGGGGCGTCACGGCAGCTTTGGTGTCCCCTCGCAGCTGCTCCCTGCGTCGGTTGCCATCACCCCCTCAAGTGAGTCCGGCGCGCCTCCTCTTGAAGAGCTCATTTCTCTTCTCCCTCTTCACCTGAAGGGGCCTGGTCCCCTCTGCGCCAGGGAGCCCAGCCGCCCCGAATCAAAGGGAGACTGGAATCAAAGGCGTCATGGCAATGAAAGTCAATAATCCTTCTTTGTCATGGTAATGGTGCGCGCCAAGTGCTGAGAAGAAAGCCGGGCTCCTGGCTTAGAGGCGAGGCCCTGCTTAGATGTTCCGTAGCTCCAGCCCCGCTCGCACTGTGCCCTACTCGACGTCTGGAACCTGAACTCTCCTGCGGCAGCAAGTAACCCTGCCAAAGCCACGCAAGGCCTGGAGGCCGCCGGAGCCTGTGTAGGAGTTTCGTTTAGAGGGCAGCCAGAACCCGGCAGGGAGTCTGAGTGGGAGGGTGCTATTAACCACCCCCTTCCAAGCCATTCTGGGGCCGTATGTTGCACCTGATGCACACCACATGGGAGAGAGCCCCAGACAGCACATGCCCAGTTCCCACTGACAACCAAGAGCTGAGAGAAAAGGAACACTTTCCCTTATCCAATTTGTTTTTCAGGGTTAGAAGCAGATTTATCAAACACACACACACACACCTTAAAGTTCTGTCCACACATCAAAACAGAGTAGGTTGCAGAAGTGAAGTGTCCTGAAATCACTTAGGCCATGTCTACACTAGGAGATTAGTCTGAATTTACTAAGTTCGACTTCTGGGCACCCAGTTTTACAAATTCGAAGTTCCATGCCCTCACTACAGGGAAGAATCAATTATAGTCCGAGGCAGGCTCCGTTAATGTGGACACGCTACCTCGGACTCAGAGCCCCAGGAAGCACTCTGAGGAGCTGCCGGAGGCCTCCCGGAGCCCAATTAGTTCAAACTAGCGGCACCAAAGCATCCGCACTAATGTTATTTTGGACCTACAAGTTCGGGAATCGCAGTATGCCTCATGAAAAGCAAGACTACAGAGTTTGAATTCTGTGGCCCCTTAATCCAGAATAACGTGCTTGCTAGTGTGGATGCATTGCTTATAAATTCAACCTTGTGGGGCTAATTTTGGACTAAAATCCTTGTGTAAACCAGGCCTTAGAAGGATACAGAAATCTATGTCAGGTACCAGAGCTGCATCGGCTGATGACAATGGACAAGGGGAAAAACCAAGGGTTTTGTTTTTTTTGTGTTGATCCTGTTTTATTATATTTTTATTCTCCAAAGCTGGAGCCAGGCAACCGGTAAGAGTAGAGAGTATGTGGCCATCCGTCACCATTTTACATCAAGGTAAACTGAGGCAGAAAATAGTCATGCTATTTGCCCCAGTTCTGACAGTGTGTCATTGGCAGAGCTGGTGATGGCTGTATCTGTCAGATACTAATTATCACTTAAGATGTATAATGCGATGGCACTATGTAATGGACAACCCCGATCCTAACAACTTTACAGTAATTATTAGACCCTGTATTATGCTCAGGCAGAGGGACACCAGGATTACACTATCAGAAAGTGGTTGTTTACACTCCCAATGGCAGAAGTACACCTCATGTTAATAACTGTACTACTACTGCTATTACCATCTGGCATTTATATAGTGTCTTTTGTTCCTGGGTCTTCAAGTGCTTTACAGGCTTTAAGCTTATGAAACTGAAAGCAAAAATAAATATTGTTTATTCTCGATCAATGAATCTCTTAGCTAAACACAGCGAAACAAGCTATGTCAAAAGGACACGAAGGCTGCAAAATCAATCACTCAAAAGTAAATACCTGAAAGTATTGTCCTGACTCAGAGTAAGACCGAAAAACATCAGCAGTTACACGCGGAGTGTGGAAGTCGGCCCGTGGGAGAAGGTGATGGGGGGGCGACTTTTAAGCTGGCTCCTGCCTGCCCCCCCCCATACTCCGCCGCACTGCTGTCTCTGATACAGAGGAGCCGGTGCATGCAGGGAACCGGCTGATAAGCCAGCTCCCCGCACATCCCGGGAGCCTGTGTGTAACCGTGAACGTTAATGGATGAGCCCAGGGCCATCGTGTACACAGTCAGACTTTTACTCCCCTAGTGCAAAGTAATTTTCTGGGAATGGGACACTGAGCTTTCTGAGAGAGGGGCTTGCCTGCATGCCAATTGTGACCACCTGTGTTCCAGAACTGGTGTAAATAACCACGTTACAAAATACCCAAACCCTATATTTCTCTCCCAACAGAAAGCCAGCATGGCAGGCCATATGCCTGCTACTGTTCAGCAGGAAGTGATAACCACAAGTAAATATCAAAGCGGTGGAGGGGTGGTATTGGATTTAGTAAGAAAAAGTGGGACTGAACCCTCAATTCACCAGTCCTCATGACCAATTTGCTTGACTGTGGTATCCCATTACCTTGTGCTCTCCTCACCTGTTTTTGACCCTAATCCCTCTGCCGGTCAGCCCTGCTCTGTTTGGCAAGCACCCAGTACATCTGGAGTGCTACCGCAATACCCAGAATAATCACGCAAAAACACAGTAAGCCAAACAAAAACCCATGATGCGTGTTTGCCAGAGCTTTGTGCCAGGTTTGTTTTAAGTCCCTCGCGCAATGACTTCAGTTACTCACCACTTCCTTGGGAAACTATTCCAGTGAGCCCAGACAGCGCTGTGATGAAATGTGTCTCTGTCTTTGCTCAGGCTCTTCACTCTCCCCGCAGGGACCACCCGGGGCAGTCTTTCCCTCTCTGCAAATTTACACCATTCAGGGTCAGCGTTTCACTTTCCCCTTCACTTCGCCAGGGTATGAACTGACTTGGGCTGTCTTCTATTATAACACCTCTAGTCCCTTGATTATATTGGATGCTCTTTGCCCAATTCTCACAAATTGATTATCATGCTTCTGCTAATGAGATTCTTAAGAACATAACAACAGCCATAATGGGTTAGACTCAGTGCCCCGTCTCCCAACAGTGGCCAATGCCAGGTGCCCCAGAGGGAGTGAACAGAACAGGGAATCATCACGTGATCCCTCTCCTGTCATCCATTTCCAGCCTCTGATTCCGACCCATCCTGCCTAATAGCCACTGATGGACCTAACCTCTGTGAATTTATCTAGTTCTTTTTTTAACCTTGTTGAAGTCCTAGTCTTCACCACATCCTCTGGCAAGGAGTTCCACAAGTTGACTGTGCACTGCGTGAAGAAATACTTCCTTTTGTTTGTTTAAAACCTGCTACTTATTCATTTCATTTGGTGGCCCCTAGTTCTTATATTATGGGAACAAGTAAATAACTTTTCCTTATTCACTTTCTCCACACCACTCATGATTTTATAGAGCTCTATCATATCCCCCCTTATATATATATTTTATAGATCTCTATCATATCCTCTTTTCTAAGCTGTTGTCATGGGGTGTTCACACCCCCCCACACACCAGACTAACAGCTAACAGGGCTGGGAAAGGGTAAATTAACTACATAGGCAGCAGCTGAGGGGAATGATGTGGCCTAAGTAACCCCCGAAGGATGACGGAGCCCATTGAGAAGGAAGGGGGGAAGCTACCACAAAGCCAGGAAGCTGGCAAAAGAAAGGGGCTGCAGCGAGGGAGCCCGCCGACCCTCTCTGGTCATCACAGACAGAAGGGAGGAAATGTAAGGGAGAGGATGTAGGAAAAGGCTCAGGGAAGTGGCAACAATGTTGAAGCCAGTGCAGACCTTGGCTGCTGACTAGGGCCACAGAGTTGGAAGGTGGAGTAGAGGTAGGCCCAAGTTCCCCACCAGCCAGTGGGCACTAGCTGGCCAGTGAAATGAGAAGACAGTTGGAGACCATTTTTCTGCAGAAAGACTGATCACCCCGGGAGAGGAAAACATTGTGGCCTGGCCGGAGGGCCAAGCGTCTAAGAGGGAGCAGCCAACCCACCGAAGTAAGAGCACTCAGGGTCTCAGAGAGCGAGAGAAAATTGACAGTAGGGCACACAAGTGGCAGAAAGGGCTGTCGGATCTGGAGAGAGCTCATCCCCAGAGGGACCCCAGTGGTGAGTAGTCCTGTAACAGGGGCCCAGACAGACGTGGTCTGAGAGCAGTGACACATGAAAAGGAACCGTCCTCTCCTCCTTCGTAAGGTTTATATTTAACGTTATTGCATCACCCACCAGAGTCATGGCCCCATGCTTACAGCACAGTACTGGACAGCACATACTCATATTGTGTGGTTTTTCTCAGAGTACTTCTGTCGAACACCCTTGAAGGCCTGTGTGCCCCAGGGGTACATGTACCCCCATTGAGAACCACTACTTTAAAGGCCCTAATCCATAACGAATCAGACAGGAAATTCCACTCAAGGCAGAGTGGCCTGTTAGAAGATGTGCTAACAACCGATGCTAAGCAATCCGTGCCACCCTGCCTTAGGCTGAGGATCTTTCCCAGACCTGAAGAAGAGCTCTGTGTGGGTCCAAAGCTACTAACAGAAGTTAATTCAAATCAAAGATATTACCACCCATCCCCCCAGTCTCTGGGCTTTGGCTGTCACGTGGAACATGGGCTTTCACTTGAATCCAGAGCACACGTTCAGGAATAACTGGATCTCCCGCTTCAGTTCTCAGCATTTCTGGGATCCTAGATCTGCTGCCAATTCCACCCTCTGAAAAGGGAAGCCATGTGTGGCTAGTGTCATGTACATGTGCTTGCCTTTCCAAACTGTCCCTCAAACCTCTGTAATCTTCAGTGTAGAAGGGGGAACTAGGTACACTTAATATTCCTTAAACGACTTTAAACTAGCCTTGCAACAAAGCAGGGGCTACCAAGTAGAACAGGGGTTTAGATTTATTAGGAACTGGGGAAACTTTTGGGAAAGGGGGTGCCTAGATAGGAAGGACGGGCACCGCCTATACCAAGATGGAACAAGATTGCTGGCACTTATCATTAAAAAGGTCGTAGAGCAATTTTTGCAAAAAGTTAACACCCTGAAAGCTGTGTGGAAACTTTTTAAATAGAGGCTTAACGTCAATGTATCCTCCACATTAAAAAAAACATAATAAGAAAACAAAAAAAATGTGCTATCAGGGCTAAACAACCAAGTAAAAGAAGCAGTGAGATATAAAAAGGCATCCTCCTTGTAAAAGTGGAAGGTAAATCCTAGTGAGGAAAATAGAAAGGAGCATAAACTCTGGAAAATTAAATGTAAAACTGTAATTAGGGAAACCAAAAAAAGAATGTGAAGAACAGCTGGCCAAAGCTCATCTATACCATAATAAAGGTGCCTTATATCAGTACTGCCATAAACTATACCGCTATGAGACTCCTTTAACCTGCCTGAGCACTCATTAATGGATCTCAAAGTCACCATGTTGTTTCAGGCCAATTCCACAAGCCAAACACTCAGGGAAGGGTTGGAACTTAACTTCATTTACAAGTTTGATTCCTATCATAGAGGTATGAATAAAGACATTGGCTGGCTGCACACTACCTTCCACATCCTAATGACTTAACCAACTAAACAGGGAGTGTTTAGAGAAGGTGCAAATTGTTCTTATCAGCGTCTTATAACTTGAACACTCAAAATCACTTTTTTCCCCTTTCTTCCCTCCCCCAACTCCCCTTATTTATTCTGAGATCTGGACTTTTAATGCTCCATTCATCTGAAGAAGTGGGCTGCGCCCACGAAAGCTCATGATACCATCTACATGTTTTGTTAGTCTTTAAGATGCTACTGGACCAGTGTTTCTTAAACTGTGTTCCATGGTACACAGGTGTGCCATGAGACAGTTGGAGGTGTGCCACAGAGAACAACAGAATTCAAAAATGGCCTCCCTTAAAGGGGCAGGTGACCTCATAAAAAAATTATTGTTTGGTGTTCCTCGGTCTTAAAAAGTTTAAGAAACACTGTACTAGACTATTTGTTGTTTTTTAAGGTTTTCCTGTTACAGACTAACTTGGCTATCCCCTGAAGCTTTATACCAGTGTCACTGCATCCACATACAGGGATTGTGCCACCCACCCTGGCATAGTTAAGGATCACAGCATAAAGAAACTAAAGTAAGTGTACAGGTCGGAATGGGCTGAATAGCTTTTCTTAGCTTGTGTGCTGGGGAGATCCAGCCATTGCTGGTACTTTACCAGGCCTTTTAAACATTCCTTTAATGTCCCTATCCTTTTCCCAGGCAAGACTATAATGAAAGTCTTACTGAAGGTCAAGTGGATTAAGTCCATTACATTCACTGTGCCCACAAGCCCTGAATATGGCACATAAAAAAAAGTAGACTGTGCTAAAACACTTTTGATAACCTTTAACTCACACTGCCTGCATCTCACCGAGACACATTTATTTCGTGGTGTAACCACGTGATGGTCTACCTAAGTAGAGTCGTGCAAGGAAGTTTTTCTGGTTCTCTGGCAATTCCAAAAAAACTCGGGGGGGGGTGGGGGTGGGGAAAAGGGTGTTGTCTCAGGGTCAAACTGAAAATGAACAGTTTTGAAATTGTCAGCAAAGCAAAACATTGGAAAAAAATCAGGTGGAACTAAGCATTTCAACAAAACCTAAATATTTTGATCTGGACTATTTTGAAACATGTTATTTTTTTAAAAATAAAAAGGAAATGTTGAAACAAAACGCAATTTTGAAGCAAAACAGTCAATAACGTTTTGTTGCAGTAATGTTGAAATACAAAACATTTACATTTGTCAGATCTCATTATATAGGGTTTGGGGGTTTTAAGCCAGACCAATGTGGCCAAACCGACAGGAATGTACAATGTTTTCCAATTTACATTTTTGCCCAAAAGACATTTTGGCTGAAAAATCTCAACCAGCTCTCTTATCTAAGTGCTTACAAATTGAATCCTGTCTTTCCACAATCCTGGAACCATCTCCTGAGGTCAAACTAACTGCTCAGTAATTTCAGCTGTCCTTTTTACCCTGTTAAAGACGATTACTGCATTTGCTTTTGCCAGCTCTCTGGGATCTCACCTGGTTTCCGTGAATTTTCAAAAATGATGGCTAGCACTTCCGCTGTATCCTGTGCTAGTTCGTTTAGATGTCTTGGACGTGTGTCATCTGGTCCTGCTGATTTAGAAATATTTAGTTTTACCAGGTATTCTTTTATCTTCTCCCCGTCAATCACTTTTCCTGGCTAACCAACATTGGCTCTAACCACTTCCTGATGGTTCATACTTGCACGCACTTTTTATTAAAAAGTGGCTCGCTTCATCATACATGGATCATTCTTCGCATCATCCTCTAAAATTTGTTCCCCTTTGAAAGCAGTTCTAGCCATGAGTCCCCTCTCCCCCCGCAGATATACTGTGGTTATACAAGTTGAACCTCTCTAATCTGGCACTCTTGGGTTCGGCAACATCCGTGGTCCGGCATGATTTGAGTTAGCCAGATGTCCACTTATCACGGGTGTGGCCAAATTTCCCGTGGTCCCATAAAGTTTGTTCATAGCCACCAGTCCTGGCTCTCAGTGTTCAGTGCTGTTATTTAGCTCTAATTTACCCCCAAATGTCTTCTCAGAGCCCAGTAAGCAGTGAAAGTCTGGGTAATGCTGCTAGACAATATTGACTTCCTATGGTCCAACAAATTCTCTGGTTCAGCGCCAGTTGAGTCCTGCAGGTGCCAGACTAGAGAGGTTCAACCTGTAACCCTTTTTTTCCTGTCTCCTTACAAAAAGGTCCCTTTCTGGAGCATTACTGATATTGCCAATGCCTTGGGCATGTTTCACAAATGAACACCTGCCTTGCCCAAGATTTATTCAAGATTCTGTTGCCAGGAAAAAAAAAAATCACATATTTGATTATTTCAATGGTCCCAGCCTCCCGGTTCCGCTTTGCGGAATGGGCTCTATCAGACATGTGCTCCTGGTTAGCTATTTAAATAACTAATATATTTAAACCAGGGGAAATCCATAATGCAATGAACTTAAAGTGGGTTAATTCTTGCTTAGAGTGGTTTAGCTAACATGCATTGACATTAAGGGTTTGCAGCGGTTTAACTAGCAATTTTTAGATATTTTAATTAAATTGGTGAACTTTTCCACCACTGCCAAGGCAGATTTTCAATGACTAGCGCCTACTGACTTTCAACAGGAGACACTAACCTGCCATTTGTATGATCAAAAACCTGCACCAAAGCCTAGACCTCATCATCTTTCCAGTCTCAGAACTATTCCAACCCCTTTCATTACAAATTTCTGTTGCAGTGGAATTTTCCCTGCCCTGGTCTCCATTACAATATCACTCAATGGGCTTCCATCTTTCATTGCCTCCCTGGGGTCTTGCCCAGCAGAACTCTTCCTCATTTCCAACCTTTCTATTGAAATCAAGGACCTTTGGCAGAAATCTGATTATATACTGAAGGGAAAAAGCCTTCCGGGAAAACACAAACTTGGGCACACCCAGAAATTCCACCTTAAGGTTCAACTTCACAGGACCCATTCGCTCATCCCAGGAATCAGAAGCCTGCACACCGGTAACACCATTCAGATCACCTTAACTCTGCCCCCATTCAGATTGTCTGAAGTTCAGACAATCTCGGAAAAGCTCCTCAGCTGGTGTAGATGGTCACAGCTCCAAATGCAGCTATGACAGTTTACATCTGCTAAGGATCTGCCCTGTTCCCTTTAACCATGGCACAGGTTCAGTACTGAACCTAATCGAGTACAGAATCTAATCGACTGAGTGGTTTAACACAGTCCCTCTCCATGGAATCAGTGCCCTTGGATGATTGGAGAAGATTGTCTCAGAGGTGCTCAGGATGGTGTTTCTGTGCTCTCTCATTGCTAACCAACTTGTAGTAACACCACACACAAAAAGTATTATTACATGGAGGTCCTGTTTAGGGGTAGGTCTACAGCTCTATAATAGAAAAATGTATTTGCGCAGTAAACAGATGAACAATAAACATACATTAAATTGTCCTGATTTACACAACAATTTGATCCCTGTATTTTGATTGCATCAGGTATTTGTATGAGCTATTAAAATCCAACCTGCCAGAACTTTGTAGCCTTTACGTTATCTTTAACTCTTAATCGGCTATCATGATAATTACATGTGCTCCTTCCAACAATGGCTTCTCAGAGTGCTGCACAAGCAGGAAAAAAGAAACACATAAGTACAATATAAACTGTATGGTTTTTATTGCATTCAGGCCCCTGGCATGTGAGTAACACCATTAAAATGCCTTAAATCTAGGAGTGCTGTAGCTATTGACCCCAGGATATTAGAGAAACCAGGAGGCTGTCTCTCACCAACAGAAGTAGGTCCAATAAAAGATATTACCTCACCCGCCTTGTCTCTCTTAAAAGTAGGCATGTGGTTCAGTCCCGTTCTGAGTTAGGCTTTTACAGACTATTAACCTCCATAACAAATTTCGCATGTTTGTGTCACTGGCAATAATTAGTCTCTGTAATTTAGCAGATAAAGAATAAACCGCAAATGCTACAAGTTCTGACTGAAGTTGGGGAGAGATGTATTTTTATGACAAACATTTCCCCTCTCTTATGCGCAGAGTCAAACAGATCCCTCTGTTTTCAACACTTCCCCTGCGTCCAAAACTATTCTGCACTGAGCTAAAATAACTTACTTCTCCTGCAGAGGAAAGATTAAAGTCAATTGTCATGGGGTGTTATGTACCTCGCTCCTGGATAAAGCAGATACTACATTTGGGCCAACTGTCCGAGATGCAATCACTCACACATGGGAGCGCGAACCAAGTTAGTTACGAATGACGTACGAGGCAACAGTCCATCACCCCATAAACTAAGGATTACTCCAGTGCTCAGCATATGCTCTCTAGCTTTAAAAAGTCTCCCCGACTGCCCCTGAACCGCTTCGTTTGGGAAGCTCGTCGAACCATTAACACATCTCACCATGAGCATGTTTCTCCTGATGCTCAGTCTAGATTTTCGGTTTATTAATTGAGAAAAGCGCTGGGGAGAAGCAGACGACTGTAAAAGTGCTGGATCTAACTGGGACTTGGGCGTGCTACTGTAATACAACTACACACAGCTGGTGTTATCTTTAACACTTAACCATTCCCCAGCACCTCATTTTCTGGATGAACACTTCTTTTGCCTGGCTTTCTTCACATGGGATATCTCAGACGCCATCTATGGCCCGGAGTGTGGCATGAAGGTTTTATTGACATTGGGTTGAGACAGCTGCATTCTATTACTCCTCTTTGTAAGCTGCCTTCCACCACGGGGCCTTGATGCGGGTTGGGCTCTAGGTATTGGCACAAAACAAAGCACCAAAAATAATCCCCCTGGGCTGTTCTGCCGCTGCCCATGACTAAGCAACCTGAGGGTCTGTTTCATAGACTCCAGGGTCAGGAGGTCTGGCAGATACAGAGACGAGGAAGTGTGGGAATGGCTTTCTAAACACAAGCCCAGGGGCCTATGCCTTTGTCGTCTCCACACAGCTAAGTGGGCGAGTTACAGCTCGACACACACTGTACTCCACACCCCCTCAATGGAGCAAGCCAGCCCAGGGTCATACAAATGAATCTAAGGGTCTTGACCATGGACGGTTGGGGGTTTGGAGCAGCACCACCTACAACAGCTGGGTGAAGGCCTCCAGCGCAGACATAGCCTTGTTACCACACATGTCAATTCTGCAGGATTCCAAGGGAAAGCGCAAGATATAATTCATGAATTGAACACATCTGCAAATGTCCTGTCTTTGGAAGAGCTAATATTGGGGAGCAAGGCAAGCACTGTGTTTTCAGTTGCAAAGTGGAGGCTCTCTAGCCCTTCCTACAGCAGCAACACTCTGTTTCCACTTCGGCCCCGGGTTTGTGATTTTCCAAGCAGGTTGAACTATTTTGCCAAACAACCCCAATACATTCCAAAGGGAGTCATGTGGCTAGATCTGCCAGCTAACTCTGAAGCTCCATCTTGGGATCGAGTAGAACCCATCTTGGAAGGTTGGCTGGAAAGTTCCACATTTGGGTAGGAAGTGAGAGAAGATTTTGGTTACAGGTTGATTTGAAAAGCTGAGCCACGTCAAGAGCTGCCGCAGGGCAGAAGACCAATGACGTGCTCAAAGGCGCATGAGAAAGACCACTGATCACCCAGCTCTGCAGTTTGTTGTAGCGATCACGGTTCTGTGATGTTCATCCGGTGCCAGGTGAGGCAGGAGTGATGCCTTAAGTAAAAGATTCAGGGCCAAAATAAAGCCCAGGAACAGTTGACACATGCTTAGAGTCCTGGAATCTGGGGATGACGTCAGAATCTTGGTTGTCATTAAACACAACAGCAAATCTCTAGCCCCCAACGCTTGGGAACAAAAGCTTGAAAATGAAGCACGGCCAAATTTCACCATTTCGGGACATTTAGTGCGTTACTTACAGCCCCAACTGCTGGAGTCAAAGTGGCTTTCTAGCCCTCTTGTTGCCAGAGAAAAGCTTGAACCCGTGAACACTAAAGGATGAAATCATGGAAGGCAAATCAACAGAACCCCGCACTGGGGCTGTAAAATGGTCTTGTAAAATAACTGGTGTTGTAAAATAGCTCACAGTGGTTCGGGATCTTTGAATATTTGGGTCCAACAATGCTGGCACTATCCTTCCTTAGCCCCTACATAGGGGTGGGCCTACCCTCCCACACTGCCTTGACCTGGATATGCCAAAGTCTTCTATTCTATCGTGGGGGCTTATGGCTAACTGACCTTCCGGGCTGGCATTTTCCATGTCTAAGTTTATGCCCTTGGAAGAAGTCCATGCAAAAATGGTTCAACCATTTCTGACAAGGAAGCTAGTGAAGAATGGATACAGGTTGAGCCTCTCTAGTCCAGCCTGACCGGTGCCGAACCAGAGAATTTGCCGAACTACAGGAGATCAATATCGTCGAGCAGCATTACTAGCACTTCCACTGATTGCTGGGCTCTTAGAAGACATTTAAAGGTAAACTAGAGCTAAAGAACAGCACAGAACACTGAGAGCCAGGCCTGAGGGCTGTAAACAAACTTTATGGGACTGCGGGAAACTTGGCCACCCCCATGCTAAGTGGCCATCCAGCTGACTAAAACCATGCCGGGCCACGGATGTTGCCGGATTAGAGAGGTTCAACCTGTAGCCATACCAAGGGGTCTGGCAGAGAGCAAAACGGAAAGATTATCAGAGGCCATCTGCAAACAGAAAGAATTAACTAAGCCAGGCCATGAAATACCAGTGGAGATTCCAGAAGGCCAGATTAATAATCCACTGGTTTTAATGTTTCCAACAACAGAGGGGGAAGAGGGGACAATGGAATAAGAGGGTGTCTTTTGGGCTGGTCAGGGTGTGCTACACTAAACTCCCCACCAACCAGAATGGAAAAAAGATAACAGAGTGGAAATAGGGGCCAGAAGTAAAATTTTGGGAGACGGATCGTAAATATTGTTAACAGGCCCCGGGTGCATAAACTTTCTGCATGTTTATTTTCTGCAGGCGACATCAGCGTGTCTCATTTTCCCAAGAACGATGGACAGTGCTGACGAGATAGAAAAGGAAAGCAGAGAGATGGAAAAGCAGGAGAGCTGACCGAGAAACCTCAGCCACAAGCCCACAATACCTCCATGAACAGCAAACACCAGAGGTAGTGAGATTCGCTTCCCATACGACGCACAACTTCCCTCCATTCAATAGAAAAGAAGTTTCCTCTTGTATAGACCCGATTTATGGAGCAACAGAGCATCGGGAAGGACATTTCACAGGAGCGGGCAGGAGTGTAAATGGCTACATAGGTCCTTAAAGGACACATGCTCAGTACAACAGGTGGGTTTCATAACTAACCAAGTAACTGATCAAAGGCGCTGGGGTAGGAGGTCGGACGCCCCAGGCCCTGGGAAGCTGAAACCTTTTGAAACTCCTGGGCAGGTTCTTAGAAAGCTTACAGACAACTAATCCTCTTTATTGGACATGACGGAGACAGCTGGAGCTACTCGCCTGCAGTGCCAAGGTGGAGGTTGAAAAGGTGAACCGCAAGACAGAATTGAGAACAGTTGGGCACAGATGTCTGGCCCAAACCCCCCTTACCCCACATTCTGCTTGTCATCAGCAGGCAGCACAGAAACACACGTACTCATCTCTCTGCAAACTGTGGCCTGCAGCAGGTCTATATCCAGCTGTCAGCGTCTAGGAATAGCCGGCCTGATTTCCACTGGTTCTGAGCACCTCCCGAATTCTTAGCACCGTTGGAAAAAACACCACGTGTTATGTGCCTACTGTTGGAAATCCTGGTCTGTGTTCTGTCTGGGGAACCCTCTGGGCACTGCCTCACTTAGGCGGAGCAGTGGATTCAGGCTCTGTGTCGTTTCCCTTTCTGTTAAACAATTGCCCTTTGCCCCCACGTTAGCTGAGTGCGTTGAGGTCCGTGGATGACTACGGTGCGTCAGGTGGCTGCGAGGTGGGCACAGCGGACAGAAGATCTCCCAGAATGCCAGAGGTCTTATTGCAATTCATGCTCTTTGTAATGTCACAGACTCACCCCATTGTCGGGCCCCAGCCCTGCAAGCACTTAGGCACGGGGTTAACTTTAAGCCCCGGAGCAGCGTCACCGAGAGAAACAGGACTACGTGGATGCTTAAACCTGTGCACATGCTGTATGCAGGGAGTGGGGACTTACTTTGTACACTCCATGGCTTTGTCTTAACTACAACTTGTCCACCTAGATCAGCCTACAGGCTGTTAGCCAGCATCTACACTGGGAAGAGAGCGTACAGGTCAGCCTAAGCTAGCATGCGTTAGCTAACCCTCACTGTGACCCACGTTCATAGTGAAGGGAAAGTGCACATGTAAATACAGCCTCTAGGCACAGTGGGTCCCAGACTATATCAGAGCTCTCAGCGTTACTGCAGTATAAATATTTATAGCAAACAAGGAGGTATGAAAAAGATTTTACAGCAGAAAAAGATATTTTTTTAAAATTTAGATGAAGCTTATTTCTGAGCAGATCTCTCTCCTGCCTGTCCAGAGCCTGGCTAGCTGGGGACCCTTCAGCCCCAAATTCTGAGCTCAGCTCAGTTTTTAGCACTGCTTTGCAGTACACCTGCATGGAAAGGAATTTTGATCCGCACAAGGCCCCAAAAGGTGGTGCTCTTGTTGAAATTTAGAAAACATTGCCCCACGAACAGATAGGGAAACATTTGATGAAGCGTTTTAGGAGGTTTTTTGGAGGGTGTCAGAAAATGCCAATGTCAAAACTAAAACCATTAACAGTAAAAGGCTGCTTCCAAATAAACTCCCAGCTTCTAAAACATTCTGAAAAGTTTCAAAATGGGAAACGAACGAGTTCCTTTTTTTTCAGGCTGAAATGAATTTGTGTGTAGACATTTAAGGTAATTTGTAGTTAAAAAAAAAAAAGATGAACCCCTTTGCAAAACAATGTTTAGACTCTTCGGATGCATCTACACTGCAGGGCTTAACTCAAAATAAGCTACGCAAATTGACCTATGTCAATTGCGTACCTTATTTCGAAATAGCTTATTTCGAAATAGGGAGCATTTACGCAGCACTTATTTCGATATAGAGCATTCTTCCTCCGACTTCCCTTATTTCTTGTACAATGAGGCTTACAGGACTCGGAGTATGAAGTCCTCCAGCTTGACAGTATTTTGACACTCTTTCGAAATAACTGCTGCTGTGTAGATGCAGACTAAGTTATTTTGGACTAGCACTAGTTATTTTGAAATAGTGTTGCAGCGTAGACGTACCCTCTGTTTGGAAAAATTTGGAAGATTTCCATTTTTTGGTCCCCATTTGGGATGGGAACATTTTTTCAAAATCTCAGAAATTCTCCCAGGATGGGAAAACCATTTCCCATGCAGTTCTAGGTCTGACCACCATAGGGAATGGCTGGCGAGATGTTACGCCACTGTATGGAATGTACACGCAAGCCTGTATACCCTTCAAGGTAGAGAGAGACCGTACGTCTGGAAGAAGCGTGGGTCAGGGAGACAGGCAGAGAACACAGCCAGAAGGTAAGAAACCAGCCAAGACGCACAGGCCGATAATTTGGCTTCTCTCTTCCATTTTGACTCCTCCTCATTTTATTTCCTTTACAGATTAAGCTCCTTTCCCTCCAGCACCCAGCACGGGGTGGGAAAGGAGGCACACAGCCAAGTTCTATATGGAGCCTACCAACCATCTGGAAAAGTTGAGCGTGCACAAAAAGGGCCTGGAGTGAATTTGGATGTGAGCTCGGAGCCTTGGCAGCTGCAAACCGGTTACCCAAGCAGGCGTTCGGCAGCCACTGTGAAGTGCCTGTCACTTCTACTTTGCTTCTACCATGGCACCTGCAGGCACTTCAACCTCCTCTCAGCTGTAGGGGCTCTGCTCAGTACCATTAGCACAACAGAATCCAGCATTAGCCTTGCATGGAAATAAAAGTCACCTCGACTTAATCCTGCTCTCCATTAATCACAGAAAATGATCCGCTTAAGGATATGTGCATTAGGCCATGCTGGCGTATCCACCAATAAGTCAGCTGAGGTTTGGGCCTCTCTCCTTGATGTAAATGGACACTTTTCCCGCTAATCTGTTTAGAATCAGCCTGCCGGAACAAACTGCCAATCACTTTCCCCCGTTTCCAGAGCCATGTCATTGGCTGCAGTGGTGAGTTCTGTGCCCTTCCACAGAGAAATGGAAAATGAAAAATACCCTCCCAACATCGGCATTTTTTCCAGGACGCACGGAGAGAGTCCTTCTGCTGCAGATGCACTCTCTCACCTAACAGCGCTAGATGAGAGAACTTTAGTCAATGCAGCAATGAAATTCCCATTGGGGAAACAGGCTATCTGTGGAGAAGTAATAAATAATTATACTGTCAATCCCGTGGAAAGCATTTCTAAAAACACACCAACATGACCTAACAAAACCCTCCATCCCTAGACAATAAAGGAAAAAAAGAGGAAACGAAAACGTCAGCCAATACTGAAAACGTAAAGCTATCTTTCTGTCTTCTCCTTTCCTTTGGACACTCATTCTGACACCTTCCTTTCTTCTAAATCATCTAAAATGACACACATGCAAAGCGAGGGCCCGAGAAATGAGGTGCGTGCTGATCGCACACAACACTCACCGGGAGTCACAGTGCTGCTCCAGTTCCTCCTGCACATTCTAGGTAGGGAAGCACCGTGAGCAAAACTACCCTCTCCTGGGAGACCATCTTAGTTAAGACAACCTTGCAGCCCACTGAGAAGACAGAGGGTCACTCATGCGGCCCACTCGCTAGCCTCGGTTGCCCATTGCTGCACTGAGTGGTGTCCTTTGATGGCTTGTACCTTCTCAGACATCAGCCTGGGTGATGGGGCAAAAGGAGGAGGCTACTGCCTCCAAGCAAGCCAGCCTCAAGGATGTGCCTCAAGGCAGGACTCACGTGGCCCGGCACGCCAGGAGCGCTACTCTGAAGTATTCTTGCAGGCACTCCACTAGCTGAGATCCAGGAATGGGGTGGGTTTGGTTTTTAATGAAGACGTCAGCAGTGAGGGGAGCTGGACATAGCCAGATAAGGCTCAGGACCTGTGGCTAATATGGGTTGAAGCCACAACACCTGAACTGTTTCTGCCTGTTACATCAGGCTGCCGAGTCTCTCTGCAGACAGCCAGAATGGTGGAACATAGTTCTGTGGTTCTGGCCCACCGAGAGCACCTGACACAAGTCAGCAAACCCTCAGATGCCACAGGTCAGCAGTGCATCCATGCAGTGCCACAGACATCGGTCAGGTCTACACTGACGGAGAAAATCGATACAAGATAGGCAACTCAAGCTTCAAGAACTGCGTAGCTGGAGTGGACGTGCCTTGCATCGATTTTCTGGGGCAGCCCACAGCGAGAAGCTGACTTTGCTTACACCTCACAACTATGAGGCATTCCAGGGTCGACAAGGGCGCCCTCAGCGTTCGATTTAGCAGGTCTTTTCTAGACCTGCTAAATCAAACCCCAGAAGATCGATCTCCAGCATGCTGATCTTCCAGGAAGTGAAAACAAGGAGGGAAACATTACTCTGGGAATCGATCTGGGAGGAGCATTTGGCTAGCCCAACGCTGCCTTCTTCCTTCAGGTCAGGCCATGTCACCTCGACAGGCCAGGTGACCTCTGGCTGCCTGCATACTTTGGACTGCTGCACTTTCACAAGTAAATATCACTACGAGAGAAGAACTGAGAGGCTCCAGTTGGCATGAAGGCTCCATTGTTTCAGGCCCTGAGAAGACCCAGATGCTGCCCTGGCAAGCCTACAGTAGACTGCAGGGCGAGGGGTGGGAAAAATCAGAGAAATGTTTAAACACCAAGGCACCGTCTCCCAGTAGGGAGGCTTTGTCTCCAGCTGTAGGCATATTTCTTGCCAAACGATACCCGGAAGCTCCCCGCTATCTCCCATCCCAGCTCCTTACCGCCCCGGCCCTATGACTTCCCTCCAGCACATCCTTCTTTTAAGGCACTGAGGCTACAGAAGCTCAGCTGCCCTTCATGAGTATGGCTGGTAGGGCCTCCCTGCGCTGCCTCAGATGGGAATTCACCCTGGGACCTGCTTTCGGCTAGCAGGGCAAAGCCCCCTCCTAGGCACAAAGAGGATTGAGGCTTGAGATGCCCTCTAGGATGCACCTTATGAAAATGAGAAATGCATGAAGGGTGAGGGAGACAATCAAATAAACAAACATTCTATGGGTATTTCTCACACACACACACACACACACACACACACAGAGAGTTATTAGAGCTACTACAAAGAGTCTGTGCATCTGTCTGTGTGTCCATCTGTCAGTCTGGGAATCTGTTTGTTCAAGAACGCCTCCTAAATGGTAAGAGCTAGGACCACCAAATTCCGAATGCAACTTCCCCGTATCCTAACTTACAGCCAGGGCAGGGTTTCTTTGGGCCAGGACAATGGGCTGTGCCTGGAATGGGATTGTTTCACATCAAATGGAAAGGGAGGGGTGTGAGAGCAGGAGCAGTTATATGCACAAATGACCACAGGGGGGCAGCAAGGATCCTGGCCCCAGGGAGCAGCTGCTGGCCAGGCAGGTCTCCCCTGCTGCCCTCAGGCCACCGTGGCATGCGGTGCTCTACCCCCCACCACCTCCTGCTGCCACTAGAGAGCAGCCAGCCAGCAGGCCATATGGCCCTCACCACTCCGAGCCAGGCCTGGGGAGAAGCTAGCGGGTGGGCCCCAGATCCAAGCAACACCAGGTAAGTTTTCTAGTAATGACATGAAGAAACAATGACTTGATTAAATAGATTGATTAAATGACTTGCCCAAGGTTGCACACAGTGAGTCAGTGGCAGGGCGAGGAAAGTAAACTTGGTCTACAGTAAGTTGGTGACACCCTCCAACATATTGGGGGAGGGGGCGCAAAGAGAAGAGGCTGACGTATTGCTTGCAAGTTCGTCAAAAACTAGGAATCAGTATGCGCTGCAAAGTAATGTAACTCGCACCAGTCTGGTCCCAGGGGCCATGCCAGGGGAGGAGGCCTGACAGAAAACGCAATGCGTATGTGGCTGGTAGCAGCTCGCCCGCATCCCCTCTCCCTCACACTCCCCATCTACATCCCTTTGGAATTTGTTTTCCCACTCCAGTTTCCCTGTTCCAGTGGCTTGCCAATGCTCCTGCCCCATTGGAGCTGCTACCAGGCGCCTTGGAAACCTGCTTGAGGGATCCTCCCACGGAAAAGCCTTTGCAGCCTGAGCCCTGGCAGGATGGAGCACTTCCCCACCTTCCCTCGACGCTGCGAAATCTCCCCTCTGACAATAAGAGGATCCCTCTGAGGTGGGGATGTAAAATCCTGTGTAATTGGTTAACACATTACATGTGAAGCAGCGGACAGGGGACCACTCCAGCCTGCAGCCATTAACCAGAACCAGGAAGCTGTTAACGATGAGGCTTACCAGTTAACCGGTTCACTTGGTACATTCCTACTCTGAGGTAGCGAAAACAGATAAATGTGCTGGCTTCACAGACCCCTCTACACGACAGAGTTTTTTTGGAAAAAACAGCTGTTTTTCCAAAAATACTTGAGTTACGGCCACCCTGCAATCGCGTTCTTACGAAAGAAAATCGAAAGAACAGAGAGGTTTTTCCAACACTGGTAACCCTCATTCTACGAGGAAGAAGCCTTTTTCTGAAAGAGCTCTTTCAGAAAAAGGCATGTGTGGACGGGGAAGAGGGAGTTCTTTTGGAAGAAGAGGAAAGAGGAAAAAGCACAGGTGCCCTGGTGGCCATTCCGTCCACAGTAATCACAGCTTAAATGCGAGATAGCCTCCATTCAGTGTGGACGCTATCTTTCAAAAAAGCAGATTGCTTTTTCAATGCGCTTTGGTAGTCTGGATGTTCTTTCAAAAGACGTTTTTCCGGAAGATCTCTTCCAGAAACGCTTCTTCCAAAAGAAGCCTGCAGTCTAGACATAGCCTCTGAGACTCAGCGGAGCTTTTTTTTTCACTGGTCTGTATTCCTGGCGATAGTATGGCAATAGGAATGCACCTGATGCCCCCCTACCTCTCTTATTAGAAAGTACAGCAAATAAAGTGTGGGGGTCCTTTTGTTAAATATGTAAACCCATCTGAAGTAAGAGCGATTCACCACCCCTGTTAAAAACAGTGCTGCTTTCCGGAACGGGGATTTCCAGCCGCATTCGCTGTCATCGTCAGCTCTACTCTACGAACCCGCCTATAAAAATCTCAGCTGGAATGTTGCATTGCCAAGATAAGGAAGGGGTTATCTGCTGGCTAATCCCCAGTTCCTTTGCTCCAGAGGGTGGGATGCAGGAGAGGAAAGAGGAACTAGGAGCTGGGGCAAAGGCAATTTGGAAACGGCCCAAGTTATGGACAGGATGTTAAAACCACGGCATAATACTCCCAGCACTTAAGGGGAAGATTGAAATGAGGAGTCGTCTCTGGGTTTCCATTACCCGGCTCTGTGGCTAGATTGTAGATGACGAATTGGCTGGCCTCAAGAGACGGATGAGGATTAAGGGGCAAAGGGAACAGCAAACAAACCAGCGTCTGAGCAGACCAGCACCAGTGAGGTGGTTGTGAACGCAGCAGCAGGCACGCTTGGTTGGTGTTACATGAAACCTGCAGCCCCAACTTGGGTCCCCAGCTTCCCAGGCAATGTTTTCAAAGCTCCGCGATGTTCAGACGCCCCTCTGAACGGGTGAGACGTTCAAGGGGGAACAAGAGGGGAGGTGAAGCAGCAAAGGAAGCCTCTTAAACCAGTGAGGAGAAGGGAGAGCGTGTCGTTGCTCTCTGGGGTGCAAGTGAGAACCGGGATGGATTCCGGCCTAGCTGTACAATCTCACAGAGGGGCACGATGGCCATGGGAACTCGGCGCCCGGACCAATCCAGCTGCACACGAGATTGGTCTATATTAACACGGCGACAACAGCGGTGGCACGAGCCTGTGTTTTGACCTGGTCGTGCCCCATCCTCGACCTACTACTCCACAGACTGCCCTGGCTGGAGGCTAGAGCAATCTCCTAGACCGGGGCAGAGAACCGTTTTTGGGTCGAGGCCACTGACCCACCAAAATATCAGTCCAGGGCTGCACACACGTGAGAGGCAAAAAAACCCCAAGCCTCTCACTGAAGCAGCCCCCAACTGAGGAGAAAGACATTTTCCACATTCCCCTCCCGCACCAGAGCCTGGGGGTCCAGGCAGCAAGGGGGGTGGAGAGCCCCGAGCCTGGGCCAGATCCAAACAAGCCAGGGGCCACAGCTGGTCCCTGGACCGTAGGCCCCCCATCCATATCTTAGACTAAGTCTACATTTCAGTTAAGCTCCGGTGGCTGGCCAACGTCCCCTGCCTTGGACATTCAAGTCCAGGCTCCTGGGCCCTCCCCGCTTGCGGCCCCTTGATCCTAGCTCACTCCTGGACTGGTTGCCCCCTCTGCGGCTCCGGCCAGGGCAGATGGGCCGAGCGTGTGGCGCTCTGAAGGAGTGGGGGTGCAATTTAGCACCCTCTCTTCCTCGCTGTGACCCCTCCCTGGGTCAGCAATTTCTTCCGTTTCTCCTTCTTCAAAATCTCTTCGCTCCCACCAGTGAAAACGGCTGCCCCTTGGAGATTCAGTGCGGCTCGCTTTGCGGGCAGGTGACCTTCTTTCTGTCCGCGCTTCACCTTTCCCCTCGTACTTTGCACGTCCTTGTGGCGGATGCCAAAGGTCATCTCTGGCGCATGCCGCGGGCTGCTGGCGCCATGCCTGCTGCTCTTAAAAGATTTTTGGAGCTCTAGCATGAAGTGAACACATGCCGGAACGAGGACTGCTATCCGCAGGAAGAAGGCAGCTAAGATCTCCTGCCTTCGTGGGCCTACAGGTTCGCTTCTTGGGATTTGCCTTTGGATTTAAAGGAAAAAGAAGTGGAGAAACGAAACTTTTTGCTTGGTGCTATTTCCACAGAAACCCCAGACTGGGTTCATTAGGCCAGTCTGTGTTGTCAATCCACGTGTCTCCATGTTCCATGCAAATGAACTAGCATGGATGCAACATGAAAGCTGAGAACGCAAGTGAGGAAATGCAGAGTTAACCTGAGAACTCAGCTCTAATTCTGCCCCCTTGTGCTTAATCAAAAAAAGGGCATGAGCCCAACATATTTAAAACTCAGCCGCTCACCTTGCATGGGAACTGCTATTTTTAACACACTTGCAACTTGCGAGAGACACTTTTTGACCACATACAAGCCAGGGGGTGCGTAGGGAGGAGTAACAAACGGCCCAGAGTTGAAGGATCTCAACTGATCTACACGACTGGCCAAGATGTAGAATCTGGATAATTTCCACAGAACATCTGTGTATTGCTTAATAGCCATTTATAAGTGTCCTAGGGTTCATTTCAAATCCCTCCAGCATCTTGTTGAAAACATGTAAACATCAGGAAGACAGGAGTAGATACTGAAGTGTCCAACACGTCAGACCCAACAGGGTGTTTTAAGAGTCTAGAAAGGAGCCATAGTCCTGGGAGTTGTCCGACAGGAAAAGAACAGCATCAACGCTATGGACTTGGGACCAGTGCGGCTTTGCACTGTTCAGTATGTTCTCGGGACTGTGGTTGTGAAGATGAGAACATGAGAGCACCCTCACACGTACAGGGCATCCTCACTATAAGTCCAAGATACGCTCCAAAAGACTTGGACTTCTAGCAAAACAACTGAAAGCGGGGAATTTTTTTTCCCGTGTCTGACTTCCACTTGCACAAACTGGGGTTGGGTTTTTTTGCACACGACTTAAGAGCGGGGAACAGAAGGACTTCTAATGCATCAGTTCCTACAAGCGTCAACGACTGTAGCGCGGAACGGATGTATACTGGGGTGACAGACTGCGGACACGCTGTATGCTGGCAAGGCACCATGAGAAGCAGAGACTGCCCTCGACAACGTTCGTTTTACAACTAAAAAATGGAGAAAAGGAAATGTGGGACCTTTGCGGGGCTGGTTCAATGCTGGAGAGCCAAGTCTTTCCTCCTTATGCATTTTGTCTAAAGGAGCAGCTAAGCTTCCATCCGTGGAGTACTTGCTGCCTGACTGTATCATCGGGCAGATGGAAAAGTAGTGGAGACCTCTGTAAGAGGTCTCAACCAGCGGTGTTAAGCAACTGGCCTTGTAGGGCTCGCGCTGGCCCATCCGATGCAGCTCTCCAACCTGCATCGCATATTCCGAGGCTGTAGGATGCAGCCTCTCATTGAAAAACAAAGCCCCAGGTCTCCGGCGGGTGTCAACTGGCGTTGAAAGAGATGGGCCTACGCTGATTCGCGGCCAGGAGCAGCCCGAGGCCGGCTGTGGCAGCTGGTGCCCTAGGCGGAAGGCGTGATCAGCGCCCCCGCCTGCTCGGCCATCAATGGCCGTGACGTCATCACGGGGCACCCCGGCGCCCCATGATGTCATCATCGGGCGCCCAGGCCAGCAGCGCCCTAGGCAACTTCCTAGTCTGCCTAGGCTCATGGGCTGTCCCTGTTCGCAGCAGCTGAGGATCTGGCCTAGCATTTTGGTTTCTAACCCTTCTGAAGGCAGCTCGCTGCATGTGAGCCAATGTCGACAGCTGGAGGGATCCTGCCACCATTTATTTCATGGCCCTGTCCAGAAGACAGACTTTTGTTAGGAGCAGCTGATCAATACACTGATATTGGCAAATTGGGAGTCCAAGCAACTGAGCTGACAAAAAATGGATCAGACGGTTTGAGGCAGGCGAGAGAGGTAGGGGGATGAGACACTTGAGGCAGGTGAGAACTGTATTTTAGATCTAAACAAGATGACTATGTCCCTATAATACACTTGCTGTTGAGAGACAGACTGTTTGACCACACACAACATGGGGCAGTGTAGGGAGGGATCATGTAGGGAGTGTAGGGAGAGAACATGACCTATGAGGGAAGACTGAAAGACTGGGCTTGTTTAGTTTGGAAAAGAGAAGATTGAGGGGGGACATGATAGCAGTTTTCAGGTATCTAAAAAGGTGTCACAAGGAGGAGGGAGAAAACTTTTTCTTCCTGGCCTCTGAGGATAGGACAAGAAGCAATGGGCTTAAACTGCAGCAAGGGAGGTTTAGGTTGGACATCAGGAAAAACTTCCTGCCTGTCAGGATGGTTAAACACTGGAAAAAATTTCCCAGGGAGGTTGTGGAATCTCCATCTGTGGAGATATTTAAGAGCAGGTTAGATAAATGTCTATCAGGGATGATCTAGATGGTACTGGGTCCTGCCATGAGGGCAGGGGACTGGACTCGATGACCTCTCGAGGTCCCTTCCTGTCCTAGTATTCTATGGTTCTATTTGCTGCTCATGGTTGAGGGATCTCAACTGATCTCCTTGATTAGGGGTAAACAAGCATCACTCCCTTAAGCTCAGTGGAGCCGCATGGATACGAAGGCCAAATTAGCCTGGAAACTCTTCTAGACAAGGATTATAGATTTACACAGCCTGGGTCCCTCGGCGGGCGCTACTGTAATACCAGGTGTGTTTGTGGGTGCAAAATGCTACAATGCCGAATACTGCCCAGCACCTGCCTATCCCGCTGAAACGTACCTCTCCATGCATCCAAACAAGTAAACCCACATGTCAGATCAGAGTGTTTGAAGGCTTATGCAATATTCGGTGCCAATGGCTCCTTGAGAGAGGTTTTAAAGCAGCCAATGGGAGCCCCTCTCCTGGTCCCCGCCCTTTAGACTTGGAAATGCAGCTCAGCTGATCCCTGTGTGAGACCACTGGTGTTATCACAGTCAGTACCAAAGAGGACTTTCTGGGGTCAGCCAGCTAGTTAATTGTGGCAGCTGTTGCAGCGAACAAGAAGGGCCGGCTGTACCAGCATGCACAAGCGGACACAGGAGGGACAATCGCTAGGTGGTTTCTATCCATCAGGGCCTAAAATACCCATATAGCTGTAACAGTCACTGCACAGTTACAGGGTGGCGACTGCAGCACTAACCCTATGCTGTCTCCCTCAAAGAGCATTAGAAGTCATGCTTTTCTCCACGCGGCACGGGTGCCCCCAGTGGGTCCCAGAGCCCTTTCTTTAGACCAGGGGTCTCCCACCTTTTTAAGCATAAGATCACTTTTTGAATGTAAGTGCAATTCAGGATCTACCTCAAACCCAAACACCCTGGCCCCGCCTCCTTCCCATCCCTTTTCTGAGGCCCCGCCCCTGCTCACTCCATCCTTCCTCCCCCATCTCACTCCCTTTTCTCAGGCTGGGAACAGGGGTTCGGAATGCGAGCTCCAGCTGGGCACCACTTACTATAGGTGGTTTCTGGGGGGTGGTGCAGTGGGGCTAAGGCAGGCTCACCCCTGCCCTGGCCCTGCACAACTTCCAAAGTAGCCAGCAAACTCTCCTTCCCTGCCCCCCTCTGCTCTGTGAAGATGGGGTACAGGGTGGGGGAAGGGGCATCCTGACATCAGCACCCCCTCCTCTTCTTCCTGTGCCCTGCACAGCAAGCAGGAGGCTCCCAGGGATGAGGGGTGCCTTCCAGGCAGAGGGCAGGGGCAGCACAGCAGTGCCGAGAGGGACAGATGAAGTGCCAGCACTGGACAGCCTCCTGGCCAAACCTTTCAGGATCACCTGCCAAAGGTTCCAAGATCCCGACCGACTGGTTGGTGGCCCCTGCCTTAGACAGTGATTTCAGGTCACCAAAGTCAACCAGCCAGCCCTGCTGTCTAGAAGGGGCAGAAGATGCAGAACGGACTCCAAGTCCCAGTCCTGCAACCACAGGCCCCCAGCTGACTGAGCAGCCTGGAGACGACTCCAAATGCTGCCTCACTGACCCTGCCCCCAAGGGGCTATGCTAGCAGCTAAGAACTACTGGAGCAAAGCCGCGCTATTCCTGCGCCCCTTTTTCCAGGACAGCCCCCTACACGGTGCTTTGCGAGGGGCTGGTGCGGAGTCACTACAGGCTCTCTATGCCATTTGGCAACTACCCTTCCGCAGGGGGAATCCTGAGTAGATGGTCACACCAGCTTTATAGCCCCTTTGCCCAGCCGAAGCGCCCAGGGTATGTCTACACTACCACCCTAGTTCGAACTAGGGTGGTTAATGTAGGCATTCGAAGTTGCAAATGAAGCCCGGGATTTAAATATCCCGGGCTTCATTTGCATCTTGCCGGGCGGGCGCCATTTTTAAATCCCCTTAGGTCGAACTCCGTGCCCGCGGCTACACGCGGCATGGAGTAGGTAGTTCGAATTAGGATCCACGAGGTGTACTGGTAGTTCGAATTAGAGATCCTAAAGGTGAAGAATCGGGTCCGACCTCCTCGCGGGAGACCAGCCCGTACATATGTGTTGGATCAGAACAGTCAGCCAAACCAAGCAGATCCCACAATCCTGGGCGCTGACGATGGACAGGCAACAGCAAGTCGGACTTGCTAAAACAACAGACATAGGTCTGCCACCGATGAGAACCTGCCGTAGCTAAATGCCTCGCGTCGGGTCTCCTGTTAGAGAAGAGCCTTGAGTAACACATGTGCAGGCTGCTTACTTTTGGAGAGGCCTCTCTAGCCACTGGTCCAATCATGAGTGCGTCCGTGCACCTCTGTCTAACCAACGTGCCTCGAACCATCCCCCAAACTCCAGTGTGGGACTGGAGTGACCAGTGTCTGGCCCATCACAGGGCCCCGAGATGTTAGAAGGTGCAAGTACTAGAAGCCCGAGGAGCGGCTGTGGGCGCTCTCATGCTATGACCCAAGGCAGGGGAGAGACCAAAAAAAACGCCCGTAGCAAGCTCATAATTACTGGAAGTTATGAAAACATTACACTTCAGCTAGCACCGACTACAGGCAGCTGTTTTGATGGCACGTCTTCACTAATCCAAACTGAAAGGGACCCCGTGGTGTTCAAAGCAGCCCTTTTAAGACTCCAAACGGGGCAGAAACCTCCCCAGAGTTAAAACAGCCTTGGCAGGCAGGACAGCTTGGCTGCGGACTCGTCACTGGGTCGTTCTTCATCCGGGACTCGGGGGGGGGAACTCTCTCCCCGCCCGCACTTCTGCGGCGACATGCGGGACTGGGCTGACCTGGGGAAAGCGGTCTTGTTATCACAGTAACGAGTTCGAGAGCCTGGTTTGCGCCAGCTGGCCAGGCTGCAGGGCAGACGGAGGAATCCAGCCTGGAAAGCGGAGCTCTGTGTGTCAAGTTGGACTGTCCTCAGTGACAACCGAGTTTGAGAAAGAGAGAATTGGACGGGAGACTTCCAGTGCCTTCCCACCATTCGCCCTGATGGACAGGCCCGCTCTCCTGCCAGTGACCAAGAAAAAATTCTGGGGCCTCTCAGCACGAAGAACATTGGGCTCCAGCCCCCGACAGGCACAGGCAAGTGCAGACACAGTGAAGTGACATGGTTAAGGCTTTGCTTCGCGGTTGCTGGCCTCCAGGCTAGCCTAGGAGCTCTGAGCTGGGCTAATGGTGTAGTAAAACTTTGCCTTAAGAGGGCCCCCGAGCCCGCTTCTTCTGCCTGAGGCCCCACCCCTTCAACAACCTCCCCTCTCCCCCACGCAGCCAAGCCCCGCCCACCCCAGCCTCATTTTTCCTGGCCACCTGGCGGGCTGGGGACTGTCATTTGCATAGTTCCCCTTTCTGAAATTAAATGCCACAGTGTTGGGCTGCAGAGGTGTTCGTCCCACCACAGGAATGTTAAATGTTATTATAGTATGGTCACTATTCCCAAGCGGTCCTGTTATAGTTCCCTCTTGGACCAGATCCTGCGCGCCACTCAGGACTAAATCGAGAATTGCCTCTCCCCTTGTGGGTTCCTGCACCAGCTGCTCCAAGAAGCAGTCATTTAAGGGATCAAGAAATTTTGTCTCTGCAATTCGTCCTGAGGTGACATGTACCCAGTCAATATGGGGATCATTGAAATCCCCCACTGTTATTGAGTTCTTTATCCTGATAGCCTCTCTAATCTCCCTTAGCGTTTCATAGTCACGATCACTGTGCTGGTCTGGGTGTGGTGAAGGGACTCCCATCTGGTGGAGTCTTCTCCACGGCCTGGGCGGCCGGCTCACTGGCTCTCACGTGGCAGAGGTGCATGCACTGGGCTCCCGAGGGCCCAGGTTCGGGTCTGCTGCAGGCAGCAGCGGAAATGGGCGGGCGGGCTAACTCCTGTGAACGCCTCCTACAAGACGCCGCAGCCAGAAAAAGGCAACAGCTTCGCAGAGGAGCTCAGAGCGGGCTCCGCCCACATCCCGCACCGCAGAGCGTTTGCTGACAGAGCACGCTTCCACAGCAGGGTTCCTTAGCCTGGTTCGGGTGCGAGCTGGCATGCTGCAAAGCCCTGCTCACCTCCATCTGCCCTCACTGGTGCTACACTCCTCTGGGGGGCTGCTAGGGCTTTGCGGGGCTACCGCCCACCTTTGTGCTGCAGGAAGCAGATTTTTCCCAGGGAGCTTGGGGAGGCCTTGTCTGTCCAGCTGGGCCCCAGGCTGGGAGCGGGGTGGTGGGAAGGCACTGGAGAACTGTCACCCCTCCCCTCGTTGGAAAGAGCTGTGTGTGTCGATGGGAAGGAGGTGAAAGGCAACACCCATAAGACCCGGAGTGCGCTCTGCAGTGAAGTCAAAGCCTGGAACCTAACCCAGCATGCATGAAGGCAAGACAGACTCAGGCCAGGGGGAACACGACATTGAGGGAGTCAGTTAAAGATGCAGGATTGGGCCCCACCATCAGTGAACAGGCTTTCACCTGCATATTGCGTGGAAAGTCCTGCCGTGGCCAACGGGGCATTTGCATGCAGCTTCTCACACGAACAAGGGAAACCATTGAAATGCCACCAGTCCCCACCCACAGTCCAGACACAACAAGTCCTCATTTGCTCAGCTGAATCCCAGGTGCTCCGAAACAGGTCTGCTTAAAAGAGGTTTAGAACACCGCCGCGTCAGAAGGCTACATTCAAATTGCAGCGGGGGAGGTCTAGGTTGGACATCAGGAAAAACTATTTCCCTAGGAGGGTGGTGCAGCACTGGAATGGGTTCCCTAGGAAGGGGGTAGAATCTCCATCCCTAGAGGTGTTTAAGTCTCGGCTTGACAAAGCCCTGGCTGGGATGATTTAGTTGGGATTGGTCCTGCCTTGGGCAGGGGGCTGGACTTGATGACCTCCTGAGGTCTCTTCCAGCTCTATGATTCTATGATTCCCCGTGCCAGGGCGTTTACGGGACCACCACGAAGCAGAGCATGGAGATGTATGGGCTGTCCTCAAGTGGGAAGAATGATACATTCCCCCCATGAACCATGGCCATCAACGAAATCTCTGCAGTTCTTCGGAGACCGGCCTGCTGCCCCCTTGAGTCATGAAACCTCCCCACCGATGCCACCAAACAAGGACCCTGTCATCTCAGCAACAGCAGGACCGCTGGCCGTGCGTCAGGAAGAGGGAAGGGAAGGAGACTTGTGGGTAGCAAAGAATTTTGTTGGACAAAACCGGTCCGATTCGATGCAAAGTTCCTACAGCTGGGGCAGCCGCGGGCATAAGCTTCCGCAGCACTGGCAGCATGCAAAGCCGTGCCAGCATGGTCCGCGTTCATCCTCTGAGAGCACTTGGAAGGAAGAGGTGCCAATGGCCTGGGCGACGATCGAGGCAGATGGAGATGAGCCATGCAACAGGGAGAGCACTGCGAGTGTGGGTTCTCTGGAAACCGGACCAGGGAAACCCTCCACAAACCAAAACAGGATAATAGAGAAACACACAAACGCAGCCCGTCCCTGGAATGTGCCCTTAATGCCTTTAGCAGATGCCCCATGTAAGCCAGACCGGGAACAGGACATTTTCAGCCAAGAATTCATTCCAGTTTGACCAAAGGTAGCAACCCTGCTAATCCTATTACAGCAGCGTAGAGAAACGTACAAGGCCGGCTCCATAAATCGGCCCTAACCCGGTTATATGACAGGGCTGTGATTACAATAAATCTCCAACCTAAACATTGTTACACACTTGGCTTTCGCTGACGGGGTGGGATTGAAGTGGCGCGGCTTTGCCTGGCCAGCCTCTCGCTGGTTTCAGATTGCACTGTCAGCTAAGGAACGCTGCTCCCAAAGACGGGCCTGTTGACCTTTAGCCTTTGTGCGCTGAGCAGAGATCGCGCAAAAGCCTCATGCCCAGGGAGGGGCTGTTCTGAGAGCTCCCCCTGGGATACTGTCTGACAGGCTGAGGCCAACCAACATGCTTCTCGCCAGAGTCTAAACGCCGCACTCACTGACCCAGTGGGTAAACTGAGGCAGAAAGCTGCCCAATGCCTCAGTGTTTACGTTCCTAGTTTTATGTCATCTACGAGTCCGCTGCAGACTTGTGCTTGCACCAGTTTGTCAGCTGCTCAGAAGTTATTCTGTCGAAAGTAGCACCAAAGTTCCCTGGCAGCCATCTGCGCTATTCAGCACAGAGCACCTCCGTGAAATATCAAAGCAGCCCAATTGTTTTCCTACCAGGAGCACAGCAGCCTAGCTGTGACACATACAGACACACTCACGGGCAGCGCACCATGGTACCGTGTTTTAAATCATCTGGCCAGGCGCAGTGAGGCCATGGGAGTCTGGAGCTGCGTTCCCTCGTAAGCTGAGCACTTGGGTGGCCTCCCAGGAGAGATTCAGGTACCTCCCAGATGATTAGCAAAGTGCCCACAGCCGGCAGTGTGTGTTTCTACTGGTGGTGCACATGCCTTGGTGCACAGAATAAAATTTATTCTGCACACAGATGGAAAAAAAATTAGAAGGAACATTGGTCTGGATCCCAACCTGATTCCCTGAGACTGCAGGAGCTGGGAGTATGTCAGACGTTAGAGGAGACGAAAGGCCCCGATACCGCTCAGGTGATGCCTTCTAGTGCTCACACGGAGTGCCATGAGGAGGCCCCAGAAGGAGCAGCACCCTGCCGGAGGGAACGGGGCTGTCCGGGGAGGTCCTTGCGGCAGACAGGAGTGAGGCTGCAGGGAGCCATGGGGAGCAAGGATGCGGATTCCCACTCCACTCTGGAGTTCTGGGGAAGACCAATTCCTGTCTAAACAATGGGCGGGGGGGGGAGATGGGCCGTCACAACCCAACTTCCTCCCACTTCCGTGGGGCACAGAACTCACAGTCTCAGCTGACACAGTTCCAAACGGGTCCCCAAAGCTCTTCACGCCGGCAGCCACGATCAAGTGATGCGACAGTCCCCTCCCCCCCATGCCCACAGAAGCACCTCACCACCAGCCTGCGGCTACTGATAATCAAGGCATGAGACAGTGTGAACTGGGCCATGGGCCAGCATGAACTAGAATCCCAGAGGCGTGTGGGCAATGCCTGAGTCTGGGTCACCTCCTCCCCACACAAACAGCCATACCCGAGCCCCCCCAGCTATCCGAGGGCTCGGCAGAGCTCTGTCCCTGGAAGGAGAGCGCCTGGCGGAGGCTCAGTTTGCAGGGCCATTAGTTTGCGGGCTTGGTCACTCCACCAGCCCCAGGAAACTCTGCCAGCCATGCCCTCAGTTCTGGCCGCCTGATTGGCTAGGAAGTGGGGCTCCCAGGGTAGGATACAGTTGCAGCCACAGAGAGCTGCACCGTCATGGCTTCCTGGACTGATTATGGCAAATCTCTGTGCCCAGGCAGGACAGCGCTGACCGTAAAAAGCCCTGCGTTTGGTTCAGGGCACATCCGCCTCTGCCTGCCACTGCAGGCTGCAGACAGCACGTTGCCTCGATCCCCGCCCCCCCCTCATCACTTGCCCCCTTTAATTAGCAGGTCGCACTTGAACGTTCAGCCCATGGACCTGTCCAGTGTTCCCTGTCAGCTGAGCACTTGGCGGCCGCCCGGGGAGATTCAGGCACCGCCCAGCTGATTAGCAGGTGCCCCCACTGCCTACAGCCAAAAGTGTGTGTTTCTACATGTGGTACACATGCCTCAGTGCACAGAGCAAAACTTATTCTGCATGTGGATAGACAAGATTAGGGGGAATATTGAATCTCTCACGTTGTACCATCGTGCCCGGCACACAGACAACAGGCAGAGGCTCTGTGCTTTCCCTAGGGTGCTATCAATCCCAATGCCAGGCTTGTAAATGGAACAAGCAGAGCTTTGCCCCTGACCGGCCCCTCTGCCTGGCACGCATTGCCAGAAGAGATCCGAGCCACCCCAACGTCCGTGCATGCAGCACAGCGTGCCTAAGCCCCAGCGGCTCCGGCTGAACATCCCCCTGGTGTCTCTGCTAACAGCCCCGGAGCGAAGCCCAGCCCGGAGGACTGGAAGAAAGAGACAGTAGGATCTTGATCGGTTCCCGCCATCTCCTCGGGAACTCGTCCGATGACACGGTGCTGGGTGGGAACGCGGGGGGCAGAGAGACAGAAGCAAACGTTTTGCCACATGGTCCAACCACTGCAATTGTGTGTGGTGCCACATTCGTAATTCGTTGGCAATCCGGAAATACAGGCCAGCAAAACCGATTCTCTTTGCTGAGCAAATACAAGCGTCATCTTGGCACGTGGACAGTTCACATGTGCAGAGCTGGTCATTCGAAAGGCTTCCCACCGAACTGGAGCGCTCTTTTAAAGCTAGCAAAGCGTGGCGCCCTGAGAATTGACCACCGCATTCCTCTGGCGCTGAGCTAGAGGTGCAAACTCGCCAGTTCAGTTACTAATGTCTTCACTGAAGCCAAAGTCTGACAGCAGCAATGCAAACACTTAACCATTTCCCTACTGGGAAGGCCAGAGATTGCCTTGACTTGTCTAGACAGACAGGCATCGGGGCTTATCTACGCATCCACTGGCCCCAGAGTAACTGACTCTGTGTCCCAGACAGGCACTGAAGTGATTACAGGTGTAAATGAAAGCAGTTTGGTTACTTTCCCCTTTGTGTACAGAGGCACCCTACTTCCTGGTGTTCCAATCAGATCAAGGAGGAATTGTTAAAATATACGCGCCTTCGGGCTACACCCAAGGTGCAGAACACTATGACCATTCACCACAACATCCCATTCCCAACAGCTTCCTGTTTTTCCTGTTCTCAAAGTCTCCTCTATCAGCAACATTGGTAGATTATTCCACCAGCCAATTTTTTTAAATGTCAAGACCATCTCACCTAAACTATTTCTTCCTTAGCTTTGGGCCATGCGTAGCTCCTTGAACTGCCCTTTCCTGAGAGCTTTGGTTTGAATTGCTAGTACCAAAGGCAATTTTGCATTGTGATCTTGTACAGTGACACACAAGAGTTTTACAGCAAGCACTTGATTAATAAAAAAATTGCACTGGGGAGAGTGAATAAACAGCATTTTCTTCTGGCTCGACGATCGTGCGGATTTTGGGTGGATCAAAACCCCCTGAAACTCAGGGACACCTCAGAGCTGAACAGTCCTCCACGAACGAGGAACTTTTAAACAAATGAGGTTCGACATGACATAAAGGGTGAAGGCAGGAAAATAAATGAGACAGAACCAAGTGTGGAGACTGTGTCGGCCTTTTTGCACCCAGAAATTATATACAGGGCTCAGAAAAAGCAAAGGGAACGCACAAAGACATACAAGGATAGAACAGAGCTAAAAGCATTATACAGAGTATGTTCAAAAGCCAAAAGAGTATCATTTCAAAGCAGGGAAGGTAGCCCAAGTGAGTCAAGAGCAGACACCTTTGGCAAATACAGTATGATCGCGCCATAAAAATCACGAAGAGGACATTAGAAGAACAAACACGGTGAAAGAGCAAAACCTCTCGTGGAGTGAAGGAGAAATGGTTCCTTCACACCCTGAAGGCTGGCGAGGAAATACCGATTGTAGGCTTTCTCTTCGCGGTTCGTGAAGACGATGTCAGGTCAGAGCTGGTGATCGCAAAGGAGAACAGCTCTGAACACTCAGTTACAATACCGAGCCAATACCTGGGGAAGGGTTTGCAAATGCTGACGTGCCTAGGATCCAGCCACTGGGTCCCCTCGTGCCCCATCTGCCAACTCTAAATAGAATGTATCAGAAGGGAGGGGATTGAAACGCAGGAGTAAATGGGAGGGGGGCTGAAGGGGGATGGGGAAGGGAGCTATGGGAGGAAATAGGATGGAGGGGAGCAATAAAACAGCGGCAATTTGCAAGGCCGCCATGATATTCACCTGCGCCTCTGCAGGTACCAGCGATTGCAGCTCCCATTGGCCATGGATCAATCACCATTCCCAGGCTACATCTAGACCAGTGTTTCTCAACCTTTTTTTTATAAAGTACCCCCTTTAAAAAAAAAAAAAAAGTATTCCCAGTACCTACAATTTTCAGAAACACAAAATTTTTTTCTGCCATTGCAACACATTTGTTTGAACAACTTAATCGTAGGTGGGCGGACAATGAAATTTTTGGGTGTAAAAAGTACAAAAATAATACACTGTAGAATTTAAAACAAAAATTCAGTTTTCTCCAAATTTCAGTTGTGTTGACGTACCCCCCCAGACTTCTCTCGAGTACCCCTAAGGGTACTCGTACCACTGGTTGAGAAACACTGGTCTAGACTATGGGGTTTTTCCAGCAGGTATCCCAGAAAAACTCTGCCATGTCCAGGGAACGTGTCTGCTCTTCTGCTTTTTTTTTCTGTCTTCCTCCTTCCACAAGGAAGAAGGTCTCTTCTGAAAGAGGAGGCTTTTCTGAAATTTGGCCAAGTGTAGATGGGCCAAATTTCGGAAAAGCCTCTTCCGAAAAAACTATCAGAAAAAGGTACGCAAATTGCAGAGCGCATTTTGCGTACATTTTTCCAATAGATCAGTGTAGTCTAGACATAGCCCCAGGCAATGGGAGCTGCAGGGAGCAGCATGGTCCAGAACACTGTT
Source organism: Pelochelys cantorii (assembly GCA_032595735.1). NCBI lineage: Eukaryota > Metazoa > Chordata > Testudines > Trionychidae > Pelochelys > Pelochelys cantorii. Next base: position 128,262,858 of record CM064330.1, read on the forward strand.
TCTTCCTGCTCCCATTGGCCGGGAACAGCAATTTGCAGCCAATGGGAGCCGCGATCATCCGTACCTGCAGATGCACAGGTACATAAAGCAGCAGCCTGCCAGAGGCTAACCCTGGTGTACCAGATCTGGCCCATTCCTGAAATAGGAGGTGGCAACCAACCTTAGCACATAGGGGAGCAGAGAGATGATGTGGCGAGGAAGAGTCTGGAGGGTGAACTGGAGCAGATGGGCTCACAGAAGAAGCCCCATCCACAAGCCAGCCAGCCCTGCACCCTCAAAGCCTTTCTATGCTGCCCCAAGAACAGTGCAGAAACACACAGGGCTACACACCACTCCGGGGGGGGGGGGGGAGACACAAGGCTGGGGCTGGCCTGCCGAAAGGTGTGAAGGGAGACCCAGGGAGTTATAGTTACAGGCCAGCACACAGAGTAATGAAACGAGTTGAGAGCTGCAAGGGGGGTGATAAAGCACAGGCTGCACGGAGCATGATACGCTGGGAACAAACTAGCAAGGCATCTGCGCACAGAAATCACATCTCGCTGACCTGCCTGCATTCCATTAAAGTAATAACAATGGCCTGCAAAGGGAAGAGTGGGTGGTGGGCCCCTTTTCTTGCTTCTCTAGGGTATGAAAATGTGTCGGGGCCAGGGAAGGTGTGTGTGTGTTTTTCTTTCTCCCCTGCAAGACTAGATGGATAACACAACACTAGTAGGCTCGCTCAGCTGACAGCCGATTAACTCAGAGAAGGGATTTCTAGTCAACCTGTTAACACCGCCCCCCTCTGTAATTGACACACAGTTAACACCCCTGCTTGAATACACATAGTGAGAACCAAGCTCTTGCCCTAAAGATTTACAGTATTGTTAAGCCCAAGGATCCAAGAATCATCAGGTTCCTCCAAAAACACAATAGCAAAAAAACCATGAGATTTAAAAAACCCAAAAAAACAATAATGCATTTGAGCTTCTTTTTCTTTGCTTTCTGGGATCTAAGCCTTCGGGGCACATTCAGGTCACCCCAGGCTAGAAATACACTGTGTTTGCCTCATGACAATTGTGTAACCACTGGATCCTGCAAGCGGGGGCTGTAAGAAATACCACGAGATGCACAATACAAATCAGGAGACCTGGCTTGACTGGATTTCACACCTCTGCCTCTCACACCTCGTCTCTGCATGTCCAGAAAAGCCTCCCACAAAACAGGGCAGACGTTGTGGTGGGGATCTGGTTGCGATCAGAAGGAACAACAAACAAGCACAAACTTACTTTGGAGATCTACTCGGGGTGAAATCCAGCCCCACGGATGTCAGTGGCAAAATGCCCACGGGCTTCACGGGGGTCAGTTTCACCCCCCCAATCTTTGCAGCCTGGTTTCTGCACCATAAAACAGAGAAGGAAGAGCACATCCCCTGGCCCAGTGCAGTGCATAAAGGAGAGGCAAAGGATGCAGACTGGCAAAGTCCCCGCGGCCGGGGCCAGAGGAGGCCTATTGTGGATTCAACATTTGCTGGCGGATCAGACAAAAGGGTCGATTCTCAGCAAGGAAGAGGTTACCCGTGGGGTGCCACCATATGAAGAGATGTACAGCCTCACTGCACCCAGGGGACAGAGGAAGGTGAGGAAGAGGGTACCCCAAGCCCTCACTTCTGTGCTCCATGCAGGGCTAGGATGTGAGTTTGTCACCCATATTGGCACTAAGCTCCCTGATCTGTGCAGGGAGGAGACAGGACAAGTGCCACCTAGGCTATGTCTACACTACAATGATCTATCCGAAAAAGGTACCTTTTTCCGATCGTTTTTTCGCAAGAGGCTTTTCTGAAATTTGGCCCATCTGCACTGGGCCACATTTTGGAAAAGCTTCCTTTTCTGGAAGGGCCCTTCTTCCTTGTGGGAGGAGGAAGACGGGCCTCCGAAAGTGTGCGTCTGCTCTTCTGCAAAAAAAAAGTGAAAGAGCAGACACGTTCCCTGGACGCAGCGGAGTTTTTCCGGGATACCGGAAAACCCCCGTAGTGCGGACATAGCTCCAGGGACTCTGGGGACAGAAGGCAAAGTAGGTGTACCATAACTGCGGGGACTAGAGCTCTGCTCCTGTCTGGCCTCTCCCCGCCATCCCGTGGCCCCCGTTGAGGGCTGTGCCTCTCAGACCTGTGCCCGCAGATTCTCCGCTTGAGCCCCCCTGGGTTGAAGCCTTTGTCCTTATGACAGACTCCCTACCCCTCAGCCTCGGCTGCTCAACATGGTTTTCCTCTTACCTGGGAAAAATTCAGCCCATTTAAGGGGTGGCATTGCTCCTCCACTTTCTCCACAGCCCCAGTCTGCTTCCTCAGGCGCTCGGCCTCCTGGGCCAGGTAGAGATCCAGGACAGGGACGCCGCGGGACTTAATGTCCACCTCGGTCAGGGAATTCACCATCAGCATGACCCACACGGGCCTCTTCCGCTCCCAGTTCCCGGCAATGGCGTTGAAGAGGTAGTCGGCGTAGAGGCCCTTCCCCCGCTGGTCCGGCGTCATCCACGACGGCATCATGAGCTTGACGTACTCCAAGTGGCGCTTGAGCCTGCGGTAGATGTCCCGGGGCAGCACGTCCTGGAGGTTCTCACCCTGCGGCAGCAGCTGGCAGCTGGTGAGGGCAGAGATGGTGTAGGGGTCCGTGAGGTCCAGCTCGAAGTAAACAATGTGGCTGTGCTGGAAGGCCTTCTTGGAGTTCTCGGGGATGAAATCCCAGACCCGGGTGTACGGGACGTGGATGGTGCCGAAAAAGTAAGACGGGGGTTCTCTCTTGATGGTCCACAGGAAGGAGTTCAGTTCACTTTGCTGGAGGGGAGAGAAACACAGCAGAGTAAACAAACCACAGCCTGCAGGCTGGAGCATGGGGAGCCAGCCACACAGAGGGGGAGAGGCAAGAAAGACACCCCCCAGCTAGCAACACGGGCTAAAACTAGCTACACTGTTTCAATAGGCTCTCCCTCGTACTGGCGTGTCTGCACCCCAAAGATAACACGCACAACATCGTAGGCCGGAAGGGTTACTCTCGGTGCCCACAGGAAGGCAGTGTTGCCTAGGTGATAGAGCAGAGGGGGGTGGAACTCGGCAGACCTGGGTTCTCTTCCTGGTTCTGCTGTGGGGAGGTGCCTCGGTTTGCCCATCTGTTAAATGAGGCTAATGAAAGTCACCTCTTTTGTGAAGGTCTTTGAGACCTACTGATGATCAGAGCTGGGCCCAAAGGGGGGCCACCAAGGCTTCGTGGCTGTTGTTGTTTTGTCGGCTTGCGAGGCTCATGGGCCTGCCATCACCTCCCCGCTCCGACCTCTCCACCTGACCAAGCCCCACGGGCCCCCCCAGGCCAAAGGAAACATGCACGGAGACGGAAAACTGCCACCCAGGAAACGGCCTCAACTCAGGCTGGGGAGAGGGACTCCCCTTAGCCACACATCCAGGAGCCAGCACGTAACATGGAAAGTCACTGGCAGGCTGGCACGCTGGCTGAGGAACGGACTGGAAACAGGCTGCATAGGATGCCCATTCTGGACCCCGCAGCGTCACCCACCTCCGCACAGCGTTCAGAGAAAGAGCCAGTTGCTTTGAAGACAAGAGGGGAAGCTGGAACACTGCATGAGAGCCACCCCTGGGCCACAGCTCCAAGAAATGTTTTTTGAAATAGAGAAAACTTTTTTTCTTAAAAAAAAAAAAAAAACCAAACACAGTTGTTTTCAAATGCCTTCGCACTCCCAACCATCCAGTGAAGTTACCCAAGCAGCAGCAAACCTCATGCCAGGTCTACATGCAACCCGGCAGCTAGGCTTATGGTGCCCAACTCCAACTACGAAGAATACGTAGCTGGAGTGGACTTACCTTATGCCGAGCTTGGTGGCATCCCCACAGCGGGAAGCCAACGGGAGCAAACTCTCCCATTGGCTTCCTTTACTCCTCGCAAAAGGAGGAGTACCAGCCACCCGTGGGGGCGCCCTCTGAGTTCAATTTGGCAGGTCTTAACTAGACTCACTAAATCGAACTCCGGAAGATTGATTGCAGCAGCAGCGATCGTTCTTTTAGTGTAGACAAGGCCTTAGCGTGAGTTCTAAAGAAATCCTGCTCCATGGTGGTTTGGATTTCAGTACCAGGTTCCCAGACTTCTCTGTGTTTGTGTTAATAGGGAATAATGGAAAGTGTTCCCCTAGAACAGACCATAACATTTCCAAGAATCCCAGAGGGTAACGTTGTCTCCAGCCTTTGTGTGGTCTATGTAAATAGACATGGAGACACATCTTCAACAGCTTCACTCACTGGACCTATGCCAAACCACCCCAGCCGATGAGCTGGCCCTTAGAATCCTAGAACTGGAAGGGACCTCGAGAGGTCATCGAGTCCAGTGCCCTGCCCTCACGGCAGGACCAAGCCCCATCTAGATCATCCCTGATAGATGTCTGTCTAACCTGCTCTTAAATATCTCTAGGGATGGAGATTCCACAACCTCCCTAGGCAATTTATTCCAGTGTTTAACCACCCTGACAGTTAGGAAGTTTTTCCTAATGATCAACCCAAACTTCCCTTGCTGCAATTTAAGCCCATTGCTTCTTGTCCTATCCTCAGAGTCCAAGGAGAACAATTTCTCTCCTCCTGCTTGTAACACCCTGTTAGGTACTTGAAAGCTGCAATCAGAGTACACAATGGATTTGGCCCTGCTGGAAGAAGCAATCTGCTTCTGATTGTCTGCGCATAAGCAGGGAAGCAGAAAACATCTGGAATCTCCACCCCATCCCTGCCCGGCAAGAAGATCTGGCTATCAAATGTCTGGCTCCAAGAGGGGGCATCCAGACACTCAGTTCAAACATCTGGCCAGTTTTCAGCCGAACCATGGCCCCAGTGCTGTGATTAGATTGAAGTGTGCAGGTACGGTGAGGTTAGATGCCTTGCTAAATGCAGAGCAAGCTCCTTATTGCAAACACATGGCCTAGGCACTTCTAGTGGAAGCCTAGGGCCAGAGGGGTTAATCAGAAAGACAACTCTGCAGCGGCTTGTCCCAGGGGGTGGTTCCTGAGAGCGCTCTCCGCCAGACACAGACCCAGATCACAGCCCTGCTCAGCTGGAAACTCCAGCAAGGCCCCGGCCTGTCACCCAGAGGTGAAAAGTCTTGGTGGGGGCACCATGTTAGTTTGTGACTTTGAAAACCATGAGTGGCCCTGTGGCAGCTGAGAGGCTAACCCCACTATCTAATAGCTCTCGCGGGCAAAACCCACGTGTGAAATCTTTACCAATCGCTCACCTGGAGTAAGTAAGGTGGCTGCCTCGGCCCCACACAGTCTTAACTTCCATTAAGGATAGAACCCTAGAATCCTAGGAGGGCAGGAAGAGCCCTCAGGAGGCATCGAGTCCAGCCCCCTGCCCAAGGCAGGACCAACCCCAGCTAAACCATCCCAGCCAGGGTGTTGTCAAGCTGGGACTTAAACACCTCTAGGGACGGAGATTCTACCACCTCCCTAGGGAACCCATTCCAGGTCTTCCCCACCCGCCTAGGGAAATAGTTAACAAAGGTGATTTCCCACTGTGCTCAGTGTTGAGTTAACTCTTCCCCCCTTGAAGCCTATGAGAGTTTTGACTGCTGACTGCGGAGGGAGGTTGGGATTTTCCAGAGCACACCCCGCTGGCTTAAATTTCAAGGGCCAGGTTGGTTGGTTGGTTTGTTTAATGGCTGCCGAAACTTTACTGGTTGGTGACCACTGGTTTAAACGGCTGCCTATGTTTAGGCACTAAATACACAGACTCACTTCCCCAGCACGCCCATGTGATTGTCAGGCCGAGGAGGTCCCTTCAGCAAGGCCAAGCGCCTTTCATTCCCTGGCATTTTAATTTTACAGGTGGCTACGCCAGAGGTCAGGCCCTAGGGAACGCGCAAGGGAGATGCGAATGGGGCAAATGGCCGCCGGTGAGGAGGAGCGGCAGGGGGTGTCACTGGCTAGCCGCCAGCGAACAAAAAGACGGGCAGGCAGGCATCAGCGCAGAGGGGCCTGAAAGGGTGCCCTTTGCTTTAAACACGACCGAGCTTGCATGTGGCAGGCAGCGCCTGGGAATAGCCCCGGCTCTGAAGAATCTCAGGGGAAGAGTGGTGCCGACAAGCACCGGACCGGCGTACAGCGTCTGGAACACGGGGGACCATGCGGGTCAGATGGAATCCTACGCACCTTCACGGGAGGAGCACTGGGCAGGAAGCTCGCATGCTCTGGGAAGCCCTCGGATACTGCCCGTACAGGAGGCTCCAGGAGGTACTGTTTCGCAGTAGCACCTCCCAGCCAAAGCAGTCGGGGCCCCCGCCGGGCCAGGCTCTGCGCAGCCCGAGAGCGAATCACAGCCCCTGCCTCAAAGAGCACGCAGTCTGGCAGGCCAGTGGACTGCGCTGAGACACACGCAGCTATGGCGCTCCACCAGGCTTAGAGCACACCGGGCCTCACGAGCACTTGGATGTTATTACAGACACTTCTGGGCACTAAACGGCCGCCACTGTTATTAATCAGGACAGGCTGGGGCTACGTCTCCGTGTCCAGAGAACGCGTCTGCTCGTCTGCTTTATTTTTTCAGAAGAGCAGACGCGCTCTTTCGGAAGCCCTGTCTTCCTCCTCCCACAAGGAAGAAGGGCTCTTCCGAAAGAGGGGGGGTTTCCGAAATTAGGCCCAGTGTAGACGGGCCACATTTCGGAAAAGCCTTTTCCAATATATCATTGTAGTGTAGACATAGCCTGGGCCACATGGGCGGTGGGCGAGGCGAGCCCCTTCCTAGCCCCCCCCCATCAGAACCCAGGCTTCCCCCCCCACCACCACCACCACCACTGTGGCCTTCTGGCCCCTGCCCAGCCTCCTCCCCCTCACGCCTCGCCTCCGCAATGTGGCTGCTGGCCCTCGCCCCCTCTCTGCCCCAGGGAAGCACCCTCCAACCTCTCCTGGCCCCGGAGCTCCAAAGAGCCGGCCAGCAGGGACCAGGTGAGGCAGGGCCTTCCCCTGCCCAGGATACCCGCCGCCCATGCTGGGCCACCTTGCTTTTCCCTGCAAACTGTTATGGGCTCTTGAATCCCCACAAGAACAGGACTTAGCCCCGGGCAGAAGAGGCAGGATGGCCCCTCTGGCGGGAAAGCAAGCCTGTATTACTGCCCGGCACAGCCCGCTCCAGACAGGAGCCTGAGCATGGACCCAGGCACGCCTGCTGGCCAATGCAGCACTGCAGTGGGAAGAAGTTGCCCCTTCAGTCAGACAGCGGTGCTGGCGTTCACAGTATTGAGCACCCCCTCTCCTAGGAAAGCCGGTGTTATTACAGCCATTTCTCCAGCCTCCTCCCCGTTTCCAGCCACGGAACTTGTTCCTAGGAGGCTGACCAAAGGCGCTGCCTTTAAAAAGCCCTCGTGTTTCATCCACCTCCCCTGGCCCCAGATCTAGAACTTTGCGATAGGCCTCTGGTTAGTTGGCATCCGGGAGTTTTTCAAGCGAGGGCCAGTCCTTTCATTGTGTCAGAGCTCTGCTCTGCACGAGCCGAGCGAACGAGGTGGCAGTGACGTGAGAGGAGGGTGAGACCAGTGACTAAAACGCTATCCTGAGATGGGGAGACCTGGGCTAAGTTCCCTGCTCTGCCACAGGCTTCCTATGAGGCCTCGGGCACCTCACTTAGCTTGCATCTGCTCAATGAGGATAACTGCCTTGCCCCGCCTCCCAGAGATGCTGGAAGAGTCAATCCTTCACAGAATGTGAGGCGCTCAGATACTAGGGTGCTTACGTACCTGTGATGGCAACTGGGGGGGAAATGTTCAACTGCATTCTGCATTCTGCCTGGACCACACCAAGCCGAGTGCCTTTGAAAACTCCGCGCTCCGATCCTAACATGCCCTTGTGCAGCTCTTCCACCCTTGGGTATTTTTTCCATGTCGTTCAGAGATAAAAGCAAGCAAGCAGCTTCCCCCACCCTCCCTCCAGCCCCTTGTAAAACGGGAACAGTTTGCCAGAGCGTAAAGTGGCTGCGAGATAACACAGGCACAGCGGTGACGCGGGCTCTCCCGTACGGCGCGATGCAACAATTGGCAGCCTGTCTCTCGCACCTCATTTCAAGAACACTGAGGAGATAAAGTCACTGGGTCTGGATCCCCTGCACCAGCATCGTACACTGCTCCCACCGCAGAAAAGGGCCTGAAAGCCCTTTTTGCACTAGGCATGTGGAGGCTGAACCAGTTAAGCAATAGTTTAACCAGTCAACAAGTTGCGGGATTTTACACCCCTCTTTTGCATGGCCAGAGAGATGCAAAGGGAGGCCACAAAACTTGGCTCATTCCAATGGACTGATTCCTGACTTCCATCAGCATAAGAGAAAAATCAGACTCGCAGGATCCAGGGAGAGAACACGCCACTCTCACTTTCAGGCACTCGTCACTATTATTTCTCTTGTGACCACGCCTGGCGGCCAGGAGGAGAGAGGAACGATGGTTCAATGGTCAGGACACTAGACTGGAGCTTGGAAGACCGAGGTTAAATGCCCAGCTTCACTGAGGCCTACCTCAGTTCCCATCAGTAAAATGGGTCCAATAGCATGACCTGCCACACAGGGCAGTTGAGGGAGTAATACTGTGAAGACTGTGAGGTGTGTAGATACTACACTGATGGCAGCCAGATAAAGACTGTAGCTAAATAAGGAACCCTACTGTCATAGGCACTGCACACACATATCAGAGGAGACAGGTCCCTACCTCAAAGAGCTTAAAAAGACAGAAAAGAGCTGGAGGGAACTGGGGAGGCAAAGTGACTTGCCCAAGACTAAATGACAGTCCCTAGCACAGCTAGGAACAGACTGCTGGGCCCTTACCACTAGGCAAAACTGCCACCCCACGTTGTTCTCCTTGGCCTTTGAGGATAGGACAAGAAGCAATGGGCTTAAACTCCAGCAAGGAGATTTAGGTGGGACATTAGGAAAAACTTCCTGCCTGTCAGGGTGGTTAAACACAGGAATAAATTGCCTAGGGAGGTTGTGGAATCTCCATCTCTGGAGATATTTAAGAGCAGGTTAGGTAGACATCTCTCAGGGATGATCTAGATGGTGCTTGGTGCTGCCGTGAGGGCAGGGGACTGGACTTGATGACCTCTCGAGTTTCCTTCCCGTCCAGTATTCTATGATTCTACAGTTAGCTTATCCAGTTACAACTGGGTGTGCACCTTGACTTCCTTTTGTTTGTTTTTAGCAGAGCAGAGGTGCCATGTGTTCTTGTTAAGAGGTGTTTCTCGCAGCTTTTTCATTGATTTATTCTTACGACCCCATCAAATAGACCAGTTTCCAGATTGAAGCTATTTTTGCCGCACTTGCCAACTTGCTTTTCCAAGAGGACTGTGACGGGGCGCCCTCGCCCCGCACCGTGGCTGGGGCTGGACAGGCGCTGTTCGGCCAGGAAAGCAGGGAGGCCCGGCCGTGCACGGGTTGCTCCCAAGCCACTCGGCCATCGCCCCACCCTGACATCATGCTAAGCGACGTCAGGGGCGGGCCGTAGGCGGTGTGGCGTCCCGGGTGGCGGGCGCCATGGCAACCACGGTGGCAGGGGCGGCACGAGTAAGCGCGGGCGGAACGGCCCCCTCCCGCCCATGATAGATGGAGCATAGAGGGCGCGGCGTTCAAAACGCTGTTGCCCGGTTGAGCCGGGGGGGGCGGGGGGAAAAAGGGAGGAGCGGAAGGGGACGGGGACCGGAAGTGGGCAGAGAAGCGGTGGTGGAGCCACGGAAGGGGGGGAGACACCAGATACAAACCCCCCCGAAGGAGAGGAACGTCGGGGAAGCCGACGGCCGCGGCGAATAAGCGCCCGCCCGCCACCCTGTCCACCAAGGAGAAGGTGAGCCCCGGAGTAGGGGTGGCCCCGGAGGGGAAAGGAAGTAGCCCAGGGTGGAACCCGGAGTGGTTGGCGGGCTGGCGAGTTTCGGCAGGATGCCCCGCCAGCCGCACCGGATCTCCCAGGATCTGAGTCCTTAGGGCTCTGGGCTGGAGCCCGTGAGCGAGGGTGGGCCCGGGCCCCCCTTTCCCTTCCCCCGTTGCAGCGGAGAGTGGGACGCCGACCCGGCAAATCGGCCTAATTAACGGGCGACGCAGAGCGTGGTGACGGAGGACAGCAGTAACGCTAGCGACTTTGCCCTCCCCCGAGGACACGGACGTAGTGGCCCCCGGGCAGGTCACAAGGACCTAAGCAGCATTTACAGCACCCTAACAGGACTTAACATTCAGACCCCAAATCGACATCTCCTACTTCATATGTCAGTTGACATAAATCGTTTCATGTGCTGACAAAGATCGGTCGGTAGATCCGGGCTAAAACCTGCCAAACTGGAAGGTTTATATGACAGCCGCACAAAGTATTTTATTGTAACACATCCGTCAGGGATACGGTAATTTTCCTCCCCAACAGTTATTTCAAAACCGTTGAAACCTTGGAGTGGGGGCAACTCTACAAAGATACAGGAAATAAATAATGCAATTAAGCAATGGGAAGAAACAAAGTTCTCCAGGGGAATTACATTGGGCACCTAGGTACGAGAAAGTTAGCGACAAGCGAGAGAATCCAGAAAAATCAATCAAGGGACTTTTTGCTGGCTGTGTGGTGCAGTTGTCAGGGCGACAGGCAGAACTGAACCTGGGACCTCTGGAGCTGAGTGAATCAGTCAGGTGTGCAATAATTATTGAAGGGTGGGGCACTTCACAAATTTTGGAAGTGGTCGCGGGCTGCCCCGGAAGGGGTGGGGCCTTAGGTGGAAGGGGCGGGGCCTTAGGTGGAAGGGGCGGGGCCAGGAGACTTTCCATGCTCCCCCGCCCACAGACCCTGATTGGCCTGCAGGTGGGAGAGCACATGAAGTTTTTGCCGCCCACCCCTACCCTGCCAGGGGCACAGAGTGCTTAGAGAGAACCGCCAGCCATTTTGAACAGCTGGCGGTTCCCTTGCCCCTGGCGAGGAGAGGGGACTTTGCTCCCCCACCACAAATTCTTGCCTGGCCTGGGGGAGCAGCAGGGCCGCGCTACAGTTTGAGCTAAAAGCCAGGCTGGCTCTCAGCTTGGGCTGTGGAGGAGACTCCTTCTTCTCTCTGCTCCAGCCCCCACCAGTTAACCGGAACCAGTAAGGCTTACGGGTTAACCATTCACATCCCTGATCTAGTCCACTAGCCAATCTGTTGCACCACGCAGCCTCTTTGAATGTATTACCATATTTTTTCCTCTCTCTTTTTTTTAGGAGTACATCCCTCAGGCAGCCCCAAACTCCTTACTCTGTCTGTGGTTTTTGCACTCCTCCTAGCTCCTTTGTCAGCTGCTTATCTCGCTCTGTGTCCCGCCTTGCCGCATTCCACTTTGCTTGTAGCTATTCAAAGCAGAGACAGTGACCCCCGTCCTCCAAGGTATTTAGGTGCCTAACTACTTCTGTGTCTATACAGTGAGTAAAGGGCCCTGTGCATCTGCACATGTTAAATGTGTAAGTAGTATTCTCTTCATGTTCCTCTTTTACATTACTGACAAATCCTGACTCCCCTAAATAATGGAGTTTGCCTAGGGAAAAGCACTGCAATGCATTCAACAGTTCAAACAATCTAAATTCAGTACCTTTTCCACCCGAGATGAAAAATAAAAATCAGTTTTCAACAAAAAGCCAGAAGTTAGAGCAGACGGGTGAGATAATGCAGAGGGGCAAACGATGCAGGCTCTTGGAAAAGTTAGCCATTTAGATGAATTGCTCCATTTATCATGAACAATGCTCCCTACACGAGTAAACAGTTACAACTGCTAATCCCTGGGCGCCGGCATTAAACACAGAGATGTGCATCAACATTTAGCAAAATACACGACCAGATCAAAAGAGTTAGTTCGTGAATGGGGGAAATCCGAAAGGTCCACAGGAGACGCGCTTGCAAATTAATTCTTTTCAAAAGCTTTCTTCCTCCCTCCAGGAAAACATAGAATGTTTTCTCCTGTGCCAAAAATTCAGGATTTGAGGAGAATTATTGACTGCAGTTTTAGCTGTAACAGGGCGCTTTGACAAGAAAGCTCTCTGAAGAATGATTTGTTTGCCAACTTCTTAAAACAGCAACGTCTCTCTTTCCGACACATCAGGATGGAAGGTTGGGGAGTCACAGAGGAGTACGGGTGTAAAAGCAATTTTTGGGGGGGTGGGGGGATCAGAAAACACACATCCCTAGATTTGAGGAACCCACAATTAAAAGGGCATTATCCCCTGCAGATGCAATGGGGAATGTTTAAAAACAGAGAGAGTCAGAAGTGTGGGATTTAAGAGCTTGTTTCCTTTATACACAACACCCCCGTGAAAGTAGCTGGATACTCCTATTTATAGGACCTGAAAATAAAATCTATCACTAAATAGTGTCATCTCTCCCACTGTCCTAATGACCTGAGGAAGCAGACTGCCAATATGGAAAACTGCAGGCGGTCCTCACATTTTAAGGACATAGTAATCAGGAGATAATGAGCCATCATTAACACATTTCACCTCCGGCTTTCCTGACAAAGGGTAAAAAGAAGTCTTTTGGCATCAGACATGGTGGTGGTTGCAGTTTTCCACAAATACGATTTTTTTCTGCTAACCTTTGCAGTCGCTCCCAAAACTTGTTTTTGTTTTTTCAAGTCCTTGCCCCACATTCACACAAGCCCACAGCTTCACGGGCCCCTGCTCTGAAGGCAGCCCGCCCGGCCCAGTCTGTCCCCTGCTCGCCAGACATGGCCCATTTTTATGAGTGGTAATAGAGAGTAATATGAGGGCGCCACCCCTGATGACTCTGAAATCTGCTTTACATCCTGGCTCCAGTAATAATCTGACCGGCTGGCTGGCAACCTGCTTCCCACCTGGCAGAGGTAGAGTGCTGTCTGTGCTAGGCCTGCCCTGGCATCTCTGATAAGCTGCTTCTAGTGTGACACAAAAGTCGAGTTTGTGGTGCTCCAAAGCCCCGATTCCCGACTGATTCCATCTGGGAAGGCCCAGACTCCACTGCTGTGTATGGACAGTTCATTCAAGAGGCAGCAAGACCCAAAAAGAGACAGGCGGATGGCAGGTTGGCCTTTCTGCAGGGGAAATGGGCAGCCAAGTACATAGGAGAGAAGATCACAAGGCGGCAGAGCAATAAAAAGGTCTCTCTGGCTCTCTCACACAGCTCCCTGAAGATAAGGCTTTCCAACCTGACCAGCGTTCCCTATAGGCTGAGCACTTGGGCAGCCCAACAGGAGAGATTCAGGTGAAGTGCCCACAATTGTCCACTGCTAGCGGCATGTGGTTCTATGAGTGGTGTACATCTGCACTTGCCTCATGTATGTAATAAAATTTATTCTGCACATAGGTAAAAAATAGTGGGAACATTGAACCTGACCCCTGTGGCCAGCTGCTAAATCCTCCCGCAGGATCCCAACATTGTTGGAAAACCAAGGGTGTGCTGTGTGTGGAGATGAGACCATTCTGGATTTGTCACCTCCCTAAGCATAGAAGCCCTGCTCTTCTGTAGATCCTTAAGGTCTGCTCTACATTTGACATTGTGAACATGGCTGGAGGTAATCATGTTAGCTAACCCAGAGCGAAACATTAGGAGTGAGCTAACCATGATGACTATCTTCCTTGGCCCACGAGAACAGGCCAGGTTGCCTCTGAGCCACGTGCTGAATCCAACTTCTTAATTAACTAGAAGAAAGTATGGCTAAGGTTTCCAAAAGCGACACGTGATTTTCGGTGCCTTGATTTTTGGACACCCAACTTGAAATATCTTAGATGCATCTGCTTTCTGGAGGGTGGGCACTCAGCATCTTCTGAAAAATCAGGTCCCTGGGAGAGGTTTCAAATTGGGCACCCAAAAGTGGAGGCTTCCAAAAATCATTAGTCACTTCTGAAAATCTTGGCCTTTTGAGGTAGATTGAAGTTCAGGTGGGGCTTGGAATATAGCCACAGTTTAACTTCTATATTGGGGGAGGGGAGACAGCTTCGGGGGGGGGGGAGGAATTCCATGCCTGCCCAAAGCTAGCAGTTTGGGTATGGGTGGATGCCCCCCATGCCCTCCCCAAAACTACAGCCAGGGCTTACGCTAAGTTGCCTTGGACCCCTCTTCTCACACTGTAGGACACTAATAACTCCAGCCCTTAAGAAGAGCTCTGTGGAGCTTGAAAACCTCACCAACAGCAGCTGGTCCAGTAAAAACCTCACCCATTTTGGCTCTCTAATGCCCTGGGCCCAGCCCAGTTAGAACCACCCTGCAAACGAAGAGCTTCCATCAGTTTCATGGGAGGCACTTGCAGCCTGAAGCAGAAGAGTCCCATGGAAGCCTGGGGCTCTCCCTTTTCTTCAGCCCCTGACTCCTGTGTGCCCACAAGCCCTGCAGCAGTTGTGCGTGCCCATTTTTAGGGGGCGTAGCCTTCACTGACACCCACAATATATGCTGTGTAAGTGGGGCACCCTTGCAGAACCCTGGGCCACTTGAGTCTCAGTCTTCCCATCTCTAAAATGGGCACAATGTTCCACAGAGGACTGGATTCCTTGGCCAGTGTTTGCAGGTCTCTGACACCATACCTGCCCCTTTGTACTATGAGGTTGTGTCCTGGCCCCCTTCCTTGACTATAGTAGCAGCAGCACAGGTTAAACTAAAACATGGCGTGTGTGCATTGCTCCCAGTCTAATCTGGCTCCGATTTCACCTCCTTCCATGTGGCCAGCTGCTCCAGCCAGAGCGCTTTCCTCGCACTAAGAGGGAAACCCGCTGGTGGCTACTTTATGAGAAACTGGTTCTAGTTAGGCATTTCGGGCAGCGGTTCCTGTAACCGAGAGCCCCGCGGCAGGGGGCCAGGAGGGTAATACAGCCCGGGTACCTATAAAACTCGCTGGGCCAGGCCTCGGGCAGACAAAAGCGGCCCCAAGGAACCCGACTTCGGTAAATGTTCCCAAACCGACTCGGGCGGGCCGGGGAGTCTCCAGGCCGTAAGGGGACGTTGCGCTCCGGGCTCTGATCCGGTTCTGGTCCCGTTCCCAGGGCAGAGGTCCCGGGGTCAGGGCAGAGCACCGCGCGGGGGCAGGCTGCAGCGCGTTTACACTTCGCCGGGGAAGCGCGTCCCCAGCCCGGCGCGCAGCCCGGGGAGGCGCCGGAGCCCGCAGGCGGCGCGGTGCGATCGGGATATTTCCCTTACCGGCGGCGGGGAGAGCCGAGCCTGGCGCGCGCGGCTCGGGAGCGAGAGCAACCGGGCACCCGGGGCAGGAGGCGCTGCGGGGGCCGGGCACTCGGCAGCCTGGCGCGCTTCGCCCCTGCTGCCCTCCGGGGCATTAGGGACCCCGGCGATCCCATTCACACCTCGGCTGCCGGGAGCCACCCAGCCGCGCCGCCCCGCCCCGCCCCGGGCGCTGGCCAGCGGGTCCCTCCTCCGGCGCGCCTCGGAGCAACAGGGGGTCCCCGGGAGCCAGGGCGCAGCCTTCGCCCCGCGCGCAAAGCCCCGCGCCACCGGGAGCGAGGGGAGCTGCCGCCCGCTCTCCCCCCGGGGGAGCGCCGACCCCCCCCCCCTCCTTCCCGCACTTACTTTTCTGCGGAGCTCGCAGCCGGCGGCCGGGTCCCCGCTGGAGCGGCTCCGGCTGGGGCGCGCCCGGGCCAGCAGGAGGAGGCAGCTCGGCAGCAGGCAAGCCCAGGCGAGCTGCACCATCGTCGCTCCGAGCCCGGGGCGGGGGAGAGCGGGGGCCGGGCGAGCCGCTAGCGAGAGGGGAGCGGGGAGTCCCCCCGCCGCCCCCGCCCCTGGACGGGTCCCCGCGCCGGGCTCGCCATGCCGGGGCGCTCGGCAGCCGCGGGGAGCCCTCCCGAGGGGACCGGCCGCTGCGCTGCTCCCCGGCTGCTCTGTAGTTCCTGCCGCAGCCCCTGGATGGAGGCACCAAGTCCCGCTCCGCGATTGGCCGCGGGAGGTGCCTAACCCTAAACTCCCCCCCCCCCCCCGCCCCCTGGCCTCTTCCCGGGGCGCCGCCGCCGCCTGCCCGGGCCTGCGCTCTGGCCCCAGCTGGGCGGAGGGTTCGGCTCCTAGAATCCTCGGCTCCAGCCTACGGGCCCCGATCCCGGCCAGCGGGTTAGCGAGGGCGCCCGGGGCGCCTCCCCCACCTGGGCGCAGGCCCCGTCAGCAAGGGGAAAGCAGAGACCCCCCTCCCCCCCCCCCCCCCCCCCCACACACACACACAACCGCGCCGTTCCCGGGCTCACTTCTGTCTGCTCCTTCCCGGGCGAGGCGATCAGCCCGCCAGGCGGGGAAGGGAAGCGGGGCTGGGATGCAAACGCAGGTTAGGGGAAGCCGGGAGCAATGGGCCTGGCTGGGATTTCCATTGGCAAACGCTGCTGGGGGATGTAGGACTGGGTCCTGCAAAATCCAGCCCCCGCTTACTTTTATCCCCCGAGGTCAACTTGAGTGGATTACATCAGTCCCTGCAGGGCTGGGACCCTGAAAGAAATCGCACCTGACAGAGTTTGAAGAAGGGCAGGTCCTTTGCAAAGCCCATGCCCAGTTCTCCACCTCCAAACCCAACCGCCAAGGGCAAATTCAGAACAGGGACTAGAAAGATGTAACTCTGCCTGTGCCCAGCAGTAGTGGCCTGGGGAAAGCGGGTGCAAGAAAAGTTTTGCCAACTTGACAGGAATGGTGCCAAGGGTGGGAGTGACAACTCTCCAAAGTTGTGTGTGTGGGCTGCTGCCTCAGGTGGGCCAGAGAGAGAAACTTAAAACACATCAAAGCGCTTGTGGTGTATCAGCCACAGGCAGGATGAATTCAAAGAATTAGGATAAAAATATACAGTATGGTGGGATTTTAAGGACCCAAATCATACTTTTCATGGGACAGCAGTTTCCATATAAAGGGAATGTTATGATTCTTCCGTTGTCTTTTCTTCACTCAGCCATTTTTGGCCTGGGATACAGCATAAAGGGAGCCATTACTTTGGATTCACTCTTGTCCTAAAGACTGCGCATTCTTGTGGCATGGAACCAGCCTCGGTCCCCATTTAGAAATACAGTGCATGGGTATATTATTCCATTTGCCGTGACAATCCAGTAAATCCTCACATGAATGATATGATCCTTTTGAAAAGCTTTGTCATAGGTTCTTCCATGTACTATTCAAGTTGTCAGTGTTCAACTACATTTGCTCTAACAGATCAAAAGTGTTTAAAATCTCAACATTTTACATTGTCAGCCATCTCGGGTTAAAAACATTGCACTAAAGCTAAGTTCCTGTATGCCAGGCTCCAGCCAGATGTGATCTGAAATGGCAAAGTTTCATATTCCTCAACAAGTTTAACAATAGGTACTTTCTGCTAACTATATTGGTGCAAATGGAGCTGCTATAATTCCCATACAATTAAACTCTTGTGACCGAAGCAAATAAAAGGAGAAATATAAATATACTAGCAGATTTACCCAGTGTTGCTCAGGTCTATAATTTGGGAATTCCACCAATGTATTTTGTTTCTTCATCCCTATAAACTCTTATCATTCACTATGTTTTAACAGAAAAGGGCTATAGTCAATTTCTTCTAGTTTGCAAACCTTAAGCACTGATTTAGCTGTGCCAAACCAGACCACACCTCTAAATTTCTTCTGTTTTATCTCTTTTTTGTAAGATTTATTGAGAAGCAATCATATTCCAGGTTCATCCTATGTATTTGGCTCATCTTGGTTCAATTTCTTTCAACATTCGCTCAGTTATGTCAATTTTGTGCCCTGTACAGCTACTGCTACATTGCGGAGCTATTTTGAGATACCTCCCGCATCCCAAAATAGCTATTCCACATCTTAACAGCAAGCCTGTTATAAAAAATATAACGGGCTCGCTATTCCGACGTCCCTGTAAACCTCATTGCATGAGGCTTAAGGGACGTTTCAGAATAGCGCTTTATTTTGAAATCTGTCGCTGTCAAAATAAGCTATTTCGAAATTACCTTGAAATAAGTTATGCAGTTTCCATAGTGCAAATTGTGTAGCTTATTTTGAGGTAAGGGTACTACGTAGATGCACCCTACTTGCTTTGGTGACTGTCTCATTTCCGTTTGGTTTTATGAGAAGTAATCCTATTCCAGGCACAGCCCATTGTCCCAGCACAATCAAACCCTTACATTGTTTTAAGTTAGGAGAAGAGGAAGCAGTATAGCAAATTTGGTGGTCTTCGCTCTTACCGTTTTGGAGGAGTTCTTGACCAAACAGACAAACTATTCTGAAATATACAGTAGATTTAGTTTGGAATTGACTGTGGGAGAGGTGATTGTTGTTTTTTCTTGTTTGATGAGACCAAAAAAGGAAAAGAAACAAGGCTCTTGCAGGAGTAAATAAGATGACATGAAATAAGTAGGGCCAAACTGAGGGGGGGGGGAGCTTGGGGGAGTTTTGACACTCCCCGAAGCTCTATCTACAAACCAATTTCCACCCACCAAGACATCAACGTGCAGTGCCATTCTTAACAGGTGGCGTAGACCTTCATAATCTCTCGCTTCATTTTTGCGTGCATTGGTCAGCCATGAATTAACAATTTTGACATTTTAAATGATCATTATGAGGCTTTAGAGTTAACATGCCCTTGTGATGAAGGGGGCAGCACACATCTCTCACTGCTATTGGGCCCAACTGTGATGCCCTGTGCCTGGCACAGTTGTTTACATCAGGGCAAAAGTGGGTCTAAAATGCTGCCATTCTAACTTGGAAGCATTTTAAACCCACCTCCCACTGATCTGTACGACCATATACACAGGGCAAGGAAGAACCAGGCTGATGGTTTCAGGCTGGCTAGTGACTCAGACAGATATCACTCCAGTCATCTGAAGAAGTGGGCTGTGTCCACAAAAGCTCATGATACCATCTACGTGTTTTGTTAGTCTATAAGGTGCTACCAGACCATTTGTTGGTTTCTAAGTTTATCACTGTATTAGTGATGCTCTATTTGCCTTTTTAAATTCATCTGCACAACACTAAGAGAGAGAGTTGGGGTCACATCCTGGCCCAAATGAAGTAAAAGGCAAAGCTCCCATTGACTTCAACAGGGTTACAATTTCATCCTTGATTTTTGTAACCAACGCTTAGCTCTTGCAGTACCAGGTGGAGGCCTACGCAAGGAAAAGTACCCATTCATCAAGCTGCCCCAAGCGTGCCCAATTCAGACCTCGAGTTAAGTACGCATTCACTTTTTCAGCTGTCATTTCCTCCTGGGCTTTGTGGAAACATGCATGCAATAAGTGTGTGTAAGCAATATATAAAACACATATTATTGTGCAGTTAAAAAAAAGTCAACCCGTTCTGCTGGCCAAGAGCCCTTGGTTTTGACTGGGGATATAAGTCACAGGTAATATGTAAAGCAATCTCTTCAACAAATCTTATTTTAAAGAACTACTGTTCGGATGATAACTGGGCATTCATAGACCCCCACAGGAGAACCAGAGATGTGGCATTTGTTTGGCAATTAGGGTTTCAAATACTGTGGCTGTAAACCAATCACTGCTAAGTAAACAGTGTTTCAAACTGATCATGGCCTTTAGCAGCCAGGTGCTAAACACTGTGACAGCATTTACCTGCCATCACAGTGTCCTCGTTAACAATGCCCTCCTAGGTGTCAGGTAGAAAGTTAAGTGTTCAGTAAGCCAGTTTCACATATGATCATCTACATGACTGGGTGTGGGAGCAACATGACTTTCCTATGCCACATGGATCAAATTGTACAGTGCAAGAAAGTCTTGCATGGGGCAGTCTTGCCAGCTAACTGGTTGAATAGCTACTTGCATGTGAGACCGTTTCAGACAATTGTGGGTAGAGAGTGGCAAGAGAAAATTACCATCGGTACTTACTGGAACACATGTAAAGAGGAGACTAAGGGAGGATATGATAGAAGTATATAAAATCATGAGTGGTGTGGAGAAAGTGAATAAGGAAAAGTTATTTACTTGTTCCCATAATATAAGAACGAGGGGCCACCAAATGAAATTAATGGGCAACAGGTTTAAAACAAATAAAAGGAAGTTCTTCTTCACACAGCGCATAGTCAATTTGTGGAACTCCTTGCCTGAGGAGGTTGTGAAGGCTAGGACTATAACAGGGTTTAAAAGAGAACTAGATACATTCATGGAGGTTAAGTCCATAAATGGCTATTAGCCAGGATGGGTAAGGAATGGTGTCCCTAGCCTCTGTTTGTCAGAGGGTGGAGACGGATGGCAGGAGAGAAATCTCTTGATCAGTACCTGTTCGATTCACTCCCTCTGGGGCATCTGGCATTGGCCACTGTCGGCAGACAGGGTACTGGGCTGGATGGACCTTTGGTCTGACCCAGTATGGCCATTCTTATGTTCGCTGCAACACAGGCAAAACAGGTCAAAGTGCCACTTGCTAGATCATTCGAATGGATGTATATTCCAAAGCAACTGATCCGAGGTGAATTGCCTGATGGAAAATAGGAGAAGAGGTGGGTAAAAAAAATATGTAAAGATACTTTCACACCATGCAATGGTGTCATCTTTCACTTAAAAGCCAGAGTTTACAGTCATGAATGGAAACACAAAGGGAAACTCAAAGTTCTGTCTATCCAGGGTTTGTTTATTCTTTTTTTTCCCTGGGTAGTTGTCTCCGTGATGTCAATGGGAGTTAAGCATCTGCTTAAGGGCATTTCTGAACAGGAATGAACTTAAGCACAGGCTTAAATAAATATTTCCCTGAACTAAGGCCTTAACGTCTCTCTCCCTGCAAACTGAGAATGTGTCTACATTAGTGTTGTTAATTTGAAACGACTGATTGTCAGTCACCTGCAGGTATGTCTGTGTGTTTGCTGGCTTACACATCACCAGTGTGTGTGTTCTGGAACAGACATTGATGGGGTACTCAGTCTGTCATGTAAAAACATCTGAGACCGCTTGTGTTAAATGGTTATCAGTTACGTCCTGTTAAAAAAACCAACCCTTCTCACATACACAAACTCGGAGAACACTGAGAGGGGAGCACCTGCTCCGAAGGAGACCTGCACGGATGTCTAGGTATTATATTCAAATCACAGTGATCAAGGTCCGCAAGCTAACTTCTGATACCGTCGTGCTGCTTGCATGGCACAGAAAGCTAAATTTGCTGATTTTTCTATTAAAATCATGACGGAGAGATCATAAAACAGGCATTAAAGGAGGCAAAAAGAGCTTTTCTCATTGGGCTGAGAGAAAGCACTCGACATTATCTGCATTTGAAAGGAAGTTTGCTTAGAAGGATTGAGGTGGACTTCAGAGCCTCAGAAACACAGAGCCCCAATTATGCCTCCAGATAAAAGGGGTTAGTGAACTTTGTAGGATGTAACTGTATAAAAGTGTTAGGTGAGCTGGAAGGGAAATAGGGGGAATATATTACAATGAGTGAAGCTGTTACATGTAATTATCACGCGTAGCCAGCCAGGAGCTCAAAATAAAGAGGTAAGAGTGGAATGCTGAACTCGAAACACATCTTACTAAAATCATCTCAATCTGAATGGAGAAGGAAAGCTAAACAAAAGTAAATCTCTTGGGCACTGAAAGGACACGAAGAGAGAGTACATGGCCAGACAGGGAGCACTGAATTGCCTGAACCCCAGCTCTGGCGAAAGAACGAAAACGACAGAAGCATTTGGAAGTTCAGGCTGCGAAGAGTTCAAAGTTTAACACAGCCTTTCCCCACCTGAAAATAATACCGGTGGGATTTAATCAAACAACAATTATTTAGAAAATGAGAGAGAGGGACAATGGAGTGACATATGCAGGTGTTAATTTTAGTTTTAAAACAAAAAAACGCTGTACGTGAATGAAAGAGATACTATCAAAACAAACATCCAAAAGACTGCACGTTGTAGCTAATATATTATTATTATTATTATTATAATTAATGAATAGTGAGTTTATATAGCACTTTTCATCTGTGGATTTCAAAGCACTTCACAAAGGAGCTTCGGTATCTTCCCCATTGCACAGAGGGGGAAACTGAGGCACAGGGTATGTCTACATTGCACGGCTACTTCAGGATCCCGAAATAGCTACCCTGCGTCTACACAAGCCACCTGTTATTTTGAAATATTTTTTGAAATAACAGGCATGCCATTTCACCGTCCCGGTAAACCTCGTTGCATGAGGGATGGCCCGAAATCGCACGTTATTTTGAAATTTGGCACTGTGTAGATACACAATTTGCACTATGGAAATTGCGTATCTTATTTCAAAACTATTTTGAAACTTGAAATTTGGTGCATCAGTTTAGGGTGCTGTGTAGACCCACCCACAGAGAGGCAAAGAGGCTTGCCCCAGGTCATCCAGCAGCTGATGGGGCACCACTGATTTGGGGAGATGGATACCCTTTCTGCAGTGGGAGGGAGGCAACACATCCTGTTCTCTGCACTTCCTCCTTCAACTCCCTGCCATGCTGGAAAAATGTACAGGAAATGAAGAGTGGAAACCTATGGAGTTTCCCGTCCCCTAGAGGGGATTTATCTGAGGAAGGAACAACAAGGTCCCAGCTGAGTAATTATAAATATTTTAATTCTAACAGGCCAGATTTTGAACTCTTGCTCAGTTTTCACACACAGACACATTCTAGAAGATCTCCAGGAAATTCCAGGAGTGTGCATCTCAGGACAGGATTGAGGGGGAAAGCTAGAGCAGCTGGAAGTTTTCCCAATTTCAACTTTTCAGTGAGAAAAGACAACATTTTCTAAAAATTTCACAGAAAAATTCACCCTGACTTTTGCGGCCAACCATACTAGGAGGGGGACAGCTTTGAAATTCACCGCCCTGACAACAAAGAAGGAATGAGTTTTTCATTAACAACGCTTGCACAAAGTTTCCCTGGTTTCACATACTGTTCTCCTGACTAGCCGTAGTAAAAACTGAGCAAAATATGTCAGGCCCCAGATAGAACAACACAATGGTACCGTGTATAGATATACTGTAATCCAACCATACAAACTAATCTGAGGACTATCTCCTCTGGATGAATGGTATATACAAACAGATGATACCTGACTATCCTATACACATTATTAAGGCACAGGCAACCTCTTTGAATACACTGGATTTGTCGAAGGGAATTTTGCCACTGACTTGAGGAAAGGAGCCCACCTGTGTACAATCAAAACCACTTGTATGTCCTGAATTCATACCAGCCCCCCTCTTCCTTATATGCAAAGTAACTGGCAATCTCCTCAGTGTTTTTAAATTCCTGGGGTGCCCGATGTGACGCTTGTGACCCATTTGATTTCTTTTGAAACAGGGCTATCATTCACGTGCTACTAGAGGCAGCCCAGAGCTGCCAGCTTCAGGACTGGCCTTAGATCCGGAGCCACGCAAATATTGCAGACTACCTAAATCTGGGGTCTTGGGATCCGTTAGTATCTGCTTGCATTGTCAGAGCAGCGAGACATTCCACTCAGGGAGTGGGCCCCATTGCGCTAGGGGGTAAGAACGTGACGGCCACTGCCCCAAAGACCATACCACCGAATGCCCAGCTCCTGCGAAGAGGCACGTCAATGCATAACTGTATGTGCAGCGAGTTGTCCAGCAGAAGCCAGAAAGGAGCCAGGTACAAAGTTTCCATCCAGCATGGGCTTGGGGTGTGGCCTTTGCCAACCATTCCAGGTGTTGGGATTTTGGTATGAGTCTTTCAGTGGTCTGCCCTGACAGAGGGATGCTTTTTACAACAGCATACTGTTGGCAACAACAGCATCGAAAAGCTTCCATTCTGACCCTGTATTTTCAGCAGCACATACAGGTTGAACCTCTTTAGTCCAGCACCTTCGGGGCATGACCGGTGCCGAACCAGGGAGTTTGCTGAACCACAGAAGATCAATATTGCCTAACAGCATTACCAACACTTCCACTGCTTATTGGGCTCTTAGAAGACATTGAGGGGAAAATTAGAGTTGTTTAATAGCACAGCGCACTGTGGGTATGGCTAGACTGTGGGGGGGTTTCGGGATATCGAAGGTATCCCAAAAAAACTCCGCCGTGTCCAGGGAACGTGTTTGCTCTTCCGCTTTTTTTTGTGGAAGGGCAAATGCACTCTTTTGGAAGCCCCTGTATTCCTCGTTCTATGAGGAAGAAGGGGGCTTTCGAAAGAGAGTTTTCTTTCTGACATTTGGCCCAGTCTAGACAGGCCAAATGTCAGAAAAGCCTTTTCCGACAAAAGAATCGGAAAAAGGTACGCAAAATGCGCCGCGCATTTTGCATACCTTTTTTTGACAAAAACTTGTAGTCTAGCCGTACCGTAGAGAGTCAGGGCTAATGGCTATAAAGAAACTTTACGGGGCCGCAGGAAACTTGGTCATACCCATGATAAGTGGGCATCCGCCTATCTACAATCATGCCGGACCACGGATGTTGCCGGATCAGAAGTGCTGGATTAGAGAGGTTCCACCTGAATGGTGATTTTCTTTAAAAGGGGGGCTCCAGTACACTCACTCAGCACTTGCTTTGCTTTCAGCCCAACAGGGGTTTTTTCCCCTTCCCATCAAAATTGCAGATAATGGGTGGACATATTGCTTTGTGCCATCAGGATAAAACTGACCAATAAATGTAGTTTCCATTTGTTTCAAGACACTGTACAAATCCAGTTTGACAGAACAAGCTCCTCCATTTCTTATGCTGAATGTATTGCCCTGAAGTTGTTCAGGTTTTTTTTTTGAAACATTCAAATGGTTACATGTAATTTTGCAGAAAATAAACTAAAATCCTAATTTAAGAAAAAAATAGGTCATCCAAGATGCAAGGGGCAGCAGTTCTGAAGTCTTGAGGGCATTTGACTGTTACCCCAAAACTTTCTTACCAGTGGCGGATGCGTATATACAAATCGCCTTCTTATGTTCCTTTCCTTTCATTCAGGGCCTCAATCTGAACTGTGAAAGTCAACACAAGCTTTGCTGCTGACATCAATGGGCTAAGGATCAGATCCCCAACACCAAAACGTCTCACAGGCATGGACTTTAGACGGGGTCTCTCCAGCCCTCCCTGTCCCATAGTGGCTCAGGCGATCTAGAATGTTGTCGTGTTGCTAAGCAGCGTGAGTCGATGACAGATTGTTGCATCGTTAGTGATCGCTTTAAAAATAAATACGCTTCCAGGGATGGAGTCATTTTATGCTCTGATCCAACAAAGAATTTAAGCACATGCTTAACTTTCAGTGGGGGAGCACTGCCTCTGAACTCAAGCCACTGCAAGTCAGATACTCTGGACCACAACAAGGTGGGAAGAAAACAGAAGGAAGCTGTACCAGCCGGAGCTCTGGGTAATAAATGCTGAAGAGCTGCAAAGGGATTAGTGGGAAGATCTTGGGGAGCCACTGATGCCTCTAAGGGCCATTCTGTGATCTCTCTTCAGACCTGTTCCCCAATTCCTGGCAGCATTGTTCAATTTATCGGCAAGGTGATCTGCTGTTCGCCTGTCCCATGGCCAGCACCACCCCAGCACTGTCACGTCCACATTCACGTTCTGCTTGGTGAAGATAAGCAGGCAGGCCTGCCCGACAGAGGCAGGAAACCGTCCCCAGAAACAGCACCATATCTTTCAGTACATTCAGCGCTACTTGGGCACCTAGCTGAGTCACACGTACTGAAGGCTTTTCTGGGAGGCCAGCTCTGCGATAAGGCAGGGAGGTTTCAAAGTAGGGGTTCAAGTTATCCAAGGGGAAATACTTCTAAACTTTTTTTTTTAGACTTGTGGGATAAAACCCCCATTTTTATGCCTGGCCAACTTTAAAAGGACCAAGTAGAATTTTACCAAACTTCCCAGACCCACTCCCTTTTTGACTGAGAACGTGCTGGAGACATTACAGACCAAGGGGGTTTCAGAGAGGTAGCCGTGTTAGCCTGTTTCAGCAAAATCAGCAAGGAAGCTGGGGGCACTTTAAAGACTCATGAATGTATTAGAGCATGGATTACCAAACTGGGGGGTACGCCCCCGCGTGAAGAAATTCCGGGGGGGGGCCACGAAGTGACCCAGCCCTCCCCCCCCAAGAAAGAGCCTGGTTCATCGGTCTGCTTGGCCACCTTAAAAGGGCAATGCCTGCTCTCCTCTTAAAAGGGCAATCTTTTTTTGCTCAACAAGTTTTGCTGCTATTGGGGGGATGGACATGAGGGTTTCTCAAAAATCAAAAAGGGGGCGTGATGCTGAAAAGTTTGGGAACCACTGTACTAGAGTGTTAGGGCCTGAGCTTTTGGGAGCTACAACTCACTTCCTCAGAGACAAAAGAAGAAAGAAGAAAGACAAAGGGGGTTGATTCTGAAACACACAAGCACCTGAAAATGGCTTGTGGCTCTTTAATTAGCATTTGGGGCAGCAGGAAACAAATATTGACACAACTCCCAAGTGCATTTGACAGGGGGACATTGAAGTTGGGACCTCGGGAGCTCAGTGCATGAGTCTCTACTGCAGGAGCTAAAAGCCAGCTGGCAGGTGGCTAAGGCCGTGGTGCAGACTCAGTCTTCTCTCTGTCAGCAGTCTTGGTGCCACTAGATGGGACAGTGCCCTGCCGCCAGGCGGAGTGTGGGTGACACGCAGGCTGCTTCACAGGCAGCGAAGGAAGAGCTCACAAAGGCAGGGGGTGTTCTGGCTGGGTGGCAGTGCTGGGAGAGGATGGCCAGCCCTTTGGAAGAACGTATCTCCGAGGAGCACGGGGCCGCTGATGGGGTGCAGGGTGCAGCATCATCTCACTACAAACAGCTGCCAGCGTGGCCAGGGATTTGCCATCAGAAGCTGGGACCCAGGGATTTGCCATCACACCTGTGGCCCTCCCTGCCAATACTTAGAGATGTTTTGGCCAAGCTAGAGAAGGAGATGGCGCAAGAGGACAGCACCCTGCTGAGCAATGCTTGGGAGATGTTCCCCACGTGGCAAATCTACAGCTGCCTAAACTCACCACGACTCTGCGGGTTCTGCAGCCGCCAATGAGTTTTAAGGGGACAAAGGCATCTCATTGATGCTTCAGAAGTGAATAACACAGGCCCAGAGCCTCTCCTTTCCAGGGCCACGCCACCCCAGAGGTCTTTTTAAAAGGAGTGGGCTCAGGAGAGGGCAACAGGGTATGCTGCTGACTCAGCTGGAGGATTAGCATCTTCTGTCGCCAGCCCCCCCGGCAGGGAGCTGCGCTGGTTTGGATCCCTTTCTTCAGAGATGCAAGCGCGAGGTTTTGGTTTCTTCTCCTCAGATGGCACGGAAGCCTTGTGGCTTGCTTTGTCTGCAGGTTTGGAAGGCCCAGCCTGGCATTGTGGTATTGCGCATACCACATGTATATGCATGTCTGACAGGGTGAAGAGTGTGCTGGGGCAAATTCTTACTAACACTCAGGACTCTCTGGCGTGGGATGCGGCTGGCCGAGCATGGCGCTGCAGACACCCCTCCCCCGGATTTTCTGTCTCTCCCAGGCACCACCCTCTGCCTGGGTCACCCTGAATTCAATCCGCTTCCAGAGTAACAAATCCAAACAAAAGAGAGTCTGAAATAAACAAAAAGGTTCCTCTGCCCTCCAGGGCCTTATCTCCAGCCTGCCCTCTGAGCCCTGCTTCCAGCCCTTTCTGGGAGTCTTTCCCCGTCTGCAACACAGCCCAGGGCCCCCGCCCGGCTCCCCTGCAGCCCTGGCCTCAGGGCCTTCCACAAATGCCTACCTGCTCCCTGGGCTTCCGCTCTCCAAAGCACGCTCTCACAGCCCTGCTAAAGGGCACCTTGGCCTTACAGCTATCACCTCAGCCTCCTTGGTACCACCCCCTCAGGCCGGGAAGCAGCTAATTAACTACAGCCCGAGTGTGACTGGGGCAATCACCCTGGGACACTCCCCCACGCAGCACTCTGGCAATGATCTGTAATCGGTACTTGTTACAGTACAGCAACCAGACACTTGAAATCGCCTCTATGACTGTAAATAAGTAGCTTATCCACTATCTGAGAGAGACTGCGCCTGTGAGTCGGTTGGTCTGTCTGTTCAAGAACTCCCCCTGAACGGTAAGAGCTTGGATCACCAAATGTGGGATGCAGCTTCCTCTTGTCGCAGCTTACAGCAAGGGCAGAGGTTGGTTGTGCCAGGACAATGGGCAGAGCCTGGAATGGGATTGCTTCTCCTCACACGGAGAGGGGTGGAGAAAGGGGAGCAATTGGCTGTATTTCAGAGAGTTTGTCTCTGTGCGTCTGTCTGTCTGTGTGTCCCCCAGCCAGTGGACATGTACCTTCACCAGGGATTGAGGGGCAAGAGCACGGTTTGCTCCATTCATCACTCTGGCTGAGGAGCGCAGGGGGCAGCTGGACCTGGGCCTGTCCCAGCCAGGGGACACACAGGGCAGCAGCTCCGTTCTGGGCCAGTGGGAGGCTATGTCTCCCCCCCCAGCTGTGGCAGCTCCATGCTGGGGCTACGGGAGGGGGCACCTCCCCCACTCCCAGCCGCATCTCCTCCATGATGAGGCTGGAGGAGGGGGTGTCTCCTTCCCCCTCCCCCCCGCCATGGCACCCAAACAGGAGAGGCCCCAGAAGTGCTGCAGCTGGAGACAGGTGGTCCTTCCATGGCCACCACCCAGCCTAACCCAGACCTGCCCCAGCCGGAGCACATGCGCTCCCCCCCAGCTGCGCCCGCTGAAGCTTCTCACCTGGCCCCAAGCTGCTGCGGTGAGAGAGGGCTGGGGTTGTCCTCTCTCCCCGGGGCAGCCTGCATCCTGAAGCCCTCCACTCCTGCCCTACTCCAAAGCAAGGATTCCAGTGAAGCAGGGACTTTTTCATTTTATTTTCCAAAAAAAAAAACCCCAAAATTAATTGAGTGAAAGACCCGAGCAATGCCGGGTAAGTCTTCCAGTCTGTATCTATCACCTATCTCTGACTGTAATCTATAGCTGTGCCTTCCCTTTACCTGGTCCTTGCTGTCTGGAATCTCAGTAGGAAATGTAGATTTAACCTGCCCACTTTCAAAACACATCACTAAATGTGGGAAAAAGAAAACCTAGACCAGTCAGGGCTGGCTCGAGCCCTCCCCCAACCCCTTCTGCCCCTTTGGCACAGGGGTTGTCAACCCCCCCCCCCCATGCTGCCCCGAGGTGACTCAGCGAACCCCGCCCCACCGGTGGCTGGAGCTGGGACTGTCCCTGCCCCCACGCTTTATGCTGACCGGCGGGATCAGCTCTGAAAACAGGACCACCTGCCAGCAGCAATGTCTCCGCTCTCCTCCTGAGGGGCCACACAGCCTTCAGCCATCCCCAGGCAGCAGTTGTGGGACCCGCTCTTGCCTTGCAGCCGGGACAAATGTCCAGTTTTGGCAAAAGAGGAGGGACGGCCGGGACAGGGCTGAAAAAAGGGGCGGTCCCAGCCGAACGCAATGGCCCAACGCACAGGCTCTCCACTTGGGGATCACACACAGGTTTGAGGAGAGCAGCCCCACCTTCCCCTTCCGTGGGGCCAGATGTGGAGCCAGGAGGAAGTGGCACGGACCTCCAAACTGTTTCTCTGTGGTAGCTGGGGGATCATGCCGCGGAAAGGGTGGACATCGAGTGGCGGTTCTCAAACTTTCACAACCTGAGGGCCGCCATCTTGATTTAAAATTTTTATGACCCCTCCAAGCCAGCTTTTAATTTCTCCCTGGGGAGCTCAACACCCCCCCAGGCCCTGTCCACACTTCACCCCTTTCCCCAAGGCCCAACCCCCTACCCCATCTCTTCCCACCCCTTCCTGTTCCTCCTCTTTCTGCCACACATGCCCCATCCCTCCCCACAACTGCACACTGCCGAATATCATGCAGAAGGTATGTGGGGGAAGGAGCTGATGGGT
This sequence comes from Pelochelys cantorii, assembly GCA_032595735.1. Taxonomy (NCBI): domain Eukaryota; kingdom Metazoa; phylum Chordata; order Testudines; family Trionychidae; genus Pelochelys; species Pelochelys cantorii. The sequence continues at coordinate 128,292,616 of CM064330.1, forward strand.
GGGGCCAGGAGCCCTGGACATGACTTGTGGGGCCCCTGGAGTACCTGGTTCTGTAGACCGTCGTTTGAGAACAGATGATGTCGAGGGAGCTCAGAAAGATGTAACCCTCCTCTAGACAGCAACCTGAGAAACACACAAGGGTTAATTTGACTGTAGTGATTCTTGTCTGTGGGAAACCATCTAGGGATTTGTCTAGACAGCACCCTTCTGTCAGAATTGCATACCTTATTCCGAGTCTAGGTCGAAAGAGCTTATTTTTAAATTTGGCACTGTGTATTACAAATCTCAAAATAAGGCACTATTCCGACAAATCCCTTAGCCCTTGTGAAAGGAGGGTTACAGGGACACTGGAATACTGCACCAGTTATTTCGGAAAATAGCGGGCGCATTTAAAGACACAGCGTTGCTATTTCAGGAGCGTTCCGGTGTTCCAAAATAGCGCCGCAGTCTAGACTGAAGAGGAATAAGCTTATTTCGGGAGGTATTATTTTGAAATAATTTCTTAGGGTACGTCTACACCTCAATGCTATGTCAGGATACTGGAGTATCTCAAAATAGCTATCCCACGTCAAAGGAATGCGCCCACTATTTTGAAATATTTTTCAAAATAATGGACACGCTATTTCGCCATCCCTGTAAACCTCGTTACAAGAAGGTTAAGGGATGGTTCATAATAGCATTTTATTTCTAAATTTGGCACCGTGTAGACACATCAAATTTCAAAATAGCCTATTCTGAAATAAAATTGAACTAAGCTACACAATTTGCGTAGCGCAAATCACGTATCTTATTTCGAGTTTAAGGTGAAGTGTACACATACCCTAGAAAAAAACCCACCAACTCACTCATCACAGTCAGCTCCTATGCCTATTTTAGAGACCGTGACATGGCTCGTTTTAGCAGTGACACATTCTTCCTGTGCTGGCACCGAACAAGCCATCCAACCGTTCTAAAAATGGCCTGCAGGCAGAAGCACAGTAACCTGAAACGCAGGGAGGATATTTCACTTCCTCCTGGAACATGCCAGTAGGTTCCCATAAATTACCAATCAAACACCAACCTAAAGTTGAGGTCGTCGTGTCCTTTTTCCTAAGGAGCCTGGACCATTAAAAATACGCATCCCTTGCTTTGTTTTCTTTCATAGTGGGCGTTTGGGTTAGACCGTAACAGATCACCGTCACTTCTGGTGACTCTGCCTCCTTAAATCCCCCCCACAGTTCCAGTTAGATACAGCTATATGTTGTCATGTCCTGCCCAAGTGTGAGGTCCACCTAGTAACTCTCCCTTTCCAACCAAATCGCCTTAGGCCACTTTCCTCGAGATCAAGGCTCTGCAGATCAATCTTCTGGTGCTCGATTTAAGAGGTCTAATAAGGACCTGCTAAATCAACCATTGATTGTGCCCCCATCAACCCCTGTACTCCATGGGGTCATGGGGCGTAAGGGAAGCCACGGAGCACGTATCATGTGTACTGAGAGAGTAAACCATGGCATGTTGTCGGTCTGCTTTTCCAAAGCACCTAAGCCTAAGTCCCACTGACTTTCAACAGACTTGGGCTTCTAGGTACAGAGTTCCCATTTGAAAATGGAATGCAGGGGTTTCCAATAATGTTCCCCCCTCCTCCCTGCCTCTATCAACAGATGTACCCTGCAAAACATTAAAACCAAAGAGGCTGATGAAGTTCATCTGAACAAGCCACTGCCATTATTCACTGTTACTGTAGAGCCAAAAGTTAGGACTAGGGACTGCGCTTTTTGCCTTACAAACACAATCAGACCAGGTGCCTTCCCCAAGAAAGCAGAATAGGAACAAAATGTTGCAACACAATAGTCTGGGAATGGGGACAGGACATTTTTTTGTATTGGTCCTAAAACTTTTATTGAATATCTAGCCATTCTTGCAATACTCCTAGTACTGCGTTATAACTCTAATTAGATCCAGGTGTTTCTATTGTAAGTTCTCCCCAGGGATCTCACGGCAAGGTTCAGCACCCCAAAAATACATTGCTAAATTACTGCCTGCTCAATCCCACATGTAAAGTTTCTCTCAGACCAATGCGTTTACACGGATTATGACAAATCACGGTAACTCTTATTTCAGTTTGTAAGTGGCTTACTTGAGTTTACCGTAAGTCAAAAAGGGAAACAAAATCAGCAAAGCGGTGACTTGCATCAATTTTGTTTGACTGGAACAGCTCTTCTCTTCGGCACACAGAACAGTCCCAGGACGTCATGCAACAAGCTGGCCACGTTAAGGCTCATTTTGCCTGCTGGCAGCAGCTCCCCTCGCTTTCCGCCCCATGCTGTGCCTTGGAATGGTCTTAAGGCAGGCATAGCTCCCTGGGAATGTTTTCTGACTTGGTGTGGCTTTGCCCTGAGGAATTTCAGAAAACGGTGGCTTGTAAAGCCTTCCCGAGACAGCAGAGCAGCTCTTCCTCCCCCTCCCGCCCCAAAAAACCTGCTTTAAGCAGAGGCCGTGCCTGAAATCCCCTGCAAAAACTGCAGATTCCACTGCACGCTCAGCACATTTTTGATGGACGAGCGGAATAGCTGTGCTCCTTTGGAGCAGGGAGGGCTTTTCACATCCCCAGGCTGGCCGCTGACGCTAGGACTTCCCTGCAGTTATCCCATGCTCTTACCTTGGCCCCAGCCCTCCTCCCATCCACACACAAAACTCTTTGTTGCACTAAGCGGTGCTTTCAGCTTAGGCTAGCTGGCTCGGGGGCTGCTTTCATTCGGGCTGATATCCTGACATTCTGCTGTGAGGACGCGGGCTAAACCACTCCGGGGCTGATGGACAGAGCCTTGCAAATCCGCGGATGTCTGCTTTATATCCCCGGGCATGCAGATATCCACGGCTCATTGTTGCAGAGGCAGATTGAAATGTTGTATCTAGAACCCTACAAATTTGCGGGTATCTGCTGTGACAAAGCTCCTCCGCCACCTCGGGGGGGTCCCATGCCATCCCATGCTCACAGCCACCCTCAGATTAGGTACCATTCCTAGGCATCAGCTAGCTGGTTATTGAGCTCCTCTCATCATTGGCCAGTATGAGGAACAAAGGGAAGGCAGACTCCACAGTCTTGGTGGACCCTCCAAAGGATACAGAGCTGAATAAACCATCTTTCTTTTCCCAGCCAGACTTTTCCCCGAGTGGAAATGAGTGGGGGGTGGTAAGTCTGGGATCCAGCCCAGGGCACTGAAAAACCAGCCATCTGTGTCTCCAACACCAGCCTCATGACAGCTACAAATCCCTGGGTTACTTCCCCAGCACTGTCCTTCCCTCAGGCTCTCCCTCCTGCTCCCTGCTTGTGTTTGCTCCTCCTAGATCCTCCACAGCTCCTTCTGTCTCCTCAACTCCTCGTGCACTAAACTCACTGCAGAGGAGCATGTTTTAAGCAGTTTCAACTGGTTTTTAATTGGCCCCAGCTCTTCCAACTAGCCTTGGCTCATGTGACTCTGGAAGCCCACTTAATTAGCTCCTGGGGCTTAATTGCCCTGATTGATTCTGGCAAGTTCCTGCTGGTTCTAGACTAGCCTTTGTTAGTTGACCCTGGGAACAGAGACTTACTCAATCTAAGGCTAATGTACTTCCCTTCTATCACTCTCTTGTACCCCTCTGACCTGACCCTGTCACATTGCTTGATATCCACAGGTCTCTGCATCTGCAGATGTGGCTATCCGCGGATCATTTCTGCAGATGCAGAGACCAATTTTGCATCTGCGCATGGCTCTACTGATAGTTCCCCACTGCCTTTCCATGATTCCCTGGCGTACCCAGCTGGACAGGCAAGTTCTCCCACAGCTCACTGGGGGAGAATTATACACCCCTTCAGGTTACTGCAGTACAAACGTATCTTCGGCAAAGCCCCCGTGAACCGCGGCACCAGTGAGGACACAGTGACACATGCAGGGCTTTGCAGGGTCGCTGCCCAAACCTGGGTACTGGTCACCTAGGCTAACGCTGCGGTGAAAACATACCCCAATTCTGTTCTCAGTCTCTCTGAAATGGCACTCGCTTGATACATGCACTTCCAGACAGCAACTAGAGCGAAGACCTGGGGCCAAACTCAGCCTGGGTGTAACTCAAGCTGTGCTACACCAGGGAGGAATATTGCCTCTGAATTTTATGTTACGCATAGTCCCTGTTATGAGTGGTGTTTTTCATAACTGCTGATTATTCCTGACATTGGTTTCCATGCTCAAAGAAATGTGAAAAGCTTTGAAAAGGTCAGTTTGGCTTCCTCAAACAACAGCATCTGAACTGTTTCTCTCCCAGACCTGCAGACTTGTACAACATTCCTCACGAAGTGGGCAGCGTTTTCCCGCCGTTGTACATTGACCAAATAGTTCTGTCTGTGAATGCATCCAGAAAGAGAAATTCTTTCAACCCCAAAGGCTGGCTTCTTGGTTTGAGGTTTCCAAATGGAAAAAGAAAAAAGTGGGTTTGTTTCCGAGGCCTGAGTAACAAGCCAGCATTTATTGTGTACATTATCAATGTTGTCAGTTCATAGCCACTTTCTTAAAACCTGCTTTACTGGGAGAACGCCTTGGAATTAGAGGTGAACTTGAAAATTGATTCTTGGCTTCCTTCTGTTTGCATGAGAGCAAGTCATCCTCCGCAAGCAATGGCCAGAACAGATAACGCTGAGCAAAGCAACTTTCATGCCACTTGCATTTTGTCCGCAGTTCAGAACCACTCGGTTTTGAACAGGCTCTCTGAGTCTCATCTTTTGTGCCCCAAACCAGCTGTTACAAGCTTTTGATTCTTGAGATTGTTCATGGTGCGTTTTGGTTGTTATACGTGCGCTAATAAACCAGAACTAGACATGCTTTAATCAGCACAGCTTCACTACGCAGAAACCAGACTCGGCAAGAAGAAGGGAGCAAGTACAACAAAAGAAAGTGAGAAGTTTTGGGGTATGCTTTTGTGTCGCAAGAAATTGCCATATTTCCTCTTAGCTCCTTCAGGAGGGCACAGAAACAACCTTCAGGGATTTCCTATTATGAGGCAGTGTGGACTAGTGGACAGGGCTCAGGGGAACTTAGGTCTAACCCCAGCTCTCCCACAGGCCTCCTAGGTGACCCTGAGCAAGTTACGTCCACTCCTTGCCTCAGTTGCCCATTTCTAAAATGTGGATAATTTTTAAGTGCTGTGAATGAAAATGTGATAAGATTTTGGTTGAACAGGTTGAACTCTCTAGTTTGGCACCGCCAGGACCTGACTGGTGCCAAACCAGAGAATTTGCTGAACCAGGAGGTCAATATTGTCTAGCAGCATTACCAACACTTCCACTGCTTACTGGGGTCTTAGACGACATTTAGGGGTAAATTAGAACTAAAGAACAGCACAGGACACTGAGAGGCAGGACTGGTGGCTGTAAACAAACTTTATGGGACTGCGGGAAACTTGGCCACACCCATGATAAGTGGACATCGACTAACCCAAATCATGCCAGACCACAGATGTTGCTGGAACAGAGAGTGCCGGAGTAGAGAGGTTCCACCTATATTATGACAGTGTCCCAGAGAAGGCGTACTTCACTTCAATCCCAGATGTTTAAAAATAATGAGTCAGGTGCCCCCAAATCATAAGATTGTGCTAAAAATAATGAAATTCAGAAATTTTTTAGAAAAACACATTGAGGTTTTTTGTTCTTCCCTCTGTCTTTTGAAACTTTGGGGTCCACTTGGCTTATGGCTTCTCACCACACTCTGGAGACTTAGAGACCTTTTTTTAGAAAGCGGAGCATCTCCTGTATTTGTATGGCTCCGGGAGCTGGGTCTTAAAGAGTGCCTTGCATCTCACAAGGATTTGCAATCAAGTTGTGAGAGTTAGCAACACTGTAGACAGGGGGCAGAACAACATTCCATCTGAGCACAGAGCAAAAAAACTACCACACGTACTGAATCCCATGATGCTATGCTCATGTGGTGTGCCATTGATAACTGATTGGTGCTCAGTGTGATGCTTCACCTTCAAATAAAATACACTGTGAGGGAAACCCTATACTCTTTTGGGATAATCTGTATTTAGGTGTGAATCCCAGCTCATGCAGACATATCTGTTCAAGTTAGCCCCTAAAACTAGCAGTGGGTGTGCTTAGCATGGGCAGCCAGTTGGGCTAACCATCCCAACCCACCCCTTCCACCTCAAATGCTGACATAACTTTAAAGCCTTGTCTACAAGGAAGATCATCACTGCCGCGATCGATCTTCTGGAGTTTGATTTAGCAAGTCTAGTTAAGACTTGCTAAATCGAACTCAGAGCGATTGATACTCCTCCTTTTGTGAGGAGTAAGGGAAGCTAATAAGAGTGTTTGCTCCTATCTGCCTCCTGCTGTGGGGATGCCGCCAAGCTCAGCTTAAGGTAAGTTGACTCTAGCTATGTCATCTACGTAGCTGGAGTTGCGAACCTTAAGCCAAGCTGCCGGGCGCAGCACAGATCTGGTCTTAGAGTCTTGTTTTTTACAATATCCCTGCCAATGGGCCAAATCCATTCCCGGTGTCATTTCATGACTATCCAATTTGCACTTACAATCATGATACCTGCACACACAAATCAGGCATGTGAATTCCCCCCTGCCTTGCCCAATGACAACTGTGTCTGCCTTTGTGAAAGTCAGGCCCTGAGTCTCTTATTCATATTCAGCGCCACTACCACAGCGTGCAAGACAAACAAGCAGCAGGAATGTGAAGAGAGGAACTAACAGAAGAGGCAAGGAGAAAGTGTGGGGGGGAAATCACCTCTGTAATTCTGCTATGGAATTTCTCTTTTCCTACTGGATACCCCTCACCTCACAACCTAAGTCAGTCCACAGGCATACGCTGCGTTTCGTGGATGGGGCTGCAGCAGTGCATGTCTGACGCACAGATGTTGCAGCTCGGCGTTGTTTGCTCTCCAGCAACCAGACAGAATTCTGAGCCTGATCACTCACAGATGTTGCGCACGGAAAGAGACTGGCCCATTCACTGCCACTAAACGTGTTCCTTTGCGCTGGGTCAGCGTCCGCCGCAGAGACACCCCAAGGAAAGAGCAGCGCTCCCAGGGGCAGGCTGGCAGGGATTTTGCAGTTGTTTCTCTGAGGGCTGTCGCGCCGCTGAACCACAAAGCCGTTTCTGAAGCTTGGCAAGCTTTGTTGGAGGGTTTGTTTTTTCAAATATACCTTTGAATCTTGCCCGAGCTCAAAGGGGCTTTTGAAGTCAAAGACACTGCTTCAAGAATGACCGTGCTCAGTCGTCCCTCCCTGATGCGCATGCAAGTGGCCCCTGTCAAAAGCTGTCTGCAGAACCGAGTGGGGAAGTTGCTTGCAGCCACGGCCGATCGCCTCTGGCCAGTCGCACGAGAGAATTGAAGCAGGACAAATTCTTTTGCTTCTGATGCCACTTTAGTCCATCGATGCTGGAACTAGAGGTGTTACCACGCTCTCTGGCTTGACGTGGCTTACATCATATATAGCAGAGATGGGGAACCTAGGACCCGGGGCCGGCCCCTGACTTGCCTGGATCTGGTGCCCTAGGGCTTGGGGCTCCTCCTCAGCATTGGGGAGTCCGGGCTGGTGCTCCAGCCCCCCCCCCATGAAACTGAAGCCCACAAAATCTACTAGTCTGGGCCCCCAAAGCTCTGGTGTGCAAAGGGAGTGTCTTTCTCCTTCTCAGTCAGGGGCCACGTCGGAGAGGGCTTTGGGGGTTCTTTTGCTTCTCTCTTGTGTGCAGCCCCAAACTGATTTTTCTATGGGGCAGTGGCCCCTGACCCAAAAAAGGTTCCCCACCCCTGATATATAGGGTTTATAGTTTGGTTCAACAGTTCTCAGCACCCGCGCTCTCCCCCCTATGCACACTATACAGATCGTTCCGACACCCCCGCCTGGGCCACCCTCTCTGAGCATCAGAAGGCTGGTCCTTCAAAATCATGAGACTGCCTGAAAACCAATGAGATTTTCAGAGCTAAGAAATGTGAGGTTCATTTTATTCACTGGCTGGTATTGAAGCGTTCTCAGGGCCATGCTTCTCCCAGGAACTCCCTTTGCTTTTTAAGAACCAAGCCCCACAATTTGTGATTTTATTGCAAGTGCACTGAGAGAGTTGGCCACATTGCGGCCTCCTAAGAGCGAGCCTCAGGCAGCAGTACATGCATGGCCTAGCCACATCTTTGGTGTAAAACTGACTACGAGCCCAAACACTTTACAAGTCTTACCTCTTCACATGGCAGTAGGGTACAGGGCACTTTACTGAAGAGCCTCGAAAGAAGACCCGGTTCGTGCCACCTGGAAGAGGGCTAAGGGAAAGAGGATGCTTGCTAGTCTGCAAGGCATTCGAGCAGGTGGGGTTTGAAAGCAGCAGGGGTTAGAGGGACAAGTCAGGCAAGGGAATATCTTTTGCTGGGCTAACTTCTGCTGGTGAGAGAGTCAAGCATCAGAAGAACTCTTCCTGGGAGATGAAGGTGTTGGCCAACAGGCAGGCCCGCCCACAGGGCAGGGCAAAGGGGACAGCTGGCCTGGGACCTGGCAATTTAAAAGGGCCTGGGGGTCCCACCCACCATGGCTGCTACTGCTGCTAAGCCCGGGCCCTTTAAATCGCCGCCAGAGCCCCAGGCAGTGCTGAAGAATTGGTAGGAAGAAGCTGCTCAGCCCCGCCCCTTCTGCCAGAGTTCCCGCCCCTTCCAAAGGAGTGGACATCTCCCCCACCCCCATCTTGCCCAGGGGCCCAGCAAGTCTCCTGGCTGCCCTGCTGCCAGGCTGTACTTTTGGTTAACCTGTCCTGGGAAAGGACATTGGAGCTGCTGGCAACCAGGTTGTTCAAGCCATTCAGATGAGCCAGAAGGCACTGGGGCTGCCAATGACGCACACGCCCCCGCCCCCCTTTCCTGTGCTGCAAGGAACAGAGACAGAGCGTTCCTCGCTCTACTTAGGCATTGGCCCATGGAGGCATCACGGCCACAGCTGGACCCTCGGTCACAGTCACCTCTATCTCAGCAATGGCTTTAAATTCCAGGGGCAGGCTCCTGGGTATTACCAGACCGCAGGGAAATGACAACGCACCCACGGCTGTTTCTCCACACAGCCACACGCACAGCTCTTCCATCGGGCTGCAGATGGAGCCAGGCCAGGAGAGGAAACCACCGAGTGTTTCCTCTGAAAAGGTTTCCTGCAAATCCTTTTGGGGGGAGGGCTAGTGGGGTGTGCCCACTAGCCCCCATGGAACAGGCAGTGGTACCACCTCCAGCTCTGTCTTTTAGGGTATGTCTACACTAGCTCGTTAGTTCGAGCTAGGTAGGCAAATGAGGGCAAGCGGAGTTGCAAATGAAGCCCGGGATTTAAATATCCCGGGCTTCATTTGCATGTTCCCGGGCACCGCCATTTTTAAATCCCCCTTAGTCTGAACTCCGTGCCTGCGGCTACACGCGGCATGGACTAGGTAGTTCGAATTAAAGATCCTAATTCGAACTACCGTTACTCCTCGTAATGACACCGGTGGACAGGCCGAACACTCAGGAACACGAGTCGTCTGCTTGATCCAACCATCCCGATCCACCAGCTTAAAGGGAGAAGTGGACTCCAACCTCTCACCTCAGGTAGCCGCTAGAGGGAGCCAAAGTCCCACAGTGTAACATGGGTCATATAAAAAGCTCTTGTCCGTGGGGTTTGAAAGACTTGTTAAAGAACAAAGTAGGCCCATCAGGCTCAATCCAGGGTCTGATTTGGGACTAGGCCCACAGTCTCTGGCTCCATACTTCGTCCTGGGAAGGAGAAGAGAGGAGTGAGAAGGAGGAAGGGAGGGCAATTTTCCTCTGACATTTTTTATGTGGTGACACGAAGCTGAATCCCGAAAACGACTAAGCAATGGCAGCTCTCATTCACTTCAGGGCTCTGCAGCTCCCAGGGGCCTGGCCTGGAGGAAACCCTAAAAACACTGATGGCAATGGAAAGGACCAGCAGGAATGCCGTGTCACAAAGGCCCAGTCAAAGCCTCAGCAGCCGTTTCAATGGGAACTGCAAAGCTGGCTGGCCTCCTTTGACAGGACGGCTCATAAGGTTTCCATCTGTCTGTGTCGCTCCCAGGAGCTGTCAGTAACAGTAGCTCTTAACAAGCAGCTTCTGTGAGCTCCATCTTTCATCAGGAGGCAGCAAGTGACTTGAGGGGTTTTTACTGGAAACCCCAGAGCATTACCTAGGCGACGGACAGCATTTCAGCTCAGTACCTGGCTTGGGCACTTAGCACACATGAGTCCCCTGGGCCCTGATATCAGCCTACATCTGTTGACCTCTGGTACCAAATGCTAATAAATGTCCACTACTGTGCGGAATACAGTGCAGACACCGCTTCCTGCTCTGCCTTTACATTAACAGGAAGCCTTCAGGTTCACTGGTGCATGACCACAGGTTTTGTTAGCCACTGTAGCTGTGCATGTTCCAGGCCGGAAGGAGAAACAGGAATTCTTCCTAGGAATAACCAGTCAATCGAGCAGAGACAGCTTCTCCTCTCGCATTACGCCGGTCTCCCTCTGACTTCAGCAGAGTTACTCTGGACTTATCTAGGTTTGGCAGAGAGGGGAATCCAGTCCCTTGTGCTTTGGCGGTTTATCTCTGTGATTTACTTACTGTTGGCACTGAGTAGAGGAAGCTATTTTTCCTTAGGTTGGATATGAGGAAAAACTTCCTGTCAGGGTGGTTCAACACTGGAATAAATTGCCCAGGGAGGTTGTGGAATCTCCATCCCTGGAGATATTTAAGAGCAGGTTGGACAGACACCTCTCAGGGAGGGTCTAGCTGGTGCTGGGACCTGCCGTGGGGGCAGTGGACTGGACTCGAAGACCTCTCGAGGTCCCTTCCAGTCCTAGTGTTCTGTGATTCTCTTTCACTTGCTCGTCTCGCTAGTCTGAGTAGCAGTTGCTGTGTCTTCCCCCTTATCTGCGTGACATTTGTGACAAGCTTTTCCTAGTTCCTGAGTATAATGGGTCACGTCCTCAGCCGGTGTAAATCATCATCATCCTGTTGACTTCAAGGGACCTAAGCCAGGTTTGACCAGCTCAGGGTCCAGCCCAGAATTCTGAAGAAAGGTGCCACCAAAAGCTTTTAGTCTCCAGACATGGGTGTTCATTGTGATGCATTTTGTCTTTTTGACCAACCTCCCTCCCCTCTGTCACTCCATTCCCAGATCCCCAGCCATGCCCTGGGGAGGCCCTTTGGCGATCTGGCCCATGGTATCACGGAGACAGAGAAGGCAACCAGAGAGAGACGCCAGCAAAGGATGCTCAGCTCTCGGTGAACAAAGAAAGCAATTACATCAAGACGCACCACTGCATGGCTAAGCTCCCGGATTCCAGACACACATTCCAACAGCGGCTCCATTTAAAGGGCTCTCTCCTGATCCCCTTCCCTTGGCGGGATTGGGCCCAGAGAGATACCTGCCCCATGTGGCCAACTGCCACAGTCAGAGTGGGCATCTCATCTGAGGCGCTATGGGATAAACGAGAGAGGGCAGCCAGCAGAGCCTTTCCAGTCAGGGCCTCTGGACTCTGGAATGTCTTTGCCAGAGGCATAACGCTTCGGTGTCCGTTCACTCTTGTGTTGGGGTGTCACTTGTGGATTTGATCAGGCATAACCGAGGCATCTGTTTATCTGGCCAGCTCTACGGGACACAAGGAAGTCGACCTAAGATGTGAAACTCCAGCTCTGAGAGTCATTCACACTCTGCAGTGCTGCCCACATTCTTTTCAGGAACAACAACAAAATTCCTCTGGCCACGTGCAGCTTGGGGTAAGTTTCCCAAGTGGAATTGCCTCATTCCCTCATTAGGGTTATGAGCAAGTGGTTTTGCTTAAATGGGGAAAGCAAGAAACAAATACCACAAAGCCTCAACCCCCTCTGCAGCCCATCCACCCCTCGATATATGGAGTTTATCACAAATGAGGAACGTTTTTGCAAAAGCCCTGTGTTACGTTGCCAGTAGGATATCATTGCTTTGATCATGCATACCTGGGACCATCTTTTCTAGAGAACTCTCAAGTGAGCTCCCTATCTTCCAGTCCGGTCCCCGTTCTTGTTCCCTTTCCTGCCATTCTCAGCTTTGCCTCCTAACACCCTTCCTAGAGTGGGGAGTCTCAAGGCCGCACATGCGTCTTTTCCAAGTCCGGTTGCAGAGCTGGGCCAGCCCCAAGACCACCTGCTGCATCCAAGGGGCTAGGAAAAGAGGAAGAAGCTGCCTGTAGTGTTTGCCATGGCCCGTGTTGTCAGGAGTGGGGGCTGTCTCATGCACACGATACACGGATTTGATACACCCTAGCCAATAGCGATTGGCACCAAAACAGGGGATTTCTCTGACGCAGCTTTGTCTCTCAACCGACTTGCAGAAAGTGCCTTTGTGGTTTCAGAAATCCCCTCGATGCTGCTGAAGGCGGCTCAGATTCAGCCCACGGTCCAGGCCAATTACTTCCACAATCGTCCCTGAGAAAAAGCCCCTCACAGAGACCAGCCCTGGGCACTGGCTATAGTCTCTCCTCAACCGGATTTGAAGGGGCAACAGGGAACCAGTGCAAACCCCAAAAGCAGGTGGTGTTGGTCATGGAGACCAGCCATGACTTAGGCCAAATGAGCAAAGCTCTGACGCCCACCAGCACTACTACAGAGGGGTGTAATGGATTCACAAAGCAAATGGGACTTCAGCACATGCTTTGCTGAATTAAGAGCCTCAGGTCTTGCACCAATGCCCACTGAAGTCAGTCATGGTCTTTCCAGCAATGTCAGTAGACTTGGATCGGGTCCATAGTTACCTCTCCCAACGGAAGGAGCTTAAAACTGCTCCTGCCAGCAGAAAATCTCACCCCGGGAGACCCAGGAAGGAAATAGCACGTGCCCTGCCCTGAGATGAATTCTGCTGGGCAGGCTGCCGTACTTGGCTAAACGTAGCCCGAAATGCCTCAGTTAAAAAAAAAAAAATCACAGCTCCGCCCTTCTCCTCCCCGAGACCTATTTCAAGGGTGGTTTTGTACAGAAAGCTCTGTGGTGATACTACTCCCTGAAACCACTTGCATGCAGTGCTTTCATGCTACTAGGTCATGACATGCTTTGCCTTCTCCCTTGCGGCGACGAGAGGTGAAGGTGTGAAGCTGGAGGTTAGAAGGTCATCGGCTCACAGAGCTAGCAACAGACCCGTGCTTCACATGGCTTTGTGTGCTGCTAAACAAAACCCCCAGGCTTTGGAGACATTCTAGGTCAACATTAGGTGCTCTGCCTCAGCCCCTGTCCCTACCCCATCTCTACCCCCCAAATTCCCACCCGGCCCCAGCTCTTCCCGCTCCCTCCCCGAGCATGTCCCATTCTTATTCCACCCCTGCCTCCCAGAGCTTCCTGCACACTATGGAACAGCTGCAGAGTAACCCTGCATTGCTCAGGTCCCTACCTCCATTCCTTTCTGGGTTTTGGAAAATAAAACGAACATGTCCCTGCTCCATTGGAATCATTGCTCTGGGGCAGGGCTCGGGAGGAGGGGTTCCGGCTGCCCCGGGGAGAGAGGATGACCCCAGCCCTCTCTCACCGCAGCAGTTTGGGGCCAGGTGAGAAGCGCCTCTCCAGGGCCGCTGCAGCTCCAGCGGGCACAGCCCGGGGAGAGGTGTGTGTCCCGTGGTTGGAGCAGGTCCAGGTTCATCGGCCCCCTATATTCCCCAGCCAGAGTGAGGAATGCAGCGGACTGGGTACTTGCCCCTCACTCCCTGACCCAAAAAACCAGCCAGCAATGTCCCTATAGAAATGGGGGGGAGCTTTTGGCCCCTCCCTACCCTTGCTAAATGGTACCTTGGGGGGTGAGAAGCTCGGGGCTAGGGCAGTCCTGGACGTGGATGCAGGAACGTGTCCCCAGCCAACCCCTTTCACTTGCCTGATGTCTCTGTCTCTTTTCTGTCTGGTTTTATGAGAAGCAATCCCATTCCGGGCACGTCCCATTGTCCTGGCACAACCAAACCCTGGCCTTGCTGTAAGTTAGGATAAGAGGAAGCTGTAGAGCGAATTTAGTGGCCCTAGCTCCTACTGTTTAGACGGAGTTCTTGATCAAACAGACAAGCAGTCAGACAGACACACACACCAACTCCCACAAATAGACAGTAGATTATAGCAATCTGAGATGACGACCCAGCTCATTTTAAGAACACTCACTGCAGATTGCACAAAACACCAAGAAGGTACCTGTGCGAGTTTTCTAAAAGATAGCTAGAGGGCTGGGGCCAAGGGTAAGAAGGTGAAGTGCTTTCCAAAATCAGAGAGGAAAGAGGGGTAGAGATGGTTTGGGTTTTTTGCACATCATAATTCTACATTTGTAAGTTCAAATTTCATAACAAAGATATTGCACGACTGTACTTTCATGATGTGAACTGACAAAAACTATTTCTTTTGCTTTGTACAGCACACATATTTGTAATAGCAATATAAAGTGAGCACTGGTTTCATCATGCTCTGTGTTGTAACGGAAATCACTATATTTAAAAATGTAGAAAACATCCCAAACCATGTGAATAAATGGTATTCTATTACTACCTAACAGCACGATTAATCACTCCATTTTTGTATTGCTCGACAGCCCTAGTAACAATGTCACATCTCCACCAGATGGCACCATTTGTTTCACAGAGCTGCCTCTGGCCAGCACACAAGCTTTTCTTAACAAGAATCTGAGATTGTGGCAAGATTTTAGAGAGACGGGGAGGGTGAGGGGATACCTTTTATGGGAGCAATTAGAAGAGCTCTGTGCAGCTCAAAGACTCGTCTCTCTCACCAAGAGAAGCGGATCTGATCAAAGATATTACCTTACCCACCTCGTTTGTCTAAGAATCTCAGACACAGGTTGGCCCAGTGGTAGGAAAATAAAGCTAACGGGTCCTTGAAGCCACTGGCTCGAACCCTGTCGGACCTAACATAGGCCAACAGCTTCTTGGTACAGGTAGATCACTGTGCGCTTGGCTGTAGGGGGGTGAGTCTGAGGAGACTTTCACTGCTTGCTCTTCAGAGCTACGGCAACAGAGCACAAAGCAAACTTGCAAGAGGCATTGCCTTCCCCAGCATCCTTTGCAAGTCCTCTCTCGACCGCTGCTGTGCAGCAGTGTGCGCACAGCACTGCTGCTGTCTTCCTCCCCAGAGGCAGGCATGTGTCAGTGATGTTGTGAGCGAGTGTGGGCAGATGTTATGGGCGAGGCGACGGTGGCTGGTTCAAGGGTGCTCCCCTAGGACTCAGAAGACAATTTATAGTCCCAGTGAGGCCGCTGGGAGACCTCAGGAAGATCGCTTCAGCGCTCTGTGCCTCAGTCTTCTCATCTATACAATGGGGGTAATGGCACACACCGCCTTAAGAAGATGACCTCTGTAGACCAGTGCTGTGTTAGATCTAGGCATGTGATATACACGTACCTGCCATTTTTAGATGACCAGCAGCCTTCTTTCCATAGGGCCACTCCCACCAACTGGAAGACTGGTGCATACTCAGGACTGCAGCTTGTCCTCAGCTAGGGATATCAGCGGCCAGGGGGCTGCTCCAGCCTGGCCAGGCCCACATACCGTTTAGCTGTCTAAACACACCGCAGGCTGCGGAAGATGGTTGCTATAAGAACTCTCACAAAGAATAAACTCCATTTTGCTAATTAATTACAGAGAGGGACAGGAACAGGCCCCAGTATTTCGCTGGGGAAAGGTATAACCAGACTCTGGCCAACAGGCAGGAGGGTATGTGGCTACAGCTCCTTGGATGACCTTAGGCAAGTCACATAATGTCTTTGGTCCAGAGTCACTGTACAGGCACCCTGCCCTTCTTGGGCCCCTTCAGCACTCCAGACAATCTCTGTTGTGGCTCACAATGCCCCTTTCTGGGACTGGTTTAATACACGGTTCAAGCATGGCTCTGGGTCCTTAGTTACACACTAACCTAAGCAAGCCCCAACAAGTCCTCATAAAGCCCCAAATCACAATTCAACGGGTCATACCGACTTCCAGTTCTTCACCCCCACCCAGCACAGTCTCTCCTCTGTCACCATGCTCCATCTGCACCCACACCCCTCTGAATCTGTGTCTAGTTCTCCGTCATCTGAGTCCCAGGTTTCTCTCAACCAGCCACCTGTTTGGACTACTTGATTCCCTTGAGGTAGGACTCTTTTTGTGATCAGGTAGGGCATCCTCCGCAGCCCATGGGCAAGGCGTCCGGTTACATACCCATCCCTAAAATAGGAATCATAGAATACTAGAACTGGAAGGGACCTTGAGAGGTCATTGAGTCCAGTCCCCTGCCCTCACGGCAGAACCCAGTACTGTCTAGACCATCCCTGATAGATGTCTGTCTAAACTGCTCTTAAATATCTCCAGGGATGGAGATTCCACAACCTCCCTAGGCAACTTATTCCAGAGTTTAACCACCCTGACAGTTGGGAAGTTTGTCCTGATGTCCAGCTTAAACCTCCCTTGCTGCAGTTTAAAGCTATTGCTTCTTGTCCTATCCTCAGAGGCCAAGGAGAACAATTTGTCTCTCTCCTCCTTGTGACATCCTTTTAGATACCTGAAAACCACTATCATGTCCCTCTCAGTCTTCTCCTTTCCAAACTAAACAAGCCCAATTCTTTCAGTCATCCTTCATAGGTCATGTTCTCTAGACTTTTAATCATTCTTATTGCTCTTCTCTGGACCTTCTCCAATTTCTCCACATCTTTCTTGAAATGTGGTGCCCAGAAATGGACACAATACTCCAACTGAGGCCTAATCAGCACAGAGTAGAGCGGAAGGATGACTTCTTGTGTCTTGCTGACAGCACTCCTGTTAATGCAGCCCAGAATCATGTTTGCTTTTTTTGCAACAGCGTCACACTGCTGACTCATATTCAGCTTGTGGTCCACTATAACCCCTAGATCCCTTTCTGCCGTACTCCTTCCTAGACAGTCGCTTCCCATTCTATATGTGTGAAACTGATTCTACCTTCCTAAGTGGAGCACTGTGCATTTGTCCTTATTAAACGTCATCCTATTTACCTCAGACCATTTCTCCAGTTTGTCCAGATCATGTTGAATTATGACCCTATTCTCCAGAGCAGTTGCAACCCCTCCCAGCTTCATCATCTGCAAACTTAATAAGCATACTCTCTATGCCAATATGTAAACTGTTGATAGAGATATTGAACAGAACCGGTCCCAAAACAAACCCCTGAGGATCCTCACTTGTTATGCCCTTCCAGCAGGATTATGAACCGTTAATAACTAGTCTCTGAGAATGGTTACCCAGCCAGTTATGTACCCACTTAGATGGGGCTACTATAAAGTTGTATTTGCCTAGTTTAGTGATAAGAAGGTGATGTGAGACCGTATCAAATGCTTTACTAAAGACTAGGTATACCATGTCCACTGCTTCTTCGTTATCCACAAGACTCGTTATCTTATCAAAGAAAGCTATCATATTGGTTTGACATGATTTGTTCTTTACAAATCTATGCTGGCTGGTACCTATCACCTTATCTTCCAGGTGTTTGCAGATGATTTCCTTAATTACTTGCTCCATTATCTTCCCTAGCACAGAAGTTAAACTGACTGGTCTGTAGTTTCCTGGCACTATGTTTGCCCTTTTCCAGTCTTCTGGAATCTCTCCCATCTTCCATGATTTTCCAAAGATGATAGCTAAAGGCTCAGATACCTCCTCTATCAGCTCCTTGAGTATTCTAGGATGCATTTCATCAGGCCCTGGTGACTTGCAGACATCTAACTTTTCTGAGTAATTTTAACTTGTTCTTTTTTTATTTTATTTTCTAAATGTACCCCATTCTCAGTAGTATTCACTATGATAGGCATTCCTTCATCATCAGACTTCTTGGTGAAGACCGAAACAAAGAAGTCATTAAGCACCTCTGCCATTTCCAGGTTTCCTTTTACTGGATAAGATTATAAATTGCAGCATCACATCTGCTTAGCAACACAGGTCACACTGAGCACGTGGCCCTTCCTACGCTGGCCCCTCTCTGCATATGGGACCAATTCAAAGCCTCTGTCATGGTATTTATAGCCCATCCAGGAAGAGAACCTAATTACCTGAGGCCAGGTCTGCACTGGGAGAGAAATTTGATTTAAGACATGCAACTCCAGCTGTGACAATAGTGTAGCTGGAGTCGATATACCTTAAATCGAATTTCTGTGGCATCCCCACTACGGGATGCCGGGTGACCCTGTGGAGTACCGGGTCGACAGAGCACCATCAGCGATTGATTTAGCGAGTCCTTACTAGACCCACTAAATCGAACTTGGAAGATCAATCTCCGGAGCGCCGTTCTCTGGGTAAGTAGAGAGAAGCCATATGAGACCTCTCTCCCTCTACTGTCCTGTCCTACCGTGACCAGTCCAATGAACTCACAATACTCCTGATTAGCACACCTTTGGCCATGAACAACACAGGGCCTCACTGATGGGAACTAAGGGGCAGAATTCATCTCTGATGTGGTTTCCCTCAGTTAGCTCTAAATGAAACATCTAGTCATCATTCCTGTGGGCTGGAAAGGGAGGGAGAAGTTATTCTTGCATGCTTGGAAGGTAGTCAGATACTTTAGTGATAGGGGGCATATTAGTGCCTCCACAGACAAAATCAGGAGTCATTTCCCAAATCCAGGTCTGGATTTCATTCTGGGAGTCTAATGAGCTTTAGGTCACATGGCCAGATCTTCCTCTTTGACAAAGCTTTTTCACCAGGGAAAGAATGACATAAGCGACTGAAAAAGGGCCACAGAAAGAGCCTCACACAACTGAGGAGAGATCAGGACCCCATGAAGGCCATAAAGGATGCTGCTTTGCCAGTCTAATTAGTGGGGCTACTGCTCTGATACCATACAATGGGAGCCGGGAGAAACCCTATAAGCAGACAAACAGGATGGGCTCACTGAATGAGCTCCAAAGTTCAGAGCAGTTAGATCCAGTGCTAAGACTGATTTAGACCCATCTCTGGCAGACACTTGGGAAGGATGGGCGTTTCTCTGCTCATTGAGAATTGCAGAGCAGTGTCGTAGGAGTGAGAGCGTATTGGCATCGCCCTGTTTCCATTCCCAGGGCATAGAATTATCCCCACAAAGCAAACCAGCCTTTTCCACACGTCTACCAGCATTCCCATTCGGCAGGTGTAGCCAGACATGAACCCCATCTTGTTCCCCCCCCCCCCAGAGAGCAAGAGAAAGGCAGTCAGCCTTTGATGCCCTGGGAACGCAGGTGTGCTGCCTGTCCCTGACTCTAATAAACAGAAACCAGGCAGTAAATGGGCTAGCTGATGACCCCAGGGCCTCCTGCTGCCCTGATGGCTAGTACCAGTAATTGACACGCCTGCACTGTCCCAGGAGAGGAATCTTCGCCCATCACATACCAGAGGTGCCCATTGTCTGCATTTTCCCAGGTGTGAATTATGCTTTGCACCCTTCATGGGAAACTTGGCATTCAAAGCCATTTTTCCTAATTGGCCACTTGAGACCAGGAAGAAGCCTACGTGACCCAAGGGGTTTAAAGAGGGGTTTAGTAGCCCACCCCATTTGAGCTCCAATCATCTATACCTGCTGGCAGGTATTGGTTGTCTCCCGAGGTCTGTGGGACGCCCAACCTCGCCCTACTTCTTCCCGAGGGATTGAGAGAAAGACGCTGGCCACGCCAAGTCTGGAATGCAGGGGTGAGAATATATACCTGCTAGGTGTCTATTTTGCATGCATTTAATAAGAGCTCAGAGAACCAAAAGGGTTTCATGGTACCTGTAAGTGACTTATTAGTGTAATTTCTGTCCTGTCCTTTGTAGTGGCTGTGTTATCTGTAACACAGTAGTAGCATTTAACAGCTAAGTTTACCCTGTAACAATCAAATAGTAACTGTTTAAGCTGTGACCTGACTCCTTCAGTTGCTGTAACAGAACCAAGCACAATTTTAAAAGAACTCCAGCCGGTCATAAGGGATGGATATAGGGAGAGCTTGAGCGTTGGATCGTGTCGCTTCCAGGGGACAGATCCGTTGGGGCATCTCTCAGCCTCCCCAGGCTGCCCGCTGCGAAGGGATCATGTATCCTAGCAGTCAAAATCTGAGGTGTAATAAGCTCTCCCTGTAAACTTCTTGGGGCGCCCGTCAACCTCCTCCAGGTTGCCCGCTGCTAATGGACCCCAGTCCTAGCAGTTGAAGTCTCGGGTGTATAACACACACACACCACTCACTGCCCTGACCACCGGCTGACAGCAGGGGCGGCAAGGGATGTTTCAGGTTAGGTTTCAGGTTGGAAAACAAGCACTTTCTACCCATTCAAGAGTTAGAGTTTATCAACTCTTCAGAAGTGCCTAGCACAATGGGGGCTGAGCCCTTCTCAAGGTTAAGCCCCTAGTCAACTCAATGCCTATTGTTTAAATGCCTCAGAGGTGGGCAGCTCATTGGAAAGTAGAGTCCTGGCTAAGAATCTTATTTCATGGAGGCAGCTCATAGAGGGCTTTGACTTAAGAAAGCTCCTGTCTGCAGCTACAGGTGATTTATTTCTACCAACCTCTTTTAAAAAGTTAGTGTCTCTTGTCCCTTTATTTTCTGGTGAGAATACACGCACGCACGCACGCACGCTGACAGCCTTGTGCCACCTCTGAGCCAGCACTGGTTTTTAATACTACGAGATGGCTCCGTTTCATCTGGCACCACCATAGCCACTCCAGTGGTTAATACTGAAGTGACATGGTTTGTATTAAGGGGCTGAAACTTTTACAGATGAGGGGGCTGTAACTTGCCTTGTACTATTGCCTCAGAAAGCCGTGACCGGGTCTTGCCTCATCCTGTGAAGAACTGTCATGCTGCCTCGGCCTACCTCTTCCCCCAACCCAACACAGCACCACAGTTGATGCTTTTCCATCCCTCCCCTTCTGGGAGTAAGGTTATTGGCATAAACGAACAGTGTGACTCAAAGCTAGGCTCTCCCAACCTTTTTCCATAGTCTCAGCTGTCCACTGTCACCCGCCCCAGCCCCTCCTTCCTGCTTACGGTCCCGCTTTCAACGGACTGAGGGGACTCCCTTATATACGAAGACTCTGCACCTGGACTATTGATACACGGTACCTGGTCATCTGACCCAACCCTTTACACAGGAGGGAGACCAGGCCCAGGTAGTACTCAGACCAACTGCCCGTAAAGGGACAGCCTACCCAGTGATATACTCCTCCCCCTGCTACTAGGCTCTTGCCCACTTCTAGGGCAAGCTCTGTGGTATTTTCCTCACCTCTCCCTCCCCAGCCAAGATAGCACTTCCTGCTAAGCCACTGTAAGATATCCCGGGCCGTACTCACCTTCCTTGTGGGAAGGAACATGGCCAGGGCCTGGCGTCCATCTTGGAGGCTATCATGAAGATGCTGGACATGTTCTTCAGTGTCCCTTATACCCCAGTCTGCGAGCTGCTCCATGTTTGTAACGCCCTCTTGCTACATTTGCCAGAACGGAAATGGCCTAGAGCTGCCTTTCTGCCTGCCACAGCGCCATCTCCCTCCATCCCAGCGCACGCAAACCCATCTGTGCAGAGAGGGAAACCTCCTTCTCAAGGCTCTGCAGGGCTTCTTTCAACCTCCCGAGCAGCTGCCTCTTAAAGGAAGGTACCATCCCTGGGCTACTGGCACAAGGCTTGGTCACCTGATTCAACCGGCCCCAACCCAAACTCAGCCGAGAGAGGGCGGAGATTACTAGGCTTATAGGCTATGGCATTAATGTGCTGCTGGCTGAAAGCGCCACACCAACACCATGTGATAGCAGAGACTGGTTACGCAGGGCTTAATTAACACTTGTTTTTGGCCTCTCCACTTCTGACTCAGCCAAGTAGCATAGAATCATAGAATACTTGGACTGGAAGGGACCTCGAGAGGTCATCAAGTCCAGCCCCCTCATGGCAGGACCAAATACTGTCTAGACCATCCCTGATAGACATTTATCTAACCTACTCTTAAATATCTCCAGAGATGGAGGTTCCACAACCTCCCGGGGCAATTTATTCCAGTGTTTGACTACCCTGACAGTTAGGAACTTCTTCCTGATGTCCAACCTAAACCTCCCTTGCTGCAGTTTAAGCCCATTGCTTCTTGTTCTATCCTCAGAGGCCAAGATGAACAAGTTTTCTCCCTCCTCCTTATGACACCCTTTTAGATACCTGAAAACTGCTATCATGTCCCCCCTCAATCTTCTCTTTTCTAAACAAATCCAATTCTTTCAGCCTTCCTTCATAGGTCATGTTCTCTAGACCTTTAATCATTCTTGTTGCTCTTCTCTGGACCCTCTCCAATTTCTCCACATCCTTCTTGAAATGCGGTGCCCAGAACTGGACACAATACTCCAACTGAGGCCTAACCAGCGCAGAGTACAGCGGAAGAATGACTTCTCGTGTCTTGCTCACAACACACCTGTTAATGCATCCCAGAATAATGTTTGCTTCTTTTTGCAACAGCATCACACTGCTGACTCATATTCAGCTTGTGGTCCACTATAACCACTAGATCCCTTTCTGCGGTTCTCCTTCCTAGACAGTCGCTTCCCATTCTGTATGTGTGAAACTGATTGTTCCTTCCTAAGTGGAGCACTTTGCAATTGTCTTTATTAAACTTCATCCTGTTTACCTCAGAGTTTGATCTGTCATGCTAGTGAGGTGAGGCAGGCGAGACCACTACACCCAAGCCCTCAAAGGACAGTGTGTTGAGTTATTATGGGTTTGGATGAAGAGGGAATTGGATCAGTCGGCCTAATGCTCCTGTCATTCACACCAGTTCTGCTCTGACTCGAGGGGTGTTACTCCTGATGGACTCCACGGCTAGTGGGAGGATACTCTAACCCACAGACATGAGTTTTCATACCACCTCTTCACCTCACCACAAAAAGGCCATAACCCAACCATCTCCACAGCCTGCTTCACATTGACGGAAATGGCTCAGGTAAGGAGGAAATATCAAAGAGATTCCTTTGATTTATTTTAATCATGTTCTAGCATTAGAAGACAAGATGCGTCTCTGCATGCTCTGGAGACAGAATGAGTGGAGAATGACTATCCTTAGGCTTTAGTAATGAACAGTCACCACTGGCCAAGACAAAGCAGCATTTTACTGAGGAGTTTTAACGTCTGATGGGATTCATAGCTGATACCAGGTAATGGAGGTGCTTATCAGCCAAATTTTTTGTTCCTTTCAGATTTCTTCTTTCTTTAAAAGCCGTAAAGAAAAAGATTCACAGAGAGAGAGCGAGAATTGGACAAAGTCCATGCAAAGAGAATTCATTCAACTGAGCCGGTATGACTGGGGGTGGATTTAGCAGAAATAAAATCGCTGCAAATCTGTACCAGCATAATCAAAACCCAATTATTACAAGCAAAACACACCTAACAAAAAGATTTGTTAACCTGGGGTTCACCGAGTCTTCAGCACCAAGATGGGGAGCCCTGCCTTCCAATTACGATGATATTTATTACTCTAGTGAGTAGAGGTGCCAACTGTTATTAATGCTCCCTGATGCTGAGTTGTGCACATGTACATAATCAAACGTGGTCTCTGCTCCAAAGAGGTTACATTTTGTGTAGACAGGACAGACGCAGGATTATTAACCCAATGTTACATATAGGAAGCCTCACATCGGTGAGATGAAGTGACTTGACCAAGATCACATGGGCAATATAATTACAATGATGAACTATTGGTCCACACTGGTGAAAATTGTGTATATCTTTAGTCTTGTACATCCTGTCTGCAGGGAGCTTGAGCGCCATGGGTCTGTTCTGTGTAACAGTGCAAAAAAATTAGCCAGGAATACCACACCGGTAACTCCTTGTCTTAGAAGTATTGCCAGTGAGTGCAGATGGTAAGATCCTATTCAGTCCCAGTGCCGGGAAACTGCAGGTTTACTCTGAAGTGACTCTTCCTTTCCCAGGAGAGGCTTTGAAATGACGGAGCCATCTGTCCGCCGCCCTCTGTTGTTGCCTTGGCAATGGAGTCCGGTCAGCTGGAAGTGAGTTTTAAACAAACCGCTGTACTGAAAGCCCCCTCCCAACTGCAGTTGGCAACGTCACCGGTACCCCACCCTGTCTGGTTCCAGGGAATTGCCAGCTGCCTCTGATTTACTCCATACGGACCACATGCCCCTTCCCCAGCAGTAGCATTAGCCCAGAGGTGGGAAATATATTAATCCCGGTGGCTGGGTCCTGATCTGGGAGGAAGGAGTGGAGTTTTGTAGCAAGCTGGAGAGGTGAGGTGGCTTTTATTTTTTTTTTTGTCACTGGTGCTATCTAGTTATCCTAGTTTAGGGCTGAGGTCACAAGGCTGCCGTGATGGGGCCAGTCACTATTTCATAATGCCCCCCAGGCAAGGGTCATGCCCTGCTGATGTGACAGTCTGAGACAGAAGAAACAAAATGTGGAGGAACATGTAAGTCCCGGAAGATCAGTGTCAAAGGACCTTGGAATGAAGACAGAAGGGTTTGGAGGACTAGTGGGAGGATGTGATCCCAAGTGTATGATCCGAATGAAAGAAAATGCCAAGTTCTGGGCTCAATAGTGCCATGTAGCCGCAGTTCTGCACCGAAGCGATGTCTGCTCTGTGACGCAAGCCCAGGGTTAATGGGACTCGACTCAGCTGACCTGTGTTTGGGGATCCAGGGCGTGAGCATCTCTGTTATATTTTAACTCCAGCTTAAGATTTTTGTCACCCATGCCTGCCTCTGGCATCCACACTGCAGTGTGCAGACCCGAGTCAAAGTAGGCATACCCCAGCCTCCCTAGTGCCGCTGCCCCATCCCGAAATGTCGCCATTCTAGCCTGAGGACTGTGGTGCACGGTGGGAAAAGTTTACTGCCCGCCCAGCCGCTTCCCAAGAAGCGTCTCACTGTGCAAGCCCAGGAGGTGGTCTGGGAGCGAGCTTGCAGATGGGTGATCAGAACAGGATGGTCTGAGCTGCAGCTGTTTGCAAAGTTTGTGTGCGAGGGTGGGGGGAGAGGAAGGGCAACTCCCCTTTTAACAGAGTGGCTTCGGATGGTTGGGACAGAGAAGATGAAGGAAATTGCCCCATGGAATTGTGGGATACTTAGCATGCTTGCATCTCCACTGCAAAGCAATAGGGCTCGGACGCTGGTCCTGGCTTAACTCTAGAGTCTTGCGACCCGACTCTGGGTTACCGCCATTGCTGCATCGGTGCAGAGGGGGGTAGACTTGAACCTGGGCTCAGTGGGCTGATGCTGCAGTGTAGACACAGCCTGAGGGTGGTATAGATATGTGCTGCCCCTGCCGGAACTCATCTGACCTTTGCACTGCAGTGGGGGGAGACCCAAGGAAGGAGTGTTTCAGTGGGCAGGGGTGTGCGCTCACACAATCACAGCGGCACCACCAACCCTTCTGTAAATGCAACCCACAGTGATGCTGGGGGCACTTTTGGAAGGAGATGAGTTGAGCTCCTCCATGGAACCAGCTCCTGGCCCTCCCAGCTTCCAGTTAAATAAATGAGTCTCCTGGTCCCCCCCCAACTTTTGTTCTTGGTTGTGCCTGTGGTGGTGATTCTGTTCTCCAAGTGGACAGCTAACGGTACATAACTACCCAACATAGAGTAACAACAGGTCAACAGACCTTCCCGGCTCCCAGGGTGCAAGTTTCCAGAGCCTCACAGTGTGAATTGTGAGAAGCGTTTGCAGAAATATTTTGCAGAAAAAAGACTTCCTAGAGACTGCAAAATTCTGGGACACAGTCCATCTGTTCCTGGGCAGCTTGCAAGGAGAGAAAGGTGAAAACCTTTCAGAGCCATTACTCATTTGGAATCATTTGTATCGCTGCACCGGGCAGGAAAATGCCTCTTTCCGAAAGGCTCTTGCCCGTGCGCAATGCGACTGGTGGCACTTGAACTGGATGACATCTGCTCCTCCTGCTTTCAGGCTGGGGCTAGGTTCACCAAGCAGATGGAGGCACGAGGAGTTCCTCCCCTTGCCTCTGGGTTTCCAAGGTCGGAGACAGTGACTGATTGCTGTCCTACAACAGCGATACGTTACAGCCCACCCCGCAATGACTCAGCTCCTCCCACCAGGGAGAAAGAGGTAGAGATGTATGGAACCAAGTCCCCACCCATTCCCTGCTTGCTTGCTCCATGGACATGGGGCCAGACTCTCAAAAGTACTGAGGTATTCAAGTGCTATCGGCATCAAGAGGATTGGCGGCTTTGGGTCTAGCTAGCTCCACTTCCTTCTCTGTGCTTGGACCCAGGCTCTGCCCGCTGGCACCAAGTCCGAGTCCCAACCTAGCTGAGTGTCAATGAGCCCTCTGCAAAGACCTTATGAATATATTCAAAGCAAATCTCCTCCAGAGCAGAGCTGAGCTGAGAATTCCCAGTGAATAATGTGAGCAGAATATTTTTCAGAGGGTCACATCATTAGACCTTGAGATGTCTTCCAGCACCACCTCCCGAATCCTAAGGGGAGAGGCGGTGCTCCACAAGTACGTTACATGTGCATGGAGGGGAGAAGAGAGAACCGGTTTAAAATGCAACATTATGCCCTAATTTCACTTACAAATCGGAGACCTCCTTTCCCTCTCCCCCACGAATACCCATTCCAGAGATGGTCTGGCATGGGGCAGAAGTGAACCCCAGACAACTCTGGAAAACACCCAGCGCAAATGGTGCATAACTGTATTAGTGCCACACCCACTGCCCAGGGCTGGCCTTACCATGAGGTGATGTGAGGCGGCCGCCTCAGGATCCAGACTGTGGGGGGGCGCCATTAGGACCCAGAGTGTAGAAAATTGTGTCTGCTACTGGTGCATATGTATTCTCTCTGCTCCAGATGCACAGAGATGATGGAGTGCCATGAGAGGAGTAGAATAGGAAGAAGGCAGAATTGAGACCTTTCAAAGTTTTGACCCAAGCGAGGGGGCACAGGGGCGTCATTTGAGCTCCCCGCCTCAGGTGCCAAAATGCTGTGGGCCGGTCCTGCCACTGCCAGTGGCAATGAACAGTGGACCTGGCCCTACTGCAGTCAAAGGACCTGTGGGGCAAAGTGGGTAGGGTTGCCAGATAGCTGAGCAAAAAAACCCAACAACCCTCCCCCCCCAAAAAAAAGAGTCATGGCAGCCTTTAAAATCCTCCCACCCCCACCCAACGTGGCAAGGGAAGAATGTCCCAACTGGCTGAGAAAAACAGAAAATGTCCAGGCCAATATCGGACAACCCTTAAAGTGGGCAGCTGCCCTGGGGCCCAGTGTCTTCCCCCAGGCCCACCCCAAGTTCTCTGATCTGCATTCCCTTTCTGTGTCCTAACGGCCTTGTGGATTTCCCTGCAGGAGCCCTGATCCGCTGTGCAGGGCTGCGAGCACTTCGCCTGACGTGACCGAAGTGAAACCACCTGGGGAAGCCCTGGTGCTGTTTCCAGCAGGCGGCGCAGTCTGGTGTGCCCCCACACTCTGGGGTCCTCCACCCAGGGAACTCCCAACCCCCTACGCCCACCTTGCCTCAGTGACCCACTGCCAGTCTCCATCTAGCCCCTGCCACAGGGGCAAACTGCAGTCTGACATGGCCACTTATCATTGGCAAGGGGGCATCGACCTGCTGCCTTTGCCTGCCCTGGCTGCCTCCCTGCAGCCCTAGTAGCCTCAGGCCTTGAGAGCAAGGCCTCAGCGTGGGCATTTGCCTGGCCAGAGCTCCCCAGTTCTGCCTGCCTTTCCCCAGTGTTGGAGCAAGAGTGGGTAGGATTGCCAGATGGTTTAACAACAAATACCAAAGACCAAAGTTGTTCAGCCAAAAAAAAAGAAAGAAAAAGGCACTGCGCCTTTAAATGGCCCTGCGCTCCTCACTCCCCCGCCCCCACCAGACGCGGCAGGGGAAAATCGTCCCCGCCGGGCTTCCATCCGAGGGAAACAGGAAATACCAGATATTTCACATGTCCGGTATTTTCTTTTTTTTTTTTTACCAGATGGGGGACCTGAATAATGGACAGTCTGGGTGAAAACCAGACACCTGGCAACCCTAACTGAGTGAGTGAGTGAGTCTCTGCCCCTCCAGAAGCCCTTATTTATACAGCCCTCTGTGTGCCTCAGCAGCTCGCTGCACAGCCCCAGCCCTCTCCCAGGGCAGGATTTAACCCTTACAGAGCCAGTGCGGGGCAGACGCCCTGTCATGTGCTCCCTGATTCTCGGTTATTCTTTGGCCCGTATATGCCACGCTGACACTACATGAGAGCGGTGGGAAAAGGCTTCCCACTTAAATGAGAAACAAGGCCACAGGCTTTTTGTGTCACAGCCCCGGGGTGTTAATCACAGGTTCTGACGCAGATGGGATTCAGAGGGCAGTGACCTTATGAAAAGCAGAGCCCTCTTCCATGACCGCTGCACTAAAGAGAATGTCAGCTTTTTACATGGGATGGCGACCCCTTTAAATCATTTTAATTTGTAGCTTCTCACTGTAGCATCTCACTGTAATTTTAATTTGTAGCATCATGTGCGGCGGTCGTGTTGTGTCAGCCGTGCGATACTTTTCTTCTTTTAACAAATCAGTAGTTCCATTTGTCAGCAGTGATTGTGCTTATTCACAACTATCCAGATGAAGGGCAACATTATAGCTCCCCCCAGGTCTGTGTGAATTTTCCCCTCATTAAATAGGTTTAACTTTTCACTCTGCTATTTTTAGACACAGATGCTGGAAACTGCTGGCATCTTAGTCTATTTTAAGGGCAATAGGATTCTTCTTTTTTTAAAACTGCAAATGTATAATTATGGCATGAAGTAACAGCAGTGAAGCGGCAGCACAAACGACGGCATGTGGATACACACACATACCCATAACGGGTCTGAGAATGTGTATACATTTGTGTGTATAGTAGAGCGGGTGGACATTTTTCAGCTGAAATATTTGCCTGATGAAATACCAGCCTTGTCAAAAGTCTGCATTGCTCTGAGGGATGGGGGGAGCGGAGGACACACAGAGGTCTGGGCGGCGCTAAGGGCTGATTGCCCTCGACCCCACCCCTTCCAGTCAGCCTTTTAGGGGGGTGCAGAGCCGCTCCCCTCCATGCACCTGGTCCTGGAGCTCATGGTGGCTGTAGGCCCCTCTGGACAAAGTACTGCATTAGGTCTCTGAAGACCTGGGATCTTGTCTCAGCTCTGTCACAGGCCTGCTGAGTGACCTTCATGCCTCAGTTTCCCCATCTTTAAAATACTCCCTTGGCGTGGTACATGAACAGCCTTGTACCCGAGCTAGCTATGATCATAAAACCACATTTTTCAACAGGAAAATTCTAAACAAACACAGATTTTCATTCAGGTCAAATGGACATTTTGAAAGACTGCATATGTCATCGACATTTGGACATTTTGAAAGGTAAAAAGAAACATCTGGTGTCACCTGAAAAACTCAAAATTATTTGGTTAGCCACTACACAATCCAATTTGTTTTGATCTCTTTGCTGCATTCAAATGGTGGCCATTTTGACTTTTTGTTGGTTTTGGGATGAAGACCAATGCTGAAATAGTCAAAATTTCTCATGGGGATGAAACTCCATTTTCTGAAAAGCTCTGTTTATAGCTACTGAAATATCACCAACATTGAAAAATGTCCTTCTCGACAGGAAACCAGGGCACTTTTAAAAACAAGACATTCTTTTCCAATTTGTCTTGGAAAATACTTACCACTTCCCAGCCAACCCCGGTCTTGAACTGTGGATCTAGCCTCCAGGGCAGTTGGTTGCAGCAGAAACGTACTAGTCCCACCACTGCCTCCTCTGTGCAGGAACCTGGCCTCTTGCTTAGTATGTGAAAAAGCCATGATGTGAGAGATTGGAAAAGGACAGTTACCAAGTCAACCATGTAAAAAAGTGCCCCCAGTACATGCTAATTTACTCCATCGATTATGAAGGTGGTTGGACTGGATGATGGTCCCACCTAGACTGACAATCTCTGTCTCCATGTGCTTTGAAGGGTTTGATCAATGGCTTCTGGTCTTTCAGGAGGTACCATATTAAAATAGACAGTAAAAAGCCAAGAAGGCTAATGGCATATTAGGTTGCATTAAGAGGAGCATTGCCAGCAGATCCAGAGATGTCATTATTTCCCTTTATTCGGCTCTGGTGAGGCCACATCTGGCGTACTGTGTCCAGTTCTGGGCCCCCCACTACAAAAAGGATGTGGACGCATTGGAGAGGGTCCAGCAGAGGGCAACTAAAATGATTAGGGGGCTGGAGCATATGACCTATGAGGAGAGGCTGAGGGAGTTGGGTCTTTTTAGTCTGCAGAAGTGAAGAGTGAGGGGGGATTTGATAGCAGCCTTCAACTTCCTGAAGGGAGGTTCCAAAGAGGATGGAGAAAGGCTGTTCTCAGTAGTGACGGATGGCAGAACAAGGAGCAATGGTCTCAAGTTGTGGTGGGAGAGGTCCAGGTTGGATATTAGGAGAAACTATTTCACTAGGAGAGTGGTAAAGCACTGGAATGGGTTACCTAGGGAAGTAGTGGAGTCTCCATCCCTAGAGGTGTTTAAGTCTCGGCTTGACAAAGCCATGACTGGGTTGATCTAGTTGGGATTGGTCCTGCCTAGAGCAGGGGGCTGGACTTGATGACCTCCTGAGGTCTCTTTCAGCTCTATGGTTCTATGATTCTATGGTAGAGGTCCCACCTAGACTGACAATCTCTGTCTCCATGTGCTTTGAAGGGTTTGATCAATGGCTTCTGGTCTTTCAGGAGGTACCATATTAAAATAGACAGTAAAAAGACAGTTGTATTCCAGAGATTATAGACACCCCTAGGCCCTCCATACATTAGGAGCCCTTCCAGGATAGCTATACTGCCACAAGGGTAGTGTTGCCGATCTAACTGCCTACACAGCTGTGTTAGTTAGGGATTGCACCTAGTCACACCTCTGATTCACACAACTACACGGACAGAAGTTTGTAGTGTAGAACTGGCCTTAGCAAAATATTCCTTTACCTTCCTTGTAAGGGGTAAGAGTGCACTACAGATATTTGTGTATTATGCCACACGGCCTGCCTGTGAAAGGTGCTATTATTCCTATATGAGGAGGGTAACAGAAGCACAGAGAAACTTAGGCCAAGTCTACACTGACGGAGAAAATCTATGCAAGATACGCGACTTCAGCTATGAGGCTTGCATAGCTGGAGTGGATATATCTTGCATTGATTTTCTGGGGAGGTCCCACAGCGGCAGCTTGATGGGAGAAACACTCTCCCTGACTTTCCTTATTCCTCATGACAACAAGGAGTATCACGGTCAACAGGGGTGCCCTCAGCATTTGATTTAGCAGGTCTTTACTAGACCCGCTAAATTGAACCCCAGAAGATCGATTGCCCAAGTGCCAATCCTCTGATAAATGGAGACAAGGCCAAAGTGATTTGCCAAAGCAAAAGTGCTGGGAGAGTGGAGACAAAAAGTTAGGTCTCTTGACTTCCATCCGGAAGGCCCTTCTGCTCCTACAAAATGCACCAAGTGCCTCTAAACCTGTGCAATAAGACGCTGTATGTTCAATGAACAAGTAATGCAAAATAATAAAAGCAAATCGGGACAACAGTGAACTCTTCTGTAACAATATATATTTGCAATTGCTCCTTCTGATGCTGTGCAGTGCTAGGACCCCACTGTAAAACCAGAGCGGACCTACCTTTTTACAACTGAAATTTCCCTTGCAAAACACAGGATTTTAATCACAATCCAAACTTCCACAGGAAAATGCAAAACGTGTTGTTTCTAATCAACACATCAGCACGATTACAACTGACTTTTTTAGACATTTCCAAAATGAAATCTTCTTGAAGTTAGTGAGCTGGGAAAAAAATATTTTGCCTTTTCATCATTGCAGGATGAAGACAAAAGGTGGTAAGACTGGAATCTCCCAGGGGAGATTTCTGAGGAAGCTCTAATAAAAATGTGCATGCACACACATCGTGTCCAAAGGTACTGAATGGTAAAACTTGAGAGCACCGCCTCTGTTTGCAGCACACACTCTTTTGCATTCTCAAAAATGAAGGAACTGAAAGTGCAAATGGAAATGCTTGCACCTCTAATGACCTGATTTCAACCCATGATTGAAGTGTAGGTATAAACCGCAGGTGGAAAAAGACGACTGCTTACTTTAAAGTTGGATAGAGTCCTGTGTGTTCAGCTCCATACAGGTCTGTATCATAAGAACATAAGAACGGCCAGACTGGGTCAGACCAAAGGTCCATCCAGCCCAGCGTCCTGTCTGCCGACAGTGGCCAATGCCAGGTGCCCCAGAGGGAGTGAACCGAAAGGTAATGATCAAGAGATCTCTCTCCTGCCATCCATCTCCACCCTCTGACAAACAAGAGGCTGGGGACACCATTCCTTACCCATACTGGCTAATAGCCATTAATGGACTTAACCTCCATGAATTTATCTAGTTCTCTTCTAAACCCTGTTATAGTCCTAGCCTTCACAACCTCCTCAGGCAAGGAGTTCCACCGGTTGACTGTGCGCTGTATGAAGAAGAACTTCCTTTTATTTGTTTTAAACCTGCTGCCCATTAATTTCATTTGGTGGCCTCTAGTTCTTATATTATGGGAACAAGTAAATAACTTTTCCTTATTCACTTTCTCCACACCACTCATGATTTTATAGACCTCTATCATATCCCCCCTTAGTCTCCTCTTTTCCAAGCTGAAAAGTCCTAGTCTCTTTAATCTTTATGAATGACTCACCATCAGGTCTTGGGAGTGTAAGTCAGATTCTGAGCTTCACTGGGTGCTAGGTTTTTGATAAATTCCATGAGTTTAAAACCAGAACAAAAACAAAGCTTTAAAATTGCCCGTCAAACAACATTTTTTAAAGCATTTTGTGGAAACGTTCTGCTTTGATTTTCTGTTTAAATTGATTTTTGATCAAATGAATTTCAAAACAAAAAGGTCCCTTTGAAACCAAAAAAACCCCCGAGAACTTTTCCTTCCAAAAATGTCAAATGGAATGCTTCACCTTGTCCGAATGCTTTTCAATTTTTAATGAAAATTGACATTCCTTCAGAAGGTATTGATTTTGGACAAACCAGCATTTTCTGATGGAAACAATGTGCCTGTGGAAATTCTTCAACCAGCTCTGGCTATCTCTGATGGGGCCTAGGGAGATTGCGATCAGCCCCACAGCATAGCAATGCAGAACATGTGCAGGGTCCTACACTGAGAGGTTCATAACACTTTAGAGTCAGAGACCTGTTCTCCAGTGTATGCTTCCTTTATGCTGAGCAGAGGATGAAAACCCTATTTCAAGTAGACCATTATGCAGCCTTACATTCATTATGCTTTGACCACTAATGGGGACAGACAATGGGTGACCATGACCGATTTTGATGAGTCAAGAGAGAGGGGAGACTGTCCCCAAAGGTAGTTTGTCGGGATAGATGGAGCATCTAGACACCGACTAGGTTGACTGATATTAACATAGACCATGAGGGACATGATATAGTTCATCTCTGTGAGCTTGTAGGCAATGTTCTGCATGGACTGATGTGTTGAGAACCAAGGGGCTTGTCACTGCGATTGCTCGTATGGCATGTAATTCACGCAAGGACCATCACGTACTGTATCCCTGTATACTGTGCTCTGAAGAGGGGTGCGTGTAGCAAATTGCTCAGTCCACAATGCCCGTCAGAGCGAGGGATTTCCTATTATAGTTACCAACATGACTGTGGCTGCTAAACAGGTCCATGGCTGTGTTATTGGGATGGACGTTTACATGTTCCAAAGAGGATGAAGAGGGAGGAAACTTCTGTTTCCATGGAAACACGTAGCCATGGCTTTGAGGTGCCGCATGTTAATGCTGCCTCTTCTCCATTGAAAGGGATGTGAGGCCATGGTGATTCTTGCCTGGGGTGCTCTGTTTCCATGGAAACATCACCGTGGATGGTGTGATGTACCGTCATCTCCGCTGAACAGAGTTGAGAAGTCACATCAGCTGGCATGCAGGTGCGAATTCTCAGGGCCACGTCTTGCATTTATTCAGGTATGCTGAAAGCTGCCCACAACGTAACGGGCTGAAATAGAAGGGGCAAGAAGCAAAGGCCGGCTCGTTAGAAAAGTTGAGGATGGGACAAAGACCTTACCGTGTCGTGGGTCTGTAGAAATATGGCTCACCGCTGGGAATCTGATCTCTGCTCTGCATGCAAAACTTGCTGCCGACACGTGAGCCTTAGGTATATTTGCACAAGCGGTTGTTATCCTGACATAGTTGGGACACTTTACTGTGCTAGTCTCTGATGATTAGGACTGGAGGGTTAGATTTTCCATGTCAGTAAACATCCATTTCACTGGACAGGTCGGACTTTCCTGGTCTGGCACCGTGGGGACCTGACTGGTTCCAGAGGGGAGGTCATTTCTGGCCCCTCTGCTGCGGGCGTCACCTCGTACCCTGCCACTCCACTGGGCTTCCTGGCCCCCCTGGCAGGCCAGCTGAACTGTGCACCAGGCTCATCACTTCCCCACGCAGCCCACGTGGGTCGCGGGCGCTGCTCTCCCCTCTGGCCCAACTGAGCCATGCATTGGGCTGCCTCTCCCCGCACCTGCCCCCACATCGTGCCAAGTGCCCCCACTCCCAGTGTACTGGCACTCTCTGATCCTGGAACATCCCCGGATGTGGCCGGATCAGAGAGTCCCAGAGAGGTACAACCTGTACAAACTAAAAATATGTGTGTGTATATATATCTATATATCCCCAGCGACGATGGTAGAAATGTACAGGTCAGCAAAATAAGAAAAATGAAGCCAGCCTCGGAGATTTTGCATCATTAAAAGTCTGGCCCTGCTGCTTTTGGGACCGATGTGGGGCCCAGGTAGGCCCGGAACCTGTCAGAGACCTACCACATTGCTGACTGGGAGCTGCCTGAGGTAAGTGTGGCCCAGTTGGAGTCCGCATCCCTCACCCCCTCCTGCACCCCAACCCTGAGCCCCTCCTGCACCTGGCACCCCCTTCCACAGCCGGGCCTGGCCGGGAAGCAGAGAGGGCAGGATGGAGCTGCTGCTTACACTGGCAGAGGAAGAGTGCTCTGGGTTGCTGTTTTCTGCAGTGGCTGCCTGCGAGAGCCCAGCCAGGGAGGCGGAGGTGGCAGTGGCCAGCCATGCCCCTCCCTCCCCTCCCCTCCCCTCCAGCTACTGGGGACAGGAGCTGAGCAAACCAGGAGAAGATCGGGGGCCCCGCTCTCTCTGCCCCTGTCCCCAGTGGCCAGGCCTGGGCAGGAAGAGAAGGGGGACACAGAAATTCCTCCAGCACGCAGCCCTAAAGGCTGAGTCTTGTCACGAGGAGTCTGTTGGCTTCAGTGGGTTTTGTGCTGGAGCCTTAGTCTTTATGCAACACATCTGAAACAGCTGGGACCGCAAGCTTAATTGGCTCAGTGAACACCCTCGCTTCCTCCTGAATCATGGGCAAAACACTGAAGATGGAAGCTTGCCCTCGATTTTGTTGGATCAAATGCAATGTATTTCAGTCCTCAATCCCACAACCACGGTCTGGCATGAGCCAAGCCTTGTTTCAGAGCTGGCAAACCTCTCGGAATCAGCTCCTCTTGCAACAGTTCACATCTGATCTTTGACTCTGAAGGATTCATAGGCTACAAAAATAGCCCGAGGGAGTTTAGAGTCAGCAATGGTTTTTTTTCTCCCTGACATTCATGCAGCTGCAAGGGAGGTAACTGGTGCCCAGTCGTTTTTCCAGCCAAAGAGATCCACAGGGTACCGTGCAAGGGAAAAAAAATCGCTTCTGCTCCAAGTATTTGAAGAAAACACAGCTCCACTTCGGCTCATCACTCTAGCTTTATCAAGCTCCATTTCGAATGCTAATGCACCATCTTTATAGCACAAAAAGCAGCTTCAGAAAAGAAGGAACTTGGGATGCGATGTTCATGGTTAGTGCTCACTTGATCCAGGGTTGCCACTGCTCATGATGTCTGGCTGATCTGGGACCTGTCACCCAATGCCAGATGTTATCCTGGCAGTGCAAGATGTACTGTGATGTGGCACATGCCTCTTTTCCACCGGTTCCTGCTGCTCGAAGCTAGAAAGCAGTAGATGAATGTGGCAATTAGCTTGGCTGTTATGAACCTCCCTTGCTGTTAAAAATATACTGCTGTGTCTCCAGGAATAGTCAAGTAACATAATGCAGGGGCCTGTGTCCATCCAGACAGTTTCAAAGACAAATCAAAGATCACCCAAGGGGGAAAAAGAAAGAGGAAAAACAACTCTGAGCATTACCCAACATCCATTAACTGTGTCTTCAAGAACAGAGTTTGCCACTCAGAGCTAATATCCCCAGTGGCAATCCTGCACCAAAGGTTTATTTCCAAGCGGAGAATACAACAGAATTCAGGAAGGCAGGCAAAAGTAACACATAATGCTGCTGGAGAGGAATCAAAACTCATTCGAGGAGGAAGGTAATCTTAAACATGAGCACCGTTAGCCAAACACTTGTGGGCTTTTCTTACAATGGGAAAGTGAGGACCTGGCTTTCAGGCATGGTCAGTGGCCCCAGCAATGTAAGCAGACATGCAGACAGGGCTCATGCATTGAGACAGTGCTTTAAAATGTTGTCAAACCCACCATCGTCTCCTTGTCATTACATCTTGGACCTCTGCATGGTCTGAGCCGTCTCCCTCCATAGTCTTTCTAAGATCCAAACTTTTCGGTTCTGACACCAAAAGCTCTTGACGGTATACGGGTCCTCTCTTGTCTGAGTCACTGCGACCTCCTCTTTGATGGAGGCTGCACTTGCCCAGTGACGCCAAACCCCGCTGCAAAATGCCTCTCCTGCTGAACCTGTCACTCCTCTCTTGGAACCGCTGGGCTGGCTTCCCATTGTCCACTGCACCACGTTCACAGCTCCGCCCTGCCCTCGCCACCGTTCCTTTTTGCATTGTCCACCTCCCCAGCCACCTTTTCTCTTCCTCTAATGACATCATACTCACTACTGTTCCCTCCGCCTTTCTTCCTAAGCTGCCCCTTATTCCCAGGCAAGGCTGCAAGCTCCTCATCCTCTCCAGGCTCAAGTCCCCGGTCATGACTACCTTCTCCATGAACCTACAAGAACGTAGCCCGGTAAGCCCTCCCTCGCCTCTCCACCATACTGCATGCTAATACCCTCGTGATCTTACATGATTGCTGGGACCATCACTTTTAGAATTCTGGCAGCTGGCCATGGACAGCCCTAGGCCCCTTTCTAGGGTTGACCATGATTAAGAGGACAGCTCTGGGGAGCGGCGAAGAAGAAAGATGTTGATTCAGAATTTCCCGACACACTGAGGAAAAGGCTCTCTGCCCATTTGTACAGGCTGATAACATTTCAGGAAAACCTCCCTTTGGTCTGTAATTTCTTAAGGGCCTTCTCATCCGAATGTTGAGGGAGCTGGTCACAATCCTACTGGATGTTTCATGCCTGAGTGACTCCAAGTGATCAGTCAGAAGAATTTACCCAAACGTTGCAAGCCCTCTAATGTTGTCACACAGCTAGTGACCAGCAAGAGGCCTTTGGGATGTGTAAACCTGTTTCCAACACATCTCTGAAGCTGCTCCACCACACACAGTCAAGGCCCTCTCCCCACACGTGGACTCGAATAGGTAGTCTTACCTTCCCAAAGTCGAGCACGTTGGATGGAATTGGGAGCATCAAACAAGACACTGAACACCCAGCTGCAGGGCAGGCCAAAAGCAGGCCTGTTTGCTGACAAGCAGAACAAGCCCAGTATGATTATGGCAGCAGCAGCAGAGGTGGGCTGTTAAGAAGGAAGGGCACAGACTTCCAAAAATGATGAGGCTCTTTTATCCATCTATATTTAGGCACCTATGTAAGTGGCCTAATCTGAGCAACCAGTGACTCCCAGATGGCAGCTCAAAGGAGTCCAGTCAGGGTCGTCAAGGAACAGCAAAACCAGAATCCATCCCTTATGGAGAAATGCAAAACCCCTCAACAGATACATCATTGCCATGGATGTTTCCAGAATTGTGCCATGACAGCAGGGGACAGTCTACAAGTTACAAAAAAGTAAACCAATATCGCCCTCTGGTGGTGAAAAGAAAAAAGGATCGGTCTCTGGTGAAAAGAAAACGTCCTCTCTTTTCGTGCTCTTCCCCGCCGCCCTCCATAGCAGCAATTAGACTGGATCGTGCCGGTGCCAGAAAGCTAAAATACAAACAAACGCTTAAGAACGAGAAGAAGAAGAGCGGCTCAGAGAGTTCAGAAGTCTTCCAGTACCTACACCAAACATGGCATTCAACTCTGCTGAGACCAACTAATGTCCTTCCTCTTATCACGGCCTCTGTTCCCTACTGTCCAACACACACAACATTAAAGAGACTGCAGTGTCAAACAACACAGTGCTAACCTGGTGCAGCATCTGCTACAATTTTCACAAAGGGACTTCCTGAAAAGATTTCTTCCTGAGTCAGCAAGATCTGTGGCATCAAGGATACATGCCTTCCCAGGATGACTTCCACGGATTCCACACCCTTCATTACCTGATCGCTTGAGTTTTCTGTAACAAACTATAGATAGTGATCAAACTTAGAAGCTTTAGCATCAAACATACAGCCCACTTGAGCTAAAAGAATTGCTTTACCTAAGGCCTACATCTTCTCCCGCTACTCCAGACCCAGACCTGCTCCCGGAGTCAATTCTGAGCTGATAAATCAATCAAACCTGCACTTAGGCAGCTTGTCAGCACCCAACAAGTTGGACGATCCTTCATTTCCTCCTTTGACATGCCTGAGAGAGGCCCTAGTGGCATGAGGTTTCACCAGTAGAACCAGTGGTGAAAGTAACTTAAAACATTTCTGACAGGTACTGTCCTATTGCAACCCGGGTCCCTGCCACCTCGAAATAGCTCCCTGCTGACTTTTGCCACAGCTCAGCCAGTACTTGTCAGAGCTGTGCACCCGTTCACTTTCACCTCTGAGTAGAACCCAGCCTGGACCACTGTTGTTGGAAAGAGGCAATTGGTGACATGATCCACCTCCCCAGGAGATGCTGCCCCTTGGGACAAGCAGCTGGATCATGACAGGCGGGAGGAATTGAGGCTGTGGGAAGAAGGGGAATGAATGGTTTTCAATGGGGAACTCAGAAACACTCTCCATGTAGGGGGTGTGGAGAAAGAAGCACACCTCACTGTTTTTCAAGGACACGTGCTTCACTGAGGTATTAAAGTGATATTGCTGACCTTGACACTCAAAGCCCGCAAATTCAAACCATGAGGACACAAGGAAACAGGCTTCCTATGAAGCTATGGCCTGATCCATTAAATTCTACAGGAGGTGTACTCTTGATTTCGACAGATACAATATCAGGTCCCCCGCTGGCCCTATACAACCTCCCCTCCCCCAGCCCTTGCATTTGCATGCTGTGCTTTGCAAGTTGGGAACCATTTAATGAAAGAGTGTCTGATTCCATGGCACACATTCGGGATTTCCCTTACCTGTGTTATGACCTTACCAACAATGGAAGCTTACCAACCCTGAGCTTACCAACAATGGAACAGTTCTACGTAAGGGGGCAATCCGGCAAGATTTCAGGGAATGTTGCCCTGTAGAGGTCTATAGAGATGGACTGGAGAACTGTCTCCAAGGGAAGGAGATGGCAGCCCCGTTGCATGAGTCATTTAAAGTTCTCTCACTCCTAATAAATAAAGGCTGCCAGATATCAGGATTTCAGATCTAGGGGGCTGCTTGGGAGAGGAAATCAGGTGTTACTTGTTTGAAAAAGGGAAGTTCTTACCACACTGCCAGGATTTCTTAAGTACCCGACTGACCATACAAATGCAGGGGTTCTAGGAATTCTCCTTGCCTGATCTTTAGATGGTGTATTAATAATATAGATTACTTAAGATTTTCTCGTTATCACTTTGAGGGTTGCTGGTTCTTTTCCCAGAATCAGGACCAGTATGTAAATGATTCTATAGCTATGAACCCTGGTGTGCACATTTGCAACATTCATACTACAGGCACTCTTGTATATCTACAAATATAGCTAATTATATAACTAGCACACTCACAAACACCCTGATTTAAGCAGATAGCTAGGGAATGCACAGCTCTATCTCTATATGCTGTATTCACACCATTCCTTTTAGTACAACCTGAAATCTTATCCATTGCCTTCCTCATCACCACCAGTGGCCATTGTTCTGGCAGGCCCCAAAGATGACAACCCCCTTCTCCTATCGCCCCTAGGCTGGGATG
Organism: Pelochelys cantorii; assembly: GCA_032595735.1. NCBI lineage: Eukaryota > Metazoa > Chordata > Testudines > Trionychidae > Pelochelys > Pelochelys cantorii. The sequence continues at coordinate 128,332,773 of CM064330.1, forward strand.
CCACTTTTATAAGAAGTTACGCTGATGTTGTTACATCTGATGCATATTCAGGGGGAGCTGTTTCCCTCTCTCCTTACTTGTATTTCCTCACCTTACGTATGGTGAAGTGTCTTTCCCCATAGGTCAGTATATCATTGATCTCAACTGGTTATCATATACATCAATTCGTTACCATGGGCCTTTTGTGGTTATGTCCTAACCAGTTATTTGGTCTGGTCTTACCAGGCTATTGTGGGGTTTTCCAAGCTGTGGTGTACCTGTTAAGTTTGAGGGTCTACTTGGAAGCTGCTGTTACATTAAAATTTGCTTTATCTTATCACTATGTATCTAGGTGAAAGGTCCCGAATAGATGCACTTTGACTTTGCTGTCTATGTGAAAGGTCCCAAACATACATAAGCTAGCTGTATTATTTGGGGGGAAAGTCCCAAGCACAGATATGTTAACTTTGCCTTAGCTCAACATACAGAGTGTGGCCTGTAAGTCCCTCGCATTACAGCCACACTACTTTAATGTAGCCCTGTTGTAACCTTTTATAATAAACATATAACCAAAACCACAAGGAAGTTAGAAATCTACAAGAAAATATACCTCTAGGCAATCAAGCAGGTTAGTCCTATAGGCTACAGAGACCACTGTGGAAAGGACTGTCATAGGAAGAGAGCCCGAAACATAAGGCTGTGGTTCAGAGGCCTGCTGTGAGGCCTAAAGACTGGACTGAAGTACTGGTCAAGACTTTGCTAATATAAAGCAAAGTGGAGCTGTGAGCAATGAGGCAGGCCCTGCTCACACAATCTAGCATAACCAGGGCTGATATTGCAAAAACACAGATACCTAAGGAACGCTCGGCACAGGTCGTGCTCAGAAACACATTCCAGGAGGGTGGTACCAGAACAGCCTGTTAGAAAACATGTTGGTGTCAACACACTCCCCATAGACAACAAGAACATCCTGAGCCAGCCTAAGGAGAAGACACCTGGACAGGGATGTTTTGATGGAACCACCATGTGCAAGGTAATGGGTGGCACCTTGATACGTCAGGAGTGATGTGTAACTTGTTTGTATCCGTGTATAAAGTTGTATCTCAGAGGGGCTGTCCTTGTGTGGCCTAGGGGGCAGTGGAGAGTCCCGCCACTGACGGAGCCAGTCCATTGCAACAGGCATACAGGTGTTAGTGGTCTGGGAGAGTCTGTTGGATGCTAGGACTGGGCTTCATTGACAATAAACCTTTGCACCATATCTGACTGTGTGGCGGTCACTGGGGGCTCTCCCAGGGTCTGCTGTGCTGGCTGTCCTTGCAGTACCGGGACAGCACACAGAAGACGCACACGCATGCAGCCAAACAATTATTAACATTCAAAACATCTGTCAGGACACCACATTGGTGACATCTGAGGACTAAGACGAGACAGCACTGAGGAAACATAGACCCTCATCTCTAGCAGGCATCAAATCTCTAGCAGCAATGATGACGTTCACACCTCAGGCCTGGTTTTCATTTGCTCAAAGGCGTCTTTACACTGAGACAATAGTGTAGTGAGATCTGATTTATCTCCTCCTTGGAAGGCCCCTTTAGACTGCCAGAGCCATGCAAAGGGGCCTTGAGTGGCTAGGAATGAAGCCCTTTCCTGATTCTTGCAAAAGGGACAAGGTGATTCTATGAGTTGAGTCTTCAAGGTAACATTTCCCGAGACCCTGTCCCATTGAGCCCTGCTTCAGCACTGATTGGAGAGGTCCTGGGGACTGTCTGCTCGGGAATCACTGAGACAGATCTGGATCCTAAGGCTGTCTTAGTCTTAGAAGCCAACCAGGTTGGCGAAACAGAGATGGACTTCTATGGACTCAAAGGAGCATTCAGAGCTTCCTCAAAGAGAAGGGTTTTTCAGCTCTCCTCTGATCCTAGGCAGCAAACACAAGACAGGCAGTGCAATGACCTTCACTGAAATAAGCCAGGCGCCTTGCTGGTTTGTAACAGGCACTGTAAAAGTGCCAAGGCTGCACCTTTCAAAACCAGATTCCTTTGCATCAGCCCTCATCATAAGCCGTGAGCAGAGGTGAGACCAGACAATAGCACCAAAGAGAGAACTGGCTTGACAGACCCACCAAGCCTAAAGCAACTGCTTCTGCTAAGGCCGAGTCAGCCTGGCTGGAAGATAGACAGATAATCTGCCTGGAGGGGAGAGGGTTCTGAGACATAGAAAATGGAGAACTGTGGGGAAATGGAGCTTCGTATATCTAGGCTTGGCTAGGGATGGAAATGCATGCAGATGGATGAAATTCACTCCTGTGCAAAACAGAATCCGGCTAGTCAAGAGTAATTCAGCATGTTTGAAGCATCATTCAGTGATACCTGGAGAAAGATTTGTCTTCGTGAATGCACTGCTCCAGGGCTCTGAGTATCAGCCATGCCATGGCTATTGACAGACTCATCGTTGTTTCATTACATCCACAGCTCTCACACCATAGGGATCCCAAAGTGGGTCACAACCCGGTTTTAATGGAGGTCACCAGAGCTGGCTTAGACTTCCTGGGGCGGAAGTCTGAACCCCAAGGACTTTGACTTTTCACCCCCGTACTACCAGGGCAGTGGGGTTTGGCTTTGCCCCCACACACAGCCATGGTGGTAGGGCATAGGAAAGTTTGGGCTTTGCACCCCACACCTGGAGTGTACAGTAATTTTTTTAGTCAGAAGGGAGTCAACGAACAATGAAGTGTGAGTATCCCTACGTTAAATTTACAACCTTTGTTGCTGTCACTGATTCCTACACCAGGTCCTGTAACTACCTAAACGTACATTTGGCCGTCACATATTTTAAGAGAGCCTCAACATTTGTGTTTTGAAAATTATTTTGTCTGTATTATGAAAGCAATAACTGCTTAGCCAACCACGATCTTCACGCTAACAAATACAAGGCCCATTATTCTGTCTGTTTTCATCAAGAAATGGAATAATTTTGTTATCATGTTACAATGGCTGGACATTGCACAACAGCCAAATTCAGTCAGTGTCGATTATCTGCCTTTCTGTTGTCCACAATTTACAAAGTATCACTGACTCAGCAGGCATAGGGGCTAGCAGGCAGTTACAATATCATCTTAGTGGAAAAAGGCACATTACTACTCTTGGATGAGATCTAGGGTCAACTCAGCAGCCATGAATTAACGTTTGTTCCTTTCAATCCATTTAAAATTCCATCTTCTCTGAAGAGCTTTTAGAAAAAGTATTATGAACATGCGATTCATCTGGAACTAGAAGGCAGAATTTTCATAAGAGCTTGGCATTGGTTTCACTTTTGCCCTGATCTTGGTATAAAATTTATTCTAGTGGCAGGAGATTTCATGCACAGTTGCTGGTGCTCTGCAAGGAGCAAGTGCAATTCTCTGCTTGTTCTCAGGGAAAGCACCCTGTAGACAAGAGTGCCCACAACTTCACTCCGCTCCCTCAGCTATCTGCCTCAGGCGGGGCCTGAAATAGTCGCTCGCTTTGTCTGATCAACTCCTCGTGCGCTCACTTATCTGTGAATTGGGCCTTGGCTGTCTCACCCACTCACCTGTGGCTGGATGTGATCTTGCCCCTTTCTCTTCAAACTTGTAAGGAAGCATCACGTTAACTACGGGCGGCATTTTCAAAGCCCCTGCGTGATTGAAGAATACACATCTACAAAGAAAAGTCAATGGGACTTGGGCTTTCAAAAAGGCCTAAGCAAATTAAGCACCTAAATCCCATTGGCTTTCACAGGGATTTGTGCTCCTGTGTCATGCAAGAGTTTTTGAAAATCCCACTCCAAATAGGAACTAATAAGAAAACACTGTTAGCAACAGTGTCTTGGGGGAAAACACTGCATTCTCTCTGCTCGTCTCAAGCCCTCTCAGAAGCGTGAGAAGGAGAAGACCTCTTAAGTCAGGGCCCTGCCAATGCAGGATTGTGAAAGATGTTCAATAACAGGGAAACATGGAACAATCTACCACCTGGCAAAGTTCCTACCTAACCCCACGCATTTCATTGTTGCTTCATCTCTAGAGCACAAGGGTTTATACCCTCACTCTGAGCCTTGGCTGCTGTATGTTGTCAACGTCGCACTGACTTTGTCAATATGACTCTAAACCAGAAGAGGATGTGCCCCAAAATCTTTATCCTCTCCTATCTCTTGGTATTGATACCTCCCCATCAACTGCTGGGAATGAGCCATATCTCCCCTGACTGAATTGGCCTTGTTAACACTGGCCCTACACTTGATAAGCAGCTCCCTTCTTGACAGGTTTTCCACTCCGTCAGTGATGATAAATGTTTGGCTGCGTGCGTTTTCGTATGCTCTCAGTATATCGTGCCAGCTTTGTGCAGGTAGCTAGCATAATAGACTTCATGAGAGCCCCCAACGACCACAGACATAGATAAAATACAAAGGCACCCGAGTCACATTTATTGCTGAACAAAAAATACATTAACAGTTGTCGATAGCCAGATGGCTTTTGAGCCCCTATGCTTTTGTACCCGGGACAATGGACTCGGCTTAATTAATAGTATGCATTTTACTATTGCCCCCTATGCTGGCCAAAGAATTCAATTGAGGTACCCCCGTATTTATAGGCAGAAAGGAACAATTTATGATACACACTGTCTGTATTATTTTACACATTAATGACACGTTTGGTACCTTCCCTGGTACTTTTTTAAAAGCATTTACTACCCGTTGTTATGCTTTTGCTTTTGTTGTTTTAAGCTGTTTTATTATGTACTTAGCTGGGTGGTTTTGTACTGTTCTGATGGAATGTATTTGCACACTTTATGTGCTTTTAGCAATGCTAGAGCTGTAGAGCCGAGAGACACTGACTTTGCAGGCAAACATTTGCTTTTGACACGGCCTGGGTTTTAATCACAGCATAACTTTTGCTTACTTTGGTACAAGCACCAGGCCCATGCTTCATGCTCTTTCTTTCCCCTACCTGGTGAACTCCTGAATCTCCAGTTAGTTAATAAAATAGAAGTTCCATGGTCAACAGTGTCCTGCCACTATGCAGGTGGCCCACTGTGGCAGAGGAAGGAGAAGCACAGGACTTTTAATGAAGTGCATCTGTGCTATCCCTCTTGGACCACTCCAAACACTCCCCCCCACTCCCCCACACCCTTTTCTTATTTGTACTCACTTTAGACACTTCTTGAGTATTCCTGCATCCCCCCTCAGTTAGAATCATAGAATCATAGAGCTGGAAGAGACCTCAGGAGTCATCAAGTCCAGCCCCCTGCTCTAGGCAGGACCAATCCCAACTAAATTAACCCAGCCAGGGCTTTGTCAAGCCAAGACTTAAAAACCTCTAGGGATGGAGATTCCACCATCTCCCTAGGGAACCCATTCCAGTGCTTCACCACCCTCCTAGGGAAATAGTTTTTCCTAATATCCAACCTAGACCTCTCTCACTGTAACTTGAGACCATTACTCCTTGTTCTGCCATTTGTCACTACTGTGAACAGCCTCTCTCCATCCTCTTTGGAACCCCCCTTCAGGAAGTTGAAGGCTGCTATCAAATCCCCCCTCACTCTTCTCTTCTGCAAACTAAACAAACCCAAATCCCTCAGTCTCTCCTCATAGGTCATGCACTCCAGCCCCCTAATCATTTTGGTTGCCCTCCGCTGGACCCTCTCCAATGCATCCACATCCTTTCTATAGTGGGGGGCCCAGAACTGGACACAATATTCCAGATGTGGCCTCACCAGAGCTGAATAAAGGGGAATAATCACTTTTCTGGATCTGCTGGCAATGCTCCTCCTAATGCAACCTAATATGCCATTAGTCTTCTTGGCTAGAAGGGCACACTGCTGACTCATTTCCAGCTTCTAATCCACTGTAATTCCCAGGTCCTTTTCTGCAGAACTGCTACTTAGCCGTTCGGTCCCCAGCCTGTAACAATGCTTAGGATTCTTCCGTCTCAGGTGCAGGACTCTACACTTGTCCTTGTTGAACCTCATCCGATTTCTTTTGTCCCAATCCTCTAATCTGTCCAGGTCACTCTGGACCCTATCCCTGCCCTCCAGCATATCTACCTCTCCCCCTATCTTAGTGTCATCTGCAAACTTGCTGAGGGTGCAATCCATCCCCTCATCCAGGTCATTAATAAAGATGTTGAACAAAACCGGTCTAAGAACCGATCCTTGGGGCACTCCACTAGAAACCGACCACCAACCTGACATCACTACCCATTGGGCCTGACAGTCTAGCCAGCTTTCTATCCATCTTACAGTCCATTTATCCAATCCATACTCCCTTAACTTGCTGGCAAGAATATTGTGGGAGACCGTATCAAAAGCTTTGCTAAAGTCAAGGTATACCACATCCACTGACCTTCCCATGTCCACAGAGCCAGTTACCTCATCATAGAAGCTAATCAGATTAGTCAGGCACGACTTGCCCTTCGTGAATCCATGTTGGCTATTCCTGATCACTTTCCCCTCTTCCAAGTGCTTCAAAATGGATTCCTTGAGGATCCCCTCCATGATTTTTCCGGGGACTGAGGTAAGGCTGGCTGGTCTGTAGTTCCCTGGATTGTCCTTCTTCCTTTATAATTATATGGAACAGAAATCTTGTTCTTTAAACTTTTCCCCCTAAGTCAGCAACTCTGGTTCCTCATTGTTGCTCTCTTCTGAATTTGATCCCAGCCTTCTGCCACTGAGAAAAAAAGAATATTCCCTGGGGGAGACCAAAGATCTGAAGCCTGTGTTTAGCAGGTGTAAATGAGTTTGCTTGAAGTCCAGTTTTCACCAGGTTGGGATCAGGCCCATTCTGTCATATTGTTGGATTCAGACCCATTTTACCCCAATTAGCCACAGAGCTTTATTTTCTTATTAAATAAACTTGAAATATTTCAAAAGCAACACAGAATTACATGGTGCTTAGCTGCAGAATTAAATCAGGAGGTTGATTTAAAAAGGCCATTTAAAGCCTACAAGAAGATTAACTGAACTCCTTTCGGCTTTCAAAAAAAATAAATTATTCATCTCCCCCTAACTCAATTCATCCAGAGATAAGCCCTGGAAAAGCACATTGGGGGAGAAAAAAACCCACTATGCAAATAGTCGGAGCAAGAAGCATGACCGAGCAAGAGGGCGAGCGCACTGGTACAAGCGTGTTTGTGTATGAAGACAAAATTGCAGAGCACGACTAATGAAACCATTTAGCGAGGGTCAAGGATGTCAAAGGAAGAGGAAACAAAAGTTTAACCTCTCATTATGGTTACGAGAAAAAATAGTGAGTCAGCAGCATCGTTAGGAAGTTTGGTGCCCTCCCCCGCCCAAAGAACAAGAGGGAGTCGGGTACCCAGCAGGCAGATGGAAAACATTGAAGCCTTGACATTGTTTTGTAGTGCTGCTGTGCAGCAAGATATCTATGGAGACCATGAGGTAGAAAAAGAAATGAGCCTCTGAAAAGTTCAACACGGTTCATTTTTAGTTGAACTGGTTTAATTAAAATCAAAGTACTATCTAGAGGTACAAACCCGTTATGAGATCCATCCTGCCTTAAGGAGCTTGCAATCTAATTTTTTTAAAAAAGTGTGAGGGGAAACAGACATAGAAAGGAGATATGATTAACTCAAGGTCACAATCTGCAGCAGAGCCAGGAATAGACACCATCTCTGGTGCCAGAGTCCCTGGATTATAATACCTATTCTTGCAGCAAGCCCGGCCCCTTTAATTTTTAAGATTTGCGGGAGGTCAGGGTTGGATATTAGGATATTTCCCTAGGCAGGTGGGGAAGCACTGGGATGGGTTCCCTAGGGAGGGGGTGGAATCTCCATCCCTAGAGGTGTTTAAGTCCCGTCTTGACAAAGCCCTGGCTGGGATGATTTAGTTGCGATTGGTCCTGCCTTGGGCAGGGGGATGCACTCTACATCTCCTGAGGTCTCTTCCAGCCCTGGGATTCTATGATTCTTTGCAGTTTGAACAGATAAGTAGAAGTAAAATCATTCCAGTTATATATCTTCCAGTTGTCTTAATGGAGGTCTTGCTTAAAAATGTTAGAAATTTCCCCTAAGACATCTACAAAAGGAGTTTTATTTTTACTTTTGAGAACCAATACCTCACTGGAAACATATGCTGTTTGCTTAATGCACACGGCTGCTGTGATAAGCTGCACACGGCTGCTGTGATTTTGACGGCAAAGTTGTTATTTTCATGTCACAGCTTTTCATGGTGAGTCTACAGGCAATTACCTCCCAGCCAGGTCCAATCTGTTCAAGGCAGTTCTAGGACTTAACTCTTATGAGTTTCTTTAATAATAAGGCAAGGTGTCGAATACATTTAACTGCTGTAATGTACTGGATTTAGCATCAAATCGGAAGGTCTCTGGTTTATAAGAAAGCAGATCTTTTTTCTAGTCCACACATAGCATTGTATCGCATAAGTCTGACTTGCCTATATTTTTTCTAAAATGAAGTCCATTTTCAGAGGCAAACGACGCACGATCACCATGAAACTATGCTACCACTCTGCAAATGGAAAAAGACCTGCATGAACAATGATTAAAATCGCCACATTTCCACTTAGGTGCATTTATGGAAATTTATTTTTCCATATTGCAATTTTGTTTCTTTAAACACAGACATTTGTTAAATTGTGCCCCTGTCAGATTTATCGAGTCTTCCCAGTTCAGTCATGTGAAAATGTTGGGGGGAAGGAGAGTTGCATGGGAATGTTTGCAAAGTAAAGCTGTGTAGTTTTGTACAGCTTCCAGATGGAAGGAATTCCGGGTGAGTTCCAGAAGTCTAGTCCTGTGGTTCTCAAAATTATTTGACCAAGGGCCCCTTTTAGTGTCTGTAATCATTTATGCCCTGTCCCCCCACAAGTACATAGACCATCAACCAGCTCTGAAGGCAGAGGTGGCAGCAACAGCTGCTGGCTGGGCGCCCAACTCTGAAGGCAGAGGTGACAGCAGCAGCTGCTGGCTGGGCACCCAGCTCTGAAGGCAGAGGTGACAGCAGCAGCTGCTGGCCAGGTGCCCAGCTCTGAAGACAGAAGTGGCAGCAGCAGCACAGAAATACTGGGGGCAACATGAAAAGTGATCCTTTTTTTACAGCAAACAATGTCCCATTGTCACCCTTACTTCTGCACTGCTGCTACCAGCCAAAGCCCTGACAACTCCAGGTGAGGGATGGCAAGGGAAAAGAGAACCCTAGTGGTGTGGTTCCGGCTGTCTCCTTTATCCCCACCTCTCGGGTATGCATGGCCCTTCTGCAGCGTGGGGCTGACAGCTAGAGAGCTTCAAAAAGGAAGACTAAAAAAGCCCACAGCACACATCTCCCTTGACACGTTCCTGCGCCTCTCCCATAGTTTGAGAGCAGCTGGTTTCATCTGACACATCTGGTCTCCACATAGTGAGCATCAGACTGCCGAGTGAGATATTTCAGCTAGCAATGCCATCAGTATGCCAATGACATTCACCAGGATGGATGGGATTTCAGTGCTGGCCTGTCTCATTCATTTCAAGGGAGGCAGAGTTAGGCTTCTGCTGTGTGTGTATGAAACATCCTTGTACCTCCTGTGGACAGGTTTAAGCTTAAGGCTCGGGACTCGGAGTCAGAAGCCCTGGGGCTAGATTTCTCCCTGCCTCCTCCCTTGTGTTGTCATTTAAATTGGTGGCTATAAAATGCCACTGATCAGAAGGCCAGCTGTGGCACTCATGTCACACAGCTATCAATGACAACAGTGGTGTGAGGGATGGGAGATTTCTATTCCCAGCTCTGCCACTGATTCACTCCGTGGCCTCAGGTAAGTCTCTTGATCTATCTCTGTCTCTCAGCGATGTTGGGAAAAGACATTGATGTAACAAATTAGTGTTGTACAGCACGGTAGCTCCATCACTGGAAAGTGCTATGGGACTTTTCCATAGCACACCGTACAAGAAACATCCATTGACTTCACCACATCAGCATCCAAGACATTTAAGGCTTTGGGCCAAGCTCTTGGGGAGATCATCTGTCTGTGCCCCCATAGCCCACACTTGTATTTCATTGGGGCTTGGTGCGGGGCAGAGGAGTGTTATTTATTTCACTGGAAAGTCTTTAACTCAATAGGAAGAGGAGAATGTAAGAAGGGACCCTGAGGACTGTGGGACGGTTTAAGAGGACACCTCTTGTGAAGTAAGGAGGGAAGGATGCTGTTTCTTTTGCAATTATAACCTCTCTCAGTGAAAGTCAATGTACCATTGCCCGGTTAAGCCAGCCTGGAAGTAAATTCTGTCCGTTGGGGGCTCATTTAAATACTAACTGAATGAGGCTCAGCAGTCGAGGAAATAAAACCAAACCGGAATGAACACAATTAAAACCATTTTTGGCAATGTGTGTAGGCCAATATGAGCATGAAGGACACACATGGGCTGCTAGTGCAATGTGAGTCGCACCAGAAACCTGTGGGTAAGCAGAACCTTGCCTGACGGTGGCCCTGGCTGTCCTCACACAGGAGTTTGTTTTTAATTAAATGAACCAGATAAAAAACCCGATGCCAAAGTTTGAATGGGTATGGGATGAAGCTCGTGCAGGCAACCCCCTGGGCACCCACACAAGTCAGAGGAGCTAGGGAAGGAGGGACAGGCTTTGGGGAAAGTGTATTTCTCCATCACCCGCATGCTCTCTCCTGTGGTCAGAGGGGAGAACAGGCAAGGAAGGAGAGAAAGGAGGAACCAAAAAAGAAATTGTCTGAGGAAGACTACAGAGCATGGAAGTCCAGACAACGACGAGAGGGGGAAATGGAGTGAGGTCCTTACGTGACCCCTCCCCACTGGGATACTAACAGATTTGCCCTCACAACTCCCCTGGGAGGGCGGGGAAGCACGAGCTCCATTTTACAAATGGGGAATTGCAGACCAAGATTAAGTGCATGCCCAGGCTTGTGCCAGAAGATCACGACGGAGCTCAGAAGTGACTCCAGCTCTCCTGAGCAGTCCGCGCCCCGTCCAGTATTTCAGTGGCTCTCTGCCTCTTCAGGTCAAAGTCAAACATTTTCATAGTCCCTCCCCCCCCCCACACCCCACACACACACTTACATTTACTCAAATAGTGAAAACTGTAGGTGACAACTACTACATTTGACCTCAGATTCTGGCCACCCAGAGTTATTCTGGTTTATTTATTTCCTTTGCCTGTCACAACCACCAGTTGCACTATAATGCAGTAGACTGTTTTCTCTCTCTTCCCCTCAAGGAAAGAGTGCCCTGAGCTCGCTCTTCCAATCACCTGAGTCCAAGAAACAATCTTTCCAAGCCCACACCAAATAGCAGGTAGCTCTTCATTTTTCCCTTCCTTTCTTTTGTTCAGCCCCCTCCCTAGCCTGAGCCACAACATCTACACAGCGATTTTGAGCAGGGTGGCAGCCCCACAAGCCTGAATCTGTTTATGGGGAGCTTTGAGGCTCACCTCTGCAGACTGTGTAGATATACCCTCAGCACCCGGTTCAAATCCTGCTTCCGCGCTGTTTACTAATACAATTTCAACCTCCAACAAATCTCTGAGTTGGGCAAGTTTCACAGTACCCAGTGCGAGGCTGGTGATAAATGCAGCCTTTCTCCAGCCCTGCTGCCCACAGAGGAGTTAACAATCCATGCCCCTATTGTAGGAGCCACAGAATCAGAATTTCAGCAGGAGAAATGTATGAGGCACAGATTTTCTTCCATTTATTATTTCCAGGACATTAGGGGAATAGAATATTTGAACTGAGTTTTGAAGAACTATGCGCTGAAACCTGTCTGAGAGGGAAAGTGTTAATGACTCTTGGCCCTTCTTGTAGCAGTGTGGAGTGGCCTGACAGGAAACAGTGCGAATGCCTCCCACAAAATCATAGCACTGGAGGAGCGGCCCAGTCAAGCTACATGGTGACGTCCTCTGAAAGCGAAAGTGTGATTTTAACAGGTGGACTACAATCATTCATAGTAGCATGTGTGCAACAAAAGCGAGGCACAACGTAACAAGGTGTGATACAGACTAACTTAGCAGAACTCCAGTGTAGGCGTCTTCATCAGGTCATAAACATGGGTCTGTAAACAAGGGCTAATCAATGTTTAGCAAGCCCGGTTCACACAACGGAACGGAAAGGGACCCGCACAGTTTCCTACAGAAACACACAAAATGCTATGCGCTGTGCATCTGTTCATTAGAAACTGATGATTCAGCCTCCTAAACTTCTTGATGAACTGCACTAGGAGATTTCCTTATCAGCAGGCACTCTCTAATGAACTCATGTTGTGACAAATTCCTGTAGCATTAAAACAAGGAGTGCACTTTTATTATCCAGAGATTGTTGTGACAGGAGACTGTAAATGTACCTCACCTCTGCGGCTGACTTGCTCTGTTCATGTGGTGTTTGTTTCTCTGTAATGCTTTACTATTCAAAACTCTGATTCTGATTAAGTACACGGATGCCTTTGCCCTCCACAGGAAGGTTGTGCTAAGAGCCGGACACACAGTAGTGGCTCAGAGGAGAAATCTCTGTCGAGGTGAGTTGCTTAGGGAATTGGCTAGGTGGTGCTAGATCATAATTATGGTTCTCAGACTGTGGTCCAGGCCCAGGAAGTCTCTCCAGATGAACAGTAAAATGAAAGCTGAGGAAGAAGTGGAGCAGACTGGACGGATGGAAAAGGAGCGTGGTCCAAGAGATGGCACAGCCATTAAAATAGGAGACCTCCCCTTTTAGGAACAGGTCAGCCGAATGGAAATACTGGATAGCCCCTTTGCTCTGCTGAGGCTGCGAAGAGTACAGTCTTCATTACTGCTTATTCCTGCAGTAGAGGAGGCCTGAGCTGGCGCTGGTGCTTTTTCCTAATTCTAGAATGCAGCAAAACTGTGCTTCTAGGTCCTTAAATAAACCACACTTGGGGGCACCTATTTCCAGCTTGACTGAGGTGAAGCAGGTCCCATTTCCAGGAAAATCGGTTGGTTCCATGAAACACAGCCAGTTGGAAAGCCTTCTTAACCAAGCAGAACCTTTGCTGTGCCTCCTACTGGCGAGACCTTTGTGACAAGAGAAGTTGTTCATCGAGAGCCATTATCTTCAGCAAATATGGGGAAAGCACAAATGGTCTGGCAGTTGGGTTAGGGTGGGCAATGAAAACATCAAATGCTGTCATTATTTAGGCCTCAATTTTTTTAGGCTTCCTTCGCTTTCCTGGCCACGTCCAGTGCACCTTCAGGGGCGACACTTTGTGCAACTCAGCTGTGGTGCTCCTTTGGAGAGTCAAAAAAAGCGCATGTTAATCATACAGGTGGAGTGCTAGTGAATGGCATTGATCTGCCAGTCCTAGTGCAGGCAGTCCACTCTATCAGCAAGGGAAGATTCCCACATGCACGGCCCCATCCGAGTGCTGCAACAACCTGTTCTCACACACATGATGTTTTCCCCACATTGCTGGTCAGCTGGGGGATCTTCCAACCTAGAGCAGAGGGTCCTTCCACATGAGAAGAAGCAGCATCTTGTAGCAGAAGCAAGCTGCTCCCCTCCATCTGGAGCGGGACATGGTGCTACATAAGTGTTTGTAAGAGCAGTGGATTCCTAGACTTGTTAGAATCATAGAATCCCAGGGTGGGAAGAGACCTCAGGAGGCATCGTGTCCAAGCTCCTGCCCAAAGCAGGACCAATCCCAATTAAATCATCCCAGCCAGGGCTTTGTCAAGCCGGGACTTAAACACCTCTAGGGATGGAGATTCCACCATCTCCCTAGGGAACCCATCCCAGTGCTTCACCACCCTCCTAGTGAAATAGTTTTTCCTAATATCCAACCTTGACCTCCCCCACTGCAACTTGAGACCATTGCTCCTTGTTCTGCCATCTGCCACCACTGAGAACAGACTCTCTCCATCCTCTTTGGAACCCCCTTCAGGAAGTTGAAGGCTGCTATCAAATCCCCCCTCACTCTTCTCTTCTGCAGACTAAATAAGCCCAAATCCCTCAGCTTCTCCTCATAGGTCATGTCTCTAGCCCCCGAATCATTGTTCTTGCCCTCCGCTGGACTTGCTCTAACTTGTCCACATCCTTTCTATGATAGGGCCCCAAAACACACACAGAAATCACTACCCTAGATCTGCTGGCAATGCTCCTACTAATGCAGCCCAATATACTGTTAGCCTTCTTGGCTACAAAGGCACCCTGTTGATTCACATCCAGCTTCTCCTCCACTGCAATCCCCAGGTCCTTTTCTGCAGAACTGCTGCTTAGCCAGCTGGTCCCCACCATGTAACAGTGTTTGGGATTCTTCCATCCCAAGTGCAGGACTCTGCACTTGTCCTTGTTGAACTTCATCAGATTTCTTTTGGCCCAATTTGTCTAGGTCACTCTGGACCCTATCCCTGCCCTCCAGCATATCTACCTCTCCCCCTAGCTTAGTGTCATCTGTGAACTTCCTGAGGGTGCAAATCATCCCCTCATCCAGGTCATTAATAAAGATGTTGAACAAAATTGACCCCAAGACAGACCCCTGGGGCAATCAACTTGATACTGGCTGCCAACTAGACATTGAGCTAATGATCACTACCCGTTGAACCCAATGATCTAGCCAGATTTCTGTCCACCTTACAGTCCATTCATCCAAGCTATGCTACTTTAACTCACAGGCAAGAACACTGTGGGAGACCGTATCAAAAGCTTTGCTAAAGACCACCGCTTTCCCCATGTCCACAGAGCCAGCTAGGTCATCGTAGAAGGCAGTCAGGTTGGTTGGGCATGACTTGCCCTTGGAAAATCCAGGCTGACTGTTCCTAATCACTTTCCTCTCCTCCGAGTGTCTCAGAATGGATTCCTTGGGGCCATGGCTCCATGATTCTTCCGGATGCTGAGAACAGAGCACAGTCTAGTCGTTACAGCCACGGTCACAGAAACGATAGCCACGCCAATGGAGCTGGCACATTCACTCTGAAAGAAGTGGGGCCGAGTGGACAGAGCGGAATCCTTCCATGGTACAAAATATTTCCTAGCAGCGGGACCAGCAGCAATAGTAAAAGTGGTTCCAAAGTAACCCTGCAGTATTTTGAAGATATTTGCTTTGACATTAAAAATGTTTCCTTCTGTTATTAAGATTTGCAGGAGGAGCTAGAGCCATATCCTACCCTCAGAGCCTAACTTGCACTTTCAGCCGTAATTTTGCAGCCTAACCACCATTTTCAGATCTCATTTTCCACTATAAAAATGAACACGGGAAATGAATTCAGTATTTGCAACAGGAAGACAGGCCAGGAATGCTAAAGATCAAGCTGACAAACAAACAAGTGACCAAACCCAGGTGAAGAAAGCCAGAGGTGAGTCTTTAGTCACGTGCATCTCTCATGGTGTGGCATTACCTAGCCTAGACACTATAATGACTGGGACTGTATGAATATGATTGATTACACAGAGAGCAAGTAGGGGGAAATGTAGAGGACAGTTTAAAACTGCTGCTGCATTTTTCTCCCTCTCTTTCCTTTTTCTATCTGACCCCCTCCCCCTTTCGTCTCCCTTCATCTCCCTTCCTTTTCCTCCTTCCCTACCTTTCACTACAAGCTGCAGTCCAGCACCGCAGCTGCAGGGAGAAATAGTGCTTTCCCTTTGATGTCTGGTTGCAGCTGGAGAACTACCAGAGAGACAGATCGTGCACTAGTACAGGTTGAACCTCTCTAGTCTGGCACCTTTAGGACCTGACCAGTACCAAACCAGAGAATTCACGGAACCATGGGAGGTCAGTATTGTCTAGCAGCATTACCAACACTTCCCCTATTTACTGGGCTCTTAGAAGACATTTAGGGGTAAATTAGAGCTAAAGAACAGCACAGAACACCGAGAGCCAGGACTGGGGGCTGTGAACAAGCTTTATGGGCCTGCAGGAAACTTGGCCAAACCCATAAGTGAACATCTGGCTAACTAAAACCATGCTGGACCATGGGTGTTGCCGGACCAGAGAGGTTCAACCTGTAGAATCTTATGATAGGCTGTGCCTTCCAAGAATTATGAACTCATCTGGTTTGGCAGGGAAAGCAAGAAGCTGTCCATGGCAGGAGATGGGACATTCTGTTAATTATGGATACCAAGAAAGAGACCGTGACTCAGCACTAGAGGAAGAAGACGACATTTGAAAGCCTAGGCCTGTTGGGCTGACTTTTGAATGATGAAAAACTTAAAAAACAACAAATAGTCAAGTAGCACCTTAAAGACTAACTCGGCTACCCCTCTGAAGCTTTTGAATGATGATCCACCATCAGGTTAGTACCACAAAGGGAGCTCAGGTCAGGAAAGAGTAGAAGGAAACTGAAATCCCCAGTTAAAGCAGTACAGGGAAGAGGGTACAAATGTCTGAAACCATAGGAGTAGCATGGTCAAGAAATGTCCCTAATTTCCCCCTGCCTTCTGAATAAGGAGTGCACAAAAAATAGCATCAGGAACAGCAGCTGAGCTGTGAGAACAAGGGGCGCTAAAGCTAGGTTCCAAGATCTGTCAGGCTCCTACTAGGCTACGTCTAGACTACAAGCCTCTTTCGAAAGAGACTTGTATCTTTCGAAAAAGAGCGTCTAGACTACAACCAGTACTTCCAAAAAAGCAAGCCGCTTTTTCTAAAGAGAGCACTCAGGCAGTCTGGATGCTCTCTTTCGAAAAAGCACAGTTTGCATTACATAGCGCCTTTTTTTGAAAGAGCTCTTTCGAAAAAAGGCGTTCTTCCTTGTAAAATGAGGTGTACCGCAATTGAAAAAACTGCCGCGTTCTTTCAACTTACTTTCGAAAGAACACAGCTGCAGTCTAGACGCAGGTGACGTTTTTTCGAAAAAAGGCTACTTTTTTCGAAAAAACCCTGTAGTCTAGACACACCCCTAGTGAGGCGATTTTCTAAGTGCTGTGTACGCCAGCTGAACTGGAACGGCTGACTGCGGTGCACATCCGGAATGCAGGACCCTGGGAGTTGCATTGTAGGTCCCCGTTCCTGAAAGCCTTCGCCAGTGAATTCCAGCACGGCTCTCGGGGGGGGGGGGGGGGGGGGGGGGGGATGCAGGGAAGCTGTGTGAGAGGGAGGAGGGTATTTTGAGGGCTCGCAGTGGTCCCAGCAAAGTGGAGAAACACAAACGTAATCCCACTGGCTCATGTATAAAAATAAGTGAGTCGTGTTGAGTCACATTACTGGAAGTCACAGATACAATTCCCGGCACAGTGAGAAGGTAACAGTATGTACTTGAAGTCATCACTGGAAGTACAGTAAATAGCTACCTTTCTATACCCTGTGATTGGGAGGGAAGTACTTGGATGTTTACCTCCCCAGCTTCAAACCATTTCTATTTCTTCTAGACGATGGAGTGGGCTAATATGCATCTTGTCCTGAACGGTGCTAAATTGCCACATCGTGTTCGGTGGCAATTTATATTGTAACTCTCCAAATACAACTGCTCTACCACGTAATAGTACACTTGCTAAAACTTGTGTCATTACCTTCTCTTAAGGGCTACATACAAGATGTTATTGATCTTGTCCAAAAGCTGTCTGGGGCTTACAATTCATAATTATATTACTGTAATTACCTATATATTTAGTAATCTTGGTGCTGCTCAAGCATCTGTGTGTATTGAGAGCATGACATAAGTAGAGCTGTTCTCATAAAGGACAGTTACATTCCTGAGGAATAAGGGGCTTAGATACAGAAGATGAACAGCAGTTTAATACAGTACAGGAAAATTAAGGCAAATGCCTTAGCAGTAATGGATTTCTTATTAGAAGCAGGATGCTTAACCTATCTATTTCTGATTGGACTGCACTCTAGTGTGCTTTAATCAATACAGCAT
Source organism: Pelochelys cantorii (assembly GCA_032595735.1). Taxonomy (NCBI): domain Eukaryota; kingdom Metazoa; phylum Chordata; order Testudines; family Trionychidae; genus Pelochelys; species Pelochelys cantorii. Next base: position 128,350,537 of record CM064330.1, read on the forward strand.
CTCAGATGAACACAGATCTTACACTTAGGAGCAATTACTGGGCGTCTTCTTCGTTAATAATGAAAGACCAGCCACTAATGCTGCACTTAGGAGTTGAAGGAGAATATACGCAAAGTCTTAAATGGTTATTTGTTTATGCTTCCATCCGGCCAAATGCTTCTTCAGAGATGGTAAGGAGAGTACATCCGTCTCTGTACAGGATGTTCTTCTATGACAGGGACAGAAGCTGTGGTCTTTTCCATCTCCCCTTGCCTGGTGGGGCCATAGGGGTTTGAGAAAGAGGGGAAGGGGAGACCCCTGTCCAAAAGGCCCTGACCCAGTGTGTATTAGACAGTTTCAACAGGCCAAGACCTCTTCTCGCTGCCATTTCTCACTGAAAGGGTCCCTGTGATGGGGGTTTAAGCTGCAGCGCAACCCTTCACTTAAACAAAGTGGTGCAGCTAAACCCGGGTGTGACAGATCTGCACTCCAGGCACCCAGGGTTAAAATCCCTACTGATTTTCCAACCTGCCTGTTTAGAGAAAGTGACCTGTGAAAATAGTTCATTAGATCACAGCCATGGGAATCAGGGCTGATCCTGTCCCCTTTGTCATTAAAAACCCCTTTTGCTTTAATGGTGCAGGGTCAGGGCCTTAAATTCCAGAGATGCGATACGCAAACCTACGCTACACCAACAGATGGCTCCTTTTATGCCCTTATCTGAAATCCAGTGTTTCTTGAAATGAGGCTGGGGTGTCTCTGTGAAACCTGCAGTAGCTCCACCAGACGTCCTGGGCTTGGCACAGGAGCCATTTGCTGAAAGTCTCTGGCCTGCACCATGCAGGAGGTCAGGAGAGGTGATCACAATGGTCTCTTCTGCTCTTAGAGCCTATGCAGCTATACCTGGGCTGTGGGTGAGCATGGCTCCCTATGGGTATCCCTCGTATTATTCATTTAATGCTCATATTGCCATCTGTGTGTGATGCACACACATTTTTAAAAGCAAAATATGTTCTTAAACACACTCAGATATCCCTAAAGTCAATGGAACTTTTTCAGCTAATTTCAGTGGCCTTTAAATCAGGTTGAATGAACCTCAGTACTCTTATTTTATGGGTGGGGAATAGCCCTTCCTTACATCTACCTTTTGTCTGTCCTGTCTACACTTACGCCATTACAGAAGCACAGCCTAGGCTGATGGGCAACTCACCTCCAAAGAGGCAATAATTAGGTTACATAGGGACTTAGGTCGCCTCAGGCCTTGGCCACACTAAACGGAAGATCGCCACTGCCGCGATTGATCTTCCGGAGTTTGATTTACCAAGTCTAGTTAAGACTTGCTAAATCAAACTCGGAGGGCACCTTCAATGCCATGCAGTACTTCTGCTCCTGCGAGGAGTAAGGGAAGCTGAGAGGAGCATTTCCTCCCATTGGCCTCCCACTCTGGGGACACCAGCAGGCTCACCTTAAGGTACGCCGACTCAAGCTTCATGGAGTCAGCTACGTATTCTACATAACTGGACTTGGTGTACCTTCAGCTGAGCTGCTGGGTCTAACATAGACCTGGCCTTAACTATGCTACTCAGGGTTTTTCATACCGCTGACCAACATAGGTAAACTGACCTAGCTTTCTAGTATAGACCAGGCCAGTGTCCTGCTATGTATACGTGCAGTGCCTACCACAGTGGGTCCCTGATCTCATTTGAAGTCACTGGATCTTACTATAAACACAAATAATAGCTTTCATATAACGTGAAGAACAATATATTCATTTACCCACAAAAAACCCCCAAGGATGGTAAAACAGAACGACCTGGGAGAATCCAAAATCAGAATACCTGATCTCTAAACTAATCTAGGATGTGCAGCAAACAGCCATATCCTAACATATCCCACCATTTACAAAACCCAAACACTCAGCACCATGGACATGAAAAAAATTAAATATGTTATAAATCTTAAGCTACCCACATGATACCAGGAATATGTATCTGGACTTACTTGAAAATTTCCTTTATTCCAGTAACCTTGTTCATAGTTCAGAGTATGGGAAACTCCCCTAAAGAAATAAACTCCAATGCTTGGATATAGTTTCCTATCTCTACTCAGGTGATCCATTTGTCTCCAAGGTGGGCTGGTTCTGTGACCCTTATTACTTGAAGAAAAGACACTTACTGATAAGCACAGATGCCTTTGCCTATCCTTCAACATGCCGTGACAATGAGATTTCCATAGCAGCGTATCTCCACACTGGAAGCAGGGTCACCCTTAACACTGGGATATCCAAAAGAGTACACATCCATTTTCCATCTTCTTTTGGGTACTAAGGTACAGCAAAGACTTCTGTCCAAAAATGGCACTGGTTGGGAATGCATGAGCAAGAGGTAGAATTTTGGTGAATGGATGGATGTATGGATGGTTTTGTGATATGAATACAGGCGATCGAGGACTACTCTGTCCCGAGAGTCTCACTGCTCCACAAGGCTAGCTTTGATGCTTAACAGAAGGAAGAATATTTCTGGAACTTCCTTAGGGAATTAATGTGGTGATAGCTGGGAAGACTCCTCTCCGAATTACAAGTGCAATACAGGGTCTTGTCTGCGAACCCTCCCAAATTCAGAGTGTGTCAGATTGGCACTATTAGTTATCTCGGGGTTTGCTTAAATGGGCAGGAATTAGAAGGGTGCTGCCTGCCAGGACCCACTCTGGCTCTTGCTGAAAGGAGCACAACGAGGTTCCAGCGTGACCCTCTGGCTTTGTAGGGCTGGAACAAGAGGCTATCGCCCTACGGCAGCATTGAACATTAGGGTTTGCAGGACGTGTGGGCTGGTAAATGGGATGTGAAGAAAGGTCGCCTTTGGAAACGCCTTCCAATGGCCCCACTCAGCTGTCCAGGGCAGGGGAGCATCACAGGTGCAACACTAGTGCCGGTTTCCAGTTTGGCAGCCACCCTGCTCCACACCATCTTCCTGATTTCACCTTTCAAATGCAAGCTGGCAGTGACCCAGAAAGCACCGGTGAGTGCAGCAGTGAGACCCAGATCTCACAGGAGAAAACCAAGCCACATGAGTGCCACCTGGGGAAGTAGGCAGAGAAGGGGGCACGGAAGAGAGGGAGAAGCGATGATGAAGCTGCCCAGCCTGGCAACAGGGTCCAGCAAAGGGAGATAGGAGAGCATGACAAAAGAAGAATTCAGAAGCAAGGAAGTGAGCCCAACCCTTCAGGATGCCAACGGCTAACACCAGCCAGACCTCCAAAAGCGCCCAGGACTCTCCCTGAGCACAGCAGCTGCTGGGTACTGAATACTTCTGAAAATCTGGCCAATGGTCTGGGCACTGGAAGTGAGTCAGGAACCCAACGAGGGTGAGAGTCCGAAGAACAAGTTATATCCCTGTGCAAGCGGCTACTGCTCGACATTCAACGGGAATGTCGTTGGGAATGCATGAGCAAGAGGTAGAATTTTGGCGAATGGATGTATGGATGGTTTTGTGATATGAATACAGGCGATCTAGGACTACTCTGTCCCGAGAGTCTCACTGCTCCACAAGGCTGGCTTTGATACTTAACAGAAGGAAGATGGGTGAGTTGCACCATCACTAATGCAGAATGGAAACCAGCTGCACATTCTGGAGTCCAAATGGATCTCGCTTTTCAGTTACAAGACTGATTTATGGGGGAAGCTCATATACCCCCCCCCCTTTTAAATTAACCAAGCAAAAGAGAAATATCGATATATTCTAAACGTTATGGAAGATGCCTGTGTAACTGCCTGGCAGCAGGCTGTAGAGCAGCGATGGGCAAGTGGGCTAATGAGGGGGCCACAGGCCTCCATCTCAGTGGGCTTCAAAATTGTCCTAACTAAGACAGTCCTCCAGGACGGGGCATTTTTGTTCACTGCGCCTTGTACCTAGAATGTGCGGGGTGCGCCGACTGAACTGTAGCAGCGCTGTGATTGGATGCAGAGGGCGCACTCGGCTCTCACGATGTTGTGTGCAATCAGCACCCACCTTTCTTCCCGAGCCCTTGCTTTACGAGCGTGTCACTGTTATAATTCCAGGAGGGAAAAAAAATACGCAGACAAAACCCAGCGGAATCTGGCAACCCCGTGCATGGGCAACGGTAAACAAAATGTCTTGTTGGGCCACACATAGCCCCCTGATGGGCTGCAGGTTACCCATCATTGCTGTGCAGGGTAAGATAAAAATAGTCCCACAATTATAACAACTGTGCACTGGGACTTCTGTCAAACCCTGCTTCGCCATCTCTCTTGGTTAGCCTGCAGAATGTATAAGGTCTGCAGAAAAAGGACTTGCACCTGCAGAGTTTCCAAGACCATGGAAGCTCTCTCCTACAGAGTTCATAAATGAAAGCTCCCGTTTGACTGAGTCACAAGTATCTGACTGAGTATTTTAATCTCCTTGTTTATATTTGGATAGCTGTAAACACCAATCCAATCACAAAGTACTGCAGAGCAGAGGGCACATGCCCAGGGCCAACTTGTTTACAGTAAATCCACAAGTGTGAGGCCCATTTACACAGTTAAAAAAAACTAACCTGATCATCATCTGGATTAAATCTTTTTAAAATGAAGCCATTTCTGAGCCGAGTGCAGCACCCCCCCCCCCGCCCTCCCCACCTTGGAACTGTTTATCATACAGATTTCAAGTATATAGTTGATATTTCTTGATATCTCTGTTTTGCTTGAACAATTTTTTAAAAGGTTAAAGAGATGTGTTTGCCATGGAGTGACAGACTCTATCGCCTATTCTGCGACCTTTCGCCGTATGCTATGTTGCAGTATGGATCCCTATTTAATAACGGAGGTAAAGCATCTGAAAGCATGACTGTGACACACAACACTCAGCTCCTGCTCAACTTTTAGAGGTGGAACTCTGGGAACACCTATAAGCAAAGGGGGGCAGCTGTGTTGGGGTGTTAGGGGGCTGGGCTCCAGAGCCCCACAGCCGAAGGAAGAGTGACAGGCATGGGGAGCACTAGACCTTGGAAGGGTGACGTGGCTGGCTTAGGAGCATGCCCAATCCAGCCGTCGGGTGCACTCACTGCAGGCGGGTGTCCAGCCGGAATGGGCCAGGCTGCTACTGTGTCATGATCAGTGCTGGAAATGGCATCGAAGGGTCCAGGTTCCCTGGAGAGACTCTTATTCCCTGGCTCGAGTGGAACAGGGAGGGCGGGGAGCGAGGCTGGGAGCAAGTCAGCTGTCTGCGCAGAGCACAAGTTTCACTGGTTCACTGTAACCAGTACTCCGCTGCTGCTGGGTCAGAGTGCCAGGCCTAAGCGGTAATGACACAAAGGGGAGAGGGAACGGCAAGAAGCTGATATCTAACAGAGTGTGCAAACAGATTTGTTTTCTCAGAGGTGTAAGATAGAGGGGGCAGTTCACAGACATGCAGTTTCTTTGTTGACAGACCTGCCTTTGGTCTCCAAGGGCTTGTCTCCACTGCAGGGCTAGCTAGAGGTGTGACTCGAGGCTACACCCGTCTCCCATCCCCATGCCAATATGTCCCGCTCAAGCTGAGGGATGCTTTCCCCTTGAGATAGCTGGCCCAATGGCTGGGTGGCTTGAAGCCGACAAGGCACTGGGGTGCCGCATCTCCTGGACCATATCTGCACCACAGAAATGATGTTGGCCTAGGATATGTTGCACCCAGCTGCCACAGTTGTTACGTCTCTTGTGTGTGTCCACACGCCACTCCATGAGGAGCGCTTGTGCCCAGGAAGCGTGCGGTGCACCACGGCTAGCCATCCCGCCACCCAACCGGCTGCCGTGGAACGCCGGGTGTTGGGGGAAGGTTTCGCAATGCCTCCTGGGGCCGAAACGAGTCATGTTGGCTGACTGGGAGCCCGGGGTCATCCACCCATAATGCAGAATGCTCCATCTCATAATTTCACCTACCTCCCACAGCGTTCCATGCCTTTTCAAGATCGCCCGCACACGCCCACCCGCCCCTCCTCGCTGGCCGCCATCCGAGGCAGCAGCACAGCTCTGCACTGTGGCAATGAACGTGGCGAGCCAGGGCAGACGGAGCCACAGGGAGTGTGACAGTTCCTTGGAGGTGTTTCCCCCCGTAACAATGCAAATAGGAAAATGTGCCTAACCTGATCAAACTCAGTACGCTCGCAAGTTAGGGAGAGGGAGAGGAAGAGCAGCCCTTTCTGTTTCAGTCGCAGGCACCAAGCGGGTCTTTCACAGGGCTGCGAATGTCTCTCCCAGGTGCTGCCGAGGTCCCTGGGGCTATGCACCATGTTTTGGGGGAGGCAGGACGAGTGGTTCTCTTTGGTCTGCAGAGGGAGATGAAAACAGGATCGCTGGGCCTGCAGGTTCACCGGAGCCTGCAGCACATTGGTTTGCTGCCTGAGAAGCGTGAGCATTTCCCGCTGCACGTCCCTCTCCTTTGCCAGGCCTGTCTCCTCCCCGCTCTGCCCTGTCCATGCTGTCTGCAAGGGTGAGCCCCCAGACCACCTGCTCGGTGTCTGCAGCAACAGAGCCTCCATCATCCACAGTCCTCGGCCTCCTTCTCCTCCTCTGGCTGAGCCGCTCGGCTGGTGCGGATGGAGAGAGCCGGGGGGCCACATTTGCAGCTGCGGAAGAGACAACACACAGAGGTCCCATTGCCAGTGTAGTCACGAGAGCAGCCAGAACGTAGGCGACTGAACTCAGGCCTCTCGAGCCACACTGGTGTGGGCAGCTAGGGATGTGGAGCTGAATCTGGCCCCATTTTCCAGGGTGATTTTAGCTGATATCCAGGCCTACTGACGGCGGGAGAGTGGAGGGGCAAAAGGGGCTGACCGAGAGCCCAGCAATTCTAAAAAGGCTCACAGAGCCTGGCCTGCTCCAAGGGCTGGGGGGGGGGGGGGGAATGTGCCACAGTCCAGGTAGCATTGAGGGCAGGGGGGCATCTTGGGGAGCTCACTGTCCAGCTCCGCCTCTTCCACAGGAGGCCCCGCCCTTTCTGCCAGAGGCCCCTCCCCTTTGGGAGCATGGAGCCAGGCCCCCACCTTGCCCAGGGGCCCGTCGTGGCTGATGGCTCCCCTGCTGACATCTCACTCCTGAGGGTGAGGGAGGCTGAAAGGGAACAGTCCCTGCAGGCATCCGGCTGCTGACCAAGCCTGGGTGCTGCACTGGCTTCCGCTGAAGGAATCGCTGAGCAGTGTGGGAAGGTGTCCCGCGTGGCTGAAGAAATACAGCAGCCCTCCCCAGACGCTTTCAGCAGAAGCGGGAAGGAAACCTCCAGGAAAGTTTCGTCGCCACCTCCAGGGAGAATTCACGGCACTGCCCTAAAGAGGGAGGAGAAGCAGATGGCAGCTCCGCCTCTCTCGGTGCTTTCGCTGCCTCGTCCAGCCTCACGAAAGAAAAGGAGGAAATCCACAGACATGTCCTGCTGCTTTGGGAGGCCCAGGCCTGTCAGGTCCAGGCAAACCACACACGGACTAGAGGTTCCTTCCCTCGCTTCAGGCTCACTCGGGCTGGCCTGTCAGGACAAGCTGGACTGCATGGGAGTCAAATCCAGGTCCTGGCTCCTTGGGCAGCTGGATCCCCTGCGTGCTTGTCCCCCATACTCCTCCTTTTTCCTCCTCCGACACCTCCTCCTTGCACTGCTGCCGGCCCCTTGTCGTGTAGCTTTTCTCCCCCAGGCTCCGAGGTTTCTCTGGCTGGATGGGAGCAGTTGGGGCACAGCCCAGCCTCTTCTCCCCACCGACCCAGAAGAGCCACTATCTCCTGTGCTCTCCAGGCAGAAGCCTGGCTACAGTGTGGCGTTGGCATGGCCTGCTGTGACGTGAGCTCTCCCAGCCGGGCACTGAGGAAATGGCATTTCAAAAACGAATGGGGCTTTGCAGGGACCGGGGGGTTTCCTCGCCACCCGGTCGGTGTCCTAGCTCCAGGGGGCGATATGCTCCCAGGCTGAGCCTGTGGACTCTTACCCAGGAGCATTGGTCTGCACAGGAAACAGCAGCAGCTCTCCAGAGATTCCTGAATAGCGCTAGCCCGATAAAATCAGCCACGTCTGTGTCGTCTTCCTCCCCGCTCTGGCAAGCGCCTTCGGTACCTCAGAAAATGGCACAAAATGTGCCAGTTCCGCCCACTTCCTGAAACGGGAGCAAAAGCCCGAGCAAGACACGTCCTTCAAAGGGTGACTGCCCCACGGGGCCAGCCCCAGTTGCTGGGAGCGGGCCGGATGCGGCGGGGGCCTGCGACAACTTCCTGCGACGTGCGGCGGCAGGACAGCCAAGTTTTCCCAGTGTGCAGCAGGAACCAAGGGCGAGCGTAGCGACAACAGGGCAGTAGGAAGCCTGGGATAGGCTGGTGTGGCTTGGATCTGGGGGCGGGTGTAAGAACTGGGACTAGAAATTCTAACCCGAGAGTTAAATTCGGTGGAGATGCTCAAGCCTGGCTTACAAACACCCAGTCTTTGGGCTCAAGAGCCACTCCCCTCCCCGATTTACATTGCTGTGCAGACATACTCCAGAGAGATTTAACCACACGGTGTCCCTGGCCTCTGTTTATCAGAGGCTGGGAATAGGTGAGAGGGGAGGGATCACTGGATGATTCCCTGTTCTGTTCTCTCCCTCTGGGGCACCTGGCATTGGCCACCGTCAGCAGACAGGACACTGGGCTAGACGGACCTTTGGTCCGCCCCAGTGTGGCCGTTCTGATAACTCACATTAATTCCAACAGGTGCTGTGTGGCTACGTCCCCTTGTTAGCTTTGAAACTGTCCACCTGTATCATCGCCAGCCTGCAGCAGGACAGCACAAATCTGCTTCCAGTGTGTTTTCTGACTAATAAATCACAACTGCCAAGCCTCCACAATCTATCACCAGCAAAGCAGAACCAATGTAGCTGGGGATGCACAAAATGATACTCTATTATGTCTTCTTGATCATCCGGGTAAGCGCCTACTTAAACCCTGAGACCAAGAGAGCTATTGTTGTTGATTCTGTACATAAGATGATTTGATTTTTCAGCCACTGGGCTGAGCTCTGCAGTGCTGACAGTTAGAATAATCTAGTTTTAGCTTGACATTTTGATGCAGAAATTACCGATGTAGAATAAAAATCTTTTTTAGCATAACCCCCATCAAAGAGAAACGCCCAAATTGTGTAAGACTCCGCATGTACTCTGTGTAATGCAAGACATTTCTTTGCCCTTTAGCTCATCTCAGGAAAGCTTTCCTGTTTTTATCTTGGAAGCCAATTGCAAATAGCCTCCAACCCACCTCCTGCTCCAAAAATCTTTCCCCCGCTTTTCACTCATCAAGGCATTAGACGTTGGTCTTCCACTGACCACAGTGTGTCTTCTGCCCACCTCTACTTCCCACTTGTTCATTGTTGACCATCAGGCAGGGACTACAGGGAGAGAAGACCGGAGATGGCACATTAAGCCAAGGCTTCTGGGCTAGGATTGGCAAAATCAGAAGAGTCACACAACTGCTGACCGTTCCGCAGCATTGACCCTCCTGACATTTCTAGAAAGCTGGGGCATAGCTCCCTCAGACCCCGTATAGTTCCAAAAGCGATTGGAGTTACAGGAACCAGTTGACAGTCCTGCATGTGTATCACCAAATCAAACCTGGCATCTCTGGAGCTCAGTGCATGGGCCTCTACCGCATGAGCTAAAAGCTAGCTGGCTCTCAGCTAAGGCTGTAGAGCAGACTCCGTCTTCTCTCTGTCAGTCGTCTCGGTGCCACTGGAGGGGACAGTGCACCGCAGCCAGCAGGTGTGTGGGTTACACACATGTCTATGAGGGCTCTGTGCGCCTTCCTCCACTCAGCCTCGTAGGTGAGAAAAGCGCAACGCTATTGACTGTGTAGATTCATGTCGTACCTGTCATATTCTACGCTCTAGGGACACTCCTGGAATTGAACGGTAACCCCTGTCAGCTGGCCTGGGCCCTGAGCAGACAATCCACAGTCTGAGCCAGGTACCCAAAAGAACAGAGCAGCTGTACCAGATCAAGGCACTCGGCAAATGGGAGTCAAAGAACTGCTAAGAAATAAGTATTTACTTGGAGCCTCAGAAAAGATGCAGGAGCTGTGTGACCCAGAAGGAACCCAGCTTCTCACAAGTGGACAAAAGATTCCTCATTCCCAGCTTCCAAACCAGTGTTTAACTGCACTTGAACTTTGCAACTCAATCTAGCAGGCAGGCAAGCAACGAGGAGCACAAATAACCCTCAATCAGCTCTGAAGCAGCAAGCATTCTACATTGAATTCATCATTTTCCCAACAGCCTATTTATTTTTCACCGAGACCCGGGATTCACTTACAAAGTTCTCGGCCTCAAAGATTAAACAACAAAAACGGTACATTCATTTTATTAGTAACCTATGCCCAAATTGATAAAGGATTCCTAGCGCGTCTGACTGGTGTTTTGACAAAGGTTATTTAATATGATAAAGATACAGTTTCTCAACACCAGAGGGAATTGCCTGTAATGACTGCTGACTGCTACACATTTAGCCTTGCGTTCCTTGTAGATCTAGTCAGCCGGCGGCAGGAGAGAGCTTTCAACTACTTTCCCATGGCCTATTCAATGACGTCTATGACCATATTGTAGTCTGGAGATATTCACCGTTGCAAGGCGGAGCAGTATAGGAATTGCTTGTTTGTGCCGTGATAACTGTTAATTAAAATTTCCTCTGCAGTAAACTTAAAAAAAATCCTTTGGTCTGCAGTAACTAGTTGTGAGGCTTTGCTCCTTCGAGATGGCGGCTCATTTTGTATGCCCTTTCTGTAGCCCCAGGGAAAGGGCTGCTGGCATTTAATGAGCTCGGAAAGCGGGGCAAGCCACTGAGAAGAGAGAAGAAGGCATCAAGTTACAGAACTGAAGGGTGTGGGGGAAGATAGGGAATGAAGGTCAGGCCCCGTGGAAGGCTCTGCCCATTTTAGATCTCTTCAGTGGGCCCTGTTCGTTGAAGAACTCCCTCCCAAATGCCCAAGAACTGATTCCCACAGAAGGGTGGAGTGGGAATGTTGGGGACTGGGAGAAATGCACAGCTCTAAAAACGAAAGCCCCCATGCTGAGGAAGTGCCATGGGCCTAGGCCAGTTTTCCCTCGCGTGCCCTCCACGCGTGGTAGCACAGATACATTCATGGAGGTTAGGCCCATCAATGGCTATGAGCCAGGCAGGGCAGGAATGGTGTCCCTCGCCTCTGTTTGTCTGGAGGTGGGTGACAGGGGAGGGATCATGTGAGGATTCCCTGTTGTGTCCCCTCCCTCTGGGACACCTGGCATTGGCCACTGTCGGCAGGCAGGATACTGAGCAAGATGGACCTTTGGTCTGACCCAGTGTGGCCATTTTTATGTTCTTATGTTCACTGAAACTGCCCTGTGTTGACGCTGAGATTCCCCTTTTCTGTGCATTTTCCTTACATGTGCTCAGCTGGTTCGCTTGTTTCTAGCACTTGGGCCACATGTTACGGGCTAGTGTTCCCAAAATGGCCTCGCCCACCTGAAAGACAAGCTAGGGCTGGAGTCTCTCTTTGTGAAGCAATTACTGACCATGGGCAACACAAAGCCCCAGTCACCTAGCACCCGTTTATTTAGCAGCATCGCATGGTGAAATCCAGAATGAGGCTCGCAACGTTTCTCTAGCAGCAATTTGGAGTCTGGCCCCCTCACAGGGAAACTCGGAAGGACATATGGGATTTTCCTATCTGCGCAGGATGGAACATCTAACCCATTCAGTCTTTTTGCCATTCTGGATAAATCTTGGCTATGACAATAGTACCTAGAGACTCCCCAGCCTAAGAGGCAGAGTCTGATCCATACAACTTGCAGTCTGAATAGACAAAAGAGATAACGGGTAAGGAGAGAGAACAAAGGGTGTTTTACCCATCATAGGTCAGCGACTTAGCTGGGAACAGAGCTGCATGCCCAGCGTCTCCTGGCCTCTTGCCCAATGCCAACCTCCTTCCCTTGTCCGTGCTATCTGAAGCACCAAATCCCTCCCAACTTTGGCTACTGCTGCAGGTTCCAGAGGTTGCTGACCTGCAGTCCAGTTGCACAGTTGTGGACACAAAAGCCACATTGGAATGTGTTCACAGCTCAGACTCCAGCCATGGCAATGAAAAGGAAAAGTTCCAAACGAGCTGGCCACAGAGGAAGAGATATTGAGACGCGCTCAATCCAAAGACACGCTTACTTTGATTGTCAAAGCAAAGCATTGCTGTTTCCTGCCATTACAGTAAACAATACAAAAACAGACTGTCCGTTTTAAAAATAGAAAGTGCTGTCCTACCCAGCTTTGCCCAGACTGCATCTTGTTTAATATCGATTGTTTTGTAGGGCAGGACATTTGATTTTGTGGGTGTGTATTTTTCTCACTCATATATTTACCAGTGATGATAGAGATGAATCATGCTACCCCCTGGTCATTCTTTGGTTTCAATCACAGAAGCGTTTAGTGCCTATGGTGGTTATTACCCAGTTGTACAAGAACAGGAGAAGGGAATGTATGAAATGGGCAAGGTTATGTGAGGTTGCCTGACGTGACCCAGCACAAAGTCAAGTACCTTTCCCTTCTCCAAAGTTTACTTGTTTAAAGGAAGATTTCACTTGAAGCACATCCATATCTTGTTACGCTCCACTAGCTGCAGGCTGAAAGTGCTCCCTGCCTCTGAAAAATAAGCCCCTGAATCTAAACAGTGATGGATAAAGCTCATGCAGGCAGGGAAAATGGTGTCAGAAAAAAACCAAACATTCAGACGCTTCACTAAGGCCCAGTAGGACATAGCTAGGTGTCTTTGCAGACAAATCCTATGGAATAGGACTTCCCTGAAAGATTTTTTGGTATTTCCGGTTTCTGACAAGCTACGTAAATAGTGCAAACATATCCTTTTCCAAAGCAGGTGGGTATTTCTCTTTCTGATCAGTAGAAAGAGAAGCAATCCACTCTTCCTCTACCTTGTCTGTTTGGATTGTAAATTATCAAGGGATGGGGATGTTGTATTTTGCACATCACCTAGTGCAATGACGTTCTCATCTCATCTGGGGCTGCCAGCCACCGCCTGGATAGCAGCTGCTTTGCTCTTGAGCTCTTTCGTAATTCTCACACGAAGCACAGTCTGTCCTGGCAATTTCTTCCGATTGAACTTACGTTTTTCCAAGCCGCTTTGTCGGATCCCCTTTTTCTCTGTTGCGTGTCATCTTTACAACGTGCAACAAACAGTGGCCTCGGAATACGCATTTCACCCCCAGTATCTTCTGTGTTTAAGACCAGTGGTGGGAAATCGGTTAGCTTCTCTGCAGTTTGATGAAGCATTTCACGCTCTAAAGGTCTGGCACATCCACTGATTGTCCTGCAGGCTTCACAGAGATATACTCTGAAGAATGTATAATCAGTGTTGATATGTCAAAACCCCTTTTACTTGGCTTTTACCCTGGCAGGTAACACGAAGATGACTTTCCATTCCATTAGCATTTCAAGGACTGGCTTTCTAGTTTTTACACAATATTTTTGGCATGAATGAATTCTTGTACTTTGCCATTTAACTATCTTCATTTTCGCCTGTCTGAGTGATGGATGCTTTCAGAGACCCTCTTGGTAAACCCAAGGTCATTCACGTCCCCTGTAGATACGACACATTTCCTCCCTTCTCGCCCAACCCCCTCTGCTTTTGTAGATGCAGACAAAATATTGTGAGACATTCCACTGGATTGTACAGGAGAGGCCAGGTGGGTCTTAGACCAATGGCTCGTGGTGGAAGAGCCAAGCTCATGACCTGAAGACAGTGGCATAGGAACATTTTTAAGATTGGGGGTGCTGACCCCACTCCTTACCCTGTTGTGCAGCAGCTGGGGCTTGAGTCTCCAGCATGCGGAGCCAGCAGCCGAGTCCCCAGCATACAGAGCCAGTAGTAGAGCCCCCTCAAGTACAGAGCCAGCAGACAGGACCCCAGGCCTGGTGCCAGCAGCAGAGCCCCGGGCATGCAGGGCAGCAGCCAGCAGCCAGGGTGTGGCGCAGACAGCAGATCCCCGGGTGCAGGCAGTCTAACACAAACCAGGCAGATCATTTATTGGGATTGATTTTTAGACTCATTGAGCCAGACCCACAGCTACACCCAGTGCCCTGAGCACCCCAAACTCTGCCACCACACTGAGGAGCACTTTGTAAGTGAATGGATGTAACTCATCTGCCTCAGCAATTTCTCAGAGGTCAGTGGTTGATGGCCATGAAATTCAGTTTCAATACAGGTGGAACCTCTCTAGTCTGGCACTCTCTGGTCTGGCAACATCCGTGGTCTGACATGATTTGAGTTAGCCGGATGTCCACTTTTCATGGGTGTGGCCAAGTTTCCCGCAGTCCCCTTAAGTTTGTTTACAGCCACCAGTCCTGACTCTCAGTGCTCTGTGCTGTTATTTAGCTCTAATTTACCCCTAAATGTCTTTGAGGAGTCCAGCAATCAGTGGACGTGTTGGTAATGCTGCTAGACAATAGTGACCTCCCATGGTCTGGAAAATTTTCTGGTTTGGTCCTGAGGGCGCTGGACTAGAGAGGTTCAACCTGTACTATGAAAAACAACACCGTTTCCCTTTAATTGAGCTGCCCTCTCCCTCGTTACTTTGCCACAGAGATGGGTGATTCCCAAAAGAACTACATTGCTCAGTTCCGTGAATTTCATGGAGGCTTCCCCTGGTTTGAGGGCACCCAGAGGTGAGCCAGCTCTTCTCTTGCTCGCCCAGGTGCTGCTGTTTCCCTTTGGGGCACAGTGTACCATGCTGTCCAGAAAGCAGGGCAGAAACAGCAGTGCAGGCTTTGCCCTTGGACACAAACGACAGCATTTTGCACAGGTTGGGGGCTTGCCGGGAGCGGATTTTAATGAGAAACTGTCTTGGGCAGCTCACGAGAGGCAAGAACCTGCTTCTCACCATTTTGCACTTAAGGCAGCCCTCCCCCTCCCCGGGGGGGGGGGGGTGCATGTTCTGGGAGTTCCTGCAAGCCGTGTAAAAATCATCCTAATTCACAGGCGTCTCCCCCTGCGAAGTGCGACCCATCAGCCCCGGCTGAGCACTCGCATGCTGCTAATCAAGACAGTGCTGCAGACAGGCTAAAGTGAAGCTCCTTTGCCAGGGAGGAAGAGTCACAGAACGGGAGGTCAGAGCCTTGCCTGTGTGCATCTGGGCATGTCCACACTACAGCAGCGCCGCGGCTGGACCATTGCAACACTGCAGGGTAGACGCTTTCTACATCCGGGGAAGGTCTGGTGGCAGTTTAACTAAGCCAGGCATGTGATACACCCTCACTCCTGCCTGCAGAATTAAGCTATCTAGGCCTATGTCCACACAGTGCTGGGCTGACAGAAGAATGTTCCGACTGACCTAGCGACCACCTCTTGCGGAGGAGTGTAACCTCTGCCGATGGAAGAATCCCCTCTATTGGCACAGGCAGTGTCTACACTGAAGTGCTACAGTGTAGACACTGCCTCCACCAGCCCAGCCATCCCTGGGGATCAGCCCATCTTCTGCATTACTCACCCCCTTCCCTGAGCCCCTCACCCCCTGCCCAGACTCCTGCACCCCCACCCTTTGCCTGAGGCCCTCTTTACAACCAGCCCTCTCTCCTGAATCCACACACCCTTAGCCCCCTGCCTCGAGACCCTCCTCACCCCAACCCTGAAAGCTGTACCCCCCCAGCACCCTATCCTGAGCCTCCCCATCACCAAGACCCTGCTCTGACTCCTGCACCCTCCACACCCCCTGCCCTGATCTCCTCCTTAATGAACTAGTACTTTATACAAGGGGGCTTAGGTTGGCTTAGCCACCATACTTGGGAGTGTGGATTTTCCCCATCCCTGAGCAACACAGAATCATAGAATCAAAGAATCATAGGGCTGGAAGAGGCCTCAGGAGGTCATCGACAACATAGCCGAGCCCACTTAATTTTTCCCTGTGGACGAGCCCAAAGACGCTGGACTTGTAGTTTATGACAACAAATCTGTTACTAGCCTTTTCTGGTCCTTTGGCTGGAGAGGCTTTAACAGGTCACTTTGAATGTCTCTTAGCATATATGCTAACGACTTATGCTAAGCAATCCGTTCCGCTTTATATTACCTTTCCTAGCCCCGAAGGAGAGCTCTGCATGGCTCCAAAGCTCATCTCTTTCACCAGCAAGAGTTGGTCCAAGGAAAGATATTCCCTCCCTCGCTGTGTGTCTCTAATATCCTAGGACCGACAATGCCGCAAACATTACACCTGAACGTAATGAAAGCCCTAGGACTCCATGGTGCCTAATGCCCTGAAGAGATATGCAAGTTCCAGGGCTGTCCTGAAGTTGCATTTGCAAGGAGTCGATATTTGGCTGAATTCTGGACAAAATTACGAACCTCGGTTTCAGTCAAATAGTTTTGCATGCTTATCTCATTGACGCAAGGTATCTAAGAGGAAGCACCAGCCCATGCCCTGAGATGCAGCGGGCCCAGCTGCTCTCTTTTTGCTCTTCCTCAAGGCCATTTTTTATAGTGACTCAACACAGGTTGGAGTAAAGAGAAGCATATGTCATTCCCTTCAGGTCCTCCCAGCAGCTTCACCTCTTTCTCCCCAATTGCTATCTATGCCAGTGCTTTCAACAGAGCCTTCCTGCTCCACCCTCGCCCTGATACCACATCCCACTCAGGACTCAACTCAGAGGGTATGTCTACACTTGCACCCTAGTTCGAACTTCCCTGCATTTGCATCCCTTTCGAAATAGTCAGTGAAGCGGGGATTTAAATATCCCACGCTTCATTAGCATGATCTCGCCAGTGTGTTACTCCGAATGCCAGCTGATTCGAAAGTAAAAGTGCGCGCCGAGACACGTTAGTTTGAACCAAACCCCTTGATTCGAACTAACGTTACTCCTCAAAAAATGAGGAGCTAACGTAACGCAGCTAACGTAACTCAAATTGTGTAACTCAAATCGACGTAGCTTAGATCTTCATATTGTGGCGTCCACACTGCAGGGGGCCAAGAGAAAAAAGTCTCCTGTTGACTCCTCTTACCTGTCTCGGTCTGCTGGAGTACCAGAATCGACAGGAGAGTGATCGGCGGTCAATTTAGTGGGTCTTTTCTAGACTTGCTAAATTGACCATTAGTAGATGGATCGCTGCAGCATCTATTCACCCCGCAGTGGAGACAAGCCCTAAGTCTGCTCCCATTGATGTTAAAATTCTATGTTCAGACTCATTTTGTCAGCAGCGACAAATTTTGCTTAAAAGACTCAACTGAATGTCCTCACATACACTTATCTTAACCCTTGAGGTAGCCAGCATGTGAAAGAGCTTTTAGCCAAAGGTCTTTACGCTTAGCAGGCTGCAGTCATTCAGTTTCTAAGAAATGAGAGCTTCCTTTTCCTTCAATAAAATTCCAAGTTATTCTCTGCTGAATATCAGTAATTGCCAAAGTATTGTGATAGAAAACACCTTTCACCACAGGCTAGGGATTTTTATACAGCTTTTTAGCCAAACACAGACATTTTCTCTGCAGTGTTTCTTCCTTATTCCTCTGATGTCAACAGTAGTTACTAACAAAATGCAGAAGCTAAAGTAACACTTCACGTGTTCTGGTTTGTGGCTTTAGAAGTCTGCAGAGCTCTTGGGATGGAGACTCATAAAAAACCATTTTGCCACAATAAACGAATGAACACAAGGCGTGTGTCCGTGGCATTTATTGTTCTATCCACGGTGGGTTCTCATTCAGCTTTGGCACCGTGCATTTGCTGATCATTCGGCATTTGGCTACATGCAGCAATGACCTTGCACCTGGTGTCTGATGTGACTCTGGCCGGGAGCAGTGTTTGAGGTAAAAGGGTGGTCCGTTGTCTGGAGTTTGCTTTTCCAGAACCGAGCCAGCCCAGCCAGTGGGGGGCTCCCTGCTATTGCTACTGTCCAATAAACCCCCTCCCGAAGAGCTTGGTCCAGCACCCATGGATGACAATGGAAATGCTCCTGTTTGGCACAACTGGGACTTGAGAGCATTACCCAAGCAAACGCCTCGTTTAAGGCAGAGGAATTTGTGACAGGGTGAAAACAGAGTAAGGCCCACAGGATTTTGCAGTGAAAGAGGAAGAGAATCACTTTTGTAAACCTAACATCCTTTGACCTGGAAAATGCTTGATTAAATGCTTGATTAAATGATGAAAGGTCTAGAAAACGTGACCTGTGAGGGAAGCCTGAAAGAATTAGGCTTGTTTAGTTTGGAAAGGAGAAGACTGAGAGAGGACATGATAGCAGTTTTCTGGTATCTAAAAGAGTGTCACGGGGCGGGGGAGGCGGAAATTGTTCTCCTTAACATCTGAGGATAGAACAAGCAGCAATGGGTTCAAATTGCAGCAAGGGAGGTTTAGGTTGGGCATTAGGAAAAACTTCCTACTGTCCAGGTGGTTAAACACTGGAATAAATTGCCTAGGGAGGTTGTGGAATCTCCATCCCTGGAGATATTTAAGAGCAGTTTGGACAGACACCTGTCAGGAATGATCTAGATGGTGCTTGGTCCTGCCGTGAGGGCAGGGGACTGGACTCAATGACCTCTCGAGGTCCCTGCCAGTTGTAGGATTCTCCCCTTGGAAGCTGTCCTGAATTCTTACCCTAGTGCAGAGGCATTAGAGAGAGAGAGAAACTGCCCCCCAGCCTGCCACCCTACACCCTTTCTCCTCATGGAGGAAGAAGAAATAACAATGGAGCCCACCTCCCCCCCCCCCCATTCTAGAGTGAGCGTGGGTCTCAGTGCAGTGGGGAGGAGAGGCCGGTGCGGGATGTGAGGAGCCTTGCACAAGCGTCCTGCACTGAGCTGAATTTCCCCTCCAGTTCTCGTTCGGCATCCTGCTTTCTACACTTGGAGCAGGCGTCTGCAGGGACGGGGAGCTGCCATCTGCGAAAGGCAGTAAAAGGTTGCAGCGGTTCCTTTTTAGCATGTTTAAAGATAGCTCATCAGTCTGTGGCCTTTCCAAGAGCCTGACCTTGCCGGAAAAGGGAAAACGGCTCCTTCTTCCAGTGAGAGGATGATTATACCCGAGAAGGAGCCAGCTGGTCAGTGGGCACAGAGCAGCTAAGAAAATCTAGAGATGCGAGAAAAGAGCCTGCAAGCCTTAGGAGCAATTGGTTTTGCAGTGCGCCAGCCACTTCATGTCTTTGTTCAAGCCCAGGGTAACAGTGTCAACTAGTTGAATTCCAGTTCTACCCTCTCACTCTCTGTAGTTGGGTAGCGAGATGCACTTGTAGAAGAACAGCTACTTTTAAGTCTATGGCAGGTTAAAATGTCCCCCTCCAGGTTTGTGTGCGTAGCCATTTCTGATGTCTGATTTATCCTTTGGTGCACAGGGTGTCTGGTTTGGCCAATACGCACGGCAGAGGGGCACTGTCGGCACTTGATGGCATATAACACATTAGAGGATGGGCAGCTGTCTGAGCCCCTGGTGGCCTGGCTTAGTGGTTAGGTCCTGTGGTGGTGTTGCTTGGAGAGATGTGTGCACAGAGCTAACCTTTAAAGCTGTGCGACTAACAGGGCAAGAAACAGACTTTTCCCACACAGTGCAACTCTTGCGATTAGCCTTGACATTTCTCAAATCCCCAAACCCAAGAAGGATCAATGACCATCGGTTTCACACATCCCAGGGGCCAGTCCTGTCCACCAGACTAGCTGCTCCTGCCTTCCTGTTCACCCTGCACAATGTTCTTTATGTCATTTATCTGGAAAGCAACAAGCTCCGTTTCCCCCTATGTGCTCCCCCCTAATTAAAAATTCTAGCTGAGGTGGTTTTCTGATTCCCTCCATAAAAATAAAACAGCTTTGTAGAATGCCACCATAAGCATATCTATCTTTTGTTTGTTTATTCCCCGCAGGACGGAGCTGTGGCTTATGTCTCAATTACTTTTTCTTCTGCTGCAGAGATGATTTGATTTGGAGTTTCAAGGGACGCTGAAAATACCCGCTATCTAAACAGAAAGCCAAAAATTCAGGAGCCCACAATTTGCTGGGCATCTCTGATAGCACTTGAACGACTCAAGGCTTGAAGTGTAATGACTTTAATGGGATGTTTATTAGACAAGTATAGGAAAGAAGAGAAAATGGCATGAATGTTTAATAAGGGCCTGTCTATAAACCACGTGGAAATGCTGATCTCTCTTTTTGGCTCAGGAAATACAAAGTGGCCTTTAACCACTTCATCAATATGTGATGAGCAGGTTCGATACGTGTTATTGCATTTCCTAGAAGAAGCTGGATTTGTTGAAGACACAGTCTAAATAAATTATATCAACTGGTTCTACTTTGTCCATTACTTTACTGAGGTGCTCAAAGAACCCTAATAGATTAGCAAGATGTGATTTTCCTTTTTCAAAATCCAACCTGTTCATGCTGGTCTGGTCTGGGTCATGGTGGATTCTCCATCACTGTCAGTTTGGAAAGAGATGGGCTGTTCTTTCTAAAAGACCTAGGAATTAGTTTGGGGAAGTCCTGCGTCCTGTGTTATCAAGGAATCCAGACTGAAGGATCAAAAATGGCCCCTTTGGCCTTGGAATGTTTGGTTAAAAACACCAAATGCAGAAGTATAGTACTATGTTCCCTTTATTTTTTTTCACTCATGTGCACAATAAGTTTTGTTATGTGCACCGTGGCATGTGTAGGTATGCACCACCAGTAGAAACCCATGCTGCTGGCTATGGGCGCTCTGCTAATCAGCCAGGCAGCACTTGAATCTCTTCTGGATGTTTGCCCAAGTGCACAGTTTACAGGGCACACTGGTATCGTACATTCATTCCTCAAAACTGTACCTCTAGCACAAATTCATATCTGACATAGTACTGCAATTCAATTTACCTGGATGTCTACTTCCAGCATTTTTAGGGATTTTTTTCCATTATACAAATGCACTGAAAAGAACAGAAGCATAAAGGTAGGGAAATTGTGAGATTAGACTAATGCAAGTCAGCCGTGACTCTGCTGAAAGAAATGGTGTAAAACGACTCCATGCAATACAATGCTGCTTCTGTAAACTGACGGTGTGTGCACAGGATAGTTTCTTTCTGCACTCTTGGCCAAGCTGAGCAAGCTTAAAAAAAAAGTCAGTCCAAAGTAGAAGATGAAGTGCCAGATCTCCAGCCGTCTCAACCCCCACACAATACAGACTCGGGCGAGCTGAGAACTTAGCACACCCAGTGAATTAACTTCTAACTGGGCTCCCCATTTCAGTGATGAAAGCAAAGGCCTGTTTATACTATCAAGGGGACAGTGAATTGACTCCTGCTCATTGTGAGCCTGTCTGAGCACACCTGTTCCTGCTCTTCAGGGAGATTCTAATTAGGTTGTAAATATTCTTAGGCAACGCCTTGGTGGTTTATACAGCAAAACCCACATACGCTCGGCAGCGAAAGCAACTTTCTCAACATATCAAGTCCACGCCTGTGTCCCTAAGACAGGCGTTGAGCATTTTCTCCATCTGGTTCACATATGGGCTGGAGGAATAAAGCTGTAGAAAGTTTGGGGTGAACACAAAAAAGGAGTCGTCGGATCTATCTGGTGTCAGGTCAACTCAAGTCTGAATCCTGCTGCGGTTGGATTGACATCCCTGTGGTTTCCTTACGGGTTTCCTGGCTCACATTGTTACTCGCAATGTATGTGAAGAAGCAGGAAGCCTCTGTTGTCTTTCCCATAAGGGCCTCAGACAGGCCTGAGTGCTCGTTGTTGCCATATCAGCCTGGGCTTTGAACGGGAAAAAGAAAAGTCTGTTTTCCTCGTGTTTCCGGTCTGTACCAATACTCAAAGTTTGTCATAGTTATCAGGTGTGTGCTGTTCCCACTGCCTGCTATGTAGACAGCTGTGTATTTGGTAGGAGACAAACTTCTGACCAGGCAACGGACTTCTTTCATATGAAGTGCATCTTCTGCAATATCTAATTTAAAAGCTATGGGGCCCAAGCCTCCATGAAAGCGATTGGTTTCTCCTCCGGCCCCCCCTCCTGGCAATCCCACCAGTCTACAATTCCTCCCGCTTACCCGGTTCTTAGGCGCCTCGATTCTGCCTCTTTTACAGTGACCGCCAAGGTTCTTGGGTATGTTTTCCATCTGGTTTCTGAGTTTGCTCTATATACTTAATATTTTTTTACCCAAACTCGAAGTAACCCCAGGAGACAGATTTTCACAACAGCTCAGCACCCGGCAGCTCCCACTTAGCCATTGAAATAAGTGCCTGGATTTTTCAAAGATTTTAGCCTCCAGGACTTCTCACTGAGTGCAATGAAAAATTCCAGCTCAGGTCCAGCATCACAAGGGGCATATGTGCCTACCTCTGGTTGTTGGGTTTGCTTAGCTACACTGAGCACCACCTTGGAGGTTCATCCACCACCTTCTCTGTGCAGAATGTGGCAGTCAGAAAGAATGACAGAAGGCACACAATGTCATGATTTGCTTACTCCGGGACCTTGTCTCTCACCCAACAATGGGCAACTAAGGCTAGTGAATAAGCTGCAGGAGTGGTCCCCTCCATCTCAGTGAGCCGGCAGACTGAAATCTATCCATGCCCCCAAGAATAAGATGAAATACACTAATACATGGCCTGCTGGGTGTTTCAGAACAAGGAGAAATGCTTTAATCATTGATATACTAATAGAACTCTCATCAATGTCAAATATGAAAACGCAACATTTACACTTACTTTCCAATAACAAATCTCTGCCCGGCCTCTTCCCTGCCGCCTCTTCCAAGCACACCCCGTCCCCACTACCATCCAGGATCAGGAAAGGAGTGTTCCAGTGTCTCACTAGAGTATCCAGAACTTTCCGCAGAAGAACAAAAGCTAAACACTCTTAATAAGTATCAGGGTAGAGACAAGTAGGGCAGCCCAACCACGCAGAGAATATTGGGTTAGATCCTTAGCCAGACGATATCAACCTAGTTGGAATGAGGCTAATTTACACCAGCTGAGGCTCTGGTCATGGTGGTGATGAGTCATTATGAAGACACATTTTAGAAGTCAGAAAAGCAAATGGCCAACACCAGTGTCAAATTCAGAATTGCGAAGTAAACCATGGGATGAGACTTACCGGAGCTGGAGGAAGGAGAGTAGATGACTTATGGGCTTGGACATGGGAGGGCCAACACCTCACATCAGCAGGTCAAATCCAGTCCACATAACAGAAAATTGGTTTGCAGCCCCTATGAAATGAGTTGGTGAAAATCAGCACTATAGTCATGTGAATATACAGAACAAGGGTATGTCTATACTTGCACCCTCTTTTGAGAGAGGGATGCAAATGAAGACATTCGAAATTGCAAATGAAGCCGGGATTTAAATATCCCGCGCTTCATTTGCATATTCGCGTTATGGCGCTCTTTCGAAATAACAGATGCTATTAAGACGTGGTTATTTTGAGAGAAAACCCTTCTCTCGAAATAACTGGTAAACCTCATTGTATTTCGAAACAGCGCCATAACGCGAATATGCAAATGAAGCACAGGATATTTAAATCCTGGCTTCATCTGCAATTTCGAATGTCTTCATTTGCATCCCTCTCTCAAAAGAGGGTGCAAGTGTAGACATACCCCTAGTGTTTGACTGTCCCATTGTGCTAGATAGCCAATTTGATTCACACACCCTGCGTGGAAATACCAGTACTGTCCAGAGTTCTACTTTATCTAGAGTTCTACTTCTGGAAGTCAGGTTTTTAATACTGAATAGCACAAACTTCATGCACCCCGATGAGGCATATGGCTTGTTCAGTGCATGTGACAGGAAAAATGTCTCCTTTCAGAAATAACACTTGAACACCCAGAGTATCTGCATGACTCATTTATTAACTGCAAGCAGGGGGACTCTGTGATCGAGGAACTAACATTAAATATCTCTCCATATCAATATCTTAAGTGCTCATTGATATCCAAGAGACTAAATTACGTACCCTAACACATAATCTCCCCCTCCCAATGATGTACTAAAGCATGAAAAGTAGCATGATCTACCGGGCCTACAAATAAACAGCAGACAGAATCACAAACAGCACCATTTGGAAAATACTAATCAATTCAAGGACTAATTCAAGTATCCTTCAATTCAGCGAGAGAGCAGGAATACTCTACACTTACTGGCCCTAGATTAGCCCACTTAGTTCTCACTTATGTGAATGTCTTGAGTTCAGTGGGGCTGAATGGGGCTGATTTGCAAAGTTAGTTGCTAATAATGGTGCCCTTGGTTGATAAACTCCATCTATCACTTCAGCCTCCAGCTTTATTTAGTCAATGCCGACAGGCACATCTGTAGCTAACCTTTGAGTTGGCTAACGTTTTTCATGCTTGATTCTGTCCTCAGATGATTTTTTTACGGAAGTCTGACCTAAACTGTTCAGGTGTTTTTGCTTGTGAGAAGAGTAAATGAAATGCACTTGCCACTATCCAAAATGAACGGAACCTCCTTCAAACAGCCTCCAGCCAAAGCATTTGGCACTTAGAAGATGAAATTTGGCATGGAAGGGACTTAGATTGTTCCGGAGGCAATTGGTTTTGGTAACGTTGCAAGCCTTTGAAAAACCAGAAGCCGAGCATGTGCGGTAGATTTATGTTCACTAAACCTGTTGAGGGTTTGCTCCCCTGCCGGCAAAGCACACCTTAACTCCAGATTAAAAAATCTGTAAGGACCATAGTAACCATGACTGGGGTCCCAGGGCCATGCTAATGATGCTCAACTGGAGCAAACTACAAAGAATGGGACAGACAGTCCCCCAAACTGGTGATTATTCCAATACTTAGATCCACCAAGCCAGCAACTATAGTACCTTGGTGGTTACCTAGAAGCCAAAAACACAGTTCCCTTAAAGTAGTATCATAGAATCCTAGGGCCAACAGAGGCCTCAGGAGTCATTGAGTCCAACCGCCTGCCCAAAGCAGAACCAACCACAAATAAATCATCCCAGCCAGGGTTTTGTCAAGCTGAGACTTAAACACCTCTAGGGATGGAGAGTCCACCCCCTCCCTAGGGAACCCGTCCCAGTGCTTCCCCACCCTGATAAGGAAATAGTTTTTCCACCCTTGGGTTTCCTCCCAGACATCCACTGCTGAGGATTATTGAAAATCTTGTTCATCATTTAAAAAGTTCTACCATTCCCACAGGATTGGACACATTACCTCCCAAGCTGCTGAATATTTCAGATCTTGCCCAAATATGTGTGTACAGCCAATATTTATTAACAACATGGACATGTATTTTAAAAAGAAAAGAGGGTATTGCTTAAAAGACCATTATTCATACTGTCATGAATTGACTCCTTAGGCCAGTTTCCTTGCAGGGATGGTGAGCTTTAGAATTGCAAACACTCCTTTTCAGAATCAGTTCATCAGGTTTGAGTCCAGTGCCCAAGTAGTCAACAACAGGGAAGTCCAGATGGGACTGGAGATCTCAGTCTGATGACGCCTTTTTATCTAAGCAGATCTGAGATAAAAAGGATCAGGACCCCAGAATTTGAGAGATTTTTTTGTAGCCTCTTGACAGCACCAGTCCTTGAGTGGCTTTTGAAATAACCTTCTATTTCCTATGCCCCAGCGGTAATTAGCACTGTGGATTAACATAAGGCAGTTGTCTCCCATTATTTGCAGGTGATTTACTTTCTCCTGTACTTCAAAGAGACATGGATAGCACTATAGCTACAGTTAATTTGAATGTTAGGATCTTCGTTTGATCTCTGAATTAACACAATACAGTCATAGACAGGAATGGTGTGATTACACTCTAGCGACATCTGTAGATAGGTGCCACTAGGGATGTGACAGATTATCCAGTAAACCTCATCCTTAATTGGGCGGGGGGAGGGGGGGAAGGACTGCTCCATCCCAACCCTGTTTAACCGGTTAACTAATTAAATGGGATTTTACATTCTAAGTGTTCCTTGGTGCAACTGCAATGACTAATAGTATATTTGGACTATTCCATTAACAGGACATTTATGTTGCATGATTAAGCATTTAAAACAATTCCTGCCCCCCTCCCCACACACACATACACACACTTAGGACTAGATTGTGAACCCTCCATGCATGGGTGCGTGGAAGGATTGAGTCTCGTTGTATGGCCTGCAAAAGGGCAACACGTAATAGCAGGCCCTTGACCAGAAGCAAGAGAAAGAGTGTACAAAGCAGGACCAGGAGTTTGACCGATTGGATGGGGCTGGTACAACACAAGGAACAGTCAGTGCTGGACTAATAGGTCCCCATCAATGTTCCCTCCAATTTTTTCCATCCCTGCGCAGAATGCATTTTTTTTGTGCACCAAGGATGTGCACCACCCACAAGAACACATGCTGCCGGCTGTGAGTGCTCTGCTCATCAGCTGCGTGACCACTTACACAATCAACTTACTGGGACTACAGTCCCCATGCATGCTGAGCAGCCCTGAGAGAGACAGTTTCCCAAGCAACTCGATCCTTTCACTGTACTGTAGAAAAGCCTAGAAGCTACCACCAGGCGGTGGCCCCACTGTGCTAGGCACCGTACACACATATAGTAAAGGCCAGAGAGAGCTTACAACTGCAAATCTTAGGGTTGCACCAGAGCAAAAGGCGGTCTGCGAATCCCACAGGATAGATGGACTGCTCTGCCTTTGTGAAAGTGGGGTACGACTTGGGACAGTCTTAGCCTGTTTAGCAGCTAGCCACGCCCCCTTCACTTTCGGAACCGTTTCCCTCGCTGTTCTCTCAACTCCCCCCACCTGGCCAACAATGTTTCTGGTCTCGAGGTGCTCAGCCCTGCAGACACCACCCCAGCCACAAGTGCGCCCTGGATGTACCGGCTCATACCTCCCCAAGGTCTGCGTGTAATGTCTGCGCATGGAGCTTACGCCGGAGTTTTGGGGTGGGGAGTGGGAAAGACTACAGAACAGGACCGTATGGCTATGTCTACACTGGCGGGTTCTTGCGCAAGAACGGCCGTTCTTCCGCAGAGCGACCACACTGCCCGCCCGCTCTTGCGGAAGAAGATTGATAGTAAAGCATGGTAAGAGCTCTTTTCTAACAAGTGTAAGCCCTCTTGTGCAAAGGCTCTTGTGCAAGAGGGCAGTGTGAACACATGGCAGGGGTTTCTTGTGCAAGAAAGCCCTATGGCTAAAATGGCCATCAGAGCTTTCTTGCACCACAGCACTAGGCAGCATGGAGCCGGAGCCACCCCTGGGCACTCTGATGCTTCTCCTGGACGTGTTGCTGCGAGCCTGGCAGCACGTTCTGCAGGCAGTAACAGTCTCCCTGGTGTGCCCCACTGGGGGCTTGTGCCTCATTCCTCCCTCATGTCCTTCCACTTACCCATCCCTAACCCCCCTTCCTGCTGTACAATAAAAGACACATGTGTTCATTGCAACAAAGCTTCTTTATTGAACAAAACTGGGGTGGGAGGGGAAAGAAACTGAGGTGAGACTGGGGAAAGAAGGTGAGAGAGGGGAAGGGGAGACCTGGAAGGAGGGAGCTGGCAGGGGGAGACAAGGGCAGGAAGGGGGAGGAGAAGTTCAGGGCTCAGGGTTGGGGGTCTCGCCGGCCCAACTGTCTCCCAGCTCTGCGGGCGCGGGAGCCTCGGTGTCCCTGGGGGCGTGGGGAAGGTGGGGAGGGGGAGAAGGAGTGGGAGAAGGAGCGGTAGCTGGGGAGGCAGCAGGGGCTGGAGCAGCAGGAGGCAGCAAGCTCTGCCCCAGGGTCGAAGACCATCTGGGGGACACGGACCATCCTGCCCCTCTGGATGCGATCCATGGCATCAAAATAGGGGCAGGGGTCTGGGTCTGCCCCTGGTTGGGAGCTGCCCCCTGTGGCCCTGCCATACGCCTGCCGCAGCTCCTTTATTTTCATGCGAACCTGCTCCTGGGTTCGCATACAGTCTTTGGTGGCCAGGCTGGCAGCCATCCACCTGTAGACGGCCACATTCCTCTGTCTAGTGCGGAGATCATGGACGTTGGAGGCATCCCCCCAAACCTGAATTAGGTCCCTGATCTCCGCACTGGACCAGGCAGGCGCCTGCCTTTTCCGGCCCCTGGCAGGTTCCTGGGAGCTGGCAGACTGGTCCTGGGGAGCGGTGGAAGGCTGGCTGGCACTGGCTGCCTGGCTCATGCTGGGGCCACTGGGTCAGGTACAGTGACTGCTGGCTCTGGGCTGGCAGGCGTGGAGCTGGCACAGGCACTGTGGCCAGAGTCAACCCCTTTAAGGGCTCCGGGGAGGGGGGGAGGGAGAGGAGTGTTCTTGGTTGTGCCCACAGTGACCACCAGGGCACCCTGGGAAGGGCTGGAGGCCCCCTATTTCAAAATAAGCGTCTACACAGCGCTTATTTCAAATTAGCTATTTTGAATGTGGAGTTATTCCCTGTGGGATGATGTTTACCAAATTCGAAATAAGCGCTCCGCTATTTCGAATGAATTTCGAAATAGTGGTTTGGCTGTGCAGACGCTAGTAAAGTTATTTCGAAATAACTTCGCTGTGTAGACATACCCTTTGAGAGCAGATTGGACAGACATCTGTCAGGGATGGTCTAGATCATATTTAGTGCCATTCTAAGTGCCAGGCTTCACAGAAGTAAAAATGCACATGAACATCTGCAGAACCAGGGCAGAGACATTAATGGAGATAGCTTAGAGTCGGCTGCATGCCAAGCTCTTCAGTTATGTTACTGTGAATTATATATTGAAATTCAGTTGGTGTTTGTTGCCGCTTCCACTACAGAGAGAGGCTGTAATACTAATGAAATTTCAGAAGACAGCGACAAAAATCTGGTAGTTTGTCGTGGGTGGCAATAAACCCAGAAAAATAGACTCCTCGGCTCCAGCCACCTTTGTGTTTTCAGGCATGCTAAGCCTGCTCACTCCTGTTAGAAATAACCGGCGGGGAGGTGGGGGGGGGGGCAGTAGCGCTGCCCACCAGAAAGATGGATCTTACCAAACTCTCCCAGCTGACCACGCCCCGAGAAAACAATCCGACGCATGGGCACGGCTCTGCCACGGCCCAAAAGCACTCTGGGTTTGGTAGCACATGAACACTTTTCGGGGAGGTGGGGGGGGAAGTTGGCCCTTGGTGTTAGGAAGCCAACAGCTGTGTGCAGGAGAGGGGCAAGGCGCTCACTAAGGTATCGCCCCAGTCGGAAGAGTTGACGTCATGTGAGCCAAATTTCCAGCTGTGTCCAGCCATGACTGGGCAAGGCTGAAGGTGGGATGAAGCACAAAGGAGTCCTGGCTGCTTTCCTCAATCTGGGGGCCAGATCTACCCAGTCCAGGCTCCAGCTGGGTAAAGCAGCCTGAACTCCACCGGCTGCCCACTGCTTCCCTGGTGGGGGTTCCCATGACTCCGTCTTGTGGGCATTGTGTTGGGGAGGAGGGGCTGATGGAGGGCAAGCCAAGCGGAGCCTGTTGCTTGCAGTCTGGCAGGGCAGCATGAGACACTCCACACTTTAATACTTCACAGACTGGGGGAAGGGACGGAGATTGAAAAAGGGGAAGAGGGAGGCACCCGAGAAAGGATGAATCTCCGGGAATAGGGCCAGAAGAAGCCTGGAACTGAAGGACCAGGGAGAAAAAGAAAGACAAGGGACCTGGGAGGGCAAATGCATCGGGAGAAGAAAGTCATTTGAGACCGACACCTGAGTGGCGTTGTCAACCCAACTCAACGCTCCTTTTTCCCGTCTCTGTAAGCTCCTCCAGGCTGCGGCAAGGTGAAGCAGTGATGCTAGTAACCACAGCACAGTTACTGGGCAGTCCCGGCAGACAACAAAGAGGTGCTGCTGAACTCCACAGATGCCAACATGGAAGCATGTCCGTTGGCTCTTGGCTCGTCTCTTTCCGTCCCGGCGCCGCTCATCCGCGGGCGTAGGAGATCGATCGCCCGAAGCAACAGAGCCAAGTATTTGATTTGGATGCCGGATGAAGTTGGCGATGGCTCCCCCCGACTTATATGCATTTTTCACGGAACACAAACTACGTGGTGTGAATCATCACTAACAGCATCTGGGCCTCCTTTGGGGAGGTGAAGATGTGCCCGAGCTGAGAAAAGAGGTTTTGAATGGAGACATGTGGGAACTGCTCCTTTCAGAGCAAGCAGAGGGCTTGTGCTTGTGGCTGATGTGGATTTACAAAACGCTGAACCTCCCTCTCTCAGCTTATCATGAGGTGGGCTTGAGGCTAGTGTTAGTCCACAGGTCTGGAAAAAGGTTGGGTTACCGGAGTAACAAATCGTAACGGCAATGGCTCCTATTACAGGCATTGCCACCCTCCAGAGAGTCACATTCATGACAGATATCACACTTGCCCTCATGAGCCCCATATGAACCACAGAGGGCTACTGAAATGTTTAGCGTCACTGCAAGAGTTTTGATGGGGGCGGAGGGCGTGGGAAAAGGAAGACAAACCAGTCTGGAGTACCTGTGAACAAATGCAGACCCGCACCCTTTCCTCAAGGGTAACCTGTGCAAAGGCTCCGATGAGCACTGTGCATTTTCTCTCCTCCTGCCCTGGCCGTGCTGTGTGCCCAGCTGTAACGCAAATAGAGAGAGCCACGAGAAAGCCTGTCCTGCCATGTTTACAGACTCAAAGGGTTCGGAGGGTTTGGAGGTTCCTCTCCATCAAATCATTCTCCCCAGACAATTTGCTGCGCTGACATGGCTGTCTCTATGCTGCCATAGTACTGCCTCCACCTCCAGCTTCCGGCCTCTCCCCAACTCGGAATGGCTCTAGCTGTGGGTGCTAATGCTTTAGCTGCCCCACGGAAGGGCTGACAGGGTTTCAGGAGAAAGACACTCCTCTGCCTTCCTATGTCTGTCAGGCAGAGAGCCAGTGGATGCCTTCTTCCTCTGCACACTGCATTAGAGGGCACAGTCTGACTCTACGTGCCATGTTTGTGATCTGCAGAGCTCACTCTGCTGCAGAACCTGGAATTGAGCCCTTTGGATTCGAGTCTTGATGTTCCTTTGTGCTGTCAAGACATGAAACCGGCAGCTGGCTACGGCGCCTCGCTTCTCTGCCCAGGATCCGACACGTTAGAGCCACTTTGAGGCTGCTCTAACTTACTCCACCTGGTAATGTTTCCCTGGGGACCAACTGCCCGTTGGTGATAGCAAGAATGCAGCATACATTGGTAACAGCCCCACCAACTCTTGGACACTCCTTGCGCTGGGGGATGGGGTGGTGTAGGGGCTGGTTCTACCCCCTCACACTCAGAGTTTCCCCTGTAGCAGGACGTCTACTTTCCGTAGTGCTGCCCGAGCAGTTCAAAGATGAGCCGGCTGACCCAGAGAACATCCCCTAAAATCCTTGCTGCACACCAGTCCTTGCGACACACCTGGTGCAGGCACTCCCTGAGTTGCAAACCTCCCACTTGTGAACATCGGCGCACACACAAACAGAAGCTCACTTTCAGCCTCAGGGGAGCAGGCAAGAGGCGCGGGTGGTGGCTGGAGAACTCCAGAGGAGCTGTGCTTTGGAGGGGAAACTGCTGCTTCCCTCCAGCTGCTGGTTGCATGGCCCCTCTGGAGTCCTCTGACCTGTGCTCACGCTGCTCACTGCCTCCTGGTGAGAGGGGGCTGGGTAGAGAGGAAGCCAGAGGACAGGACTGGCCACAGGAGCCACCTCAGAGCCTGTGGGGAGGGGTGGCCTGGTGAAGCCCGAAGTCCCCTTCAAAAACTCCACCTACTTTCTCCTCCTCCTCTAATTAAACCTGCCTTTCCTCAAGCACCAGCATTCAAAGTGAAATACAAAACTATTTCCACTATTTTCCATTGTAAACTTACAGTATGTCAGCGACAGGACGGGGTGAATAGGCTTTGGGGTGGGGGGGCCTAGCCTGGGACCCTACCTACCCTTTATAACAGTGTTTCTGCGGGAAAACGCGTTCCAAGTTCCAAACAACTGACTGTCCAACAAACTTTTGGGACACAAGGCACTGGTAAGTTGGGGGACTCCTGCATGACATGCTGCCGTACATCCCAGATTGGCCCTAATGGGTAGCTTAGAAATCACTTCTATCCAGAGAGGAGGAAGACTAGCCGTGTATTCAGGCTCCGTAGGGAGGCTCGTCCCTGAGATGGATATGAAAAACACACACTTGGGATCATCCTGATAGCATGCGGGAGTGAAGGAGTGCCTCCCACTCTGAGCGAGATTAGACAGGTGAAGGGCCCCGGCTCAAACGCTCTACTCTCGTTCTGAGATGACGCTCACCCTCTCCGCTGTGTATCTCACTATGCATAACAAGGTTGGGTGTGTGGAAAACAAACGACTGGTGGGATGGTGGGAACTGGCTGCCATTGAATCCTCCTCTATGTTTTTTTATAGAAAACCAAACAGCAGAACAATTTCTGTAATTACCTTTTAGACCGCTGAGCTTTCCATCGTCAGAGTGGCCTGGTGCATAATAAATCATACTGGAGAATGTCAGGGTTCCCACTTTCCCGGGGAGAGAAATCAGGTGCCAAGAAAGAGTATCGGAAAGTTTATCAAGTCTGGAAAACCTCGCCTGGAGGTGGATGGTGTAGACCAGGGCTTGGCAAGATGAGGTCCAGGGACCGAATCCGGCCCCCCTAACACTTTGATACAGCCCACGGGCTGTATCCGGCCTCTTTCTATTTATATCCTGCTGCCCGTGCCACTGAATTTCCAGGTGGCGGCTCAGGCAGCAGGATCCTATTGAAATGGCTCCTGGTCACGGTGCTACCCTGGCAGGGGCTGGAGCCATAAGCCCTTTAAATAGTCGCAGCAATAGACGGCTGCCAGGCAACATGATAGCAGTAGGACCGGGAGCCGGGAGCCCTTTGCTGTGTTTTTACTTCAAAGCCTCCAGCCCCAGACAACTATGGGGGGATACTAGGACCCAGGACCACTCCTTCCAGCCCAGGCCCGCCCCTTCTGGGAGGTGATGGAGCTGGCCTGTGACCATGTAGCAAAATTAATTAAAGTGGGCGCCCTGCAAAAATTATTGCCCACCCCATAGGGCAGAATCAAGCCTCGCAGTCCAACCCCACCGCAGCCAACGGCAAATCTCCCATCGACTTTCATAGGGACCAGGCAGCATCCTGTGGATAGGACAGCCTGTGACTCCGAGGCATGTGCAGTTATTTACAGCAGTGCAAAGCGCGTATAAAAAGCCGAAGTGCCCAAGTACATACACCGAAGCTCCTGCCAACAACGCGTGCAACGCTCTACCTGGAGAAAGTCCTGTTTGTTTTGCTTTGTCCTGGTCTAGCTAAACGTAAATCCAGGGATCAGAAAGAACTTGGGAAGACGGCAGCGTTGCTGTCAGGGAGAGCTCTCTTGCTGCATGTTGTGATCCCACCACTAGTCTCATGTTCTGGTTTATCAGAGGTAGCCGATTAGCCATTCACCAGCCGAAGGGGAAACCCGTCCTGATTAATCATTTGCAGGGTAATAGCCCTGGGCAGAGGTGACGAGATTCACAAGACGGGCACTTTATAGAATTCAATTCACACCGGCACAGAGGAATCCCCCGCTCCAGCAAAGCTTAGAGGGTATGTCTACACTACAAAGTTAATTTGAACTAACAGCCGTTAGTTCGAATTAACTTTCATAGCGTCTATACATACAAACCGCTAGTTCGAACTTAATTCGAACTAGCGGAGCGTTTAATTAGAACTAGGTAAACCTCATTCTACGAGGACGAATGCCTAGTTCAAATTAAGTAGTTCGAATTAAGGGCTGTGTAGCCACTTAATTTGAACTAGTTGGAGGCTAGCCCTTCCCAGGTTGCCCTGGTGGCCACTCTGGGCCAAACCAGGGAAACTTTTCTGCCCCCCTCCCGGCCCTGGAGCCCTTAAAGGGGCATGGTCTGGCTACAGTGCCCGTGCCAGTTGCAAGCCTGCCAGCACCCAGCCAGCAGACCCTGCACCGGGCACAGCATGAGCCAGCCACCCGCTGCCACCCAGCCCTCCGCCTCTTCCCAGGACCAGACTGGCGGCTCCCAGGAGCCTGCCCGGGGCCGCAAGAGGCGGGCGCCCGCCTGGTCTAGTGCGGAGATCGTGGATCTCATCGAGGTTTGGGGGGAGGCCTCCAACGTCCATGACCTCTGCACTAGGCACAGAAATGCGGCTGTCTAGGGCAGGATAGCTGCCAGCCTGGCCACAAAAGGCCACATGCGAACCCAGGAGCAGGTTTGCATGAAAATCAAGTTGGTCCAGTGAGACCCCCGACCCTAAGCCCTGAGCTAAGAACATAAGAATGGCCATACTGGGTCAGACCAAAGGTCCATCTAGCCCAGTAGCCTGTCTGCCGACAGCGGCCACCACCAGGTACCCCGGAGGGGATGGACCGAAGACAATGACCGAGCCATTTGTCTCGTGCCATCCATCTCCAGCCTTCCACAAACAGAGGCCAGGGACACTGTTCCCACTCCCTGGCTAATAGCACTCCATGGACCCAACCTCCATGAATTTATCTAACTTCTCTTTAAACTCTTTTATAGTTCTAGCCTTCATAGCCTCCTGTGGCAAGGAGTTCCACAGGTTGACTATGCGCTGTGTGAAGAAGAATTTTTGCTTATTAGTTTTAAACCTGCTGTCCATTCATTTCATTTGGTGTCCTCTAGTCCTTCTATTATGGGAACTAATGAAGAACTTTTCTTTATTCACCTTCTCCACACCACTCATGCTTTTATAGACCTCTATCATATCCCCCCTCAGTCTCCTCTTTTCTAAGCTGAAAAGTCCCAGTCTCTTTAGCCTCTCTTCATATGGGACCTGTTCCAAACCCCTAATCATTGTAGTTGCCCTTTTCTGAACCTTTTCCAAGGCCAAAATAGCCAAAATATCTTTTTTGAGGTGAGGAGACCACATCTCTACACAATACTGAAGATATGGCGTACCATAGTTTTAGACTTCCCCTCCTCCTTCTTCCCCTGGCTTCCCCCTTCCAGCTCCTTCCTCCCAGGTTTCCACCTCCCCTCTCCCACCTCCTTTTCCCAGTCTCCCCAGAGGTTAATCCCCCCCCCCAGTTTTGTTAAATAAAGAGAGTTTCTATTTTTGAACACGTGTCCTTTATTTTTTACATCAGGAAGGGGGGCTGGGGAAGGGTAAGTGGAAGGAGGTGAGGGAGGAATGGGGCACGAGCCCCCGATGGGGAGGACCGGGGTGGCTCTGCGGGCTCCTCGGGGTGGAAGCTCTCCTGCAGGGCCTCCTGGATCCTGACAGCCCCCCGAATAACCCCCCCCGGATGGCAGCCTGCGGCAAGTGCAGCCGGGCTGATGGCCGAGTGCTGTGATGTGCCGAGTGTGGGCACTCAGGGCACTCCAAGACAGGACTGCTTTGCTGTCCCTCATCGAGGTAGACAAGCAAGTGGGGAACCCTGAGAACTGTCTGTCCGGGGTGGGGGTCGGGTCCCTTTAAGCACAGCCCTCGGCTAGCCTGAGGCAGCAGCTCCACGCTCTAAGTCCCAACCTGATGCCCTGCCGGCACTGGTTCCGGCCAGCCTTAACTTCGGTTCAGGGTCCACTCAATGTGGACATGCTAGTTCAAATTAGCAAAACGCTAATTCAAATTAGTTTTTACGTCTAGATGCGCTAATTCGAATTAGCTTAGTTCGAATTAACTAATTAAGGACATGTCTATACTACAGCACTAATTCGAACTAACTTAGTTCGAATTAGTTAAAAACTGGGGGGGGGGGGGATTAACCTCTGGGGAGACTGGGAAAAGGAGGTGGGAGAGGGGAGGTGGAAACCTGGGAGGAAGGAGCTGGAAGGGGGAAGCCAGGGGAAGAAGGAGGAGGGGAAGTCTAAAACTATGGTACGCCATATCTTCAGTATTGTGTAGAGATGTGGTCTCCTCACCTCAAAAAAGATATTTTGGCCTTGGAAAAGGTTCAGAAAAGGGCAACTACAATGATTAGGGGTTTGGAACAGGTCCCATATGAAGAGAGGCTAAAGAGACTGGGACTTTTCAGCTTAGAAAAGAGGAGACTGAGGGGGGATATGATAGAGGTCTATAAAAGCATGAGTGGTGTGGAGAAGGTGAATAAAGAAAAGTTCTTCATTAGTTCCCATAATAGAAGGACTAGAGGACACCAAATGAAATGAATGGACAGCAGGTTTAAAACTAATAAGCAAAAATTCTTCTTCACTCAGCGCATAGTCAACCTGTGGAACTCCTTGCCACAGGAGGCTGTGAAGGTGAGAACTAGAACAGAGTTTAAAGAGAAGTTAGATAAAGTCATGGAGGTTGGGTCCATGGAGTGCTATTAGCCGGGGGTAGGAATGGTGTCCCTGGCCTCTGTTTGTGGAAGGCTGGAGATGGATGGCACGAGACAAATGGCTCGGTCACTGTCTTCGGTCCATCCCCTCCGGGGTACCTGGTGGTGGCCGCTGATGGCAGACAGGCTACTGGGAGAGATGGACCTTTGGTCTGACCTAGTACGGCCGTTCTTATGTTCTTATGTTCTAATCTCAGGGTCGGGGGTCTCACTGGACCAACTTGATTTTCATGCAAACATGCTCCTGGGTTCGCATGTGGCCTTTTGTGGCCAGGCTGGCAGCTATCCTGCCCTAGACAGCCGCTTTCCTGTGCCTAGTGCAGAGATTGTGGATGTTGGAGGTCTCCCCCCAAACCTCGATGAGGTCCACGATCTCCGCACTAGACCAGGCGGGCGCCCGCCTCTTGCGGCCCCGGGCAGGCTCCTGGGAGCTGCCAGCCTGGTCCTGGGAAGAGGGGGAGGGCTGGGTGGCAGTGGGTGGCTGGCTCATCCCGTGCCAGGTGCAGGGTCTGCTGGCTGGGTGGTGGCAGGCTTGCACCTGGCACGGGCACCGTTGCCAGACCGTGCCCCTTTAAGGACTCCGGGGCCGGCAGGGGGGCAGATGAGTTTCCCTGGCTTGGCCCAGAGTGGCCACCAGGGCAACCTGGGAAGGGCTAGCCTCCCACTAGTTCAAATTAAGTGGCTACACAGCCCTTAATTCGAACTACTTAATTCGAACTAGGCATTAGTCCTCGTAGAATGAGGTTTACCTAGCTCGAATTAAGCGCTCCGCTAGTTCGAATTAAGTTCGAACTAGCGGTTTGCGTGTGTAGCGCCTATGAAAGTTAATTCGAACTAACAGCTGTTAGTTCGAATTAACTTTGTAGTGTAGACATACCCTAACTAACTAAGTTAGTCCGAATTAGTGCTGTAGTGTAGACATACCTAGAGAAAAATGTCAAATCGCTCGTTTCGGTTCCTAGTTTAACAATGCCCAGTGCAGTTCGTTTACAGAGGGGCCCATCTTCTTCTCGTTACACCAGCGTGATGCTGAGCGAGCAGTCACTAAACCTGAGCACACTAACGCGTACTTTAGAATAATGATGCTGTGAAGCATGTGGAGAAAGCACAGCTACTGTAATGGCTCTTTCTAGTTTCATAGCTTTACTGGCTCAAAGCATCACCGGCTACCCAAGAAATGGGCCCGTTGTCTACACCAGCTCAGAATGAATATAGAGAGAAGGGACACTCGCGTTTCAGAGAATGTCTTCCAAAGCAGAGCAACAAAAAATGATGCAAGGGCTAGAAAACTTGGCCTATGAGGGAAGACTGAAAGAACTGGGCTTGTTTAGTTTGGAAAGGAGAAGACTGAGAGGGGACATGATAGAAGTTTTCAAGTATCTAAAAGGGTGTTACAAGGAGGAGGGAGAAAAATTGTTCTCTTTGGCCTCTAAGGATAGGACAAGAAGCAATGGGCTTACACTGCAGCAAGGGAGGTTTAGGTTGGACAGTAGGACAAACTTCCTGCCTGTCAGGGTGGTTAAACACTGGAATAAATTGCCTAGGGAATCTCCATCACTGGAGATATTGAAGAGCAGGTTGGATAGACACCTCTCGGGGATGGTCTCGACAGTAGTGGGTCCTGCCGTGAGCTCTAGTGTTCTGTGATTCCGTTATTCAGAGCAGACAGGATGGCAGCCAGCAATGGAATGAGTGCTCTTCTGCGTGCTGGAACAGTGGCTATGAGCCATGATGGACCCTGTAAGGGGGTTTCCCTCACTACTGTGGTGCCACCTGCTGGTCACACCAAGAATTAAGCTTTGACATTCGGCAGGGCGCCCTCTTCTGGCCGGTGTCTTGCTCACTGCTCCGCTGGCTCTCCTTGGACCTGCATCGCCCTCAGGTCTGCAGCGTCCTCTTTGGGCCACCGCCCTCTGGCCATGCCCACCACTCCATTCGCACCCCCTTCCGGGGAGGGGAGAGTCAGCAGTCCTTGGTCTCATCCCCTGCCACTGTGGCCAGCTACAGACCCAAAGTCTAGACCCAGGCCTCAGGGGCAAGCCCCAGTCTATGTAGGTCACTCTTTCTGGGGGCAAGGTGTGTTGTAAGGGTGGGGAGACCCAGGCCTGCCCACTACTCTGGTTCCCAGCCCAGGGACCCCCTAGCAGCAGCCTTGTCCTTCACTCTCCCTTTCTCTGGACCACTTCCTTGTGACACCCTTCACCTCCTCAGCCCTTGTGTCACCTCCCACAGCCTGGGAGGCAAGAGGCTGGAACCTCCCTCTGCTCCCCTGAGCCTGCCCAGCTCTGCTTGGACCAAGCTCAGTCCTGAACCCTCCCTGGTCAGGACCCAACTGCTCACGCTCTGCTGAACAGCTCCTTATAACAGGGCAGTCCCAGCAAGCTACTCTCCAATTGGCTTCTTATAAGCCCTTTCCAGTCTGCTTCCACCCCATGGTATTATCGGTGATTTCCTGCTTCCTTCTGAAATCTTATTAAACCTTATGGGCCAGTTTCACATTTACACTAAGGACTCTTTGCTTTGTAAACAAGACTCAGGAGCAATGGATCTTCCTGAAGCTTAACTCCTTCCGAGACGCAAGATTTACCTGGCACATGGCCAGGATTTCTAAAAGGTCACCTCCAGCTCCAAGACAAGGAGCGTGGTCAACAGGTCCTCTCCTCTGACACAACAGAATTTTCCACTGTAAGCGTAAAGCCCCTCCTGTGCGGGAAACAGAGCTCTCGCAGGGATTTATTTGCCAATAAACTAGGCAAATACAACTTAGATGGGGCTACTATAAGGTGGGTGCATAACTGGCTGGATAACCGTTCTCAGAGAGTAGTTATTAATGGTTCACAATCCTGCTGGAAAGGTATAACAAGTGGGGTTCCACAGGGGTCTGTTTTGGGACCGGCTCTGTTCAATATATTCATCAGCGATTTAGATATTGGCATAGAACGTACGCTTATTAAGTTTGCAGATGATACCAAGCTGGGAGAGGTTGCGACTGCTTTGGAGGATAGGGTCATAATTCAAAATGATCTGGACAAATTGGAGAAATGGTCTGAGGTAAACAGGATGAAGTTTAATAAAGACAAATGCAAAGTGCTCCACTTAGGAAGGAACAATGTTTCACACATACAGAATGGGAAGCGACTGTCTAGGAAGGAGTACGGCAGAAAGGGATCTAGGGGTTATAGTGGACCACAAGCTAAATATGAGTCAACAGTGTGATGCTGTTGCAAAAAAAAAAAAAAAAAAAAAAAGCAAACATGATTCTGGGATGTATTAACAGGTGTGTTGTGAGCAAGACACGAGAAGTCATTCTTCCGCTCTACTCTGCGCTGGTTAGGCCTCAGTTGGAGTATTGTGTCCAGTTCTGGGCACCGCATTTCAAGAAGGATGCGGAGAAATTGGAGAGGGTCCAGAGAAGAGCAACAAGAATGATTAAAGGTCTAGAGAACATGACCTATGAAGGAAGGCTGAAAGAATTGGGTTTGTTTAGTTTGGAAAAGAGAAGATTGAGGGGGCACATGATAGCAGTTTTCAGGTATCTAAAAGGGTGTCATAAGGAGGAGGGAGAAAACTTGTTCATCTTGGCCTCTGAGGATAGGACAAGAAGCAATGGGCTTAAACTGCAGCAAGGGAGGTTTAGGTTGGACATTAGGAAAAGGTTCCTAACTGTCAGGGTAGTCAAACACTGGAATAAATTGCCCAGGGAGGTTGTGGAATCTCCATCTCTGGAGATATTTAAGAGTAGGTTCGATAAACGTCTATCAAGGATGGTCTAGTCAGTACTTGGTCCTGCCACGAGGGCAGGGAACTGGACTCAATGACCTCTCGAGGTCCCTTCCAGTCCTAGTATTCTATGGTTCTATGATTGGCTCCAGACTGTGAAATGACTTTTCCCCAGGAACTAGGGACCACCCCGTAACTCCCATTCCAAGCACAGTGAAAGCCACTTCCCAAAATATACCACGACGTTTCACACACATCAAGGAGCGGATGGGGGATAAAATGAAGCTCTTAGTGGCACCACTTAGAGCACTATGGGGAGACACTGAAATACGATGGTGATGTGGGACACAAAGGGAAAAGAAGGGAGGGGATTCATGTTTTTCCAGGGATACCGATATTAATAGCTAATAAAATACAGATTGGACCTCCCTGGTCCAGTACCCTCTGGGCCTGATTGGTCCCAAATGAGGGAGTTTGCCGGACCAGGGATGGTCAGTTTTGGCCTCTTTGTTGCTGGTCTCTAGGCTCTCCCTGGGGGTGGGGGGAGCACCCACCTTCTGGCCCAGCTCCTGTCACAGCCCCCAACCCCACTGCCAGCCCCGGACACTGGACTCCCTGCCCCTGGCCACTGGACCAGCTCTGCTTCCAGTCCCCCAGCCATGAAAACCGGGCCCCCCAACCAGGCTCAGACTCCAAGCCACTGCCTCCACCAGCCACGGTACCAGCTCTTTCCTGGCCCCCTGGCAAGGGCACTCAGCCGCCAGACCCTCCACCGCTGGACTTCCAGCCAGCCTCTGCTCCTAGCCACCAGTATTCTCTGACTCAGCAACATCCATGGTCCGGCAGAGTCCTGGACCAGAGAAGTTCAACCTGTACAATAATTTCACAAAGATGCTTCGTTTCATATCCAAAAAGGTGCCTTGGTGGATCAGCTTTCCAAAGTTGAGACGGGGTGCGAGGCAGCGTTTATTAGCCCATTTTTGTATGCTGGAAGCTAGAGAGACTATGCAGCAGAGCAAACCAGCCATCTGAGCATGTACGAGGGTACATTCCTCCATCATCATCTTTATTATTAGCAGCACCATTGCATAGCACTTAGGAGCCCAGTCACGAACCATGATCCCATTGTGCTAGGCACTATACAAACACACAACAGAAAACAGCTGTCAGTCTGAGTAATTACATGCATGCCCATGGAGACCCGATGGATACCAAAAGGACTGCACTGCGGTAAGCAAAGGGAAAATTGGGCCACTGGATCCAAGTTTTGCTCTGTAGCCATCAGAAATTCCTAACTTTGTTAATTAAGAAAAAATTATCCCCAGATAGTGGCTGTTGTTGTTTTCTGAATATGGTGGTGGCTGCAAATATCATGGAGATATTACTTAGAACATTACATTTCCTAGCTGTCATCCTTGGAGATGTCAACTGAATAAGCAAAACAGAATGAATGAATTTTCCATGTACCATTAGTACAATTGCCAAGGGAAGGTGGAAGAGAGTTCTGTGAGTTCATTATTTCTAGAACGGATCAAGTTCCACAACACCAACTCACAGCTTTGCAACATATCCTAAATCACAAACCGTCTAAAGCGGGGACGGGGGGGGAGCAAGCAGCCAGACCCCAGAGAAGGGTGATATTTGTGGTTACACATACCGCACCCCAGTCCAGACACCTGATGCAGAGAGCAGCAAGCCCATCTGCCGGGAGCACCGCGTAGGCCAACTGATCCATTCCAGTAGCATTGCTGGCAACTTGTTGGAAGATGGGAGTTCTGGGAAGATGGAGGGTGGGGGTCTTCCTTTTCGGGGGCATGTAGGAGAATGTGCTGGCCCACAGGCCGTCCTTCATCTCAGCAAGGAGTGAAGCTAAGATGGACTCTTGCAAGCAAGCTCTTCTGCACCCCAGAGAAAGATGAGGGGAGGAAGAAATTTCATCCCACTGACTTCTGTCTACCTTCCAGTGGACCTTACATGGAAGCCCACAAAGACCACCAGTGAGGATACCCTAGAGGTGCGTGTATGCATGTGATGCAGGTGTGGGTATGGAGGGTCTAACCTCCATGACATTGTTTGGCACTGGTGTAATGGTAGGCGCACAACCACTGTGACTGTTGTCAACCACAAACACTGAAGCTCAGATTCACAATCGTAGAGGGTTGATTTGTATCACTGATCTCAGGAACTTTGTATAAATTATCTGGATGCAGTCAGGTGGGTTAAAATGCCACCATCAAAGACTGAGTTCTGGCGAGGCACTGCGGAAGGTTGAAACGGGGCTGGCACCCCAGGGAGGCAATGAACTGCAGCTTAACGGATGGAGCAGATTGCTTATCCCCTCAGGGCAGGGAGCTGGGGGCGAGAGGGGTGGGAAGGAGATTGTGGCTTCCTTAATCCACAATCCCCTAGTGCTCCTCTTGACAATTAAATCTCTACCTTAGAGAAGAGGCTTTGAGAAGATGCAGGTCCCTTGTCAGAGCGCGCACGCCGGAGCCAGAGAACTTTGTCTAGCAGTACCTGGAGGGGCAGCACTCACATCTCCTGCTCTTAGCCCCTGCCCCAGCCGTATAAGGGCGCAGCTGTTTCAGCACCCGTCGGTTCCTTCTGATGGCCCATGCCTGCAGTCAGAGCTCTGGGTGGCCTTCTCCCACCTCACGCTTTCAGTCTGTTACCAGAGACTTCCCTGGCACGTAGTTGTAGCCCTACCTTACGGTTAGATTAGTTAGCGTCACTGGCTGCCCTGTGGCATGCCCACCCCAGGGCTCAAGCATTGTCCATCGTGTAGGGAGGCAGCCCCCACCAGTGAGCCCCGCTGAGGTGCCAGTTGTGGTTCATGGAGTGATACATTAAGGCACGGGGCAGCGATAAGTCATTTACAAAGGGGACTTCTCTGGCGAGGGACTCTTGGAGCAGGCCGTGAGCCCTGCTTCACTCTTCAGGACCTTATGTGATTGGTGGGCCACTGAGGCTCTGGCCAAGATGGCCACTCCACATTCAGCTTACCCTGGCTGGAGAAGCCATTCACCCTTCTTGGGTGCACCGAGAAAGAGCTCCTGCGAATCCAAGTGGAACTACTCCAGAGCTCAAGGAGACCCTTCCTCCTTGTGCAAGAGGAGGGCTGACAGGGAGCGGGTCTGGCTAGCCACTCACCAGTACCATGCCGAGCTCATCAAGAGTCTGGATCATCAACTCCGGTTCTGGTCATGAGGCTCCTCTCATCGAGTCTGGCACCACCCATCTCCATGCCCTGTGTGCTATCAAATCTGCTTTGTCTCTGAGTCCCAAACTCTTCTTCAGTCCAGGAGCCCTCTGGGAACCTGGCTGCCACCACCTCGTCATCCATTGTGCCCGTGGCAGGGCCGTTAAATGCAGAGTTTTCCTTGGATGTTTACTCTCTAGCCACTGCGTTAATGAATGCATGAGGGATGGCTGAATCGCTGCCGTTTGAACTTTTATTTAAAAAGGCAAAATCAGGCACATTTCACAGCTCCCAATATAGTCTCTGGGAACTTCCAAGGAGCCATGCTATTTACAGAGCACCTTGATTGCAGCACTCAAGCTATTTTTATATTTATTTGAACTTTTAAAATCATGCGTAAGTAATGCTCTAAGTAAATTGCACATGCACCTAAAAGTGCATACAGACTCCTGTCAATACCATCCACCCTCCTGACCAATGACAACACCTTGCTCCAACCCACGCCCATCTCTGCTGCCCTCTCCATCTCACAGAAAGCTTGGGGAGCATAACCGCCACGTATTTTAGGTACAGCAGACTTAAATGTAGAAATTAAAGAAATCTGCCCTCTGTCAGTTCAATGGGTGGGAACAGTACAAGTCCCAGCATCAGAAAACCTACCTGAAAATGCCTGGCTGCACAACACCCCCCCCCACCCAATCTAAATCTGAAAGCTGTCAGTTTGCCACAATAATCATGTCAAAACCAGCAGAAAACATATTATATTTTAAAACGTATTAAACTAAGGGACTAGCTGGACTAGGAAAAGTGGCCAAGGTTATGTCTGAGGTTCATTAACACATTGTCGGTGTTAAACCCTGTTGGCACTCAATGCTAACACTTTTTTAAACATCACATAATTCCATAATTCTGATAACATCTTCTCCCTCCAAAGCTGGACAAGAGAGGCTCTTTTCCAAAGTGTGGGGCCAAAAAACACCTTTCGCCCCAAATTTCCCCCCCCCCCCCCCAAATAATCAATGGATGCTCAGAGCCTAAACACCTTGGAGGAGTTCGGCTGAAGTGCCTAAATCACTTTTGAAAATGGGATCTGGGCACTTTTGAAAATGTCACCCAACGTGTAAGGCAGCGGTTTTCAAACCACCCAGTGCTGGGGGGGGGGGGGAATGTCGAGCACTGGGTCTTGGTGCTGCAGGGGGATCAGGGGAGCAGTGGGGGGGCCTAAGGTAGCTCCCTGCCTCTCCTGGCACCGCAGACTGTGCTGTGCCCCAGAAGCTCCGAGGTAGGTGGGTAGGGAGAGAGTGGACTGGGCTCCACACACTGCCCCTGCCCCAAGCTCTAGCTCCATACTCCCATTGGCTGGGAACCCGCTGCCGGCTGCTTCTGGGGCACAGCCTGGTCTGTGGTGCTAGGAGAGGCAGGAAGCTGCCTTAGCACCCCTGCTGCACTACTGACTTGGACCTGCTCGAGGCAAGCCCCTCCTGCCCCAGCTCTGCCCCCCCCCAAGCCAGAACCCCCTCCTACACACCAAAGCTCCCATCCTCAGCCCCACTCTGGAGCCCACACTCCAGTCACATGAAGTTGGGTTGCGGCATCAACAATTTTCTTCAACTGGGTCATGAGAAAAGAAGTGTGAAACCCCCTGGCGTAAGGTAGCCCAGAGCTAAGTCCATGGCACACATTGGTATGCCTGTTTCTATGTCCTGCAACTTCAGATGCAAGGAGTTGACCTGCACATTTGTGGGGGCCAGGGCAATTCAAGCTGTGTGCGCTGGTGGTTAGTCTTCTCTGCAGTGCTCGCTCCAGGTACAACTCAAGTGTTACCAGACTCCCAAGGCACACAGATTTCTGGCCTTTGTGCTGGAGCTGGCTGGCTGGGTAGGAAGGAGGGTGGAACGGCTGGTGTGAACCA
The DNA here is from genome assembly GCA_032595735.1 of Pelochelys cantorii. NCBI lineage: Eukaryota > Metazoa > Chordata > Testudines > Trionychidae > Pelochelys > Pelochelys cantorii. The sequence goes on from CM064330.1 coordinate 128,395,526, forward strand.
CCTGTGCACAGTGAACTCCAGAGAGAGAGCAGGCCTCTGCCCCATGCAAAAAGCAACAGGAGAGAGGCAAGGCAGGCGGAGTCATAATGGAGGCCAAAGCAGCAGACTAGACACTTCCTAAAGCCTCAGGCACTTCAGGTTGAACCTCTCTAGTCCAGAACTCTCTGGTCCAGAAACATCCATCGTCCGGAATTATTGTAGTGAGCTGGATGGCCACTTTTCATAGGTGTGGCCAAGTTTTCTGCAGTCCCGTAAAGTTTGTTTACAGCCCCCAGTCCTGGCTGTCAGCGTTCTGTGCTGTGATTTAGCTCTAATTTACCCCTAGATGCCTTCTAAGAGCTCAGGAAGCAGGGGAAGTGTTGGTGATGCTGCTAGACAAGATTGACCTCACATTGTATGGAAAATTCTCTGGTTCAGAACTGGTCACGTCCTGAGGGTGCTGGACTAGAGAGGTTCAACCTGTACAAACTGATCTTGAAAGCATGTGACTTACTCTCTGTTGCTCATTTTCCCATAGACTTCTCCAACTGCCCAGCTGAGAAAGCAAAACTCAAGAGTGAATTTGCAAGAGATGGCCCGTTCTGGTGGGACTGTGAACCCCTCACTCATGCTGGTGAGCCTGAAATGTCAGCAACCATCTCTACTGTGTTCCCACTGATGTTTGGGTTTTTTTTTTCCATAACTCAAGACAACCGTCTAGCACTGATGCTGGCTCTTTTATAGTTCAGCTGTCAGGCTGTACTGGGTAACAGAATAAAAATGCCAAGCCTTATAAAACATACAGCCTTCTTTGTGGTTATAAAAAAAAATATTGCCAGTGGAAAAATAACTTTTTAAATTAAAGAGGAAAAAGCCCAATAATTTTGTATGCAAATTTGGAACGCTAGCGGATCTGATATCTTATGCACTAATTTGCAATAAAAGAGCAGGCTAATCATTTTCAGCAGGAAAGGACATCACTATATTAGGATACTTATTCAAAATAGAAGAAAAGAGACAAAAATACGTTAGCCATCCATAACAGTGTATCTGGAAAGAAAAAAAATGATCAAGAAACCAACTCTTCCAATAGGTAGAACAAGACTATTATTTTTAAGAACCAAAAATAATATCAGAAGTAGGACTTATATGTGAGGCTTTCAGAGAAATATTACATCCAGGTCAGAACCAATATATTTGTGTCCACAATAACTTTGCTAGAAACTAGGTTAAAACCAATTTCAGCCACAATTTCTGATCTGGATCGACAAAGGGAGGGGGCCAAGCGCCTTGCATAGGCCTTGGAAATTCCACTGATGGATCTTGTAAACAATGCCTCTGAAATCACTATCTGAATTAAAACTGAAGTAAATAATGAGCCCATAAAAAAGGGCAAACTCTCTGGAGAACCAAGACATCTTACGTTACTGGTAAGTCAGCAAATGTATTGCAGCTGATCTTTTTAGATCTATTTTTCTGAATGTATAGGAATTAGATCTAGGAGAAATACTTCTTGCCAGCTTTAGATCTCAATAATGATAATGTTCTGCTTTCATCTCCCTGACTAGAATAATACCGGGGTGCAGCTACCTTCAGGTTAGAACCAGGCAGGCAAACGAAACATTATATGGTTCCAAAGCATTACTTATCACATAGGGGCTGTTTTATGCAAATAAATCCTGGACCCTAATTAATGCACGGAAATTTGTGTACCTCAACTCACAAAGCTAAATTCCGTCTTCAGAGAGGCGTGCACAACTGCCATTGAAGTCAATAGTCATTTCCCTCTGAGAAACTGTTGCAACATTCTCTGGGCAGCCACACAAACAGAATCCGAGAATCAGAGGGCTCTTCAGTCCAGACTGAGTCTCTTCTTAGAAACCTGGAAATTGCTTCAAAGCATTCAGAGCCTGGCAGCCCTGCAAATGAAGCCCCAGAGAGAAGACGTGGTGCAGGTAATTACAGTCAAGTCATTTAATGACTGTTTAATAGGATGGGAGGAGAGGCAGCATAATAGTTCTGTGAGCTTGGGCTGGAGGTGCGGAAGAGAACTTTGCATATGTGGAACTACAGCGGGTTGTATGCACCGTGAAAGGAAAACATGCTGTTTCTAGACAATGTGCTTGAGGAAAAGAGAGAGCTGGATACAAATCTGAGGGACTGAAATAACAGTATGCTCACCTTCCCAATTAGCTGTGTTGACCAACGCCAGTTGAAATCTTGATCACCAGGCACAATGCCCTGCACTACCGACCTGTACACAGACTTTTCACGTCTCACTCCCGGCTGAAGAAACTGCTGCACATCACCTCAGTGCCACAGTCAGAGAAGCAATCTGCCTAACCTCATGGCCAGCTCCCGCAGAATACCATAGAGATCTCAGCAAGGGAATTAGGTGTTCGACATGTAGAAGGAAAATTAAAGATGAAGAATAGGCTCACCAAGTAACCCCTCTTTTCCCATACACATTCTCAGTTCTAAATGCTTCTTCCTTGAGCCCATGTGAGGCTGCAGCACTCTCTTTCAAGGACAGTTGCACTTGACTGTTCCCCCCCCCCCCCCCAACTTTAAAGTCATTTTTCCTCAGATTGCAGAAAACACAAGCAAACAGATAATGTGGTTACGCTTAAGGTCATCATAAAACCTATGGGCTAAGTAAGGGTAGGAGGCGTATGACTGTAATCGAGGAAGTGAGTGATACACACAGCAAATGGAAGGAAGAACAATTGATATAGACACAGGAAAAATATTTCACAACAACTATTACCTCCAGGAGATTTCTAGTCCTTATTTCTACTGGAAGACCTATCAACAGCCTGTCCCAGAGATCACCTGGGTAGCAGTCTCTGAATGTCAGTGAAATTGGCAGCACACTTCCTTTTATTTCCTCAGGCAGCCTCAGGGCTTGTCTTCACTTACCCCGAGATCAGTGCGCTGGAGATCAATCTCCCAAGGTTGGATTTAGTGGGTCTAGTAAAGACCCACTAAATCAACCGCTGATGGCGCCTTGTTGACCCTGGTACTCCATTGTGTCGCAGAGAGAAAGGGAAGTCAAAGGGAGAGTTTCTCCCGTCGACTTCCTGTAGTGGGGACACTGCAGAAGTTTGATAGCAGTGGATGCACCATATTTTTATGATGGAGAACTAGAAAGTGAAAGAGGCAAGGAGGAAGGGGGCAAAGAGTATGCACCTGACAACCGAAGGCGGAGAGGGTAAATATTGAGCCACTCACATCTTTTGTAAACATTCATTTAATTGATATTCCACATTACAGTTACAATTATTCCACTGTAACCATGGCAACTTTTATTACTGACATACTCTTGATCATTCTCCGTGGACGTATCAGTTTCTCCATACTGATCACAGATGACTGGAGGTGCCATTACCACAGGAGGCTGGTCTGTTCTTTTGTGGACTGAAGAATGAACTGGGATTCCATGTCATGCGATAGCTGACTCCGTGTGATCAGTGAACAGGGCACAGGGATAGGCAGAGCAAGGCCTTCCAATGAGGAGGTACTGAGCCAGCAAGTCCTACCATCCCCACCTCCACCATTAGAGTTGCCACCTGAGCAAGAGAAGAGTCCGGGGGAGGGGGCAGGGGCTTTGTTCCCCTTTGCCCCATTGTATGGCAGAAGAGAAGCTGTGCTACTCCAGTCCTAAGGTTATGTCTACCTGTGACAGGGCTCACTCAGCACTCTGGCGCCTCCTGCTGACCATCTCGAGGATTAGCTCTGCGGGTGGCTATGCCCTCTCCCGATGACGACTCACCTGCCATCATGTCTGCTCTCTGGCCCGCATCACTCCAGAGCCAGCAGCATCCTCTTCATGACATCCTTCTAAGGCACCCTGAGGCCAGGTCTACACTGGTGGAGAAAATCGATGCAATATACACAACGTCAGCTATGTGAACTGCATAGCTGGAGTCGACGTAACTTGCATCGATTTGGGGGGGGGGCAGCCCCACAGCAGGAGGTCAATGGGAGAAACTCTCCTGTCGACTTCCCTTATATGCCCCGTGACAGGAGTACTGCGGTCGATGGAGGTGTCCTCTAGACCCCCTAAATCAAACCCCGAAAGACTGATCGCCAGAGCATTGATCCTCCAGTAAGTGTAGATGTAGCCTCAAATAAGGAGGGATGTTACAGCCGCAGGGGGCAATTTTGCATCTCTCAGTAGAGATTCTTGGAAGAAAAAACAGGATGTAGGGCTTGAAGGGGCCTCATCCCTGGTCACTGAGCCTAGCCCCCTGCTATCATAGTCCACCCTAGCATAGTCAATGTCAAGGAAGGGGAGGAAAAAGCAATGGAAAATGGTGAGCGACAGCACAAAACAAGAGTGGTCGGGAAGAAGTCCAGCAAACTGTGCAATGAAGCAACAGGACAAGGTCTCAGCAGTGGATTTTAAACATGGGAGGTGACAAAGGCACACAGATGGAAGGCACAACTAACCTCATGCAATTTAACCCAGATGAATTCAACCCATCACCACTGTCCTTTGATGGTGGCAGTGAACGGGACCAGATGAAAGCAATGCTTTCCCGGCGTGATGACAGCTTGAGGGGCAGAGACAATACAAAGGGTTTTTTTAAAGTAGCTATTTAATTTCATGTCGTGAAGGAGGAAGCTCTTGAAGTTTATAAACAGACACTGCCTGAGGAAGATAAAAGCATTTTGCAGGAAGTCTTCAAAATACTGGAGAATGACTCTAACCCTAAAGAGAACATTGTGTTTGAGTGGCATCAATTTGAGTCTCCTCATGTGGGAGCAAATGGGATTGACAAGTCTGTAGCTAACTTGAGACAGAAAGAGCGAGAGAGTCTGAGATTACTGAAAATGATATGTTTAGAGAGAAAGCTGTCCCTTGTGTGATTGACAAAAGCCAAGAGAAAGGTTATTAAGGGAACCCGATTTGTGCTTGCAGAAAGCAATAGGCGGCTGCAGGGCCCTGGAAATGAAACACTAGAGAGATAATAAAAGCACTGAAAAGTTGGTCCAAACTGTCAGACAAAATAGTACTGGGAGTAGCATCTCCAGAGCATAACTCTGGGAGACTGAAGAGGAGGTACAAATGAACACCACAACCTGAGACCTAACTGGGCCTCACCAATTCCTAGTGCACCTCTGTGCAAGAGAGCTAGAAGCTGTTTGAGTCACAAACACTGATGCTGAACATGGGCTACATTGTGCAAGTTTATCAGACCACATGCACTGCTCTGATCACGTGGCTGGGATGCTTCCAGTCTAACTCCTGAACAGTCCATGGTCCACAGGTGCCCCATCAATAACAGTCACTCCTGGGAACATGGGCCCCCAGACACTAGTTCCGCTGATCATGATACATTTCCTCTGCTTTACAAACATTTTATGGAAACCAAGAAATGATTAAATTGATACCTCCACCACATCTCCTTTTGCTAGCAACCTTTTGGCCACCTAGCTTAGTCTGAGTCTTCTCTTTACCACTGATTCAGCTGATCATTCTCAGAGGGGGTTGCCGTATTAGTCTGTATCTGTAAAAATGACGAGGAGTCCTGTGGCACCTTAGAGACAAACAGATTTATTAGGGCATACGTTTTCGTGGGTAAATCCTACTTCATCAGATGAGCTGGAGTAGAAGTTACAGAGGTAGGAGTAATCGGATTTTGAAATTCTTTTGTAGAAGAATGGCTACCTTTGTAGCTGATCACAAAACCCGATTACAAAGGGAGACAGCTGAACTGGAGTTCAATTGCAAATTCAATACAATCAATTTAGGACTGAGTAAGGATCTTAACTGGTTAATGCACTACAAGGGCAATTTCCCTTCTCTTGATATTCACATCTCCACATCAACTGCAGGAAATGAGCCACATCCACCCTGACTTGATTAGCCTTATTTACACAAGTAACTTCTTTCTTTTGATCTTATGTGCATCCCTGCCTCTGTACCTTCCACTGCAGTTCATCAAATGAAGTGGGGTTTACTTGCAAAAGTTTATGCCCTAATATAACTGTTAGTCTCTAAGGCTATGTCTATTCCTAGGAGTTATTTCTAAATAATTATTTTGGGAGTTATTATTTCAAAAGATGCTATTTCTCTTCATAAGCAGGAGTTATTTCAAAATAATAAGCCCTTTATTTTGAAATAACGGGCTTGGTAATATGGACACTTGCTACAGTTATTTTGAAATAACATGAGTTATTTTGAACTAACTCTGTAGTGTAGACATGCCCTGAGGTGCCACAGGACTCCTCGTTTATTTTCAGTTGATTGGGTAGCTTTTGATATAGTTTGGTCTTCTCCACAGAAAACCACACTGGGAGTGACCTCTCTCTGTCCCCCTGTCACCAGAAAACTTTCTGTGGAGTCTCCTCCTGCCCTGTGGGGTTGGCCTCCAAATGGTGCTCTGTCTCTCCATTCTGTAAGGATCTCTGTCTTTCTCTGGCTGCCACTCATACCTGTCTCCTGTTCTTTCCTACCACTTGTCCCTCTTGCACGGTGACCTTGTACGTGCTGGGTATCACACTCTAGTGAGTGGATCCTCATAAGACAGCCTGTCCCCAGGGCCAGCAGGACCTTGGTTGACCTATTGTACATTCATATTTGCTTGCTGTGATTTTCAGCCATCTCCACTCAGTAGTATCTCCTTCCTTCTGGCTCCAACAGGTCTCCCCCCTCAGGGATAGTAAGGTTTTGGACCTTTGTCCATTCAGTGCCTGCACTGGTCTGTTTTGGAACCCTGTAATGGGGTATGTCTGTGGGCCAAAAATGTTAGAAAAGGGTCTGAACCAGAAGAAAGGACCTTGAGTAAACAGCCTCTTAGCTGTTTTTGCAGCTGACTCCATCTTGCCACGACTGTGAGCATGCTTCAGAGATGGTGTACCAGGCAAACTCCTGTTGGCGTGCAAATTTCTCGAATTCTTCCAAGGCAAACTGTGGTCTTTTTATCAATGAGTACAGCATTCCCAGTAGCGTGTCTTGCGAAGTGGGCCCTCAGTTTACCAGTCAAGCAGGCCATCGAGCTTCCAAACATGTGAATAGTAGTGCATTGTCATCAAGCACTGCTCTTCCTTCAGGACAAACCAGTCTGCTCTCACCTTTCCCTATGGTCAGATAGACATCTTGTGTGGGAACAGCAGATGTCACACCCTGTTATGGAGGAGCAGAGTTGCGTATTTATTCCCAGCCCGCGAGTACACTCTCAAACTTGTCTCAGACAGCTGTGTTTTCGAACGACACCCTGGGGTAATGAGGCAGGGACCATGACTCTCAGTTTTGAATAGGATTCCATCCTGTACTCTCAGCTCATCTTTACCTTTCAGAATATGGTTCTGCTCCAACCTGTACTTGGCTTTTGTCCTCTGGTGCTGCTTGGACCATTCGGGACTGTTTGGAGTTGGATGTCCTTTTCTGTAGCCTCTTTGGTTTCCAACAACTTTGCAGTCAAAACTGAGGGACAAATGACATATGTGAATGGGTTGAGTGTCCCGGTCCCCAGCTCCAAGCTTCCTGATGCTAGAGGGGATGTTGAGGATGTCAGTTAATACCTGTAGCCACAGTGGATAATACAGCATGCAGCTGTGGCCATCTCATCTCAAAAAGGAGATTTTGGCATTGGAGAAAGTTCACAAAAGGGCATAAAAATGATTATGGGGTATGGAACAGTTGCCCTGCCTCTCTTGGGGATTGGTTTGCATGGCTGACATGGGCCTCTCTGGTTTCTGAGGAAGAAAAATTGCATGACTTTAGCAGGGCACTAGATACCTCCCTTGAGCCAAACGAAACCCCTTGGGAATACCAGCCGGGTGAAGGGTGGTTTTCTGTTCAGGCCAGAGGTGCCCTTCGCAGGGTGGTGAATAGCTGTGCTACCCCAGAGGAGGCATTGTGTGCAACACACACCCCTTGCCTGCATAATTCCTCCAGCGGCTCCCATTTTGCTGAGGGGAATGATGTGTAGCATCCCTCCATAATGCAGCATCTTCCTCCCTGCACACCCGGCTGGCTCTCCTGGAGGGGTGCTGAGCACCATGACTCTGCCTATTCCCCTACCCAGCATTTAGATCCAAATAGCCCTCATCTGAATGTGCAAACAATGAGGAGTGAGGAAAGGGGAACTCTCTGCTGGCTCCCTGCCCCTTTGCACTGCTGTCGCGCTAACCACAATCCAGTTTTCAGAAGGGTGGGTGTTAAAGGCTACGGCCCCAGGGCACATAAATTGACAGACTGGCACAGAGGTCAGAGAGGGTTGGATGGGGCCCTAAAAACATAACCTGGATCACGTGCACTCAGAATACATTTTCAAAGAGATAAAATCCTCAGAACACTTTAAAAATACCCTTTAGGTTTTGGCATTTCCCAGATTTTAAACGATCCCAAACTTCTCTCTCAGAAAACGGGGCGTACTTGCTTTTCTCACATCTTTACTCTCTGAACTTCATTTCTATTTTAGGCACAATTTCTCTTCTCTTAACTAATTGCTCCCAATTTACATCCGCCACTTCCCGATACATTTTGTTAGACGTGTCTGCCACATCTGCACTATACACAAAATTATCCACAATGCTACAGCCTCAACTTTGCCAGATGGGTGTTGTTTAGAGGGATGTATTGAACGTTTTCTGCATTAGACCAAAGCAAACGCAATTTAGCCTCAAGAGTGCAATGTTTGGCAATGTACTGCAGGTTGTTATGGAGAAGCAAAATTAAGTTTAAAATAGAAAACTCGACGCTGTGCTTTATACTCATCTATCACAATATTTTCAAAAGAGCTCCTGTGTAAATAGAATGTGCACCAGCTACTGAAATATCGTATTTTCTATCTATAAATCGATTAATAGATTTAAATATTAGATGGAACCTAATAATATGATGATTTAGTCTCATCTCCTGCATGACACAGGACATACCGGTAGTATTTCACAACAAAAGGCCTTACATCAGGCCCATCATTTAGGTGCATCTGATCTTGGTTTGAAGATGACTCCAGGGGATAAAGAATCCACCATGTTCCATAATATAAGTGTGCATAGGATATCATGATCTGGAGAGACAGGCATGAAAGTGGGCAGTAAAGAAACACTTTTTGGAGGTAGGGGGTGTGAATGCAAAAGGGAATGTTAACCTACACTGAGATTTACACTTCCACCTGGGATCAGGAATAATGTACCTGTTAACTGACCTTCAGAAAAGGAGAAGTCATTGGAAGAGAATTGCATAATAATTTTTTAAATATCACACACACTTTGCAAAGGTTTGTGTGCCCACTGATGACAAATGCCTCTGCTTTTGCTGCTAATTGTCCATTGTCTGCTGAGGACTTGTGGATCTCTGAGAGAAAATCACTTTTTGCTTCATGTCTATTTTTCATTGACTGTATTGCTCCCAAACAATTTGGCTTTCCTTGCCTACCACCCTCATGGTCACACGCTGCCCATGCTACTGCTCATAGCAACACTCTGTGTGATCCTTTTCATCAGCAATTTTAGCATGCTCTCAAAGCAAAGGCACCCATGAAAGAGCAGCAGCACCTGCATTTTTTATATCAATATAAACACATAAACACAGATCAGTATCTTGTTTCCCAAGGGGGGTGTTCCTCTAAAGTTATTTCCTATCAGTCTGTCTATATAGGCTTCCTTCCTGCCCTGTATGGCTCCCGAAAGCAGCTGACGTGACCCTGAGGCCCCTGGTGACAAGGGTAGATGAGTCCACATGCTCCCTTCACCCGCAGGTGCCATGCCCCCACAGCTCCCATTGGCTGCAGTTCCGGACCAATGGGAGTTGGGAGGGCAGTGCTTGCAGGTGAGGGCAACTCACAGAGTTTCCCTGATCACCACAAGCCAGCGATTGCAGCTCTAGCCCAGCCAGGAGGAACCAAGGTTCAGGGCTTCCATCGAGGGCCAGATCCAGCCCACGGGCCGGAAGTGCTCCACCCCTGCTATAAAAGATATATTAGCCAATAATTTTCAGTTGTTACCCAATTCTAATATGAAATAACACTGGTCCCAATACCCCAGGAAGTCCCCATTATTTGCCTGTTTCCATGCCCCCACAGTGCTGTTTCTCCTCACTTAATCAGTTTCCATAGGAACATGGGAATTGCCATATGGAATCAGACCGTGATGGGCTGGACTAGGTCTCAATGTTCCCCGGAACTGCCAGGCCCCATCCCAGCAGGAGGAGCAGAGAAGACACTATAGAGTGGCTGTCTCTGAGGCAGCCAATCAGGACCCAGCAGAGGGGTATAAAAGAAGCTGCAGGGCTGGGGCTTGGCAGTTCTCTTCAGGAGCTCGACCCAGCCAGGTCTATACCCTGACTGGGAGATCAACCAGACAACCAGGCAAGGACCTGGCACAGGCCACTTGGCCACAGTAGGGCACTGACCAGCGGGTGGACCCGTTACACAGACCAAAGGTCCGTCCACTCCCATATCCTACCTCTGAGAGTAGCCAAGGCCAGACACCCAACAAGAAAGCCTACACTGGAGAGTAATGGAATTATTTGCCCATCACACAAGTCTTTCCTCCTTGACTTATCCCTCTTTATTCCATATAGAAGGCAAGGCCTTCGCTAGGCTTTCCCTCTTTGATAAACTCTTGCTGCCGTCTAAGCTTCTGCCTGCCTCCTTCTCAGAGCTTTTTACTCTGCTTCAGGTGTGTGTTTTCATATTGCCCTCTGGTCAACCTCAAGCTCTCTACCCCTGAGGATTTCAGTCTAATGCTCTTCCTGTTCTGGCCATTTTCATTCCAGAACTTCCTCTCCTGTCTCTTTCTGTTCGGTCTTTCTCCAAAGCACCTCATTTGCGATTTACCTCACCACCTGATACTAAGGATTTGTTTCAGGCAGCTGTTTGCGAAAAGTAGGAAGGTACATAGTAGCATCTAAAACTCCCCAAGTTTTAGCTCCTTTCCCTCCTTAGAGGAAGCTTGTTTTCCTAATCTTCTTGCTTCCTAATAGTCAAGGACAAGGTGCTGCCTTTTGCAACTAGTTACTGAGGCTTTAGGAAGGAAGTAGTTAATAATCCTTGAAGGATCTTGTTAGCATCATAGGAAGGATCATCTTCCCCTCTGCCAGAAAGTTGAGACACCCACAATTACTGGGAATAGGAAAATGCAGATAAAAGCAGCTCTTGCTGACATCCTTTGTAATCGGGGCAGCTTCCCCCTGGATTCTAACTGACATGACGTGCCGAACACACCTTGTCCCTACTGGTGTGCTGAACACACCCCATCCCTACTGCACCCTCCTGCTGATGCCACAGCCCTGGCCCACTTTCTCTGTTTGACAAAACCACTTTGCCCCCCGTGCTGAAGTGCCCAATCGGGGACTAGGACGGGATGGCCAAATGGTCTGGGGATGGTACAGGTGAGAATAGTTTGTATACATGCTCTGTTCCGTTCAGCTTTGCCCTAGTTGTACAGATGTGTGTGCTCCCTCATGCTTCTCTGGACAGTTGGGATGTTGAAGACTTGGGGATGGTTGCTTTGCTCCACTGTTGTTAGCATACACCTGCTAACCCACACAAAGATGTGGAAACCCCTACTCCTCCCTTCTTGCACTGGGGAAAGATGTGACAATGACAAATCACTGCTGGGTATGAGAAACTGAGAATTACAAAAAAACCCTCATGGCTCCTCAAGGTGATATGATAATGATATGAAATGGATGTGTCAGAAATAGAATACACCTACTGAAAATGAATATCTGTTAAAAAATACGAGTTCTTGGCAGCAAACGAAAGCCCGCACAGTGTAAGCTGAGGGAGTGCTAATAAATCTGTAATTGTTCCAGGGGCGATAACCATTTCAGTGCCAAGAACTTGTTCCAGGAACATGATACTTCTGAAATACATATTTGCATTCTCTTATCAATCTGTGCACTTTTCTGAGCAAGCCACCATTTGATAAGGCACCACTAAATAGCCCTGATTCAGCAAAGAATGAGACTGCTCACATGCTGAAAGTTAAGCATGTTTTGAATTGGGTCTGCAAGCAAGCCCCTTGACTTAAATCCCCTGGGGTAGAAAGCTAAAATTGTCAGGCCCAAAAGGAAGCAATCAATGACTCAATGTCTGGTTGGCAGTCGGTATCAAGTGGAGTGCCCCAAAGGTCGGTTCTGGGACCAGTTTTGTTCAACATCTTTATTAATGACCTGGATGAGGGAATGGACTGCACCCTCAGCAAGTTTGCAGATGACACTAGGCTAGGGAGAGAGGTAGATACACTGGAGGGCAGGGATAAGGACCAGAGTGACCTAGACAAATTGGAGGATTGGGCCAAAAGAAATTGGATGAGGTTCAACAAGGACAAGTGCAGAGTCCTGCACTTGGAACAGAAGAATCCCAAGCATTGTTACAGGCTGGGGACCGACTGGCTAAGCAGCAGCTCAGCAGAAAAGGACCTGGGGATGACAGTGGATGAGAAGCTAGATATCAGTCAACAGGGTCCCCTTGTAGCCAAGAAGGCTAACGGCATATTGGGATGCATTAGTGGGAGCACTGCCAGCAGATTTTGGGAAGTGATTATTCCCCTTTATTCAGCAGTGGTGAGGCCACATCTGGAGTATTTGCATCCAATTCTGGGCCTCCCACTACAAAAAGGATGTGGACGCATTGGAGAGGGTCCAGCGGAGGGCAACCAAAGTGATTCGGGGGCTGGAGCACATGACCTATGAAAAGAGGCTGAGGATTTGGGTTTATTTAGTCTGCAGAAGAGAAGAGTGAGGGGGGATTTGATAGCAGCCTTCAACTCCCTGAAGGGAAGTTCCAAAGAGGATGGAGAAAGGCTGTTCTCAGTAGTGACAGATGACAGAACGAGGAGCAATGGTCTCAAGTTGCGGTGGGAGAGGTTTAGGTTGGATGTTAGGAAAAAGTATTTCCCTAGGAGGGTGGTGAAGCACTGGAATGGGTTCCCTAGGGAAGGGGTGGAATCTCCATCCCTAGAGGTGTTTAAGTCCCGGCTTGACAAAGCCCTGGCTGGGATGATTTAGTTGTGGTTGGTTCTGCTTTGAGCAGAGGGTTGGACTCGACCTCCCAAGTTCTCTTCCCAACCTAGGATTGTATGAAACTACCCAGGCTGAATATTACCTTATATAAAGGAATTACATCATACATCTAAGAACAGAGGCCCAGATGCTCAAAGGCATTGGGCACCAAACTCCCACTGAAATGAACCAAAGAGTGCGGGCTGTACCTACAGAATGGGGGACTAAACCTGGAAAACAGTGACTTTGAAGATTTAAGGATCACAATGGACAAAACTCAACATGAGCTCCCAGTGCAATGCTGGGGCAGGGGGCTAATGAGATCCTTGAATGTATAAACAGGAGCATGGTGAGTAAGAGTAGGAAAGGGATTTTGTGTGTCTATGGCACTGGGGAGACCAATACTACATCCAGTTCGGGTGTCCTCTTATTTAAAAGGATGTTGAATAATTGGAATAGGAAAAGAACCACAAAAGTGATTTGAGAGTCTGGAGAAAATGCTTAATAATGAGAGAGAGAGAGAGAGAGAGAAGGAAATCAATCTCTTTAGCATATCAGAAAATAGGATCAAGAGATGACTTGATTATGGTGTGTAAGTACCTTCACAGGGAGAAAACACAGGAATTAAAGACTCTTTCATGTACCAGTGAAAGCCATAACAAGACTCAGTCCCTGGAAGTTAAAAACAGGCACATTCCAATTAGAACTTGGGCACAATTTTTAATCAACAGTGAGGCTGGTTAAATAATGGAACAAAGAACTAAGGGAAGAGATGGAATCTCCATCTGTCGGAGTTTCCAGTCCAAGACTGCATGCCTTTCTAAATATGCTTTAGCTGAACACAAAAGCTATTGAACTCAATACAAAAATACTTGGAAGAAATTCTCTGGCCTGCATTTTTCAGGAGGGTAGACTAGGTGACCCTTTCTGGCTTTAAAAAGAAAAAAAACCCTATGAACCTGACCCTTAATGAGTAAGTGTCACAACTTTCCTCCCCACATTAAATGAAAATTCAGTTTTTTAAATGAACGCAATTTGGGTCCATGTAAAATCTGTGAAACTGTTAGATTGCAGCTTTGAGTGAGGTGGAAATGATTTATAAATCCCTCTAGTGACACACGCACTGCCGTGAATTTATATAGGCAGCAAGATAACTGTAAACAAACATTTGTACTGTAGAGCTATAACAGATCTCACTGTACGTAAAACATTTTAAACAGAGCTCATGGGAGTTTATGGAAGCTAACCAAAGGATTTAAGGGACTGGCATTCCATTGCTCACCTGTTGTACATATTCCTATTCAAACCAGGAGCCATATAAAAGTCACAGCAAAACTTTTTTTCCAACATTTCCAGTGAATTGCATTTCTAAAAATGGCACAGAACTACAGTAAAATCTCTAATTTACACAGTTCAAAGTCCATAGCAGTTAATTGTTTCCCAAATCCTAGTCGGTTTATAGTAATTAAAACAATGAGTGTAGACATCCCACGTATTCTAGGTGCAGACTGAATATTTTCAGCAGCAACAGATAAATTCAAATAGTTCAGGGGTTTGGTTTTCTTAGGCCAAATCTACACTAAAGGGGAAGGTGGAATCAAGATACACAACTCCAGCTACATTAATTGCAGAAGCAAGAGCAGTGGATTCGGCCGGGGATGCCCTCTGAGTTTGATTTAGCGGGTCTTCACTAGACCCAGTAAATCAAACTTCAGAAGATGGATCACGGCAGCGTCAATCTTCCTTTTAGTGAAGACATAGCCTTAGTCTTCCAAAAGCCTTAGTGCAGTGACTGTGCCAAATTCCAGCGCGGGTGATTATACTCTGTCAATCTTCGTGTAGCTTCAGTTGGACACAGGATTATTCTACATCTCCTGTTGTCAACTTTCACGTGAGATTATTATGCGTTGTTACACAGGTATCTCACTCTGCCCCAGAGGTGGCTGCATCTCACTGGTAGGTGAAGTGATGTATATAACTAGAGATGGAAATAAGTCTTGTCTAGCTCCAAAGTTACCTCAGTTCAACTAAAGGTATGATTTAAAATAGTTTCTAATAAATTCAATAAGGGTTTGAGATGTGATCTAGAGTAAAAAAAAAATCTCTGAATTGGAAGGAAACCTGTGCTCTGTTTAATGTTTGAATACTGTGCGGGTCATTTAGTTCAAGTGTGTAACATTAACTTTATTTTTTGTCAATCTAGTGTGTGTGTTTCTGTGGAAACAGGAACCAAGAGAAGAACGCTGGCTCTTAGCTTTTGGTTTGCTCCTGTCTCCATGGATACCGTGGCCTCACTGGTGAAAATAAGGATAAGGGATTTTAAATAATGATTTTCTGAAAGCTTCCCTCTACCTTAATTGTACCTTTGTGATCTTTATTGTCACAGAAAGAAATGCAACAAAATTACAAGCTGAGAGCTTCCAGCCCATGTTGTTATTTCCCGGTGAATACAAACAGCAACTCTAGCCAGCTTCTTCCCTAATCAGACTGTGCTGTGACACACTTGGGACTATCTCCAAGAATTTCCCAATTCATTTGTCCCTTAACAACTGATTAAGAACAACTCCAGTGTTTTACACTCTGGGCTGGGAGTCTGTCCCTTGTTCTTCTGCCATTTGCAAGTCTGGTGCAGCTGCTTAATCCTAAATGACCTCTGAAATGTTCCACCCCACCACTACCTCCTGCGTTGTCCTCTTGTAAAGGCGTTCTCCAGGCTGCTAAAATGCTGGCAGCATGATGTTGCTGGGTACGGCTAGTGTCTTTAGGGTTAGTTTTCAAAGGACAACTGTGCATAGCAGTACACTTGGCGGCATTGGGGGGGCTATTTCATATCATTGTGCATGAGCAAGACCCGTTCGGCCGAGGCAATGCCAGATAATTCAAAACCATTCCTAAAAATTACTTAGCCATAAATGCACAGTCGTCCAGATCAGCTGCTAAAATGCCTTCTGAATCCAAGGAAATAATAGAATGAGGGCTTCTATGATGAATTCAATGAGCTAAGGCACTTTGTATCCATAAATGGCTCTATTAATGATGATTATTATTACACCTAAGAACCCCAGTCATGGCCCAGACCCACCAAACTGACTCTGTACAAACACAGAACAGAAATATGGTCCAAGCTTAACAAGCTTAAGTGTAAGATGAAAGACAGATGGATACAAACAGGACGGGAAGGACCCACTAGGTCACACTTAGGCAGTAGCAGTTCCATACACGTGGCTGGGAAGAGAAAAAGGGGCAAAGCCTCACCCGACTGGCTGAAACAAACCTTTCAGGACAAGGATGCACCTTATTCTATGGCTGACATTCTGGGCTGTGCCTTTTGGCAGTGCAGCCCAGGGCATGCTGGTAAGGGTGGCTTTCAGTATTAAATGACAGTTAACTGCCAAAATCCATACCAGTTTTGCTTCTGTAGTCAACAAAGGGAAGGCAGCCTCACTGGAGATGCCAGGGTAAAATCAAAGCAGACAAACTAAGAGCATCACTGTGAGAACACTGAAAGGAGCCTCATTACTAGGGCAGATTAAAGACATGAGGGGCTCTGGTTTGTATGGAAATCGGGGGCCCCAGCCACCTCACCACCTTCCTTGAGGGAGCTGAGAACTCAGACTCCTCCGAGGGGCCCCTTGCTCTAACACCGTCTGATCCCCTTGGCGTCTGGGGCAGCACGAAGCAGAGACGCAGGTACTTGACAAATTCCGTGTGGGTGTGACGGGAGCTGTACCTTTCGTGCTAACAACGGCCAAGCAGTTCACGGCTGCGTGCTCTCAGGGTATGTCTACACTGCAGCTAGACCGCTGGGGCTGGCCCGTGCCAGCCGACTCAGGCTCACGAAGCCCAGGCAAAAGAGCTATTTAATAGCAGTGTTGACGTTCGGGAGGAGGTGGCAAATCCAAGTTCAGGACCCATCCCGCTTAGCAGGTTCCTAGAACGCGGGGTTCAGCCCAAGGTCAAATGCCCTCACCACAATTAAGCAGCCCCTTTGCCCCAGCCTGCACCAGCTGACCCAGGCCCAGGATGGAGTTTTAATTACAATGTAGACATCCCGAAAGCATCCCTGGCAGGTTTAAGGACAATACTTCCCTGATCTCCTTTTACCACCCACAGGTAAATATTTGAATGACACCTCAAAAGGAGATCTTCCAGGACACACCCCAGACTCTTTCTCTGCACCATCACAGGAGATGTTGCTCTCTTGTCTAGACTACGCTGAAGTTTCGAAAGAGGATATGCAAATTCTGCGGGAATTTGCATATCTTCTTCCGATCTCACTTTCGAAAGCAGAGCTTTTGAAAGTGAAAGTAGTCTGGACGCATTTTTTTCGGCAAACCTCCCTTTTCAAAAAGCTGCTCTTCCTCAAAAAATGAGGTTTATGCAGCTTTTCGAAAAAGGGGGGAGGGTTGCCGAAAAAACCATGTCCCAACTACTTTCACTTTCGAATGTGAGATCTTGTGGAATTTGCATATCCTCTTTCAAAACTTCAATGTAGTCTAGACGAGCCCACAGAGTTGCAGTACAACTGCCACTAAATGCCCTGCCTGACCCTGCAGGGGCAAGCAAAGAGAAGCTGTATTGCATGAGTCATCCAAACTGACTTCCCTTCCTCTCCTGCTTTCACACTGTTGCCAATACTTCCCTGGTACTCCATTCTGCATCAGGTGTGCGTGCTTGTTAGCATGCAGGTGTCTGCCTTTCATTGTCACCCTGGCAGAAAACCTAATTGTTTCCCCATGGGTAGCACCTGGTTCAGATGTTGTTTTTAGTAAACACACAGATTGTTTGGGAAATTCATTCGGATTTATATATTATGCTGGGAACAGAGAGGCAAACACTTCCCCCCTCTAGTACTTCCTCCAGATGGGAGTGAAGTTGGAATTCAGCTTTAGGACAAATTTTGGAGGATGCTCCTCGATTACTGACTGAACCTGACTGTGCATTGATAACCTCACCTGTTGACATCCTTTTATGATACTCAAGATGGTGGGTACTGGAGATGAGCCGTATCACAGAAGGTAGCGCAAACATTTACTCCCATCATCACAATTTTTTCTTGTGCCTCTATCATGCACCTTTCTCTCTGTCTCAGGTTCTATCTCCAAGAAATATCTTCAGGGTTTTATGTCTAACACCACTTTTCTGTGTCTCACCAGATTCTGTCACTTTAAATTACTCAGGAAGATTAAAAATACGTTTCCTTCTGTCTCCTTTCCACAAAGCAGTGGCTAAAAAAGAATCACTTAATTCAGGCTGTAAAAAAAAAAAAAAGCTCTCTTTTGTCGCTCTTCCTCCCACAGCCAGCAGTGAAATAAGACTCCATGCACCCTTCCAAAATTCACATGTGTTGGGATCGCTCCTATCGTACTCCAGGGCCGCATCTTTGCACACTCGTACATAATGCTGCTGCGGGGGCAGGCAGGCAGGCTAGCGGCCGTAATAAAGAGCAATTTATGCTGAAACTCACTGTGTACTATTTAGCTTCCAGGTAGTCTCACACAGAAGTCTCTTTGAGAGCACGGAGTGGCTGACAACAGCCCATGAGCAACACACATGGCCAATCTGGGTTTGGATTGGAATCCAAAACGCCACAGGTCCAAGGCAGGCATCAGATGCAAGGTTCCAGTGCTGGCTCCTTCTACAAACAGCCCTGAAATGTGAAGTTCAGGGCCTGGATTTAGATGAGGACTCACCTCAAAACAGATGGGAAGGGAGCAGGGTGGACTGGGCTTTGGGCTCATCTTCAGGGCAACATACCTGGGACAGACCAAGGTGATGTCTTCCCTCCTTTCAGGGAGGAGAAAAGAAACACTGACTCAGACGCAGCAGCCCTTTGCTCTGCTCATCAGCTTACTGTTGTCATTATTGGCCACTGAACCCCTCTGTCCAAAGGTGCCAGGAGCCTGGCTGGAAGGCAAACGGCTGCTCAGTGGTGGCAGGACACTGATGGGTCCGTTTTCCTCTCTCAACATTAATTCTCCCCCCCCTTAATAGATGCACAGTGCAGCCTTGCCCTTTAGGTGCCCTTGCCACGGGCCACTCTCAGGTCACTGTAATGTCCCCTCCACTCTGTTCCTGTTGCTCCGCCCTGGAGTACCTATGCCACTGGCCAACTTTCAAGTTATTAGTCAGCGCTGGATTTCCCCAAGAGCTCAGTTTCTCCTTGAAGTGGCCCTGTTTTCCACAAGAGCGCAGGGTCCCTTGGGAGCTGCTGGATGCTGAGCTCTCTGGAAGAATCTGTCCCTCGATGTACTAATGTCCACAAGATGTCTCACAAGGATCGTGGCATGAAATTTCCACTGGCTCTTCTGTGAGCAATGCAGCCAACGCGGAATCGTTCTGAAGAACTTGGCCAAAACATTTTCTAAGGGTTGGAACTATCCACCTCACTAGCAAGAGTGGAGCATCAAGACTAAGGCCTTGTCCCCACAATGCGGCAGATTGACACTGAAGTAATCAATCCACCAGCTGGTGACTTATCGCATCTGCTTAGACGCGACAAATCAATCTCTAACCACTGTCCCGTCGACTCCAGTATTTCACCAGGATGAGAAGGGTAACCAGAGACGATGGAAGAGTAGCCACCACAGACCTTGCCAGGTGGAACAAAAGACAGGACTATGCAGCACTTGAAAGACTAACAAGATGGTTTATTAGGTGATGACTAACCATCTTGTTAGTCTTTAAAGTGCTGCATAGTCCTGTCTTTTGTTTCAGCAAGACCAGACTAACACGGCTACATCTCTATTACTATTCTACTTACCAGGTGGAAGACACCACAGTAAGTAAGTTGACTTCAGCAATGCTATTTGTGTAGCTGAAGTTGCATAGGGTAGTTTGACGGGGCTTTAGTGTAGACAAGGTGGTAATGGGAAATGCTGTTCTGGGACATGGCATTGGATTGTCTTAGTTACCATAAAATTAATCAATAAAGAAGAGTTTCTTTTTGGGGGGAAAAAACCTTTATATCCGTAAAAATTCCACATTTCAGTCCCAGACAATATTACGGTTTCATTTGCTATAGCTTGGAATTTCTAGTATGACCAATAAAAAGAAATCTGTAGATGCCATTTGAAAATCTATGTTCTCTTGAACTAACCTAATGCATGGCTACTAGAAATCCTTTTACATATTTCAGATTTTCTCTCTCTGGATTTAGAGGCCTGAGATGGGATGAGGGCTTGGGCAGGATGAGCAGGCAGAGGGATAGTAGGAATAAATAAGAGTAGAGTCAGCATTATTCAGAGACTTGAAGGGAACGATTAGTAACTTGAATAGGATAAGAAGAAATGATTGCAGGGAATGGCATGTCCAGAGCAGCAGAGAAGGGACATGACCACCTTTTGGGGTAGATGGCACTTGCAGTTGGTGAGGTGAGAGATGAACAAGGAACAGAAAACGGTTTTAGCAAGAGCAAGGGAGGAGAAAGACATTATAGAGGGAGAAGTGACAACTTTGGAAAAGGTGTTGAAATATGCAACTATTTTCCTTGGCCACTTGATCTGCTAATCCATTTAATTAAGTATTTTCAATAAAACTTCCGTTGTGATTATACATGTCAATGGTATGCACACGCTTTGAATATTTTAGGTTATATATAACAACTGGCATAAAAAACAAACAAGAATAATATCAAGAATCTAAACTAGTAATTTATCTACTGCAATCAGTTGGGGATTAGAGGTAAACTTAACTGGAAACCTAGGGTTAACTATTTTTTAAATAACCAGCATATGTGCATATGTTCGCGCACCCTCACTCACAGAAAAAACAGACAACTCTATATCTTATGCACATTAAAGAGCATTCAAGTTGCAAAGTCACATGCTCAGCAGTTAAGAAATGCCTGAATTAACACTGCCTGTTCAAAACTTTATTAGGTTTGTCTATGAAAAGCACCTGGGAGAATCCACAGTGCAACTAACATATAGGAATTCCATGAGTGTTCACTACATTGAGCTATTGTGACATTAGTGTAAATGTGGCCAAAGACTTCTCACTAGGTCACTTACAGTTCTCTCTATTCAAGGGAACTCAAAATCCACAAGTATGATTCAGCATAGACATCTCCCATTCCTCTGAGAGAGCTACTAGGCAACAGCTTGGCCATGGTCCAACTTCTCTCCCACTTGGAGAGCCCAACATCCCTTCTCGTTGCCTGCTCCTCTCCAACTGAGTGGGCCTCTTCTTTTAAAGCCCTTCCCTGGAAACCTGCCTTCTGCTCCGCTTATCTCAATTTAGGCTGATTATGCCTTCAGGAAGCCATTAACCTCTGCCTTGCATGGAGGCCCTGGAGCTCATATGGGAAAGTGATAAGCAACCATAATACTGGCATCATTGGGTTTTTCCAAAGGCTTATAACTTGGCCAAATGTGGGCAGATTTTCACTGGAATGCACTAAGGCACATCCTGACAGAAAGACACCCCCCACCACCACCACCCCCAAATTTCAAGTCAGTGCTCCACAGCTTGGGGCCCTGAGAGCTATTCAAAGAAAGGTCAACGTATTTTTTTAACACGAGCAAATCAGTATATTTTTCCTCAAGCCTCATTCCTGGTGATGGTTGAACCATTTTGACTGAAATTAACAATCAGAGGATCAGCTTGGAACATTGCAGCCCAAATGGTTAAAGTTTGGCAAAGTTATAAGCAACTGAAAACAGGGTCTTAGAATGGAAAGTGTCAGTCAGCATTAATAGGGGGAGCCACCAGCATTTCCTAGAATATATTCAGCCCAGCAGAGCCTCTGACCTAAACCAGAGAAAAGCAGAATACCCACAAGAGACCAGAAAGGACTTCACTATGCAGATTCTATGTGCATGGTAAGCACTTAGTCCTGGTCAACACTAAGATTTTATTTTGGAATAACCCCCCTTAAAATCGAATTTATAAGTGGAGTGTCCACGCTACCAAGCCTGTTATTTCATAATAATGGGCTGCTTAATTCAAAATCTGTACTCCTGCTTTTCATCAGGAGTAATGCTAATTCCAAAATAGTTATTTCAAAATAACGGTAGCGTGGACACTCCGGTGCCACTATTTCGAAATAACTACTCCCCAGAGTAATTCAAACTAATTACTCCCCAGTGCTTCGTGGGGCTCAAAGTCCGAGGTAGCGTGTCTACATTAACAGAGCCTGCCTTGGACTAATTTCAGGGCTTCCCCATAGTGTGGACACACTAGTTTGATTTTGTTAAATTGGGAGTTATTAAGTTGAATTTAGTAATTTCAAAATATTTTCCTAGTGTAGACATGGCCTTAGATATCATTGTGGGATACCCTATAGAAAATCCTAAAACAGGATCCAGAATAACAATAAAAATGACAGGTATGAAAATGGAAAACACCATCAAGCAAGTCTATATATACATGACCCTGATCCTGCAACCAATATTCATGTAAGTAATCCTTACGCACATCAGTAGTTCCACTGACTTCAGTGGGATTATTTGCATGTGGCTTACTTATTTTAGTAAGATCTGTGTCATTAACAGCTCGGGTCAAAATAAATTGAATATGAAACAGAAATCCACCGTGAAAACTTCACTTATAACAGATGTAAGTCTCAATGGATCAGTCATAAAAGTTCAAAGCCAAGGACTATAAACTTCCCAAATCATCAGCTTTTCCCCTTTCAGAAATACAAGCCAGATTCTCAACCGGTATCAATCGGGGTAACTCTAGTGACTTCAGAAGAGCTGTACCAAGTTACACCAGCTGAGAATCTGGTCCCATTTTTTCTCGGCTCACCAGCTTATTCATTTCATTTCACTATTTAGTAATAGTCCATTTATCCCTTGTATTCCAGTGTCTTGAGATAGTTCTCTGAGCAACTGCAGATGCTTTCAACAAACACTCCCTTGCAGGATTATTAGAACCTCCAGTTGACCCCAAATCTTCTCAAACTGAAATCAGAGTGTTGTTAGGGATGTTGCTAGGAAGAACCATGTTTATTCTTCTGCTAAACTCTTAACAACACTTATGCATCTAGTATCCTCTTATTCAAAACGGTCGTTTTTAATCATTCTAACATAAGGCAGATTCTCTTATTGCAACCATTCTTCTACTTCACATCAAAGCAGACTGAAAAGATCTTTTGTTGTATAAAATGAAGTGTAATTACAAGTGGTTTTTTCCCCAATGTTGCATCAAATATTCTCCCATCTCGTTGCTAGAATGTCAATATCGCCCGTTTGAAGCTAGCAACACTTGGACTACATTCATGCGCCTGATATGTTCATTTCCTCAGAATATTCTAGCAAACAAGGCAAGAATATTAGCAGAATCAGTTCTAAGCAAATACTGAAACATGCATAAGGGAAGATCCTTCTCAACTCAGAATTGCAAACATTTGCACTGCAGCCTGATTCTAAGAATTCAAGGGACCAGAGACATACAATGCGCTCAATGTAACCAATCCAACCCAGCCAACATAGGTCTAATTTTTAATATCAGCTACTTATAATGAACTTACAGGCCAATAATCATTCACAGAGGGTTATTTGGCAAATAATTGTCAATAACAAATTCAAAATAAAAAATGAAGCTGCTTGCAGACAATTCATAACATAATTTTTTGTTATAAACAATTTGCCCAAGTTCCTGCTTCTCCACTCCAGCAACCCTGATGTGTTTACTCTGTTAAAACAGATTGACACCGTCAAAAAAAATACAAATATTGCACATAATCAAAACCTTACAAAAATATGAACATTTCTTTAAAGCTGGCAACTGGTTCTAATGTTCTGTGGTGTATTAACTGAATAGTTGCATTATAGAGTATGGTACAATTGATTTGGGGTGAAATTGTTTTGTCTTACTTAATGAAATTGTCTAAATCAATGTTTTAGTAACATTGGAGATTGCTTTGTTCTGTTCTGCCTTGAGAAAATTGTTCTGTCATGTAAAAAAAGTTTGCTTTTGAAATCATTGTACTGTTCTGTGTATAAATAAGATATCAATGAAAAGTAAATAAAAATGCCAGCAAATTACAAAAAAGGAGTTAAAAAAGTAAGCTATCAGCTTCATCATCCTGAGACCCTAGACAAAGAGTGCAAACTCACAACCCTACTGTGGAAAAGGCTTCCATGCCCTAAATCAAAACCTATTTAACAAATTAAAAATAGTTGTAAAAACAAAATAGTACTAATCGAAGAACTTTGAAAACAAGCCGTTTGTAATTAACAATTCAGGCATGACACAGCAAAGTTTGTAAGCTTACAGAAGGATTTGTTGCTATAAAAAAGGATGAAAGCCAAGGGGTTGGGGTCGTTTTGCAACAACGATGGAACTTTGGGAGCATTCGGTAGAGACTCAGCTTCCCTACTTGTGTTTGGTCTAGCTGGCCACTAGGCTGACTCAGGCAACAGTAAGGATTGGTAACTAACCTTGGTGGGGAGAGGGGTTGCGTGTACACGTATGCTCATTTCTAGTCTCTACTTTGTGCCACACCCAAAATTCATCATGTTTTTACAAGCATAACAAGAGCCACTCTCAGGTTTAGATATTTCTAATGCTGTTGCCTTTGTAAATGGACCTCTCTAGTGGCTATTCATTTGTTCAGATGAGTTTATAATGGGGCGGCATCCATTTCTCATGAGCGCCCTGCTACCAGGGCGTGTGTCTCCACCTCTTTCGGTCTGTGGTGACCCCGTCCAGCACTTTCTCTGGTGGTTTCTAGTGACACAGCCCTCTGGCCACCTCACACACCGTCTGTACGGGACACCACTCAAACAGACCCCTTCTGGGGTCTTAGTATAACCAAGTCTTTAGGAGCTCCTGGCCCAGGGAGAGGGAGATGCCCCTAGGACTTTCTCCCTGAAGACTCGTTGCCCACTCTGGTCTGTTCTGGCCCCAGCTGGGCCTCTTAAACCCTAGAAGGGGAATCTGAACTATTGTCCCTGTCTAGTTGTAACCAGTTCCCCAGTGGTTTCCGGGGTAAGGACCTGGGCCCACTACTCTGGGTCCCAGCCCACAGGCCCTAAGAATAGCAGCCACATGCACCTGTGTCTCTTTAGCTCAAGTGATTTCCGTTCCCTCTGTCAATTCCTCACGGCACCAGCCTCGGCGGATGCTTCACCTTGACCCCCAGGGGGATGTTCTACGTTCAGGCACAGAAGCCAGCTAAGCCACTCTTGCTGTGGGCAGCACTGAGCTCTCCGTGGTGCTGAAGCTGTTCAGCCCACTACGAGCACTATCTTCTCAGGCACTAAGCAGAAACTAACTCTGGGCTGCACTGCAGCTTCTTTTATACCAGCCTGCAATCTTTTGATTGGCTAGCCCCTTCCAGGCTCCCCTCCTGATTGGCTGGATCCCATGCAGCCTCTCTAGGCTGTTTGGAGGACTTAGCTCCGCTACTCTTTTCCTGGGAAGGATATAGCAGGAGGCCTCTGAGCTTAGTTCACACCATCACAACATTATTTCAATGAAGGGCATGAATAACTTGTGTTGTTATGACTGTGTTACACCACAAACCAAAACAACAACATATAAATAAGCCACATGGGCACAGAGTGGGTCCCAAATAACCAAGTCAACTAAATACACGCAAACAAGCCAGGCCTAGCTACATACACATGGTTGGTTTGGCTGGTTTGTGGCTGCTTCTAAAACACAGAACATAGTGAGCACCTCTAGAGCACTCACTATTTTGGTGCACTCGACAAATCATACTCCTGAAACTGAATAAAGTGCATTATAGAAATGGAAACGCACTATGCTTCCATATCATTCTCCTCTTGGAGCTCCACTGTTAGATATGATGGAGAGGTGCTTGCCTTTCCAGAGGGACATTCATGAACCTGGTGCCAGAATTTGACATTGGTAATTATAAAATGGGACTAAATTCTTCCTTAAATTACACACGTGTAATTCCCATTGATTTCAGCAGGAGTTTTGCATGCGTATCTTAGAGAAGAATAGAACCTCTCATGGACAATTAACCTACATTTTATTGTGTATTGCAATGAGCACTACGAGCACCCCTTGGCTGCAGAGACATTTTGCCGAGAAGGTGTGGTAGCTATGGAGGAAGGAGCACACCCTTGTACCTGCCTTCGCACAGCCCACAGTCCCATTTTCTTAGGACGAGGATGGTTTGTTCCCTCTGTGCTGTGCTGTGCTGTGCTCTGAAGTGAACCTATCATGCAATAACTTCAGCAGCATGCGTTGGCACCATCAGGCTGTTTCGTGAGGTAATTTCTTCGTGTGTGTTGTTTCTGCTGAAATATTCACTGGGTTCTGGCAACATGTTTGTGATGGTCTAACTACAAAGCTGAAAAAGGATTCTGTTATAACAGCTGCTCTGGGCATTCCGGGACTTACGGATGGCTTAGCGCTTATTGTGCTAAGTTTGAAAACCAAAGTGTGCAGTTGGCTTTGGTTGTGGCTGAACCTCAGAAACAGCAACACTGGGAATCATAATGTCCGCCAATATCTAATTTTAATCAGATTACAAACAACGAGAAGCCTGAAGCACCTGCCTCTCACACTGTTTATTTAGCGTTCCAAATGGAAGACTCCTCTTAGGATTTGACCTTCCCGATTTGGAAGGATGGTCTACTGGTTTGCATCCCAGCTGGGGACTTGGGGGAGCTGGGCTCAATTCTCTGCTATATCACAGACTTCCTTGGGCAAGTCACTTAGCTTATCCCTGCTTCAGTTTACAAATGGAGATAAGAGCATTTTGCCAGCTCACAAGGGCGCTATGAGAATAAATGCAGCAGAGATTGTGTGGCTTTCTGATATTGAGATAATGAGGTTTATATAGAATCACAGAAATGTAGGCCTTGAAGGTGCAAAGATAGGGACACCACAACCTCTCTTGGAAGTCTATCGAGAACTTAACTAACCTTATAATTAGTTTTTTCCTAATATCTAACTTAAAACTCCCTTGCTGCAGATTAAGCCCACTGCTTTTTGTCCTGCCTTCAGTGACCATGGAGAATAATTGATCCTTGTCTTCTTATAACAGTCCTTAACTGATTTGAAGATTTACCAGGCCCCCATTCAGTCTTCTGTTCTCATGACTAAACATACCCAGTGATTTTTTAATTTTTCCTCATAGATCTGTTTTTTCGAAAACTTTTATCAGTTTTGCCACTCTCCTTTGTACTCCGATTTGTCCACATTTTTCCTAAAGTGTGGGAATTTGGCACAGGGCTCTAGCTGAAGCTTCACCTATCTCAGTGGATGGAGACGTGGGAGACAAGAAAAAAAAACACCCCTCAGATTTATAGCTCTATATGCACAAGAATGAGTTGTGCACAAATACCTCACAATGTAGTCCATGCATTTTCCTATGGTTGACTTCAGTAGGTGCCAATTTTGTTGGTACTTGTGATGTTAGAGGAAAGTGAACGTTTTAAAAGCCATATGTCATATGGTATTAGAAGAGGTTACATGGCTATGAGTTAAGGTGGAAGGATGACTGTGTGGCTGAGGCTCTGGCTTGGGACTTGGGAGCTGTCAGCTCTACTCTTGGTTCTACCCAAGACTTCATGTATGATTTTGGGCATATTACGAAGGTCCTGATTTGGCAACGTACTAAAGTGCAAGCAGGTCTGAAGGAATTCTTCCCTAGCACCTCGGGATGAGCTGGGGGTGGAGAAGCCAGAAGTGGATTGTATTTGCATAGACACTTCAACTCTGCATACGGAATGAGCAGACAGATCTGTATTGCCAAAGTGATTTGTTTTGGGTTAAAACTGATATTAGCATTGAATGCTGGGGTAATGAAATGTTATGATACTTACTGTATGAATAAAGGGCAGCAGGACTGTCCTTTGAATGCCCTGATGAAGTCAGGATGTCAATAATTTTTTCATAAAAACCTTTGGTTTAGAAAAATGTCAATTTTTCAACCAAAAACTTTCTTCATTAAGCAGTTTCTGACCATCTGTACTATTCAGAATGACCGTACCGACAATTCTAATGCACTCTAATTGTCAGCTGTATCATCACACACACTAACCTGGTTTATCCTTCTTCTGTCCTTCATTGCGATGCTCTCTCTCCATTTGTTCTAAATGAAGCCAAAGAAACATGCGTGTTGGACAAACAGTCAAAGAGAGAGTGGTTTCCCTACTGACATGTTAGCAGTTTTCAAAGTAGAGCATGAAAATGCACCAGCGTGTCCTCTCGGAGAAGAAATGACAGTATTTAAAAGCAAGCAGCAGGTCTTTGTTGGAACTGTGTCTACTGCAGCTGTGCCAAGCAGTGTGGGACATGTCTTTTTATCCCAGAGTACACTGTGGACATTCCACAATACACTTGGCAAACCACAGCATCTGTGACGGTCATAAGCATTCCATGAATATTGTACAGCAGCAGTTTAACTAAAAAACAGCCTGATGTGTGCGTTGGCTATGTCAGCTGGAGGAGGGCTTGGGGGTGTCACTCCCTGGAGGAGGTCTGTGAGCAGGTGGATGAGTTTGGCTTCTTCTACAGCACGTTACAGACATGAGCTATTGAGCAGTCCCCGTTTCCCTGGGCGGTAACTCAGTATTAAACCCACTGCTGGGGTGCAAAATGAGGCACAGAGGTCAAGGGGAAAATGTTCACATGTGAACTGCCTCTAGTCCTGCAGCTCCTTTTGTAGCCCCTCCTGGCTCCTGATTGGCTGGTTCCTCCACAGCCACTTTAGCTGCCTGGATGTCTTCTCTGTGACCCTTTTGGCCTTAAGGCCTAACCCCATTACAAGTATCTAAATGAAAGCCTCCCCGAGAAGGCACTAGGAGCAGGAGGAGCATCATCATGTTGAAAACGAGATGGAGACAGAGTGACTGCACGTGTGTCCAAACTGGGATGAGAGCCTAGCTCGCAGTCTCCTGGAGAATGCTATCACTCATGCTGATTCTCCAGCCACTTGGCTCCCCCTCTCCCCCACATTGTGGGTGGAAGTCACCCGGGCTGCTCAGGTCCTGGTATGGAAAAGGCATCGACTTACTTGTATTACGGCCTTACTCGTGTCCCTTCCAGTCCTGGGGACTCCTTATTCTGGAATCCCGGATGCTGTCGGAACACATGGGAAGGCAAGTTTCTTACATTCTAACTATTAAACTCACTCATCTTGCTTCAAAACAATAGGAGGTAGGGATGTAAATAATCATTTAATTAGTTAACCGGTTAAACGACTGAAATTGTAACATTTAACCAGCTAACCACCTGCCCAGCCTGGATCACTCTGGCACGGCTGGGGAGCGGGGATCCTGCTGGTCTGCCCAGGCCAAGTTGGACCGGCTGGGGTCGGGGCCCCAGGCTGCCCTGAGTGGCAGCTGCTTGTACTATAAGCCAACTCCTGGGATGCACTGGCTCCAGGTGCCAGCCCAGCTCCCAGGGAGCCAGCTGTATAAGCCTCTGCAAAGCCTGCAGTGCAGGGAGGCAGCCAGCTCTCAAGGAGCATGGCCAGCAGCCAGGAGACAGCTCCCTACCATGGAAGATGTAATTGTCAAGTCAACAGATGCAGAAATCGTCTCCCCACTACATGGCTGCAGCCAGAAGGATCCAGCAAGTTCCACTCCATCGTGGCAGTACCAGAAAAAAAAAACAGCATAAAACTAGACCTGCCCAATCAACCACCGATGGATCAATCTCAGAGCATCGATCCCCGTGGCAGTGTCACTGTAGCCAGAGATGGCTCTTTGATAGCAATACAAAACATGTGACCCATGGATTTTCCAGGCTCACTCATATCTTCTCTAAAACAAGGTTAGAGGAATGGCATTTGGGGTAGGTATAAAGTTATCTGGGGATTTTATTACTGCAGAGATGCTCCATGCCACATCCCAGAGTTTGCATTCACTGTAAAAACACACAAAGAAAGCAGGGGGGAAGCCAGGTCCCAGAGGTATAGTGAGATAGAAACACAATGGAGTCGTCACTACCGGGGCCTCTTTTGTTTTGTTTTGTTCTGTTTTAAATCTCTGTCTCTGGTATGGTGAACAGCAGCACAAATATGCAAGCAAGAGGAAGAGGCTAGAAGAAGAGGGATTCCTCTTCCTTTCCAGTGGATTCCCTGGCAGTATCCTTATCATTATGCGGAACAGCTGCTACAACTCCTCACCCGTCGCAGAGGAACCTACCTGCCAAGAGGCTAAGGGCAGAAAGAAGGGACATTTTCTTCCCGTTTCCGACAAGCAAGTTGCACATTCCCTGGATAAGCCAATCACACCACTGTATGCAAAGCAACAGAAATGATCCCTCTTGATCTGCAGCCATAGCCCATTAATGGAAGCATATTCAGCCATGCGACTTCCTTTGAGACAGAAAATGTTTCCCCCTATTGCTTTCCAGCTCATGCATAACTTAGTGAGTACAATGAGAGATGCTTTGAGAGAAGCAGAGGAAAACATTGCAAATTGAACACTGATGTGTGCAAGCAGCCAAATGCTTGCCTGTCTCTTCTTCTCTTCCTCTACTAGCAAACTGAGTGAGCTTTGAGCCTTGGGGAAGTGATTGCTAGCACAATTCCTAGGCTTGGCAGTCCCACCACTGAGACACTGGCTTTAACACACACAGCAAAGATCTGTGCTTCAAGCTGTACGTTTCACCCACCACAGACATGGCTGAGGACATCTACTAGCAGCTGGAATGTTTGCTCCATGTCCTGGCTACATCTATACTGCCACGGAATGTCAACCTAAGGTATACAACGTAACGTTCCTGGAATCAACGTACCTTAGGTTGAGTTACTACGTGCTCTATCCCACAGGGGGTTTAATGGGAGAAAACCTCCCATCAACTTATCTTACTTCTCTCAGCCAGGGTCAACCAGAGAGTGATCTGCAGTTGATTTGGCAGGTCTTTACTAGACCTGTTAAATCAACCGCCGATGGATCAATCTCAGAGCATCGATCCCCGAGGTAGTATAAATGTAGCCAGAGATTACTCTTTGGCAGCAATACAAAAGGTGTAACCCAGAGATTCCAGGCTCAGTCATATCTACCTTTTCATCTGCTTTCTTAATTAGCTCATATAAATTTGACCCAAGTAGGGGTAAATTAGAGTGACTGTCGTGGATGGGTGTAGAATATGCCCCCATATTAACTATGTGACTAAAGCTTTTGCGATTTTTGCCCCAACCTATCCTAGTTTAAGAAAAGCTCCCAGCGCACTCGTTCATTCAGGGTCTAACTACTGCCTACCACACAGTCATGGTTAGAAGGCTGAAGTAACATATGTCTCAGAAGTAAAGACTTGGAAGAAAATATGGAGCCCTCAGGTCTAATCCTGAATCCATCTATTGCATAGGTGAACGGACAATCATTCCCAGAAGTCTAAGTGAAATGCTATGTGCAACAGAAACCCACACCATGCTGAGTGTGTGCTTTCTACAAATGCACATGCAAATTATCAGCTTGTGAGAACCTTGCTGAGGAAGTAGGGGAGGGACCGGCTTTACCTTTGCATGCCGATTAGCGTCATCTTGCTTGCTGGCAAATACGTCCCCTTCCATGAGTATTCTCCTGGGAACCACCTTTTTCTTTGCCACGCACGTGAGTGAAAGCCTTTGAAATCAGAAAGCAAATAAAAAGCAGTTGAGGGCTTGTTGGTTATTATGCAGAGGCCACATTTGCATTTAAGGCAAAACATAACACATCCTCCTCAAACCCCACTTGAATTCCTCACACATTAATTATACTTTGTCATGCTCAGATCCCAGACTCAGAGACATCACCTCTCCGAAGGGGCTTTTGGAGAGCGAATCCTTTAACCTGCATCTCTTATTAGTAGAGGAAACTTCCTGCTCTTTTCTCTCTGTGCCTTTTTAACTACATGTGATGAAAAAATAGCTGAGCATAGGAGGCAAATATGCCCAGGATTATATGGCTTCTAGGATATAAATTGGGCATTCCCTCCTAGAATGGGTCATTTATCATCAAGTAACTGGATAATTCCCTCCCATAGTAAAATCCAATGGACAGGAGGAAATGACTGCAGAGAACACCCTTCCCCCCACCCCAACATCCTTCTAGCAGGAGGGGAAAAGACGTGAGATTCCCCTGGCTTCAACCAGTAAAGATCAGAGGACTTGACCTGAGCCCAGCAGATCTGCACTCATAAGCCAGGCAGGCTTCATTACCTAAGCATCTCCTCCACTGTGAAGCTAACAGCTGTGAACCACAAGAGCCGATAGAGGCCCCCGCTTTTCACTATTACTCCTTGTTGTATCATTTAACAGGTACATGCATTGGGTATCTGGAAAAAGCAATTGATTGACGTGGGCTTTGCTTTATTATGCAGGAAGTCAGACTAGATGATGCAGATAGACCCTTCTGGACTTACTATCTCTGGGTGTCATGTCCATGCATTTTACAGTGTATTTTTTGTGTAGCTGACTTTTGTGGTTTCTGGCCTTCTGGTATGCACAAAAGAGTACATATTAGAAAACCTGCATGATGCACAGCTAAAAGTGGTGGAGTGTCACTCATCAAACAAAGCACACCCTCAGCTTATCCATGTGATTTAAAAGTTTAGAAGATAGCTCAAGACTTGAACCCAAGCCCTGCTGGTTCCTATTCCCAAAAAGCAGGGCCTAATTATTTGTGAAAATTAACACACACCCTAGGAAAACACTGCTGTGCACCATCCTGAAGAGAAGTGCACCCAAGAGAACTTGCTAGTTGAAGAACATTCCCGGGTGAGATTCAAGAGGCAGCAAATACTCACTCTGCATGCGTTATACAAGAACGATGGGAAAACGGTCCATGTCTTTGTGGACTTTGCCATGGTGTTTGACAGCATGTGGCACAAACTTCTTTATGAAGCCTGTGGCTAGGCAGAGTCAATGAAAAATCTAGGGCGGTCGATACAAAATCTCGACAGGAGCATGACAACTTCAGTGATTATCGGCATGAGCAAAGCAAACTGGTGTAACATGGGGACACATGGTGAATGAGGCTATTCTTCAACCGTTATTCTGAAGAAGAGTCACTGATGAAAACCTACAGGAGCACATATCCATTACTGGGTGAAAAATCAGTCATCTGTGCTTTGCCAATGATATTGACTTGACTGGGGCATCACAAGAAGAGATGTAAAAATGGCTAGACGGAGTTGTCATAGAAGCGGAGATGTTGGGTCTAAAGATATCACACAAAAAGACAAAGATGTAAAATGTCTATTGAAAGGGTGAAGATATTTCTGCCCATATCTAAGGAGGCATTTTAGTGCACTAAGATACATAGGGGGTACAACAAGGAATGCTAAATATCACGTAAGCCAGGTCTACACTGGACCCATCAGCTGGGCTTAAGGTACACAACTCCAGTTACACAGAATACATAGCTGGAGTTGGCTTACCGTAAGCCGAGCTTGGCGGTGTCCCCATAGAGGGAGGCCAACGAGAGCAAACGCTCCCATCAGCTTCCCTTATTCCTTGCAAGAGCAGCAGTACTGGATGCTAGCAGGGGTGCCCTCTGAGTTTGATTTAGCAAGTCTTAACTAGATTCGCTAAATCAAATCCTGGACGATGGATCAATCTTCTATCTAGTTAAGACATGGCCTTAGAGATCTGACACAGAAGCAGATGTTTGGCTGCTGTTCTAGCAATACTCAGCTACATTTAGAGAAGGAAAGGAATTACCATGAAATATAAAATGAAATACGTTCCTGGGAGTCATAGATGCTAAGGAAACAGGACATTAAGAGACTTTCGGGCTTCAAATTGCTTCACACATGACTACGAAGGAGGTTAATCCTCAAATTTATGGCACACGTGACTGGATCCTGGACATCAAGACCACCAAAGAACACTTGAGTCTGATGAACACGTGGGCTGGACAAGTGGAGGAGGATTGCCAGAGCAAGCTTTGCAGAGACTGGCACCAGGGGACATGCTCAGTTCAGTTTCGCTCTAAGGGAATACGTTTGCATGGAAGTGTGGGAGGGTTGGCTGACTCCTGAGTGGCCTGTCTGGGGCCAGTTAAATCCAAGAAATATTTCTTACCCGTCCTCAGGGGCCTATAATCACGTCTGCCCACACACAACAGTCCACACTGAGCACTGGGGTCTTCTCCCACAGCCAGGGCTCTTGTGCTGCCGCGGTCTGTTCTCACAGCCCATCCTCCCAGCTCCTCCAGCTGACACAGACTTCTAGGTCCCAAATGTCTAGACCCAAACTTCATTGCAGCCTCCTGCTGCTCTTTACCAGGCAATCACCCCGATTTTTCACAGGTGTGACTCAATCTATAATCAGATCCCCCCCACACACCAGCCCTTAAGGGCAGAGTTAAAGTTACATCGGCAACCTTTGCTGAGGTGTCACCTTACTTTTGAACATTTAACTGTGCAACCTTAACTTGGTCTTCACAGAAATGTAGCTATAGGCAAGCCGAAGTTTTAAAAAGAAGGTGTTTCTCTCTAAGTGTTTTCAAACTCTGCAGGCCCACCACAAATTGGCAGTAATCGTGCCTAAATTCCGTACTCAGGAGCTATTTCACCAGACACTTGCAGGAGAATTTATTCTGTGCACATCAGGAGGTGCTGAGAGTCTTAGGCACTGGATAACTATTAAGGCACTTTGATAATACAAAAAATAAATAAGATGCATCAGAATGAAGTGCTCCTTGGAGAATCTCCCAAATTCACAGCAGGCTCTCCACCCCCTTTACACCTACAGTACTCTATTCAATATGAATCTAAGTTAGCCGCATGCAAAGCCGCTGTCATTAGTTGCATGCCTTGGCACTGCATCTGAGTGCAAATGAAGAGCAGAATTAGGTCCTTAATAAGCGGAGGTAAAAGCCTGTGCAAAATGTACTGGGCATGTGTAGCATGCTATTTCCACAGGGTCATAACCTCGTCCAATTAAAAACAAAATGCCACTGGAAAGTCTCCAAGGCAGGTCTCCTCCATGTGGTCTAATTTCAGCACTCTCCCCCCTGCCATTTTATCGGGTAGACCGGTTAAAAAGCCCACAGGAAGTTCTTCTGCATTGTTAAAAGTATATTCACCGCTCGCCTGGGACTCAGAGTTGACTGGCTTGTTTTTGCTCAAACTCTCCAAAAAAATTTTAAAAAAATCACCTTCCAACAAAGCAGTGCCAGAAAAGTCAAAATGTCCGAGAGTTCCGAAAGACCAGACTCCAGGAGTTCCATGTGCAGGGTAGAAATGGGCTTGGGCAGCAAAGTGTGACACTGGATATCAAAGGGCTGTAGTTCAGCTTGATAGAGAAATCTGCGGCCAAGTCTGAATCTCAATGTGCATCAAAACTTCCTTCACGTTCGGCCGTGCTTGGAGCAAGGGTTTTGTTGTGGGCCCATCTTTAGCATATGATCAGCGATCGCCTTCTTGCTGTTTTCCTGTACACTGCTTGGATAGCAAAGTGCATAGGTGCCTGGGTACGTGCAGCCAGGATGAGTGCTGGCAGGATGAGCGCCAGGATAAGATGTAATCCTGAAGGCATGATTGCAATTTGCCCTGGGGCAGGTGCTACTTATACACCAGATTTATTTTTCCGGGTAGCTGCTCACTTGTCAGCGGAGGTTACAGTTCTGTCACATTCGAAGTGTGGCTGACCTGCTTTGCACAGTGGCTGTCATGGCTGCTTCTGCAGGGACCGATGATGGAAAGAGGCGAGATTTCTGCAGTGCTGGGTTGCTGTGACTCTATCATCCATTTAAGCTGGTAGCCCGGGTTAGAAACAAGTTGTTTCATGTTAGCACTTCCACCTCTTTGACCTGCTCCGCTCCATTCTCTGGGGAAAACCCCGTTTCCCTTTCACCGGTTGTCAAGGTTTCAGAGATATGTGCCAATTTTGGGAGCGGTCAGGCTGAATGCTACTTACATATAAACACAGTCATAAATCAGCTATACTTGTACAGTCGCAACGTCAAGGGACCTCAGCCAAGTCAGGACCCCATTAAAAGCTGTACAAGCACATAGTAAACACCAGTCCTAGCCTAAAGAATGTACAGTCTCACGCAGCAGTGGGCCACGGGCAGTCCAATGGGGGTTCTACGTGCTGCCCGTGAGATATTTCATGTACCATTGCCCATGCGCAGGGATGCCAGATTCCCCTGCTTTCCATCTGCGTGGTTGTTTTCCCTGCCAGTGTTACTAACATGAAACGCATGTAAAGCAAAGGCCCAGGAAGTGAGGTGCGTGCTGACTGCACACAACAGTGACTGTGAGAGCCGTGCACTCTCCCTGAAGCCAATCACAGCCCTGCTATGGCTAGCCCTGCAACTTCTAGGTATGCACGTGCCATGAGCAAAACTACCGTTTCCTAGGAGAGTGTCTTCGTTATGACAATCTTGTGGCTCACTGAGATGGAGGAAGATCACTCGCGCTCACTAGTTTAGGTTGCCCATTGCTGGCCTAAGGGCTTGTCTACATGGGGACACTCATGAAAGTTAATCCATATTAACTACAAGTATGAATTCAAAGTGGATTAATTAAACCCCATTAAACCCATATGAACATTCTGATTCACAATTAAAGCAACCATAATTCAATCTCTTTTAATTCACATCCAAAAATATAATTAAGCTAAATCAAATTAAGGCCATTTTAATTCTGAGTAAGGGCATTTACACAGGCTTTAATGAGGTTTAACTAAGTGACTTTGAATTCACATATTTAGTTAATTTGGACTAACTTTCATAAGAGTCGCTATGTAAACAAGCCCCGAGAGACAAGGTACACCAGGTGGATGAGAAACTAGTGGGCAAGGGTGAAGAAAACAAAGAGAGCAACTACAGGAATAGACTTGTTAAGAAAGACTACATCCTTGCACAATTCCTAGCCTGTCAGGACCAGTATTCCCAACTTGCCACCTGCCCAGTGGTTATCATACGGCACATTACAGAAGTGGTGAGTTTTCAGGAGACTTGACGGAAGACAAGGCAGTGGCTACCCGGATTTTTTTTTCATAAGGGGCAGCAAGAAAGACCGAGTGAAGGCGCTTGTGGACAA
The DNA here is from genome assembly GCA_032595735.1 of Pelochelys cantorii. Lineage (NCBI taxonomy): Eukaryota > Metazoa > Chordata > Testudines > Trionychidae > Pelochelys > Pelochelys cantorii. Next base: position 128,432,385 of record CM064330.1, read on the forward strand.
AGAAGTCAGGGGGCAAACAAAGTGAGTATCCCAGGCAGAGTGAAGGCAAGAGTATGTCTGTGGAGGACTTGAAGGTGAGGATAAAAAGTTTACATCTGTTGCGGTGAAGAAAGGGGACTCAGTGGTGGGGTGGAGAGAGAGCAGTGTCAGGAGAATGATCTAACATGTTGGGAACATAAGAGCAGCTATACTGGGTCAGACCAAAGGTCCTTCCAGCCCAGTATCCTGTCTGCCAACAGTGGCCAATGCCAGGTGCCCCAGAAGGGATGAACAGAACAAGTAATCCTCACGTGATCCCTCCCCATTCCCAGAAAAACAGAGGCTAGGGACACCATTCCTACCTATTCTGGCTAGTAGCCACTGATGGACCTAACCTCCATGAATCTATTGAGCTCTTTTTTGAACCCTGTTAAATGAATGTTGAATGAATTGGTGCAGAGGATGGGAAGGTTGCAGGCGCAGACGGGAGAGGAGGAGAAACGTCTGCACAACCATTTTGGCTGAGTGGGCAGAGAAGACAGGCTGGAGCTCGGAGATGCTGGGCAAAAAGTGGCGTGATTTTCACGTGGCCTCAACGTGTGAGTCAAAGGTGAAGGCCTGAGTCAAAGGTGAAGCTGAGATTAAATGTTGGAGCAGCAGAGAGGAGGGTGGCACTTTCTGCTCTGACAGGGAGAGAGAGAAGGGGAGTAAGGCCAAGAACTTAGAAAGAATCAAATTGGGACTGGGAACCATGGGAAAAGCTGTGGAGAAAAATCAAAAGGTCCTTCCTGGCCATGTTAAATTTATGGCTGGGCATGAGGGAACATCAGAGAGACAGGCCATGATTTTAGTTTGGATGTGGGGGCAGATGTTCTGTGTAGAGAGGTGGATTTGTGAGTCAACAGCATACAGATAATCAAAGCCACATTTGCAGATGAGACCACAGCGAGAGACTGTAGAAGGGGAGGGGGTGAACCAAGGATGAAGTCCTAGAAGGGACCAACATTAAAAGAGGAACAACAGACAAGGAGAAGTAAGCCTTGAAGGAGTCACCCTTGAGGCAGTAAGAGAATCAGGGGAGGACCAAGTCCAAAAGGCCAGGGAGGACAATGCCAAGAAGAACAATGGGAGATGCCATATGCTTGCCCCTTCAGAAAATCTGACCACTTCGGGGGGGGGGGGGTGTAATGGGAGCTGAGTTTTTCTGAAAACCGCCCTCCAGTTGTGGAGCAGAGCATGTGGAAAAATCCAGCTGCTCAGGACTAAATCATAAATCCAACCCCACACAGCAAGAAACTCGCTCTATCAAGAAACCACAGCCACTATCCCCATCCAGTGTCACAAACCTTCCCTCTCCCCATGGACTAGCACCTACAAGTTGCTAGGTGCAGGGAGTTGAACAGAGAGCCTTACTTGTCAGCCCTTGCACTGTCAATTTATGTAGGAGTCTGAGGATCACGTCAGTTCCATTTTTAGTGTTTCTCTATCTTTACCACTTCATGCTGTTGCTCAATAATTGTCAGTGTGCAGTTTTGTCAGGAAATAATTATGTTTATTCTGTGAGAGTCTTTGCATGTTCTTCTTCATATTTGATACGTTCCCACTCTGAGTCAGCAGGACCTGAGGGACAAAGGGAAGGGAGAATCGAGAAGGGAAAAGGCAGTTGCTATGACATTACATTAACTTAGCAGAAAGAATGACTTTTGACAATTTAAAGCTACATTCCCCTTTATTCTGCAAAATCGTTAAATGTCTTCAACTTAGCGCTGCCAAGAGGAGGGAAAGCACACAGCTGCCATGCTCACAACTCCGCTTGCATTCTCAGAGTTATTTAGATGCCATTTCAAAACTGTGGTCTCACTGGCCAACTGAAACAGCGAGACAGACACTGTCCGTGTAGCATGAGGCATCCACAATACACACCTATGCAGCAACTTGGCCAACGATTAACCAAGCACTCAGCTCCCCAGAGTGATGGAAGTGATATAAAATGGGGTTGGGGGTGGAACACTTATTGGGGTGTTTCAAATATGATCATAAGAATGGCCAGACTGGGTCAGACCAAAGGTCCATCCAGCCCAGTGTCCTGTCTGCCGACAGTGGCCAATGCCAGAGGGAGGGAACAGAACAGGGAATCAAGTGATCCCTCCCATCATCCATTCCCAGCCTCGGACAAACAGAGGCTAGGGACACCATTCCTACCCATCCTGGCTAATAGCCATTGATGGACCTAACCTCCATGAATTTATCTAGTTCTTTTTTGAACCCTGTTCAAGTCCTGGTTTTATAGGACTGCGTAAGGAAAGTGTACATATACTGTGGCATTCAGACTTGTGCTGAGAGCCCTCATAAAGCCAAGGCATCAATGGAGCCTAGACACTATGGTGGCTCTCTGGTGCGATCTTCATCCATAGTGCAGAAACAAAGAGACCCATGGACAATTATCAGCCCTCCCATCTACTTACATGCTACTTCCTCATTCAGCGTCTCTTAATGTGGGACCACAATACATTTGTGCCTCTCCAGACACATCTATCCCATGACCTTCTCTGGTGGACTTAAATTCTTATGGATCTGTAAGTCCAGAATGGACCTTCTATCATGTAGAGGAGGTCTGACCTCCTGTGTATCAGAGGGCACTGAATTTCACCCAGTTACCCATGTTTTCATCTTCCAGCCATCAGTTGTTGTTAGAATAAAGAACCTTTTGAGCATCAGATATTTTCTCCCACCGGTGGTACTCACAGACGGCAATTGAATCACTTCACTCCTCTTTCTGAGAAACTAGGAGCATAAGAACATAAGAATGGCCATACTGGGTCAGACCAAAGGTCCATCTAGCCCAGTAGCCTGTCTGCCGACACTGGCCAGCACCAGGTGGCCCAGAGGGGGTGGACCGAAGACAATGATCGAGCAATTTGTCTCATGCCATCCATCTCCAGCCTCTGACAAACAGAGGCCAGGGACACCATTTCTATCCCCTGGCTAATAGCCTTTTATGGACCTAACCTCCATGAAATTATCTAGCTTCTCTTTAAACTCTGTTATCATCCTAGCCTTCACAGCCTCCTCTGGCAAGGAGTTCCACAGGTTGACTACGCGCTGTGTGAAGAAGAACTTTCTTTTATTAGTTTTAAACCTGCTACCCATTAATTTCATTTGGTGTCCTCTAGTCCTTCTATTATGGGAACTAATAAATAACTTTTCTTTATTCACCCTCTCCACAGCACTCATGATTTTATATACCTCTATCATATCCCCCCTTAGTCTCCTCTTTTCTAAACTGAAAAGTCCCTGTCACTTTAGCCTCTCTTCATATGGGACCCGTTCCAAACCCCTAATCATTTTAGTTGCCCTTTTCTGAACCCTTTCCAGGAGTACTGGTGCCAATGGGGGCACACTCTGAGTTCAATTTAGTGGGTTTTTACTAGACCCGCTAAATTAAACTCCAGAAGATCGATTGTGGCAGTGTCGATCTTCCCTGTAGTGAAGACGTGGCCTGAACAGATTAAGCTGTTTAATTCTCTCCATGTAAGACAGTGTCTCTCTTCCTCAGATCATTGCTGTGGCTCTCTCCTGCACCCCAACCATTTTTCATCCTAGCACGCTGGGTGCTCAGGTTCAGTTACTTGTCCACTATTGCCTCATAATCCTTTGTGGAGCCACTGCTATCCAGGCTACAGTCCCCATTCTGTAGACATGGCCTGCGTCCCTTCCTCCTGGATGTACAACTCTGCATTTAGCTGTATTAAAAACCATTTTGTTTGAATAGGCCCAGGTTACCAGGAGCTCCAGAAGGCTCTGTCTGAGTGCCCTGGTGTCATTGTTATTTACCATTCCACCAATCTTTGTGTCGGCCGTGATTTTATACTGAATTCCAGACCACCGATGGAAATGTTGACACGCGTCAGGCCTAGTACTGATCTTTGGACAGCCCAGCTTAAAAGTCCTGTTCAATGATTCCCCACTGACAAGTGCTTTTTGAGATGTGTCAGTTAGCCAGTTTTTAACCCATCTAACAAGAGTGCTAGTCACACTGTAGAGTGATAATCTTTAATCAGAATGGCTTGCAATATTAAGTCAAATGCCTTAAAAACATAATGCAAATGCAACTGTGTCAGAGAATGGCAAGACTTATCTTCCATAAATCCATGTAACTGGCATGCATTATACTCCCATCCTCTAATTCTTTATTAAATTGATTCCTGTATCCACTTTTTGATTTTTTGCCTGGTATTGCTATTAGGCTAATGGATCTAGACTTATTTACCCAGGGCATCTTGCTTTCCCTTTGGAAGCAGCACAAGGTTACCACTCTGCCACACTTCTGCAATATTTTCCCAGAGAGCTCCTCAGCCAGCTCTTTTAGAACTTTTGAGTGGAAGTTATCTGAGCTTGCTTATTTAAAAATACATTTATTCCTGTTAGATGCTTTTAACAACCTCCTTAGTTACTAATAGACAGAGAATACTTCATCATTATCATGTAACATGAGCATATCCATCCTGCTTCTTCCCAAAAACAGAAACAGAAATATTTACTGAACCTCTTGCTTTTTCTGCATCATCGTTAACAATGTAACCATGAAAAACTTAAAAAACAACAAATGGTCTGGTAGCACTTGATAGACTAACAAAACATGTAGATGGTATCATGAGCTTTCGTGGGCACCATTGACATCTAATGATGGGCCTATGCTATTGTTAGGATTTCTTTTCTTCCTAATATATTTAAACTCCAATTAGTGTTACCAGCCATGCATTTTCCCTTGATCTTGTTAGCTTCCCTTATCAAGTTTCTACAGTTCATAACTTCCAATTTATATTGATAGACATCTGTTTATCTCCTGTCCCATTTGTTAAATATTGCTTTCTACTTCACCACTGAACCAGGACAGACTTTTAGCCAAATTTGTCCACTTTACATTGTGAAATCATGGCTTTTGGCCCATTTGATAAACTCTTCTTAAAGGATGTTCAATTTTTATTTACATTACCCTGTCTAAATTTTTCCACTTTTCTCCTTAGTTGTCCTCTCTGTCCTTAATTAGTTGTTTCATCTGCATTGCTTTCTTCGCTCTTGTTACTAGTGGAAATTGATCTTCCTGATATCAAATTGTTTCCTATCTTCTTTTTGGTTTCCCTCCGTAAGGGTTTGTTCTTAACACCACTGAGCCGCCTTACTTTTTTTCCTTTTAAAATTATTCTGAAACCTCCTTCTTCATCCCAGATCAACTCAGAGGAAAAAAAAGTCCTGCCATTGAAACATATATCTTTAGATATATATTTGCAGCACTGATTGTGCCTAGAAGTATGAGTCAAACTGATAACTACATTTTCCAACAATGCTCCTTTCCCAACAGATTTGCAGAACTAGAGAATGGCTGCTGGTGAAAAAAAAATGAACATGAATAAGTAAAACAAATCACAGCTATAAAAGTTTTGTGCATCTGTTCCTGCTTTTTCTTTATGTGCTAGCATTTTTTGATCTTCCCCCTCATTGTCTCCCCATTCATCTCCATCTTTAATTCTCTCCAGTTCCTTCCCCTGGTACCCTGCCCCCCTTTAATCTTTTCCTGACAGTCTCGCTTTTCAGTTTCTCTCTCCAAGAAAAATAAGATTTCCCCTCAGACAGGAGCAATGCACTTTTTGGGGGTCTCCTCTTAAGGTTCCCCTCTCCCCACATATCCTCTAATTCTGCCTGTTTCCCACTGCACACTCCTATGCACACAGATTTACTCTGAGGGAGCAGACCTTGGCTGACAGATGGTGGCTCTCAGAACAGGTCCAAGCCCTGTCCCCCACCCTGCCTAAGGCTCTGAGAGGGAGCTGGGTGCAGGAAGGGGTTTGGAGTGCAGGCTTGGGGATGGAATTTGGGTGCAAGCTCTAGGCTGGGGCGGGGTGCAGGAGGGCTGCAAACTCTGAGAGGGAGTTTGGGTACAGGCAGGAGTGGGGGCAGGAGTGGAGGAGGGGATGAGGGGTGTGGCACTTATCTGGGGCAGCTCCTGTAAGTGACTTGCATCCCCCTCCAGCAGCGGTTCCTAGGTGTGGGGCCGGGGGAGGTCTTGCACCGCCCTTGCAGCTCCCATTGGCTACAGAGACGTTCAGGGTGGGGGGCAGCACCTGGAGAGACACACACCCCGCCCAGGGGCTACAGGGAGCCGCTTCTGGATTTGGGAGCTGCATGGAGCAGGCAGTTTGGAAGCTACTTTAGCCCTGCTGTGCTGCCGGTGGGAGCAGCAGAGGCCCCGGGGCCCTTTTAAATTGCCAGGAGGCGGCAGAGTGAAGCTAGCAGAAAGACCCAGCCCAGAAATTTGGTGGAGCTGGGCCCTTGTGCTCTCATACTGATGGTCTTTGGGCACCCCAGACCCATACAACAGAGAGGGGGCACTTACAAGGGTGGATTCCATTATTGAATCTTCGTATCTTCATTATTTGCATTCGAGGGGCTTGTGCTTAAAGGGTGCCATTCACTCTGTGGGCAGGGTACACCCAAAGGCTATATGCCACTTACGTACCATTTAAGCTCTGCAGGAAAGGCTGAAGAAGGCCATAAGTAATGTAGAGGCTTTGCCCTGGCTCTTGCTGCAAAGGATAACAATGCTTTCACATCTATTTGAGCGCTCTGAATGTTCTCTGGCAAGTTACAGAGGGCATTTTCTAACTCCTGTGGCAGGGGCTGAGTGTGCCTCTGGCTGGCTTGAGGAAAATAGAGATTCTGATTTGGGGCTTCGAATGTCCAGCTCTCACGATGAATTTCCTCAGTTTTAAATCAATTTAATTCGATTCACGTTGATGAAGTTTCACCACAGTAATTCAACATTCCATCAAGCCCTTGACCTTGAGAAATTCCGCTGGCTCTTATTTACTTTTCAATTTCCACAGCCTCTCAACTGCTCATGCACTCGTGCCGGGTAGTTCCCTCCGCCAGAATCTGTTAGCTCAGGTTCTGGACAGACATCGTTTTGGTTAGATTCTACAGCAGGACCTCAGCCGAAAAGCAATCTCTTTCTGCCAGCAGCCACCCTCACCTTCAATCGTTCATTTTAACACTGGGAAATTCAGTTTTAGCTCAGGTTCTCTCACTGAGAGGATCTTTTTTTAACTTGGCCAGTATTGAATTTTGCCAAATGCCATTATTTATTCAGGGGAATTACTGAGGACAACACCACAGCAGTTCAGTGACAAAGATCAATAGGTATCTTTTCTGGAATGACAGCATCTTTTTTTTTTTTAAAAGGCCTGAGTTCCCAGCACTTTAGTGGCTTGGGATTACTTTGAATTCCGCAGCATTAAGGATTGTTAAAAAACATCAAAGCAGTACTAAATGATCTGTTAAAAACCACTATTGTTGCAATCTCTATTATGCTAATCTATTCATGATCTGGTTATTTTGCATAATCACAAACTCCCATAACAAATGAAAACTGCCTGCACTGGGCTAAAAAAAAATACAGTTTCATGGAGAATTATACACTCCTTAGAGAACATGTTTGATTTTCTTGAAACATGTTACCTCTGCAAGCCACTGAATTGTCTCTTTTTGGGGAGCGGTTTCTGAAAGCAAAGCAGTGGAGTGAAGCACTTACTTACAGTAGAGGGGCGTGGGATTTTGTAAAGAAGAAAACAGCTAAAGACTGCTGCTTGTTATTGAGATATTTGCACTTGTCCATCAGAGGGGCTCTTTGGTTGGAGAAAAACAGGCTTAGGTTTGCAAAATTAGTCTGCCATGTGCACATAATCATAACTCAAATTCAAAGCGCATGGCAGGAGACATGCATTGGGAGGGCAGGGCTGTGATAACCAATACCCATGACATGCATCTGACAAAGTGGGTCTTTGCCCACGAAAGCTTATGCTCCAATACATCTGTTAGATAGTCTATAAGGTGCCACAGGACTCCTCATTGTTTATGCAGATTCAGACTAACACGGCTGCCCCTCTGATACTCAATACCCATTCCTGTCTCCACAATATAAATATGACAGCTGTGAAGAACTCCAGGGTGCTAGTTTAGAGAAAAAATGAAAGTCAGTGGACTGATTTAATCAGGAGTCACCCAAGTGCTGTTTAATGGAGCAGGGACAGTCACATGGGCAACCCTAAAATGGCAACACAGCTGTCAAGAAAACACAGAAGGGTTCAGTCTCCTTACTGAGCAAACGTCTCCTGTGGAAAGTGTTTCAGAGACGCGTAGGGAGCTATGGAGCGCAGCATGAATCAGGGGCAGCTGAGACAGAGGCCAGGTCTACATCCTCTCCTGCACCCCAGTTCCCTACCTCGAGCTCCCTTCTGCACCCAACCTCCATCCCAGACCCTGCACCCCCTCCATGGAAAAGTGCAGCCCTTGGCCACTTATCAAAATCTTGGCGTAGCCCTCCCCCCATCAAAAATTATTGCCCACCTCTGGCGTAAGACATCACTGGTGGAGCTGGGAATGAGCCCATAGCCAGACTCTCAGCCTAATGCCCCTCCCCATGAGGCCCTCCTGCCACTCTCATGGGAGGAGTGGAAGGGTTTGCTTTTGCCCTCTCTCTCTGTTAAAGGTTGGCTGATGACTGGATGGAACGGAGTTGTAGGCTCTGCAAAGAACATGCCTGTCTGGCCATGGATTTAAGGGCTCTTTGGGCCTTTTCTGTTTTGCTGCAAGTTCAAATTTTGCCATTTCTTTTCATTAGCTCTTGTGTGTTCACCTCGGTCCTATCTAGCCAGGGAAGGGGAAGGGAAAACAGACTGCTGAAAGGAGCTAGATGAAAATGAGTACGAGAAATTAGAACTAAATTAGTGTCAGCCAGTAAATTTACCCACTCAACTGTCAGTGAAGGGAAGAGACATCTCATAGGTCAGGAAAGCACTTAAGCATATGATTAGCTCCATTCCTACTCAAGACAGCAGTTGAACATTCGCTTAATGTGACTCACGTTCCTAACTCACATTGACTTGAATGAGGTTTAAGCGTGTGCTTAACGTTGGGATGGTGTTCCTGAAGTGGAGCTGGTATGAGTTATCTCGTCAGGCTGTCCTCTTTTCCCCGTATTTCCTCTCTTTCTTCCTCTACTAAGTTCAGTTTGATGGAGGCTTTCTTTCTTTCTTTCTTTCTTTCTTTCTTTCTTTCTGTCTGTCTGTCTGTCTGTCTGTCTGTCTGTCTGTGACGTCATTACAGAATTTAAAAAATATTAGGGACATTGCCTATATCGTCTCTCTACAATTCTTCCACATAAGAGACTGAGAATATCTTGGAATGTGAATGGGTCTGACAGTCTGGGGCAAGGGGGGGAATAAATTACATTGCAAAATTCCATGCAGATTGCATAGGTTCATAAGAAACTCAGCCCTCCAGAGAAGAGTCAATTAAAGGGTTGGGTTGGAGGTGGCACGTTCAGCATTTTGTAACAAAAAAATCACCAAGAGCAGTTTGTGCTCTGAGTCAGAAACACTTCCCATTTCAATTGCTGCAGACCCTGGCTGATCAGGAAGGTCGATACACAACGCTCGGAAAATGCAAAATGGACAAGAAACCACTTTTCAAAATCTGCACTACAGGGAGAACTGCGACTCCCAGGGCATGTCTATGCTACAATTTAAAATCTGCAGCTAACCTGTGCCAGCTGACTCCGGCTCTGGAGGTTGGGCTAAGAGATAGTTGAATTGTGGGGTAGAGACATGGAGGCTACAAGGCCAGGGTCTAGGATCCTGCAAGGCAGGAAGGTCCCAGAGCCCAGACTCCAGACAAATCAGAACATCTACACCAAAATAGCCTGAGTCAGCTGGCACAGGTCAGCCAGAGGTACCTAACTGCAGTGTAGACATGCCTCCAGAGACCAAATGTTGGGGTTCTGGGCAGGTGGGAACAGGAAGCCTCAGGAGTTCAAATGCACAAACCTAACACAAGGAACAGGGAATGGGCTGGAAAGGCAACATAAAAAACTCTCTCTCTACCTCCCTCCCCTTGCATACACCCTCAAGAGGTCCAACTAGGAGAGAAACAAACTGTTTCCTCCCCCTTCCATGAGTGACACAATCCACTCACATGAAGGGGCAGAGCTCATCCCAAATGCTCAACCTTCACTGTAGTTTTGCCTGACTCCTGAGCATTTAAATGTGATGTTGCATTCCTGTATTTTTTTGCATTTAATTACAGAATTATTTTACAATGACATATTACTTTTTTTCCCCATGTCATGCCTCCCACTACTTAACCTACTTAACAAATCCTAGTTCTCCCACAAGGTAGCGCATATAAAATTGATTTTAATTTCAAGAGCAGTAAAGTGTTTTGATTCTTTGTATTTTTATCAGATACATTATATATATATATATATTTTTCACAGAGTGGAAATCAATAATGCATGGTCTGAGATCAAATACAAAGCTATGATGTTGCAGAGTGAGCAGTTTTACTTTTAAATTCTTAACATGTACTATCAAGGGAGATCATCAAGAAAGAAGGAGTCTTTTGTTTGTAAAGACTTGCTTTCTGATCCATGCCTTCTTTCTAAAAATACATTGTCCAGGTGCAGTGTATAGCAACAGAAATCACTGGACTTTTTGCTGCTTGGGACCCTGCCCACTTGGAAAGTATTTCAAAACATACTATTGCCTAACACTAGCGGAAAATATTGCTAAATTTGAAGTGTGAATATTGGTTGTATTATGATAGCATGTAGAGGATGCCAATCAGGATCGGGGCCCTGTTGTACCAGGCATTGTACAAACATAGTAAAAGACTTTCGCTTCCCCATGGAAGCTTACAATCTAAACGGACAAGACAGGGGCTTGGAGGAGAAAAAGAGGTAAAGTGACTTGACCTAGGTCAAATGACAGAGCTAGGAAGAGAACCAGGCCTCTTGAGTCCTAGTCCTATGCCAAATCCATGAGTCAGCACTGCCTGTAATAGCATGTGCATGCCCATGTGCATAGTGGGTCATGTACTGGTTTGATCTACACACTTGTGCAGCCCTGAACAGCCACTGCCAGGAAGCTCCAGGACAAGTGTTGTCTACCCTGCTCTTATGTCCACTCCAGTCCTGCATAAAGCCAACTGATGTCCCACAGTGAAGTTCTACGGATAGAGGCAGGAGTTCACATGTTGTTACCTCCTGCTTCTGGCCACTCAGGGGGACAGTTCACATGGCTGTAGGCTACCAACGAAGCACCAATACCCACTTGTGGAGAGTACACATGCCAGCCTCCTGCCTTGAGGAAGAATTTAGCTTAGTCACTGAAGCATACTCAACGGCTCAGAAAGCAAGGGAGAAGAATTACGGAGTAGTGCCCATCTTTCCCAAGTCAGAGCTGTGACTAACTTTTCATTAAAAACAAAGAGTAGTCCTATGTCAACTTAGAGACTAACAAACATATACAGGGTCATGAGCTTTCCTGGGTAAAACCCACTTCCTCAGCTGAGTTGGAGTGGATGCTGTTATTTCCACTCCAACTCATCTGAAGAAGTGGGTTTTACCCAGGAAAGCTCATGACCCCGTATATTTATTAGTCTCTAAGTTGCCCCAGGACTACTTGTTTTTAAAGTTACAGGCTAACACAGAGACAACTCTGTAACTTTCTATTGTAAGCCTTGTCCCACTCCTAACTTTGCCAAAATTTAACTAATCAACATAATGTTTAAACAGACAAACCACTCAAGTTCACTGAAGGTCATATTGTCAACTCAGGAGAGCAAGAAGGTGGAGCCTGATGTTTTGGGAGGTGCCAAGGTTCTTTAATAACCTACAGATTAACTCTTATCTGGTGCACAAACAGAAGAAAATTACTCACGGCACAACTGTATAGATGCCTCTCCCATCCCTTACCACCACCACTGACTCAAAATACTCCCAGCTGCCAACTCTCGAGATATAACCCAAGTCTCCCAATATTTGGTATTATCCTTAAAGCCCCAGCTCTCAGAGCTCTAGGAGAAACTCAGCATTCATTATTTATAACAAATAACTTTGTAGCCCTTGGGATTCCCAGGAAAAGCTTGAACATGTGAACCGCAAAAGCGCAAAAGCCCAAAAGCTAATAAATTCAACCCCACATTTATTATTTTCTCAAATCTCAGGATTCTGGGCTAGAGGAGGCCGATTCTGATTTCTGTGCGCCTGGGGTTGGCAGGAGTATACACTATCCCCTTCCTGCCCAGAATATCTCTTGAATCTCAACTCATGCAATGCCTTCTCTCAGACTGTTAGGGAAATGGGCCGAAGAAAGCAGCATGAATGCATTACGATGATTCCCCATTACCCCGTTTTCATTTTTTAAGACTCCAGCTTTTATACGTTTCTGCTTTATAATTTCCTTCAGCGCCAGTAAGAGACATATTGTTTCACTGAAAGCAGAAGACACTGAATGGCACTAGACACAGATTTAGTAATTAATTATACAACTGCAGTTCCACGTGGGAAAAGCTTTGCTTTTTTTAATCCTAACCTTGATTGTCGTTTCTGTGGCCCGTGTTGTTTGTTGTCACTGATTTAGCACAATTAAATCATAAAGACTGTAATCTAATAAGATACTGAAAGATGTGTTGGACTTCAAGTACGTACAAGCAGCCCATTTACTTTGATGGACTTACATGTGTGTTTAAACTTAGGCAGGTACTTAAGTATATAAAACCTTTGTCTAAACTGCCTTTTGGAGACAAAACAGTGAGAGCATTTACACTACAATGCAACTTTTTTCAGGAAAAACACCCAGTTTTGGTGACAAAAACTTCCACCCCGTGAGAGACTTTTTTCTTTCCTCCTCCCTTTATTGGCAACAAAGAGCCCGTGTGGACTTTGCTGTTTGTTTTGTTGACAGAACTGGTTTCCTCCGGTATCCCCCAACGCCTGCGCTGATGGCTCTGCTCAGTGTTTTGTGATCGCTGCTGCCCTGCAGGCCGGCCTGTGCCCCTCCCCTTTCAAAGCTCCCAGAAGTATCTGACATCTGAGTGAGCTGCTTCATTTGGGGAACAAACAAAGAGCAAATCACTGGAACGCTCCTGTTCTGCCCTGCTGGGAACCCAGCGGCAGGCAGGCTGCTGCTTCAGAGGGAGAGCTGGAGAGACGGCCGTGCTGCTTTGACATTCCTCAGCATGAAGCACTCACAGAGCTAGGAGGGAATCCCAAGAAGGGCAGGGGTCAGTTCTGCCTTCCCACCACACTGCCCTGTGGGATGCTTCCCCACAGTGCTTTGCTCTAGCTGTCAACAGGGAGCTAGCCATGTGGCCATGAAACAACGACAAGGGAGGCCAAAAAAACATTTGACTGTTTTCACTTTCGGCAACTTTTGCATGTTGACGGAACTTTTGTCACCAAATCTTCCCAGTGTAGATGAAGCCTAAGCAAATGGAGGCCAACGGCACTCTAAAGAGGAAAGGTAAAGGAGATAAAAACATACACAAGCCTGGTATAGACAATATACACCTTTGAAAATTAACACAAAAGTCCCCAGGCAGCATTTGGCATACTATAAGTGATTGCTCTGAACTTGTTTTCCCTGAAATCATGACAGAACTTAGAAGGCTGGGTGTTTGGACAAGTTTATTATATTCACTAGATGAGAATTATGCAAAGGGAAATAACTCACCGTAATGGCGGGTAACTTTCTAAAACTAATTAGAAAAGTTAGCAGCTATATAAGAAGCCATAAACTAATCTAATTGGAAGTACTCTCGCAGTATGCTACATCCTTGCAGGAGCCCATGAAACATTTATTGTCAGAGGAAAAAAGCTTATTTGTGTTGCAGTGTTTTATGCTTTAGTCCTAGGTCAAAGGCACCTGAATGAGTCAAGCAGAGCACCCCCTAAAAATCAGTGCCCTAGCCTTCATTAGCCACATCTCAGCCTGCATGGTCCCTAGCTCACATAGGGATCCATCATTAGATGCTTGGGAAGAGCCACAGCACCCAGACAGGACCAATACTGACCTGGCTGAAAACAATTTTGATGGAAACCTTTAATTTTGTTTTGTTTTCAGTGAAACCCTAAACCCCAGATGTTATTTCCGTGTTTGAAAACCCTTTGGGATGAACATTTTTAGTTGTCGCTGAACATTTTCAGAAGCCTAAAGCTGATTTTTCTTTACCACCAACACTAACATGTTCTACTCAGACTTTTCAGTTTTTCATCAAAACATGGAAAATTGCAACCGGATTGGGTTTTTTTTTCCCCCACATTTTCATTTCAGCTGAAAAGCTCATGAAAACCATCCCCCAGCTCTGAGCTGTGTATAACCCCCTGTGCCCAGAGCAACTGACAGCAGGGTTGTGAGCTACCTGATACACCACAGCGAATGTGACGAATGAGGCCTTGCCACACTGGTGGCTGGAGAATATTAACATTGCATAAAATAAAACAAGGAGCAGGATTCCCATACACTGCGAATGTTGGAAAAGGAGAGAGAATTATACCTACAAAACTAGAGTCATCTCTTAGCTGTTTCTATTACAGGCACTCTCTCCTCATCTCCTCCTCTATAAAAGGAAAATTAAAAAAACAATCCTCAAGGCTTACTTGTGGCTTATCCAACTCCTGGGTGGTATTTATTCATAGCCCCACTAGGGACAGCAGGACTTGCTGATCTCTGCAATACAGATCCTCTTTCCTGCGTCTCGTTGCCAGAATAAAAGCAAGATACGGAGGGCCAGATGGGTCTGGGTTGGGTCCCTGCCCCAGAATTTGAGGGTGGGGGGGACTTTGTCTAACAGCCCTCAACCCTCACTGAGGGAAGATGTGTGTTGCACCACATATAGGGAGAAGGCATTGTGGTAACCCCATGCAAGTGGCCATTCAAGCAAGTGAGGGGAAGCCAAAGGCAAACTATTGCCTTGCCTCCCCCTTGCCGCTCTTCTTCTCTTTTGGGGAGAGAGGAAGTGGTCCCTGCACTCAGGGGAAACACTGGGTTTGCCAAGGCACCTTGAAGCACTGAGAGGCTTTCCAGCAAAAAAAAAGGGGGGGCAGTTCTGTATCAAACAGCAGCCCAGAATAAAAACCCAATGCCTCAGCAGACACTAACGGAGCACGGTTGGGCAGCAGCACAGCAAAGCTGCAGCTGTGAAGGAGCCCCGTGATCTGGGACCACGTAGCCTAGAGCGGTGGGAAGCACAAACGCTTTGTGGGGCTCCCTGGGAGGGCAGAGGGATCGACAAAGGGGAACCGAAGGCCTGGCAGAGATGAAGCTGAAGCAGGGACACAAGAGCCAGAAGGAGAGGCCACCGCTCCTGTTGGGAGCTCCACCTCACAAGCCGGTCAAGGAACTGTGTTCTGGAAAGTTCTAGGAGCTGCAGTAGTGCAGTGGGGGGCCCACAGTCTGGATCCAGGGCAGCTCGCTCTGGGACTGCACAGCCAGGAGGGAGAAGGCATTGTGAGCAACAAGCGTCACACGGGTGAGACTCAGGGGAAGAACAATGGCCTACATTTTCAACCTGGGTGCCAGACGTTATGCAAAGGCCCATGGTTAGACACCCAATGAACAATGGTCTGATTTTCAGAGGGGGCTGGTACTCACAGCTCCCATCAGGGGAACTGACAGTGCTCAGCAGCTTTGAAAATAATAGTTTGACTTAGAGTAGTGCCTTAAGCCCCAGCCTGGGTCCCATTGTGCTTGGCGCTGCACAGACACACCATGAGAGAGTCCAAAGAGGGGAAACCCAAGGCATGGAGCAGTGACATCACCTCCCGAATTCACTCAGGAGGTCAGCAGGAGAGCCCATTCTCCCCTCTAAAATCAGGTGCTTTTATTTAGTTAGCCTGTCTTGGAATTCAGTTGACCAGACTTTAGGCCCCCTTCACCCAACAAAAATTTTTGGCTGGTTTAAAAGTATATTTTTAAACTTGTATTTTCCCTGCTGTCTCTTAGCACCCTTAAGATGCATATTACACATGTCTCAGTGGCTCTCAGGGTGCTGGTTGAGTGCATCTCCACAATAAACTGGTGTGTTACATCTCATTTCTCTCTCCTGTCATGTCAGCTTCAGTGTGAGTGTTCCAGAACCACACACTGCTCTCTCTCGGAAGATGTTCTCATGCATGAACACAAATTATGCTTTAACTACCATTACTCAGACATGGGGAGATGAGACATGACTGGAATACCAACAGATGGAAGAAAGCTGCTACATGGGTGAAGTCAAAAGGAACAAAGCACAGAGATGTATCTCCAAACTGTGTGCACAAGTATGACTCTGCTAAGGAGACTGTGAAAAATGCTGCCTACGGAAACGTAATATGACTTGTGCACCGAGTCACTTCTTTGTACTGCTGAAATTTTAAAAGCTGTCTTACAGCCACATGCGTGCCTTGAAGCTCGAGCAGGTATTACAAGGGGATGGGGAAATTGTGAAAATGTACGAGCTAAAATTGGGGTTGCACAAAAGATGAGTGTGAAATGCAGAAATGGAGGCACTTTATCAGGGCCGTCCCTAGGCATACGGGAAATATGTAGCTGCACAGGACACCCAAAAATCTGGGGCACCAAATTTTCGGGTGCCCCTACGCAGTCCTGTGTGCTTGTATGCCTGAGGACAGCCCTGGACACTTCTGTTGGTTCCTCTCCAGCCCCTCCCTGCGGCTTCTCTCTCCTGTAGGCTTCACGGCTTCTCCCTGCCCCTTCCCATCTCCCCTAGATGCTCCTCTCAGCTAGCAGCAGCCAGTTAGTGAGGGCTCTCTGCTGCCAGACTGGGGGCAGAGAGGAGTCCCCAGCCTTTGCAGCTCTGCTCCAGCCCCAGGGAAGCCATGAGCCCTGGGAGGGTGGGAGGGGCAGGGAAAACAGCATGCAGGGGGGACAGGAGGGCAGTCCCCAGGCAAATCTGTGGGGAGGGAGGCCCAGTTGCATAGGGCTCTGCACAATATTAACAGGAACCAAAATCTCAGGGTGAGGGGATTTTGATTACAAAACTTTGATTGGAAAATGCAGAGAGAGATCGAGGGGCTTGATAACAAACGGGCCAAAAGCCAGAAAACATTGCTGCTAAGGTAACTTTCATGCTGCTCCCCCACACGTATGCATCAGGAGACGGTTTTACATTCTGCAGGACTCCTGCTTCATCCACTGAGCAGGCTGGACCCCGACAGGGCATGAGGATGGGGGATGGCATTTCACTTTTACGGCTGGGATTGTCAAAGGAGTGCAAGACAGGCCCTGGCCAGTCACTTCCAGTGCGATCTGGGTGCCTGAGAACCCTCTGCACCTCTGAAAATCCCAGCCTAAACAAGATACTAAAGCAGGAAAGGGTGCACTACACCAGTGCTCTCTGCCTATCAGGCTGAACACATGGGCCTGTATTTCTGTTTTCAGGGCCATCACTTCAGTTGCTGTAAATCAACACAGCTGCACTGGCCTCAAAGAGCTACACAGCCAGTCTAGAGCACCTCTCCTTAAATCAAATACATCACCATTTTAAAATATGTTCAGTGCATCTGGACTGCTCGAAGAGTGCCTCTCTGCCTAACTCGCTCCACTCCCCAGCACACACAGTGCTGAGAGGGAGAGAGAACACACAATCCGCCCAGGAGAGATGCTAGTCCCGGGACTTCACGCACATGTGGACGAAGGCAGCATCAGACTCCACCTAGACCAGAGGGCCACAGAAAGCTAGCCTACCTGCAGGGCCCAAGTTTGTTGCCTCCACAGAAACCAGGCAGCATTCACGGTGCGTTGTCCTGCCTATGCACTAAGTGTGGGAAGGGTCCTACAAAAATAACAGTCTGTGAGTTTGTCACTATGAACTAAATCATAAGCCCACATAGATGGACTCCGGGGTCTGCCCATCCTCCTACTGAATTTAATCTGGCGCCACGTAGTCAGACAGGCCCGTTGTTTTCCCCTTCTTTGTATTTATACATTTTTTTCCCCAAATAGAGTATAACAAACATCAGAGTCCTAATAATACACAAACTGAGTGAAAGAGGATGAGGCTAAAGGGAGGGCAAGGGAAGTGCCATTTCTTTTGTCAGGATCTACATTAATCGGAGAGCTCTAACAGTTCACCCCCAACTGCTTTGCCTTTTTCGGGCCTTCCCCTTCTGCGGAATGCCAGTCGCCCATTAGCTGCGCAGTCAGCCCCATCACTGTCTGAGGGGGACCCACTTCTCCATTTTTGCAGGATGACATTGCAAGTGACTGAAGCTGCCTGTTGGAACCATGCCACCTGGTTACTAGGTAACCTCGAGGTCTCAGGAATAGATCCAAGAGTGAATTTAAGGGGGAAGGCTCCAGCTGAACACCCAGAATCAAACTGGTCCTTTCACCCACCTCAGACCAGAAATTCTTGTTAGAGGGGGTGTCTCAAAACGTGAGAGTAACGTAGCACCCTGGGAGTTACATTTCCAACAGTGATCAGCATTTTATGCAGCCCAATACAATTAGCCTTCGTGGGGGCCAGTATATTGTAAAACATGCCTTTTGGTGATTAAGCCTCAGTTCTAGCATTGCTTTTTTAACAACTCATAACAGGAGTGCTGTGAGCAAGATACAAGAAGTCATTCTTCTGCTCTACTCTGATTACGCCTCAGCTGGAGGATTGTGTCCAGTTCTGGGCATCACATTTCAGGGAAGATGTGGAGAAATTGGAGAGGGTCCAGAGAAGAGCAACAAAAATGATGAAAGGTCTAGAAAACACAAGCTAGGAGGGAAAACTGAAAGAACTGGGTTTGTTTAGTCTGAAAAAGAGAAGACTGACAGGGGACATGATAGAAGTTTTCAAGTACCTAAAAGGGTGTTACAAGGAGAAGGGAGAAACATTATTCTCCTTAACATCTGATGATAGGACAAGAAGCAATGGGCTTAAATTCCAACAAGGGAGGGTTAGGTTGGACATGAGGAAAAGCTTCCTAACTGTCAGGGTGGTTAAGCACTGGAATAAATTGCCGAAGGAGGTTGTAGAATGTCCATCGCTGGAGATATTTAAGAGCAGGTTGGACAGACATCTATCAGGGATGGTTTAGAATAGATGGTGCTTGGTCCTGCCGTGAGGACAGGGGTCTGGACTTGATGACCTCTCGAGGTGCCTTCCAGTCTAGTATTCTATGATTAGATACAATTGTGTGCCCTTGGGCGGGAGAGCACTATGGATCCTAATCTCTGTCCCAAGCCCCTCCAGGACTGACTTGCTTGAAACCCACCTCAAGATTTGGGGGCATAATGGTTATGCATAAGGGGAATAGGTCTGGTTCAGGAAGGCTCATTTATGTACCTCATAAAGGCCAAATCCAGGCCCTATTGAAATGAGTGACAAAACTCACATTGACTTGAATGGGGCCAGATTTTGGCCCTTACAGAAGATCAGTGCTCACATGGAGCACTGCCACATTCAGGCATCAGTCTAGCAAAGCGCCTGCTCACATTTCAGCCCAGGAGAAGTCTCACTGAGATGCCGCTCCACTGAGGTGTGTGACTTCACCCCAAGATGGTGGCCCAAGGAGCTTAAAAAGGTGAGACTCTGAGCCTGCATTGGCACATTCCCTTTGAAGTGAACGGGGCTCAGCAGGGCCCAGGGCTCTGCAATAGTGGATCCCAGGGCGTGACCAGGGCCCAATGGACCTGACAGGAAAGTAAGGTTAAAACACAGCACAGAAAA
This sequence comes from Pelochelys cantorii, assembly GCA_032595735.1. Taxonomy (NCBI): domain Eukaryota; kingdom Metazoa; phylum Chordata; order Testudines; family Trionychidae; genus Pelochelys; species Pelochelys cantorii. The sequence continues at coordinate 128,451,921 of CM064330.1, forward strand.
AAGTGGCAGCAGGGCTCCAGCCATGAGAATACAATTACGCAGCAATTCCTCTGGTGTGTGTTTATCTAGGTGGCTGTGTTCTTTCAAATGGAGGCAGAAACACATTCGTTTTTGTGGGAAACGCTGCAGAAGTGAGTTTTCAAGCACCAGGCAAATGAGGCAAGATTTCGCCAGGATCAAGGACACGAGACGGCCCTTTGATTCTGATCATGAATGATGCAGATTCGTGCTCGTCTCCTGTTCAAGCTCATCTTGAAAGTGTTACACAAATCATAAATTAGGGGAGTAAGGAGACATTTGCATATCCCCTATTGAGCAGCTCCCGCTCTGTAGCACTAACCTTCACAAAATCTAAAAGCATTCACCAACCTGAGGAGAAATGTTGTAGGATGGAAATTTTCATAACCAACCCACTAGCTGCCTATAAATAGTGGGGAAAACAGATTTCAAGCATTTAGGGGAAAAAAAAAACAGACTGCCATTTAGAAGTCCTTTACAGTATTTTAAAAGCAGGTGAACTGCTTTCAAAACCTTGATTGGAATGGTCTTATTCAGCTAAACTATTGAAGGAATAGTAGAACCTCAGAGTTATGAACAGCTCAGGAATGGAGGTTGTTTGTAACTCTGAAACGTTTGCAACTCTGAACAAAAAATGTATGCCTGTTCTTTCAGAAGTTTACAATTGAATGTTGACTTTTTTTTTTTTAATCCCCCTTATGTTTGTAGTTGATGTTTAACGAAGCACTGTCCTGTATTTGCTATTACTCGGGTCTGCTGCTGTCTCGTGTATTTCCAAATGATATGTGTGGTTGACCGGTCAGTTCCTAACTCTAGTGTATTGTACTTATCAAGCAGAATTGCCTGCAATGACTTGCTTTCGTCCTCTGACAGCGTAGAGGGGCAGTAAAGAATCTTGCTTATTAGCAATAACACAGGTGGTGGGTTATAAGTATTTCAGGCCCCGGATAGGACGTTCATGCCATAGGCAGATGATTGGGCCTGAAAACGTGGTTCCATCTCCTCTGACCTCACCAGGCGCTGGATCCATGGAAGCCTGTTGATCCGATTACTCATCTCCTGCAGTCCATTCTGGCCTGTCCCCACAGAAATGCTTCTGCTTTGTCCTGTGAGGCCCTCCTAATAGTTCCCAGAGGATGCAGAGTATGTTGACTTCAACTGTATTTCCACCGTCTAATCCCAAGGGAGGGGAGCCACAAAAAACTCAACTACAGGTTGAACTTCCCCGGCCTGGCTTCCATGGGACCTGATTGGTTCCAAACCAGGAGGTGTGCCAGATCAGGGAAGGTCAATGACGGCCCCTCTGCTCCCTGTCACTGGCCCCCTGGGGCACAGGCCTCTCTACTCCTCTACTCCCCAGGGGGGTATTGGGGCTCTGCTGTCAGCCCCCAGAACGCTAGGGTACCGCCCCCTAGGGGTTCACCTCCGCTGGCTGGCCAGGGCTCTGCTGCCAGTCCCAGGGCAGCAGGGCTCCATTCCCAGCTGCTGCCCCCCTCACACTTCCCCAGACCACTGCTGGCTGCATTCTTCCCTGGTCCAACACTCCTGGCTCCAGCCCGCTGGTTTTCCCCTGGGAGTGCTCCAGCCCTGGAGCACCCACGGGGTCACCAACGATGCTGGACCAGGAGCGTATCCGGATTAGGGAAGTTCAACTTGGCATCCCTCAGGCCCATGTGAGACATCGCACGCCCGCCTGTATTTCATCTTCACTCACAGCTCCTTTGAAGGGGGAGAAGCACTGACACAGCTGTGCTTTGAGAATTCCCCCTTACAATGGTTTGGCAGCTCCTTAGAAGCATGGAGGTTTGGGGGTGCCATTCACCCCCCTGCCGAAAGCCAGGGCAAGCCCTGAAGTTCTGCTCTTCCTTAGGAAGGCAGAGATACATTTCACTCTCACCCAGTTAAATTTACCGCTAACTCTTATGGCAACATGTCCTGAACACATTCACATCACCAAGATGCCCATTGGCCCATTTTTCTCTGTTTCAAACCTACTTTAAAAACACCATGGTGGTCAGATGATAAATAAATAAAGGTTCCTCTTTTCTTACACCTGTGCCAAATTAACACATGAGCTGCACATAAGTCCAAAATGCAAACCCACTTCCATCTCACCTTCTTCAATCGGTAAGCAGTAGGCTTAAATATGGCAGACTCAAGCTAAACACCAAACTAAAAAAGGAAACAAATCATTTCCAGTATTGACTGGAAAGATACCACAGATTTCATCAGGCTAATAGAAGGGAGAGAGTTTTCCTAGTCACAGAGAGGGTCACGTGTTCTTTCACCAACTTACTTAGCAATTTCTACCCTCACTGAATGAAGGTCCCCATGCAACAATGGATTGAAATAAGTTTAATAACTTTAATCATGTGAACAGTCCCACTGTCTTCAACTAGGAGACTATGAGGCGTATGCACAGTTCTTAGCTGAATCAGGGCCTAGGTTAACATAATAGGAGACAGATTAAATAAACTACAGATCTTTTCTAGAGAGCTCCTATTTCTCAGGTCTTGAAATTGTCACTGTTGGACCAGACTTTTATTTCACTCTATGTGAAGGGTGCCATTTGACTTTAGTTGGCATTTTTTGACTATATACATGTATAGCCCCTAATACAACGGGACCATGTTCTCCAGGCCCTGCTCTGATTAGATTAATCGATTAGACTAATAGATTCAATTTGATTCATAGGTTAGGGATGGATGGATGGACGGATGGATGGTTGGTCCTCAGCTGGTCTGAGTCAATGTGGATCCAATTTACACTAGCCAAGGATCTGGCCCAATATTGCTCCATCCAATGCATTGCTGTACATCATCCACAACTATCACTTACCATCCCTTTCTCAGCAAAGACCTTCTCAGCCCCCTCCCACACCAGCTACCAGACTCCCAAACACCCTGCCCACAGAAGGAAGGTCGGAGATGGTCAATGAGAAAGCTGCACGAGCAAAGTGACTGGGCATCAAAAGCTAGCAATGTTGAGACGCATACGGATTAGGGATGGTGAATGATACCAAAAACATTGTAATATCTTTGTATATGTCACTGGCGTGGCCTCCCCTAGAACGCTGTCTGAGCCACACGCAAAACTAGAGGAGTTCAGAGCAGAGCAATGAGAACGCTCAAAGGCTGGAAAAGAGAGAGACTGAAAAGATCACGATTCTTACTTTTGGCAGGAGATAAATCTACCTTTAGCTAGATTTCATCTCGGCTAGCACCCTACTCTCTGTCAATGCCTTATTAATCATAAGAACCACCCAATAGGAGAACAAATGTCTTGCCAATGGCTTTTATAAGCCATGGTCAGCTGTTTCAGCCAGCACAGAGAAGTGACCCTTCCAGAACCATGCTGCATTATGGGGCAAGAGACACTAATGCCTTATGAACATCACAATTGCTTTGAAGAATTCCGACATGCAGCAGATTGTGTTCCTTCATTCCCTAATTAAGCCACAGTTGTGTGTTCTACTGCTTGGTAATTGACAGAAATTAGGCTTGCTGAGTCCAAGGGCCATGCAGATCAACAGGTGTCAGGCCAATTACCAGGAAGGAGACCTCGCTTATAAAAAAGTCACCCTGGCTTTCGCAACATGCTTGCTAAAACAATGAACACAATTCAGAATGCAGCTATTATTTTGAAACACCTACTCTAACCCGCAAGAACAGAATGAATGCCACAGAAATGAGAAAAACAGCAATCAGCATACAAATGGGACTGGATCAGGTGGCTTCAAACTGAGCTAAATCCTGCTGGGAACGCGTCCTGACTGGCTCCAGCAATCCAAGTGTTTTCTAGCAACATTAGGATGTTGTAAGCCCAGCCATATGACACTTCACCTTCCTCTTTTAGAACTGCAAAATATATTGAGATTTCTAACCACTGCAGCAGACAATACTGGTTTATAAAAGGTTATTCAGTAAGGTAGTCTCTCTTTCCTGACCCTGGGCTTATCAGAAGATCTGGAGTTTAGATACCTCTAGTATATAGCGGAAGCAGCATACCTATATTTAAGAGGTTTGTTACAAATCTCTTGCTATATGGTGCATTGATCAAGGCACGGGTCTGGGATTCACTGCTCTTCTATTGGCCTACTGGGTGAGCAAGTCACTGCCTCTGCCTGTGCTTTGTGTTTCCCCTTGGTCTGTCTTGTCTACTCAGCCTGCAAGCTCTTCATGGCAAGGATCTGTGTGTTTGTACACAATGGAGACCTGATCTCTACTGAGGCCTCTTAGAGCACTGCTACGCAAATGTCACCAGTTTCCTTACCCTGCTAATTGTGGTGCTTAGAAAGTATAAAGGCTGTTATGACCATGTAAAAAACTGGCCATTCTAGTCCAAAGATCTGAATGACACACATTCAGAGTTACAGCAGATGAATACAGTGACAAAAGTATGTTTTACTACCTTCTATCAGCCCTGCAGAGCCAAAATCACTATGGGAGGCTGCACTGGATTCTCTCCAGTTCACACATCATCAACAGGATTATTAAATAAATTCCACTTAGCACGCCAAACTCTGCAGGTGTAATTGCAAATTCACAGGCATAAATATGGGTGGATTTCAGCTAGCAGGATCTTTATCAGTGAACTGATGCATGAGCCAGAAAGAACACAGCTTGGCTTTCAGATCCCGGTCTCCATTTGCAAGGAGGAAAGTGAGCGGGCATAAAAAATATGGTAGCTGTTAATTAAGCAAATTTGCTCTGGAAGTTGCTGTGGAGAGAGTCTGTCTCTCAATGCAATTTCTGCAGTTTTCAGAGTTGACAGGCACTTTGAGCAACTTGTTACACTGCAGCACCCTCTCTCACAATATGGCTTTTTCTATGTCACTTTGTTATATTTGTCTTACTGGATAGTACCTGGGAGTGGACCCTTTTGTCCTACGTGCTCTACAAACACAGGACAAACATCTGCATAGATGTTTATACACATGAAAACCTTGCTAGCAAAGTCTAACTGACCTACTAACAGACACTCCACGTTATTACAATGTGTTAAAGGCACAACATTTTTAGCCGCTTTCTGCTGTGCTAGAAGCTGTTGCTTCCTACAGGGATGAGAAATTTGATCCTCCCATCACCATTGCTATTTTAATTTAATGCCAATATTAGTAGCATTGAAATCAGTGGAGTTACACCAACAGAAACCTGGAGAAATGAAACAGTGAATCAGATCCTATCTATTTACTTAGGTAAATATCTTTCAAGCCACTGACAAACAGACTAATGGAAATTAAGTTTTTAGAAGGTTCAGAGCCAGTTCTCCAGAGGGTGTAAATCAGCACTGAGGCCAATGGAGCTAGGCTCATTTATAGCAGCTGATAAACTGGCTCTCTGTATCTGGATTCATTTGGGGGAGAGATTCAGTATTACAGGTTGAACCTCTCTAGTCCAGCACCCTTGGGACCTGACTGGTGCCAAACCAGAGAATTTGCCAGACCATAGGAGGTCAATATTGTCTAACAGCATTACCAACAGTTCCACTGCTCACTGGGCTCTTATAAGACATTTAGGGGTAAATTAGAGCTAAAGAACAGCACAGAACACAGAGAGTGGCTGTAAACAAGCTTTATGGGACTGCGGGAAACTTGGCCACACCCAAGATAAGTGGACATCTGGCTAACTCAAATCATGCTGGGCCACAGATGTTACTGGACCAGAGAGTGTCAGACTAGAGAGGTTCATCATGACCTGTACATAGACACCCATGTTTATGCCTGATGAAATGCATCCTAGAATACTCAAGGAGCTGATAGAGGAGGTATCTGAGCCTTTAGCTATCATCTTTGGAAAATCATGGGAGACAGGAGAGATTCCAGAAGACTGGAAAAGGGCAAATATAGTGCCCATTTATAAAAAGGGAAATAAGAACAACCCAGGAAACTACAAACCAGTTAGTTTAACTTCTATGCCAGGGAAGATAATGGAGCAAGTAATTAAGGACATCATCTGTAAACACCTGGAAGGTGGGAAGGCGATAAGGAACAGCCAGCATGGATTTGTGAAGAACAAATCATGTCAAAACGTTCTGATAGCTTTCTTTGATAGGATAACGAGTCTTGTGGACAAGGGAGAAGTGGTGGATGTGGTATACCTAGACTTTAGTACGGCATTTGATACAGTCTCGCATGATATTCGTATCAATAAACTAGGCAAATACAACTTAGATGGGGCTACTATAAGGTGGGTGCATAACTGGCTGGATAACCGTACTCAGAGAGTAGTTATTAATGGTTCACAATCCTGCTGGAAAGGTATAACAAGTGGGGTTCCGCAGGGGTCTGTTTTTGGGACTGGCTCTGTTCAATATATTCATCAACGATTTAGATATTGGCATAGAAAGTACGCTTATTAAGTTTGCAGATGATACCAAGCTGGGAGGGGTTGCGACTAATCTGGAGGATAGGGTCATAATTCAAAATGATCTGGACAAATTGGAGAAATGATCTGAGGTAAACAGGATGAAGTTTAATAAAGACAAATGCAAAGTGCTCCACTTAGGAAGGAACAATCAGTTTCACACGTACAGAATGGGAAGCGACTGTCTAGGAAGGAGTCCGGCAGAAAGGGATCTAGGGGTCATAGTGGACCACAAGCTGAATATGAGTCAGTAGTGTGATGCTGTTGCAAAAAAAGCAAACATGATTCTGGGATCCATTAACATGCATTAACAGAAGTCATTCTTCCGCTCTACTCTGTGCTAGTTAGGCCTCAGTTGGAGTATTGTGTCCAGTTCTGGGCACCGCATTTCAAGAAGGATGTGGAGAAACTGGAGAGGGTCCAGAGAAGAGCAACAAGAATGATTAAAGGTCTAGAGAACATGACCTATGAAGGAAAGCTGAAAGAATTGGGTTTGTTTAGTGTGGAAAAGAGAAGATTGAGGGGGGACATGATAGCAGTTTTCAGGTATCTAAAAAGGGTGTCATAAGGAGGAGGGAGAAAACTTGTTCATCTTGGCCTCTGAGGATAGAACAAGAAGCAATGGGCTTAAACTGCAGCAAGGGAGGTTTAGGTTGGACATTAGGAAGAAGTTCCTAACTGTCAGGGTAGTCAAACACTGGAATAAATTGCCCAGGGAGGTTGTAGAATCTTCATCTGTGGAGATATTTCAGAGTAGGTTAGATAAATGTCTATCAGGGATGGTCTAGACAGTATTTGGTCCTGCCATGAGGGCAGGGGACTGGACTTGATGACCTCTCGAGGTCCCTTCCAGTCCTAGTATTCTTTGATTCTATGTGTTTGTTTTTACATTGTCAGGTTTGGTGGCTGTAAACAAACTTTATGGGACTGTGGGAAACTCAGCCACACCCATGGTAAGTGGACATCCAGTTAACTAAAATCATGCTGGATCACAGATGTTGCCGGACCAGAGTGTGCCGGATTAGAGAGGTTCAGCCTGTACATGGAATCTTCTACATGGCTCTGAATCTTCTAAAATTTCTCTCTACAGCATTGGTGGGGAAGTTTCTCCCCCTCTTCACTGCACAAGGGAGGCAGAGGAGGAAGACAACGATGATGACAATGCACAAAGTAGAGAGGTGGGGAGGTATAGCAAAGTGACCAGTGTTTAACTCTGCTTTTAAAAAGCATCCCCATGGCAATGGGTTTAATTTACTTAGGCCTTGTCTACACGGGAAGCTTGCACCAGTTTTAATTTAAGTTGGTTGGTAAACCAGTGCAAACTTCTGCGGACACACTTACTTCAGAGTGCCTTATTGCACTGTAGCAAAACAGAATGACTGAATTCAATTCAGTTGAAATTCACACTTCAGGTTAAACTGGCAAAACTTTCCAACCTAGACACAGCCCTAGTTTGGGTGGAGAGAGGCTGTTTGTTTTGTTTTCCATTCTGGCTTAATGCTCTTATTTCTTACACCAGATAATACACAGTACTGGCTCATAATCAGCTGACTAATGCAAGCTTGCCATTCATCAGCTGAAATGGAAAACGAGGCACTTGAATTCTTCTCCCAGAATTGATACTGAAACGGCTAACTCTTGAAAGCAGATTCATGCCTGGAAACATGGTGGGAAAAGATCGCTTCTTCCTGCAGCAATCTGTGCACCTGCATTTAGGCATCTTTTTCTTTGCAAACAACGCGTCTCAAAGCTGGACCAGATGTTTCTGCTGAAGAGGCTGCAAGAGCCACATTGAAGCTGCGTTTCCAGCACACGCACACTCCGAGTTTTAGACTGGTACTCAGCAGTACAACATAGCTCACTGCTGAGCAGCAAAAGAACAGCTCTGTGGGGATTTGGCATGGTTGCCGTTCCCATTTAACATGCTTTCCCACTCTCCTCCTCAGCACAGATAATAATGCTCTGCCGAGCTGTCCCCGTACTGCACAGCTCACTGGTGGATCTGGATGACGAGGGTCCACCTGCATGCAGCTTTCAGCTCAAGACTCCCATTAAAGTTCCCAACCCTCCCATCTGACTTCAGTTAATTATCTTATGATTATTTGTATTATGGAAGCATGCAAAGGCACTATGGCTGGGTCACTGCACCACACTGCGAGTCATTCCCTACCCTGAAGACTTTATCATCTAACAGACAAAAGATGGAAGAAAGACAACAGTTTTATTCCCATTTTACAAATGGGGAAACTGAGGCACAGTGTGATTAAAGGGACTTGGTCAGGAAGACGTTGGAACTCTCTGCCAGAGTCAGGAACTGATGTAGATCTTTGAAATGCCAGTCCCGCTCCTTATGCTCAAGTTCATGCTTCCTTGAACTATGTAGGTGTGCAAGCACTTAGAAGACTAGTATATACAGGCAGTCCCCGACTTCTGAATGGGTTACGTTCCGAACACCTGGTCGTAACTCGATTTGGTCATAAGTCGGAAATACCCTTAAACGTGCTGCCCGCACGCTTCGAAAAACTTGATGTACATGGTTCTCAACTTGAAAATATTATAATGGGGTTAATGGGAGGTTGGTCATAAGTACGGATGGTCGTAAGTCGGTGTGTTCATAAGTTGGGGAGCAGCTGTAATTAATGAGGTCTGGACCTTGTATGGAGAGCTGTGTGGCTTCAGAAGCCTGGCCATATAGATCAAATGCAGGATTTGGGCCTTAATCCATTTCTCCCTTACTGAGCAGGTCTCTTGATAAATATTATTAAATTAGCAGTTTTGTTGGGTGAAGGGTGGGGGTTAAAGATTCAGGACACACGATCGAAAGGGCGCACTGTCAGAAAAGGGAAGTGTTTTAAGTTACACTTCCAAACCATCCAAGTTGTCAGTATTCCCTTAAGATGGCAAGCAGAAAACATCCTGCTGTTGAGTAGCTGTACCCCCGGGAGAAAGGAACTTCTACCTAACAGCTCAATAACTGCCAGAAAGATCTCTATTGTTGCTAGATCCCTCCATTACTGCCAACATCTATATGTGCGTACGTGGTAACCCTCTGCTGACAAGTCATATTTTACTCTTGCTATTTTCCTACTGTCAGTCATTTTTGGCAACTCTGTTGCATCCATGAGTAGGGTCCACTTGATTTACAAGCATGCAGATCCCGTTAAAAGTGACAAGAGTCAGAATAAAAAAGTAAACACTGTAATGCCCAAACGCTGTGTGTGTAGCAACTAAAAAAAAACCCTCAAAACAACACAAGCTACTGCTGTTGGAAAACATCTTGCCTAATGCTAAAATTAAGCAAAAGTAATTCAAGATCCTGTACAACAGATAAAGTCAAATTTCTGACAAATGCAGAAGCTTATAAGCTCACCAACCTCCATATCTTCCAGACAAATTCTGCTTTATCATCTCAAATTGCATTTTGCTGGAAGAGGCAAATTTTTGGAATTTAGATAACTTTAATGGAATACCTTTAATAACCTTTGTATCACTAACATCTCCTACTCCACAGTTAGTGTAGTTTTTCTAGACAATGGGAGTTCATTAAAAAAAATCTGTGCAACAATTAATCCTGTTGGTTACTGGAAAAGAGTTGTTAATTAACATGACATTTCAGAGAATGCAGTTCTAATACCCATTCGCTGGACACTCAAACAAGCTTTTAGAGCCTTTGGAAATGTTGATCCTGCCAATTAGCACTGCAGAACGCAATTTTTTTCTAAATAAATAATGAGAGATTTGTGTTTTACTTGTGCAATTTTGCACTTTTTAATAAGGAAAAAATAAATAAAAACAAATACCCACTTCTTTCTGACAGAATAAGAGATAATTTTTAATGAGATCCTAGCTTGTGGGAAACATAGCTCTCCAGGGACCGGCAGACTCTGACAGAAGATACAACTCATTTAAACAAAATGAAAAATATAACTTAACGGTATGTCTCAAAATTCAAACTTTAAATGTCTTTTTCAACTGGATTTTCCTTTAATTTTCCAAATTATATTTATATCAGTGTCTTCACTGAGTGGACTGATCATACACTGAGGATCACTAGCAACCGTCTTCCAAAAGTACAGATTGAACAGACCATGGCAGCCTGGCTGGGTCCGGCGGCAACTGTGGGGCAGCCACTGGTCTGGGGGCAGCTGTGGGTCTGGGGGGGGGGGCAGCCTGGCTAATCGAGTGGCATCCATGGGTCTGGGGACAGCCCAGCCAGGTCCAGCAACAGTGGGGCCAGTGGTCAGGAGCCCAGCTGGGCCAGCAGCCTGAGCAGGGAGGGCGGCAGCAGCCAGTCCAGGGGTCGGTGGCGTGGGGGGGTGCAGCAGCTGGCCTGGCAGAGGAGGCGGGTGGGGGGGGGCCCAGAATTGACCTCCCCTGGTCCAGCAAACTCCCTCGTTCAGGTCCTGAGGGTGCCGGACCAGGGAGGTCCCAAGGGTGCCGGGACCAGGGAGGTCCAAGCTGCACCAGCACCTCTTTGCCCCTGAGGCGCCCCCTCATGGCTGGAAGCAGCACTGCACAGGACTGCACCTTGCACTGGCCCCTGGCGGCCACTTTCTTGGCCCAGCAATGGCCAGTCCCATCCAGCAACTTCTCCCAACTCTCTCCTTAGATCACCAGTTCTCACACTCTGGGTGGGGACCCCAAAGTGGGTCACCAGGGCTGGCTTAAACTTGCTGGAGGCCAGAGCCCAGTTGCCCAAGGCCAAAGCTGAAGCCCTTGGCAGTGTGGGGCTCAGGTTACAAGATGGGCTGAATATGCTAGTCTGGAGCAGTGGGGCTCAGACTTTGGCCCCTCTCCAGGCAGTGTGACTCAGGGTTTGCCCCCCTCCCCACTCAGGGCAGTGGGGCACAGGAGGCCTCTGGCTTTAGTTGCTCCTTGTGGGGTGGTGCAGTAATTTTTCTTGTCAGAAGGGTGGTCAAATGACAATGACATTTGAGAACCCCTGCTCTAGGTTTCCTCTGGCCAAGTCACAGAATAGTTGGCTCCCCTGCGAGGTAACGACAGGGCCAGCTCAGCATTCGCAACGTCCAAACGCACGGCCCATCTGCCCCTCTCGGCGCCGACTGAAACCCTCTGCTTCCTGCCCCTGCAATGATTCCTTGAGACCGCTTCTCCCCCAGCAGGAGTCTCCCTCTGCTTACCGAGCACTCCAGCAGTTTTCCTCTGGGGCTCTCTCCCCCGGAGCCCACCTCAGGCCTATGCTGCTCCTTGTGGGTCTGGTCTCCACCTGCAGGCCCCTAGTCTGCTCCCCATGGGTGCCGCCAACTGGCTTCCTCAGCAGGAAAAGCCCCTTGTTCCTTTTCCCAGGCTCCTCCCTGCGCTCCCAGCCCTACTGACGGCGTGCTCTGCTGGCTTCCCCACAGCTGGGATCAGTCCTGCTAATGAAGGCCCATTACGCGCAGCTGGGGTCACTAACTGGCCCTTCTACTGCTGCCTCAGCAGCGAGACTGAGGGAGAGCTGCTGAGTCCTGGAGAAGGCCAAGCCCAGCTTGCCTCCAGGGGCTGGCCAGCCATGACGCTCCTGGAGGCCGTGGCCGCTGCCACATACCCAGGCGCATGCCAGGGTTTCTGTAGGAAACAGTTTCAGCCCGCCTCGGTGTGGTCGCATAAGGCAAGCCTAACTTCTGCAAGGCCCAAAGGGCCTCTTGTTCTCCTGATCTCTGGTTCCTATCCCTGCCCCACTGATCCACGTTCCCCCCAAGTCCCCCCAGTGGATAGGGGAGGGGGAGACAGTGCCACGATGATGGCTGTCCCCCCCTTTTACACACAGTAAGTGAGACCCATGAGGAGAGGGTCTACACGGCAGTCTGGGGAAGATATTCCCCCTCATAGATTTTTGTTGCAAAGCACACTCCCGCATATACCGCCTGAAAATATTTCCTCAAGGTCTCCTATTGAGTGCTGTTTGTTTTGGTTAAACTGATACAATATTTCCAAACAGTAGCCTTTAGTAAGAAGGAGAGTTACTCTGTGATCAAATGGCTCTGGTGTCAGTCGTTCCAATTGCTTGGTAATGGGGCATAATTTAAACAAATATCAAAGCCATTGCTTTTCAGGTTTTGACTTTAATCTTCTCTCCTGACTTCTCAGAGAGCTGGTGGTGGTAGTGGATATGGGGGAGGGGTCGATCTTTCTCTATGAGAAGAATTAGAGATGTGAGAAGCATAACGACTATGCAAAAATGACAGTGCAACAACAAAAAGCTTGTGTTTTCCGCATCAATTGCACACGATAGAGCCTTAGAAGGCAGTGTTCCTTGGAAGCAGAGTTGTACAAATGCCTGGCTGATGCACACGCAATTTCCTTCCCTCACCAAGGGGAGGGGAAACCCCTCATTACTTGTTAACTCTGCAAATCTCTCTAGGACTGGCCATGCTGCTCATGTCACACGGGGGAGGGGAGGAAGAGATACACAGAAGTAAACAGTCCTTTTTATGAGTGGGTGAATGGGAAGAACCTTCCATTTGAAATGAGCACAGCTGAGCAAGCGCACAGAAAGCGGAGGGCTTTTGACCCTGAAATGATCACATACAGATTGGGGTGAGGAATTGCTCCCTAACAATGAAAAAAGTCAAAAGGTGGTTAAAAAACATGTTTAAAAAAACCTGTGATATTTTAAGCCAAATCTCATTAACATTGGGGATTGGAGTCATGGTTTTTGAGCCTATAGTCCTGGCAAAACTACTACAAATGCTATTTGAGCTGTGAAGCATATTCAGCTAATCCTACAACATAATTCCACTGTCCTACGGGCAGTCTTCCTTGGCTGATAACATCTCAGGCTAACAGGAAGGAATTTCAAGGGACCACAGACCTGAAATTGAAGTTCCCTGGTCAGAAGTCCCAACATGTGTTTGTTACTGAAGGGTTGAGAAAAAGATACATTTGTGTTCTAGATTGTTATCGTGGCCCCATGAAAACACTTTAACAAAGGTTGCCTTTACCTAGAAAGAGGCAGGTTTTGCCATCCTTAGTGCTGTTGTGAGTAGCATCTTATGGTGCGTCTTTCTAGACTACATTCCTCTTTCGAAAGAGGAATGTAAATGAAGGAAATCTAAAATGCAAATGAAGCACAGATTTACAAATCTTGCGTTTCATTTGCATAATCATGTCTGATCGCTTTTTCAAAAAAAGTTTTTCGAAAAAAAGCAGTCTAGACGTGGTTCTTTGAAAAAAAACCTTTTTCGAAAGAGCCTTGTAAGCCTCATTTTTTCAAGAATAAGGTTTCTTTTGAAAAAGGGTTTGTTTGGTTTTTTTGAAAGAACCACATCTAGACTGCTTTTTTTTTTTTTTTTTTTTTTTTTTCGAAAAAACCTGTTTTGAAAAAGCGATCGGATGCGATTATGCAAATGAAGTGTGAAATTTGTAAATCTGCGCTTCATTTGCATTTTCGATGTCCTTCATTTATATTCCTCTTTCAAAAGAGGAATGTAGTCTAGACGCACCCTTACTCCTCAGATAGTGCCAAATGGAAGAAGGGGAGGAATAAAGGGTGGCACATTTAGGCTTTGTCTACACTACACTGCTTTCTGATCATTTAAAAAAGCCTACATAAGACACTGACTGAGGTTAGGACATAGCAAAAGGGGTAATAATCCAGTGTAAATATACCCTCTAATTATAGCAAGAGTGTTTTGTATCCCTCTTTTAGCAGAAATGTGTTTAAAACAAAAGTCTGTGTAGGAAAAAAACAAGCAATTAAACAGAAGTCTCAGTTTCTGAGCCAATTAGACTGAGCATCCATCGAGCACGCAGCTGATGATGGAGTTGCATACTGAGGTTTGCAAGCACAGAATAGAAATCATATATATTTTGCTTATACAGATTCCTCGCACGAAGGGAATGAGTGGTGAACGTAGTTTAGTACAAACAGAGAGCAATCTTTTCTTTTCATGCCCCAGCCACATTTTAAATCAAATCTTCAGTTCTCAGCCTTACCGAACTTTCTCATAGACTCATATGAAAGTAAAATGGAGTAAAAAACAAATCCATTAATTCATTGAGAAGCATGTCGAAAATCCCATAAAATAAATTATTAATGCCTCAAGGGTTGTCCCAGTTTTATTATGCTTCCTGAATAATTCTAGTTATTTATGTTAGTCCATTGATTAAAACAATGGGTTGGATGTTTTGGTTTTGTTATAAGGAAAATAAAGGTAATTCTCCAGGGGAAAAAATGATAGGAAAACAATGTCTAAATCATTCACACATTTAAAATAAAATGTACAAATATTCACGGTTGCCAAGACGACATTTAAATAACAGGCTAGTATCAGTCCAAATGACACAACACCCCCACTCTATTAAACAGTCACATGTAGAATCTGTGAGTGAAGCTCTATATTTACACAACTTTGATTCTCCACTTCCTTCCACATGGTGGAGTTTACTTACACTCAGGCACAGCCGATATAAAATGCAACCATTATTGACATCACAAGAGGCCAGGCAGAGCCTAATTAACTCCTAGTTTTTATCCTGTTTTAATTCATTTTTTCATCCCAACTTCCAAAAATGTGCATGAGACCATGGGAATATTTTAAATAAACTAAGTCCTCTGAACAAGAGACATCAGGAACCAGGGTCCGGTCTGTTATTTAGCAAACCAAATGTACTCAGTGCTCTGAGTTCATGACTGGATGTTTGGCATGCTACAAGGCGGGAGGTGTCATTGCTTGACAACAGTCCTGCTGTTCAGTTTCTTAACTATTAGATCATTTCCTGGAGATTTTGCACCTTTCGCCAATTATTTCCTTCATACTCTTTAAACAAAGAGAGACACATCTAAGTCTCCTCCTTTACAACTAAAATAAACCAGATGCATTTAACTTGTGCACTCCCCAGTTTGAGAATCTCTGGTGCAGAGGAATGCAGCTTATTCAGGAAAGACAGACAGGGAGACCAGGAGAAAGTATTGCATTATACATCAAGAACATATCAACTTTTTTGAGGTTCAGAACCAGCTGGGGGGCAGATCTGTTGAAAGTCTCTGGGTAAAAATAAAAGGGAGGGAAAACAGGGATGTATCATGACTAGGGTCTGCTATAGACTGCCAGCTCAGGAAGAGAAAGTGGACGAGGCTTTTCTAGAACAAAAAACAGAAATATCCAAAACACAAGACCTGATAGTAATGGGGGGACTTTACTCAAGTATCTTTTGGCCTAAAACACATTTCCGGTCTGTGGATTTTGTTAAAAAAAAAGCCAACTTTAACTAACACAGGGAACTGCTAGGCAAGGTTCCATGGGAAGAAAGAGAAAAAGGAGCGAAAGAGAGCTGGCAGTTTCTCAGTGAGACAATACTAAAGGCACAACTGCAAATTATCCACATCTGAAGGAAAAATAGGAAGAAGAGTAATAGGCCAATAGGAGTCTACCAGGAGCTCTTAATGGCCTGAAAAATCAAGAAGAATTGATACAGAAAATGCAAACATTCACAAATTGCTAAGGAGGATGAGAAGGTCGCAAGCCAGCATAAGCAAAACCAGAAGGTCTGAGTCCTCCAAATGAGTTACATTTAGCAGGGGACTTAAAAGGCAAGAAGAAGATGTTCTTTAAAGACATTCGGAGAAAGAGGCAGATGAAGGAAAGGGCAGGTCCCCTGCTTAGCAGGGATGGAGTGCTGAGTTCTGAGGACATCAAGAAAGGTGAGGTCTTTAAGACCTGTTTTGCTTCAGGCTTCACTAGCAAGGTCAATGGTGACCAGATTTACAACACAATTAATATTAACACATGGGAAAGGAATGCAAGTTGCAGTAGGAAAAGAACAGGTTAAAGACTATTTAAGTAAGTTAGCTGTATCCAAGCCAGTAGAGCCTAATTAAATTTATCCTAAGGTACTTAAGGGACTAGCAGAAGCAAATCTTGGAACCACTAGCAATTTTCATTAGCATTAGCAATTATCACTGAGATACCCTGAAGGGCAGGTGAGGTCCCAGATGACTAGAGAAGGGCAAACAGAGAACCTATCTTTACAACGGGGGACCAAAGGGGAAGCAGGGAATTATGAACCAGTCAGTCTAAATTCAATATATGGAAAGACGATGGAAGAATTTATTAAGCAATCAATTTATATGCACCTCCTAGAAGATAATACGGTTATAAAAAAAATGGCCAATGTGGATTTTTCAAGAACAAATCATGCCAAACCAACCTAATTTCCTTCTTTAACAGTATTACTAGACTAATGCCAGGGTCAGGGAGCAATAGATGTGCTAGTTCTTCATTTTAGTACAGCTTTTGACACAGTCCCATATGCAAACCAGGGAAATGTGGTCTAGATGCAGGTGGCCACATAACTCTTTGAAAGACCATCCTCAAAGAGTAGTCATCAATAGATCGCAGTCAAAATGTGAGACTGTCTCTAGTGGGGTCAACCCTACATCCAGCGCTAGTCAATATTTTCTTTAGTAGCTTGGACAAGAAAGTGCTTATAAAATTTGCAGATGACATCAAGCTGTGAGAGGTAGCAGTCACTTTGGGGGACAGGATTAGACTTCAAAACAACCTTGATACATTGAGGAACTGGTCTGAGTCCAACATGATGAAATTCATTGGCAACAAGGGCAAAGTATTTCACTTGGGAAGGGAAAATCAAAGGCACAAGTACAAACTGGGGAGTAACTGGTAGGCTGGTCAGACTGCTGAAAAGGAACGGGGGGCTGGAGTGGATCACTAATTGAATAAGAGTCAACAATGTGACGCAGCTCTGGAAAAGGTTAACATCACCACCAGGCAGGACAGTAGGTATGGCAAAGTTTGTTATTAACTTAGAACAAAGAGCAGATGGTCAGGGAGTGGGGGATCTTGGTATGGAAATAAGATGCTGTAACAAGTTCAGTCCCGTCTGTGAGTGCCCCTTAGTGGCTAAAAGGGGTCTCACAATAATTACCTCACCCGCTCGGAGGTGAGACACAGTCCAATCTGTGGCTGAGATGCAGATTTCCCCCTTGCCCAGGGTTCCTCCGAGTTGCTGCGGGCTAGCCTTTTGCCAAAGAATCTAACCTCACTTCAAAAGGTCCAGCTCCCACTCTGAGCTGGCTCAAGTGCTGATGGTCCCAGTCAGCCCAGAGATGTGCCTGGGTTGAGCTCCAGGATGGAACTGCCTGGCGTTCACTTAGCAGCTCCTTATATAGCAGCCTGCCATACCCTGCTTGGCTGCAGAGCAGGCTGCCCTTCTACGCTGCTTGGAGGACCTCTCCACTGTTCCTGCTGCTGGCCAGGGTGCTGAAAGGTCTCCAGCAGGGAGGTCGGGCTCTGTCCACCCCATCACAGATGGCCATGTGGGTCTGGAACAATGCTATTGCTTGCCTCAATTCAGGTTTCTAAATAAAAACGGCCTGAGGTTCAATGGTACTGAGCACTCGCAGATCCCATTAACTTCAAAGGCAACTACAGAGGCTCTTTTGAAAACCGGGTCACTCAAATAAGTGACTATAGCTGAATTAAGGAGCATAAATGTAGGCACCCAGTTTTGAAAATATGGTCTCCCACACCGCCCATTCCTGCATATCAGTCCGATTTCCCTCTCTCTTTAATAGATTTGGTTTTAGACTATTGTTTGGAAGATTTCACACAGATACCCCTGAAGGGTTCCACCAGCCTTCATCCTCTAGGAAGGGGCTGTGAAGGGAAGGGAATGGCAGCTGACCTTGCTTGGGATTCTCAAGTGAAAGGACTAAGGGGTCTTCTCTCAAGGTACATCATGGTCAGGGCTACCAATCTCAGAGCTACACGGAAAACTCCTAATGGGTGCAAACAAGAACCACATTTAAAGGCAAAAGGTGAGAAAAGGCAGTGACCTCTATCTGGTCATTTGAAGACTCTCTCAAAGACAGCAGCTTTTCAGCACTCTCTGGAAAAACTTGGAGATAGAAATATTGGGATCCCGTGAAAGGATAGGGATGTCCAGGAGCTGAGGAGAGAGGGATAGGTGGAAGAAAGGTAGGGAGCTGTCCTGGGGTGTCTGAATTTGTCACATGTATCTGCAGATGTTGGCCGACTGCCAGTTCTTGAATGGTCTGGGGTTCAAGCAGCCAACATGAATCAAATACCCTCAATTCAGGGCTCATCCACTTCTACCCAGATTCCTTGTCTTCTGGTGTCTTAGGGACAGGTCTACACTAGATCCAGAAGGTCAGGTTAAGGTACGCCACTCCCGCTATGTAAAATGCGTAGCTAGAGTCAGCTTATCTTAAGCTGAGCCTGGCCCTGTCTTTTTCCGTCGGCTTCCCTTACTCCTCGCAACTGCAAGGAGTACCAGTGCTGACCAGAGCCACCCTCAGCATTTGATTTAGCGGGTCTTAACGAGACCCACTAAATCAAATGCCAGAGGAACAATCTCTGACACACAGGTGAAGACATGACCTTAGGCAACGTTCCATTTCTTTATAGATTTACCTTTCCTGGGGAATTTTTTTGACTGTTCTCCCCTGAAGGCTGGAGGTCATCTGTCAAAAAAAATTAGAGGTGTGAAACACGAAGTGCAACTTCATTTAGCCACAGAGCTCAAGGTTTAGCTGCAATTTTCAGAACAGTTCCGCTATTCACATTAATAATCACCGTCCACTTTATGGCATGTGCATTCGTCTATTTCAGAACCTCTTTTCTAAAATACCTGGCTGCATATTGGAACTATAAATAGTGTCCCAGCCATGAATCAGCCTGTCAGGGCAACATACATTAGCCTTATCTGGGTGAAATACGTTTTTCTATCAAATATAAGAAGGTAGTATTACCCAAATGGAGAATCTAGCACAGTCTGAATGGGAATCAGAAGCATACGCTATAGAATCAGACTTCTGAATGAAAACTAAGGCCCCCAAATGCAGAATAAAGGAGGCAGCTCTGTAGTATTAGAAACTTTTAAAGCTTCCTAAAGAAGAAAAACTGATTTGTACATTTGGGTCTCTGTTGTACTTTTAGCACATAGCCCACAGAGGTGCACAGCTCAGGAAGGCATGAGCAAGCTTAGTTCACCACACCCTTTAAAGGATCTACCATAGTCCTCTCTCCTGT
The DNA here is from genome assembly GCA_032595735.1 of Pelochelys cantorii. NCBI lineage: Eukaryota > Metazoa > Chordata > Testudines > Trionychidae > Pelochelys > Pelochelys cantorii. The sequence continues at coordinate 128,471,320 of CM064330.1, forward strand.
GTCCCAGTGCCTTCATTGCCAACTTCTAGCAATCAGAGGCTAGGAATTCCTGGGGCCTAGGTTTGTATTTCTGAGCATCTTGGCTAATCGCCATTGATGGACAGACCCTCCACAAACTCAGCTAAGTCTTTTTTGAGCCCACCGATACCTTTTACCTTTGGCCTTCATGTACTTTTCTAGGTCAAGTTTCACCCTGGCACGTCGTGTGAGTTTTCAAATGAAAGCCCATGTCCCAGTGGTCATCACCACCACTGTGAAATGTTTTGAACAGAAACTCTGCAAGGAGTTAGGCATATACGCACGTACAGTTTTTGTTTGGGGGGCGTTGCTCACCAGCAAAGGTGAAAGCACAGGGTTCCTGTCAGACAAGAGAGGTATAGCCACCCATCTGTTTACATGTCAACTGAGTATTACCTCATTCACCAACCTGAGCTGGATACGAATGAAGGGCCGGATAGGCTTCAGAAAGAAACGAAAGCTTTGTCTACATTGCTAAGATTAAAGCGCAACCGGGACAGCACTTCAACCTGGCAGCGCATGAAAGATGGATCCTACAGCCACGTGGGTTGAAGTCTCTGGGAACTGACGATGGTGGAGAATTTGCCTGAAAGGAAGACTGTAATCTGTCAAGCTTTAGACTCTGAAAACTTTATTTTTGTTCTCCTTTTGCGCAGCATCTATCTGTCTGATCTCTAATTAACTTATTCGTGGTTTTACTAATCACCATCTTGATGCTGTTATACTCAAGTGAGGTGTGTGGTTTTTAGCTAATCCACAGGTTGGTGTGTGCTCTGTGTCTTTGAAGGCAGCAAATTTAATCTTTGGGAGTGTCCAGTGAGAGGGACTGGACACGAGAGAGACATCTCTAGGGAACTTAGAGTTAACTGATTGCGATCTGCAAGGCAAGGATAAGACTGACAGAGCCTGAAGGAGATTGCTGTTGAGGAAGGCAGACTCATGTGGCAGGGAGCTGACACACGGTCTGGTCTCCCGCAATCCCCTTCTCACTTGGGTTGAGACAAAGGGATAACGCACTGGCTTCCTGTTGTGAGTGTCCTGAGCAGAACCTCACAGTAAGTGCTCTCCAAATCATTTTGAAAAATGTTTATTGGTCATGCAGTAGGTTTCTGAACAGTTACAAATGATAGTGGATAATTTGGGGATAGAAAAAGGGACATAAGAACATGAGAATGGTCAAACTGGGTCAGACCAAAGATCCATCTAGCCCAGCATCTTGTCTTCCGACAGTGGCCAGTGCCAGGTGCCCCAGAGGGAGGGAAAAGAACAGGGAATCATCAAGTAATCCCTCCCCTATCACCCATTCCCAGCCTCTGACAAACAGAGATTAGGGACACCATCCCTGCCCAGCCTGGCTAATAAGTATTGATGGACCTATCCCGCATGAATTTACTTAGTTATTTTTGAACCCCGTTAAAGTCCTGGTCTTCACAAGGTCCTCTGACAAGGAGTTCCACAGGTTGACTGTGCACTGAGTGAAGAAAAACTTCCTTTTGTTTGTTGTAAACCTGCTGCCTATTAACTTCATCTGGTGACCCCTAGTTCTTGTGTTATTTACTCCTTCCCATAACTCTGCTTTATTCACGTTCTCCAGACCTGTCATGATTTTATAGACCTCTATCATATCCCCCCTTAGTCTCCTCTTTTCTAGGACTTACATTTAATTCTTGAAATTTTGACAAACTACGGCTGTGCAATACCATGGCCTTCAGCGAGGTTCTACAAATGTAACTTGGAGCAGAAACTAGCTCAGATATTTCTATATTCTTTTATTTCCACAGCAAGGCATGAGAATATTATTTTCTGAGTTTCATTCATCTTAGATTTGATTTAAAGATTCTTGATGTTTGGTTTTCTGGACAGAAATAAAATTTCATTTAATCTTTGTTGTCATAAGCTAAGGTTTTTACTGATTTGATTCTGACAGGTTAGCTGGTTTTGATGCACCTATTTCTCTATATATGAAAGCACTTTGTTTTCTTTTTCTCCAGTTTCTCTATATCACTTGATAAAAACTTTTCCTTTGCAGATTCAAATTTCCCCACATGCAGTTCTTAAAATATTTTTAACTTTTAAGGAACTGCATCAGGAGTGGTAAAAAAATCTGCAATGTTTGAAGTGGATTAGAATGATTTAATCATTAGCTGGATATTTAATGTTACAAATTTTAAAAAACAGCGCACTAATTAAATGCCATAGCTATATGCAAATTGTTTATTACTGTTATTTTTCATATTATAAGTGTGCAAAATACTGTCCTCTCCCGGTCTCTTTAGAAGCTACATGTCAGAATCTCAACTGGTATAAATAAGCACATTTCAAATGACACCAGTGAATTTACATGGATTTATATCGTTGGTGGTGCCAATTCATAAATCCTCAAATGTTACTTAATGAAATTTGGTAGGCTTGCCATTACAGGCTTAAGGGGTGTAAGCAAGTAAGAATTCCTACATTGTTTAGACTAGAAATTCCTTAGGGCAGGAAGTATTTCATACTATGAGTTTGATTCATAATCATATTGATTTTTTTTTGCTGTCTTCATGCTACTCTAATATGGACTCCATGTGAAAACAATCACTTGCATGCAGTAGGTTAGAATTACATAGAATATTAATGATTATCTCTAATAGCAGATTACAGTCTTTATAAACCTAAGGCAATGCTTGCTTTTAATTCTTGAAAGTTTGATAAGTTACAGCAGGGCTTCTGTGAGGTTCTGCAAATGTAACTTGGAGCAGACACTAGCTCAGATATACCACCTAGAATATGGGCCCCCAATCTCAGACAAGGACACTAGGCATGACCATAATACAAATAATGAGTAATACTACTACTCTGGAAAATGGGACACGTGCTAAATGTGGTCCAAACTGAGCTGGCTGAAATGGGTGTGATTTGGTCATTTTAAATAACTGATTGGACACTCAGAGTCTGTGTAGGTACTTAACACCCTAATAGACACATTCCTAGATAATCAGAAATGGGCTGGCAGGTGCACAAAACTGGCTCTCTGATTCCTGACACTCACTGAGAGTAAATGTTATTGAGCAAACAGCCTGACAGCGACATCATGGAATCATAGAGTTGGAAGAGACCTCAGGAGGTGACCTGAGCTAGTCCAACCCCCTGCTCAAAGCAGGACTAACCTCAACTAAAGCATCCTATCCAGGGCTTTGTCAAGTCAGGCCTTCAAAGCCTATAACGATGGAAAGTCCACCTCCTCCCTAGCCAACCCATTCCAGTGTTTCATCCCCCTCCTAGTGAGATAGTTGTCTCCTTATATCCAACCTAAGCTTTCCCCACTGCAACTTGAGACCGTTGCTCTTTGTTCTGCCATCTGCCACCACTGGAAATAGCCTCTCTCCATCCGTTATGGAACCTCACCTCAGATAGTTGAAGGCTGCTATTAAATCCCCTCTCACTCTTCTCTTCTGCAGGCTAAATAAGCACAGTTCCTTCAACCTGTCCTCATAACTCATGTGCCCCAGCCCCTAATCATTTTCATTGCCCTCCGCTGGAGGGCATGAAAAGATGGCATTAAGGTCTCTGCTGTGTGCAAGGCCAATCCCCAGGCTAAGTTAGAGCAGCCTTCTGGCTGTTCTAATTTCCACCCATTTCAAATTACCAAAGGGTTCAAAAATGGAGGCCAGAGAGCCATGCACCAGAGGACACACCTTTCTGTCAGCCATGGGCCCTGAGCAGTCACCACGGAGGGTGAGGGATAGGGCGCACAGAGGCCTCTGTGTCACTTCGGGAAGGGTTGCTTCTACGCTGGGGCTGGATATGCTGGATTGAAGGCCCGATTCTGCCAGCAAAGCAATGCTAAGAGTTGCAACACCCTAGAGGAAGTGGCTCTTTATATTTTAATCCATTTCCCCACTTGAGCCCCCTTATTTAGTGACTCATCACTGGGGAGTCGCCTTTCCACAGCTGCCTCATGCACCCTTGAACAGCGAGATGAAAGCCGCTCCTGGCAGACGTGCGACAGAGCTGAAAATTGTAGCTGTCTGTTAACTCTTCCTAGGCACTGTGTGTAGGTTTAAAACCCCCTGAATGTAACTGACAGCTACATTTCTGCTGGCCAGCTCTGCCGTGCCCTTTGCCAGTTGCTATGCTGCACTCCCACAACCCTTCTCACGTCAATTGGCAAGCCTGCAGGGGCTCGCTTCCCAACACCAGACAACACAAGCACAAGAATTCCCCTTGCAGGTCTGCTCTGACTGTGCGAAAGCCATCACCGTCACGCTGCCAAGAAAGAGGCAGGCCCTAGGGACCCCCCGCAGGCCTGGCCAACCACAAAGACAAATACACGCTAATATGGCCATGCATGAAATAAGCCAAAGCAAAAATGCCAATCAGCCCTTGTGGTTGATCTGTAACTTGGCCTCTCCCCTAAAATCCCCTGACTGGTCTCCTCATCACAAGATGATAGGGGCTATAAAAGCTAGAGAAACCAACTCAGACTATTGCGAGCAGGAGTCCACCCTGGCAAGTTAGCCCATCCAATATCAAGAGTAGAGGTGGGCAGAGAGTGGAAATTCCATTCCACAGAGGATGCTGAGATTCGACCATTCATTTTCAATCTGAGGTGAAGCCAAGCACAAAACCTTCAACATGTTCTATGAAAAACAAAGCAATTAAAAATTGGTTTGGCGCAATCGACATGTCTTGGTTCAATTTCGACTTTTTAAAACACTGTACACTGTAATATGAGGGGGTTTTTTTCGATTTGGAAACACAAAAAGTCATGTCAAAAGGAAAAATCAGAATGCTTCATTCCACAAAATGTCAAAACAGGGCTTTTCAACATTGTCAGAACTTCCTCACACACACACACAAACCTTTCTCTCCCACATCACATTTCGGTGAAATTGACACAATTTCATTGAGTGTTTTGATTACAGCTGAACTACTTTTTCTGATGGGAAATCGCCCTGTTAAAGTTTTCCCAGACAGCTCTAAAGAGGATCTATGTTTTGCCTAGGTAGTTAGATCTGGGGAAGAATAATGTCTGGAAAAGGATGTGTTCTGAGTCTGGCAAATAGGGTGAGGCCCTGAAATCTGAGATCAGGGAGCGAGGGCAACATTGCCACTGAATAAGCATTGCAATTGCTTTCCCCAGACCCACAAAAGCTCCTAGGAAATGTTGTTAGAGGCTACGACCACCACCATAAAATTTGAGACTCTCTGCAGGCTGATTGGTCAATTTCTCCCTCCTGAGCAGATGCTCTATGGAGACAATTGGAGAGCAAGATGTCAGGTGGCAGAGGCTGGGATCTTCTCAGTCAGGCTTCCAGATAGAGGTGACATGGAAACCATGGTGGTGAAAGTAACAAGTGGGTGAATTCTCCCAGTGCGATTGCAAGGGCTTATCTCTACTACCATCAACATTGAAGTGATTGACTCACTAGCCATCGATTTATTGGGTCTGCTCAGACTCGATAAATCAATCTCCAAGTGCTCTTGCATTGATGCTGGTACTCCCTGAGGATCAGAAGAGCCGCCAGCACTGACAGGAGAGCAGCCCTCACCAACCTTACCGCACACAAGACACCACAATAAGTACATTGGCTTCAGCTACACTATTTGCAGAGGTCATGTAGATTAGGTCTACGCTATCCCCTGCCATTGACAAAGCCCAAGAGCCCCCAGGACTGGCAGGTGTAGGCACAGCAGCATCTGGTAACGCTCATGAGGTGTTGCAACACCTTTTGGACGTGGACACAAGAGCTGGTCCAAGTGTGACAGGGATCTGCATTGGTACTGGCAAAGCCTAAATCTTCCAGGGTAGACAAAAAGCTCATTCTACATCAACCACAGATATTAATATTTTTCAGTTGTAAAGGGGTAAGCTCACCGCCACAGCGCCAGAGAATTAGCTCTTTCGTCTGGTGGCATTTCCCCTCTGGTCCCTCTGCCTCAACCCTGGTAGGCCCAGTCCACTCCCCAGTCCCCCTGGCAGGGAGCCCTGGGCAGGCCTCTGTCTCCCACCAAGGCTGGGCCCCGACTGAGCTCTCCGCCTGGCTTTTTAGAGTCCTAGCCCCGCCCTTTGCCTTCTGGTCAGGTGACTGGGAGGGGCTAGGCTTTACCCAAAAGGGCTCCCAGGGGGGTATTTTCTCCCTACTGATAGTGGGTGACCTCTCCAACCCACTACATCAGTCTACACAACAGCCCATGCTTTGACAATGAAATACCATCCAAGCTGCACGTAACTATAAAAAGACTTGACTTTGTGCACCATACCTTGTAAAGCAGAAACTTTTGCCTGCATGAGACCAGAAGCCTCTGTAGCTCAAAAAACCCCCCATGATCATCAGGTAGAATATGTTCCACGAGGCCAACGTTCTATTTTTGAAAGCAAGCCATTTAGGACCTAGGGACTTTCCAGGAGACTCTGGGTCCTAGGTCACTTCATGAATGGAACTTAGAAACTTTGGAAAATTTTACCACAAGTGTGTCCGAGGCGTTCCATAGAGCAGCCACTGAAGAGGAAGATAATGTGCAGGAAGGACCAATGGCTATGGCGTATCCATAGTAACAGCACATTTGGTCCACACTACAGCAATGGTACAGCAGGAGCCCAAGAGAGGATACTAGGTTGGCAACAGCTTGCTCCAAGCAAGCTCAGTTGCATGGTGCTGGTACCACTTGTGTAGTGTTGCAGGGCTTTTTGGGTGAGGACACGGATCAGGTCCAAGTACGGCAGGCACCTACACTGGTGCTGGCAGTGTCTAAATCCTCCACGGCAGACCAAACCATCTAAAGAAGGCAGGGGAGGGACAAAGAAGCAGAGACCCTCTGTCAAGCAAAGTCAGTATCTATTGCTCTTCTCCTCCACACGTACACATACCAGTAGAGATACAGCGGCTGCTTCCCAGCCTAATTATCATTCCATCCACTAGGCTTCAAGCTAGAGAAAACGGAAAAGAGGAACATGCTCTTACTCTCCAGGAAAACCTTGGTGGCAAAAATAGCACGGCTGGAAATCAGCTTCATATAACTGGCCCCTTTTAAGCTCTTGGAAAAGCCACCAAAGAGTTGACAGATTCTCACACAGACTAAGGCGCGCTACCGTGCGCAAGGGACATTTGTGTCGCTTCCTCTAGTGAGTTTGTAATCAAAGCACAAGTTGAACTCGAATTAGCTTTGCTTTCGCTAATTGTCGTCATGTACACATCAGCTCCACAGTCTAATCCAACTGGCCAGTCAGCCACCCAGCTGTCGCCCAGGCTTGGTTTTAAATCCCAGTTTCTTTCATATGCTTTCCAGGGGAAGGTAGTGAGTCAGAGAGATGTTTCACCTATTTTAAAGTCTCCCTAGGAGTTATTACCTCACTCACCTTATCTCCCTAATATATGAGGGGCTTTAGAGGATCGATCAACTATCCCACTGGGAAGTTATTGTGCCTCAGACCCCATGTAATGGTAACAATGGACTAGCATGCTAACAGAGGTCAGGTCTACACTAGACCTGGAAGGTCGGGTTAAGGTATGTGACTCCAGCTATGAAGAATACATAGCTGGAGTCGATGTACCTTAAGTGGAGATTGGCGGCATCCACGCAGCAGGAGGCCAACGGGAACAAACGCTCCTGTCAGCTTCCCTTATTCCTCATGATGTGGAAACAGCAGCAGCTGCAAGGAGCAACTTTCCCAGCCTCTGGACACCATTCGCTCATCACTGAAACCGGGACTCTGAGAACAAAATCCTAGCCCCAGAGAGAGGGGAGCAAAACTTCCATCCACTTCACCCCGAATGTTTTCTCACTGGCTGTGTTCCCTCTGGTTTCCAGTCCCTTTCCTCCTACCCCAGCAACCCCCACTCTCCCTGCCTCTCTTGCCCCCTCCTTTGTAAGCTCTCTCTCTCTATCCACTGGCCTTCCTCAGCCCCCATTTCAACCAACCCTTGGAGAAACAAAAGCTGCATTTTCATCTAACAAATACACCCACACATTTGTTCGAATGGCTCGAACCAGCCACGTACTCAACACTCTGAGGTTTTTGGCTCTTAGACTGCAAGCCTTTCAGAACCCTCCATGTGAATGCTGTGGTCGAGCATTGCACCCCGTATTTTGTGGAAATATGCTTAGGAATAGGAATATGACAGAACCCGAATGGGTTTCGTACAAAATACGTCACACAACAGATCCTTTCCAAAGTTATAATCTGTGGCATGTATCATTCCTCTATTTGCAATAAGAAATATGAAACTATATATTAATCTAGACGTGCTAAGTGAGGGCCATTAGTGGTACTCATGGAGCTTAATGACCCGGTACTTGGGACAATGAGCTGTGACTAGGTTGGCTTTTCCTGTAAGCCTATATATAGCTGGACTTGCTAAGACACGTGGCCGGGTCACCTGATGCTGGAACCCACTTTGGATGCTGTACTTCACCACTGGAAGGATGGAAAGTTTCAACTGAACACAAAGGATTCCCGCCTTTCGCAAGAGAAACATAAAGGCGGGAAACCAAGTAATAAAGGCCAAATGCCAGGATACCCCTGTTTACCATCTAAGATGCCTGCTGCAACCACCTGGGACTGAATGTTAAGAAGGATCAGGCCCAAGTTGAAAAGCTTCCTAGCTGGTGGGAAAAGATGATCAGAATGACTGTTAGGGTAAGAAATTGCACATAAGTTTCTTAGCATATTAGGCTTAGCTGGCGTGTTTTGTTTCATATTGCTTAGTTACTTGCTTTTATCTGTCTGTTATTATTTGTAACCACTTAAATCCAACTTTTTATACTTAACAAAACACTTTTGTTTATTACTAATGTGAAAATAATTTTACCGGGGGGGGGGAGGACAACAGCTGTGCATCTGTCTCTTTAATTGATAAAGGGGGCAAACAAGTTATGAGCTTGTGCTGTATAAAACTTTATACAGAAAAAGATGGATTCATCTGGGGCTTGGGTTCCATTGGGGCGGTGCACCTGGGTGCTGTGTCAAGTCCCTGTGACTGAGCCTTCCTAGGGCTGATCTGATCTCAGTGCTCGTGTTGTTCTGCTGTGGGCTGTGACCCCAAATCTGTGCCATCACTGGAGGAGACCGGAGGGTCTGGGTCAGCTGGACAGGATGATGAGGTGCTCTAGAGGGCAGGTAGGTGGATTCAGTGGCAATTCAGCACATCAGGTGACAGTCGTAAGTCTCTGTCACTGATCCTGTCACACATGGGCCGTGGCACGACTGAAATAGACAATCGGTTAACCCATCAATAGAACAAGTGGGCTATTTACTGTGTTGCAATAGAGACTCCAGGTCTGATCAAGCTGAAAGAAAAAAATGCATTGTGATTAGGTTACTGTTTGATCAGCCCCCCTGAAAGAGGCAGTGTTTCACATGCCAGCTCAGCCACCTCCTACTTATCTTAGGGTTTTATAATACTGCCACCCATCCCCATTGGATCTGGGAGCCTGCCAGGTAAAATCAGGAAAAATAGCAAAGTCTCCAGTAGACTTCATAGTGTCTCTAGTTTCTCTCCCTCTTTTCAGAGTAACAACTGCTTGGGGTAAGGTAGTTTTGTTTGTTCCTAATTTTTTTTTTGGGGGGGGGTGGAGGCTGTCAAAGAGGTGGGGTGTGTCCTTTTTGCTATAGAAGAAAGCTCTTACCGTGTGCAGAGAGGAAATGTGTCGATTTGACCTTTACGCAACTAGTTGATTCCGTCTAAGAGAAAATAATGCCACATCCGTAGTGCCTGACCACTTACAAATAGGTACATGATATGACAAACCATGGAGAACAACCCAATTTTTTTAACAAACAACGCATCCATTGTTAGGAGTCACTGGAGAAGAAACGGCAGCGCATATAACAGCAGCTATTTAATAAGCTCTCATGTAGACTGCCCAGCTGGCAAGATTAGTGGGGAAAGTAACCACATGTGACAGACACTGCTTAGCTGTAGGTTATTTGCAGCTGGAGCATGATGTGCTATCGGGAGGGATGTACTAAGAACCAGTGCAGCCTAGAAACACACACCCATCTGGTTTGTCTCCAGAGCGCTGCTTATATCAGAGCTAAAGTGATGATCATCCATCATCTTCAGCAGGCAGTTTTAGGAAGTGAACAGAGGGCACGGGTACATGTCTGTATTTGTGCTCAAGAGCTGTTCGGGCCGTCGCTAGGAACATAAGCTGCAGCCCGCGTGAGCTGAATATCCCCTCGCAGAGGGCGTGGATGCCATATCACCGGCAGTGCTACAATTGTACAAGTACTTTAGCCGCATGGGAACAAGCACCAGAGCAGCGGTGAAACATGCCAGAGTTGGCCACAACTGTCTCCTTTGGCTGAATCCACTCAGGCCTGAGAAAGCAATCTAGAGGACTCCTACAAGGTACCTCCCCCACGAGCGGGCGGAGGAGATGTCTGATTCTCAGAATGTTCTCTCCTTCCTCTGCTCAGGTCACAGAGGTAGGCTCAGGGCAGGTGAGAATCTGGCTTTTAGCAGATCATCACGTGTATGCGGTCAAAAAGAGAAAGAGCTTCTGGAATGAAAATCTCTGCACTGCACATAAAGGTGAGACAGTAGGCAGGGGTAGTGTACACCTGGTGGCACAGTCTTCACCCCAAACTACAGACCCACAGTCCCTGTGGATACGCAGATGTTTGGGCTGCAGGAAGCCATTCCATGGGCAAAGACAGCTGGAGTGCAATCATATTCCCTTCTTCAGCCCATCCCCATGACCCACCTCCTGTGTGGACATGCCTCCACCATGCAAGGACCCCCTCCCCCTTATGAATTTAAGGCTGCTTTGGGCCCATGGCCTGGCTCAGTGACACCATACATATATATATAGTCTCCAGCTCATCTGAAGAAGTGGGTTTTGCCCATGAAAGCTCATGATACTGTATATTTGTTAGTCTCAATGGTACTAGGAGACTACTTGTTTTTATAGGTGATATATTACATTCTTCCCGCTCCGATCCGCATACTGCACATGAGTGCATTCAGACATCACACTCGGACACTCTACGATGCACAAGTAAATTAAAACAATAAATAAGAGATGATAAAAGGGCTAATTTCACCACTTTTATTAAAGTGCCTAATGTTACTCTTGAGTCCCCTTTACAAAGTCTTTCTTACCCTTCGGATGTACATTCTCCCCGGCAAAGTCCCAAGAGAGGTGACTTTTGAGGATTACACTGCTAATGAGAAAATGGTTTGTTTTCATTGTGAGATGCTATATATCAATATTCACCGCATGATAAGACTCTTGAAAAAACAAGACTCATTTTGAAAACTGTCCTGGGACATGGCAGGAAACAACAAACCAGTTCATTCATAAAAACATGACATTTGGAAACACCTGATGAACAGGGCTTCATTCTTGACAGTCCTAGTTCAAAAAAATCCTACTGCTGGCTGGCATTAATTTTATTTCAGCAGGAATTTATTAGTAATATTATTTTATTGCTGTGCCTGTAACGTGCTAGACATTTTGCATACATTCTAGGCTATGGACCACTCACGATTTAAAGACGACTAAATGGAGGGGAACAACAAATCGAGAATTTCCATACTGATCAGCTGGCTTCAAGATAGGTAGTCCAGCAGAAATGGAGCTTTAAAAGTGATTTCAGCGTGGCTGGGGCCCTAAAGAAGAACTCAGGGTGGAGGGAGGTTTGTATCACATGTCGGAGACTCCATAGAAGAAGGTGCAGAAGTGACTTTCCAAGAAACTGACAGACAGACAGACGAGACTCAAGAATATCAGCCAAGCAGGGGAGACAGAATCATGGGAATCTTGGCAAGGGGTATAACCAGGAAGGGGCAGAGATATGGCCTGCGCTAATTAGGCCTCATCTGGAGTACTGTGTCCAGTTCTGGGCACCACATTTCAGGAAAGAGGTGGAGAAATTGGAGACAGTCCAGAGAAGAACAACAAAAATGATTAAAGTTTTAGAAAACATGGCCTAGGAGGGAAGACTGAAAGAATTGGGTTTGTTTAGTCTGGAACAGAGAAGATGGAGAGGGGACATGATAGCAGGTTTCAAGTACCTAAAAGAGTGTTATAAGGAAGAGGGAGAAACATTGTTCTCCTTAACATCTGATGATAGGACAAGCAGCAATGGGTTTAAACTGCAGCAAAGGAGGTTTGGGTTGGACACTAGGAAAAATTTCCTACCTGTCCAGGTGGTTAAACACAGGAATAAATTGCCTAGGGAGGTTGTGGAATCTCCATCTCTGGAGATATTTAAGAGCAGGCTGGATAGACATCTATCAAGGATGGTCTAGACGGTACTGGGTCTTGCCATGAGGGCAGGGGACTGGACTCAATAACTTCATGCATTCCCTTCCAGTCCTAGGATTCTATGGAAGTTTTAGTTAGATGTGCTAGCAGATAAGGAGTGAGGGTTTCAATGACAGGAATGATGTGCTCAAATCAAGAGAGATGGAAGGTGATTTTATGGGCTGAATGGAACGCATTGCAGCAGACACTGAAGGGAGAAAGTGTCTGACTTGTAACCTCCCACCTATAGAGACAAAATGGGAACTGCACTGGACACAAGTTTTTGCCGGATTTGGATGAGAATGTAGACAGCAAGGCGGCAAAATCCACTGATGACACCAGGTGCTTTACTTTCTAATGATTATGGAGGATTTTGAGACCCCCGCCTGTCCGCCCCCACAACTGCGGTAAGCAAATGAGGGAATTTGGTGAAGTGAGTACAGATTAACTGCCATTAGAAATAGTCCAAACTTTTATATAAGCCGATGGACTGTGAAGGAACTTTTAGGATTCGCAGAGGAAAAGACCTTTGGGCCAATGGGGAAAACTCAGTGGAGCCTTCCACCCAGTAGCAGATAAAACAGCATCGACAATACTTCTGTGTTACAAAACAATCCAGGAACATGGAAATGACTTGTCCTGCAACAAGGGTGTGCTCCTAGCTGGAGTCTTGGACTGGCACTTTGAGCCCCAAATGCCCCCCGGAATCAGTGTAGATCCCAGCATAGGGATGGGGAGGAAAGTAGGGACCCTGGAAATATTTAGGGAAGCCCTCAGTGGTGCCCTAAATTGGGAGCCAGCTGTCCAAGGCCCTCGTGGCATGTATCAGCCACAGAAAAGGTCCTGCCTGCCCTCACATCACCCAGGAACAGCCTCTTCGCTACCAACTCTCATGACCGACAACTACTCGGTCAAGGGCACATTTAGCAAGTGGAGCTAGATCTAGCGTGATCTCAATTACAGGCAGCATTTTCAAAAGCACTCAGCTTCGGCCCAGCTCTGCTCCTGTTGAAGGCAAGGGCGCAATTCCCATTGCCTTCTGGAGAGGCGGAGTTAGGCCAAACCGAGCACCTCTGGAAAACCCTGGCTTACGCAGCAGGTAAGCTTTTAACACCTAGGCAAGTAAGCGCTTTCATGGGCCGGTAAGTATCTGACAGGTGAGTAGGGTCGAGTCAATATTAACGGCACATAATCTCTTATCTAAACAAACAATAAAAGTTAAAAGCAAACTCTAAGCTTTGTAACTGGATCTGAAAATTGAATTCATGAACGCTAATGAACGCCCTAAAAAAACCTAGGGCCTGCCTGATCCAAGGCCCATTAAAGTCAATGAGAGGTTTTGATTAGTCCCTGAGAGAGACTCTCTCCATACAACCTTGGTAAAATGAAGGCGTGATATAACTGTTCCAGAGGTATTCAAAAGCTAGTTTGAACGGAGCATTGGCGCTTTATGAACGTCAGCATTTCTCCTGTTTGTTATGTTTCTACTCTCTGCTCTTCATTACCTGGACAAAACAAATGGTCATTTCGGGGTAAAGCTTGCAAGGTAAAAGATAGCCGCATTTGTCATCAGCTGCTCCTCCCTCTGAGACAGAGATTTAAGAAATGAGTTGGCCAGGTTAGAGGCCCACGAAAAACTGTCACGCTCCAGGCTAAGCTGAGAAGAGGAACTGCAGATTCTTTTCAAGGAAGTCTTTAGAGCTAGACATCACAGATTTCCGTAAAAACACTTTCAAGGCTAACAAATTTAATAGGATATTAGAGGATGCGCTTTTGTGAACAAACAGATTCAGATCCAGCTACAAAGTTGAGAGTTTCCTTTTAGCTTGTATTGTTTGAGAAAGAAAGAAAGAAAAAATGACATCAGTGCTAATTAAATCAGAATGGATGTGGCTCAGATTTCCATGCGACTCGTTAGTATTCTATCAGTCACCAATTCCAACCAAGCTGTATTAGAATCTTTCTGTTGCTGCCAAATCCAGTTTGCCTTTCAATCAATCACTTTGCTTTATATAAATCCAGTAACGTGCAGCCCTCGGAGCACTTTTCAATAACCAAAAAAAAATTTAAAAAAAAATTAAAACCATTCTAAAAGAAAAAGGAGAAAAAAAACCAAAAAGCTTTAGCAGGATTTTAAATAACCTACGTGTAGTTGCACTCCCCGTGCTCTGTAGTTAGAGACCTGCCAAAGGAGCAGCCCGTGGCTTGGCCTTGCATGTTGTGTAGTGAACAAACCAGGTTATTTGGTGCTCGTGACGTCTGTTGCGCAGAAGACACAACCCATGGATTCTACATTCTCAGTAACAGGGAACCCTACAGAAGGTGAGTTAATTAGGCAAGTAAGTGAGCATTAGGAGATTCCACTCAAATGCACAGCATTCTTTAAATAACTGGGGAAACCTAGAAATGGAATGAGTCCATCTAGCACTACCCCTCAAACAGGAGCTTGTTAATCACAAAGCCTATTTAATCCAGCTTCAAAATATGGCAATGGAAGCTCTGCAATATTTAATATGGTTAATTTGAGTTAATTATGCCTAATTATACATGTGCCATATTGCAGAGAGTTATCTAGAAACAAGTGTGTTTAATAGCTACAAACAGTAAGTATAATATTGAGCTCTACGATGAAACTTTACGTGCACAACATATTCAAACACACACAAAAGCAAAAACAGACCGCGCCGGCTGCCGAAAACCAGCAGAGTCTTGTGGGACTTCTGTGTGAACGTTTGCCTGGGGCCACGTGGGACCTTGTTTTTCGTCTTCCCTTTATGTGCCCAAGTGTGCGTATATTTGGCGAATCTGTTTCAATACACTTCTCTACATCCATCTCAGCCATCTGTCAGAACCTGCTGCCCTTTTAAGATCAGGCCTTGGTCCAATACAGATCCAATACACATTCTGGTCTTTCAAGGATAGGCATTCGGGGAACTGCGGTCTCCCCAAAAAGGATTGAGCGACTGTAGCTACAGCAAGGTCTCATTGCAGCCTGTCGATGAGCGTCAAGCCAGAAAGAAGTCGGCCCTGATGCCGGGCTCGCTGCTGAGGGAGAGCTGAAGCAGCAGCAGCCCTTGAGTGCCCTGTGTCTGTGGAAAAGGGGTCAGGAAAGGAGCCACGGAGAGGGTCTTGGCAGGGGAGTGTTGGGAAAAGGCCAGAAGCTGGGAATGGCCGACAGGGACGGGATCACGTGAGGATTCCCTGTTCCGTTCACTCCCTTGGAGCACCTGGTGCTGGCTGCTGTCACACTGGTGTGATGGACCTTTGGTCTGCCCCCGTCTGGCCGTTCTTATGCCAAAGAGAAGGCATAAACAGGCCAGCACCATCTAGAGTGGACCTGAGAAACATATTTACTGATACTGGACTGTGCAGTTTGCTTTTGTTTGGGGCTTGTTGGCACCGGAAGGGCAGGCGTCTGGATTTGGTGAAGAGTCCAGCCACTGAACTCACAAAAGAACTGCAAGAGTGAATGGAAACTGGGGTATGGATGCGGATGGCCACATCTAATGCTGGATGGGTGAGCAGACCGTATCGAGGTCCTAAGGAATCCATGGGTGTGGGGGCATAAGATGGAACAGACACATGCACAATCTATAATTGCAAAAAACATATCCTCTACTACCCTGGAACACCTGGACAGTAACTCATAAAAGGTTGTGCAGGATTGCTTAGGAGAATTGAGCAAGGCTGTATCCAGGAGCCAATGTCTGTAAATAGGAAGATCAGGACAACAACATCTTTCAGAGGCCATGTATGCTGGTCATAAACTCTTCTTCCAGGCAAGGGGAGAACAGTAGAGAGCTCACGCTTCCCTTGGGCACCATTCCCATGAATGGAGGCCATCTCCTAACACAGAAGGTGAGGCGCCTCCCCCACCACCACCCACCCACACATTGGTTCAGTGAGTACATGGCTGCTATGCTGAATAAGAGTAGGAAAGGACATGAAGAACAGTTCCAGTACACGGAGATGCAGCTAAGACACTTTGGGTTTCCACACCCGGTAAGCTCAGAAGTGATTCACATGAGTCTCTCTTCGAGTTCAGAGTTGAATGCTTCTTTCCTCACATATGAGAAGTCATGGTTGAATAAAGAGAATCCTTCTTAGCACCTTCTATGGTAGGGAGCACCAAATCAGCAAGTCATTCTTTTAAATAAGTTTACAGGGGATAGCCACAAAGATGATGCCATGGCTTGGATGTTTTGGACACGGCTCAAGGCAGCGTAAATGTTACCCCTGCACAAGTCACGTCTTTCAAAGGGACATTCCTGGCTCTTTTTATGGACTTCCGTGAATGACAAAAAAAGTCTGAGCCCTGCCACTTGAAGGGAACAACTAAAGAAACAGTCAGCTAGAGTATGGAAAGCATCAGAGAATATTCTTAACAAATGCCTGGGTAAGTCTTATCCTTCTTACATGGCCTAAAAGGGAAAATTGGAGAGAACAATAATTTGGGGGCTCTTACTGTAGAGCTAGAAGTTGCATCACATCATCAATGGCTCCTCCTTGGCAGTTCTCACCAAGAAGGTAACCAATGTGTATGCTCTGTTCCTCCCATAACAGCACAACTTTTGTGGCTCTTTAGGCTAGAGAATCATCTGCCCATCCTACGCCTTTCAGAGGCAGCAGAAAACACAAAGGGAGGATCCCAGACAGGAGATATGGATGTGATACACAAGGCTGGTTTTCTAAGCTGAGAAGAACCTAGGGCAGTGTGTTACTGGATCCTCACAGCTGGATTCATTAGTCCTGCATTTTTTGCTAGGGCCATCTCACCTTAATCCTTCATGTCCACAACATCTTGTATACTTTTTCATGAATTACCGCAACTGGAATACAAAAGGCCAGAGCTTAGTGTCCATCTGTCTCCTGGAAGGCCAGATGACTGTTCTCAAGAGCAGAATGCAACTACAGAGGAATTCTGTCCAGTAGTTGCAAAGAAGGATTCCTCATTCCCTTTGTTGGCCTCTTTTTCTAATGTAAATTTGCAGATGAATAGCTTCTGAGGAAACTCTGGAAGATGATGGCCTCTCAAATGCCTGTGTAAAGGGTCCTATGTCAGTGGGTGGGGCATCGCTGACACCCTAGGGTGCCCACAAGTCTGTGAGGCACGCCTCGGCCGAGTAACAGTTTGTGAGGCCCAGCCCAGGGTCAGGTTGGGCAGACAGACAGAGGGTTAATACAAATAGTCACCAGTTCACAGTTTAAGGCACAGCCCTGAGTCGGGGCGACGTCCAGCGATCAAAGCTCTGGCTGGGTCCCAGCCGGGCAGGGGGTTGGGTCTCCTCACTCTGGGAGAGCCGACAAGCACAGAGGGTTTTGCCTCACAGGGGGAAACTGCCATCCAAAAGGAGGGATGGCGGGAGGGATGCGGGCCCTCCCTACTCCACCGTGTCCCAGCCCAGGGCCCTGACAGTGGCGTCCGTGCAGCCACTAGGTTGGCAGGGATCCAGGCTGCAACGCACTGCCCTCCCAACCTCCATGTCCTCAGCCGCCCCAATGTCGGCGTCTCTGGGCCGCTTTCCAACCCCTCCTGTGGGCCCACCCGATTCTGGTGATGTTCCGGTGGATCTTTGGGTGACAGTGGGGCTAGCAGGGGGTCCATGAGCTCTGGTTCAGGCAGGGCTCCTGGTGGGCTGGTCCAGTCATTGGTGCCCGGCGTGGGTCCCAGCAGGGTCAGCGTGGGTTCGGCCGGAGACCAGTGGCTCTGCAGTCCAGGCCAGGGCTCCGGGGTCAGCAGGGATCCAGGTGGCCAAGGCCTTCACTGCAGGAGCCAGGGCCAGGCATCTGCTCGGCTCGGCTGCCTGGTTCTGACTGAGTCCGTGGCTCTTATAGTCCAAGACCAGCCCTCTGACTTCCTGTGGATGGGGCTAGATGTGGCTGAACCCGCCCACCAAGGGGTCATAGAGGGTGCTTCCTCTTCCGGATCAGTGGGCAGCCATGTTGCTGTCCTAGGCTCATCACAGCCTGTTTATGATGCATGGAGACAGAAGCACATGGAGACTGCAAGCTCTTGTACATGTCTTCCCTTTGGAGGGACGTCCAGGAGGGGCTTCCTAAGAAGGTGTCACCTAGAAACATTTTAGTCCTGTGGTCTCAAGGGTGATAATTATTCAACAGTCCACTAGGATCCTGACCGAGGAGAGCTGTAACCCATGAGGCAGAGGAAGTCAAAGGATGAAAAATTCAACTGTCCTGGTAAAGTTCTCTCTGCTGGACACTCTCTGTGTTCATGTCCCACCCCTGGGACTGTGTGGTCTAAGTATCCTTGTGTCCTAGTAGATTACACCACTTTCTGTTCCCTTAGCCACTGGCTCATTTCCTAGGCACAGGTGCTTTGTTATGGGACTTGCGTCCCAACTGCCTCAGTGCCAGCTCCGCCAGATTCTCTCTCCAGTAGCGTAAGCATGCCCTTTGCCAGAGCTCCAGCCTCTGGGTTTGCAGTTCAGCTCTTCAGGAACGTGGAAGTGGCATGCAAGCAGCCCCATAGGCTGTACGAACACAGTTCCTCTTTCCTGGAATCATTTTGAGGTCTAGGCATTAAGAAATACCAGCACACATTTCCTTGGCTCATTTTCCTCACCACTCTTGAGCATTCTTTGGGCTTAGGATAAACTCTAAAGAGTCCTGGATTCCTCTCCTACATGTGGGTTCTCCTCTGAATAAAGGAGCCTCTCCAGTCATGTAAATGAGTCATATTCCTCCTTCTTCAGCTGGTCCCTCAGTTAAACAAGACCCACTACTATGCAAGTGGATCCATCTCTTCCATTCTCCTGCCCAAGGCTTTCTATGGCTCTCTGAGTGTCCTGGTGAAAACGCTGGTGTTGTCAACAAAACAGTGAAATCGGGTGCTGCTACACATTGCATTAAACTCTTGTTGCATGCTATCTTC
Organism: Pelochelys cantorii; assembly: GCA_032595735.1. Lineage (NCBI taxonomy): Eukaryota > Metazoa > Chordata > Testudines > Trionychidae > Pelochelys > Pelochelys cantorii. The sequence goes on from CM064330.1 coordinate 128,490,467, forward strand.
ACACAGTGGTAGAAGACCCAGTGGGGAGACTTCGCAAGTCTAGTGAAGACCTGCTAAATCAACAGCCGATCACTCTCTCATTGACTCTGGTACTCCGCTGTAAAAAGAAGCATAAGGGAAGCTGATGGAGACCCCACGGCAACTCAAACAAAGGTACATCGGCTCCAGCTGTGGTGTTTATGTAGCTGCAGTTGTGCACCTTAGGTCAATATTGCCCCGGAGCGTAGACCTGGCCCAAGACAGCCTCAAAGCTATGCAACACCAACCCTATTTGGCAGAAATCCAAGGGCTGGTAACTCAGCCCCAATCAGCTATGCACAAAGGACCCTAATTCAGCAAAATTGCTTCAGTCTGTTTCCATTCTTCAAAGAGACCAGGTGTGTGAGGTAATTACAGGGCCTACTTCTGTTGATGGGAGAGAGAAGCTCACGCAGAGCTCTTCTTTGGGTTGGGGAAAGGTCCCCAGAGGTCAAGGTGGGACAGATAATAGGGTTAACATACGTTGCAAATGACCATTCAAGGTGAAGTGGGCACTTCACAGCTCTGCAGGTAGCCCAAAGGAAAGATAGTGGGTTACAGATTGTTGTCATTGATTACAAGAATCTCTATTTAGTCCATGATGTTTGGTGTCTAGGAGAGCTATGAATGAAAGCTCCCAGGCCTTATCCTAAAGCAGGAGATGAAGTCCTACTGCAACCGGTAGGATTTCGGCAAGCGCTTCAGCATTTTCATGAAAGTGGTTTTCAAACTTTTTCAGGTCACGGAGCACGTCATGGTGCTCTCTGAGGAACGCCATTGATTTTTTTCATGCCCTCATACAAACTAGGAACAATATTACTAACGGAAAATATTAGGTTATACTATATGTATGGTCTGCACAGCTCAACAAATAATACGAATCACCATCAACAATATCATTATTAAATCACACTTAGCAGGGACAAAAGATGAATAAAAATAAATAAAATGAGCCCACTTACCAAAAATTGAATGTCATGGATGAGTGTGATGGGCAGAGCAAAGACGCTTGATATGAGCTGTGATATTTGACAACGGAATGTACATTTTGGGCTCTACATTCAGTTTGTTTCTGTATTTTGTTTTTGTGGAGACGTAGCTGGAGAATCCGGTTTCGCACAGCAAGGTGGTAGCGAAGGGCATTTTAAGAAGAGACGATTTTGCAATATCTGGGGAATCCCGCTGCACTTTTACTTAAAACTTGATCAGGTTGTCACTGGAAAATTCCAGCTTTAAATCTCCTTTACACCAGAGTTCCATATACTGCTCAATGTCTTGACTAGCGAAGTCAGGGGCTGTGCTGTTAAATGGATTGTGAATCCAATCTGAATGTTCAGTTTCAGGAGGAAAATACTTACTGAAAGTAGATTGGAGTCCATGCATGTGGAGCATTATATCATCCTTCACTGCACCATCAATCTTGAGATCATTCTCTGACAGAAGGTTGTCCAGGGTGGGCAAGCAACCAAGTCGACCTTTTTCTACACTTGAGCACCAGAATTCAAGATTTTTTTGCTCATGAGCAGAGAAAACGGTAGTGTCTTTCCCTTGAAGGCTCAGGTTTAACTCATTCATTTTAGTATACATATCTGCCAAGTATGCAAGACGCTGCAGCCAGACAACCTCATGCAGTTGATAAGACAAATTCCATGTGTGGATCTCAAAGAAAAACCCTGTAATTTCAACTCTTAACTCAAACACTCTGATGAGCACTTTGTCTCAGCTCAAGCAGTGTACAGCCGAGTGCAACAGTAATGAAGTATGGAGGCTTCCCATATCTCCACAAATTATAGAAAAGGGTCTAGCTTTCAGAGGCCTGGATTTTAGAACATTTACTATATTCACAACTTCATCCAGCACATCTGTAAATCTGGGGGCCATTCTCTTTGTCGCAAGTTGCTGGCAGTGAATAACACAGCGTGAGCTAGTACACTGTGAATTTTTCTAGTTTATCCACACTAGGATGTTCTTCACCAAACCAGTCCTGCTTTTGGCCTCGTCTGTGCACACATCTGTACATTTCTGCCACGAGATTTCATTTTAATTTAAAAAGTTATCCAAATTATTAAACATTTCCTCACCAGTTGCAAGGGTGGGCACCGGTTTACATAAAAACAAATCCTCATTAACTTCACCATCATGCAAACAGCAAACACACGCTAAACACCCTGCAAGCCCTCCTACATCTGTTGATTCATCGAGTTGAAGACAAAAGAAATTTCAACTTTTTAATTGGGAACATAACACTGATTTTATATCATTTGCTGTATCATTAATGCGGTGACCTACCATGTTGTTGGACTCTCTCTTCTTCTACTTCTTTTTTTTTTTTTTTTTTTTTTTTTGCAGCTGCTTCATTCAACACAACACTCACAACATCCAGAATGCAAAGAATGTGACATCCTTGCCAACCAAATCTGCATGTTGACTCTCAAGATGTCTCTTTATTTTGGCTGGCACACGCGAGCTATTTTGCAAGATTTTCTTGAATACAATGCAAAAAGCGTCAGAACAGTACTCAAAACCTGGGCATGTAAAGCCAAGAGAGAGAGCTTTTGCCATACTTTCTTTTAACAGGGTGCCTACTGCCATCAGGTATATCTGGTGACTCATTTGACACGGGTAATTCATTTCCAACACTTGCACTTACAGGACTGCTAACATTAACATTAGTGGATGGTGAATTTTCTGCTTCATCTCCTGTTCCTGTGTTTACAGTGTCAACGTCGCCATGTTGCAGGTTGTTCGAAGTCGAGGCAGTAGCGTTGGCAGTGGGAACACTGCAAATTCTTTTCAGCAAACCAGTTTTCAGCCAGTGATCCATTGAATAAAGGGATCTGATTCAGCACAAAATAATTATTTTAAATATAAGTTAATTAAATGAGCACAATATTAAAAACACAAATATGAACAAAAGTGTGCATGAAAAAACCCTGCTGTCAAACTAGCCATGATTGCTGTTTCCAAGTTTTTCTGTTGAGTTGATATTAGTTTCCTAGATATTCATTTGGTTTTTTGTCCGCTAGTACTTGCTAGTGGATGACAAGTGCTAGGAAGCTACAAGGTTAAGAAAAGATTTATGATTGTCATTGTGAGAAAAATGTAAAACTGAGAAAATTCTATCCATGATCAACTTATTTTTTTCTGCGGACTGGGAAAAGACCATTTCAGGGGCGGAACACCTCGTTCCAGCTCACAGTACACTAGTGTCCTGTGGGAGCATAGCTTGAGAGCCACTTGACTAAGGCTACATCTGAACTACAACAGAAAGTCCACTTCAACCATGCAATTGGCTACATGAACAATGTAGCTGGAATTGATGTACCTTAAGCCGAGGCTCTACACTGTGGGGGAGGAGTCAACAGAATTTCTCCCATCGACTTTCCTAACTTTTCTCATCCAGGGGTGAGTAACAGGATTGATGGGAGAGAAATCTTCAGTCAATTTGGCAGGTCTTTGCTAGACCTGCTAAATTGACCACTAGTGAATCAATCTCAGAGCGTCGATCTGGGCTATAGTGTAGATGTAGCCTGAGTCTGGACCAAAATAGCCATAAAAGGCAGAGAGTAAAATACAAGATAAAATCTTCTGCCCTGATAAAATACAGAATCCCCAAAGATTTTGTGGTGCTAAGTCCTTCTCCAAAGGACAGGAATATCTCCCTGTGCATGCAGCATAGGTATTACCTGATGTTCAGCACTCAAACAACACAGTCCCTAGATTAATGAAGAACTGCGAGACCTTAACTACCCTAGGATCAGCTAAAGCCTTTGCTGACATCACAGCCATAAATACGACTGCTTCATTTTCATAACTCATGGCTGTGACACCACACTTACAAAGGCATTTTTGCCAGGAGCTCAATGCATGCCAACTTTGTTTTAAAAGGGTGGAGGAGGGAGCAGGCTGGCTTCTACCCATGAGGCTGTTGCACGTGGAAAGGAGAGAGGACCACAACGAGAAGCCCAGGCTTCCATTTTCACAGCTTAAAGACCAAAATGAGCTGGAGCACCAGTGCGTGACAAATGGGCTACCCCGAAATGTTCAATGTCACAATGTATGGAAGGCAGGCTGAGGCATGGGATGTGCAAATTGTTTGTACAGTTGACAGTGTCCCTTTAAGAACCAGAAATAAGAACTGGGTGACAGCACAAGCTTGTATAGACCTCATGGCCGGAGATATTCAAAGCTGTGATACGCATTTATCAGTGATGGTTTAGAAATGATGACATAGCTCATACTAAAATGCCGTCTGAGTGGAAAGGCAGACAATACAACAATGGAAAGCGCTGCACCCAGATGGCGGAGTCTGGGGCTCCCCATATGCATGACAAACATCAATGAGTTTAGCCTCACAGGGAAAGGATCCACCACCAAGACAAGCATCTCTCTGGCCTAAGCAACCTCTGTAGGCCTACCAACCTTTCTTGGCAGGCGGGCACAACGCAACCCAGACCCTTCCCATGCCCTCCTGCCACTGGGCTGCTGTCAAGTGCCACACACAGAGCTGCCACTCCGCGGGGCGACTTCCTGCAAAAGTGGCTGCGCACGGTCACTGCTTTGCAAAACTGAAGACTGATTCAGCTGCTCCCGCAGGGAAAAGCAGCAGCAGGATTTGACTCAAAAGACACTTGTGCCATTTATGGTACCCAGAAAGCCTCTCGCAGAGCTGAGAACAGCAGCTATCTCTGAGTCCGTCCACTGACAGACCTTATCTCAGCCTACTACAGCCAATGAGGTTTTCCATTTACTTTCGTGAACCATCTAAGCACCAAGCCTAGATGAACCACCTTGTGGTCCCTGACACCCAAAGCAATTTGTAACTATTTGACCTTTTCCTCGGTGAGCAGCATCCTAGGGGCTGTTTGTTTCCCAGTTGCGGTCTGTGAGTAAGAGGGGGCAATTAGTCAATGTAAGGTACGGCTTTGGGGAATATTTGTGCAGTGTTTTGAAAAAGGAAAGCGCTTGGTCTTACTATGTATCATTAATTGAATAGTATTATTACTGCACTACCAGAGCTCTAACCCAAAGAGAGCTGAACGGGAGACCGGGGGCGGGGGGATAAGTTAATGACCTTACTGTATGTATTATCTCCTCTAGATGCACGTGTGTTAAACTACAGACTGCTAAATAACTACAGGGGGAAATCTGCTAACACAGAGCGACACCGAAACCCTAGAGATTGGTGAATAAAGAAGCATTTGGCCTTCTGGTAGCAGAATTCCTAGCTTTGCATATTGAGTCAGGTGCTTGTAAGGTCCACAGACATTTTGTAGAGGATATGACAAGGACGGTGTAGGAGGAGGCCAACAGTACCTGTTGCCCTGGGGGAAATAAGGGCATTTCCAACATGCCTGTCTGAAACATGTGCTTGTTAGTCCTGCCTCATGCCAGATAGGAGTCTGAAATAAACAATGTGGAAAGGGTGCCAAAAGAGATCAGAGCTCCAGTGTGCCAAACCCATAGCAAGAGGCTGTCCCTTCCCTAAAACCAATGAGGAGTCCTATGGCACCTTAGAGACTACCAGCTTTGTTAGGGCATCAGCTTTTGTGAGTAAACCCCACTTCATCAGATGCACTGGAGTGGAAGTGACAGCGGCAGGAGTATAGACAAGGAAGAAGTTGCTTGTGTTTATAAAGCTAATCAAGCCAGGGAGGCAGTGGGTCATTCCCAGCATGTGGGGTGGAGAGAAGAATATCCAGAGAGGGGGAATTGTCTTTGTAATGTGTTAACCAGTTGAGATAAGTTGATGGTGTCCCATCCCTAAAAAATTTGCCGCCTAACCCAACATGACAGAAAAGGTGGGGTGGACATAGAAATATAGGAATTGCCATCTCAGAGGAGATGAGCGGAGTCTTGTCTCTGGCAGTGGCTAGAACCGCTTAGAAGCTTAGAAGGTACAAGAAATTCCCATGTGTCTCCAGGGGAAGTTTCTTCCCAAGGATATTTTTTGTATTCTACCCAATGCGACTGGTTGTTCTCACTGTTAGCACGAACCGCTGAGCCTTTGCCGAATCTTGTTACTCTCTTAAGAAAACAAGGATACAAATTCTAGATTTCGGTCCCATTACATAGGAATGTTTGTGCCGTACCTCGCTGAGTAAAGCCTTTATCTATGTGTAATTCGTTTGCTAGCTGATCAATTCCAGCTAGACGCAGCTCCTTTCCCACACAGGGAGAGACGCAGGGGCCCTGTACCTGCTGGATGGACGGGGAGTTCAGATTGTGTATTCAAGCTGGCGCTTAAGGTTCCTCAGATACAAAGTATTGAGGCTGCTCTCTCCTGTTGATTTCACTGGGTGTTAGGCACCCAAATCCCTTTGACAAGGTGAGGCCAGGCCTCAGCAGAGGAGCGCTGGAATGCTGTAATACTAGAGTATGCATTGCCACTCCAAGAGCTGGAAAGATACAGCATGCACCTTCCCAAGGTATTTACACGCTTAAAAATGCAGCAGGCACCTAGAGGGACTGCAGTGGGCATTAGACACTCCCCCTTGTTTTTGCAAACCCCACCGAGAACCTTGCTGAGTTTTAGGCATCTAAACCCCTTTGGAAATCTGGGCCTAAGGGATTTCGGGGTACAAGTCCCCCTGAAAATTAATTCAGGGCTTTTGGACCACTCCCTCCCACTAACAATCAAGTGGGGTTTAAAATCTTAGAAGTGCAAGAGAACAAACTCAACCCGGGATCTTGCACAATCACAGGAGTTGCTGCTGTTTCAGGAAGGACCCCACCAGAAAAATCAAGGCCCCGATCAGGCTAGTCGAGCGCACCCATCAGGCAGGTTGTTTTAGCAGCTTGCGCGGTGCTGGGGGGAACACACACACATTCCGAGGCTTTTAAAAGCCACGCGACTCTTTGGGGTTCCCAAAAGGGCCATGAGGGCTATTGCCTTGTGCCTGATCCCAGACTGTCAGGTGGTGCGCTCCAGGGCCTCCCCTCCCTCTCTCGCTGGTGTTTCTCCGGAAAGGAGAGGGGCTGTGAGTGCCACACCCCGCTGGCTACCCTGCTTGAGTTTGGGCACGGCGGGTCTGGCAAGAGGCAGCCAGGGGGAGCAGTCGGAGAACAGAACTTTTGAGTTCCTGTGCGTTTCCATGAGCACGTGTGTGCGCACCAGAGAGCCAGCGCAGCCTTCCGAGGCAAGCGGTGCGCTCCCCTCCCAGCCCCCCTGACGCTGAATCCCTGCCCTGAAGATCGCAGCCCGGGGCTGACGGCGCGTGGGAAGCGGACAGCGCGGATGCAACAGTTGTGCCAACGGCGCGCATTGCTGCGCTGCGCGGTTCCTCCTTCCTCCACGCAGCGCAGCCCAGCCCAGCCCGGTGCGTCTCCAAGCCCGGGCTGCAGGGTTGCACCGCCAGCCCCGCTTGGCGCAGCCATGTCGCCTCAGCCGGGAGGGGAGGGACCCTTGGGTTAATTTCGGGGAGGAGGTAATAGTGTACTCGGGCCCCCCTAATATTACAATGCGCTGGGGCTCAGATGGGCGCGGAGAGCACAATGGCAGAGCCAAGCGGCTGGCGACGCTGCACCATTCCGCGGCCCCTGACATGCAGGCAGGGTCCCGTCTCTCTGACTCCTCCCCGGGTCCCAGACTGTGCGTAGCCTCCCTGGGGACCGTCTGCCCTTTGCCGGGCTCGGGGGTCACCTGGCGGAGATGGGAGCATGGAGGCGCCCGCCCAGCCCCGTTACCAAGGGGCTAAACTGGTACCTAAAACCATCCCACCTGCGCTTCGCCCCTGCCGGTTCCCTGGAACCGCGGAACGCGCCCCGCCGCGGCAAGCCAGCCCGCAATCCGAACAGCAACTGGGGGTAGCCAAATAGCTGGCCCAAAGCCGGGAGCTCCCCCGGGCCCTAGTGGGGACCTCCCCCCTCCTCCCCCCGCCGGCAGGTAAGAGGGATGCACAGAGGGGACCTGCCAACATGAGCGGCCAGGGGGCTGCGAAAGGATTCCCGGCGGGAAAGGCTGGGATGGCGCACGGCTTCCCCCGCCCCTTCGCCGCTTTGCTGCAAGGAGCTGCAGTGCCGCCCTCTGGGGCAGGGCAGCCTTGGGCCCAAGGGGGAGACGCCAGGGGATTGCCCCGAGGGCGCCCTTTTCCTCCCGCCCTACAGGCGGCCGAGCGGGGCTGGGGCAGTTGAGGACGAAACTTCCTCCCCCCCACCCCCCATCTCATCCCTCCTCCTGCCATTTTTCCCGGCCAGCCTCTCCGCCGTCCCTCTGCGGCGGGCGCCGCGGGCGCGCAGCGGGGCCCGGGGATGCGGCGCGGCAGCGGGGCCCCCGCCGCCCGCCCCAGCCTGGCTCCTGCTCCGGCAGCCGGGCGGTTGCCATCAATTATTAATCGCCTCCCAGCAGCCGCGGCGGGGAGAGGGAGGCGGGGAGGGCGGGCTGGAGGAGGGGAGTGTGTGTGCGAGCCGCGCCTGGCTCACTGAGGCCGGCGGCTGCCTGCGGAGCGGAGGCAGCGGCGGCGCGTTTGGAGAGCTCCGGGTCCCCCTCGCCCCCATGGCTGCGGCCGCCCGGCCGAGGGCCGCCGCCGCCCGGGAGGACGCGGGAGGATGAGGAGGCGGAGGCGGCGGAGGGAGGAGGCGGCGAGGCAGGCAGGGGGAGGCCGGAGGAGGCGGAGGGCAAGCGGAGGATGAAGTGGAGTGTCCGGGGAGCCTGCGCCGCGCTCTCCAGCTGCCTCCTGCTCGCCTGCGCGCTCAGCGCCGCCGCCGTGGGCCTCAAGTGCTTCTCGCTGGGCTCGGAGCTCAAGGGGGAGCCCTTCCGCCTGGGCACGGCCGCCGGCGCCTTCTACTCGGGGCTGCTGCTGGCCGCCGGCCTCTCGCTGCTGGGCTCGGCGCTGCTCTGCTGCCGCCCGGCGGGGGAGGACGGGGCGGGCGCGGGGCAGGCGGGCGCGGCGCCCCCCGGGGGCCGCCAGAACTTCCTGCTGCTGGGCGCGCTGGTCTTCATGCTGGGCGTGCTGAGCGCCTTCGCCGGGGCCGTCATCGACGGCGACACGGTGTCGCTGGTGGAGCGCAAGTACTCGCACCACTGCGGGCCGGCCGGGGCGGGCGCGGCGCCGCGCTGCCAGAAGCTGCGGGACTACCAGCGGGGCCTGGTGCTCTCCACCGTCTTCAACGCGCTCGAGTGCCTGCTGGGCCTGCTCAGCCTGCTGCTGGTGCGCAACTACCAGGCGGCCCGCCAGCGCGGCCAGCGCCGCCGCCAGCGCCGCCGCCCGCAGCGCCCCCTGCCCGGCGGCCGGCGGCGAGGGAGGCGCGGCGGGGCGGCCGCGGGCGGCCGGCGGGCCCCGCGGCGCAGCCGAGGCTCCATCTTCTCCAGCGAGGAGCCCGAGCTCTCCCCGGCCGCCGACGGCCCCTTCCAGGCTGTCTCCTACATCAACGTGGGCGTCTTCCACGTGCTGGACGAGGCGGGCGTGGAGGTGCACGGCGGCGGGCACCCCTCGCTGGAGCTGCCTGGCTACTCGCCCATGGACCCCGAGCTCAACGCCTCCTACCCCTACTGCTACCCGCTGCCCCACGAGCAGCCGCCGGCCTACGAGGAGATCTACCCCGGGGAGCCCTGCGCCAACAGCAGCTAGCGAGGGGCCGGCCGCCGTACCTGCGCTGACAATCAGCCCCGCAGGCAGCGGGGAGACTCGGCCCGCGCAAGAAGCGCGCCCTCCGCTTCTGTCCGCGCTAGCCCCCGCCGGGCCGCAGCTCCGTGCGCCCCTGCGGGCCCTGACTCCACCGCTGCTCTTCGGCAGAGCCTCGCTCTAGGCGTCCGGGAGTGAAGAAGGCGCGGGGGGGGGGGGCGGTGGTTCCTGATCCCACGAGTACATTTTTACCGTCATGGTCCTCGCTGTCTCATGGAGTTTTCATCTATCGTGTCCGTTCCCTATCGAGATTGGGTTTGAAAAGGCTGGCCAGGAATCCTTTCGGAGTTGGTTCCTCCCGTCATGACTTCTCCTCTTGGGCCATCTTTTTGGTTTTAAGTGAGTCACCCGCCTAAGTCTTCTCTTCAGCTTTAATGGTACCAAGTTATGTATCACTTCTTCCTTTCACCGGCTGGTTGTCATTAAAGGGTCATGAAGCTTCTTTCTCTCTCCAACAGAGAAATTTTTAACAACGAAAAGACGTTCCTGTAATGTTTACCACTGCTGTTTGGGGAAATTCTTATGTTTACACTTTCTTGAAGATTTAAATTATATTTCAAATTTAGTGAGAGTTAAAACCTATGTTGGGTCTTGTAGGATGCACATCACAACCCCCTGCACTTTCAATGGAAAAAGGAAAAGTCAGCAGCAACGTTTTTGTACACTAATGTGCCTGCTTTTTGTTGACAACTTCTTACTGTAAAAGCTTTGGAAAGTCTATAGTAAAAATGTTTGGTAGATTCATTGCCATCTAAAATTAACGATCAATTCCTTTACTAAAATCATGGAGATATTATTGGCATATCGCAATTAAAAGGAAGTCCAAATGTCACAATATTCCTTTTTGTAAACAAGTTCTGTGTTTTGAATGGCAGGCAGGGCTCGTTCTTGTTTTACACAAGTTTAATTTTGTACAACGATAGAGTTTCTCTTGTTAAGAATTTCATCTTAATGTTATCAGTTCATCAATCTGGTAAGCTTGAATATTAAAGTTTATTTTAAAATATATACTTTAAACAGCCTTAATTGATGTAATGGTCACAGTTCTAAAGGAGAAGTTGTACAAACCCACCTTCCAAACGTTTTCAGAACCATACTTAAAATTCCCACTACACCTGGAGAATTAAAAAGTTGAAGGCCTAACTTAATGCACAGAGAGCGAGGGAAAAAGTCAGATAGTATTTGCTCTTTTTTAAAAATTAGACTTATTAACAAGAATTCTAGCCCAAAGTAAGAAACTGTTAATTTTTATTTAGCAACCTGCTGTGGAATGTAAGTTTATCAGATAGCATGAGAAAGTAAATAAGTAAGGGAAACAGCTATGGTGTATTTTTGTGCTGCATATAAAAGGTGAAGGCATACCCAAAGAGTAAAAAAGCCAAACTTCAGATTGTGGTGTTCCACTTTTCCCCCCCTCCATCAGCATGTATTAAAATTGAATTCTGTACAAATAAGACCCCTTCTGTTAATCCTCGTTTTAGAGCCTACCATGTAATGTCAGTGTATTAGATAGGAGGAAGAGGTAGTATGGGGGAAACAGAACTATAGCATATTTTTGCGGTGGACAGAAATTTATTTTTAAATCTGAAGGGGCCAAGAGAAAAGTAATTTACAGCCTTAGAATCAGAACATTTTAGCCTAAAATGTTGCTGCCTTTCTGCACTATGTTGTTTTCTAAAGTGTTTTGATTTGCACACTTTGTATAGCCTAAAATACAGAATGCCTTAGAAGTCTTTTTAACATAAATGGTATCTATGAAACACATAACAAATCTTTAATCTAGATATGGTATCAAATGCAGCTATTCCAAGTTTGCTCAGTACTGTAGTTCCAAATTGTGGAAGTCTAGTGATAAAATGCTGTTCATTTGGCTGAAATTTTATCCTGTGGAAATGGCCAGCAGACCATTTAAGTCCTACTTGTCTTCAAACCTTTATACTGGCCTCTGCCCAGAGGGAAAATTTCACCCCCTTTAAGCCCATTCCTGTAGTCCTTACATACAGTGCTCATTTAGGCAAAAATTTCATATTTTATATAATAGAGAAGAGCCCAGGGTTTGGTTTTGAGGGTTTATTTTGTTTTATTTTTTTTTAATTGGAGGCTAAGTCCTTGTTTAGGTTCCTGAATAAGTAAGTGGCTTGATGAGCAAATATTTTGATTACCCAGCAACTCACTGAATTTAAAAGGGGATTGCTGTGTGCTGGGTACTTTTAAAAGTTAGGTCATTACTTTAGGTGGCTAAATAAAGATTTAGAAGGCTGCCAACAGGTGTCTATTTTTTAAAATCTTGGCTGTACAATGGAATTTTTTAAAAACTTTAATAAAGAAATTGATTTGTAACAGGAAATACCAATATTTTAGGGATCAGAAATTAGTTAAGTCTGAAACTCCAGTTGTTCCAAAGATCAGTGCTCAGGGAAATAAATGGAAAGTCAAGAAAGCTACCTATTACACTCAAGTTTAAAATAACTTTAAACTCAAAAATTTAAAAGATTATTAAATCCATAGCACTTTGTTGTTGTGTTACTTAAATATCTTTTCATGATGCCATTCTGTTTAGACCTTGTTTGTAGATCAGCTAATTCCTGAATTCATTATCTTTTTTTCACTTGGGCTTTTCCCCCCTACTAGTAATTTTGATGGAAAACATGCTGGAAAAATGATTTAAATCCAAGTACCACTGAAGGTAATGGGAGTTTTGCCATTGACTTCAATGGGAGCAGGAGTCAGCACAAATGATTCTAGATACTATACATAATACACATGTAAAACAATATATCGGTCTCTTGACACAACAGATTAGATGCAGCATGCTATATTAGTGCTCAGACATGTATTATTTATATCAACAAAAGTGCTGAAGAAGGTAACATGGTGTCACACACCTTTTTATATATAAAATTAGGTGGGCAAATTGACCAAACAAGCCATGTTTTCTTAAAGAAGGTATACAAATGTTTCAGGTATCCGGTGACTTGACTTTTATGGTAAAATGCAAATGTATTTATTTCTCAGTGAGAAAGAAGAAACTTATAACTACAAAGTACAAGAAGAAGCTTCACAAGCGTGATCCAAGTGTCATGGAGCCATTTTTATCAATTTTTACAATCATGACTGTACATATTGAGCAATAATGTTAGAGTGTATGTACGGTACTAAGCCCACATTGAAAATAGGCTGGTGTAGTCTTAGAATTCTAGGTTAATTACAGTAGAGGGCTCATGCTACCCAATCTTTTTGAAATTATGCCCGATATGTCATGGAATGAACAGAATAAATACAAAAGCAAATTTGATAGAGGTCCCTGAGGGTTTTTAATTCCCTTGCTGGATTTTATTCCAGAAACAAAGTAAAGCCAGGGGAAAAACAATAAAAAAAATACTTTAATGTATATCCATACAAACACACTCAGTTAGGTCCCAGTCTTGCTTTAATTGAAGACAATGGCAACACTCCCATTGGGTCCGATCAGCACCGCTTTGCACTTTAAGTCATATCTGTGCAAAGGTAATATCAAGTGGGCATAAATGCTATCCAACTTTGCAGCATTTCACCTCCATTTTCCAATGCCTTTTTACAGGAGTTAAGTGACCAAAAAAGGGACAAGACAATGGAGAATCAGGTCCATTGTCTTTGACCAAAGCAGAATTGGGCCTCTGGGTGGAGAAGAAAACACCACCAGCCTATTAGCAATTCATATGAATGATTTTCACACACTCCAACATCCTTGCTTAATTACTTTACTATATTTTGCATTGTAATTGACAGAAAAAATGTAAATTAAATAAGAAAAAAGAGCATTTGATGCTAAAAGAAAATGGTACAGTTCATACTCTAAGTTGATTTCACTATAGGACTTCTTTGGTTCACCAAAAAGCACTATGGTGGCTGGTATAACTTAGATATATTTCAATTGTAATGTTTAATCATCAGAAAAGGTTTCTAAAAGAAGTTAATGTGAGGAGGGCAATCTGTTTCTGCGTTTGGACTCAGTACATATGAAAAACCTTTTCTTCATTTTGCCATTTAATCTGAGATTGATCCTCAACAAAAATGTCAATAATTGATATTGTAATTTTAGGATCAATAAAATATGTTTTAAAGCACAGCATATCCTATAAGAAAAGCCTAATGATCTTCATTTCATCTTGTTTTATACCCAGCAGTGCTACTGAAAATAAGATAGTTGCAATTTCCATGACAAAATATGTTTTTAGGGATTTATAACTAAGCATCAGGTGGAAAACTGGCATTACATTTTTTAGCCCTGCTGTGAATTATAATCAAGTTAACTAAAAAAAAAAATAATTTACTTATGGAGCATTCAGAGGTTTTTGGATGTCTTTTGAATTAAATACCCAATCTAGTTTTAATTTTTTAAAATATTATATAATTAAATTCTTCAAGTACAACTGACGTCTCTCTCCTAAATAGGCTCTTACTAAATTTGAAGAGAGTTAAGAGAAAATAAGATTGAATTCTTGTAGACGTGCCATTTTAAAACTTTTTCTAAATGATCATTTAAGCTCAAAACACTGCTATTGCACATGAAGACGACCTACTCTACGTAGCCACTGTGGGACTGAAACTCCTAGTTTAGCCAATATAAAATAGGTTCCAGAAAGGCTGGCACAGTGTTATGGGAAATTCCCCATCTCAGGAACACGTTCCAGCAATTTAAATTGTACTGAGTTTAGAAGGTGGCCCAGGACAGACACACAGTCACTGAGAGGAATGAGAGCACTTCATTTGCTTGCATTGGTTTGGTGTGTTCTTGCTATTACAGTATCATGGTGGAGACCCTTCTGCTGCAAACAGTCTAGGGGTGAAACTCAAGACCTGGGCACAACTCTCAAAATAGGGCTTAGGCGGTGCTTGCCTCGGCCCTCTGCCCGGAGATATATTTCACTCTGTTCACATTCTAAGGACAGCATGATAGCTCTGAGACTGAAGCATGAGGGCTGTGGATGCTGGAAGTGCCCTGCAATGGGTGCGTATCATTTTCAACAGACCAAATCCTGAACTTCCCTTTTCATTCCCTTCTCACCAGATCTATGGGAGAAAAATGTGTTTCTGTTAAAATATCATATCAAGTATCACTGTTGGGCAGCATGCTGGTGCTACCTATTGACTTTATATGGAAATGGAGAGATCTAAAGGATCAAAACTGTAGATGGCCCAAAAGACTAGACTGTCTCAAGGGACTGATGACAGAAATAGGCGGTGTTTCATTTCCAGATTTGACTCTAGGGTGATCTGGTTTGGTCATGTCTAGCAGTTGTGTTTTGGTTTCTGGTGGTCTTGGTGAATAAGTCAGTGGTCTCAGTCCTGTTCCTAGGGGACAGATGTCTCCTGAACACCAAAAAGTCACCCCCACAGTTGTCAGTTATCAGAGGTCAAGGTCTGAAAGGCATGAAGGGCTGGAAAAGTCTTGTCTGTGGTTCCTCTAGGACAGTGTTAAGAAACATGGGGGTACTAATATTTTTGTTCTGTGGATAAAGAGGACTCAGTATTCTAGATCCATCATTGTTTTTAAGTGAGAATCTGCATGAGATATAGGGAAAGATAGCCAAGGGAGTATTTTCAGCACATACTCTTGAAATCTGTTTTAAAACATAATACAGGTTGAGGTTGAACCTTTAGTCCAGCACCCTCGGGACCTGATTGGTGCGAAACCAGAGAATTTTCCAAACCACGGGAGATCCATATTGTCTAGCAGCATTACCAACACTTCCTCTGCTTCCTGGGCTCTTAGAAGACATTTAGGGGTAAATTAGAGTTAAATAACACCACGGAACACAGAGCCAGGACTGGGGGGCTGTAAACAAACTTTATGGGACCATGGGAAACTTGGCCACACCCATGATAGGTGGACATCCAGCTATCTAAAATCATGCCGGACCAGGGATGTTGCTGGACCAGACCGTACTGGACTGGTAGAGGTTCAGACTGAAGTTCAGTTTATAGAAGATGTTAGAAATCTTTGCATTTTCCCCTTAGCCACCTTTAAATCCTAGTTTAGTTCAATAAAGCCTAATGAAATCCTCAGGAATTTAAATTATTAAACCAAGGAGACAGTATTTAAATATAGGGAAAATATTAGCTTAATCCTGCAAGATACTGGGGGTGCTTAATTCTGACTGAAGTCAGAGCAGCTTGTGGGGGGATCAGGACAGATGTATGTGTCTAATACAAAGGCCCAAATTGTGGCAGTTTGTCAGTGCCTGGGAAGGGAGTGGTGCAGAGCTGCTCAAAGTGATATGAGACAGCACAGGGGCTCCCTGCAGGCTGCAGACATGTCTGAGGTGCATTGAATCATCACATATTCATGATTAAAATTTATAACCTTACAGTGATGGCCATAGGGGAATGTTAAGGTTTGAGCAGATGCATATAATTTGAGCTCATTTATACATATATTTTGAACCAAACTAGTCCTAGCAAAATGAAAAAAATACTAAAAAAAAGGGGGGGGGTAGGGTTGTGCTCCCACCAAAAGGGGTTTTTACCATGCTGCTGCTCAAATATCTGACTGTTCCCAGATTACCAGGAAGTCCCTGGAACAGACAGAAGATGGTCTAGCTAGAACTGTGGAGAAGGGATGAAACTGAAGCGCAAATATGTCGAAAGCTATTAACTGTTTTCAGGATGTTTTGATTCCCGTGAGTTCTCTCAAGAGCCGCATGTATCTTATGAATACCAAAGGCCGTAATTTTCAGAAACAGATGAAGCAGTTGGAAGATCTACTTTTGTGATCGTGAGGAGGGGAAATACTAGCAAATGCTTGTGCTAACTGGGACAACTTTTCTAAAAGATAAAACTAGAAGATGTAGAGAACCAGAGGTGATGCCCCAATCTGTGTTTTGTAGGCATTCAAAACACAGAGGCAGATGCTAAGAAGATGGGTTTTCTAGGGTAGCTCTTGCAAGCTCACATGCAGCAGAAAAGAACCAGACCCAGAAATAGAAAGCACACTTGTTCTTAGGCCCAAGCCAAAGACCAGATAAAAGTTCTTCTGCTTCAGAAATGATTTTGCAAGAAATCCCAGAACTGCAACTTTGGTGGATACTGATCAACAGATTTGCACCAACCCTGAGACTAACATTGACACTAACTTCTGATTATTGCTGAGAATCACGTTCTGCCTTTGACAGCA
The DNA here is from genome assembly GCA_032595735.1 of Pelochelys cantorii. NCBI lineage: Eukaryota > Metazoa > Chordata > Testudines > Trionychidae > Pelochelys > Pelochelys cantorii. Next base: position 128,507,264 of record CM064330.1, read on the forward strand.
TGGTATGTTGCCATCTGCAAGAAACAGAAAGAGGTTTCTGCCAACACTGTGGAGTTGGATTATTTAATTTGAAAGAGTTTGACTGGAATGACGTCTTCCCCTTCTACAGCACCAAGAAATCATGGACCGTCACCCTGAACTGTCAAGAGATACAATTTGCACTAAGTTTTATCCTGAACTTTGCTTCAATGTAAAATGATTTCATGTTCCTATGCATACTGTATAACATATTGCTGTAGCTTGCCCATGAGAGAGCTTACATTTGATACCATTCATGACATTTATGTGCTAGCATCTGCTATATAAGTATATTGACCAGGCTGAGCGTATGGATCACCTGCTACTATGCCATGCTGGTTTGATTTTGCATATCTGTTGAGTCTGGCAGCCCAGGAGGTAGCACTGCAAATTGGATCAAACCCTGGCCCTGCTTTCTGAAACAGAAGAATGTCAATCCTCTTATTGCCAAGGTTCTACATGTGACCCACCGATCTTGGGGACAGGTAGAGGTTAGGTAGAAGGGAAACTGATCCCTCTTCCTTCTGTGCTGGGGCCATGGAGATTTCTACGAGGAAAGGTCCTCCCCAAACCCAAGAAATGGTGGAGAGGATCATTAGGTAGGAGACTGTCCTCATTGCCAATGTGAATATGAAGTGATTCCCTCACTTCTCCATGGGAGCTAGGTACTCTAGCCACTGTGTTCTAGGGATGTACAATCCCAGTTAATTGGTTAACCTAATGTTGAACTGGTTAATTTAACCTTTGACTGGTTAACCAACTAAACGGGATCTGGGCAGCCAACCGCTCCAGCCTAGCTGGAGCAGCACCTAGCCCATGGGGTTCCTGCTCCCAGTCACGTGTTGGGGATAGCTGCCAGCTCCCAGCATCCACACAGGGGCTGGGGATGCCGCTGGCTCCTGCGCGCACCTCCTCCCCTCCCCTTCCTCCCCAGAGCACAGCCCCTGTCAACAGCAGGCTGGGCTCCCCATGGACAGAGGCTGCTCTGGATGCTAGCGCAGCCCCTGTCCATGGCTGGCACCCTGCGGGACTGGAACAGCCCCCCGCCCATGGTAGGTGAGGAACTGCTCCAGCGCCCCCGGTGACTAGTTAACCTTCCACATTCCTACTGTGTTCCTCTGCAAACCGACTGCTCTCTTTGAGAGTTATGAGCCTGGAGACTGGGCCTGAGGCACAACGTCGATTCAGCCTCCCCAGCCAAGCAACTGCTGGAGAGGAATTCCCTCCACACATGGAGTCAAGACGACACTGCTTGTGCATTGCCTCTCCTCTGCTCAGGAGGGAGAATGCTGTGGTACAGTAAATTATGAGATCAGTTGGGGTTACAATTAATAGTAAAGAGGAAGGAGAGATGAGAAAGCTTTGCTAGTATCCTGCAGTTATACAGATTTGGGGTTTAAAAAAAAATCCCTATCCATGAATATCCATTGTCTCATATATCCCCTGAAGTCAATGGGAGTTTTGCCTGCGTAAAGTCTGCAAGATCAGGAGTTCTGTGTCTGAGTAATGCTTTTAAAAAGTCCCACACACTGGTTTACCTCAAAAGCTAAAAGGCAGGCCTGGCCTTGTTCCAGCAAATGCATCTAGGTATGAGAAGCACAAACAGGGCTGGGACTCCATTTCTCTTTTGGCAACCGCAGCAAAACAGACCAAAACGCTATTTAAAGTAAGAACAGCTCCGACTGAAAAAGTGCTTTTTTACAGGGAACGTGAACCTGGGCAAAGTGAGGAAAATGGGTATTTTTGTCCACAATATTTTCCTGATACCTGTTGGAAGCTCATCAGGAAAGCGAAGAGCAGATGTATTGCCAGGACTGGTTTTCTGATCTAATAAGTATTCACCTGCTGTCTGATTGACGCTAACTTACTCATAGACTCATAGACTTTAAGGTCAGAAGGGACCATTTTGATCATCTAGTCTGACCCCCTGCACAATGCAGGCCACAGAATCTCACCCACCCACTGCTAGAATAATCCTCTCACCTATATCTCAGATATTGAAGTCCTTGAAACGATGGTTCAAAGACCCCAAGATGCAGAGAATCCTCCTGCTAGTGACCCGTGCCCCATGCTACAGAGGAAGGCGAAAAACCTGCAGGGCCTCTGCCAATCTACCCTGGAGGAAAATTCCTTCCTGACCCCAAATATGGCGATCAGCTGAACCCTGAGCATGTGGGCAAGACTCATGAGCCAGACACCCAGAAAAAAGTTCTCTATAGCAACTCCTATCTTCCCACCATTGGCCTATATACCACTGATAGTGAAAGGTCAATTAATTGCCAAGATCATGTTACCTCATCAAACCATCCCCTTCATAAACCCATCTAGAGACCTTGCACTCTTTTCCTAGCAGATGTCACATTCATGCACACACCTTTTTAAAAACATACTCCGTTACTTTCATTTATGTAGAGTGGTACAAAATCAACCCAACTCTTCACAGACTAAGAGCTTACCAAACACGAGCAAAAGTTTCCCAATCTAGCCCATAGTAAAAGAGGGGAAGTAAACGCTGTTGTCATCTCTGACCATACTCTTGTTCCCCAAAGATCAACCAGGTTACATGCAAGATTATCAATAGAATGTTGCCTCAAGATCCCTTTTACGGTGGGTGTAATTGCACCCAATGCAGAGGCGTAAGGGGTGCAAGGAACCCTCTTCTTCCCCGAATGGGCTATTCCCATGGTCACCACAAGGGACGCTACTTCCCCACCTGAGCAATCTGGAGCAAGGACTGGGCAAAGGTTTGGCTCCACTCACAGCAATGCATTTAAATCAGTGAGAGGAAAGGGGAATAGTACAAGGCAAAGGGCTCATGCAGCTGCTTCTCCCCAGGGCAATCAGGGACTGAATCGTGAGTGAGTCACAATTCAGTCCCTATTCCCCTCTGGGGGCAGCCCAGCTCCATCCCTTTACATGGGCTGGACCGCAAGGTGCCCGTGGTAAAGGGCAACAAGTCCGAGGCCAGGCTTAACTGCAATCTTTTAGATGGCACTCCACTGGTGGAAACATCTCAGTGAACTCTTGGTAGATAAAAGAAAGCCTCTGACACCACAATGAATGCTGTGCCGCTTCCAAAGAAGCTCTTCTTAAAAGAAAAATAAGGACACCCCAGCCTGACTGGCAGTGAGAGTTAAAATCAGAAGGGAAGTAAATCCAACCAAGAGCCGCAAAACACAGATCTTTCACCGTTTCCTCTTTTTACACCCTGAACAGTCATGTTGACTTGCTCATGTTTTCAGTGCCAGCTCTCAGAGCATAAAAGCTGGTAGAAGTAACAGCAAAGTATCAGGTCAAGGAGAACCCATTTTTACGTTTCCGCTCTGAATGAGAATGGCTCATATTCTAGCCTGGAAGCTTAAAAAGCAAAAGCAGAAATGATTAATTACTCTAATTAGAGTTCTAAATGGGGAAAAGCCAGTTTCCCTGAGCAAAAGCGAACTAGGTTTCCTCATTTATGCTCAGAGGAAGAGGCCATCCAAGTGCATCTCCAAAACAAACATTTTCCAACTTTAATGTCAGGTCCTCAAAACTGAAATAACTAATGCTGAGCTACAAGACGCTATCTAGCCCCGACCAACTGGGAAACAGCTCAACTGCAGTGGGCAATTTCCTTATAGAACTCTCTTACAAAATCCAGTGCAGGAACAATATAATCTTTATATCAGACGTGTACAGCTAAGTTCTGAGAGATGGTAACCTGGCTGATGCTACAGGATGAACCTCTCTCGTTCGGCACCCTTGGGACCTGACCAGTGCCAAACCAGAGAATTTGCTGGGAACTCAATATTGTCTAACAGTGTTACCAATACTTCCACTGCTTACTGGGCTCTTAGAAGACATTAAGGGGTAAATCAGAACTAAAGAACAGCACAGAGCACTGAGAGCCAGGCCTGGTGGCTGTAAACACATTTTATGGGACTGTGAGAAACTTGGCCACATCCATGATAAGTGGACATCTGGCTAACTAAAATCATGCCAGACCATGGATGTTGCCAGACCAGAAGGTGCCAGATTAGAGAGGTTCCACCTGTAGTTGCCAAGGTTCTGACCTCTATGATGAGAATCAGAAATAACTCCACGGACACCATGGAATCATAGGCTTCTAGAACTGGAAGGGACCTCGAGAGGTCATCATGTCCAGTCCCCTGCCCTCACGGCAGGACCAAGCGCCATCTAGATCATCCCTGACAGATGTCTATTCAACCTGCTCTTAAATATCTCCAGAGATGGAGATTCCACAACCTCCCTAGGTAATTTATTCCATTGCTTAACTACCCTGACAGTTCAGAAGTTTCACCAGAATCAGTCTCATTCTACTAAAAAGAAAGCAGACTATGAAAGGAATGTGTAAGTTATTGACCACAAGCTCTGCCCAGTTTAAACAAAATTCCAGCAAAGTTTCTTGGTAACAGAGTGTGGAAGATGTTATGCAAAAAACCTTTTCATTATTTGCTCCATTCAGTACAGTCCCAGACCAATGGAGGAATATTCTCTCCAGAATTCATTCCTATCCAAGTGGTCCAATAATGAATCACTATGCTAAATTTTGCTCACGTTTGATAATGGATGCAAACTACACAATAGTCATAAATTGGGGAAATAGTGACTCATCTCTAAATGACTGAGCACAAGAAGTGGGATGCTTTGATCAGGGTGAAATTAACTTCAATATTAACCATTTAAGTGGTAAGTCAATGAACGACATGCTCCCCATTTCTTAATGAAAATGAAAAAAATGAAAGTTACTTACCAGGGCCTGCAGCTGTTCACGGTGAGCATCAGTACATTCACACCCGTGGGACATGCGTCGGGGACAAGATTTTTCTTTTCACTTGGCTAGAGTGTACCGAGGAACTGTGAAGTCCCTGATACAGAAAATCTTTCCCTTCCTTTATTCCCAGGAGAATCATTGATCTCAGCTGAAGGGAAGGGAGGAGCAGCTGTACACTTTCCCACATTTTACAGTTTTATGGGGGGTACTCAGAGGCACAATCTCTAGAGTTTAAACTCAAATAGTTTATACATTCTAAAGAGGCAAGTCACTAGGTCCCCAGCAAAGATGTTACTTGGTCTTACCTGAGCAAGCAATTCCCGGACATTCTCAGAAGATGACGCCTGGAGTGGGCTGAAGACACCAAGAACCAGATGAAGGAAGGCAGCTTTCCAGATTTCCCTGGCGATATCATCCCACTTCAGAGGGGTTAGCATCTGTCGGGACAGCATAGGAAGCGAGGGAGAGTCAGGACCAAGGGGGAAGATGATGGTTCTGTGGGGCTTCAGGATTTGGTGGGACCAGGTCGTAAAGCTCTGGGTAATTCCCAATAACTTCTGCCTTGCTGAGGTTTATTTGGGTGATTCCAAGAGCTTTTTTCCATCCCTAATCTCACATAAAAATACAGTATATTACAGTAATCTCTAGAGATTTAGGCCTCACATTCCCTTCCCTGCTTACTTCTTGTTCCTGGTGTGTGCATGTGTGTAGTAATTTGCTGATAGTTTATGCTAATATGTTAGGAACAGATTTAAGGCTCTGCTCACCCCTCATCATATATTTTCCCAGAGAATAGCAGATGTGCAGCACCTATTTTCTGATGCACTGGGAAATAGCTTAAATCACAATCCAGACCAATGAGACTTCTTGTGGAGTAAGGGTGGCAAAACCCAGTTCTTTTAGAAAGCAGATACTGTCGGAACTGCTCTTTAAATGAAACGAGGTAAAATCCATTCTCGTAGGGTGCATCTTCAGACAAAGTATAATTGGCGAACAGCTGAACTAATTTCAGATCAAGAGGAAATCAGTGATTTGCTAATGAGACATTAAAAAAAAAATCAAGTGATGGGGTGATGCATATAAATAAAAGCGTAATCATCATAAACCTCACATCACAATCTCAAGGCAACATTTACACACGGAGCCAGTCATCTTAGAGGTTAGTGGTCCGCCAATTCCCAAGGCCCCTTAAATATAAAAAGACAAATGCATTTAGTGCCTGCAATTAGCTCGTCACAGAAGGGCCACATTTTGTCATTATTGCTGTCTGCAAATGAAAGCTTTTCCATCAAGAAAGTGCTGGCCATTTAAGACAGCCTCTGCTCGTGGGGCAGACAGGTCATCCTTTCCCATTTTCTCAGAGTAACCCTCTTACCGGAGAGCCGAAAGCGGAGCGTTTAGAAGCAAATGGAGTGAGATTTATCCTGCCATCTTCAAAACAGCATACAAAATTCATCTGATGGAATAACTAAAGGAAGGTCAAAGAGGGGGAAAGAACTCCGCAGGGCTTGATACACAGGGCTTCACGAACGTCACTCATAAGCTCCCTTTGCAGTCGGCTTCAGTAGGCAATCTCCTGTAAGCTTGCGGGATGAGATGAACATCACCATGGAACAGTCACACCCTTCAATCCACAGCTGCCTCCCATTTCTTGTTGAGAACCGGGGGACCTTCGCTCCTGCTCCTTTAACCGTCCCTATTGCTGCCGACAGAGAAAACACCTTCTGTCAGATGACAGTCACTGCTAAACCCAGACACCGGCAGATAGCATCAACGTAGGCCACAGTAACTACACTCCACAATTCAGGGGCTTCAGTTCCACAGGGCATGGCTGCTAGACAGCTGCTGCGGTTTCTCTGGACACCATGAAAGGGATAACTAGGCCACTGCCTGGGTGCAACAGCAGCCACAGAGGGAATGTTTCCTCTGTTATGCTGCTCTGTGGGGACTCAGGCTGCTCTTGCCTCCCAAAGACCCTGGTGGGTCAGAAGGCGATAGCCCTCACTGGAAGCCCAGCCTAAAGCAATAGGATGAGGGAGCCTCTGGAGTTAGAATCATAGAATCATAGAACCAAAGAGCTGAAAGAGACCTCAGGAGGTCATCGAGTCCAGCCCCCTGCTCTAGGCAGGACCAATCCCAACTAGATGAACCCAGTCAGGGCTTTGTCAAGCCGAGACTTAAATACCTCGAGGGATGGAGACTCCACTACTTCCCTAGGTAACCCATTGCAGTGTTTCACCACCCTCCTAGTGAAATAGTTTTTCCTAATATCCAACCTGGACCTCTCCTACCACAACTTAAGACCACTGCTCCTTGTTCTGCCATCCGTCACTACTGTGAACAGCCTTTCTCCATCTTCTTTGGAACCTCCCTTCAGGAAGTTGAAGGCTGCTATCAAATCCCCCCTCACTCTTCTCTTCTGCAAACTAAACAGACCCAACTCCCTCAGCCTCTTCTCATAGGTCGTATGCTCCAGCCCCCTAATCATTTTGGTTGCCCTCCGCTGGACCCTCTCCAATGCATCCACATCCTTTTTGTAGTGGGGGGTCCAGAACTGGACGCAATACTCCAGATGTGGCCTCACCAGAGCCGAATAAAGGGGAATAATGACATCTCTGGATCTGCTGGCAATGCTCCTCTTAATGCAGCCTAATATGCCATTAGCCTTCTTGGCTACAAGGGCACACTGTTGACTCATATCCAGCTTCTCATCCACTGTAACCCCTAGATCCTTTTCTGCAGAACTACTACTTAGCTGGTTGGTCCCCAGCCTGTAACAATACTTTGGATTCTTCCGTCCCAAGTGCAGGACTCTGCACTTGTCCTTGTTGAACCTCATCAGATTTCTTGTGGCCCAATCCTCCAATTTGTCTAAGTCACTCTGGACCCTATCCCTGCCCTCCAGCGTATCTACCTCTCCCTCTAGCTTAGTGTCATCTGCAAACTTGCTGAGGGTGCAATCCATCCCCTCATCCAGGTCATTAATAAAGATATTGAACAAAACCGGTCCCAGAACCGAACCTTGGGGCACTCCGCTAGAAACCGACTGCCATCCTGACATCGAGCCGTTGATCACTATCCGCTGGGCCCGGCCTTCTAGCCAGCTTTCTATCCATCTGACCGTCCATTTATCCAACCACATTCCCTTAACTTGCTGGCAAGAATATTGTGGGAGACCGTATCAAAAGCCTTGCTAAAGTCAAGGTATATCACATCCATTGACTTTCCCATATCCACAGAGCCAGTTACCTCATCATAGAAGCTAATCAGATTGGTCAGGCACGACTTGCCCTTTGTGAATCCATGCTGACTATTCCTAACCACTTTCCTCTCCTCCAAGTGCCTCAAAATGGATTCCTTAAGGATCCCTTCCATGATTTTTCCAGGAACCGAGGTAAGACTGACCGGCCTATAGTTCCCTGGATCGTCCTTCTTGCCTTTTTTGAAGATGGGCACTACATTTGCCTTTTTCCAATCATCCAGGATCTCTCCCAATCTCCACGAGTTTTCAAAGATAATGGCCAAGGGCTCCTCAATGACATTTGCCAACTCCTTCAGTACCCTCGGATGCATTAAGTCCAGACCCATGGATTTGTGTACCTTTAGCTTTTCTAAATAGTTCCTAACCTGTTCTTTACCCATTAAGGGCTGTCGATCTTCATCCCATCTTGCGTCACTTAGCGCATTAGTCCAGGAGCCCACCTTGTCCGTGAATACAGAGGCAAAGAAAGCATTGAGTACTTCAGCTTTCCCCACATCATCTGTCACTAGGTTACCTCCTTCATCCAGTAGGAGCCGCACACCCTCTCTGATCACCTTCTTCTTGTTAACATGCCTGTAGAAACCTTTCTTGTTATCCTTCACATCCTTTGCCAGTCGCAATTCCATTTGCGCTTTCACCTTCCTGATAACCCCCCGGCATTCTCGAGCTATACATTAAAACCCCTCCCTGGTCATTTGTCCAAGACTTCCTTTAACACAGGCTATTTAGGGGCTCTCTAGGAGCTACAGGGGGCTGAGATGTACGCTGCAGTAACAGCTAGCACCCATCCCATGACTACCATCGGAGACGCACCACCAGACGCAGGTACGTTTATGGACAGTTTCTGAGGCAGGTGTGGAGAGGGCCAATGACACCAGCTGATGACATGCACCATCACGTCAGAACCTCCATGTCTTCTGATTACAGAGGGCTGGGTGTAGTCTCTACAGGGCGTGTGTGGGTACGCCCTGTCTCTCTCGGCAGCGCCAGCAACTTCTTCATGGCATCCATCCTTCCGGGCCAGCCCAGATCCCAGGCAGGGTGGGGCAGTGGGAGGAGGTGATTCCCTGGACCCCATGGATGGAGCAGAGTCCAAGCAATCACCCCGAAGGGGCAACAAGTAGGTAAGCTGATCAGCTCCACCTCCCACCCCCCACCCATTTGGAGTTCCTTGGCCATCGGGGAAGGCCCACATAGAGGCCGGAGCAAGGCCCAACAGCCCCTGTAGACAGACAGTGACAGGGCTCTGGGCCTTGGAGGGGATTATCACAGGTACTGCTGGTTGGCACACAGGGCAGGGCTGCAGATGCCTGGGCAGGAACAGGTAGCTGTTTCCTCCATCCTGTATCAGATCCAGTGGGGAGGGTGACACCGTCACAGCAACTCGTTGAATTAGATTTAAATAATTTAAACCTAATTTAAATACAAAGACTCCTACCTAAGGCCCTAGCATATCATTAGCACCACACAACCCAGCAACGTTAAAATAATCATTTCTAACGCACTCAGCCACCTCTGTGCCCTTTCATTGTCTCAGGAGCACACCCGTACACCACCCTCTCCCTCCAATCATGTGGACATCCCTCTGGAGGATGCTTGTCCCCAGGGTAGATCCCCACCATGGGATTGAATCTCCAGACTCCCCTCCCGGGGGAGCTGAGCGGAGCTGCTGTTGGATGTGCTCCTGGAGTGGGAGAACAGGACAGCTCTTGTACCGTCTGCCCCCGGCCTCTCTCGCCCTGTCAACTTGAGCACACCCAGGCCCAAGCATGCATCTAAGCGATGGAAGAGTGCCCGGCGGGAGGGGCCAGCATGCACATTAGTGCCGCCTCATCTGCCTGCATTTGCAAAACTCCGTGACCGTCACAGGCAGGTCCCCGGGGATTCTCCGCTCCCAGAACATGAAGCAGAGGAACTAGCCCCATACGCTGCCTGGCACTGACATAAGAACATGATACTGGGCTAGATGGACCAGGGATCTGACCCAGTCTGGCCATTCATATGTTCTAAAGGGCTTGGGAAATCGCAACACAGGTCACAAAGGCTGGAGCATCTCTAGTGATGGTTCCTGAGTGCCTGAGAGATCATTCATGTGTCCTGCCTGTGGGTGTCTGTGTAAGCACAGTGCCTATCAGTGTTTGTAGCTCGAAAGAGGCAACTCAGGTTGGTGAGTTTGCACGGCTGAGGGGTTCCACAGTCCAGGCTGCACTGCGGAGACCCTGTCACAGGATGTGGTAGGATCTACCCTCTTCTAAAGCAGTGGCTTTCAACCTTTCCAACTGCCTCTATCCCTTTTTCAAGAATCTGATTTGTCTTGCATCCCCAAAGTCCCACCTGATTTAAAAGCTACTTGCTCACAAAATCAGACCTAAATACACAAAAGTGTGTCAGCACGCTTTTACTGAAAAATTGCTGACTCTCTCATTTCACCATATAATTATAAAATAAATCAATTGGAATATAAATATTGCTCTGGCATTTCAGTGTATAGACTATCGAGCAGTATAAACAAGTTGTATGAAATTTTCATTTGTACTGACTTCGCTAGCACATTTTATGTTGCCTGTTGTAAAAGCAGGCAAACATCTAGATGAGTTGATGTGCCCCCGAAAGGCCTCTGTGTACCCCAGGGATATGCATGGCCCTGGTTGATAACCATTGTTATAGAAGTGTAGGTTTTTCCCCTGGTGGGGCCTCAAAGAACTGGAGTACCAGATGCACAATGGCTGAGACAAGCGCCGTACAGTGTGCTTCACCTGCTAACACGCTGGTCACAAGCTTGTGTTTTCCGTAGCTAAGGCCTGGGTAAGTCCTGCCGCCACCAAACTCTGCATTTGGAAATGTTACACTGTCTTGCCCTCTCTTTGTTCTCTTATTCCAAGGGCGCTGGTCCCAGCTCCTCTCCAGACAGCATTAACAAACTCACATTAATTACAAGGAAATCCACAAATGAACTAATTTGGAGTCTCTTCTGGGCACCTCCAGCCAGGCCCTAGAAGAACTCACCTCCCAGCTGGCCAGCCTCACATCTCCCTCTCCTGGGTCCTGGCTGGAATTTAAACCAACATTCCAGGGTGGCTCTTAGCAACCAGAAAGGCCTTTGTGGAGTCCTCCATTGTGACATCGCTGTCCCCTGGCCAACCGCCGCTCTTTGTTTTCCCACAAGCCCCTTGCCTCACGTTCTCTACCACTGTGTGAAATGGCATGCCTGGCAGTCCCAGCACCCACTGCCCTCAGGGTCTCTTGTGGTCGTGTAGATGGAATAAATGGGTCCCGGAGCCAATGGTGTTTCCAGCTCCCCAGAGACCCATTTATTCCATCTACATGACCACAAGAGAATACCCATTTATTCTCTTATGGCCTGGATGGCATTTTACAGCCACAACACTCACGGCTGAATACTGTGTCCTAACTCCTTCCGCTCCCCCAGAGCAAGTGAAGGCAGCAGGAGTGTCGCAACAAGTTGAATATTTCCATGAAATCAGCTTCCTGACACCACACACAGTCTCCTTGTATTGTTGCACTCAATCCTTTCTCCTGTTCCTGTCGCTGTTACTACCATACTCTAAGTACAGCCACAGCTCTGCCCGTTCCTGGGACTCAACCAGGCATAGAGCTAAAAGGGGCCCTACAGACCTGCCTTACCCATTGCATCTGGCAAACCAGACAACCTTTCCTGTCCTTCGATCATCCCATGGCACAAACCCCTGCTTCACCTAACAGTCCAAATGGGGAGAGATGGTCCAAGCCCCCAGCAGACATAAGAAACCAGATACCAGACACCTACTATGTAGCCACTGTACCTAGGCAGAAGCCTGAAGCAGGCAGCTCTAAAGATGCAAACTAAACAGGTGCTGATCAATGCAAAATTCACTGCCAACCTGCCCTTATCAATGATGAAGCACCCAGTACAGTTTGCATCACAGAGACCTGGCAGGATTACATCAAGCCCCATGCTAGGCTACTTGTCTCCTCAGGCTGTCCACTGGAGACCCAGACAGGCAGCAGGCATCACTGCATTCACCTGCTCATCAATCATGCTGTCCAAGAGACACCTCAGGTAAGAAAAGCGAATTTGAATTCAGTCAGCTCAGGGAAACCAGAGCCCAGGCTGGCAGGTTTTATGCTTCTCTTCAGACGACCACAGATTAAAAGAGTTCATAAGCAGCTCACATGTGTCTTATCGGTTTTGGTGACAAAATACCCCAGAGATGTGTCATCCTGGGAGATGTACGGACACCTTATTGGAGTCTCAGTCCAAGACTTACGAATCGGACCCATTCCATTCCTGACTGATGAAATGACCACAAGGAACTTGTGCCACTAATGACCAAATTAGCCAATGCCTCATTCAGGGAAGGAATCTTTCTTTCCTTCTTCAAATATGCAGTTGTCTGATCAATACTGACAAATCTACTCTGGGTGCATTGGTTCTAGCTCACTCTTGCTGTCCTGCTACTAAAGAAGCTGAAAGAAAAGCTTGCCAGAGGCAAACAACAAGTTTGTCTAATTGACACGAATAACCTAAACCCGCACAGTCTGGATTCTCACAGATCTAACCGATCGCCTAAAGCTTCAGGAGGAGGATTGCAGAACATATTCCTACAGGGACTAAGAACTCTCACAAACTTTCCCCGTCTGATTCAAGTGCAGGGCATGCTTCTTTAACTTGTGATATAACCCTACTTCTGCCACTTCCCCGAAAAAAATCCCTGCAGAAACAAAATACTGCGCACACAATTCTCCCCCTGGAAAAACAATAGCAAGCCATATACGACAGATATTATATAGGTTAATGCTCAGCAGGAAAGAACTGCAACGTCATGGTGATGAAGGCAGAATAAGAACCCGCAGGAAATAGAATGCAACATATTTCCTGCCAGGGCTACTTTTTATGGCTGGTCACACGTCTGGGAGGCCACAAAACTTCTGACCTCTCTTCTAATGCCTTTAATGAATACATTTACAACAGAGAAATCCCTCGGCATAGCCTCTCCCCCTTTGAAATCCAAGTTCCCAGGAAGAAATAACTCCCAGGTTTCTCATAGTCTTGGGCCATCTGTCATTTACACCCTTTACAAAGTAGCTGTGAAATGACAGTAGGGGTATGTCTAGACTACATGCCTCTGTCGCCAGAGGCATGTAGATTAGTCTACCCTGCATAGACAAAGAAGCAGGGATTGAAATAATCCCCTCTTCATTAAAATAAACATGCCGCCGCGCTGTGCTGACGATCAGCTGATCCGGCACAGCACGGTAGACTAGACATGGATCAGTTGGCTGGGGAAGCCTTTGCCGACCTATCCCTTATGCCTTATGAAATGACAGTAGCATTTTATGCCCAGTTGGTGCAAGAGAGGAGAATCAGGCCTTAAGTCTGTAAAGAGAGGAACAAGCTCTGGTTCGGTCAATGGCTATCTCCTTACCAGACGCATCTCCATGGGGAATCTATTGTGGGGCACCACCAGCTCTCCTCACAGGCTCTCCATTCCTACCCCCAGCTTCCCATTCCCCATTGCCCCACGTCAGGGGTGGGGAACCTCAGGCCTGGAGGCCGAATATGGCCTCCCTAGCATGGGGGAGGCTGTGCTGGTACTCCAGCCCCCCCACCCTACCACTCACAAAATCTACTAGGCTGGTCCCCTCTAGGCTCTGGCGTGTGAGGTGATTGTGAGGAGTGTCTTTCTGCTTCTCAGTCGGGGGCTTGTGTGTGGCCCTGACTGATTTTTCTGTGGGTCAGCAGCCCTTGACCCACAAAAGGTTCCCCACCGCTGCCTCACGTTCATCTGCTCCTCAATCACACTCTTTGCCTACTGGCCTTGCTCTCAATGCTGGTCGGGAGCTGTGTCGCTATCCCACCTTGACTCTGCTGACTGCTTCCCCCATGCTCCGAGCTCAGCAGTAGACAGATGCCCGACAGGAGGAGAGGGGATGCCCCCCCACAGGTCCCAGTACTGCCAGCCCCAGCAGTCAGGCCCGCTAAAATCACAAGATAACAATCCCACGCCCCACCGCGTCTTGAATGTGTTCAGTCCTCTGACTGCTTGCCCTGGAGCAGTGTGCCAGATCGACTGGAAATGCATCCGGAAGTGCCCGGCTTGCCCTGTGGTTGCTCAGAGGGGTTCTCCCCTCAGGCGTGACAGTAAGGAGTACAGCTCCCCAGCTCAGAGCGCATGGCGCTTCTCCCCCTCCCTCAGGCAAGCCACGCTCACCCCCACAGCTACCCTCCCCTTTGGGGGGCGGGGTGTGCAGTGAATTCCCCATCTCCTTCAGGTCTGCTCTAGTCCCTCTCTCCCTTAGCGCCTGCAGAGAAGGGGCTGATATTACCCCTCATCTCCGCTCATCCTCCATCCACAATTTCCCATCCTCCATCTCCTGCCTGCATCTGCTCCTTTCTGCCCCCTCTCTGTCAGGCCCCTGCCTGCCCCTCCTAAGGTTCTTCCCTTTCCCCACAGGCTGCTGCCATCACATGCTGTACCCCTCTCGCCTCCTCAGCCATCTCCCCTCTCCAGTGCCCATTCGTACCCTCCCTCCATATTCCCTTCCTCCTCAGTCTCGCTCTTGGCCTACTGGCTGCCCAACATTCAGCCATTTTCCCTGATGGCAGCTAGGTCCACTGTGCAAAGGAGGCAAATAGCAGCCTGCTTTGCTCATAGCCCCACCTGCAAACATTAGAAAAATGGTGGTTATCTTCATGGAGAGGAATCTGGCTTTCAACCCCTTACGAGCAAGGCAGGCAGGATAGCCCTACTGAGCAACTCCTCTCAGGCTTGGCCAACTGGTTGCCGACTCTTGTGATATTTGGAGTGGGTTTTTTTTAAAGGCATCTCAGAGCGTTAAAACCTTGCTGGTCTGGCCAAAGGCAAAACTAACTCCTGCTACTACTATCAGTGGGACTGAAGTCATGGGCCACGATCAGCCAAGATAGCCACTGCTTCCCTACAGCCTTTGCAGGTGCGAATGAGGAGGCTGCCATCAAAGATGGCTGCCAGTTCCCATTGTTTCTGAGGAAGCTGAAGCCAGGCTGCTCTCAGAGCAGATTCTGGCACCATGGTCACCAAGCACAGGCAGGAGCACTGGAACAGGGGTGCCCCACACCACTTTTAAAAGGGGGGGGCAAGGAAGCTAGTGTCTCCCAAACACACACTTTTAGGAAGTTTCCACTCCCCTGTACACAGGCAACTTTAATTCTGTCTTTTTTTTTTTTTTTTTTTTTTTTTAAACATCTGAGTGATTGAATTTGCCACTTTAATTTTTTTTGAATGTAATACATGTGAAAACCATTACCTCAGTTTTTAGCATGTGTCCATATTCACACACATTGAAAGAAGTGTGGTTATAGCCTGGTCCTCTTCTCTACCAGATGGGCGAGTCTGTGAGAAAGAGCAGCCCTCACAAGCAAGTAACAATTTGCAAAGGCTCTGTGATGTCCTGGGACAGATTCTGATCTCATTTATACTGGTGTACATCTGGAGTTACTTCACTTAAATCCGTGGAGGGCTTGGGAGGGAGGGGGGAATATCTTCTGTTTGTCTGGAAATGGATGACAAGGGAGGGATCACATGAGGATTACCTGTTGCGTTCCCTCCCTCTGGGGCATCTGGCCACTGTCAGCAGACAGGATACTGGGCTAGATGGACCATTGGTCTGACCAGTATGGCTGTTCTTATGACTAAACCCAATGTATGAGAACAGACTTAGGTTGGACATTAGGAAAAAACTTCCTACCTGTCAGGGTGTTTAAGCAGTGGAATAAATTGCTTAGGGAGGTTGTGGAATCTCCATCTCTGGAGATATTTAAGAGCATGTTGGATAAACATCTATCAGGGATGATCAGACAGTGCTTGGTCCTGCCATGAGGGCAGGGGACTGGACTCGATGACCTCTCGAGATCCCTTTCAGTTCTAGTGTTCTATGATACTATGATCTTCATTTTTATCAGGAGTGTATTTAAATGGTTCCTTTTTATTTGCAACAATAATCCATATCAATAGGGATTGTTAGAGTGGATTAGCCTTCTGGAGATCCAGGCCAGCATCCGCTCATTAAGACTGGCCAGTGTGAGCTGTTGCAGGAGAAGCAGCAAGAAACCCCGTGCATTAGGCAGTTATGAAATGATCTGCCCTCAGAGAAAATTTCTTCTGAACCCCCACTAAATCGGAAGTTGGCTCACGCACTACATGAACAACTATTTCAGCATAATTAAGGATTTTATGTAACTAAACTGAAATGCATTTTTGGCCCTCATTAGAAGCATGATTAGTTCTTGGGTTAACCCCTACTGATTATCCATGCACTTACATGGTCACTATAGTATCTGAGCGCCTATACAATCCATCAGTCCTAATTAGAAGATGCTAGGGAAAGCCCACACGGAGGCTTCATTGTCTTTAGCTTTCCCTATGCGAAGATTTATAGGTTAATTCCTACCTTCAGGAGCCATTTTCAGTGATGCAAGAAGTTGGGTGCCAAAGCTGGCAGGCAGTTTATACCGGCGGAAATGAAGACTCTAATCTATTGATTACTTTCAGGGAGATGAATGAATTCTTTAAAAGTTTATGAAAAGCCATATGCTTGTCAGAGCAGCACTCTATGAAGACAAATGACGGGCTCTTATGTTAGTTACACAGGCATTTACCCCCAGGCAATTCTTCTGAAATCAGTCGAGTGCCTCTATATTTACAGTCGTGCCACAGTGATCAAAACCTAGCCAATAGCCATAGTGAGAAATAATTGAAAATCCAATGAGAACCAGGAGCCTTACTGGCCTACGTGAGAGGTAAATCAGGCCCACGAACCAAGAATAGCCATTCTGGAAGCTATGAATCTCCCCAGATTCGGAAACCAAAAATCTCATGGACCACTTGGTTCTTAACCACCGAACTTGCTGAGATGGAAAGTTCAACTTACTGGTGTCTGAGTGGCAGTCATCCCTTTCCAGGATCTCCATGCAGCCCGATGGCCAAATACCACAAGTGACAAATAATATGTAGCAGTTTCTCCCCAACTCACTGAGGAAGGATTTTTCTGCATTAATTTAGTGAGGGTGAAAGAGCCAGACAACAAAACCGTGGAGTCCAATGCCCTTCTTCGCTGCAGAATAGATGCAGCCTGGATAGTGGCATGTTGCGACCGTTCCACTGTTTGCCTCATCCTGACTGGAAGAGATGCCCTTAGGAAACAGATAATTCAGTCTGCATGCCAAGTCGAATATTTGGCCTCTCTGCCGACACGGCCAAGTAGTGGCAGGTGTGAGGGTGGTTTTTGTGAGTCGGGTTGCTGTCCACTGGCAACTGGGCTGCGTCTATGCCTTGTTTGAATGCTGCAGATCTTGGTGGCATTCCCAAAAGGGCTTGGCTTTGCAAGGAGCTGGGTGACAAGTGTATGATTTCACTTGAGTGAGGAGCTGACAGCAGCCTCCTTTGCTTTAGATGTGACTCAACCTGCCCCCATGTCCCAAAGACTGTGGATCTAAAATTCTGCAGATGCCTTGTGTCTGTGATGTGTGAGCCTCAACAATAGTTTAGCTAACAGAGATGTTACATACAAATTCTGCTTTCTGCAAACATAGGAATGGGGAATAAGCTAATGTTATTTCAGCAGTCACACCTACATAGTTGTGTCCATTTTTAATAGTTTACGGGTGTAAAGCACTTTGGGATGCCTGAGTATAAAAGGCACTCTAGAAAAGCCAAATATTCATTGGCAACACTGTATTTGCCTGTTTCTCTCCCCAAGGGCCAACTTCTGGACTCCTGTGGTGACAAAATTTCAGCTTTTGTTTTAAAAGTTTCCACACACACATGAAGGCTAGAAAAGTTTGAAAGCATAAAACCTAAAAGAACAAAAGAGAGAGAGAGAGAGCGAGAGAGAAGGAAATTTATCGTGCTTGAAAACTGCAACCAGGTGCAGCACAGGCGGCAGGACCTTTAACAGCATTGCTCATGGAAGCAAGTTTGAGCCCCTCACCCTTACTGTTCCTGAATGTTCTGAAGGTGAGAATAAAAAGAGGACAAAGATCACCAGAGTTCCAGCCACTGCCGCCTCAAATCCATTCTAATTACGTCTCTGAGGAAGAGGAGGTGGTGGGTGGGGCGTGTCAACATGCAGCGTCCTTCTCTTGAAAACTCCAGTTACAAGTCAGAAATGGTCATTTCTCCTTCAAGCCGTCTCTGCTTGTTTCCACTCATGGGACAGATTGGCAGGAGTCCCATTAAGGGAGGTGAGGATGAGGAGTCCTAATTAAAAAGTGATCAAAGAACTGCTCTGACACATTGAGCATCACATCTGGATTCTAGATTCACGGTCATGCCTTGTAAAAGTGTGCTTGGAGTGCCAGGTGGCAGCTTTAGATTTCTATCACTAGTTTGTGTCCAAGACAGAGGTCCCCACATTGTTTGCCTCGTGCCCCTCCTTGATGCTATCCACACTCCCCACCCCAGGGCCCACGGACAGGACCTGGAACCAAGAGCGGGGCCAGAACTGTAGCTAGGAACAGGGTGGTGGTTGGGGCCAGGAGCCAAGACTAGGGCTGAAGCCTCAGCCAGGCCAGGTCCCAGGGGCCAAGGTCAGGCCTGGGTAGCACTCCCTCACATCTTCCATGGGGGCTGGCCTGGGCCAGGCCACACCCTCTTCAGTGCCTCCCGAGGGGCATGCCTCACAATTTCTAAGGCATACCACGGAGGCCATGTTGGCTCTAGCAGATGGGAGCTTATCCTGAGGAAGAGGGATGCCAGCTGAAGGGTAGGCCTCCTCTACACAGAACTTAATCCATCTGGATAATGTCCATGAAGAAACAGCTTGCCCCTCATTTTCTGCATAGGAGACAGATTCCGAGAATGCCAGAGTTCTTCAGCCCTGCCCTAAAGCTAAAGCTGGGCAGTTTAAAAAAAAAACCTTTTGGTGTAGCCTGTGAGGTATCTTAGCTGGGTCAACACAGCAAAGAAGTGGTTCCCAATAGATTGTCCCAATGGAAGCATATTTTAATTATTATTCTGCATCCTGCACACGCCTTGACCTGGTCCATCCAGCCAGAGTGAAGTCTCCCACTCTGCCCGTCCATTATACCAGAAATCAAGCCTCTTTGCCCTTCTGTAAAGGATGCTGTCTGGAGGAGAAAGGAAGAGAGATGGAGTCTCTCCTCCTTACCTATTCAGATACCAGCTGTGTGCTCCCCCTAACCATCCACCCCCTACCCCTCCTCTCAGCCCTTGAAAGTCAGCCGGAATCGTTTCCATTGGCTCATACCTTCAGTGCACCTGCTGCCTCCTATTCCTAGGAGACGGATTAGCCATTATTGCGAGTCTGAACTTGCGTGGGTTCTGTGTTGCCTAGAGGTTCCTGTGAAATCAATAAAGAGAAACTCTACACGTTCCTGGGGACTCACTTTATTAAATCACTCCTTGACTGCTCATTACACGTTGTGGGGGAGAGGGAGACGTGCATCCATAGGGAGAGGAAACCCTTCCCCAGAGAATGCCCAAGGCCAGCAAGTAAAAGGAGAACAGGAGATTAAACTCCCCAAAACCTTGGACTTGAGGCACACTGAAATACACAAACGGACATTTTCACTGTCCTTAAAAGCCCTCAGAAGACAGAAGTCTGATGTTGTATGACTTGGGGGGGGGGGCAACCAGAAAGTCACATGCAGAGGGGCTTGTTTTTAGGCTCCTGTTTGTAGCTGCTAGCCCTGGCTGGGTGTTTCCAGGAGGACATTGCTGGATACCACAGGAGCAGCAGAACGCCATCATATCTTTAGCCAGTCAAGGGTTCCTTTACTGTGAACTGTATCAGGTACCTTGGCAAAGATGAAGGAGAGGCATTGGATGTGAGAGAAGACAAATCTCATATATGCTGTTCTCTTCCCCACAAAAGATTAGGGGAATGGTCCAGTGTCTCTCATACGGGAATTCAGCGCTTTCCCCTGGAGTTCTTCCCTGCAGATGGCAGTGAATTTCTTGCTCTGCAGTGCAAGGAGCTTTAAATGATCATGGTGATCCATGTGCCACGTGCATACCAGCAAAGTACAGCGGCACAGAGAAAACTTGGATGGAACCGCAGTGAAAGATATGGGAGCAAAAAATCACAGCAAGGCAGCAGCACCCCCTCCTCCGCCTCTTATTATATCTGACAATACCAGAGTCACAGAAAGTTAAGGTTGCCAAGTCGAGCACTCAGCTGTTGGAAAATGCCAGAGTTCAGGTAGCCTGCACAACCCTAATTCAGCCCATTTGTTCATGTGCATTCTGAGTGTCTCTCATTACAGGATCACATACTGTCTTTTCCAGTGGGTCCTGCTTCATTGCTGCTATGAGCCAGAGAAAGGAGAGAGACTAGCAATAGGACTCAGGGATTAGGCAACATGATCAGTCCATATTATGAGTCAGTAGTAGAGCCCACCCACCCAATCTACCATGCCTTTTTTATTCCTTGTCTGGGTCACCTCCAGCTAAGCTGCAAATCCAGAGTTGCAAGAAGTAAGTGCTCAAAAAAAAGTGTGTGGGGGGGGACAGGACTCCTGCCCAGAACTGGCAACGCTGCCTTTGGTGGGACTGCGTTTGTACTCAGTTTTCTCTTCGCATCGTACTGCTCTGATGACCGGGCTGCCTCATTCTCAAAGCAAGACCAGTGATGCAAGATTACTTTCCCAGTGTGTGGGAGTGCTCACTATTTTTCCAGCTGAAGAGACATCTCCTGCTACTAACAATAGAGAGAAAGAATAAAAGCAGTGGTACAGCACTAAACAACATAATTTTCTTTGAAATTGGTTTAATCCGTAGACACGTTCTCAGATGACAGAAGCAGGTTCCCAGAATCAGTAGCTTGAAAACCAATTATATACGACTGGGTATTAATACTACAGCAATCTGCGATGAGATTGCCCATAGAAACTCGGGTGATCATCATTCTTAGCACATACACGGCCAGTGCTATCCTTTCATACTTGCTATCTTTCAACTGCAGAAATCACATTATGATCACTTCATGATCACTTCAAACCCCAGGTATCTTAATGTAGAAATAATCACTTCAAAAGATGGTAACGCTCCAAGCATCGCACACTGAACTGATTGCACCAAGACCCTCCATTCTTTTTAGCACTGTGGACGCATACTTAATATTCTCCAACCGCCACTAAGCAATTGAAGACAGAAAAGGCTTCTAAAAGAACGCATGCTATTTTAAGAGGATCCATTTTAAATAAGTGCCAACCAGAAGGCTCCTCGATGGAAATGTTTTCTATGGCAACTTGTAAATGTAAAAAAGCAAATCTCCAAGACACTCCGAGGGGGTGTAACTTTTCATCACAAGCCAACATTACATTCAATTAAGAATTCCCAAATAGAAAAGTGGGCAAGAGGGGCTGGATTTCATTGAAAATATTTTAAGAAAGCTACAGTAAGTCAAAATTTATTGGAAAGGCTGCAAAGAAAAGTAAGTTATCTATTAAAAAACAAAACAAATATTTCCCTGGTATCAGGCAGCAAAAATCAGAAACTAGAGAAAATGAATAAGAAATAGAACGACAGTACCTGGACCCTCATTTACTAGCCAGGACTTACAGGGGTTCAGGCTGCAGGAAAAGGGCCATAGATGTCAACGCAAAATTTCCCTTGGATGTCAGCATCCCTGCTGCAGGACTGGGCCCTTAGAGTCACGTGTCTTGACTTTCTATTAACTTTTCTGCCCAGCCTAGCTGAGATTCCATTTTAGTAAGAGACAGTGGAGATTTGGACCAAGATTTAAAAAACCCAGGAGCCTACCAGTAGGTGTCCAAACCAGATAACTGGTTTCTAAGCTTTCTGAACGCCCACAGCTCCTTGTGATACCTGTGGGGGCAGCAGTTGCAAAGTCAGGTTGCTCAATGAAGCACCTAGTACTTGGCAGCTACTTCCTAGCTGCAGCTTTGGAAACAAGGTGGGCCCCCTTGTGATTGATGGACCTATCCTCCATTCATTTATCTAGTTCTTTGTTGAGCCCTGTTAAAGTCCTGGCCTTCACAACATCCTCTGGCAAGGAGTTCCACAGGTTGACTGTGCACTATGTATAGAATTATTTCCTTTTGTTTGTTTTGAACCTGCTACCCCTAGTTCTTGTGTTATAGGAATGAGTAAATAACTCTTTATTCACTTTCTCCACACCAGTCGTGCATTTATAGATCTTTGTCACATCCCCCTTTAGTCATCTCTTTTTCAAGATGAAAAGTCCCAGTTTTATTAATCTCTCTACATATGGAAGCCGTTCCATACCCCTAATCATTTTTGTTGCCCTTTTCTGAACCTTTTCCAATGCCAATATATCTTTTTTGAGATGAGATGACCACATCTGTTTGCAGTATTTAAGATGTGGGCGTACCACAGTTTTATAGAGAGGCAATAAGATATTCTGTCTTATTCTCTATCCTTTTCTTAATGATTCCCAGCATTCTGTTTGCTTTTTTGACTGTCACTGCACACTGAGTTTTCAGAGAGTCCCAAGTTCTCCTCTATAACACTGCCTGCCTCTATAGCATAGAATGCAGCACATTTGGAAACCATACAGCCATCAAATCACCAAGGAAAATTCCACCAGGACTCGTTGAATCTCAGCAGAGCTGCCTGACAGCAAAAGACCATTGATCCACAGACATATACTAGAATAGAATTGCCTCTGCTTCCTCCTCACAGACAGCCTATTAACCACAGTGTTTGTTCTAACGTTGCTGTTTTAAATAGCAGCCAATCTCACCAATCCATGAACTCAATGGTGAAACATAAGGAGAAAAGCATGTGATAACTTATAAATCCCAAATTCATTCATTCTGATCACTCCTGTCAAATTATTCTAAGTGGATTAATAGTGACGGATACAGGTGACAATGTATAAAAACTGTTTGGGGGAGGTGTTAGTGTTTGATGACACATCTCGAGACAGACCTGCACAGGGAATTTGAATCTCTATAACCAAAATCATCTTCTGCGAGATGCTACAAAGATCACTGATCTAAAAGCCAGGAAACCAGTCCAGCAAGGCACTTAAATATAAAACCACAAGTAGTTCTAAGATCAACCCCATTAAGCACTTTTCTGAATCAAGGCTTGGGTGCATAGATTCAGCTCCCAACCCCCCTTTCAATGAGATTGGTGGATAGGTCAGCATCTCTGAAAGTCACATCGTTAGTTAGGTATGTAAATATGGACTCAAATTTAAATGCAGGTTCCCAAGTGTGAAGAAGTTGGATTCTCTTTCCCATACGCTTATCAGCAGGCTGCTCTGTTGCTGTAGCTCTGCTTCCAGGTGACGATTCAAAATCCATGCAATGTTAAATTTGAACATTGAGGTTTGCGAGAAAAGACCAACATGACCATAAGATGATCCTGTCATTTGGCTCCTACAGTTATCGTGTGAGTTCAGACTCAGTTAACTGTACTGATGTCTGAAAATATAGCTAGTTTGGGCCTAATCTCGCTTTCATTAATTCAATAGAAACTGGACTGGATCTTAAATTAGTTGTTTTTTTCCTGCATATGTGGGTGTTTTACATAGCAACAGGATTGCAAAAATATGTGAAAAAAGGAACGTGTGATTATAAAATCACAGAAATTGGCAACAGGTTTCAAGGGCAGGAGTGTTACCCAAAACCTCTCAGAACTGGCTAAGTTTCAGTCTGATGTTAGTCATATGAAATAAAGCCACTGTATGAACATAGAGGATCGAGTATATGCTTTAGAAAAAGTTGTATGCACCCTTGAAAATATATGTAGCATTTATGTGCATACAGCGGAGTTATATGCAGATAAGTTGCTTCCTACCTGCTGTGGCAGGGCGTTGCCCTGTACTGGCCCTTTAAGGGGCTGAGACCTGGAGTCAGGGGGAAGCCCAGCTGAGGCAAATAAGGAGGGCCCAGCTGGAGACTATAAGAGCAGCTCCTAGGAGGAGGCAAGAGACTTGTCTGCCTGCCTGCAGTGAGAGAGACTTTGGCCCAGCAAACCCAGGCTACCCGTGAGGCCCTAGGGGCTGCAAGGAGGCAGTCATGGAGGGCAGGACTTGCAAGGAGGCAGCCCTAAAAGGCCGGGCTGCAAGGAGGCAGCTGCGGTAGGCTGGGAGAGTTTGAGCCAGGGAAGCCCCAGGCCATAAGTCCGCAAGGCAGGGTTGCAGGAGGCAACCGGGCAGGCAGAGTGGGAGAACTGAGGATCCTAGGGAGTAGGACCCTGGAGGAGGAGCGGAGGAAGAACAATGACTGCCCCCCGGAAGGGGGCGTGGACCAAGACCAGAGTGGTCAGTGCCGAAGGGCAGTGCCCTGAAGAGAACACCTCACACAAAGGGGGCGCGTTGGCACCACCACTTACTTCCCCAAAAGCCACCCTGAGGGAAGAAGCCGTAAAAGTGAGTCAAACCCACTACACTGCATATAGCTGACTTTATGTGATGGAAGGAATTTATAACCTATGAGGAAGGGCAAGAGATGGAGGAGTGTAAGTGAAATTACTTTGGAGCAAGAAGTGTTGTCAGCATGCATATAATAAATTAGGGTTTTGGGGTTTTTTCAGTCTTTCCCTAACCTTCCAGTTACATAATAATCAGTTACAGCAGTGAAGCAAGTTCTAACAATTGAAGGGACATTTTCAAGGAGGGTTATTTTTTCATTACTGTTTCCTTAAGACAGTTCCCCCTCTGCCTTCCAAATTTAGCCACTCTCTTAAAAAAGGATCATTTCCTTATCAAGCAAAGGCGTTTTGAGTCACCCATTGAAAAAAAAAACATTTAAAGAAAAAGTTATTTCCTCTTCATTCACAAACATCAGACACAGTTTTGCTCCAAATTTACCTTTGGAAAGAAAACAAGCATGCAAGACTACAACCCAAAAGATGAATGTTTCATAAAAATCTTGTCTGTGTGAAAACGGGGGATTATGGAAACTGCTCGGTAACATTTACTAACATGGTGTGAATTCTATGCATAGGCACACACTGGATTCACAGTACTCATCATGCCAGCTCAGTTGCTCTCTGCTATGGCACTGATCAGTGCGAAATATTCACTAGTCTTAGGTGTTGCCATACTGATGGGGTTGGTCTCCAGGAGGACTGTTTGTGAGAAAGCACATAATGGTAAGAGACCTGGAGGGGTTCCTGAAAAGCAGGTAGCAAGCACAGAGTCTCAAGAACAGCAACTGGCAGTTTGCTCAGAAGCAAGGAACACTGAATTGGCAGCCCCGCTCCTCTTTGATCAGTATTGTTCTCCCACTGACCAGCCTGTCTCCTTCTCCCTGTCCAGGCCACCCTCTCTTGAAACGCTTTATATGCTTCTCCTATGACATCTCAGTGCTCCTATGCATCCAAGAATGGGGCAAGTCAAGCACAAGGAACTTATACGCAAGTTATTTGTCAACAGACCTCACCCTTCTTCTCGGTTGGCGCGTAGTCAGCAAGCAACAGGCTAAAGTGTGTACGTGTTCTGGCCATTGCTTCAAGCATGAGCTGCTCTTGGTTTGCTCTGCGGGCTCCTTGGTCATGTGTTTACAGCCTCTGACTGGATGACTCCAATCCAAAATGCATCCAACAAGCTCATGCAGATCCTGGCTGCCCTTCTCCGTCCTGCCCCTTTTATGTTTACAACTCTGTTCTTCTTATTCCTCTGGAATGCACTTGTCTCTACAAAGGCTCTCTCTCATGCGCCTAACACTGGTCAGGGATCAGGCCTTCAAATATGCTACCGCTGGATTCAGTCTGCCTGAGGTTCCAGTTCCCCATGTAGATCCTCCTCTGAGGTTTTTCCGTGAGCCTAGGAGTTTGCAGAACCTTTGATTTTGGGGATCCTTGGCACAGAGAACCTGTTTCCATTTTGTACATTCAACGCTACTTCGGGCACAATTGTTCTATTATCATTGAACAATTATACACTCAGATAAACAAGCACAGCCTTCACCTTATCGGATACATCTGTAAATTGCTGCAACCTTTTATGCAAGGGCATAAAGAAGTTTTAAGCAACCCAGTATTGGACAAAGATTTTAAGGCTAGCGTTAAGAAGAGTGCTTGGTGTCTCTCCACTCCCACTGGAGCCACTAGTGAAATGCCCCCTTTGGACTTCTCGGAGAGTGGAATTAAGCCAAAAGTTTGGTATTTGTATTTTATTTGACTGGTATGTTTAAGAATAAATTAACATGTTTCAAGAAAACTAACTGAACCAATGAAGAGTCTATTTTAATTTAAGCATTCAGCAACATGTAAAACATTAACAGAAAAGCCAAGTTGCCTTTATACCTAAACAAAAGCATTTTCGGTTGCATGCAGAAAGGAATTATATAATGCTTTGCATCAAACAAATAGGAACTCCATGTGATCTCAGTGCTTTTGTTTTAGATAATCTTCAGAGGCTGCACTCCATGCAAATGAGCACATTTAATGGAAATAGAGTGATTTCACATTGCTGATATAGAATTGTATCATCAAAATTGCAGTCTAAGTAACTCATTTACTCTGCATGTGTTCTCTAGCCATACCATCTTATGCTGTGACCAAACCAGCTCTTCCAAACACACCAGTATCTAGGTGGGTTAGTGCTTATGAGCAAGGCTTCCAAGTACTTCAGGAAGGAATGGCCAAAGGTAAGTATAAAAGTATAGCACAAATACGTAGGGACAAAAATCAGACCCGCTAAAGCACAGACTATATTACACCTAGCTAGGGATGTAAAAGGCAGTAAGGAAAGGGCTCTTTAAATATAGCAGGAGCAAGACAGGCAAAGAAAAGTGTAGGTACTCTATTTAGTGGGGAAGGAGGGCTAATAGCTGATGACATCAAGAAGTCTAAGATGCTGAATGCCTATCTTGCTTCTATTGTCATGAAAAAGGTTAATTGTTTCCATATATTTAACATCTAAAATCAACAAAGCCAAAATGGGGAAAGAATATTTTAAATATTTAAGTATCAGTTAGATGTATACAAGTTGGCAGGATCTGATGAAATTTATCCTAGGTACTTAAAGAACTAGCTGAACATAAGAACGGCTACACTGGGTCAGACCAAAAGTCCATCTAGCCCAGTATCCTGTCTGCCGACAGTGGCCAATGCAAAGGTCCCCCAGAGGGAGTGAACAGAACAGATAATCAAATGATCCCTTCCCTATTGTCCATTCCCACCCCGACAGAGGTAGGGAAACCCATCCTGGCTAATAGCTATTGATGGACCTATCCTCCATGAATTTATCTAGCTCTTTTTTGAACCCTGTTATAGTCTTGGCCTTCACAACATCCTCTGGCAGAGTGTTCCACAGGTTTACTGTGTATTGTATAGAAATACTTCATTTTGTTTGTTTTGAACCAGCTGCCTACTAATTTCATTTGGAGACCTGTAGTTCTTGTTATGGGAAGGAATAAATAACTCTTCCTCATTTACTTTCTCCACATCAGTCATGATCTTATAGACCTCTATCATATTCCCCCCCCCCCCAGCCATCTCTATTCCAAGCAGAAATGTCCCAGTTTTATTATAAATCTCTCATGCAGCAGCTGTTCCATACCCCTAATCATTTACATTTCATCTCTCAAACATGGCACTGGGATAGCTTCTCTCTGCCCTGTGTCAGCCAACAATTATCCCTTCCTCATGTGCAGAACTTTGAAAATGTCCACCACCCCATATTTGTTTTGTAGTTGGCTTCCCACATCTCTGATACAATCAATTGCAGAGTCCTCTGGTAGGAAAGTAGATGGTCTGCTTCAGATAGCACTAACATGCAGGGTACTTCAAGAACAGTTAATAAAACCAATCAGATGAAAACATCAATCCACACGAGTAAGCCTGCCAGATCTCAGCGTTCACTTTAAAGCTAATACTTGTTGTCAGTCTCACTGAGTACTTCTTGAAGAAAATCAACCTGGTAGTCACTGGTTTTAGTTTACCCATATCTGAGGAAAGCATCTACTCTAGGTAATGTATTTCTCAGACTAGACCATTACAAAATAATGTCATGTTATTCAAACTTAATTTTTGCCTTCATGTAGCAGTGGTTTTTGAGATCCTTGGCCCAGTCCCATAGGAGAACCAAGATGAAAACCTGAGTAGCAGCCACATCTTCCTTACTGCTCTTGTTTTCTTGTTTCGCTCTATCCCTGTTCTTCACCTCATTTTCACCCTCTATAATTTTTTCCCATCTTGCTCCCCTGACCATTCTCTACACATACAGCACTGGATACCCTTCTGAAGGGTCATTATGCTTCTCACCACACTTTCCTCAGCTCTCCATCTGCACAAACCAGACTGCATAGAAGTTTCTGGGTTAAACACTGCATCCTTTTGGGACATCCTTTGAAACATTCTTCTTGCTGGCTGAGTAGCAGGATAGAGGCCAGTACTGCTTCTTTTATAGTGTAGTCCTGCATACGTTTTCAAAACCACAATTCTGTACACATTTACCATTGGTCACAGACGAGAGGAAGTCACCTCAACTACGTTACTATAAAGTGCACTATACTGCTGGTATGTCCATATTTGCTAGCATTGGTGGTTGGATACATGGTAAGTTCTGAGCCAGGGGGAAACTTAAGGTTTGGCTTCTTTGGCTGTAATCTGGTGAGTATTAGTAAGAACCGGATTTTGAAACAGTAGAAGGGTTGTTGGTTTTTTTCATACATGAAAAAGAAGGTGGAAATAAATTAGTTAATTTCAGAATGTCATTATTAGAGGCCTGAAGTGGCCCTTCCCGTCCAGAGAGGCAAGGGCAGTTGTGTTGGGCCCTGTCCTCCCTGACAGGATTGGTAGTTGGGGCTCCCATTACTCAGGGCCAGCAGCAGAGATCTCCTTTCCCGCTTGGAGCAGCAGGGTTGCCAGACAGGAGGGCCCATTACATCCCTCAGCAGCCAGGGTGTCTCTACTTAGATGGGGAGGCAGGAATGCAGGGCTCTTCTCTGCCTGCCTCGCAGAGACCTTTGCTGGGCGGGGCTGGCAAGGCCCCACAGCAACAGCTCACGGACTTTACATCCCAGCGAGGTGCACAGGGCTGTTCACACATCTCCAAATCTACCATCCCAGGTTCTCTGCAGGTTCTTGGTTACAACTGAGTCCTGTTTGCAAGTGTTATATCAATAACATATGAGATAGCAACTTTGTTTTCAAGGCAGGCTGAGATTCCAAGATCCTCTCCCATCTCCAGAAGCCAGAGCCCTAGGCACAAGCCTGTTGTGTCTATGCCTTAACCCAGATTTGCCCAGCAACATTAATGGGTCATGAATATATTGCGCTCATTAGCAGCACTGACTTAATGCTAATCAATCAGGTTTGCCAAAAAACACAAGTCTAAGCAACATACGAAAATGCCTTCCCACCCCACTAGTCCATCTGGGAACAGACCTTCAGCATTCCCCAAACACCCTATCAAATCGCTCTGTAGGCATACTGCAAAAGCCATTTACCAAGACGGGTCTATTTCAGATCAAAGAGGGGACCCAAGAGCCTCAGAGAATGTCCTGCCAGCAGCCCCAGCCCCTCTAAAAAAAATAAAGGGGTCCAGTTTGAGCACTCCCAGTCACCTCAGCTGTTGCAGTAGGGCAGGAAAAGGAGTCTCTCAAGTTGGCAGTCCGAAGCCATTCAGAGCTTTTTAGGGAAAACTTCCCCTTAAATTCCACCTGGAGACCAATAAGGACCCATCAAAGATCCTGAACACGGGCATCATGTGTTCTCGGGGAGATGCTCTATTCACTAAGAGCTGCGCCACTTTCTGCACCAGCTTTTGTCTCTAAAAACAGCCATCAGGTTTCACCCCAGGTAGAGAACATTGCATTAGCCAAACCTTGACATGTTAAAGGGGTGGACAACAGTGAGGAGGTTGTATCTGAACAGGAAGGATGCAAGCTTGTGACCATGTGCAGACGATAAAAAGATGACAGTTACAACGGTAGCTTGGTCATCCAGAAGCAAAAGATGAGGTCCAAAAAGCACTATGACGCTGTAAACTCTGGCGATCCACGGCAGAAACTTCTTCAGAATAAGCAATATTATCTTGGCTGTCCCTGCAGGCTGTTTTCCCCAACATGCCCTCCGTCTTTGCCGGGGGTGAGCAATAGCGAGCACACTCCCCATCTCAACTTGAGATGTGCCGAACTGCTCCCTTCCCCAAGCTGCAGAAGTGGGTGAGGAGCACACATTTGGGTGTTGTCAGCATACTGAAGCACACTGCAACCAATACCTCCTTACAAACCCTCCTCAGGGCCTCCTGCCCATGCTGAACAGGAGAGTAACAGAACAACAGCCTGTGATGCCCCACACAGGAGAGGTTTTTGAGGAGAAAACATAGCTACCAAAGGAAAGAACCACCCCAAAGCAGGCACGGTCAGCAGGTGAGTCAAGCAATCTTTGTCAGCAACAATATTAAAGGGATCCAACAGATCTTAGAACAGTATAAATACCATGTCTGCTGGCAGGACATGGGCGAACTAAGCCTTTCTACTGAAGCTAGGGCTTATATTCATACTGGTGAGAGCCAAGGACATCAGAAACGTCTAGAAACAGTGAGTAATCTTATTACAACTTTCCTACCACCACACCCATTCCCTCTCTAATGTAGGGCAGGCTGCCCTTGGGACAATGAAGACTTAGCGTGGTCTGTGCTTAAGAGGGCGCTGATTCATGACAACGCTCTCTACCAGTTAAGGATCTGTCACTTCCCCCACCTGCTTTCACCAGCTAGGAGAGGATGTAGACCCAAAGCACTAACTGTGGGATCAAGCTCTCATACCAACAGAGCCTTCATCAGGCTAGCTAAGGCCTTTCTCCCTTCAAGACCTTGTTCTGCCACCACATAAGCAGACAACTCACTGTTCATCAGATCAACCTTGTCTGTAAGATATGACATTTCCTTGGGATGGCGAGGACTCTGTCCAGCTCCAAGGGGGGAGAATCCAGATGACCAGAGTCTCTCTAACTTAAAACCTCTGTCCACGATTGTGTGTCTGTTCTGAGGGGAAAAGACTTTTTGCTTCCTGAAGAACCACATCATGAATTACAATAACTATCTATGCCTCAACCAATCAGCTTGGGCATGAGTTTTCCAGCCCCCTGCCCGCTAACCATCTGCTTCTTGCTCCAGAGGTCAGGTGGTATCTATAATCCAGGGTAACCTGTGACAGCAAAGCCTCTGAAAAAGGGCATCTGGGGGCCATCTCATTGATGGTGGAGGACAAAAGAGTCTCAAGTCCTCCCATGCCATTCGGGGATCATCTTGTTAGTAGAGCCTTTTCTTTGAAGGTAAACCAACACCACAGATCCTTCATTCTGACAGGAGGAAGAGGTCCCAACCCGCCGGTGCAGAGGGTAGTGGTCGCAGGTTTTAGACCCAGTTGGCCAATCTCCAATTGCAATTCAAAACTCAGTTCCAGAGGATGGCCAGCTGTGTGAGCTGAGCCTCTACACTTACCTGGATAGGCCCATGCTCATCACGTCACTGGGATTAGGAAATCCTGAGCTCCTCAGTAAATTCATCCATTATATGCAAACACTTAGAACAATCAATTTCCAGTGTCACAATTGTGGGGACTTTAGCCAGCAGGGCACACATGATAGTAAAATAAGATCCAGCTTAATCCAGTTTTAGGACTTATACTAGATGGACACTATCAGATTGAATTTTGGGGAACACCTGTATTTCAGCGTGGGTGCAGTCAGCACAACCATATCTCATTACGGATTCCCCTGCCCCTTGTTTTCCAAAGCAAAGATACTTGACTGGTTTCAGCTGGGCCAACACTGGTCTGCAACACCAGCCACCAGGTTTTGGTAATACACATTCAGGGGTCTCATTAAGCGTTTTATTAAGTCACAGATAGTCACTTACCACTGACTGAAGACATGTCATGAACCAACTGCCGGGATCCTTGTCTACTGAAAACTCAGGCTCCTGTAAAACAGTAGATTAAACTAGTGGACCCAAGACTGACTCTCTGATTTCCCCTCCCACATTTCTCTATGCCTCCCTCTGCCAATAGCTGCAGAGACCAAAGAACCCAAGCTCATGCAGTCATAGCCCCCATGCCCCGGGCTTCTACATTCCTGGCATAGAGCAGCATTGCCCCACCATCTTACCCACATGACAGGTGCCACTGAATGACTGAGTTTCCAGAAAGCAGCTCCCACAGCTGGCTGAAAAAACCATCATTAACACAAACCCTTTTAAATACTCACCCACAAAGTACTCCAACACAAGTGTATGTCTGATACTTTAGGTAGCACTCCTCAGCCTCCCCTAGCCAATCAAGCATCCCTGCAACAGGACAAGCCCTGTGTGATGATTCTCAGAGCACCCAGGACTCTTGAGTCTCCTTACACTCAAAATGGAGGCTCACTTGTGCTAAACTAGGTGTGACCTCCAGCCTGTTAGCCACCCAAGCACTCTCCTCCTTCCTTTGCCTTGTAGGTAACAATAGGTGCACCCCAGTCCCAAAGGCCTTGGAAAAATTCCACTGTAGTGTATAGTCTCTTTTCCACTGAACACTCACAGCAATACCAGGTGTAGTATCCCCAGCTTGTCTGATTCAAGTCAAGGGCACCTCCTAGGACAATACCACAGCACGGAGACATTTATAGTGAAAACAACCACAAGTTTATTATCAAAGATTCGAGATTTAAGAGACAATAAGTAAAGATAATGGAAACAATAGGTTACATATAAAACAAAATCATAACATGATTTCTAGATGCCAAATTTAACAGCCTAACCTCCTGTCTAAGGAAGTTTCTCTTGCCCCAAATTTCTTTTTCCAGCATTTCAGCCAAGGTTGGTTGTGAATTTTCATGAATGTATGCACACTGCCCATTTACTTCCTCAGTGCATGAAAAAGGGCGGCCTCCCTTGCTTTCTCCTGATAGTCCCCAAAGTTCATTGCACCTTGAGTCAGCAAAATCCACCGTAGCTTTTTCTCCGGTGTGTTGCCTCCCCGTTGACTTCACATGTCTGTCTATGACACTTTCATTGTGTCAACTCTGCCCTGATACAGACTTTAGGAACGTTTTCAATGTACATACTTAACTCGTTACACTGTATCTGAACATGCATTGCGCAAGAATATTAATGACCACTGTGACCCTGGCTTTCATGTCAGACCTCACGTGACGTTCTTTGGTAACCAGAATGTACATAGCAGGATCAGGATATTCTTGTAACCCCTATGCCAGATGGCACTGAAGGGTTCCTAGGGTCACACCCCATTTCACAAATTGTCACTTTGTGATTACCCATCTTCAGTGGCTCCTGTTTCAATTTCTCATGTTCTTTCAGCATCAATCAATGAGCCAGATGCCATATGTTATTAAGTACAACTCCCCACTGAAACAAAGGGGGGATTCGGTTTTAATAACTGACAGCTTGATTTGCCTTAAAGTATACAAGTGCACTAAACAAGAAAAGACATTGCACAACATTGTTCTTAAAATTTATCTAGCATGTATCCCAACTGTCATACTAAAAAGGAGTATTGACCTAATGGACCACATCTCTAATGGGAACCGAAAAAGCTTGGCAAAAATAAACTATTTGCAAATAGGACTGAAAGAAAAAAAGGTCTTGTGGGCAGAGCACTATTAGATTGAAGTTGAGATAATTAATTCAGCATAATAATCATTCCAATACATTTGCCTCAGCGTACCTGAAAAAGTTGCTGTGCTATTTTCCACTCTAATGGCACTTCTCTGTAAAACTACAAGCAAAGGATTACAGACAACTCCACCAATATCCTGAAAGTTGCTCTCCAAGCCTCTTTGAATACTGTGCGCATGGACAGCAACAAATCCCCTGAACTTCAAAGGTGCCAGTTCAAAAGTATCTTGTGCCATTTCACAAGTCATTTTTCCTTTAAAAGAACCTCACATTCTCTTGTTGAACTGCTCCTATTGTTCTTATTCAGACCCTTCCAATGTCAAGTGCAGCAAAAAGTGGTGGAGATAGAAAATGTTTATTATGAAGTAGAGTTGAAACAGGAAAAGCAGACATTGCATACATAAAGTAGTATGCACCTCATCTCTGCTCATTCATTTCTCTGCTATAGAATGAACCTACTTCTGGAGCCCAATTTTTTTCCTGGCAAGGCAGAAGCCAAAATGCCAGAACCCAGGAAAAAGAAGGATACCACCACATACCTATGGCTGATATTTTCTGAATTCATTTGCAGGACCACTTTCCCTTACTTAAACTCTGCATGTGCAACCTTTAGGCTTAACGCCCCATTTCACCGCACCAACTCAATTCCAAGATGCACAGCAATAAGAATATTTCCATTTTAAAAACTTAGTGATTTCCAAAGTTCAAAAATGGAAGCCACCAGATTTCCTTGCCATACAGCCATGAATGAAGATTTAGTGCCTCTGGAAAGATGATCAAAATGCCTCCTCTCACAACCCAAGCCAGACAAGCCCAAGTACCACAAATCCCTACTGCAACATATACAGTAGTTGTCCATCTGTTTCCCCCTAACTTGATCTGCACACACTCCCATTTTGTGGGAAAATATTGCAATCCTGGGAGTTAGAGCTGGTCCAATCACAAATTATATTTGCAAACTGCTGTTGACTATCATATCCCTCTAAACCTAGGCTAGTGAATGGGCCTTAAGATTGTCAGAACCAAGACAATCTCCCAGGATAGGGTAGTTTTGGTAACTGCGCTTCTGTACCTACGATTTGCAGGGTGTGCTGACTGAACCGTAGCAGCACTTTGATGGGATGCAGAGGCAGCTCACGGCTGTCAGGGTCAATGTGTGCAATCTGCATGCACCTCACTTCCTGTGCCCTTGCTTTACATGTGTGTCACTTCAGGAATATCGATTGGGAAGAAACTACCTGGACTGAATCTGGCAACCCTGTGCATGGGCAACATTAAACAAAATCTCATGGGCCACACACAGAACCCCAATAAGCCACCACAGCTCTAACCTAAGCATGCCTTATTATAGCACTGTCCACTTATCTAGCCTCCCACAATGACAAAGGAAGGGTCCCCAATATATGAGGAGAGATTAATATTTCAAGGCCAGAAGGGACTGACTTCTGATGGACAGAATCTGACTTCTTACTGCACAACCCATACAATTACAACCAGTAATTCCTGTAGTGAAGGATTTTAAATGGATTTGCTGGACCCCCAAAAGCAACTTCCCCTTTTGTTCTCATCCCATATCTTTATGTCTTAGCATCTCTCCTTCCACCCATCCAGTAATTACATTCTATACTAAAATTAGGAAGTATTGCTCAGGAATGTATCAAGTAAGTGTAGAAGATGGCAATAATCCTTAAGCAGTTGCCAAGCAACAAATAACCAGAAAAATAATTGACCTGAGTATAAAGAGTATTCTCACTGTGCTGTGTGTGTTCCAGACATTACAAAAAATACAAAACATTTCCTATACATATGCTACACTTGAAAGTCAAAGCACTGGATTTAATAAAGGGAAAAACTTCATTTTCGAAATACTCAATCACAGGTCAACTAACGATGATCAAGAGCCATTAGCCTTTTATGTAGTTTGCTCCAGCTGAATACCATTTGCAGAAGGCCAACATTTTGAGATTACTCCTTCACAGCATTTGCATTATAATGATTAAAATGGACTGTTGGCTCCTTTTGGTAACAGAGATGCGGTGTACCAAGATAGAAGTGGCCTACTTCTGAAACTCATCATGTCTGAAAGTTGAGATGAAGGTTATAAGCAACCCTAACAAATGGGCCATCAGCCTCAGGCATGAATTAGAGCTCTCAAAGCATTTACTTTCAAACTGATGCAGTCCAAGAGGGACGGCTGAAGCATATCATCTGTTAAAACCCTCAGTGCTCCTTGCATATATTTAGCTGCGATACTGATGGTGCTTATGTTACTATGAAGGCCAGAGTGAGGGAGCAAAAAAAACCATCCAGAAAGAATATTTAAATCTAGGAGAGTTCACATTGATTTGTTTTCTTGATGGTAGGTTGGAAAATGGCAAGATGTGCCACATTCCCTGGGGGCGTGTTGTGAGCTTTCAGGCTAAAAGATAAGGGTATCCAGAGCATAAACAGGGAATCTGACAAACACACCTTTGTGCTTGAAACAGATTCTATTAGCCCTTCCGCTGCTCAAAGCTCTAATGCTTCTGTAATGTGCAAAAATCAAACAAGTTAAAATCTCATTATACATGCTTAGTAATAAGAAGCAACACATTCTAGAACGGAGCATTCGGATTCTGTAAAAGATTCGTCACTGTTTCAGTGCTTAATGCTTCTTATTCCTTGCATGGTGCTCAGGAAAAAGGAATACAGAGGTCTCACACACTTACATTGTACCGGAAAACTTCATTTATAGGAAAAATCCATAATTCAAAAAACTGCTAGAAAAACTGACACTGGATTATCGTTCATAACCCATGTACTATTTTGATGAAAAGGTTAAA
This sequence comes from Pelochelys cantorii, assembly GCA_032595735.1. Lineage (NCBI taxonomy): Eukaryota > Metazoa > Chordata > Testudines > Trionychidae > Pelochelys > Pelochelys cantorii. The sequence continues at coordinate 128,543,709 of CM064330.1, forward strand.
TATATAAAAGGGAAACACAAATATCTGGTAAAGGATATAAGATTTTGTGACGTCCTGCATTATTTTGTGATGACAATGTAAAAGAAAGGAAATTGTGTCATTACACATTATGGAGATTGCAAAGTTAATACCATACATTTACAGCACGTAAGATGCATATTTCTCATTTTATAAAAGCCGGTTAGGCACTAGCATATATATTTACATACATTTGCAATTTCAGGGAAGTCACGTTTTTTAATTGCATATGTTTAAAGAGAATTGAAAATATTAAATATCACAGTGATTTGTCAGGTTTCAACTATCAAAATATCTACCAATGTAGGCTTTGGATTACATGTTACCTTTACCACGTACCCTTCCCATTAACAATTTCATATATATGTTAAATAAGATTTAACTATTATTTGATCCACACAATAGAAAAAATATATTCTTCAATTTACAAACACACTTTATTCTTATGACTAAAATCCAGAAGGTTCCTTTAAAATAATGTTATTCCAGTTTATAATGGCTTACCTTTAAGACTGTATTGTCTAGCCAGAAGTAGCTATACAAGATTATGTCCAAACCTAGCAGTTTTAGAATAACTGAAGAAATCTAAACTTCATGAGCAGTTTTCACCTATCTGAATGAGGACAGTCTAAGTGGATCCCCATTTAATCTTCTATTGACCAGAATGGGGGCAGGATCAGGCCCTTAACAGCGAAGGTGACAAGTTGCAAGTCTATGAGCAACAGTGACAAAACATCAGTTAGACGTCCTTACTAAGGAAGTTTGTAATATCTGAAGCCTCATTAAATAAGACGGTAATGACTGAGTTGGTGAAGATGGTAAAGAGCTGAGTTCTGCAATAACAGTACAGAATAAGGTAGCTGTAACTCATGATGAAAAGACAGGTTTATTCTGATTAAACATTTTGAAACACAAGCTCATTTAAACAACACATGCCTTTTGTAATTAATTTAGTCCTATTGGAATTCTGCAATTTTACTATCGGCTCCAAATGCAACAATTGTAGCATTCCAACAGGAATAAAATAAGTTTGCCAACCAACTAAAGCTAGTTACATTTCATAGAATAATTTAAAACTACTATTTTTATGATATAACTCCAGTCTATCCAACTGGTCCCATGATGACCAACTTTGGAACAAGATATTAATTTTCAGTCTTGGATTTTCTGAGACCGGTTCTGGTCCATGGCTGTAAAGAACATGCAAACAGCAGCTGTGATGAACACCCGTATTCCCTCATAAAGAAGTTTAGGTGAGAACACACTCCATATGAACAAGTGGTACCGCAGACCTGTTACCAAAATGATGTAGACTGTGACTGGAACAGAACATATCAGTGCATAGCAGAAACAACCATGACCCATTGCTGCCGAATTCCTGTTAAAAGAAAAAAAAGCTAATGTTCATGTATTATAGAGTCATGGAGGCTTACAGGACAACTGTAGCCATCCTCTTAGACCTCTTGAATAACACAGATGATAGAAGATTCCTCCTCCAACCACAAACTCCAGGAGCATATTCTTTACAAAAAGCATCCAATGTTGATTTAAAAAGTGCCAGTGATGAAAAATCCACCATGATCTTTGGAAAACCATTCCAATGATTCATTATACGTACTGTCAAAAATTTACACCTTATTTTCAGTCCTGAGTTTGTCTAGCTTCAACTGCCAGCCACTGGATCTTGTTGTACCTGCCTTTGTCAGACTGAAGAGACCATTATTCAATATCTGTTCCCTGTAGGTTCTTAGACTGTAATCAAGTCACGCCTTAGCATTCTCCTTGTTAATCTAAATAGAGTAAGCTCCTTGAGTCTGTCACTGTAAGGCGTGTTTTCTAATTCTTTCATCATTCTTGCAACTCTTCTCTGAAACAACTCCACCTTATTAACATCCTTCTTGAACTGTGGGCAACAGAACTAGAAATAGCATTCCAGCAGAGTTGTACCGGTGCCAAATACAGAAGTAAAATACCTCTTTATTGCTATTCGAGACCAATGTTTCCTCTAATCTTTTCCTTCCATGTGTGGAATACATATTTTGGTGCACCAAAGCACGTGCAAATCCTCACCACCAGTGAAAGCCAAAAAGCTGTGTTAACCAGCTGGGTGGCATTTGAATTTCTCCTCAGTGGCCACACAAACACATAGCTTACAGGGAACACTGTTCAAGATCTCCGTTTATACATCCAAGTATCACATTAGCTCTTTTGATCACATCATCACATTCAGAGCTCATGTTCTGCTGATTATCTACCATGATCCCCAAATCTTTTTAGGTCCTTCATCCTATAAGTATGGCCCACTCTTCATTCCTTGATGTATATATTTACATTTAGTTGTATTACAACACACATTGTTTGCTTGTGCCCAGCTCTCCGAGTTGTATCAGCCACAAACTTTATCAGTGATTATTTTATGTTCCCCCCCCCCCCCCGTGTCATTGATAAAAATATTAAATAGTGTAAGGTCAAGAACTGATCCCTTCAGGACCCCACTGGAAAAACATCTGCTTAATGAGGATTCCCTTTTTACAGTTACATATTGATACCTACCATTAGCCAATTTTGATCAATTTAATGTCATTCTACTCATTTTAAATCAGAATATCATGTGGTCCAAGTCAAATGCCTTACAAAAGCCTCAGTAACAGAAGTCAATGCTATTTTACCAACATAATTTGTAATCTCATCAAAACAAAAAGATACCAAAGTTAGTTCGGCAGGGTCTGTTTTCTATAAACCCATGTTGATCTGCATGAACTTCATTAGCCTCCTTTAATTATCTGGTATCAATGGTAGGCTAATAGGCCTATAATTACTCAGGTCTCTGTTTACCCGTTTAAACTTCCCCTCTGCTCCAAGACTTACTGAAAATCAGCATTAATGTCCGGTGAGCACCTCAGCCAGCTCTTTTAAAACTCTGGGATACATGTTATCTGAACCTGCTAGTATTAATATGTTTAGCCTTACTAGCTTCTGTTTAATCTACTTCAGAGATAATAATGGAATGGAGTGTTATCACTAGGCAATGAGATGTCATTTGTCATCCGTTCCCCCCCCCCCCCATACAAAACTGAAATATTTATTGAACACATCTGCCTTTTCTGCACTACTACTGATAATTCTACCATTTCCATGTACAGGCTGAACCTCTCTAGTCCGGCACCCTCAGGACCTGGCCGGTGCCGAACCAGAAAATTTGCCAGACCACAGGATGTCAATATTGTCTAGCAGCATTACCAACACTGCCACTGCTTGCTGGGCTGTTAAGAGGACATTTAGGGGTAAATTAGAGCTAAATAACAGCACAGAACAGTGAGCGCCAGAACTGGTGGCTCTAAACAAACTTTAAGGGACCACAGGAAACTTGGCCACACTCATGAAAAGTGGGCATCTGGCTAACAAAAATAATACTGGACGATGGATGTTTCTGGACCAAAGACTTCTCGACTAGAGAGGTTCAACCTGTAGTAACTGACCAATACGACTGTCAGGATTCTTTTTTTCCTTAAAATGAACATCTGTTACATAGATCTCTCAACTTTTCATTCTTATCTAACATTGTTTTATTATAAAGGCACCTTTTACATGATCGTCTTTATTTAGAAGACTTAATGTCATATTTATTATTAAATGGCAATAATGTAACTAAAGGTACCTAGTACTGTGGCGATGGGAGGAGTCTGTTGTATGTAGATAGATGTCTAGATGGTGACTTACGTTATTTTGTCCTTGTAAAGACTCCATAAAAGAATTATGATGTCAACTTTACAAAAAAAGAGTATGTGTCTTTTACGCAGGCCCCATCTTTCTGCAGAACAGCTCTATTTGAATAGGTAATGACAACTGGCCCAGGACCAAATTTTCCCTCTTTGCTGGATGGTATCAAACAGAAAAGGGTTATTTATGTCACAGTGAGAGCTCTCTAGTACTAGTAAAGGGTAACTGGGCAATGCACAAAACTTGGCACTCTCAAAACGAACTGCTGCCACGAAACAATGATACTGTATTAAAGCAATGTAAAATTTAGAGTATTAGAAAAGTTAACAAGCATGGTTTTATATATGCCCTCCAGAAAAATATTGTATTTCAAAGAGAGAACGAGCAGTCAATTAAATCTATGTCATATAGGCTGACAGCTCAGCATGATCCTAACCATAAATTAGTCTTTTCATAAAGTCTCATGAAATATTAGAAGACTGATGGAAGTAGTACATGGTCATTTTTCAGAAAAGCTGTTAACAGATCTCTCTCCTGATCCAAGTCCCAGGATATACTGCCTCCAGTGTCGTAGTGGCAACTCTGTGGGACTACTACAACTTTGTAACTCCCACCTGAATTCTCATTTGCCCCTTTTTCTTCTCTCCCCGTGGCTAGCAGGATCCTGCCTTACAGGAGAGCTTAGCTGGATGTTGCTCTGATAGAGTGGTCTAACCCAGTCATTGCCCCATTGGTCACAATAAGCTTCTTTCCGATTCAACATGGGTGGTCCAAATCCTGGCAACCCTTCTGACAGGGAGTCAGAGACTCCTAAACACGGCAGTGCAGAGCTGGAAAGCTCTGCAGAAAGTACCCAGGACTGCAAGATGTGCAGGCAGATGCATTGCTTCTAGTACCCACAGGGAATTCCTCTACAGTAGTGATGCCATAGGTCTGCATACCCTCTTTGCCTCCCACAAGGGTCTGTCTTGGCTAAGCCCTGCAAGGAGCTCTCAACCACTCCACAATATAGGCATCTGGTCAGGTTGGTGGATGGAACAAAGCCCAGCGAACGGGGAGAGTAACATGCATAAGAAAGTTTCTTTCTACAAAGAAATTTTTATTTTGCTAGTAACTATGCACATCAACAGAATCCACAGATGCTAGTTGCATAGACTCAGATTCTGACAGCCCTCTGCCTGTAACTACGTGGATGTGGTTAACCGATGAGCCTGGGCTCCCTGCGAGCGCTGCCTCCCTTATGCCCCCACTCCCCGCGCTGCTGCAGAGGCAGGAGCCCCGGGGAAGGGAAGGCGGCTCCTTGGGAGCCGGAACATGCACACTGGCTCCCAGGGAACTGCCTCCCTCTGTGTAAACATGTAACTGCTGAAAATGTCAGCGGTTGCACGTTTACCTGAATACACGCATTTTAACACCCCTAGTTTACATGGGCCATTAAATACATTAGTAAGTCCAATTAATGACTTCAGACCAAGCCTTGCTCTCATTGAAATCTACAGTAAAAAGCCCACTGATTTGGGGGGGAGGGGAGGGGAGAGAATGGGCCACTGCAACATATTTTCACTCTCGCAACTGACTAAAAATGGCAGGTGTTATATTCATTGTAACATAGCAACTCCAGAAAAATGTGCTCAGTTTATAAATAAATGCTTTCCCCTAGCTGCCAAGCCAAAGAAACAGAGCTTAGGCAGAAGAATTAGCGAGGTTTCTCCCTTACCCCTTAACTCTTCAGTGAAAATTTGACCTCAGTTGTACCTGTGCATTCCTATGATCTTCATTGGCTTGTGCAAATGTAACACATTCTAAATTTAATGTGGGATAGTGTTAATGCATAAATTGAACAGAATCTGCAGCTCACTCAACCCTAGCTATTTGTGCTAACTGAAGTAAAAAGTAGCAGAAACTTTGTCACTAAATATAGCTAATCCAACAAAAGAGAAAACTTGTTCCGTAAGAAGAACATTCTTGATTTTTGATGCTTGGTTTTGTTTTACAGTCAATTTTCAGCGTCCAACACACGTGAGGACGGATACGACTGGGTGAAGATTGTTTATGTCTGAATGCTTCTGATGTCTATTAAACACTAAAAGGTTTGCATGAAATTGTCAAAGCATCCATGTGAGTGAGGTGACCAACTCAACAGAAATGGTGCATTTAACTGTTTTAGGCCCTTCTGGAAAAGCCCAGCCCTTAATTTTTAAAACAGAAGCATTTTCCATTTCCAACATTCTCCTGCCAATACACTTGACATTATGTTAAAGTGAAGTTTTCACAGCATCATAAATGAATCCGTTGAAAGGGCTAAATGTGGCAATTCCTGTGATTAGGGATAAATTAAGAGGAACTTTTAATGGTCTGGGAGTTATTTATACACATACTGAGTGACAAAAATAGGCAAATGTTGATTTGATACCCCATACTCTAAACTGAAAAAAACCCACTACGGTTTGCTATTAAATAAAGCGGAGAATGGGATGGGAAAAGGCAGGGCCTGGGATGGAGGGAAGGGCTGTCCCGGGACCCGCACCCTCCCAGGAAAAGCTCTCCCCAGACTATGGATGGCATAGAGAAGAGAGTCCCATGGCTAGTGCTACCCCTGTGTCCCTCCCCAGCAGTCGCCTGTGATTCCACAGTCCAGCAGAAGAGGAGAAAGTTTGCAAGGGATCCAACTGGAAACTTCTGCAGGCAAGAGGAGGGAAGATATTATTGCCCATGCTTTTGACTCACAGTCTGTATAGAGCTGAGGAACAAAGACTTCAGTGAACTAAACCAAAAGCTTCTGGATCTCTGAATTGCTTGGGTTTCTGCTGGGACTTATGTGTTTAGGCTTAATGAGAGTTTTTATATTTATGTGCAACTATGCAGATAATGTACGTGGATTATGAAGTAGCCTTGTCACTTAGTAGAAATTATGTGATTGTACTATGTTTATAAAGTTGGTACATAAATATGTTCATTTCTTTTGTTGTTTTTCAACTTGATTGTGAGGAGACTGACCATCTGGAACCCTTGCTGACTGAATTCTGGATCTCCATGTGGCTTTCTAGGAGTTGGGTTGATGCACTAGAAGATAGGGATATACAATCTTGTTTAATCCTGTGTTAACTGCTTAAAGGGGTGGGCAGAGGGCCGCTGCGGCCCAGCCAAGCCACCAGTTAACCATTCACATCCCTAATAGGAGAGGGGTGGTAAACTCTAACCCCTTCGCCCCTGCAAAGGTTTCAAACACTTGCATAACACACTGTAAACAAAGCATACTGTGTTGAACCTATGCAGGAGTGTAAGAGGACTGGCTGTTGATTCAAGTGCCACTAGAAACATCTCTGCTGATATTTATTCATGTTTTAGTGCCGAGCAGGAGGTTGCCTCCATTTTTACTCTTAAAAGGGTCAGCTCATTTCCTACATGAACTTCTGACACTACTGAGTACGCAAATGCACTTAAGTGTAGAAGTGCAAACCAGAATTTGCTTACTTAAATGGATGAAGAGAACTAGATCCAGAAAAATCAAAGGCTTATCAGACTCTTGGCACAGCAAATTGCTGTACTGAATGACTGCAAATTCCCTGTTCTGACTCCAAACACTAAATATAGTCCAGCTCAGGCTTTAAAAAGAAATCTCCTTTCCAAATTAATATTTAATGACATACAGGGAGGCAAAGCCAGAAACTCCTATGCTATTTATGGATGATTGGTTCGCCTTGGTCTTATAAATCCTAACAGTTCATGTTTTTCACCAAATCTTTCACCCTTTAATGCCTGCCTCATCTATTTTCACTGACAATAGCATTGTGATGGATAGTGTGCTCAGGACAGAGAAGTCCAACAAATCCAAAAATTAACAAAAATAACCTGATCGCATCTGACTAAACATTCTCTGTTCTACTTACATATCTGTAGATTCAATATTTAGTCTTTCCGTAGACATGGATGTCACTAGATCCTCCATGCCTGGCTCATTTCATGTTCTCCAAGGCTCCTCTGGTTACACAAGGGACATAGGAAGTCACTGCTTCCTTCAAAAGTTCACATGCTGCTCCTATTGGCTCTCCCAACCTCCTGCAACTCACTTCCTGCTTTCTTAGCATTCCTGGGGACTCTCTAGGACCCACTGTCTATGGTTTTAACCCTTAAAGGTGAGACAATTAGGGTTAGGTCTCAAGGGTCAACCATTGTGAAAGGACTTTAGTAATCAGAATGGCTGGAATGTTCAGAAAAGGGTATTACCTCCCACCCACCCACATTCATCAGAAGGGTATAATATGGAAGTGAACTTAAAAAAAAATAATTTTAAAAAAAACCTTAAACAGAAGCAATGGTCCTGTAGCATCTTAGAGACTAACCAAAAATACATAGATAGCATCATGAGCTTTCATGGGCACAACCCACTTATTCAGATGACAAATATGAAGCCATCTGAAGAAGTGGGTTGTGTCCATGAAAGCTCATGATACCATCTATGCATATTTTTGGTTAGTCTCTAAGGTGCTACAGGACCATTGTTATTTTTTAAGGGTTTTTTTGGAACAGACTAACAGGACTACCCCTCTGAGACTTTTAAAAAATAAAAACATTGTGTTGGCAAAAAATGTGAAAGGAGAACCGCTCTTTTCTTGTACAACATCTATTACACTGAATAGTTGTGTGACTGATTGCCTGGGCTGCACTGAGAATGATATATTCAAGGCAGACAAACCCCCAAATTAATGGTTTATTCTATAACTAGGTTACCAAGCCAGTAACAAAGTCGCTTCTGTAATACCACACTGGTTACCAGGAAGCCAAATGCAGTTCCCTGTAAGAGTTCCAGCCGGTGACTCTCATCTAGACAGCCAAGTCAAATATAGCGCGAGATTACTGAAAACCCAATCCACTATATGTGTGGTTTACCAGTCCCTAAGGACCAGACACTGATCACCAGGTCAGTACGAGTCTGAGGTCTTCCCCAATAATTATGCAGAGGCCCATCCTTTAGTAACTAAAATACTAAAAGTTTAATCATAAAAAGAATGAAGTTGGTGTAGTTAAAGGATCAATATACATACAGGTATGTGAGAAGGCCTTCGGTCAGTTTCACAGCAGAAATGGTGAGGCTGCTGATTTGTAAAAGTCTTCCTAGAATCAATTTTAAAGCTTATAGTGCAATAAATAGTTCATATAGAGTCGGTTCTTCCATGAGAATTTCAGGGTAATCCAGATTAAACCTGGAGACCTCAGTCTTTAAGGTTTAGACCTTCCCTGTTAAAGTTTAAACAGACTGTAGATAAAAAAAAAAAAAAAAAAAATCAGGCCTGAAGCTTTTTGTATAACACTCTAACCACCTGATAATTCTCTTGACAGCAACTGTTGCAGAAGGGCCTTCTGATGAAGAATGGGAAGTGCAGATTGTTGATTTGAAACTAATCTATTTCTTATACATATATAAGTATACTGTCTGCATCCATTCACATAAGGCAATTAGCCTTGCCAACTATCAAGGCAGTTCACACATGGTTTACTATGTGGAATTACAACTTTGGAAGACAGATTAGGACATGATTAATACTACACCACAAGTTCCATTTAAATGATATCTCCTCTTGATCTCTGAATAAATAGAACAGAATAATGACACATTAGGAGGCAGGCACAGGTAATTAGATCATACTGCTAAACTTTTAACACAATACAGGTAAACACAAATATACTATGCACCTACCCTGGATTTCTATGCCTGCAATTAAATGGATTACGGATTGCTGGTTTAGGACATCTCTAAAATTCACATACAAGTAGACTGCCTTGATTACATATCAATGCCTCTTGTTGAGTTATGAGTCATTCCCAAATTGACTAGTTTGTCACTGTCACACACTGGCAAATCCCAGGTCACATTACATTCTTAAAAACAAAAGACAGCTGGCACCAGACACATTTCCATCGGAACTGTAAAAATTCACATTTTGCATGAGTATAGCACTTGATCACAAAATAAAAAGATGCTGTAGAATAATGTAAACTTACTGGAGCAAGAACATGCTGTTCTCTGAACAATTTTACTGTGAACTAAAAGATGCAAGGCACACAACTAATGGAAAACCAACAATTGCTACTTTGTATCTAGTTTGTTGTTTTCCTTTCACTGCTGATTTTCTTTTGGCATTACTGCTCTCCTGGTTTCTCTCTCTCACTGGATATGAGTGTTGACAAGATTACTTTTCCCTGGATGTGCTCAACTGCATTTTTCAAAACTGATACTTATGTCCTGCTCTTCTCTTTATAGATCCTATTGTATTTATCTGCAACACTTTCCAGTCAGCACTATCTGAAAGATGTTAGTGAACTGTTAATTTAGCCCTCAGATTAGTGAAAGTGGCCCAATTCCTGTGGCATCCCAAAATACCCTCCTGTAACACAGTAGCTAAAAATTGGTTCCTGCACTCCATATGACATTGCTCAGATTCAACTAATTCCAGTTAACTTTGAAATAAAAAATTACTGAGAAACACTATCTGGTGTCTAATCTTCAGCTGAATTATCTCTGCTGCATTCCTTTCGCCCACTTTTTTTATAACTCTATTTAACAACAATTGTTAGGCATAACCCTGCATTGACACACAGAAGGACTGACTGGCTTTGTTAGGTCTTCTCCATCTCAAGTTGGTGTTGATCCTTTGGCACTGGTGATGAATCAGCCCAGATTCTGTTTGTTTTGTATTCATGTCACAGGATCACAGTACGCCTTGGCCACAGGGGTTTATGTCCTCTTCCCCAAACGATGGAGGTCAGAAGGTTTGGGGAAGCTTTTCACGAGAGCATTAAGCCTCACATGTTTCTCAGGAAACAGGATTGGCTACTGGAGGGGCTTATGCCATTTTACAAATTATGGGGAGGTTGCAGACGATGCTGGCTTAGAGTAATGCAGTCTCTGATATACCCTTGGTTTTAAGTGGCTGTTAATCCTTGGGACTTCATTGGTCTGGGTTTCAGCATTAAAAGGGGGAAGGCAAGTCAGAATGGAGCCTCCAGGGCCTGGGCCATTTTCACCACGTGCTGGACACGTGGCCTTCACAAGCTATGGATTTAATCATGTTTTATCCACTGGCCAAAAAAATCCAGATGTCTGTTCCTGCCTTAGCAAGCTGCCTCAAAACAACCCAGTGTTTGACTCAAGGTCCATCTTGCGCAAGTAACTGCTTCCAGAAGGCATTTTAATGATCTGTGAATCACAGATACTCCTTTCTATGCCATTCGTGCATGTAACAATTGGCTTCCTGATTGCTGTCATTCAAATTGGGCACTGTTCTAACCACTAAAATACTACAAGTACTGCTATTTATTTTATAGGCAGGCTACGGCACCTAACTACAGATAGAAACAGATCTAAGGTGGTTCTTGTCTTAACTCGGGTTGGAAGTAGCTAAGGCAGCAATGGTGCCAACACCTTCCTACAGCTATATGTGCTAACTGGTACAGGCTCCGGGCTTTTAACAGGCACTGCTACTAGAAGATTCCACCATCTTAGCTGCACCAGGGTTTCATATCCAAGAGAGGGAATAAGAAGAGGGTATTCGAAGATGCGTGCTTATCTCACCTCTCTTTGTTATGTCTGTAAGACATTTTCCAAACACACAGAAAGTGTGAACGCATCTGAATATGCATATGCATCAATTTATTAAAGCAGTCAGAATCAGTGACCTATTGTAATAATTGGGCTAAAAAATTGTGAGCTCAAATGTTGGAAAGGAAGTGAAAGTTCATAATAGTTTATACTGACTAAAAGGAGAGAGACTTGATTCGTGTAAGATGAAGGGCTAAGATATGACCACATGGTGGATGCAATTTTAAAAATAAACAAACCAAAAAAAATACAAGAAAACTTACAACTTGACGATAACTGACCAAAATTAGTGCCAGAAGTTAGATAATGACCAGGATCTTAAAAGAATGGTCAATACCACCCATCACGCCCTTAAAGAAAGACTTTCGGGAGAAAAAACATGGATTTTTGGAGGATTCCCTCCAAATTTTCATTTTTGTTTTACTGTTCAAGGAAGTCCCATGCTAAAACATCGTAGTTTACTTGCAACATTAACATTTCATGTTCTCAAAAATGTCCATGTATTTATACACATTAGATTAGGGTGTCTGAATTTAAGAGGATTCTCCTTAGATTTATGTCTGTTAACCCTTTTCACCTGTTTGAATGGCTGAACATATCAGGAAGCTGAAGACCAAGCTGTAAGCTTTTGCTAGCCATACAAAACTAAATGATCACATTAACAAGCAGAGCTGTGTTTGGACAGACTGGCAAGCTCATACTTCCTCCTCCCCCCTACCTCTCGAAAGCTGCTATTGGGCTCTCCAGAATTTGAGCTTTCATTAAAAATCTAAACTTAAACCTCTAGCAATTAGGGTTGCAAAGAAAACCTTCAAAATGTGAACAGAGTGTGAACTAATGCAGGAGCAACAACTTGTTTGCAGACAACAAAAAGCTGCAAATTGCCCCAGCTTATCAGAGTTCAGGTCTACGCTACAGCCAAAGGTCAGCTTAAGATACGCAATTCCAGCTATGTAAAAAACATACCTGGAGTCGATGAACCTTAAGCCGAGTTTCTGCGCCATCCTGACAGCAGGAGGTCGATGGAAGAGACGCTCCCATCAACTTCCCTTACCCCTTGTGAGAAATAGGAGTTTGGAGCCGACAGGGGCACCCTTAGCGTTCAAGTTAATGGGTCTTTACTAGACCAGTTAAAATTAAATGCTGAAAGATCAACTGCCGTAGCGTGGATCTTCCAGGAAGTGAAGACGTGACCCCAGTGAGGTGTTAACACCAATAACTTAAATTTCCCCTATTTTATTGCTGATCAGAGCACGTAGAAGAAAGGAGCAATCATTTCAAAAAGCCTACTCAATCTACCTGCTGCAGAGAAGACTAGTGCTTATTCTCTACCCCCACCCCACCCACTTCTCAATGAATGATGCTGCCAAAACGACAAAGAAGAGGAGTGGAGTCAGATGGAGCAGCCAAAGAGAAACCAAACTGAGCCTACTCATGCAATCCCCCCTGCTTTCAAAACCTTGCATTGCTGTATCCAGACACACTAGCTCTTACATGCCATTTTCTGTTCTGCTTATGAAACATGTAACTGCACAACCAGGCCAGCCACATGGGAATGCTCCCACTTGGTTTCCAACACATTACACTTTCATCTAAACTTTGAGGAATCTAGCCAAAGCTAGATACACAACAATGACTATGGTTAGGGCCCTACCAAATTCAGTCCATTGTCGTCAATTTCATAGTCATAGGATTTTTAAAATTGTAAATGTTATTTCAGCTACTGAAATCTGAGATTTCACAGTATTGTAATTGTCAGGGTCCTGACCCAAAAAAGAGGGGTTTTTTTGGGGGGGGGGTGGGAGGGAGGGGTCACAAGGCTATTGTAGGGGAAGTTCGGGTTCCTTTACTTGTGCTTTGCTGTTGGCAGTGAAGCTGCCTTAACAGCTGGGCAGCTGGAGAGCAGTGATTACTGGCTGAGCCCTGCCAGCAGCAACAACACAGAAGTAAGGATGGCATAGTATGGTATTGCCACTCATCTGCACTGCTGCTGGTAGGGTACTGCCTTCAGAGCTGGGTTGCTGGTCAACAACCTCTGCTCAGAGCTAGGTTGCCAGAGAAGGCAGCGCAGAAGTAAGGATGGCAATACCACTTCCCTCCCCTTCAAAATAACCTTGCCAACTGCCCCGCAAGTCCCTTTTGGGTCAGGACCCCCAATTTAACTTGAAGAATATGGATCTCCCTTGTGAAATCTGTGTGCTATAAGATAAAAGCACATGATAGATCAGATTTCATGGGAGGGAGACCAGATTTCACAGTCCATGTGCTGCATTTTTCATGGCCATGAATTTGGTAGGGCCCTTAATATAGTTTAAGATATGTTCTCTGCATTTCATCTTGGGTTTTGAGGAGGTAAGTTTTAAATCTCATAACCTCTGTATATTGAAATTTCTGTGTCAGCATTAGGTTTGAAAGTTCTCTCCGAACACGGTGCTGGCCAAAGTACTTGTTTAAAAGATGAACACAACATCTTTTCCCATATTTTATCTTTTGCCTCTTTTTATGAACATGTAGCACGTTATTCTGTACACTTGAGAATCAATAAAAATTGATCTGAGAACAAACTAGTTCAGTTATGAAGATAAATAACTTCTCAGCACATTCTGAAGATACACTAAATGCAAAAACCCCCTTCATGCTAAGGACAAGACTTAATATGAAGAACAATTGAGGGGAAGACAATAAAGTGTAATCTGTTATTCATGAGGGAATTCTGTGCCACTGCACAGTGCAGAATTTTGCAGCAATTAGAGATGTTGGCTACCACTAAGGGCTGCTGGACCCAAGAAAGCCCAGCTCACAAATAAAAGACGAGGCCAGTATGCCCCAAAGAAAGGAGACAGTGCTGTGCAGGAAACTCCATGCAAACCTGGGACCCAACATCTATCTGTTTTCTCCCTCTGGGTCCCTGGGCTTAGGAGGGTATCAGGTGAGAATGCCTGAGCTGAGGAGGGGGAAGGGGAGGAAGGAAAGCTGCAGCTGGCTTCTAGGAAGCAGGGGATTGTTTGACACTCCCCTCCCCTCCAGCTGGGTTCTATGGGGGAGTGGGCAGAGAAACACAAAATGTAGATGTTTCCGGTGTAGATTTTAAACCCGGCCAGGCTACTGCCAGTGGCAGGACCTGGATACGCAACATGGATTCTTCCCTCTCTATAATATTATTACATGAACATAGTGGGAGCAATTCTTTTCTTCCTCCTGTAGCTCATGGACAGGGGCAGCAGTAGCAGCATTTTAAAAAGCAATATCATTACTGCAATTCAGAGAACATTCTTGCTTTGCCTCTTTATAGCGAAGAAAAATTGACTTTGAAATAGGTTATATGAGCAGTGCATGCCTCTGAATTTATACCAAGGGTAAAAGGATTACTTTAGATAAGGTAAAAGCTAGGGATAAAACTGTCTGAAGATTAAATGGGGGAGGGAGCTATCCTGAGCTACAGTATTTCCTCTAACCAACATATCCTCATTTTATTTTGTCAGCACTGTAACAATTTTATGGTCACTTAAGTAATAAGCCCCTTACATTATTTGTGAAAGCCTATTAGACAAGCAACAAACTTAAGTTTGTTGAATGACATACTGCTGTTATAAATATTAAACATGTTATAGCTATTAGCATACTATTGTTCTGAGCAATTTCCACCTACAATATCTGAAAAAGCTCTCATTCAACTGAATGCCTACTATGCCAATAGGTCTACAAAAGATTTATTAAAACCTAAGATGATGGCTATAAAACTATTTTTCATTTCCAGGAGATATCCAGCAGCACACCCTGAAACCGAGCTCATTAGGCCAATTAAAAGAGTGATTCAAACTTTAAGCATTTGAAAACTAGTGAGAGGCACAACAGCAAATTGGGAAGTCAGCAGCAACTTTACTGCTACACTAGGCGTATTTAACAATGCATCACAAGAGATCTATATAAAGACTGTTTAGAGCATAAAAGGCTTTTTAAGACCTAGAGTTGCAATATGTTTAAAGTAGTGAGTCAGACCTGCAGACCCCTTTCTTCTCTCCAGTGTTTCAGCCTCAGTTCTAAAGAAAGTAGAAACTCAGCGCTGAACTGCTAACCCCTACATTTAAAGGAAAAGATACTGGGTCTGTCCATACGGCAGTTAAAGTCCTATGGCATGACCATGCCAGCTGATTTGGGCTAAGTGGGTATTTAACAACAGTGCAGATGTTCGTTCTCAAGTTAGCCCTCAGGTTCTAGGACCCTGCAAAGTGGGAGGTCCCTGAGCCTGAACGTCTACTCTGCAATTAAACAGCCCCAGCCCCATAAGCCCAAGACTGCTGGCACAGGCCAGTTGTAGGGGTCTATAGTGGAGACATACCCACACAGACCCAACCTGACAGTATCTGCAGCAACAAACCCTGAAAGACTAAAGATGTTGTTGCAAGTTCTACCCAAAATACAGCCGGTCCCCAACTTACAAACGAGTTACGTTCCAAGCACTTGGTCGTAACTCGATGTGTTCGTAAGTCGGACCCCATTCATTTCAATGGGACCGCGCTGTTCGTAAGCGCGGATCGCCGTTCATAAGTCGGGGCTGCGCTTAATGGGAGGCTGGTTGTAAGTGCGGTTGGTCATACGTCGATGCATTTGTAAGTCGGGGACTGGCTGTATTCAGATGAAACATTAGCCTGCTGCATTTGACCTTAACCAACCAACAACGCCAACAACCAAAAAAAGGGGGGGGGGGTGGACAAATATCTGGTAAGCTATAGAGCTGTCCAAAGGGATGCATTTTATATCCCAAAATTGGAGATTTATCCTTTCCAGTTTTCAACAGTACAAAAATATTTTTTTTAATAATTTGCTAACTTTTGAGTGTCAAATTACTCCTAATTTATACAAAATTATGTACTAAACCTCAAACATCAATCCCTTTGACATAATTTCAAATTTCTAAAAATACTTACAAAAATGAAACATTTTCTTTAACGAATTCTTTAAACTCTGAATGGATTCCTCAGTGAGCCATTGCTAAAGTTACACTGATAAAGTAAGGAAGAATTTGTTCAGTCTCCAAAAGTCTAACTTAAAACTGAGAAACATTTATGCTGCTGCAGGGGCATATTATTCAACAAAATCTGTATGAGTTTCTATTTAAGATCTCTCATAACACGGCTACAAAGTTTCATCTTTGTTATAATGCACTTTAAAAGTGTTATATGAGCCATTCTCCCTTTGGAAAAGATGACGGGTTCCCATCTGCATGAATACAGTACATTGTCCAGAGTAAAGTTTTCAAAATATTCTTAAACCCTCAAATTTTAAACCTGAAACTGTAGTAAGAGAGTTACAGGAACTTTGTGTTACTTCTCTCCCTCACTGCACACGAACGCTGTTTTACCCCACTCTGCTGGGCACTGGTTATACTGACACAGATGGAGAGAGAATCTATTGACAGATGAAAGAATGGAAATGGGAATATAACAACCACTCATATGAACGTGAACATGATTAAAAAACCCTATGGATCTGGCACAGGTTTGTTAAACATGGGAATGCAAACAGACTGAGGATTAAGGAAGTCACTAATAGTTACCTATAAAAAGGACAGAAAGAGCAACAATGAGCTAAAGTTAAGGAGGGAAAAGCATATTAGCTCCAGTTGCTAAAATGGGTTTACATCATGGAGATGCTTTTCTGCATCTGTGATAATCATTTTATTACGTTTAATTTTATCAGCTTTTAGCTCAGAGAATTACCTGCTAACTTCAGAACTCAAGTAGCACAGCAAATGAATGGCCCAAAGCAAAGGTCCTGCATACGTTGCAAACCCTGTAAGAAAAACTGCTGGTATTTCCACATAGTTGTCCAATCCCACAAAACCAGCTGAGATATCCACTGAAGCGATACTATTTGAGTTCCCCTGAAAATAAAACAAAGATATCGCTTAGACGTCTGAAAGGTGGAATGAGTTTCCAATCTGCTTTAATAGTAGATTAACAATTCAGAAAATTAGGACTTCTTCTCTTGGCTTTTCCTCAAGATCTAGCCTTAAAATATATATACCTTACTTTAGTACCTAGAGCATCATGCAGAATAAATTGATGTACAGATTGCGCAAGAAAAATCTCAAGCGTTATTTTAAACAATTATTTGAATCCAATCAATATGAAAAACAAAGAAAGGTCAAAACAATACTGAAGGATTTAGCTTACAATCTCCTTCCTCTCTCTTGCAGGCAATTGTTTTCAAGACAGTTAAAGCAGCCAAGTCTGACCCGTGCAATCACATGGAAGCCTCAATTGCCAATTGGTCATCCATTCCTGACAATTTTACATTGTACATGCTTTTGAATAAAGTTTTACTAATATGAACCTCCACATATCTTCAATTGCTATTTTCTTGATTATGAAGCAGACACTGGAATACTAACTGAAACCTCAACTCATGAACTGAATTTGGAGACTTTTAAAAGCTATTCTTTACTTTTAGCTGTCGCTGCTTATGAACATCAATTTCAGCATGAAGACAACAATCTACACTTTTTAGGGCTCTATAATTAATGAAGACTTAAGTAACCTTTACTTCTCGTGTCACTGTATGCTCTGAATTAAACAGCAATGATAAAGCCACAGGGCACTTCCAGGAAATTAATGATCCAAAGGAAGGAGTGGATGCCTTGAGGCTCAGGAAAATAATGATCAGTCAAGCTTGCTGAAAAATTCATTGAGGTTCACAAGCTATTGACTTACAGTAGCAACCTGCCACAAGAAAAAAAACTGATTTAACTGTATTAAATTTGTTACAGTTGTTAAATCTGGGGTTTTACATTTTATTTTTTTTCCATCTTCCAACACAATGTAACAAAGCAAAAAAGGACCATGAGTCAAAAGTAAACAGGCTTTTACATATCTTCATGTGAATAGCACCTCTCAATTATACTGATCCAGCTACGGTCAAATTAACATCTTTCCTCTAAATATAATTATTTCCCCAAATTTGCAATAAAAATACTGTATACAAAAGTTAAGAAAAGATCCCTGATAATTTCCCTGACAAAAACATGGCCAGCAATCCTCAAACCTCATACAGAATATAGCCTCACACAAAGGGAAAAAAGTGACAGCAGTTCCTTATGACTGACCACCCCCCAGAACGAAGCCAAGCCAAGCCACATCTCCCTGCCACAGGGATGAAAATGCTTGTTAAACTAACAGAGGCCAGCACAAGAAGGGAAAAGAGAAAGAAAAATGTTACTGTCCCAAATCACTGTCCATGTAGAATGTTTCCCTATACTCTATACCCCCAGCATTACCTTTAGGGTTAGATTACAGCACCCTTATTCTCACAATGGAACAGCTCTACTCAGTGAAATCAATGAAGCTTCTCAGAGTAAGGTACAGTTCAGTGTGTTGATTAAAGACGGCAGAACTAGGCCCGTTCGGCTTTTGACTGAAATGATACACTTACAATAGTTTTCACCTCACCTAAGCTATATCAAAGCTGCACATTATTCCAGTTCAGAGACTTTGTATACCTCAAGTTAGGGACTTAAGTAGATTTACCTGTTGCTATTTTAAAAGTCAGTTAACATTTTTAGATTAATTACTCATATTGCAGTAGCACCTAACATTCTAGTCATGAACCAGAACTCCATATTAAAGTGCAATATTTTTTTAAAAACCAGTGTGATCCAGTCAAGGTGAATGAACTTGATTTTACATGCCTGTGTTTTTGCCCGTGCTACAGTCCACGATTAAAATATTTATTGGTGTTACCTGATCTTTTCCCCAGTTAAAGAAAAACAGTTGCAGTAAATATTTATACTATGACAAGAAATCAAAGCACTTCTGAGAATTTGGCAAAACACCTTCTCAAATGAGTTATTAAACATCTTAATTAACATGGACCACAGGAGTTATAAAACAGCTTTTAAAATTTTTACTCTTTGTCCACTTAGCTCTTCAGTGTTCTCTCTGAAACTACCCTTATTAAGACCTGTCCCCCTCAAAGGACTTTACATATTTCTTTTTGTATATACTTTATTTCTGAAGTTCTACTCCTTCCACAAATTACCAATCCCTATTGAGTAGCTGATGTTAGACTATTAAGAATAAAACATTCTGAAAGTTGTATCACTATTCTCAGAAGCTACTCTTCCCCACATGTGCCAGGATATATTTTATTATATTATATTTTATTAGTAACAGCCCTTATATATATATAAAATCACTATTTATACGTACAGCCCTATGTGGATACAAATGCATACCCAGGATGCGGATATAAATCGGTAGCCACAGAACCACAGGACTCTCCCGGGAACCACAATGACAAAAGGAGCACAATGTGGAGCCACCACCTCTGGGAGCAAGTGCCCTGACAGCAGCTCCTCTGGCGCAGCTGTATCACGTCCAGCCCCAGCCACTGAGGTGGGCACCATGTCCAACAACAGGCCCCTGGACCGGAGGAAGAGACAGCTGCATGGAAGGGACAGGGCAGGGTTGGGGGTGGTACAGTCCACTGGAGGAACTGCCGGCACAGTGTACTGGCTCCTGGGAGTGGCGGCATCATCTTCTGCTCCTTTCATCACTGCAGTCCCAGGGAGAGCCCTGCAGTTCTGCAGATACCAATTTATATCCACAGGTATAAATCTGCATTCATGCAGGGCTCTATATGTTCTCTGTATGTGCATGCAAATGTTGCACCATCCTATATAAGTTGGTAGAGAATAAAGTTAACTGAAATGTAGGGGGCTCATCCTGCATGAGTAGTCCCTCATTTTGGTATTTGCAAGAGCAGGCCCTATTTAACACAACACATGGTAGAATAACACCACATATATTACTTTTATTGAAGTTGTATTATCAGCTTACCTGGAAATAGAAGAAAGCTTGGCCAAACCAATAATGCATTATAGTAATCTGAGCTGCATCAAATTGTAGTGGCTTCCAGATACATCTTGTCATTATCATTTGAATCAGCAGACAAAACACCAAAACTGGCAGGTTGTGGGGTCTAAATAGCAGGGCTGCTAGAAGAACTAATCCGCTATATACTTCCCATAAACCAATACTTTTTGTCTTGCAGTCTGCAGATATCACCTGTGATCTGAGTAAGTCTTTGGTTCCAGTGAAGATTATGCCAAGAACAAAGACGTAAACAAAACGAGCTTCAATAATTCCCCTAAAAAGGAAAACCAGAAACATAAATTATTTATCAGTATTTATTTCACAAGTAAAAAATCTTTTTTGAAGAGATGTATGAAACAAATATGTTTCTGTGCAATGCATCCAATTCAAGTGTGATCACTGGCCAAACATGTTATAAAATATATTTCAAACAGAACCATTTCAAAATATTTCAAGTTGAAACTATACTACCCCAAAGAAACAGCTCTGGCCAAGAACATGCTAGGGTTTTTTTTAATTGCCGAGTCAGCTAATATTACTGCAATGATTTGTTACTGCTGTCAAGTTCCTTATAAATGTATCAGCATTTAGATGATTTATCAGTGCAATACATCACAAATTTTATTTTCAAACTTAAAATCCTAAATCTAAAAAGATGTTGAAAGTTTCTTACAACTGTTTGGGTTGTGCCAGCTGTGCCCATGAAAGCTCATGATACCTTCTACACGTTTTGTTAGTCTTTAAAGTGCTACCAGACTATTTGTTGTTTTTTTATGAATTTAAGGGTATATCAAAATTTTACTCAACCACATTTTTATTTCAGCAAATCAGAGAATGATAAGAGTTGGAAAGGACTTCTAGTTTCCTTAGAAAACCCAGCAGAGTGTGTATAATAATCTCCCAGTTTTATACAGTATACATTTGACAAGGATCATTGGAAGCAAAGTACTTCATCAGTACCACATCAGCTTAATCGCTGGTAACATGCTCAAACTGCAAATTAATAGTAGATGAAGTGAGGTTAAATTGAAGTGTGACATTTTAAGCACACTAAATTTTGGACACTAAAAAGCTAAAAGTTGATAGAACGGGAACTTATCTAGGGCTTGATCACTGGGATCCAGAATTTTGAGAACTGCAGTTTTACGAGAATATGAGAGAAGGCAAAGCAAAACCAGGAAGAAGAGAAGCTGTCAAGATGCACAGTAAAATTCATTGGTGCATTGATTCAGTTGCCCAATGAACAGCAGTGTCAGCATTCACTGTGGGCTACTGAGCCACTCAATAGCACAATGGGATCCCTGTATGACTTCTGTGCACTATGGTAATATGCTCAATGCTAAATGAAAAATGCTCAAATAAATAAATATTTTTAGGAAACCAAATACAAGAGAGTTTCCCCACTACCACAATTAAAGACACAGTTTTGAGTATTAATTACTTTATACATTCTTAGAGGAGTGCGAACATGCCCTGCACTATAGATACCAGAATCGATTCGTGTCTTGAAGTCACTGACGCAGGAGCTCTCAGCTGTGCAAGTCTGGATCACACAACCAAACGCTGGACAAATGTGATTTCAACTAGAAAAGCTGTTCATGAGTAAAAGCTTATCCAAAATCTCCTAGAAAAAGTCAAGGCAAAACTTTTCCCTTTGAAATGCATAGGTTCAACTCTTTCTGAAACTAATTTGCACTAGAAATCCAAATCAACTCCTGGCAGGCAACCCTGAAGCCAAAAAAAATACATGTTCATATCAAAGAAAGAGATGAGAAATGTAAAGGGGGAGGGGGAGAGAGATCAGGTATATTTTATCTTTGGCTCCAGTGCTGTTCAATAGCATCAACATTAATAATTTTTGGTCCTATGTGATTCTATCAAGCAAATTAAGTGGGAAGAAATCTGACAAAACCCTCCAAACCCATCATTAAGCCTTCAATTTCTTAGAAGGCTCAGACACAAATGAAACCTAAAACTACAAGCCAGGGTTCATTTGCACATTGGTATGTAGTAAAATGAAGGCCTAAAACATAAGCCCATGCAGCACAGGCCTGGTCTGAAGCTAACAGTGGACAAAACATGGCTAACAAAGCAAAGCTAAGCTGTGAACAAGAGGCAGGCTTCTGCTCACAGAACTTCGCACGAACAGGGCTGAGAGTACAAAACACTCATTGGTAATAGGCCCAGGTGCAGAACAATAATTGGTACTGGTCATAAGTTGAAATCACATGGTATCACCAACTCATTAAAAAAGACCTTGGTACCCACTCCTCACAGATACAGACCCAGGTTCAGGAAAGGGTCTAAAACAGGCTACACAACTTTGGAAGCCCCGGGGGCCACAATGGTACTCACCGCACATGCCGAGGGCCACAACTTAAGGGTGGTTGCATATACATGCAAATATATGCAAACAGCTTCTTTCACACTGACGGGCATGAATACAAAGTTTAAGGCAAGATTACAAAACACACAGGTCCCATTTAAGTCAGATGACAGCCCAGGAATTTAACTACTAAAACGCATCTCAACAGATCATTCTATTGACTCGCCATTGTGGGGTGTGTTCCCAGTGGAGGCCATGTTCAAAGGATCCCACCCGCAGGCTGAGTGTTGATCCCTGTGTAAACTCAAACCGCACCGCGGGCCACAAAAAAATGAGCCGCGGGCTGCATGTGGCCCGCATGTTGAGTAGTCCTGGTCTAAAATGACAGCATGATGGATAGAGACGATCTAATCAAACCACGAAGTACAGGGTGATGGGTGGTATCTAAGTAGCGTCAGAGGGTGGCAACCTGACAACATCAGAGGGTGGCAACCTGATACGTCAGCAATGAGGTGTGAGTTGTTTGGACCTGTATATAAAGTGGTGTCTTGGGGGGACAGTCTTTGTATGACCTAGGGTGCAGTGGAAATTTCCCACTGATTGAGTCATTCCATTGTGGCAAGTTCATATGCGTAGTGGTTCAGTAGAGTTTACTGACAACTATTGTTGTACTTCCCTCTAGAATAAACCTGGCCTGGCACCTTCGATCCTTATCTAGTTTGTGGTCTTTGGGGGCCCTCTTGGGGTCTGCTGTGGTCATTGGGCCCACATCATTGAGCACACACGCAAGCAGCCTTCTGGTTATCATGATCGACAGAGCCAGAGACCTGTGAGGACACCACGGCAGTAAATCCTCCTAACTACATGATATACTGTATTGAAATGTTTTCCACTTGATGTCCAGTTCGTAAGAAAGTCAGAACTCACAATGACTTTTTTTTCTTGTCTGCAAAGCAATTAGCCAGCAGCTATTAAACTGTATTGCCTGCTGAGAGATTTTTGCCCATGTAATCATGATATATCCCCAACTGACAATTTATATTTTTAGAAAATTAGTTCTCCTCGCTCCCTTACCCCCTTGCTCAAAAAAAAGTCAGCTGAAATGTCTTTTGCCCTTAAGGGTTTTTTTCTTGCCTCTTCTTATGCAGTAAAGGCACAGTCCTTGCCTCAGAACGTAACATCTAGTTTAATGACAACAGCATTAAACTCGATGGAGAAAAGCAAAGTAACTAGGTGGAAAAAAGCAAAGTAATAATACGTGCATGCTTTGTACAAGACTGCTCTCTTCACAACACAGCTTACCACCTGGCCGGGCTCTGCAAGTATCAGGGCAGAGTGTCTTAAAGGGGAGTGTTTGGGGCTGACCTCCATTCAAACAGGGCACAAGTTGGTGAAGAAAATGGCCTTTTCACGGTGAGTGCACACTTTTAAAGGCAAGGACCTGCAGTTTTTTTAACACAACTTTTAAATAAATGTTCAGCTTGGAATCACTTATGCAAACATCAACTGTGTTGAATAGTGTCATAAAAAAACCCAATTGTCTTGTTACTGTGCAATCCAGGTTCCACGCAAATGTTCAATTAACGTTTTTTTTAAGTGACCCATCAACTGAAAATACTACACTCGATGTAAAAGAATTCCACTCTCTATTAAAAGCAAAAATAGAATACAAAGTACTGTGTGCAGCTAGACCAAGGAGCATATGGAACTCAACAGCACATTCAAGATGAAAGTATCACATTAACCAAGTCAAATTAGGCAGAGAAATGAGACAATTCTCACACAACTCATTAATTCACCCAGACATCTGAAAACACTGTGTCCAGTATTATAAAAAAGTTTCATAATTATAAAATAAGAATATATCTAATATGTCACTGAAATGATATTTAAAACCTACAAATAAAATGTGTCCAAAAAAGCAGGTAACTTCTCAAGTTTAGCACTGATTACTAAGGTCAACTGCAAGGTAGCTTTTTTTCCTGTGTTCCCTCTCCCAAAATCAACACTATCTGCAGACCACAGCCCGTAGACACGAGCACCTAGCTGCAAGCACTAGCTTCAGAGTGACAAAAATAACACATGCTCCTAGCCAAGGCAAAACGAACAGGATGGGGGAAGAGGGAGGCATCCTGCAAACTCCATATAGTTTCAAGACACAGAGAACCTGTTCTTTCCATTCATGAGGCATTATGGATGAGAAGAACGGTGATACAGTGACCCTGTAGAGCAGGGGTGGGGAACGTCAAGCCTGGGGGCCAGATGCGGCCCCCGGCTTGCCTGGATCTGGCCCCCCAAGGCTCAGGGATTCCCCCACGTAGGGAGCTCCCTGCCACCTACCCACAGGGCTGGAGCACACCAAATCTACTAACCTGGGCCCCCCTAGGCTCTGGTGTGCGAGGGGAACATGAGGAGTGTCTTTTTCCTTCTCAGTCAGGGGTTTCTCACTTGTATGTTGCCCCCAACTGATTTTTCTATGGCTCAGCAGCCCCCAACCCCAAAAAAATTCCCCATCCCTGCTGTAGAGCATGATCATTTATAGCAAAAGCAGGATCTACCCAAACCTATTCCACACAAGTTTGCAGAAAAACTTAATCCTCTTTAAAAGCTCTCTAGTCTCACATCATGCTGACACTTGTGCTTGATGGTATTACACCTTTCACTGAGAGACCAGATCTACACTAGTGGAAAAAATGGATGCAATAACCAACTCCAGTTACGTGCATTGCATAGCTGGAGTTGACATACCTTGCAGTGATTTTCTGGAGCAGCCCGCAGTAGGAGGTTGATGGGAGAAATATTCCCGTCAACTTCCCTTACTCCTTGTGACTGCGAGGAGTACCAATACTGACAGAGGTGCTCTCAGCATTTGATTTAGTGGGTCTTTACTAGACCCACTGTGTCAATCCTATGGCAAGTGGAGACACGGCCCGAGAATGACAGAAGCGACAAATGAGCAATGCAGGTTTTAGTAGCATTAACTAGTGCACAGATTTCTATTCAGATCTATTGGTGTAGAAAAGGCACATGCCCATTCTAATACTAAGCTATTATTGCAAGTTTTTTGTGAGCTAGATCGAAAGCAGATGTGCAACTTTAATATAACCTGACCTCTTAGGACATGTTAACAGGTTGAAAACATTCAGGAAGAATAGTTCCACTGCATTTACCGTATTTAGAAATTGAAGACCAAAGACACCTAATTAGGTCAACTTCTCTTTCCTCTAGCCAGTGCAGAATTAAGTATCCTATCTTAATATATGATGATATTTCACTAATTAGCCTCATAAGCAGCATTTAAATATATTGAGACCAGTTACAAGGGAAAACAAACTTTAGAGAACAGTGTACCTTAATTTAACATATTAGTTTAAAGCTACAACCTATTTGGCCAATGGAGATTCAGACCCAAAATCCTTCCAAACCAGCACATACATTAAGATAATGCAACATCATCTTACTTTCTGCAGAGCTATTTTTATAATTATTTTGCCACTGTCCACATTTTATCTTTTAAAATAAGCAATTTGAAAGGAGGAGAAGGGCCAAATTATTCTTCAGTGTTTTTCAATGTAAAAGTTGTCTTGGCACAAGCCATGGAAGAGTGTGCATATTTTCATAACCTTTTGCCTCATCCCTCATGACCAGCAGCGGCAGCGGCAATGGGAAGCTGGAGTTTTTGTTGCTGCTGTTTTTAATAGAGCTCTTTTTCTTCCACTGATCACATAGTATGTGTATCAGCCCAATACTGCCTCCAGTGTCAAATATGTTCTAAATAGTACATGTCAGAAGTTATATCGAAATTCTATTTTTCTTCATGTAGGCAAGGATTAACTGTGGGATTTCTGAAAAAGCTTCCAAATACATTTCTATTATAAGTGAAACTGGCAGCAATGGCTTCAACTACGGTTGCCTAACACTTAAATTTTAAAACTCTTTTCAGTGGTTTACAACTCGGCCAAATATCTATGCTAGTGTCTGCCTCTAGCTAATTTCTTTATTTTGAGAGAGAGAGGGAGAGGGAAAGGGAGAAAGATTCAGCAAAAAAAACAGCTCAGCGAATTAGGTTAGAGAAATATTTTTTTGCCAACGTGAAAACATTCTTTTAAGATTTCAGTGAGAAGCGCTGGAATACTGGTTTTTTGAGGCATGGTTGAAATTCAGCAAGAGGGTGGTACTTAGGTCCAATGGTTGCCTTTTGTTGTCCCCAAGAAAAATCTATTCATATTTGTCAATGTTAAGTTTCTGACAACTGACCTTCGTCCATGTTCAACGCAGAAAGTTTGGCAGAAAATTTCTCCAAAGATTCCATTTGTACTGAGCATGCTGAACTCCCACATAGCTCCATGCCAACCACATGGACCATGCTCAGTCCCCACAAAGCCTACAGATCAAGTTCAAGGGGCTGAAAAACCATAAAAAGCATTCAGAAGGAGCAGTTGCTGGACGATGTTTCAGTGCTATGTACTAGAACAGAGCAGGGAGTCTCTCTTTCCATCCTCTAATGCTCCCCCTTGGTGGTGGCTGAGGCTAAATTGTAGAAGGAAGAATCAGCCTGGCTGGCATGCAGATGACGGCAATTAGCAAGGACACCGTGACATGTTAGGGGACAAGAAGAGGAAGAGTATGAAACCACTTTCAGACATTTCCTTCCAAACCATGGAATTGAAGCCAAGAGTCCAAAATCAACATTCTTTTGCCATCAGCCAACATCGGAAACTCACTGGCAAAATGCAGCTCTCCTTAGTGACTGGCCTTTAGAGATAAGAAGAACCCATTCTTGCTAGCAACTGTCCCATAACCTCAAAGGTCTGGGCTGTAGATCTACAGGTTCATGTCCTGTTGATAAACCATGTGTGGGCTTAATATGGTTCCAAATGGTGATTTTTTTTAAGTTTGCTTTTTAAAAACAAGGAAATTACACACAAAAAGTGACATTCAAATAACATAAAGGTTGCAAAGTCAAGCACTTATAAGTTAGGAAATGCCAGAATTAGTTTCCTGAGCAATCCCAATTAAGCCCCCTTGTGTGCATGATACAGTTCGTAATTGCATGATCACACACTTCTCTCACAGGTCCTTTGCTTCATTTAGAGCAAACATAAAAGTTGATTGGTGCAGTGGTTCTCAAGCAGGGATCTGGGGCTCTCTGGGGAGGGCGCAAGCTGGTTTTAGGGGGGCCACTATGCAGGGCCAATACTGGACTTGCTGGGACCCAGGGCAGAAAGCCTGAGCAACTTAACTTCATGTGGCCCCCTGTGGCATGGAGCCTGGGCAGCTGCCACCCCCTAAAACAAGCCCTGGCTTTTATATGCAGAAAAACAGTTGTGCATAGTTTTCCCATGAGATTTTTATAGCATGTTGTGTGGGCTTCTGAAAGAAAAAGGTTGAGAACCTCTGGTATCATGAGTGAGGCTTTTTTCTATAGGGGCCTGTGCTATTTGTTGCAGAGGCTAGGAAGTGTGAGGTGAATAAAGCAGGGCACCATAGGAACTGAAAGGATGATCTCATGGTTAGGGAATTACACTGACACCCAAGAGATCCGAGTTCTAATCTATTCACAACACAGTGGAAGCTGTGCAACAGAAGAGCTAATAACTCCATCAAAACCATCCATTAGGGCCCAATTTTCAACATTGGCTTTAATCTTTGTGCATCTTATTTTCTCAGCTGTAAAATGGCCATGTCATGTAATCTCACAAGGGTCCTGTGAATCAACTCATTCATGTTTGCAGAGCACTCAGAAGCTATGGTGAGGAGCTCCTTAGAACATTCCATGAGGAAATAATTGTATATGGAATTCAGGGTCTGGATGGGGTACAGTAAACAAGGCCCAAGTAAAGAGAAATATTCAACAGCTACTCATTCAGTGAACGCCATTTATTTTGTGCAGTGGG
Source organism: Pelochelys cantorii (assembly GCA_032595735.1). Lineage (NCBI taxonomy): Eukaryota > Metazoa > Chordata > Testudines > Trionychidae > Pelochelys > Pelochelys cantorii. The sequence continues at coordinate 128,572,143 of CM064330.1, forward strand.
TCCCGATGTAAAGAGAGCAAGTGATCATGAAGTTCCAGATTGTTGGCAATACATACACACAATGAGGCTGAATGAAGATCACACACAAAAATTTGACTTTCCTACCTTTTAGGTGCTTGACTTTGCAACCTTAACATTCTTTTAATGTATTTTTGTATAGAATCTAATACACGATATATATTCCTCACATTATGGCGCAGTTACAAAATTAGGAAAAGCCAAACTTGTGAAGATCACATAGCATATAACAAGTTGAAAATAAAGAACACAAGTCTCCTGATCTGCCCTCCAGTACTGGACCATAATGCCTTCACATATATTTCTACCAGACCAAGTTCAGGGACATTTGCAAGGCAATGTAGAAAGACCTATATTATTGTATCGCATACTGTTTGAATTTTTCACTAAGTCTTTATGGCAGTCTTTTTATTTTAAAAGGGAAAGGTAATAGGCAATTTTAAAGAAAATGTCCTATCAAAGTAAGTAACAGAGCAGCACTGATACCAAACCTTAAGGATGACAGAAGGCCAAGGGTGAGGTGCACTGGAAGAACTGTGCACCAAAGGTTGAAGTGTATCTGCTCTCACTTACAAAAAACACTAAAATTGTCCAATTGAAAAAGCCTTATGAGATTTCTACAGCTAAACAGTCATTTAATGTTAATATGAGCAGCCATCACTGCAATTGATGGTGAAGTTTGGTCTTATTAATCTAAAGAACTTTTAAGCCACTGCATAATCAAAGCTATAAATGAAAGGTCTGATATAGCAATTTAAGCAAATCACCATATTCACATTTAAATGTAAGCTGAGAGCATAAAAACCCTGTACTTTTCTTAGTCAATTCTAATTGCAATTAACATGCTGACTATAGTGTAAATCAGCTGTCAGGGAAAGCTTTGCTCACTCTATACATTTAAGAACTCCATTTATCACTGTAACTGTTCTGTTTCTGTGCAGCTCAGTTGATGCTGATAACATTCTGTTCCAAGCTGCAGTATTTTTCCCTCTCACTGAAGGAATCGCATTCTACCCTAAGGAACCGCAGTCAAACATAAAACAAAACTAAAAATCACATCTAGCAATCAGATGTATTTCCAGACAAACACATTCAAGCACATAGCCAGATCCTGCAATCCAAGTAAAGGCCAATGGAAACCTTTGTTGGCAGAAGACCAAGTACCTTAATACTAATTAAGGAAGTGCTGTTCTCTTCAAATATCTCCACTGTCCATAAAGGAAATACATGCACCACTGGTACACTTGGCCTGTCAGTAGTTAATCCGAAGATATTTTCCTTAGGATACTTTCCAGTGTGATTCCCAATCTCCACCTCTTACAGAGGTTTTGGCCTCTGAGCCCAAATCTTCAAGCCAAGGTATTCAGACTCATGTCAAATTCAAAGTGATCTCAGCACAATTTATTTTAGCCACAAGCCAATTGTCTTTGTAGAATCCCCCCCCCCCCCCAAAGGCTAGAGGAATCAAGAATGTTACTGGTATGCTCAACAGTGCCCCAGCTGTGGAGGGAAGGCAGGACCAGAGGTGGGTCCAGAAGTCAGACTCCACGGCCATGACAGGGCTGGGTAGCAGGACAGGTGGAGAGCCCAGAGTTAAAAAAGTTAAACAAATAACCATTTTAACAGCCCTAACAGGAATGTATCCTGGAAATTTCCTACCATGCTCCCTTTAAGCACATGTTGGGGCTGCAGATCCAGGTATATTACAACAAAACATGAACACTATCTAATAGGTTATGAAAGAATCAAAGCTGCTCACCTGCACTCCAAAAGCAGCTAATGCTGAGGATGAGGGGGAAAAAAGCCCTCATTTGTGTATCACTTCCTGACCGGCGTGGTGGGAATGAGACTCAAACATCTTAGCTTTGAAATTCTCGGTTTGTATTATGCTGCAAGCTTTAGACCTCCAAAGCAGGAACCTTTTACATCTTGAAAGTATACGTTATACACTTTCAGCTGCAAAAGGACCCCAGAGGAAACTATTTCCTAAATGTATTTTTACCCATGTAGTCTAATCATAGAATCATAGAATACTAGGACTGGAAGGGACCTCGAGAGGTCATAGAGTCCAGTCCCCTGCCCTCATGGCAGAACCAAATACTGTCTAGACCATCCCTGATAGACATTTGTCTAACCTACTCTTAAATATTTCCAGAGATGGGGATTCCACAACCTCCCTGGGCAATTTATTCCAGTGTTTGACTACCCTGACAGTTAGGAACCTTTTCCTAATGTCCAACCTAAACCTCCCTTGCCGCAGTTTAAGCTCATTGCTTCTTGTCCTATCCTCAGAGGCCAAGATGAACAAGTTTTCTCCCTCCTCCTTATGACACCCTTTTAGATACCTGAAAACTGCTATCATGTCGTCCCTCAATCTTCTCTTTTCCAAACTAAACAAACCCAATTCTTTCAGCCTTCCTTCATAGGTCATGTTCTCTAGACCTTTAATCATTCTTGTTGGTCTTCTCTGGACCCTCTCCAGTTTCTCCACATCCTTCTTGAAATGCGGTGCCCAGAACTGGACACAATACTCCAACTGAGGCCTAACCAGCGCAGAGTACAGCGGAAGAATGACTTCTCGTGTCTTGCTCACAACACACCTGTTAATGCATCCCAGAATCATGTTTGCTTTTTTTTGCAACAGCATCACACTGCTGACTCATATTCAGCTTGTGGTCCACTATAACCCCTAGATCCCTTTCTGCCGTACTCCTTCCTAGACAGTCGCTTCCCATTCTGTATGTGTGAAACTGATTGTTCCTTCCTAAGTGGAGCACTTTGCATTTGTCTTTATTAAACTTCATCCTGTTTACCTTAGACCATTTCTCCAATTTGTCCAGATTATTTTGAATTATGACCCTATCCTCCCGATTAGTCGCAACCCCTCCCAGCTTGGTATCGTCTGCAAACTTAATAAGTGTACTTTCTATGCCAATATCTAAATCGTTGATGAAGATATTGAAGAGAGCCGGTCCTAAAACAGACCCCTGTGGAACCGTACTTGTTATACCTTTCCAGCAGGATTGTGAACCATTAATAACTACTCTCTGAGTACGGTTATCCAGCCAGTTATGCACCCACCTTATAGTAGCCCCATCTAAGTTGTATTTGCCTAGTTTATTGATAAGAATATCATTCAAGACTGTATCAAACGCCTTACTAAAGTCTAGGTATACCACATCCACCGCTTCTCCCTTATCCACAAGACTCGTTATCCTATCAAATAGTAAACTATTTCATTGCTGTAAGTAAGCTTGGAATTGTTCTGTACTAAATGTAGCAATTCAACACAATAGTAAATGTAACAACAAAAGGCAGTAATCTTCATACAACAGATTCAATATGGAAATTTGAAAAATGATAACTGGCTAGACCAATAAGCTATGCCTCAAAGTAGCTGATGTCTGTGTCAGCCTTTGACAGGTTTCCAATTTGAGATACGGTACAGTAACATACCCCTTTATAGTGCTCCCAAATTACGAAGAGAGACAACATGAAACTTGTCAGTGCACATCCTTAAAAGAACTGTCCCATCACTCATAACTGCTTGATTCTAAGCAGAGATAACTGTGCTATTTTTCAGTATCCAAAGTGTTACAACTGTTCTAGAAATAGATTTACATATCCGCTGATGAACTTACTTTGAGATATCTTTGCTGTCTTGTTGCCATGGAAATACAACATTTCCAATGGCTGCCCGGTAACTGTAGACTCCCAGGAGTCCAAGTGCCATTGCTATTTTCGAAACCAGGGAGCATCTCCTCTGAACCAAAATAAAGATCATAACTAAAGAGATGGCTGCCAGCATGGAGAGGACAGCTTTATGTTCAGAACTGTAAAAGAAAAAGAAAAATCTATAATTACTGTGAAAGTACCTTTAAACAGCACTCTGGCTACTATACAAAATCTCCAAATTAATCTTTGCACCAGCGCCTACTACTAGCTTTCAAAAAGATGTGGCAAAATATTTTAGTATATTTAGTAAAAAGATTTCGTTAATGAGGCTTTTTATTCAAACATGCATGTTTAAAGTAATCATGTCTATGCCAGCTGGTCTGTTTTAAGTGAATAAAACAAAATTTCATGTGATATGATAAAAGATCCTAATGATTTCAAAGCAAAATTATGCAGTTATGAACGTTATATGCATATGTGCAAAATGCTCTCTCTTCTACAACAGCATTTTTGTTTAATATAAAGCAGCAAGGCTTTTTATATATTTCACAAGCATCTCTTAGAATTACAAAATTCTGTACATATATCCAACCTATTTGTTTTTCGATGTATAAAATGTCCCCTAGCCATCACATCTAAGGACACACACAAGGTAGCATACAAGTTTTCTTCCAATAGCATAATAAGAATCACCACTTAAACCAGAGGTGGGCAAACTACAGCCCACAGGCCACATCTGGCCCATCAGACTTTTAAACCCCACCCTTGAACTCCTGCTGAGGAGAGGGGTCAGAAGCTTGCCCACTCTGGTACTCCAGCCATGGAGTGGGGTCAGGAGCTTGCACTCATGTGGATCCCAGAAACAGGGGCAGCTAAAGGGCACTGCATGCTGCCCCAGCCCCAATGCTCGCTCTGCTGCACCCACTAGCCAGGAACCATGGCCAAAGAAAGTTGGGGGGCAGTGCCTGTGGATAGGCATATGACCTGGGAGGCAAAAAAACCCAGTCTCTCTGCTGATCTGATCTGGGGATCAGTGGGACCCTGAGCACACTGATGAGATTCCCCCAGACATACAAAGAATTCATGGTAGTAACCGAGAGTCTTCCCCATCTAGCATTCCATCTCTGGCTGTTGCAGATTTTGCTAATAGCAGATGCAGATGAGATATATGCAACTGTAGGCAACCTCACCACACCATCCCTTCCATAAACTTATCAGGCTCAATCCTGAACCCAGTAAAGTTTTTTGCCCCCACTGCTACCCTTCAGAGGGTGTTCCAGAGCTTCACTCCTCTGTCCATTAGAAACCTTCATCTAATTTAAAGACTTGACTTGTTGATGGCCAGTTTATATCCATTTGTTCCAGTGCCAAATCTGGTTGTTAGCTTAAATAACTCCTCTCCCTCCCTAGTGTTTATCCCTTTGCTGCACTTATAGAAAGCAATCATATCTTCCCTCAGCCTTTATTCTGCTAGGCTCACCAAGCCAGATCTCAAATCTCCTCTTGTAAGGTAGGTTCTCCATTCCTCTAATGGTTGCAGTAGCCCTTCTCTGCACCTAGTCCAGTTTGAATTAATCTTTCTTAAAGATGGAAGACCAGAGATGCACACAGGATTCCAGATGAGGTTTTGCCAGTGCTTTGAATAACGGCTACAATACTTCCCTTTCTCTCCTAGTAAATACCTTGCCTGCTGCATCCTAAGACTGCATTATCCTTTGTCACAGCCACATCACATTGGTGACTCAGTCATCCTGTGATGGACCAATATACACAGGTCTTACTCCTCCTCCACCAGTCATTTCCAACTGATAAGTACCCAACTTATAGCCAATATTCTTGTTTGGTCAATCCTTTAGTATGTGGCTTTACTCTTCGCACTACTGAGTTTCTATTTTCCATTTCTATTACTCTAGATTCATCCAAATCTTCTTGTATGTTACCCCAGTCCTCTTCTATATTAGCAATCCCCCCACCAATTTTATTTTATCTGCAAATCTTATACTCTTCTTGTAGATGTGATAGCAAAAAAAAAGGCTTTCTTTTGGCACACAAGGGACTGCAAACAGGATGCCAGAGGCTCAAACAAAGGCCCCCCTAAGAACAGCTAACACAGTAGTAAGGCCTCACAAGAGACATGGCCCTTTCACAGATAGAGACAAATGACTCCCTTCAGAAATATATCATGGCATTCAAGAAAATCAACCCTTCCCTTGCATTGGAGGATGAAATGTCGAGATCACTGCTAAGTGAACCCTCAGGAAGCTGAGGCATAGTCAAGAGGATTATGGGTGTTGCAGATATGCCAAAATTTCCTAAATGCCGTCTAGCATCGGTTGAACCTAAAGAATTGTTGAGCGAGATATTACTGCTGTCATTGTTGTCCTGTGAAGTGATGCCTCTATCATGAGGGTAAGAACCCAGGGAACACACTGGCCATTTACTGAGGTGCTTAGTGATTTAGAAACCTATTTTTAGACATCCATGGTTGAAAAATTTGGTTTTAATCTCAGCTGAAATTTAGCATATTTTAACTCAACTACATAAAGGAATTAGATGGACCATGTTTCCAGGGAAAGAACTTGAAAAATGTCTTGCGTGTATGTGTTTCTTGTTACACCTGCCACTTTCCATTATGTTTCTAGTCTCTTGTTTTTCCAGTGAAGATGGAATTCATTTGTTTACTAGTGCTGACCTCATCTTACCAATGCGAACACAAGAAGAGTGAAAGGAATGATAAATGAGCTCATGATTTTTTTATTTTAGGTGAGCAAAGCCTTTCCCGCCTGTTTACCATCATTTTTCTAACATGCCATACACATTAGTACAGCATATCCCACACTCCCACAGTAAATTGATTTTTTTAAAGATGAATATATTTTGGAAAAAAAACCCTTAGGGCAGTGGTCTCCAACCTTTTTACACCCAAGATCACTTTTTAAATGACAGAACAAGCCAAGATCTACCGCCCCGCCCCTTCCTTGAAGCCCCGCCCTCTCTGTTCGCCTCCTCTCCATCACTTGCTATCCCCAACCCTTACACTGCTACTTTTTTCCCCCCCAATTCTTCTGTAGGAAGAAGTTTTGCCAATATTTGGCCTGTCTAGATTTGACCAAACGTCAGAAAAACCCCTTCTTTTGGAAGCTCCCTTATTCCTCGTGGAAAGAGGAATATAGGGGTGACCGAAAGATCATGTTTGCTCTTCCACAAAAAGAAGTGGAAGAACAAATGCATCCCTGGATGCAGAAGAGTTTTTCTGGGGTATCTCCGGAATCCTGAAAAACTCCTGCAGTCTAGCCGTACCCTTGCTGGGTTGAGACAGGATGTGTAGGCTCCGGGGTGGGAATGAGGAATTTGGGTGCGGGAAGGGGTGAGAGGTGCAAGCTCTGGGAGGAAATCTGGATGGAGGAGGAAGTGGATAAGGGAACACTGGCTTGGGGAGGGAGTTCCAGGCTGGGCAGTGTTGGGGTCAGATGTAGGGTTAGGGTACTAAGTAAGCCACAGACTTCTGGATGTGAGGGTTCAGGAATTTGGGTTGGGGTATGTGAGGGGCTCAGGGCAGGGGGTTCTAGTGTATGATAGGCTGAGATCTAGGGTCTGGGGGAAAGGGGAGTGCAGGAGTGTCATGATGCTGTGGCCAGATGGGGGTTTGGCCCCAATTGGGGGTTTTGTTGGCCAGGCTTCATTTTCACATAAAATACTATGTCAAACACAAAAAGTTTCTGCATTGTCTTTATTTCTGAGAAGGGCAGGGAACCTGTTTGGACAAGGTGCCAGTGGGGACAGGTTTCTGCGGCTTGGGAGTGGGGAAAGGGAACAGGGAGCTGGGGAGTGGGGAAAGGAAACAGGGGGGAGTCGGGGCAGAGAGTCCCCTGCTATCGCCTCCTCCCAGGATTCTCCCCCCTACGCCCCCAAGGGAAGCCGGCGCATGCCTCCCGCAGCGCAGCCAAACCTCCGCAGGCGCCTGCCCCAGGGCCAAACCCCCCTCCCGTGGCGCAGCCCACCTCCCTCCCCTCTCTCCCCCCGCAGTGGGGCCAAACCCCCGTGGGCGCCTGCCCCAGGGCCAAACCCCCCTCCCGCAGCCCAAACCCTGGGGCCGACCCCCGCTCCCACAGCTCAGGGAAACCCCTGCGCTCAACTCACCCCTCCGGCGCCAGCGGCGCAGGGAAGCCACCGCACTCCTCCACCGGGGCCGACGCTCCCTCCTCTAGCACGTGACAGAGCTGCGGGAGGGGAGCAGCCAGCGCACTTCTGGAACCCCCAGAAGTGACACAGGCTTCAGACAGGATTTCTGTCCACCCCGCGGGAAGCTGGCACTACACTAGAGGTAGGTAGTGGGGCTTCTCGGGGGTGGGAGGAAAATGGAGGGTGGGGGTGCCCGAACGTCTCACGATCGACTGGGCGAGGCCTCACGATTGACAGATTGGTGACCACGGCCTTAGGGTCTATATAGTATGCTTTGCAGCTTGTAATTATGTGTAATTTGCTTTGCTACAGGCTAGTCCAGTGCAATGCCTGCATGCTCCTTGGGCCCCTCTGTCACAGCCCCCCTTCCCACGCTTTATGATAACTGATTCATGAATATACATAACTCCAAGATGCTTTAGGTGAAATGCATCACGTGACATCTTTTTAAAGTTACAATCTGCATTAAAGTTTTCTGATGGACTAATCTCTCTTGAACATTTGCTTGTTGAAGAATTACAGGCCCGAGATAGGGAACGTTAAAATTGCGTATGAGGGTAACCAAGTAACCGCTGATTCTGCAGTACAAAACTTAGCCTGCCCGGGAGTAGGGCCACCAGCCTTTGCCCATCCAGCTCTGCTCCCAGGGAGGCAGCTTTGCTGAGTGTTACCAAAACTGTTAACCAATAGGCATTCGCTTATCTGTTAAAAGGTTAGTCGTTTCCACTCAAACGTCCCTAATACAGGGTTACAGCCAAACTCTTCTTACAGGGATGGAGCATCTACCCTCATTTCAGGTAGCAATGGCATTCTGAAGACAACAACAAGTTGCATGAGCTAATCGTCTGCTATAACTGGGACTATAAGATTCATGGCTGCTCACGTCCTGGAATGCCACTGTGTGAGGTGGGAGAAGCACAGCCTGAAAGCACAAAGCTTTCCAGGGAAAGGTCGAAGACCAGCTGTGAATTGCATGGGTGAAATGAAAGCACGGCATAGTAGGTGGAAGGTCACTGATTGTCATTCTGTTCAGAGGAGCAAATTCCCACCAGCTACAAATTGCTTAGTCGCCACAGTAGGAGAATGCACACTCACACCTGAGGAAAGACATCAAAACAGTTCTTTACAAATGCTGGTGGGTTTCTCCCAAGTAAAGGAAGATCTTCACTTTTTTTGAATGAAAAGTGTACATGGTAAGAGACACTACACTAGCAGGACAAAAAGCTTAGTTTCGCCAATGTTTCCATTTATACTTACTGCACTAAGACTAGATATATAAATATCTATTACCACTGTCTCAACAACAAGTGTATTTAGACAAATCCATCCTTAGAACCACCTACTCACCCCTTCTCCTTATTCAAAGCCAGTCAACTTGCCTAGCAGTCCCAGTCCCCCTTCATGGTTCCTCCCGTCTGCCCCCACAGCTCCTCATCCAGTTTCAGTGACCCACCTGGCCAACTGATTCCAAGCCCCCATCCCTCCCACGCTCCTGGATGAACAAGTCACTACCTGCCCTTCCTACTAGCTCCCAGTTTCACCTGACCAGCCAGTCCCACCCTCCCCATGCAAACTCCCAGCTTCAACTCCCCCATATAGTAAGATGAAGGCCTGAAACATACGCCCATGTATCACAGATCTGGTGTAAGGCCTAGACAGCAATAATCAAGAATTTGTTAATATGAAACAGAGCAAAGCTGTGAACAAGAGGCAGGCCCTGCTCACAGAAGCTGGCAAGAACAGGGCTGATATTACAGAAACACTCCTACTTAAGAGGTACTAAGCACTGGCCATGAGCACATTCTGGAGGGGTCATAACAGAACACCCTGTGAAGCAACATTTTGGTACCAAACACACTTCCCACAAACTGACAGTATGATACATAGTGATTGAACCCCCAAATACAAGTTAATGGTTGATATCCAGGATTTATTTAAATCAGATTTTTTTTTTTTTAATTATCAGTAAAATACTGGTTGGTCACACAATGCTGTTTCGCTGTCCAGGTGCAAAACTGCTGCAAAACACCTACATCACTTTCCTAATATTACTTCTCACTATAAGCAATTGCTGCAATCTGTATTGACCTAAAATAATGCAGTGAATGCATTTGAAAACCCTGCTCCCCAATATCCCTGAAGTCATTACCAATAAAGACCACTAATTTCTCATGTAATCCCTATTGTGTCAGAGAGAAGAAAAAGTCTTCCCCTCCTTCCCCCACAGCCATATCCCTTGGGACAAGTCAGAAAGAACACCAAGCACTGTTATTCTTTGTTGTGACTCAGTAAAGTTAGGAATTATGCACAGAACCCTGCTTTACATAAAAACCATTAATTCTGATACACAAGTGTATATATATATATATATATATTATGCTTGCCACTGGTGACTTAAGTTATTTAAGAACATTAAACCACTGATAAAAAAACATGTTTTCAAGTTTGCGAGAATTAAATTATAAATCATGGTTAATGCTAACAACAATAGCCTAGTGGAGGTAAATACATTATATGAGACAACTGTGCCAATAAGAATAGTGTGAAACCCCTGCAGCACTTCATTTCACACTCATTTCCTTCAACTATTTATAGTATTTCCTATTTACAAAATACCAAATCTGCAGCCTCTTAGCTAAACACTAAGTAAGACATGACATTTTAAGAATGTAGCAACGATCAGCCAGCACAGATACCCACCTTGTCAACCAATGTCCAAAGTCGGGTCGATGGGCCCACTGTACACCCGTCTGATTTAATGAACGAAGTAACCGACAACAAATAAGGATGATCCATGGACTTACTAAACCCATCCACTTTTCTGAGCCTCTTAGAAATTCATCTGAAAAGGTGACTTTGCCCAATTTTGAGCCATATGATGGTATATCAACATTTTTGAACTGGGCGGTTTCCCCAGGATCTTCAAAATTTTGTTTCACAGCAGTACTAAGCTGAAGATCACAGTCTCTCACAAGAAAATAGTGTCTGCAAATTTCTTGGCACAGTGCCAGGCAAAGAGTATTGATAAGAAAATACCAGGTTTGGTGTTCCTCTTCTATAAAGCTGCTTGCTCCCAAGCTCACAGCATGGCCAGCAGTTCCTACCAAAATGAGCACATCTAGTTCTGACCAACTGGATTTGGAGATAGCTGGATTCTGTGAACAGAAAATGTGTCATTGGTGAAATAATCTGAAAACCATATCATTACTCCCGTGTGCGTTTAACATGTGCTTACAGTTACTTGTTTAGTGATGACAAAGCCTAACTAAAAAAAGGCAAATTGTGTAATTTTTCTCAATGGCATTTCCTGCACTTTTAGTCTTACATAAGTTAATTTTAGTGTTAGCCACTGAGTTAGCATCATAACACACTTAATTATACTATTTAAAATCACTGTCTACCCCTTCAAGGTAACTAACTTCCCTCTGAATAATCCCCAAGACATACTTCAAGTTCAGGTTCTCTGCAACCTTGTGACAGAAGGTGTGAAGCAGATCTTACTTGTTGCACATGAATAGATCTAAAAATAGAAATCTCACAGTAATCAAAAAACTGAATAAAGATACCAATAACAAGCCATTTTCTCACCACTGTAAATCTCTATCCATTCATAGCTTGACAAAAAGAAAAAATCATCTCAAATTAACAGCAGCAACTGCGGAGCTCTTACCACCTTGTCACTGTTCAAACTGAATAGTGTATTTATTTCAGGATAAAGAGACTGTTAAATAGTGGGTGTTTAAGGATTTATTTCACATGTTATGTATGGCGACAATACCCTCGACCTGATTTCATCATTATTTTAATTTTCTGCTCATTGCAGCTACATAGAACCATCTTCAGTAACTGCGTGAGAGAAGAGAGGGCTATATACTTGCAAAGCATACAAATGAGCATGTGGGGAGAAATGTTACCAGAACAATCCTTTATTTCCATTTTAAGTACTTTGTTGGGAAATACGCAAAGAAAACCACATGCAAGAACTATTGACACATTAAGGAATAGTCAAGTGATTATTTTCAAGCCAAAACCCAAACAGAGTAACTTATTTATATTTAAGAATAGTTCTCTGAATGCATCTTCGGTTGATTCATCTTCTTAGCAATGTGCTCCTATCCTTGACCTTGTGATCTGACTTTAAAAAAGCACTGAATCTCCAGGAACTTTATAAAGTCCAGTCTAGGGATGTTAAATTTAGATTAACTGGCTAATCAAATAGTCAATGCAACTTGCATTCGCTATTCAATTAGTCAGTAAAGGCACCTCCACCTCTGAAGTGCAACAACAGCCCCAGGGCTGTTGCTACATTTCATAGGTGAAAGCACAGTGGGGAGCATGGTGTCAGTGGGGGACCGTGGGTCCCAGGGTCAGCTGGGGACTCTGAGCCACACAGCACAGACAGAGGCAGCAGGGGGGGAGGGAGTAGCAACTAGTCAACTAGTGTGTTAACTTGTCATTCACACCCCTTGCTCCGAGACTGTGTATGTCAAAGGGGGCAACTGCCCTGAGGCCTTGCGGTCCAAGGGGCCCGGGACTCCTGGCTGCTGCTACTGCAGAGGCAACGGCACCCTGAGCCCTGGACCCTTTGAATCACTGTCAGAGCATTGCACACTGCGCTCCAGAGCCCTGGACAGCACTGAGGGGTGGGGCGGGGAAAGGGGGGGGGGGTTACCCCGCTCCTTCCACCCAAGGCTCCTCCCCTTTTGGGAGCACAGAGCCACCTCCCACCTTGCCCATAGCCTGGCAAGGCTGTCAGCTTCCCTGATAGTGCACCGGAATTTCTAAGCTTTAGTTCCTTTTTCGATTTCTCACCCTCACAGCAGACAACCAACATATAAACTCCTGAAGTCTGGAGACCACTGGTGCAGCTCACGTCAGAACAGATTTAATTCGCTAAGCAACAGGCACTAGCTGTGGGGGTAGGAGAATGGTGTTGTGCATGGAAAGCACATACTACAGCTTGCTATACTATTTAACATGGTTTAAAATTAACATAATGGTCAAGTCATTGTGTCTAAACATGGTGGCTACCTGCAGTGGCCCAGAATAGAATATTTTGTTGCACAGAGCAGAGGTTTTCAAACCTTTTTTCCTTATGACCCAGTTGAAAAAAAACTGTTGATGCCTTAGCACCCCCACTGTTCACCTGAACTCCCTGCAGCAACAAGACCTAGTGCCTGCCATTCCACTCCCCCCCAGTACCGGGGTGCGACCTATAGTTTGAAAACCACTGGCATAGAGTACCTTGTTAAAAGCACTGGCAGGAATGTGTGGAGAACTGGGCCTACTGTGAAGACAGGGTTACATGTCAGTTTAGCTAAGCCATCAAGTTTTTCTACTCTAAGCAGCTGTTATTAACAAAAACTAAGTGCTTGCCCAGGAACAAGCAATTGAGATCAACCACCAACCACCTTCAACAGTTAATTTGGCAGTTCTGATTTCATGGAAGAAATACAATTCAGCCCTGAGATACTTACAAGGAACCCAGTTTGTGCTCAGTACATTTGATTTCACATGGTCAGTGATCTCACCTTAAATAGTCTGTCTTAGAGATTAAACCCTCCAGTGGTTACTATCAGAAAGGCGTTTGCCAACGATAAACACTGGTATGCGAGAGATCATCATTTTCTTCTGGGCTTAGAAAGTATTATCATAATCTCAGATACAGCTAGGCATATATATGTTTATGTGCTCTAAGTACTGACTTCAGAAGTAAACTTCATACATCACATTTTTTACTCATGATGCTATATCACCATGCTTTCCGATGCCAACTCTGACACTCTGGCTTACCTTGTAAAACTTGCTAACAAGTTACACATTTTCATCCAAAAATTAAACCTATATGTAATCAGGTAGCAGGTAATAAACATATTTAGCCTTGGCATCTAATTAAGACTCATCTGGAATTTTGATTTTCGGGAACCAAGCTGTGCCAAGTCTAAATGTCATCTTTGTTATTCACCACGTGGAGCTCATGAGCTGAGTTAACAGGACAGGTGGTATACCTGAAGTACATACTAAATCTTATTAATTCAGACTAACAGCCTGGATGGCATGTACATATGGTGGGGAAGGGGAGAGGTAAAGGAGCATATTATACCAAAACCTCTGCATTTACACCAAAACCATCCCCTCCCGGGAGAAACCCCTATACTTAGAAATTAAAAGTATCAAATGTTATGATACAGAATTCAAATTTCAGTGGGCTGAGAGCTTCCAGCTGAAATACGGCCCAAGACAGAGATATAAAGTTATTAGCATCTGATGCCTATTTGGCACACAATGCACTGATACTCATTCCATTAACACACTAGGTTACATCAGCATTAGCACTAAACAGTCTCAGCACAGAGGCCAAAGACTGAAAGTGCATGGAGATCGAAATATGCATAAGCAAAGTCATTAGACAGGAGATTTATGTTGCAGCAACTCCTATGCAGTAAGCTCTGTGTAAGTTCTTTATTTAAGGGACTAGTATAGCCAACTCACTTCCTCTTGCAGAAGTATATATTTATGATTTGCACCTTATGGTTATCACCACCAAGCAGATGCCTTTGACAACAGTAAGCTTCATAAACTGGAAGCAATTGAAATGTAAGTCAGCGGAGATCATGAAAACAACTTTACGGGAGCCATGCATTAATGGGCAAGTACAGTAAATAGGTTTCTTATTACTAAAATAAATATCAATAACTAAATGATTAAGTAATTTTTACTCCGTTACTTTTCAGACTGGAAATTATAAGGTTTGGGGATTATTGGTAGAGTCTCTAACATTCCTGAAGTCTTGAATTCTGCTAATTTGGACACAAAGGGAGCTAATCTTGATTTCCAACTGTGCTACTTTCCATGTGACAGAACAGCATTGATTACAACTGTTCCCAATAAGGTTTTTCTGGCATGCTCTGAGCATGTTTGAAAACTACAAAAATCACTGCACCAGCTCATTCAAAGTTAAAAAAAAAAGAGGTAGCAAGAATGGAAGGAAAGATCCTAATGTGAACTGCAGTTTGGTGCTTTGGTAATTAAATATGAGGTAAATAGTATCATACGGGGGAAACCAACACAAATTAAGCAGACGGCAAAAATTCAATGAAATAATACAACGCAATTCAAATAAATAGTAATAGGCGTAATACTCCAGAGCTGCTGCATTCTGAGCACTTTCAAAATGTCCCTTACTAAGGCTGGCCCCAATGTTTAAGAGATTATAGCAAAATATGATTACTAACAGCAACTCTATATATTACACTTCAAGGCTATCCACTGAACTGAGGCACTAGCCAAAGAAGTTAACGTTGTGAAGACTGCCTAGGATTTATAAAGGACTACATCACTACTTAAAGCCTTACATGTCACTGAGGGGGAGAGTGATTGCGAAAAGATGTAGTAATTAAAAGTTATTTATAGCATCTAGGAAGCAGATGTGAACACTGCCAAGAGCATTATGGTCTCCAGAAAATTCATGAACCTAATCATCAGCTCCTACATTCAAACATGGGGAAAAAGCCACATGAAGGGACATGTAACTTGAGAGCCATTTCTTCAGTGATATGAACGAAAATGCTTTATTTAAAAAAATATAAAAATACATTGTGACAAAACTCCTTCTTGACCTTGGTGGGTCCCGCACTTCCAAACCAATTGCTTGACTCAGAGGTTCACAGCAGTCCTTGGTTTAGACACTGGCCTTCTGTTTGTTGAGTTACCCTCACAATTGACCAGCATGGGGAAAAGGGGGAAATCAAACTCTACAGACTCTGTGGCCCCTCCAAGTGGTACAAGGCTGGACGAACCCTTTTCCCAAAGCCAGTCCTTTTCTGGTGCTGAAATGGGGAGTTGGTGACGGGGGGAACCTGGGCCTGCCTGCTACTCCAGCTTCCAGACCAGGGACCCTGTGAAAGCAGTTGCCTGCAAATGTCTCCAACAACAGCTGCACAACAGCTACGATCCCCTGGGCCCCTTCCCCAGCACCTTCCTTACTGCAGGCTCTTCCGACTGGTACCTACTTGCACTTGATTTTTCTGCTCTTACCACCCGGTGAGGAGGGGGAGGCAGTTGTATATAGTTCAGAAGTTTTAAAACCGTATCAAGAGAATTATTTTATGAAATTGAACAGCTTACAATGCCCGTTTTATTCAAAGTGTTGTCATGTTCCAAGTATCTAGAAAATATAACCAGTTATCTTCAGTAGGCAGTACTTTGGTATCACCCAAAGAACACTAGTTGTATATGCAAGTATCCTAGCATACAACGCATGTAACTAGCGTACTGAATAACTGTTTCTGATCTAGTAAATCAAATGCAAAATTACATTCATTAGAATACTTCTGAAAGTAATGTGAAAATGAACATTTTTTATGATTAGTCAGAGAAATCAGCATGATGCCATAGTGACTATATCATATTTCACTCTGATTAAGTGGGTTCAAATTATATTATACCTTTGGCATACACCAGAAACTTCAGAGATGACTTTGCTCGAGGACACAGCACAAAGCGCAAAAGGCTTCAATTATATTTCTTAAGGAGTGGTCTCACCTTAGCTGGAAGTTTGGGATTCTCAAGCATCTTTCCAAAGGTGGATAAAATTACACACATAAGCGCAGAAATCAGCATCATCACTCCAACTGCCATTACCCATGATATACTGCAGAAATAGCATGAGCTCTCCGCTGATGTGCATACAATTACATGAACTGCACAGAGCAGCAGACACAGCAAGTAAAACAGCAGAGAAAACAGCGGAGGCGAGAGAGGCACTTCAAATTCAGCCCTGCTGCTCAGGGCTTTCGGCATGCTGAGCAAAAGCAGAAGCAGAACCTACAAGAGAGCAAAAATATTGGGATGGTCACAAGATTGCTGCATAGTAGTTTGGAATCTAACATTCAAAGGAAAACAGTGTAGTTTTTCATACTGCATTGCTACTGAATATGTTTTGTAAGAAGGGTGTCTGTGATGGAAGGTACATGCCTGACAGGGCAGTTTTATGCCAACTGACACTGAAGAATACAATTACAATATGTTAGTGGTTTTAAAGTGACATACATACTCTTACATAGAAATCCTACAAGCCCTCGGTATGCAGAACTCCCACTGATTTCAATGGCATCCCTGCACCAGGAGGTCTTACAAAATATGGTTAGAAGTATGAAGAAAGGATTATTAACCCTGAGCAATAACTATCGTTCTTTGTGACATGTCCCCCATGGAAGCTCCACTCCAGGTGCACTTGTGCCCCCTGTGGATTTGAATGAATGGAGATCTCTCATAGCAGTGCCCATTCAGCCCATGCACACATACTAGTCTTGTGACCCATATCATTGTTATACAGCCGGTCCCCGAGTTGTGAATGGTCGACTTACGACCGTTCGCATTTACGACCGAAGCTGTCGTAAATGGTGGACCCCGAGTTACGAATGCGATCCGCGCTTATGAACAGCGCAGTTGCGTGTAACTCTATGGGGTCCGACTTACGAACAAACCGAGTTACAGACCAATTGCTTGGTCCGTAACCGGTTTGTAAGTCGGGAAGAGGCGTTTTGCAGGCAAACCCACCCTCCGTTCCTTCTCTACCATGGAGCCATACAACACACAACTCCAAAGCAGAGGGGAAGGACGGTGGGCAAGAGAGCACCCACAGGGACATAGTTCTCCAAGAACCACAGTTATTGTCTGGAATGAGTAGCCACTTCTTCTTTGAAGAGTCCTTTACGGGTGTTCCACTCGAAGTGACTTCCAAGCAGTTTCCTTTGAGGAGGAAGGGGCTTTGGAATCGAATCAAGTATGGAAAACAGTACATCTCAGCTGAACGTAGCATCAGAAGTAAAGTCATGAAATATCACGCAGTGGTCAGTAAACATATGTACAGAAGACCAAGTAGTGGTTTACACATTTATATAATGGACTCATTTTTGAGAAATGCCATAGAAGTGGAAAGGGACTTTGTAGAGTTTGTATGTCTGAAGGTGCCTGAATATTGAGAAATTTGTAGCAAGAATCAATGTAGTCAGCTATCACTGATTAGAGATTATAGACCCTTTTGACTGATCTACGAGCAAGACAAACAATATAGGGGGTATTCCTGAAGGCTTCAGCCCTATCCAGATAGAAGACCATGGCTCTCCTGATACCAAGGGTATGCAACAGTGCCTCTTGTTTATCTAGGTGAAGTTTAGGATAGAAGATTGGCAAACTGAATAGGTTGGATAATATGGAACTCAGAGTAGACTACGTAAAAATTTGTGGTGTGGTTGCAAAGTGACCTCGTCCTTCAAAAATACTGTGAAAGGGGGGCATGCCATGAGAGCCTCTATTTCCCCAACCTGTTGCACCTTGTCTGCCCCAAGGCTTATGGATACAAGGGCAGTTTAAATTGGAAAACATCTGCATACTTGCTGTAATTATCAAAATAGAGAAAGCATAAACTGAATAGATTGTACCCAAAGCTTCCTAACCCTTAGCCCATAAAATAATTTTGGTGTGTTAAAAAGTTATGCTTCACAAGAATTCACAAGAACATACGATGGAAAGGGACCTAGCATAGACAATGCCGTCACAGAACCGTCTTCCCAAACTTATCAATTCATACCTCCAGCACTATCACTGTCCC
This sequence comes from Pelochelys cantorii, assembly GCA_032595735.1. NCBI lineage: Eukaryota > Metazoa > Chordata > Testudines > Trionychidae > Pelochelys > Pelochelys cantorii. Next base: position 128,590,633 of record CM064330.1, read on the forward strand.
CACAGTCATCGAATACATGTCGTATTGAGCCACTTGCTTGCTTAGTGAAGAACTCAAGATCTTCAGAGCCTCTAAATATTGCTTAAGGACCTTTTTACCAAGGTTCAAGAGGACTTCTGAATTATTACCCTCTAGGTAGAGCTTGATCCAATTCCCATGGGATTTTTCTGCTATCTTAAAATGCTCAAATCCAGGATCTAGCAAGAAAGAAACAGGGAAAGAAGATCAGTATGTAAATTAGTAATTATCAGAGTCCTGATTGTATTTATACACTTCCCAGGAAAACCTTGCTTCAGGAACTAAAGCAATTGTAATTTCACACAGAGAAAGATATAAATCCTAAAGAGATAATCAAGTCCATAGCAAGATAGTTACCCTGAATATGAATGATTAATACCTGAACAATGAAACATTAAAGCCCACAAAGTTGAAAAGAATAAAAATAGAGCCAGCATCTTTAATTCGGAAATGCACAAAGGTACAATGAGATTACTATTAGACTGCATCCCTGAAAAGAAATCCTTTTAATATGTGTTTGTTTTCACACTTTTTTTATTAGTATCAAAAACATGAAATTGTGGAATTGAATAGACTCAATTTGTCGGTAATACAGGAACATAGAGCCATTCAATCTTTTTTTGCTATCACTCTCTGCAATCAAGTCCCCAAACATACACATTTTTGTAATTTCACCTGACAGAACTAAATAAAATTAAATTACAAACATGCACTCTTAGATCACGTGGTCAATACTTTCAGAAGTGATTCTGCATGTTTCACTTTTAAGGTGTCCAACCTGAAACTCTGAGGGTGGCCTGATTTTTCAGAGTACCTACCCTCTGAGGATCAGGTCACTTTCAAGACACATTCCCAAAATCCTAGACTTCTAAAAATCTTGATACTCTATGTTTGCAAGGTCTCATGATTCTCTACTGTAATTAATCCATTTTGATGTTAGTTTCACAGGAAAGCCATGTTCTTTAGGAGCATGCTATTCAGGAACCTGTAGTAGCCAAGATTTCCAAGAAAAGGAGATTTCAGCCTCACCTTCAAGTCTGAGTCTATGAAAAGTAAAGAGATGATGACCAGTCAGTCTGACCTCCTGCACAACGCAGACTGTGGAATTTCACCAAATTGCTCCCACATTCATTCCATTACTTCTTGTTGAGCTGGGGCTTGTCTTTTGGAGAGAGATTTCATCTGGACTTAAAGACCTCAAGTGACAGAAGCTACCACATCCCTAGGTAAATTGCTCTAATAATTCGCTACCTTATTTTAGTCTAAGATTTTTAGCTTCAGCTTCAAGCAACTGAATCTTGTTATGTCTGTCTGAAAAAAGCCCTCTATCAAGTCTTCTATCCATGTAGGCACTTACTCATTTGTAATCAACTCATCTCCCTACATGTCTCTTGGATAAACTAAATAGGCTAAACTTCTTTAATCTCTTTCTCAGTTATTGTCAATCGGATTTCTAGTATCAGGAAAATAAATTTAATCCAATCAAAGTTTAGAAGGGAAAAACTTTAGCAACATATCCCCAACAAAATTGTTTTAGGGGTGGTTTTCAGAGACTCTGGCTTTGCCCAAGTGATGGCCAGGAAAACACTCATTTTCAAGGCCTTAAGTTAATATACCCTCTACAGGGCAGCCCAGAACTGTGGGGGCCGTACAGCCTGGCTGTCGGCTGGCCCCCCAGGGCTGAGGCACTTGCTTGTCCCCTGTGGTCATTCAGGAGTACAACTGTCCCTCATATCACAGCCCTCCCTCTCTGTTTCCATGCGTATCTCATTGTCATGACAGAACTAAACCCCTACCTTGCTTTCAGTTATGGTAAGAGGAAGCTAAATACAGAATTTGTGCTCCTAGCTCTTACTGTTTAGGAAGAGTTCTTGAACTAACAGACTAACAAACAGATGCACACAGAGACAGATGCTCAAACTCTCTCAAATATTTAGTAGATTTGAAAAGACAAAATGGACTTTCCCAGAGAGAATGGAAGATCTGTTGCTCCAAGACTCATCTTCCTCGGTGCTCTTAGGAAGAGTTGAGACTCAGATAATTGCTAGTTTTCCCAATGTAGAAACTCATTTTCCCTCTTGTAAGCATCCAAATAAGAGTTTTAGTGCTCTTCCCCTTAGACTGTAGTGCCACCATCTTGACTCCTGGGTTTTAACCAACTTCCTACAAATCCAGTTTTTTCCCCGCATGCTAGAATGGAAAGCATCTAGTTTATTCGGTTATATCCAATTTTGTTTCAAGAAAGTTACAGCCTCACAATATGATGTCAAGGGAACATCTACTGAATATTTCAGTTGAGATAAACAGCAGAATTATTGGTTGTATTAACAGTCTCCACAAACCATTAGTAAAATGCAACCTGGAGTGCAAGTCTACCCCAGACAAGCCTGCCATAAACTGTCCATGTGGCCCCTGCTGCCAGGTACTCAAGTTACCTCGTACTCTCTGATATATTCCCATTTCAAAGCAGAGTTCCTTCAACATTTGCAATGACTGTTAGACTTGAAGGCCTTTTCCCTATCCACAGGGCTCCCACCAACTACCTTCTAAAGTAGTTTCCAGAGCTTCCAACAATTGTGAAATTGAGAACTCCATCCATAATCTTTTGGTGGATAATCTTCTAAGATTACAGATGATTTCAGCTCAATTTATTCCAGCAGTTACGATTCAAACTAGCATGTCCAGTACAAACTGTTAGCACTGCAAGCATTAAGAAACTCACATTGCTAGAATCAAAAGAGCTTTTCTACTCTATAGAGTAACTGCGTAAAATGGCACTCACTCACTCAGTCTATCTGCTCCTTGTATAGATTCCGTCACATCCGCTTACTATAGGGAAAGGGATTCTTTGCTTTTTTAATACAACCTTTTACTCCCATTAGCCTGGCAGAGCCGCAGATAGAAGTGAGCCAAATACTGCCTCCTGTGCAGCAAAAAAACGGTTTAGTGAGTTTGTCAGTTACAGCTGTGCAATATTATTGAAGACAAAGTTGCACAAGCTTAAGTGACTGCACCCCTCTGGCCTACAGAATCCTTTGAAAACAATGCATGAGAACGGAAAAGCCCAGATTCAACCTAAGTGACTGGCTGAACTTAGAAACTGTACTTAATATTGAATGTTGAATGACAAATGGAGTCATTCATGCCTTTTTTACAATGATTTTTCAGGGTAGACTTCTGAGTCTTTATAATTCCCTATTGTTGTGATCACTGTCAGCTATTTTATTATGTGCTGTGTACCCTGAAACAAATCTTCATTTATGTATGTTGCCTAGTTTGAGACTTAATACTACAAAAGTTTTACACTTTTCCTCTGCTAATTTCTCCTTGAGTACCATATTCACCTATGGATTAGTTAAGTGCAAGTCTTGGCAAGATACGTAAATGTTGTAACCAGGACTGCATAGTTTATATCAGCTCCTATCTAGGACTGTTATCAATCATCTCTGGCTGTTGGAAAAAAGAAGAAACTTTCTCTTTCTTCCTTATGAACCCACATGAGTGCTGGCTGCTCCAAAGACTTCTTACTTTACCCATTACCCCAAGCCTTCTAGCTACAGCAAGAAGTATAGAGAAAAGAACCCAAGCACCTACAAGTAATGAGGAAAAGACTCCATTCTATTCCTTCACCTGCCTCCTTCTTTGGAACCTCCTCTCTCCTTCCACTTACTCTGCCCACACCATTCTGGAACAGTGTTAGCAGGAAATTAACATGATTCCTTATAGTTTCATTGCAGCCTGAATGTGTCTTAACAGCAATAATATGAATGAGAGTCTAGTTATTTCACTTCATTGCTTCCTGGCAAGGTTCTGGGCAGCAGCAGTGGAGAGGTCTGCTTCCAGAGGCAAAAGACAACACTTCACTGGTTTGGATGTCAATATTCATCTGCATAAGCAGAAGGGCTAGAACTTTTAAAAAAAAAATCAGCAGAAATTATTGACTCTGATCCCCTGGCTTGGCAGTGAGCACTTCCTACTCATTACCTGTAAATTAACTCTCCAAGCCAAGTATTACATCATTTCACAGTACTGCAGATCCAACATGCTATTTTAGTCCATTTTAGCTGAGAAATAGCACATGGTCATAGAAAACTTACAGTCTAACAAATACAAGGGTAGCATGATGTTACCTTCACTCTAAATTTGAGAACATATGCTTAAGAGCAATACTGTTTTTATTTTGTGCTAGCTCTTTTTAAATGTCAACATTAATTCTCCATCTTTGTGATTCCAAAGAAATGCATTTTTTAAAACAGTTGAATCAAAACTACAATTTGACAAATGCAAAAAATACAGTTTTAAGGAAGCTATTTAACAAACTAATCTAGGTTAAATGTCCTTGTGGCCCAGTAGCTCCTACCTTCTCTAAATTCAATGCATTAATAACTGCACCAAGATAGACATACAATAGCAGAAAAATATTGGTTCAGGTAATCACTGAAGAAAAGTGTGGGTCATGGAGACTTAAGAATTCTGGTTGGATTTTTGTCCCTGACTACTATGTAGTGACTGGAATAAAGCAGATTTACAAGAAAAAATGTCACTCTATTATCAAACATAAGAATCCATTTCAATTTTTGAGGTAGTTCAAACATTTACATGTGAATTCCTGGTCTGGTTATAATCTTAAAAGACACTGAGCTCTCCTCTTTTCAGATGAAGTTATTTTTTCCACGTCACTTAAACACTTATCATTGAGGTCCTCCCGCTGAATTCCGTTTGTTGTAGATCACTGAGCATGTCAAGTTCAATTTTACTAAATTTTGTAACATGCACTCCCAATGTGCGATTCATGCTGTCTGTGTCTTGCACATTCCCTGGTTAAAGAGCAGGGTTCAAGCAATCGGTAGCTCTTACAAATGTGGCTGTCACTATCGTGGTGTACGCGCACCCTGTCCCTTGAGGTGCGGGTACCCCAGGTTATGGGCACCACCTAGCCAGGTTGTCAGCAATCTCTTTCAGTCAGTAAAAACAACCCTCAGTCTAGAGCAGTACAGCCTAATGGCTAGAGTCAACGGCAACAAGAGTTAATGGTACCGACTCTTCAATCAGGGCAGCACAGCCTAACAGCCAGCGTCAATAAGGGTAGCCCTCAGCTCAGGGCAGCACGGCCTGATGACCAAAGTCAATAGTTTGGGGCAGCTGCCCAGGCCCACCCTACTCCACCGGGACCCGACCCAAGGCCCTGTGAGTGGTGGAATGCTTCACCACTCGTTCAGCAGGGAATCTTACTGCAACACGCTGAGCTCACTCAGATGGGAGATACCACTCCCACACCCTCCCTGGGTCACTTCCTACCAGTGTCAGTGTGGGGATGCTCTCGTGGTCTCTGGGTCCTCTGCGTCCACCGCACCAGCCTCTTCCTGGGGCTTCTGATGTTTGGTCCTCTGGCTAGGGTATCTCTGGAGCTCCAGCCCCAGGACCTCCTCCTCCGGTGTCCAGCCCAGGCTGAGCTGAGCTACTTCCTTTTATACTGTTCCAGCACTTGAAGCATGCCCAGTCTGAGTGGAGGGATGGGACGTGCTCCACCCACAGGACCGTAAGCCCCTCTGTCTAGGGTTTCCAGGTGTCTGGTTTTCTACCGGACAGTCCGGTATTTGCACCGTCTGTCCGATAGAAAAATTCAGAAAATCCGGACACGTGCAATGTCCGGTATTTTCTGAATTTCCGGCTGGACATCGGGGGAGCGACTGGCAGGCGGGGCCACGATTGGCACTGGGAGCCCTGTGGTCGCACACAAAAGCCGGGCGGGGCGGGGCGGGGCGGGGCGGAGGCCGGGACTCCCAGCCACTCCCCCCGCCCGGCTTCTGCACGCGACCAGAGGCTCCCAGCTGGTTGCACGCACAAGCCGGGCAGGGGGAGTGGCTCCCAGCCCCTCCCCCGCCCCCACCCGGCTTCTGCTCGCAACTAAAGGGAGTGTCTGGCGGGGGCACGTTCCAAAGGACTCTGGCTGTGGCCAGTGGCTGCACACCCCCCTTTCCCCCCCGCCAGGTCTGCTTCCCGCTTCCCACCTCCCTTCCTCCGGGCCCCCCTCTCCTCCCATCCAGCCCCGTGGCCCCGCCCCCCCAGCTCTGTTTCCCGCCCCCCCCTTCCTCCCGGCCAGCCCCGCAGCCCCCGGACAACACCCCCGCCAGCTCTGCTTCCCGCCCCCCCATCTTCCTCCTTCCTCCCGTCTAGCCCCGCAGCCCCCGTACCCCTGCCAGCTCTGCTTCCCGACCCAACCCCCTCCCAGCCAGCCCTGCCCCCCCCCCGCCCACAATCAAGTGTGTCCAGTTTTTTGGCAGGGTCTACCTGGCAACCCTACCTCTGTCTCAGTGTGGGGCACGCATACCCCGTCACAGTAATTATGCATGTTAACTCAAAGTTACGCACTTTCATTTACAAACACTACACAAGCTCCCTAGGACATTTTGCTTCTTGATAACAGGAAAACTGTTCTCCTAGAGTAACTGAATTAACAATACATAATGCATTTGTGTTTCCATGCCCCCCAAAATAATATAAAATGAGAATTTGACCAAGCTTCATGAGATTATGATGCAAGATGTTTGTTTTATTTTTTAAATTAAAAATGGAGAGGATTCATCTTCAGCTCTCATACCTTCCCGCTCCCACACTCTCCATGCTAAGCCTCTGTTGCCATCCTGCTCTTTGCACCTTTCTTCCACTCTCCTCTACCTTTTCCATGTTATTGCTTATGGCTTCACATCCATCCTGCCCCTGGACTGCGATCTATCCCTTCTACACAAATCCCCACTTAAGCCTCACTTCAGTGACAAGCACTAATGGAAACCTATGTAAAACGTCACAACCAAAAATGGGAGGAAGGGGCTAGTGAGTTTTAACTTCCCTGAACAAAGCTAGAATTGTCTGCTCCCCCGGGAAGTTCATAAGCTGTGGGTTGGGAGGGAGAGTCGGACACTTGCGTATCATTAAAGACACAAGCCTTTTAGCCTCTGAGTTGAAGCAGCAGCCTTTGGATTTAGGGAGGAACAAAGTCTGCCTGGAATCTAGACCAAGATAATCTCTGCTTACCAGGTGTAACCACATGAAGCATTACTGAATGGCCACATCTTCCATTACATTGGGTAGCTTTGTACTACTCCATAGGTCAAAAGCAGCCTCACAATTAGCGGCCCACTGACAAAAGTCTTCGTGCAAAATGGGAAAGGACTGTCTAGGAAGGAGTAGCGGAGAAAGGGACCTGGGTGTCATAGTGGCCCACAAGCTAAATATGAGTCAGCAATATGAGTCAGCTGGAAAAAAAAGCAAACATCACTCAGGAATATATTAGCAGGAGTGCTATAAGCAAGACATGCAAAATAATTCTTCTGCTCTACTCCATGGTGATTACACCTCAACTGGGGTACTGTGTCTGAACCTAGGTGCCATATTTCAGGATATGTGGACAAATTAGAGAAAGTCTAGAGAAGAACAAAAACCATTAAAGGTCTAGAAACCATGACCTATGAGAGAAGACTGAAAAAGCTGGGTTTGTTTAGTTTGGATAAGAGAAGACCAAGAGGGGACATGAGAACAGTTTTCAGGTATATCAAAGGTTGTTACAAGGAGCAGGGGTGTACGTGGTTCCCAGTCTCTGAGGATAGAACAAGAAGCAATGGGCTTAAATTGCAGCAAGGGCAGTTTAAGTTGGAAATTAGGCAAAACTTCCCAAATGTCAGGATAGTTAAGAACTAGAATAAACTGTGGGGAGGTTGTGGAATCTCAGTCATTGGAGATTTTTAAGAGCAGGTTAGAAAACCGCCAGTCAGGGATGATTTAGCTAATACTTAGTCCTGCCATGAGTGCAGGGGATTGGACTAGATGACCTCTCAAGCTCCCCTCTAATCTTTTGATTTTATGATTCTCCAGACACAGGGGAATATTTGTTGGCACAAAACTACATTAGGATCCTTTAGACCAGGATTCCTCTCAGACTATGACATAAGCATGGCTAGGCTTCCTTGGCATCTGACTGATATGAACCTGCCGAAATAACTCCTTGGGCCCACTGACAACCAGTATCAATTGTCAAGTGGATAGGCCTAACAAGGGGATAGGTATATAAAAAGTGTCTTCAATTTCACCATTTGATTCCATCAGGAATAAAACACATGTTTTCATTTAATCCACACACCCAAAACTAGCCATTCACTGAAGAGTTTCATATTAGCTTTAGGCCTAAAACGTAACCCGTCACTGCAGAATATGCAATTGTGCTTTAAGCAAGCTCGCATTTTTCCAAAATGGTTCACTCCCCCACAGTTACTTAAATTTTACAGAAACGAATTATCAACTTGTATGTCATTCATTACATGCACACTTTGGGAAGTGAGCATTCGTGTGCACCACCAACCTACAACTGTCATCTTTCAGTTCAGGAAGTCACTCTAAACCATATGTTCATGTCTAGCTATTGTGCCTTCCATTTTCTGCTCAGTCTTCCCATTTTGATGCTTCATTTTCAGAGTCCTTTATCAGCTGTCTGGGCTTGCCTCTTCCAAAAGAAGACACTCCATTACTCCTATGTCAGTTTCCCCTCTCAAAGGGATTAACTTCCCAGTTCAATTTCAGAATTTTCATTTAACTTTAACAACCCTGAAAACTGATTTTTAGCTTGAAGAGTCTATTGTCTTTCAACAAGTTATTCAGATGAGATACCTATGTTCTTACATCAAAGTAGAGCTAGCAGAATGTCTTCTGAGCCACCTTTCAATAAGATTGTATGAACAAAGGGGAAAGAAAGTTCCCAATCTACCTTCCCTATATTGTTCATTAAATTTGTATGTTGTGATATCGATGAAGATAGATAACACTTGTGTACTGCTCATATATACACACACACACACACACACAAATACGTACTTTTCATTCTCATTTGTCTTTAAAGTGAAATAACCAAGGTAGGACACCACACTGCAGCTGATGGCATATTATTCTACAAACAGAGAATAAGCATAAGGCCTTCTATGTCTGGCAGAACAATAACATCCATTCTGGGCAAAAGAAGTCAGTTCATCAACAAAGTGAAGTTGGAGATCCAAAAAAATGTGACACATACAGAATAAATGGTGGCTAGATAAATGAGCTTCAACTTGAAAGACAAGATATCTGTGACTTCTTTAATGCTGTTGAGACCGTTTATGGCCCATGCACCCAGGTCCAATCCCCTTTGATCTAAAGGTGGAGGGAAGCTCATCAAAAATGGAAGCCATGAACACATGCTGGAAGCAACACCTCAAAGATCTCCTCAGTCAGGATTCTGTCACTGACGGCAATGCCTTCACCTTCATCTTACAAACATCAGATCAGAGATCAACTAGGAAAACCTCCAACCTTGGAAGACATGTACAGCAGACTTCCGATAATCCTGTACCTTTGAGACCCAGGGGGTGCCGGATTATCGGATATGCCGGAGTATCAGGAGATACTCCGGCAGGGGGCTGTGACGGTTTGGGGGGGGGGAGGGGGGGGGTCAGGCGGGGAACGGTGTGGCGTGGGGCGAACCAGGTGCTGGTGAGGGGCAGCGCTGCGGGACCAACCGGGCAGCACCCCAGCTGCTCTGCCCCAGGGCTTCCCCAGGTCCGCAGCTGGTCAGTTTCAGCAGCGGACTTGGGGAAGCAGCTCCAATTGTCCAGCTGACCGGAGCACTTCCGGGTTCCAGTTGGTGCCGGACTATTGGGAGTGCCGGACCACTGGATGCCGGACAATTGGAGTTTTACTGTACAGAGCTATTAAGCAGACAGAGAACAACAAAGCAACTGGCAATGATGGAACCACTAAAGAAATTTACAAGCAGTGGGGAGAGGAACTCGCCTCACCGCTACATAATCTTGCTTTGAAACCCCAGAACCAAAGAAGAATCCCATTTGAACTTCAAGATGCAATGATTGTGATGATTTTCAAGAAAGGAGATAAATCCAGCTATGGAAATTATATAGGAATCTCTCTGTTAGCAACTACAAGAAAGACTCACAAGACTTCTTCTGAACCATCCTATTCCTCTTGTCAAAGACATTCTTCCTAAATCTCAGTGTGAGTTTAGTCCAGGGATGGGCAAAACGGCCTCTGTGGGCCGGATCTGGCCCGCCAAGTGGGTTGATCCAGCGTGCGGAGGCCCTGCCCCTCCCTCACCACCAGGCCAATTAGGGCCTGGGGGCGGAGGAGCGCATGAAGTGTCCTCCTGCCTTGCCAGGAGCATGCAGCGCTTTGAAGTGCCATGCGATCCTCGCAGGGCGGGAGGAGACGTCATGCGCTCCCCCACCCCCAAGCCCTGATTGGCCTGGGGGCGGGAGGAGCATGTGAAGTTTCCTCCGCCCTCCCCAACACCCTGCAAGTAGCGCGCAGCACTTCAAAGTGCCGTACGCTAGCGCAGGGTGGGGAAAGGGCAAAGGAAGTTTTGCACTGCTCCACCGTCCCCAGGCTCTGATTGTCCTGGGGGCAGAGGGAACGCATGAAGACTCCTCCCACCCTGCGAGGAGCACGTGGCACTTTGAAATTCCACGTGCTCCTCGCAGGGTGGGGGTAGGTTGATGGGAGGCTTCGCGTGCTCCCTCTACCGCCAAGCCAATCAGGGCCTGGGGATGGAGGAGCAGTGCAAAGCTTCCTTCGCCCTGCCCCGGCCCTGTGAGGAGCACGCAGCACTTCAAAGTGCCACTCGTTCCTCGCAGGGCGGGAGGAGGCTTCGCACACTCCCCTGCCTCCAGGTGTTGATTGGCCTGGGGGTGGGAGAGCGTGTGAAGCCTCTTTCCGCCCTGCCGGGGGCATAGGTGTCTAGTGGGAAGGCGGGGCAAAGGGGCTCCCCCACCCCCAGACCAATCATGGTCTGTGGGTGGGGAAGTCCAGAAGCATCCTGGCCCCGCCCCTTACGGGGCGACCCAGGGCCACTTCAAAAATTTTTGAAGTAGCCCCCGGCCAAAAATTATTGCCCACCCCTGGTTTAAACCATCTAGAGGCACAACTGATGCTATCTTCGCTGCTCTCCAGCTTCAGGAAACATGTAGAAAACATTAACCACGATACCTAGAATTCATTGAACAGATAAAAGCCTTTGACTCCATTAACAGAGAAGCATTGAAGAAAATACTTCTGAAGTATGGATGTCCACTGAAATGTGTTGTCATTCTTCGGCTCCTTCGTGACAACATGCAAGCGGTGACCCTCAGGAACGCATTTACTATGGCTCCTTTTAAGGATAAGACAGGTGTTAAACAGGGCTATGTCACTACCCTGACATTCTTCTCCATCTTCCTTGCTGCAGTGCTTTATTAAATCTCTGATAAGATGCTTGTAGGATTGCAGCTAATCTGCCAAATGGATGGCAAGCTGTTCAACTTTGGCGGCTTCCAATTCAAAATCAAAATCGACATCTTCGGTAGCTGAGCTTCAGCACGTTGATGGTGCAGCAGTGTGTGCTGACTCAAATATAGATCTTTAAGCAACCATCAACATCTTTGCTGAAGCATATCAGAAAATGAGACTTGCACTTAACATCCAGAACAAAAGTCCTTCATCAGCAAGCTCCTGGTGCACAATTCCCAGCACCAGCAGTACAGAGCCATGATAACCCTATAGGTAATTTTCCACACTTCCCATAACTTCAAAGCTACCTCTCACAGATGTTGGTATGATATGGATGAAGAAATACAATACCTGCTCAAATGTGCAAGCCAAGCTTTTAGCCATCTGAGAAAGAGGGTGTTAGAAGATTTCAACATTGGAACCAAAACCAAACTCGTGGTATTTAAAACTGATCCCCACATTACTGTAGGGTCTGAAACAAAAACAACACAGAGGAGACTTCTTAAGGTGCTGCAGAAGTATCAACACTGTATATGTAACATTCTCCAATCAAATGGGATGACAGACACACTAACATTAGCGTTCTCTCACAAGCTAATATTATGAATACTGAGGTAATGATTATTTGTCATCAATTTCACCAGGCAAGCCATGTTGTCCAGATTCCCGATTCCAGACTGCCAAAGCAAGTCTTCTACTCTCAACTTATTCAAACAGAAAAAACATTAAAGAGACATCCTCTAGACCAATATGAGGAAATGCAACATTGGTATCAATTCATGGGAACAGATAACCCAGGACAGACTACAATAGAGGAACTGCTTGAGACTGGGAACTGAGCACTTCCAATACCAGATATAACTATATGTAACAAAAGAATGGAAGTGACAGAAAGAGCGTGCTATGGCTCAAACTAATACTCCAAAGTCACTCACCCTACTCAAAAACACATCTGTAATGTGGCAGATTCTGCAGGTCCAGAATAGGCCTTATCAGCCATCAGTGGACCCACTGATCATTTGAAATGGACACCTCATGAAAGAAAATCATCCCCAGCTCCAAGGGATTCTCGATAATACTTTTACAAATAGAGCATTCCAACATGCAGTACATTTTCCAGACACCCGAGCATCTAATTCAATACATTTCTTGCTGATGCTACACACTGGACAGATTTTTTTTCAGATGACTACCTTAGCCTCAGTTACTCCTTGCTCATTTTCCTCTTCAAAGGATCCTACTGCTTTTGGACTTAAGGGATGAGAAAAGTTCAGACTACTTTTAGCAAAATTTGCTACTTTATAGTTATATCCATCATCTGAAATTACACTCAAGGTACCACAGTATTTCACTGGCCAAAACACAGTGCTTGTAAGCTTCAACTCATCACCCATCTCCTCAATTGAGACGTTTCTTGTCTCTGCTAATTTTTCATTAGAAGCTCCTCTTCATCACAAATGAGTAATGCATCTCCTCTGTAGAATACAGAGGCGATTCAATTAGTACTCAAGCCTCCAGATCTAAGCCCCGCTGTTCAACTCATAGAAGAGTATTTTCAAAACTGTGGAAGCCCTCCAGCAACCTATCAGCATTCAGAAAACCTGAAATTACATTAGCTAACCTAACTATATAATTGCCTTCAAGTCTCTCTTTAGAGAAAAAACATTATTTTCTATTCCAGTCATTTACCAGACTATCATGGTTGGCTGAACGACATGAGAATCTGCTCAAAGAAAGAAAATTAGCAGGTAAGAAATTTCTCATTCTGCTGTACAGCTTCTCTTCTTGTGTTTCACAAGCAGGAAGCAGTGATTCAGAGACATAGGGGATAAAGGATAAAGCAGACTTCATTATTGTATGGTAGAATTATCAGCAGAAATAGAAGTTGCCCAAGTGGTCATCTCCATCTATTCCTTCACCATCCCTCCCCCCCCCCCCCCCGCCCGCATCACCGAAGGACTTGGATTAATGATAGAACGTTAATGGTGGTGAGATTTGATAAAACGATGATAATGATGATGATAAAGCAAAAAAAACAAAACCAAAAAAAAAAAAAACCCCCACACACCTGAGAGAAATTTTTGTGTGGGAAAGCTGTTACATGGGGGCAGTCCCACTCTCAGGGCAGCAGAAGCCAGATTCCACTGGTACTAAGAATCATTACAACTGGGAACTTCCTTAGCTGGAGTGGATGTCAAGGATATCTTTTATGCCAATGGTCCCCAACGTGGTGCCCGCGGGCGCCATGGCGCCTGCTGGGGCATTTATGTGCGCCTGCCGAGTGATCAGGGCTGGCCCAAGCCATTCTTGCGTCCCGGGCCCTGGGCGTGTGGCGCATGCGCGGCCCCTGCCCCAGGCACGTGGCGCATGCGCGGCCCCACCCCCAACGCGTGGCGCGTGAGCGGCCCTGCCCCCAGCAGCCCCGCCCCCGGGCTCCCGGCAGCCCCAAAAGGTTGGGGACCACTGTTAATCTATGCCTTTTCATGCTCTCCATACCCCACAACATGTTGCTGAACTGCCTTCATAGATGCTTACTCACAAATTGATTTCCTCTGCTCAGTCTACCAGAACCATCTGCATGCTAGACAAAGACATGCTTGCTGGGGGTAAAAGACCCATCAGCTACCCTCACCTGGCTTGGCCTGCTCGTCAAAGCAGTTTACTGGGGCATGGCCACTGTTGACTGCAAACAGTTATTTGTGGCCACAAGGGAGAGCTGGGTGTAGCTGGAGACCCAAGTGAACAAATTAGTGTCCAAGGAGTGTTCCTCCACCAGAGGCACTACTGTTCCTAGTATACCCCAAACACTCCAAAGGGTAGAGTCTCTTCTTAAAATCCTGTAGGTGCTAGCAGCAACCAACAGATGGCTATGCTAGCTTTGACAGTGACAAATGAGGCCTCTGTGTATCCTCAACTACTAATTTCCTTACTGTTTCTCCATTGAGAAATGTGTACTATCACAACACTACAGAAGTTAAATTTCGTATTATTTCTTTAATTTAAGTCAATAGCCCCTGACAGATAGCCTTATCCGAAGAATCACATATCCTTGAGCTTCAATCACATCTGAATTTACTTGAAAGTCCTATTTTACTTGATCAGGAGTTTTGCCCTTTTGGTTAGCAGCTTGACCCTGAATTTATTAACCTTAATTTAAACCAGCATGCAATAACAGATGCTAATATGCTTAACTTAGTACACGCCGTTCTCAGAACTCCCCTTGACTAACCTATCAGTTTGTCATGATGTGTTGTGTTCTTGTTCCTAGAACCCTCAAATTGAAGTTTAAGCATCTCCTGCTGACAGAAAAACAGGACACGGCAGGATGCCAGAAAAATCATTTTAATTGACTTACCTTTTTCATACGTAGGCATGTTCTCCTGAAGTAGTCTGCTAAGCTGGAACCCATTTAAATGCAAGAACCTTAGTTGTTCTCTCATTGTTTTCCCTTCTGTAACAGAGAGCAAAATATTCCCAACACTGTTTCTTGATATTGGCAGACCAAGACCTATTGCCAATGTAGCTGCTAAGTCTGTCTGTTGCACAAGTTCCGGCTGTTTTAAAGGGCCTAGAAGAAGAAGATGATTTATATTACAAAATTATTCTGATCTGGATGGTCAAGCTGCAAGTTTGGGATGGTCTGCAAATCCTAGATCAGATGTGTTCCCACACCAGGGTCTGTTTAAAAAAAAAAAGGTTGGTCACACAGTATTAGTTCCTTCTCTTTCCCAGCTGCTGCAGACAACAGCAAAGTAATACATTCTTACATAACATTACTCTTGCACATTAGTTGTTATTGTAATTTTGACAAACATGTAGGTAATTGTGAATTGGCCAGGGGGATCCATAAAACTGTTTGAATTAAGTTGTGTTCCATGTTATGGAAGTGACAGAATCTCTGTACTATGTGAAGGGGACATTCACTGAAGTGTGCCCCATGAACTAGTCTCAGATTTTAAAAAATAGGGTTGCTCTAACTAAAAGACACTTTTCTCTTGTCAAAAGGGAAGGGAGTTTGAGAGCTGTGGAAAATTATCTAAAGGTGAAACAAAAGAAGTAGGTAACCCCAGCAGAAGTCTATCCAGGGACTCAGAGGGTAAACTGGGGCTGGGGGACGTAAGCATACAGCCAGTAGCTGCTGCTCTCTGATGACCCAGCTCTAAAGGCAGCAGTACCGCCACTACCCACAGCACAAAATCAAACCAGTAAACATGCACGCTGCTATCAGGAGACACCAGGAATTGCAGTTTTACCAGAATCAATGCTGAAAACAGGACAAGCAAGGAAAAACCATGGACATTTGTTCACATTTCAAAAATCAGCCAGGACGGATACCATAGGAACAAAAGAAGAGAGGATGTCTGGGAAAACCTGAACAGGCGTTAACCCTACTCACAGCAGTCCTAGTAGGTGGCCATGAAGGGACACTTGCTAGAATATATGACACTTACCAGTTCTCTTTTCAAAAGCAGAGCTGATAAATAGCAGAGGCGTGTGTACTTCTTCCTCTGACGAGCCTCCATGACTGCCTGTTTCAGACATCCCATGATCCCCACATATAATAAGCAAGTTGGGCAAAGATGATTCTCCTTCCTGCAACTCGCAGAAAAAAAAAAAAGACTTCAGCAATATCAGACACGCACACACTTCAGAAGAATTTTACCATTTTAATAAAGTATTTACGCAAACAATTGGTTTTAAAAATAGTTCTGCTTCCAGTGATTGCAATATAGCTCCACTGCCAGGACACTGGAGTTTGACACTGCTTCCATTCTTCACCTTAATTTTGAAGTCTTCAGGCAAGCACTTCTTTCAGTCTCTAGCAAGGGTAACAGATGAAAAACCCCATTTCTTAAAGTTGCTTTTCAAAAAGCGAAAACTGATCACATTCTAGAGAGCCCCTTGACAATGTTACTAGAAAATCATGAGCACCCATCAGGTTTAAGACCTCAAAAAAGAATTAAAAATGATATAATCTGATCTGTATCACCTAGTTTAAAAAAAACAGGATTTAAATAGGATCAAAAGACATACAGACTGAACTAGAGGATTAAGTAACCATCAATATCAATCATGTATTGCAGGGGTTTCTCAATCTTTTTCTTTCAGTGCCCTCCTCCAACATGCAATAAAAAAACATGGCCCAGCTGTGCCACAACTGTTTTTCTGCATATAAAAGCCAGGGCAGTGTTAAGAGGTAGCAAGCAGGGCAATTACTTGGGCCCCACACAACAGGCAGCAGGAAGCTACATTGCTCAGGCTTCCACTTCAGCGGTGGGGAGTCTTGGGGTGACAGCTTTCTGCCATGGGCTCCAGTGAATCTAATGTTGACCCCACTTGGTGGCCCCCTGAAACCTGCTTGTGGACCCCCAGGGGGCTTCAGTCCCCTGGTTGAGAACTGCCGATTTATTCTATATTAGGAGAAGAACCTACAATAAAGATAAAGTCTAATGAAGGTATTTGCATTCCAATCTCCTCTTTCCATTCACTCATGACTCAGATGTCTTCAGGGCAGGTATCCAACATGGTTGATCTCACTCCAAAGTTAAATTTACTTTTGTTGTGGGTGGAGAGAAGCAGAGGGAGTTTAAGTGAAACTCATGCACTGAGTTTTTGAATGAGTAAATAAAAATAAAAACTGCAGAAAAGTTAGTTTATCCGGACTGTAAAAATCAGACATGGTATATTTGTAGTCGCCAATGATGAATACAATACTTGCTGTGTTTGAGTAAGTGGTTTTATATTTTTAAGTGTTTTAAAGCCTTAAGGGTTATATCTGCATATTATCAAATGAGCTGTTAATCCATTAATGGATTATGTCATGCCATTCCAACATCATATGAAAGGATGGGTTCTATCTTGCACTGAAAACAGGAGAACAACCTCTGTGCTAAAAGCATGGGGCAGATACTTTTATATTCAAAAATAAACCATACTTGAATTTTGATAAATTTTAAATCAAGTCAATTAGCTTGAGTTCTGATCAATTAAAAACTGACCTTAAGTCTATTTTGAGTCTCAAGACTTTTGGTGTCCTTCTAGCTTCAAATGCAAACATAAAACAGAAAAGTTGGACATAAAGACCTTGGGAGTCTTTGTGGAGTTATACTATGATTTGCCAAAAATCCTTGTAATTGTAATTGTAACCTTATGTGCTGCAGTTAGTTGACAGAAAACTCAATTTACAACAAATGCTTCTGACGCTATATGCAGAAGTCTTTGCAATAATTAGAAAGTACAACACAACTTAATTTTATGCACTCAGTACCATTTCTTGAATCCAAAGCAAGAGGCTACAATACACACAAAATGGATGTTACTAGTCCAAGGGCATTTGTGAGCCTTAGAAGACACATTCATTAAAGCAGGGGTGGGGAACCTCAGGCCTGGATGTTTCCCCCGACTTGCCTGAATCCAGGCCCCTGAGCCCATGCCAGAGGCATAGCGAGGGTGTTATGCGCCCGGGGGCAAAAGCAAAATTTCTGCCCCCACTTCCCCCACCATATGGCGGGGGCCCAAACCTGGCACACAGATGAGCCTAATCCTGGGAGGAGGGGAGCTTGTACCGCATCTTCTCCTGCCCCCTCCAGTTTGGGGCTAGGCCCCAATATGCACTAACCTGCTGGTACAGATGGAGGAGGATTGGGCTCGGGGTGGAGAGGTGGGGAGGAGGCTCCAGCTACCGGCAGCAGGCAGAGGAGGAGCAGGTGAGCCGAGGGATGACAGGGGACTAAATTGGTGCCCCCCCTAGCGTGGCACCCAGGGGCAACTGCCCCTCCACTCCCTCCTCACTACGCCACTGGCCCATGCTGGTGTTTCAGCCCCCCCGCCACTCCACCATAGGGCTGGAGCAGACAAAATCTACTAGCCTGGGACTCCCTACGCTTTGGTGTGAGAGGGGAATGTGTCTTTTTTTTTTTTTTGGCTTCTCACTTGTGACTGATTTTTCTGTGGGTCAGTGGCTCCCAATCCAAAAAAGGTTCCCCAACCCAGCAAGAAAGGAATAACAACTGTGTTGAGAAGTTACGTTCGTCATGAAACCATGCTTCTGGTTCAGAGACTCCATTCCTGAATAAACTCACTGTTTCATTAAAATAATGATCTTCCTGAACGCAACAGCTGTAATGCTGAAGATTCCGGATTTCATTAAACTGGTCAGCTAAATCAAATGTGGTGCTTTTGTGCAAAATTAATGTTTTGAAAGGAGAAAGGTATTTAAGACAGAATAATGGCTACTCTAATAAATACTCGGCTCTTTCAGAGTAACCAGCTGGCTCAGGAGTCACACTGAGTCAGGGTGACATTGAGTCAGGGGCTAAATCGGTATGGGGGTGTGAGGCCACATGAGGATAAGGACAGATACGCATGGCTGAAGAGGAAGCGGGGGTGCAGGTCATGTGGGGACAAGGACAGACATTTAACTGACGGAAGACACTATGGATCAACTAAATGGGGGAGACTCTCCAACTACTGAACAATCCTCCTCCTTCCCCTGCCAAAATAAACTGTTGCATACTTTTTCCACCCATGCTCAACAACCCTCTAGGTTCAATCCAACACTCCTTCCCAGCAAGTACTTTCCTCTCCTTCATCTCCTCTGTTACACCGGACTGCCCCAAGCCTTTGGACTGCTTCTGAGAGGTGCGGAAAATACATTTCTGTACTGTAATTTACATGAATTATTACTCAAAATTCTGTATTAATGTGCCAATAAGGAATCTATTTGTCAAAAAAAATTCCTCAATTTTTTTTTGTTGTAACAATACAGACATACTTTCTGTCGGGTATTTTGAAATAAATTGCTAACTGGTGTGATTATATTGTGTTATTTTGACACATAAATTATGCAGAATTTTAAAATCTTATGTGCAGATTTTTGGGGGAGGCACAAATTCCTCGGGTATAATAGTGGCTTTAGTTCCGAAATAATGGCTTCAGTGGAGTACTGTTATATACTTGAACTTAATTCCCCTTATTTTTGCAGCTTTGTGTTAGTTATCATCGAACTTTAACTGACAGTGTTCTTGTGTGTTAATATTGATCAGAAAATACATACAATTGCTAGCACAGCAGAACATAAATAAATGGCATCCAAATAGCTATCGCCTATCACATTAAGATGCATTGCACTTTTATAGAGTATTGTAATAATACTGTGAACATTTTAAAACAGGACCTGATCCTGCAGAGTTTTGACAGTCTATTCTTCCAATGACTTCAATAGCAGCTCTTGCATGCTCACCACCTCTTTTAAAAAGCAAATTGTATTTAGGAGCTTAAATTTGCTTTTAGTTAACTAACTTTAGGCACCCTGTTTGGTCAGTGTACTCAAGGACATCTATTAATGAAAGTTTAGTAAGTAAAACATTTAAAAACAGGAAATATTGCTTCAGCATTGCATACTTCCTAAAGAGTAAGAAACTCCAATTTGAAATATATTGAAAGAACTTTCTCACATGTCTCCCAGAAATATTACAGCAGTTTTAGTCTACTGCTATTAGATTTATGTCCAGAAATATTTCACCTTTGAGAGGAGTGAAGTATGAATCTTCTTGAGGATGTTATCCATTTCATAAAGCTTTGGTCCCACCAACGGGCTGTTTGGTCCAGTCAGATGACCAATATGGTCCAATCCTAGGTAATGAAGTATCAGAATATCCCAGTCTTCTCTTTTTAAAACACTATCCAAATGTCTGGTAACATTATCATCAACCTTGTAGATGAAAGCAAAACATTTCAGAAAAATGCATCTTTCTCTTCTACTTATAAAAGAAAAGAAAATTAAGTTATTTCATTTGGCACCACAATTAGACGTATCAAAAGTGTAAATGAAGCAGGGATTTAAATATCCCCCACTTCATTTACATAATGGCGGCCGACGCTTTTTTTTCTAAAAGCGGCTTTTCAAAAAAAAAAAAAAACAGCAGTTTAGACGGGGTATTTTCAACAGAAATGCCCCATTTCAAAAGATCCTGTACTCCTCATTTTTCGAAATGCCTCGTTTCGAAAAAAAGCGGCGGCGGCCATTATGCAAATGAAGCACGGGATATTTAAATCCCTGCTTCATTTGCACTTTCGATACATCTAATTTACATCTCTCTGCCGACAGAGGGGTGTAATTTAGACGTACCCTTAAGCTCTACAGAAGTTAGTGAGTGTTGACCAATTTTGAAAATCAAGATGATTTACACAGCAAATATAAATCCAGGAACCTAACTGTAGGTAGCCGGTTTTGCAAGTCTTGGCCCACTCTCTACCCCTTTCAGCTGAAAAGACTCCCAATTTATTTATTTATTTTATATATATAAAACACGCACACTATAGGGCTGCCAAGTTACTGAGGGACAATCCCTAGTTTCATAGTTTTCAATTAGCAGCCAACATCATTGCATACTTTAAAACATGGTCAATGATTTTTGAGAAAGTATTCCCTAAAAGACTGATAAATTTGTGGCTCAATATCTAATTTGACGATGAAAAAGCTTCTTACCTCAGTATAATCTGAGACAAAAAATGAGGTAGTGCCATCATATTCCACAAAATGCTTTGGAAACAATTTAACCCATGTGTCATCACCATAAAAGATTATTCTTTTCCCAGCCGTTTTTGCCTGCCATATCAGGTTGTCTTCCAAGAGTGCTGGTGAATTGAGATTCATGATAACATCAATGAAGCCAGGTATGCTACCAGTCATCAAAGCCTAGATAAATAGACAGATAGAAAAATAAGTAAACAACAGAAACTGCGAAAGTATTTGATGCTTGCGTGAAAAAAATGAGGTAAAATTAAACCACATGGGGGAATGGGATCAGACTTACACTGTCAAAGCCTAATAAATGGATTAACACATGAGTTGCCATATCAGAGGGTACCTCGTCAAGTATCCTGTCTCTGACTGTTACCATGGCCACTGAAGGAGCTATACTGAGGATGTTCTTCCATAGCAAACTACAAATTGGGCAGACAATCCCCAAACTGGGGTTTAAATCCACAATTACACTTCCTCAAGCCAGTAACCAAACAGCCTTTGGAATGCCTTTCTGGTCACAGAAAAACCAAAACGCAGTTCCCAGTAAGCAATCCAGACTTTGGCTTCCACCCAGACAAGCAAGTCTAACAGTTATTCACAATATATAAAGATCTACCCGACCCAAGAACGCAAACCTATTACCCATTAATCAATGAGTATTTCAAGATCTTACCCAAATGCATGCTTACAGTCAATCCTTATTAACTAAACCTAGGATTGATTAATAATAAAAAAAGAAAAAATATAGTTAATGATCATTATACATACAAATCAGTTTCATAGCAGAGATGGTGAGGCCACTGATTTGTAAAAATCCTTTTGAAATCAATTTAAAAGATTATACTCCAATAGGCAGTCCAATGTGCAGATTCAAATTCTACCATGAAAGTTGCAGGGTTAACCCAGACTAGATCTGGAGAGCTCAGCCATATGAACTTAGACGTTCCCTATCAATGTTTAAGAAGATCTGAGATAGCAAGGATCTGGCCCAAAACAACTTCCTTTATAGCTTAAAGTTCAGTGGATAATCTTGGCAGCAGGCCTTCAGTGGATGATTAGGTAATGTACACTATTGCTTTGAAACTAACATTTGTTTCCCAGGGATATGATAGAAATAAGAGAAATAAGGTGGCAACAATCTGTGAAATTCTAGCAGAACTCTTAAAAAGGTCTGGACAAGCCATTCTTTTGTGGGTGAAGAAGCTGTTATTATCTGGGGAACAGAGTGGATCCTGCCCAATGAGCAAAAAGGCATTTTTAAGCTGTTATGGCATTACTCTTCTATCCAATGCTGGGAACGTTTTTACTTTGGTCTTGTTGGTATCTTAAGGAGCAAGACAAGACAGCTGCTGCTATCTTAAGGAGCAAGACAAGACAACAAGGTGGTTTTACTCTTGGATGTTCCATGAGAGAGCAAATGTCACAACATGACAGCTTACTTAGAAGAAAAGAGAATTCAAGCACCCCATTCACATCATATTTGTGGATCTCAAGGCAGAGATCGACAGGGAATCACTCTGGCTGATCTTGAAACTCACAGGCCTCTCTGACAAGTGTTGTGGAACATTCCATCTCTTATGACAACTCCTCACACTGTGTTCTTGTAAACGGGAAAGAATCACCTTCTTCTGAATTAGGTCAGCTGTTCAACATGGATATGTGACTGCCCAAAACTCTTCAGTGCCAACTCAGGCTGTGAGGTTGAGCACACACTAAGTAAATAGCATTTAGGCATATGCATTATTAAGAGACTGGAGAGCCTTGAAACAGGCCAGACCTTGAAACGCTTCTGTGTCCCTGGGGTGAGACACCTTTACCCTTCTTGTTTTTAATTATTAAGTATGTGTTTCAAGTTTTCTAGCAAGAGGGGGAGCCATTGTTGGGACATGTCTGGACAGGCTAATTATGTGCCTGTCACAGAGTACAAGCATTTTTCCTGGGTCAGACTGGCAGAGACTCTGGGGGTTTTTGCCTTCCCCTGGGACATGGGTCACTTGCTGGTTTGAATTAGAATAAATGACTGATTCCCAAATCATGATCTGAGGACTTCAGTAACTCAGCCTGAGGTTAGGGGTCTGTTACAGGAATGGGTAGGTGAGGTTCTGTGGCCTGCAATGTGCAAGATGTCCAACTAGATGATCGTGATAGCCCCTCTCACTTTAAAGTCTGTGTCAGTTTCCCACTATTCTTTCCTTCCAGGCCATGAGGATCCACCTTTCACAGGCTCACAGGGCACTGAACCCCAAGTCCCCATCAGTGACAGAAAAATAAAATGTCTCTGTTCCCCCTTATCTTAGTGAATGGCCTCTGTTGGAAAAGCCTTGAAGATTTCCGGAGATGCAGATTCTGCCCTGCAGTGTGATCATTAAGCAGTCTTCTCTGCCTATTTAGTGTGATGGCTTTGTTTACCTTTTGTATGTTAATGTGCACGCATTGTCCTCTGCCTGTGATTATGCCGATTGATTAGATAAAGTACACATTCCTTGAGCTAGGGCAGACTGGGCTTAGGAGCTCCCTGCCAAACACATTTTAGGAACTTCATTTCAGTGCACTCAAACTCTTTCAGAATGCTTTGAACGTACATCACACAGTGATTTTTTTGGGGGGAACCAGCATGTTATCAACTTCCATATGATTATGATGCCTGGGTGTTGGGAGAATATAGGTAAGGCCTGATAGGAGAAAGTTTGGTGTGCCATCTGTTAATTGGTATGGAGGGGCACCCAAGATCACAGTCATACTCACTGCTATTAAACTCCCTGTACATTATTTTCAAACAGCAACCATAACTATTTCATGAAAAATATAATCAATTGTTTAACTATATTATCTGAACTGTATCTGTTAAAAGATGCTGAAATCAAGATGTTGAAATCTTGAAGTCAGAGTTCAAGCCTTTCTTTGTATTAAATAAAAATGTGATTGTGGGCTGTGCAAGATTTATGTATTTAACTATTCATTTCTTTGCTTTTAGTGCTTAGATTATGTAAATGATCTGGTAAGAAACTACTCTGTAGTCACTTAGCAACAATAACTGGGCTTTTGCAACCAACATCTTTTTTTTGAATAATATGACTTGAAAATGTGTCTCTGATAACTTTGGTTGCAGGATTGGAATGTATGCTATATAAAAGCTTTGTCTCAAAGAACAAATGTTACAATTAAACAGAATAAGTATTACATGAGGAAGGAACTGACTTCTGAAGTTGCTTTCCCAGCTGTGCTATTGAAATTCCTTGTCCTCAAACTTCCATGGCAATTATGGAATTAGGATCTTTATTCTTTTTCTGAATCAAATGTTTAATTAAAAATGAAAAATAGCTTATACGCTTTTTAGCTGCAGAGGTAGCTAGTTTTCATACAGTTTAGGCAGCATAGTGGCCGTAGGATGCATTGCAGGCCTCCATTGTGACCTGTCCCTGAAAAACATGGGGTACTATAAAATAGAATGCCTGCTAGGGACAAGTGTCTGCTGCTGCCCAACCGTCATATTTTAGGTCTTCCTCAGGTACAGTGCTGCAAGTAGGGGGTTTGGTTGGTGCCTTTCTCGGGGTGATTCATGAGCAACTTTGGAAGAATTCATGCAATCTGGCTGAGTAATGAGTGATAACACAGCCTGGAGGAGGGTTGCTGCTTGTCACTAGCAAAGCATTGCGAGAGACAGCCCAGACTGGAGAGTAGCAGTCCCACAGTCACAGGCTGCACCCCAAGAATCCCATCACACTCTGTATTAAAGTGAAGTGTGAGTCTTCAGCTAAATTAGTAAGCTACCGTTCTCTTTGCAGGCAGTGACCTTAATGTCTAAGAGTGTCCAGAGAGATGCTGCAGAGAGATATCTCTGAGGAATTTGTGAATTGGGGTTTGTTGACCATTACCTGAAAGGAAAGATTTGGACTGGCAGATAGATGAGGTGGTGTGTCGAAGCAGCAGTTGACGTTGATTGGGGTAACACTGTGGCTTATAGTTCTGGGTACCCCAAGCAGGACATTACAGTGACACTGTGGAATATTTAGTTGCTATTCACTTCATGCCTACAATAGGGCTAGGGTTTCAAAAGCTCACTGCAACTTTACACAGACAGAAACCACAATGCCCTAGCGCTCAATCTTCTGTTCCCAAGATTATCTCGGTCTTCACTCACACTACCTGTAGAGCAGTGGCCTCCAACCTTTTTACACCTGAGATCACTTTTTAAATGTCAGGGCAAGCCAAGATCTACCCCATCCCTTCCCCAAGACCCCACCCCTTTCCTGAGGCCCCGCCCTCTCCATTCCCCTCCTCTCCATCATTTGCTGTCCCCACTTTGTACTCACTCTCACTGGGTTGAGACAGGAGGTGTGGGCTCTGGGGTGGGAATGAGGGATTTGGATGTGGGAAGGGGTGAAAGGTACAAGCTCTGGGAGGGAATTTGGGTGCAGGAGGAGGTGAAGAAGGGGCTGCTGGCTCAGGGAGGGGGCTCCAGGCTGAAGAGTATTAGGGTCAGGGGGAGGACTGGGTGCTGAGCAAGCCACTGACTTGTGGATATGAGGGTGCAGGAGTTTGGGTTGGGATGTATCAGGGGCTCAGGGCAGGGGGGTTGGGAGTATGATGGGCTCAGGACACAGATTTGCAGTGTGTGGATGGTGCAGTAGTGTTGTGGCAGAAGACTAGGGATGTGAGAGACTCAGGACAGGGGGTTCCGGTGTATGACAGGCTCAGAGTTGGGACGTGAGGAGAGGTGCAGGAGCGTTCTGATGCTGCAGCCAGATGGGGGCTTAGCTCCAATTGGGGCCTTGTTGGCCAGGCTTCATTTTTAAATAAAATATTATGTCCAACAAACGTTTCAGCATTGTCTTTATTTATGGGAGGGGCGGGGAACCTCTTTTGCGTCAGGGGTCATTGACCCACAGAAAAATCCGTCAGGGACCACACAAGTGACATGGAAAAAACAACCCCTCCAAGCCCCCCAAAGCCTCACTGATGTGGCCCCAACTGAGACACCTCACTCCCCTGGCACTCCAGTCCCGTGTGGGGGGAGGGTAGATAGGACTGAGGTTCAAGACCTCAGCCCAGATTAACTCTTCTGGGGTTCCAGGGTTAGTGGAATTTGTGGGCCCCTCTACACTTTGAGGTGGGGCCAAAAATGAGGGATCCAGCGTGCGGGACAGGGCTGCCAGTGAGTGGGATAGGGATGGGGTACAGAATCTGGGTGGGTCACTGATCTTGCCCCCTGCCAGCTCCAACTGCTCAGCAAGTGCACACACTCTTCCTCCGTTCCCCACGGCAGCATGCGCTTCCTGAGCAGCTGGAGCTAGCGCACAGTCCCAGGACTACTATTCCCCACCCACCCACGCAGGCAGGAAGCAGGTGGAAAGAAATCCTCAGTGGTGCAACAGACCCCACTTTTCAGGAAAGGCTGTTAGGGGAGGGGGGAAACAGAGCACATGCTTCCTGAGACACCAGCTCTGGCGTACAGCTGCAGGACGCCCCCCTCACCCCCCACCCACATCGCAGGAAGCCAGCGCTACCTCCATTTTCTCAGGAGGTAGCACCAGCACGGGCTCCTTCTTGGGATGGGGGGAGTGACGGGGAGGGCTGGGTCACCTTGCAATCAACTGGTCATGCCCCGCCGATCGACTAGTCGATCGCGATTGATGGGTTGGTGACCACGGCTGTAGAGTCACACTGGAGCTGATGTTCAAAATCATAATGAATATTGGTGACCCAGTCCTCTGATCTCCTAGTCCAGAAAAGCATGTCAGACAGGTAAAGACCAGAGATTTCTCTAGCCCCATCATATGATGGTGCCAACTACCTCAGACATTTTAAGGTCATCCTTGGAAAGTATATAACCCCACTATATGACCACCAGGCAACAAGCTGGTAGAATAATACAATCACCATGCATCAAAAACGGTTACTGTTTTAGCCCCAAATTAGCTTCAGTGATCACCATGGTTCATCACCAGGTCAGATCAGTTGAAGTACACAGAACATAAATGTCCAAAATCCAATCAAAATGCATCCACAAGCAGCACAAAGGCTTTTTTGCAAGACTATGCTGCCACAATGAAGAACATTACTTCTAGTCCATCACAATCATAACACTACGACCGCAGAACAATTTCATATAGGGAACTAGTCTATCACTGGACCCAAGCACAGACGAGTGCAAAGAGCTCTCAACCGATTCTACAGAAAAAGAACTAACAACTACATTTTAGAGAAATTCATCAAGGCTGACCTTCCTAAGCTAGACCATATAGTATTAATCTCCCCACTACTTCTGATAGAGTTTGGGCCTGTCATGTAAAATAATACCCTAGAATCTGAAAAACGAAGTCATCACTCGCACCAAAGAGAGCTAGTCTCCCCCATCCCACCCTCTTTGGAGAAAGCCAACAAGGAAAAACTGTTTGTTGCCATAAAAAAAAAAATAATGCCTCTTTCAAAGGAGCAAAACTCTCCAAATATTGCCCACATCCAGCCCCCCTTTCCTAGCAAGCAACACTGAAGCAGTGATTATGAAGCTCCAGAAAAAACAAGGTATCTTCAGGCATCCTAGATGCTTAAGAATCTAGCTTGAGACCAGGACACAACACAGATAACCCTAGTAGCACTAATGATTGTCTCCTCTTTGCAATAGATACTGATCATTTATCAGTGCTCATACTACATCCCTCCACAGACTCACACAGTTGACGGAAAGGTGCTATTCACTCATTTATTGAGTACATTGAGAGTAATCTATTCCAGGGCGACTCAACACGTGGCCCATAGGGGAGTGTGGGTTTACACAGGGCTCAACACGTGGCCCATGGGTGGGATCCTTTGAACATGGCTTCCACTGGGAACACGCTCCACAACGGTGAGGCATCTCCCAGGTGGGATGAGCATTGAAAGACGCAAGCGGATGGGCTGGCTAGAACAGACGGGTACAGGGTGTTGGCATTTCTAGCCCCTAGGGAGGAGGTGCTGGGAGCGCTGGGGCATTGTGGGAAGTGCTTTGTATTTATGCCCCCCCCCCGTCAGTGTGAAATAAGCTATTTGCATATATTTTGCATGTATATGCAGCTGCACTTAAGTTGCAGCCCTCGGCATGTGCTGTGAGTATCATTGTGGCCCCCAGGGCTTCCAAAGTTGAGTAGCCCTGATCTATTCAATGTATTATAATGACTTCAATTATTCTTTCAACAGGAACCAAGTAGTGGTAATGAGCTACCACTCCTATCACCAATAGTAAACACCAGAGGAGCAAGAAAGATCTAGCCTGTCTCTCCCCAGCTTTAAAATCTATGAATAACGACTTCAAGAAATGGCAAGGTATCAGAGACCCTGATGCTAAGCACATACCATCAGCAACACTCTGTATCACTAGAGCGTCACATGCCACCACTAGAGTTTAACAATACCTATATCAGCCTCTGAATGAACTGATGTCATCAAGGCTGCACTCTTCACAGTACAACACCAACCTGCCCTACTGGAACTGAAACTCTGGTTCGACAGCTCCAACTGTACAGGCTCCTAATAAAGCTAGAAGAAAAGAGCTCTGTTTGTTATTGGTTACAGAGAAACCCTTTCGTTAGGGAACTATAGGCCGGTCAGTCTTACCTCGGTTCCTGGAAAAATCATGGAAGGGATCCTTAAGGAATCCATTTTGAGGCACTTGGAGGAGAGGAAAGTGATTAGGAATAGTCAGCATGGATTCACAAAGGGCAAGTCGTGCCTGACCAATCTGATTAGCTTCTATGATGAGGTAACTGGCTCTGTGGATATGGGAAAGTCAGTGGATGTGATATACCTTGACTTTAGCAAAGCTTTTGATATGGTCTCCCACAATATTCTTGCCAGCAAGTTAAGGGAATGTGGATTGGATAAATGGACGGTCAGATGGATAGAAAGCTGGCTAGAAGGCCGGGCCCAGCGGATAGTGATCAACGGCTCAATGTCAGGATGGCGGTCGGTTTCTAGCGGAGTGCCCCAAGGTTCGGTTCTGGGACCGGTTTTGTTCAATATCTTTATTAATGACCTGGATGAGAGGATGGATTGCACCCTCAGCAAGTTTGCAGATGACACTAAGCTAGGGGGAGAGGTAGATACGCTGGAGGGCAGGGATAGAGTCCAGAGTGACTTAGACAAACTGGAGGATTGGGCCACAAGAAATCTGATGAGGTTCAACAAGGACAAGTGCAGAGTCCTGCACTTGGGACGGAAGAATCCCAAGCATTGTTACAGGCTGGGGACCAACCAGCTAAGTAGTAGTTCTGCAATAAAGGACCTGGGGGTTACAGTGGATGAGAAGCTGGATATGAGTCAACAGTGTGCCCTTGTTGCCAAGAAGGTTAATGGCATATTAGGTTGCATTAAGAGGAGCATTGCCAGCAGATCCAGAGATGTCATTATTCCCCTTTATTCGGCTCTGGTGAGGCCACATCTGGAGTACTGTGTCCAGTTCTGGGCCCCCCAATACAAAAAGGATGTGGACGCATTGGAGAGGGTCCAGCGGAGGGCAACCAAAATGATTAGGGGGCTGGAGCATACGACCTATGAGGAGAGGCTGAGAGAGTTGGGTCTGTTTAGTCTGCAGAAGCGAAGAGTGAGGGGGGATTTGATAGCAGCCTTCAACTTCCTGAAGGGAGGTTCCAAAGAAGATGGAGAAAGGCTGTTCACAGTAGTGACGGATGGCAGAACAAGGAGCAATGGTCTTAAGTTGTGGTGGGAGAGGTCCGAGTTGGATATTAGGAAAAACTATTTCACTAGGAGAGTGGTGAAACACTGGAATGGGTTACCTAGGGAAGTAGTGGAGTCTCCATCCCTCGAGGTATTTAAGTCTCGGCTTGACAAAGCCCTGACTGGGTTGATCTAGTTGGGATTGGTCCTGCCTAGAGCAGGGGGCTGGACTTGATGACCTCCTGAGGTCTCTTTCAGCTCTATGGTTCTATGATTCTATGAGCTTAGAAAGAGACTGGCAGCAATATACTCAAGCAGTGCTCTAATATGCTCCCACTGAAATCCATGATAGGAGAGTCCTCATTAAAATTAGTGGGAGTGGGACTGGCCCTCAACACTCTACAGTAAATTTCAGCTTTACTTAATTACAAGCTGTTTTCTGTAACAGCCACTGTTGCACATTTTCCAAGATATTTAACATATGACAAGTGTGATATGTTAATGAAAAGCAATTTTATACTAAGGAAACCAGTCAATGACAACCACTACAGCAAGATTGTGGAGACCTAAGTTCTCTTCCTTGCTCGGCCATTAACCTGCGAGCTGACCTAGAATAAGTCATTTCACCTCTGTGCCTCAGTTTTTCCCTTTTCCTCCCTCCATGGGTAAAATGAGAAGTGGCTCCTTACCTTATAAAGCAGGCAAATTTATGGATGGGATGCACTAAAAGTTAAATATTGGACAAACATGCACAGTTTGATTTCAGTGCCCTGAAACTCAATAGGGCCAATTTTCTTTGTAAAACATCCTAGAATAAATCTGGATTTTAGGTTTTCCCACCCAAAGTTACAAGGCAGGACTAGAGCTGGCTTTTAAAATGGAAGCCATTGGCAAACAACTCCAAAGGTTATTGACTCACCATAATGACAGTTAAAACTACATAATGATAGTTAAAATTGCCTAAGCAAAGCTACCTGTAATATCACCTTAGCAGTTCTTACATTCTCCCTCACACTGTCAATTGTGAAGCTCATATGCAAAGAATGACTAGTTTAAGAAGTGATAACCATTGTTATTTCCCTTTCCATCAAGTCTCTTCAGCTCCATAACTACCCTCTGCTTTCCTTTTGTGGCTTGACCACTACAACTTGCAAGGAAACTTGGGCAAGCTAAACCAGGATCTACTGGTGGCCATGTTTCTCTGTCAACATTATATTAAAATATAGTTCCTATACTGATACTGCGGCAAGAGTGCTCTTAAACTTATTAATTAAAGGAGCGAGACTGAGCATGTACTAACATTGGACAATCTTGAAAATAGAAAGCACCAACCCTCCTCTTTCTCCATTAAAGACTACTACTACAGTAGTTCACATATTGCTGTAAGAGATGGAAAGATACACTCCTTTCCTTTCTCAACTCCTGTAACACTACAGCAAAGAGAAAAGATGTCATACTCACTTGGATCCCTTGCTGGGCAGGGCCTTGCTTGGCAGCAGCCAGAATCAGCTAAGAAATTACAACACATTAGGATAAACAAAATGAGACGGTTTACCTTAATTCGAGGCATGGTGACTGTGGGTGGCTTTGCTTCAGCTATGAAACTGTGGCATGTTCCTTTTTCCACGAGTTGTGTAGTGTAGGGCATGAACTGTTTACCTTTTGACCCAAACACAAAGTCATCTCTCAAAGCATCTATCAGCACAATGACAACTTTTTTGAAAAGAGGTGATGGAATCTTAGTCCAATTAGAAGTAACTCCTAAAATAAATGTAAACATAAAATGGGTAAAGCATCACTGCAAGTTAAGGGTTCACAACAAAAGTGATCAGCATTTCACAAACTTCACACAGGACTTCTGCAACTGTTTTAATTGCCAGTGACAAGAATTTAAAGTTAGAAGGTCAGTTTCCAAGATTGGAAATCAGACAGGACCATACTGTTTTAGCTCACCTGGATGGAATCTACATCTATTCCTATCCAGCCCTGGCTTGGGCAACAGAATTTTCATGAAACCAAACGATTCAGCCCATGCACTCTTTAGTCTGACTGCGGTCCCAGTAACACACTTCACCAACTCTGACCTGCAGTGTTGCCATCAGTGAGGGGAAGTGCTAGATGTAGTGAACAGAAATTGGGTAAAATGGTTTGCAAGCCCTCTAGTGGCTACCATTCTTGTTTATGTTTTAGAAGCCAGCTTAATGGTTTGCATATACAGCTTCCTTGTTGTGTATATTTAGAAAATAAAATTATTTGGAATCCCATTGTGCCTGTGCTTTTATTTATTTTGTTACGTAATAAACAAAAAACTTGGACCAAGTAGGGCTTCAACTGAAACAAGTATTAATCATATTGTCTTACTCTTCTCAACCAGGGAAAGTGTAACAAGAGTAGTGAAGATGCACAGAAGCAAACATTTGTGACAGCAGCCCCACTTCCGCCCGCTGTTGGGGAGCTTGCAGTCCAGGCCCGCTCCTTAGGGCCACTGGGAGTTGATAGGCCAGTCCTATTCCCTGGAATATAAGGAGGTTGGTGGGAT
Organism: Pelochelys cantorii; assembly: GCA_032595735.1. Lineage (NCBI taxonomy): Eukaryota > Metazoa > Chordata > Testudines > Trionychidae > Pelochelys > Pelochelys cantorii. Next base: position 128,622,672 of record CM064330.1, read on the forward strand.
ATGATTGCGGTGGAGTGGCTGGACCAGAACAGATACTAGTGCCCAACACGGTCAGCTTGAGCTCAAGCTACCATTGTTGCTACTTCTTGTCCAGTTGATGGGGAGACATGGGGATGAGTCAAATTAAACTTTACGTTCTTTCTGCTGCCAGTGCCTCAGTTCCTACCAGGTTTATTCTCTCTCATGAACGATAAAACTAAAAGGACCCCAAACTTTTGGGCTGCTGGATCTTGTTTTCTAGCTTCCAGCCCAAAGCAAACTTTTAAAGCCAAATTGTAACCACCTGTAAAAAGCCTTAATAATGGAATTGCAGTCAAGCTGTTAAGTAAAACAGTATGAATGGAATTATTATAATAAAAGAAGGAGGGGATAGCAGACCCAAGTGGCAGGTGACGGAAAGTAGGGATGTTAGCTATTGGATAATTGAACAATCCAGTAACCACATTAATTCCCATCAGTTACTTGACTATTCTATAGTTCCCTGGGGCAGGCTGGCAGCCAGTGCACTCTGGCCCCACTACTAGGAAGTCACTTGGTCCCCCTGCACTGCTGCCTCTGCATCATAGGAGGGAGCCGGTCCAGGAGAGGAGCCAGTTTAAAAACCAGCTCCCTGTGCAGACTGGCTGCCTGCCGCCCTGCAGCAGAGAAAGGGAGCGGGGCGGTTACCTGGGCCAGGAAGAGAAGGGGCAGTTACCTGGGGGGGGGGGAGGGGCAGTTACAGGGGCCCAGAAGAGAAGGGGCAGTTACCTGGGCTAGGCAGGGAAGGGGCAGTTACCTGGGCCCAGAAGAGAAGGGGCAGTTACCTGGGGGGGGAGGGGCAGTTACCTGGGCCCGGAAGAGAAGGGGCAGTTACCTGGGGGGGGGGGGAGGGGCGGTTACCTGGGCCCGGAAGAGAAGGGGCAGTTACCTGGGGGGGGAGGGGCGGTTACCTGGGCCCGGAAGAGAAGGGGCAGTTACCTGGGGGGGGAGGGGCGGTTACCTGGGCCCGGAAGAGAAGGGGCAGTTACCTGGGCTAGGCAGGGAAGGGGCAGGGCAGCACCTAGGTCAGGGGCATGGCAGTTACCTGGGGAGGGAGGGGAGGGGAGAGGAGGGGGAGGGGCGGTTACCCGGGCGGGGCGGTTACCCGGGCGGGGGGCGGGGCGGTTACCTGGGCCGGGCGGGGCGGGCTCGGCGGGCGGGGCGGCGCGCGCGGCGCGGCGCGCTCGGACGGGCGGCGGGAAGAAGCCGCGCAGGAACAGCCCCACGCCCAGCGCCTGCAGCAGGAGGCAGCCGGCGGCGAAGACCCCCGAGCGCAGCCGCATGCTCGGCTCCACGGCAGCCCCGGGCAGCGCCGCCCAACCCGGCCGCCTCAGGTGCAGGGGGCGGGGCGCTCTCCTACGCCGCCCAATCAGCGGCCCCCAGCTCTGCCCTGCCCGCCCGGCCATTGGCTCGTGACGAAGCAACCAGCAGCCTCCGCCCCCTGAACGCACCGAACCTCCGCGCCAGGCCGGCCCCGGAGAGGAAGAGTTACGCCGAGAACTGCAACTCCCAGAAGCCCTTTCACCCGCCGCCTGCCCTACGGCGCGGTACAGGGCTCAATCGGCGTTGTTCATTGCTGCAAGCTGCTGGTCCTTGTAGCCTTCCAGCGGCTGCTATCCGGCCCCTACGTGGGGGGTGGGGCTAATGCCCTGGCTGTGTACACCGAGGTTAGGGTAGGCAAAGCCTAGGCCCAGGAGGAGGCAGCTCCATGCACATGTCCTGCAGGGCAGGCTTGGTGTTCACAACAGCAGCTGACCCAGCTCCTGGTACCTGTTGCAAGCAGGGGAGGGGTTGCATTAAGCAAGGGGAAAGGGGGTGGTAGAATAAAAGAAAGCTAGGCAAAGCCAAGTCCAGTCAAGCAAAAGGGATGCTGCCCTCTACCCTAAGGAACATGGTTAAGGCTCATTCATTGTGCCCCACACTGGCCTCTAACCAGGCCTAGGCTTAGAAGAAATAGCCAGTAAGCAGCTATGAATCTGTCACAGTGGACACTCCTTTCAAGGTGTACTTCACATAATGGGAACAGAATAGTTTGACTTATTGTTCATGTGTGGGCAGTGCTGCCATGCACAGTTTTAGCAGTCCTCCAGCTGCTACATGGTAGTGACCTATCGGTCGAGCTGTGTGCCATCAAACCCTCACGCATTAAGGTAGCCAGATATTCCTTCTTCCATTTAATTGACAATGTAGTACCTGAACTTACCCATTTACAGTGGGCTTTATTTACACCAACATTGGTGTGATATTACTCCATAAGCCCTACAATGTGCATAGAACAGCTAACAGCAGTCATGCTACGATACCAGTGCCACCTAGGCAAAAGTGTCAGTGCAGCAAGATCATCTTTTTTGCAACCATTACTAAGATGACATCGAGTAAGCATTACACACAAGATATAGTCCAGTGCTCGTTATAGAGCAAAGAACTTGGGAGGATTTACGTTCAAACCAAAGAATTGTCAGGAAGTGAAAGTAGGATCTGACAACCCACTTTGTCAGATGACAGGAGTGTAAAAAGTCACTTACAGCTTATGCTTTCTTCCTCCCCTCCTTTTTTTCCTCCTTTCCTTTCTTTCTTTTTTTCCTTCTCCCCCTCCCTCCCTTATTTTTTCTTGGATCTGGACTTTTAACACTCCTGGCCTCTGGGCCCATGAAAGGTTCTGATACCATATACATGCTTTGTTAGTCTTTAAGGCGCTACTAGACTAGTTGTTGTTGAAGTTTTTCCTGGTACAGACTAACTCAGCTACTCCTCTGAAGTAGGAACAAGAGAGCCTTCCTCTTCTGATACCTAAGGCCTATAGTATATCAGCAGAGTGACATGTATGAAATTATTCTCTTTGCAGTCTATAGCCAGTTACAGTACAACCCCCAAGAACCTGTTTCATCACATACCGTTTGTCATTTTTTCATTCTTCACTCCCAGGCAAATTGTGTGTGTGAAGTCTCTGCTGGTGGAAGCAAAGGCAGAGCATCAGAAAGGGTTATCTAAAGCAGTCCACTGAAGTGCGAGTCTGTACTTCATGCGACCACAGTGGGAGTCTCAAAGGCTTTGTAGTGTTGGAGGTGAAAGATTAGGCACATGGGTTGTCTTTTTAAACGCAACTACAAAGGAGACACTTTGAATCCGACAAGTGAAGTCAGCAACAGAATTGTACAGAAGCATTACCTACAAACAAGGGGTGAGTTTGCCCTCCACCACCATATTCAGTTTCAGATACTAAGGCAAGTGGCCTTACATTAGTTAATTGCATCCTAACTAAGCCCCTGCACTGCAATAAAAGCATAGCACATATTTGCCCCCATCATAGTGATCTTGTTCTTCTACTGAGGAACCTACAGCCTGGGGGCCAAATCCAGCCCCTGGCTTGCCTAGATCTGGCCCCTAAAACTTGGGGATCCCCCCCAGCATCAGGGAGGTGATGCTGGCACTCCAGCCCTGCACCCCCAAGAAGCTACACCAGGTAAGCACCCCCCCATCACTCAGACCCTGCACCCCCACCCAGCTCCCATACCCCTCCCACCCGCCCTCTGCTCCTGCACCCAGCTCCCACACCCCAACTCTGCTCCTGCATCCTACTTCCCACCCAGCCCTCCTGCCCCCAGCCCTCTCCAACATCCTACCACCCTCCCAGAACCACCAATCCCAACCCACTCCTCACTCTCCCTCCCACTCAGACCCCAAACCCACTTCCCAGCAGCCCCCTCCAACATACTGAAATCCTCATTTTTAGCCACACCCCAGAACCTAGGGGAGCCCACAAAATCTACTAGCCTGGGCCCCCTAAGCTCTGATGTGCAAGGGGTATGTGAGGAGTGTCTTTCTGCTTCTTAGTCTGGGGCATATCAGTCAGTGGTTTTTCCCTTGCTTCTCACTTGTGAGAGACCCCTGGCTCATTTTTCTGAGGGCCTGACTACTACCCTATGCTACTCATCCATGTGGGCACTAATGACCCTGCAGGGTGTGACACTGAGCGGATCAAGAGTGACTGCAGGGCTCTGGAGCGCAGGTAGTATTCTCTCTGGTCCTTTCTGTCAAAGGTTGGAGCCCAGGCAGAGACAGGTGCATCCTGGAGGTGAATGCCTGGCTGCGAAGATGGTATTGCCAGGAGGGCTTTGGCTTCCTCGACCACGGGCCGCTATTCCAAGAAGGGCTGCTAAGGAGGGATGAGGCTCATCTTTCAAGGAAGGGGAAGACAGTATTTGGATGCAGACTGGCTCACCTAGTGAGAAGGGCTTTAAACTAGGTTCGACAGGGGCAGGTGACCAAAGCCCACAAGTAAGTGAAGAACATGGAGACCTGGGAGATGGGTCAGAATGGGAGGGAGCACGAGCTATAATAGAGAAAAAGAAGGGACAAGGCAGAACTGGGAAGCAAGATCAAATCAGTATCTTAGATGCCTATAAACAAATGCAAGTATAGGTAATAAGCAGGAAGAACTTGAAGTGCTAATAAATACACACAACTATGACATCATTGGTATCAAAGAGACTTGGTGGGATAATACACATGATTAGAATATTGGTATAGATGGGTACAGTTTACTCACAGGAAGGATAGGCAGGGTAAACAGGGAGGTGGTGTTGCCTTATATATTCAAAATGTATACACTTGGACTGATGTGGAGATGGACATAGGAGACAGACATGTTGGGAGTTTCTGGGTTAGGTTAAAAGGGATAAAAAAAACAAGAGTGATGTCATGCTAGGGGTCTACTACAGACCACCTACCCTGGTAGAAGAGGTGGATGAGGCTTTTTTTAAACTAACAAAATCATCCAAACCACAGGATTTGGTAATGATGGGGGACTTCAACTATCCAGACATATGTTTGGAAACTAACACAGCGGGGCACAAACGATCCAATAAGTTCTTGGACTGCATTGAAGACAGTTTCTTATTTGAGAAGGTTGAAAAAGCAACTGTTCTAGATTTGATTTTAACAAATAGGGAGGAACTGACTTGAGAATTTGAAAGTAGAAGGCAGCTTGGGAGAAAATGATCACGAAATCAGAGTTCATGATTCTAAGGAATGATAGAAGGGAGAACAGCAAAAGAGAGACAATGGATTTCAGGAAGGCAGATTTTGGTAAGCTCAGAGAGCTGGTAGGTACAGTCCCAGGGGAAGCAAGACTAAGGGGAAAAACAACTGAAGAGAGTTGGCAGTTTTTCAAAGGGACATTATTAAGGACCCAAAAGCAAGCTATTCTGCTGCGGAGGAAAGATAGAAAGTATGGTAAAAAGCCACTTTGCCTTAACCAGGTGATCTTGCGGGATCTACAAATAAAAAAGTCATATAAAAAGTGGAAACTAGGACAAATTACAAAGGATGAACATAAGCAAACAATACAGGTATGCGGGGCAAGATTAGAAAGGCAAAGCCACAAAACGAGTTCAGACTAGCTACAAAGGGAAATAAGACTTTCTATAAATATATTAGAAGCAAGAGGAAGACCAAGGACAGGGTAGGCCCATTGTTCAGTGAGGAAGGAGAAATAATAACAGGAAACTTGGAAATGGCAGAGGTGCTTAATGACTTCTTTGTTTTGGTCTTCCTCTGATGATGAAGAAATAACTAACAATGAATACTAGTGGGAATGGGGTAAATTTAGAAGATAAAATAAAAAAAGAACAAGTTAAAAATTACTTAGAAAAGTTAGATGTCTGCAAGTCACCAGGGCCTGATGAAATGCATCCTAGAATACTCAAGGAGCTGATAGAGGAGGTATCTGAGCCTTTAGCTATCATCTTTGGAAAATCATGGAAGATGGGAGAGATTCCAGAAGACTGGAAAAGGGCAAATATAGTGCCTGTCTTTAAAAGGGGAAATAAGAACAACCCAGGAAACTACAGACCAGTCAGTTTAACTTCTGTGCCAGGGAAGATAATGGAGCAAGTAATTAAGGAAGTCATCTGCAAATACTTGGAAGATAAGAAGGTGGTAGGTAACAACCAGCATGGATTTGTAAAGAACAAATCATGTCAAACCAATCTGATAGCTTTCATTGCTAGGATAACAAGTCTTATGGGTAAGGGAGAAGTGGTAAACGTGGTATGCCTAGACTTTAGTAAGGCATTTGATACAGTCCCACATGATCCTCTTATCAATAAATTAGGCAAACAACTTAGATGGGGCTACTATAAGTTGGTTGTATAACTGGCTGGATAATCATTCTCAGAGTGTAGTTATTAACAGTTCACAATCCTGCTGGAAGGGCATAACAAGTAGGGTTTGGCAGAGGTGTTTTGGGACCGGTTCTGTTCAATATCTCTATCAACAATTTACATATTGGCATAGAGAGTATGCTTATTAAGTTTGCAGATGATACAAAGCTGGGAGGGGTTCCAACTGCTTTGGAGGATAGGGTCATAATTCAAAATCATCTGGACAAACTGGAGAAATGGCCAGAGGTAAATAGGATGAAGTTCAGGGACAAATGCAAAGTGCTCCACTTAGGAAGGAACAATCAATTTTACACATACAGAATGGGAAGCGACTGTCTAGGAAGGAGTACTGCAGAAAGGGATCTAGAGATCATAGTGGACCACAAGCTAAATATCAGCTAACAATGTGATGCTGTTGCCCCAAAACAAAACAAAAAAAAAGCAGCAAACATGATTCTGGGCTGCATTAACAGGAGTGCTGTGAGCAAGACACAAGAAGTCATGAAGTCATTCTTCCACTCTACTCTGCACTGATCAGGCCTCAGTTGGAGTATTGTGTCCAATCCTGGGCACCACATTTCAAGAAAGATGTGGAGAAATTGGAGAAAGTCCAGAGAAGAGCAACAAGAATGATTAAAGGTCTAGAGAACATGACCTATGAAGGACGACTGAAAGAATTGGGCTTGTTTAGTTTGGAAAGAAGGCTGAGAGAGGACAAGATAGCGGTTTTCAGGTATCTAAAAGGGTGTCACAAGGAGGAGGGAGAAAACTTGTTCACCTTGGCCTCTGAGGACAGGACAAGAAGCAATGGGCTTAAACTGTGGCAAGGGAGGTTTAGGTTGGACATTAGGAAAAACTTCCTAACTGTCAGGGTGGTCAAACACTGGAATAAATTGCCTAGAGAGGTTGTGGCATCGCCATCTCTGGAGATATTTAAGAGGTCTAGATGGTACTGGATCCTTCCATGAGAGCAGGGGACTGGACTCGCTCTCTCAAGGTCCCTTCTAGTTCTAATGTTCTATGATTCTATGAAGTATTTCTAAGATATGCATGTGGAAAAGTGTATTTGTATCTTAACATAATCCCTTATGAAGTCTGTTTTTAGGTATTCAGATTGAAAATCAAAATGAGGCTAGCACACATTAAACATGCAACTTGTCTATAAGATTCTTAACTCGAGTGTGCACTTTGGAAATCATACTTTATATAGAGCCACCCCATCCCCACTGAGGAAAAGGAAGTACATGGATAAGAATCTTTCTTACTGCTTGTCACTATTTGCAGCAGTGAGGATGCTGCTCTCCAGTGGTTTCCAAAGTAGAGGTCCGTCAGTATACGTGCCAGGTCATGCTGGATGGAGGTCACCATTTTGTAGAGCCGGCATTTCTGTTGGTCTGCGAAGGCACCACATAGGGATGCAGGAATCCTTGAGTTTCAAAATGGGGTCGTGATGGCAAAAAGTTTGGGAACGACAGCTCCCCTTGTAACTATTGCTTCAGTGAAAGAGAACATACATGTGATAGTATGACAGGTTGGGACTCCATGGCACCTCCTGCTGGTCATGTTTGGGATTAGCTTGCCCCTGCACTGGAGCTCCCTCTTCTGGCAGTGTCTCACCCATTACCACCTGCCCTTTATATCGCTATCATCCTGTCGGGGCCCATGTTCCTCCCAGGCCACAATGTCCTTCCCTTGTTGTTTTGAATTGGGTCACTCAGTCAAGTGGTGATATCGGGGTAACTGGTTTCTATAGAGGGGAGGACCCCAGAATGTTCGCTCTGGGGAAGAGACCCACGACTGACAAAGGAGGCGCTGTCATCACCGTGAATAGGCCAGATTAACAACAGGAGGATGCCAAGCAACTCTTCAACACCACCTGCTACAGGCCTCCTCCATCTGATCCTACTGAAGAATACCAAAAGAAGTTACACCATCTGCTCAAGAAACTCCCTGCAATAGCATGGGGCCAAATTAACATGGACACACCTCTAAAGCCCCAATCAGGAGTGTTCTACCTGCTACCCAAGATCCATAAACTTGGAAATCCCAGACATCCCATCAACTCCCGCACTGGACAGCAGGGTTGTCCGACTATGTGGACTCACTCCTCAGACCCTACGCTACCAGCACTCCGAGCTACCTTCAAGACACCACTGACTTCCTGAGGAAACTATAGTGCATCAGTAATCTTCCTGAAAACACCAGCCTGGCCACCATGATTGTAGAAGCTCTTTAGACCAACATTCCACACAAGGATGGACGACAAGCTGTCAGGAACACTATCCCCGATGATGCCCCTGCACACCTGGTGACTGAGCTCTGTGACTCTGTCCTCGCCCACAACCATTTCCAATTGGGGGACAATTTATACCTTCATGTCAGTGATACAGGTCTGGGCACTTGCATGGCTCCCACCATATGCAAACATTTTTATGGCTGACTTAGAACGTTTCCTCAGTTCCCAGCCTCTGGCATCCCTCCTCTACTTGTGCTTTTTCATCATATGGACCCATGGGGAAGGAGGCCCTTGAAGAATTCCACAGATTTCAACCATTTCCACCACACCATCAACTTCAGCCTGCACCAATCCACACAACAGAGCCACTTCCTTGACACTACAGTACAAATAAATGATGGCCACATGACCACCACCCTAGACTGGAAAGTGGCTCTAGGATTGGAAGGCAGGATAAGGGACCCCTGGAAGGCAGGTAGGTGGGGTGGGTTCCGGAGTGACCTAGAGGATAGGGCATTTGCCTGGGGACCCGAGGGTGGACTGGAAACCTACCGACCACTACTCTTACCTATATGCCTCTAGCCTCCATCCAGGACACATCACTCGATCCATTGTCCATAGTCAAGCCCTAAGATGCAACTTGATCTGTTCCAATCCCACAGACAGAAACACTTAAAAGCACTGGGTCCCGTCAGACCCTACGCACAGTGGGCAGGGGGCTGCTCCAGCCTCCACCAGTTAACCATTACCAGGAACCATTCATATCCCTAGTCCAAAACACTAACTTGCAACAGAGTGAATGCTGTGGTTTTGGTAGCTGATGTAAAATTCTGGAGTGTTGTTAAGGAACGACCTGAGCTTTGCACTCTAATGGGACGGACTCAACAAAAATATCACACAGTGCTTCAGAAGTGTGCCCTTGGGACCTGATCCAATGCTGGTAATATCGATGGAAAGACTGACTTTTCCAGGGGGGTTGCATTAGGTCTCTAAGCATCACGCTACTATATTGTCTTCTTGCAGAGAATCAGCTTCAAAATAATGAGCCAGCGAAGGGGAAATCTAGCTCTCTCTTTGACCTGAAGCATTTAGCTACTCAGCGTACTGTTAAAAATGAGAGTTGCTTTCAACAGCTCACTTCAGTTATGAGTAGTCTCATTAGGAAGCAGGACAGGTGACCTGCAACCCCACAGAATTCGGATACCTGTGAGACAGGCATATGCAGCAGCGTCCCAACCAATTTAGTATGTATTTCACTTAGCGTTAGACAGAACAAGGAGTGAAATCTGAGGTCACGGTCACAGGGTGGACCAGACCCCTGAGTTCCCCTTCTTAAGGCCTTGTGGTCCTGCCAAAGAGACTAGAGAGAAGTCCTCCAAGCAGGCTAGAATGGCAGCGAAGCAAGCAGCCAATCAGGGGTCAGGAAGGCCTTATAAAAGGAGGTGCAAAGCAGAGCAACAGTTAGTTGTAGTGCAGAGCTCAAGGGATGCAGGTAGGGTGAGGAGCTGGCTGACAGAGCAGCAGCACCATGGACAGCTCTCTGTGGAGCTCTTATAGCAGACCAGCACACTATGCTGGGACTGGGAGACAAAGCCCTGAAGTGAGGGTGAAGATGTGGTCACCAGGAAGGGGAGCCCTGGGAACGCCTATCTCAGAGTGGGGAACAGACTCAGGACACTACAAAGGGCACCGAGATGGGTCCCTGTTAAAGGTGCATCCCGGAAGGGGGTGTTTGTGCAGGGTCAGGGTGAGGGCATGGGTGCTGGAGAGGATTCTAGCCTGGGGGAGGGATATAGGGGAGGACGCAGGGTGTGGCCGGGATGGAGTTGTGACCTGGGAGCTGGGGAAAAAGGGATACAGAGGGTTTGGGTGGTGGCCTGGGGCAGGACATCAGAGGGGAGAAAGGTAGTGGGATGCCAGAGGCAGGCTCTGGCTGAGTGGCGCTTATCTGCAGAAACCTGAGGCTTGCTCACTGCTCCACGTGGCTGTGCATGACAAGAGGAGGGAGGGAGAAGTCTTCACACGGGCTACGTCTACACTGCAGGAATTTGTCGGCAGAGGCTATGCAAATGAAGCGCTCATTAGCATTTCTCACATTCATTTGCATAGTCTCTTCCACTCCATTTTGCGGAACAGGTTTTTGCACACAAAAATGCAGTGTAGATGGGGCCATTTTGTGCAAAAAAACCCTGTTGCGCAAGAACCCTTATTCCTCAAAAAAGCAGGTAGACAGGATCTTGCGCAAAAGGGTTTTTTTCCCCCGTCTACACTGTGATTTTATTCCACAAAAACCTCTTCTGCAAAACAGATGGGAAGAGACTATACAAATGAGTGTGAGAGAAATGCTAATGAGTGCTTCATTTGCATTGCCTCTGCTGACAAATTCCTGCAGTGTAGACGTAGCCAGTCTGAAGACTTGCTCCCAGCAAAAATTCTCAGTTCCTATTGGCCAGAAACTGAGAGCTTGACCAAGGGGAGCCAAGAGATTTTGCTGGGAGTCGGAACAGCATGAGAAGTCTCCTTCCTCCCTCTCCAGCCATCCAGAGCAGAGAGCAGCTGGTTTTTTAAAGCGTGAACTGCTCTCTGCCTAAGGGTTCTGGTGAGGTGGCCGTGGGCCAGATCCGATGGCTTGGCAGGCTGGATCCAGCCTACTGGCAGCCTCTTGCCCACCCCTGCTCAAGAAGAACCACATCTCCAAATGAATAACGCAGCATGTCTTCAAAGACCGTACACTGTTGCAAACAAAAAACCAACCAAAACAGAAACTTGTAAGGCAGTCACATGGCATCAGAAAAGGAGCACTGAAGCCCAGAGCCGGATTTTGCCTTATTTTGTGAGTGTTCTTGTTGATTTGTATGGGACTATTAGTGGAGCGAGGTACTCATCAGCGTGAACACAGCTTGCAGTATTCTGGCTCTGAATTAACACTCAAAATGGCTCCGAAAGCGAGCAACATGTATTTAAACAGCAGCTGGTGTTCCTCATTGTCCGCCGTGATTCTGTTTTGCTGCTGGTGGAAATCACTGTCAGTGACTGAAAGGGCCGGGGCATGGAACACATGGAATGTCAGAACTGCAGGGAGCGATCGCACGAGGCCAGGGCTACGCTACAGAGCTGAATAGTGTTGCGGGTTGTGTGACAAAGCCCTCCAGAGCTTGTACCAACCACTTCAAAGGGTCTGTCTCCCAAGGGGGGTTTGCACAAGGACTGCCATGAAATGGCACCAGGTATCACACAACCATCTACACGGATTGTCACATGTCAATAATCCACAATTTCAGTGGCACGGCCAGGAGCTGGAGAACCAACAGGACACAAGCATTTTTACTGTTGTCCTCTACCCTGACAATGATCAAAAACACCCTCAGCATTCAGAGCTACACAGTAGCTTCCAGAAGTGGAGAATCACTAGTCCAAAATTTCCCCAGGTGCGTTCACCTATTGTAGCAGGGTGGGTCTCTACAGTGGCGACTCAGAATTAGCTCTTCTCCAGCTTCAGAGCACCCTCACCTGGCAGTGCCTCGCCTGCCATCCTCTGAAGCTTCCATCTCCACCACACTGGGACCCACATCCCTCCCTGACCACGGCATCCCTTTCCCAGGGTTCTGCCCCCCAGCAGCACCCACATGCTAGCGGCCCCATTCCCGGGGAACCCAGTTACCCATCACTTGCCTCAGTGACTCACGGCCATTCTTCATCTAGCCCCTTCCCGCAGGGGCCAACTACAGTCTCAATGGGTCACTCAGCACCAGCAAGGGGGGTGGACCTGTTGCCTCCTCTTCCCCCCAGCTGCCCCTCTGCAGCCCTAATCCCCCCTCTAGGCCCTCTCTCTGTCCCTCAGCCTGAGAGTTCATCAGCTCCCATGCACTGAGCCCCAGAGGTCTCAGGTTCAGTGCCACCTGTCGGCACTACAAGCAAAGCTCCAGGCAGAGGCTAAGAAAGAATCTGCACTTTCCTAGCACCTTCTCAGCCATGCCTGCTGCTTTGTGGCCACTGTGGCAAGGTCCTCACTCAGGCTCCTCACCCCGGGACACCTTCTTTATCCACAAATCAACCAGACCCCCCTTCTGGTGCAGTCACCCGGCCCTTTTATTGTCAGTTTCCCACCACCTTCTATTTACAGAGCTTTGGTTTACAGCAGGGCTGGGCAAAATACGGCCCGGGGGCCGGATCTGGCCCACCAAGCCACTGGATCCTGCCCACGGACCCTCCTGCTGGGACCCTCAGGCACATACAGTTGCCACGTTTAACACAGACCCTGTTTCTCTGCTCTGCAGGGAGGGGGAGGCTAGATGAGATGTCCCCACCCCCAGCCCAATCCTCAGCTCCTATTGGCCAGAAACAACCAGCCAATAAAAACTGACCTCAGCCAAGAACCGACCACAGCATCCCTTTCGCAGGGTTCTGCCCCCTAGCAGTGCCCACTCTCTAGCATCCCTATTCTCAGCTCTTATTGGCTGGAAACAGCCAGCCAGCCGGAGCTGAGAGCCACGTGGAGGGAGCAGCCTGTATTTTCAAGCAGGCTGGGGCTGCCGGCCAGGAGACACTTAGGTAAACTCCTCCCAGCCAGCACCTGCCTCTGGCACCCCACCTCCAGATCACCATCCAAACCCTCTGCACCCCCAGCCCCAGGTGACAACTCCCTCCCAGACCCTGTACCTCCTCCTACACCCCTCCCGCAGCCCAGAATCCTCTCCTGCACCCACACCCCTCCCTGACCCTACACCCCAATCCCCTGATCCAGGTGACAACCCCCTCCTCCACCCAAACACCCTCTGAGACCTCATGCCCTCTCCTGTACCCCAATCCTCTGAGACCTCATGCCCTTCTGCATCCAACCTCCACCCTAGACCCTGCACCCCCTCCCCCTCCACAGAAAAGTACAGCTCCTGACCACTTACCAAAATCTTGGAGTGGCTCCCCACCAAAAATTTATTGCCCACCCCTGGTTTATAGCAAACTCAGCCAGCCTGTCCTCCTGCCTGGGGAAACACACTCAGCCACACCCTGGCTCCTTGCTCCTCCCCTTTCACTTCCCCTCTGGTTGCCTTATATAGACCTCTGGCTAATTAGGCCCACAGCTGCTTCCATTAGTCCTTCAAGCCTGGGCTTGCTCAGCTGTCTGCAGTTGGCCTTTTCAGCCAGGCTATAGTGGCAGAGCTTAGCCAGCCATCTGTCACACCACATATGTCCACATACACACACATGTCCATTGTGGAACCCCCCTGCATTGGTTTCTCTAGGCTAGGATATCACAGCTGCAAAGAAGTCTCCCCCGACATAACTTCCATTGCTTTGCCATTTCCCTCATTTTGTGCAAGCACATCTCTAGCGCTGCGGATGCTATTGGACCTGAACGCACAAGTTGCTAGGTTTGAATTTGAATAATCCACCCAACGCAGCTTCAGAGAGGAACAGGTAAGAAACTGAATTCACATCACATCAAGCCTCCAGTGTATGGAGATTTACTGATTCAAGTGTACGCCAGAGCGTTAGGACAGTCGACGGCACTGCCGGAATGAGAACTAGACAAAAAGTCCAAGCGGTCAATGGCCTAAACTCTAGGGAGGCAATTACTGGGCAGTGCGGGATGCCAGTCTAAAGCTGCATCAATTTGATAAATTACAAAGATGCCGAGCTCTTCCGGAGAGGCACTACCCGGAGCTGAGAGGTCGGAATACAGCTGGATGGTCTCGTTACGTTGGACGGGCTCGTTAGATTGGACCTACTAAAGGGGGAACGGGCAGGGATGACGCTTAACGCCTGGCACTCAAACGGAGGCTTGTGCTCTTTGCTTAGCACGGCCGCTGTTGGCTCAGGGGTTTGCTGTTCAGCCAAGAGGAATCCCTTAGGCTGCAGGAGTGTCTCTCACCACCCCCATGCAATTCCATTTCGATACAACCGAGCGCAGGTCTACAGAGTCAAGCAAAACAAGCCCTCGGAGCAAAACCCCTTTTTGCCAGCAGGACTTTTGCTGGCTCAGCTGGCTCTTCCTGGTGTGTGCGTTCCACTCACTGTCGCCCCCTGGCCAACACGTTGCATGGGCACAAACCCTAATCCAGACTCAGACTTTGTCCTGTGTTGGACCCCAGTATGCTACCACCTCCCCCCCCCCATGCAGAAACTCTTCCAACAACCACGTGTGCTCCTCAAGCACCAGCGAGCCATCCTCCCGCCCCCCTTTCTCCCTGCTGCCTGGCCGCTAGGAGGGAGGAGCCCAGAGCACAGGACAGAGTCTTTCTGCTCTCAGACCTGGAGACCATAGCACCTGGCAGCAGCACTCTCCTCAGACCCTCTCTCTCCTCCCCTTTGCAGCTCCCCCAGAGCGCCTGCCCTGCACTCCCCTGCCAGCCCCTGTTGGCTACCGCTAAGGCAGGGGCACCAGCGGAGGCAGCTCTGTGCCTGCAGAGGGAGAGGTTCACTCACAGGGGAGAAGAGGGGGCTTCCTGGGTTTAAGAGGGGCCCCAGGCACATGTGCAGTGCCAGGGGTGTGAGGTGAGAGTGCTGCTAGGGAAGGAAGAGAGCCCCTCCCCCGGAGGTCACTCCTGCTGGTGGGGAGGGCTGCGGGGAGTCCTCTCTGGCCCCTGCCCTGGCACAGCCTGCCTGCTCCCCAAACCCCTCAGCCCTGGCCCTGCCCCAGCCCAGAGTCTGCAGCCCCGCCCCCAGAGGCAACTGGTGGGGGGGGGGCCTAGGAGGCCACTGGCCATGTGACACCCCCCCCCCAACCGCACCCAGGGTAGGGCCACAACAACCCCTGTCCACGCAGACCCCGCCTTTCCCTGCCCTGCGCCATTCTTCTCTGCGGTCTGGGATTTTTGGCTGGACCATGTCTCCCACGAGGCAACTGCTCCCTTGTCCGGCAGGAGAGCCCATCATGAGACTGTCCACTGACTGAGTCCAGCTGAGACATGCATAGGCATGGGGGCTGGCTTCATGGCCAGCTGCTCCAGCCCCAGGTCCCAGCCTCTGGGCAGCCCCCAGGGGATCCTGCTGGCCCCATAGGGTCCTGCTGCCTGCCAGCCAGCCCCCCGGTCCCGCCAGCCCCATGGGATCTTCCACTTCCAGCCCACAGAGTTCCCCCACCTGTTGTCCTCATGGGCTTCACTGGCCCTCGGGGTCCTTGGTCCAGCCCTCTGCAGCTGCCCCAGCTGTGGCCCAGCCTGGGGTGGTGAGGGATGCCATCTCTCCTGGACTGGACGGACCACATGCCATTTGCAGCAATGGAGTCCAGTACATCCGGTCCAGAAGACTTGGCATCCCGCTCTCAACCAGTTGAAGGGGGGGGGGGGGGGAGAGGATGCAGCTTAACACCCCCATCCCAAAAATAGTCACCGTATACATGAAAACAGAAACTAGAGGCACCAGACGTGCAACTCCCAGGAGGCACCACTTGCATTTCGGACTTGAAATATTCTGCATTTTGAAGTTTTGGCACAAATCAAAACATTCTCTAGGAAATGCAGGCTCATTATTTTTATTTGCATCAAAAACGTCTTGGAGGGGAGAAAGGAGCCTGTTTTAACAACCTGCAGACAAGAATTCCCACAGACATCACGATGCAGAAAAGGAAAACATCTTCAATAAATGTGTCTGTTCTGTTTTTGGAAAGCAATGGGATGGCATAGTTTTTATTGATAAGGAAAGACTTTCCACTCCATCAGTAAGTAGACAATTATAAATTGCTGTTAGCAGAGTTGTTTTATTTAAAACAAAAGGACTGGAGACTTGAACTCAAGAGACCTAAAAGAATTAGCCAAGATGCCATCAGAACCGTTAATGATGATTGTTAACAAGTCTTGGAACACTGGAGGACAAGGTAGTATCAAAACCATATTTTAAAAGGGCAAAGAGGATAACCTGGGTAACTAAATGCAGTTATCCTGACATTGATCCTGGACAAAAACCACAGAAAGGCTGACACGGAATGCAATTGATAAAGAATTCATAGATGGAGCAGAAGTAACTCCAATCAATGTTGTTTTCTGGAAAATACATCTTGTCAGACAAATTTGACATGGCTTTTTGATGAGATTACTAGTTTAATAGATGGCTTAATATAGTAGCCTAAGACTTCCACTGAGGCATTTGACGTAGTCCCTCCTGTTTGCAGTGCTGCTGAAAAAACGGTACTAGTTGCAGGATATGAAAGAGACAAGGTGGGGGAGAGTATATCTTTCTGGAGCAACTTCGTTTGGTACCAGAGATAAGCTTTCAAGCTCCACAGAGTAGCTATTTTTCAGCAGAGGTGACTTTCCAAGAAACTGACAGACAGATGAGACTCAGGAATGTCAGCCAAGCAGACGAGACAGAATCATGGGAATCTTGGCAAGGAGAATAACCAGGAAGGGACAAAGATATGGCCTGCACCAGTTAGGCCTCATCTGGAGGAAGGACTGTGTCCAGTTTTGGGCACCACAATTCAGGAAAGATGTGGAGAAATTGGAGAGGGTCCACAGAAGAGCAAAAAAAATGATTAATGGTCTAGAAAACATGACCTACGAGGGAAGATTGAAAGAACTGGGTTTGTTTAGTCTGGAAAAGAGAAGATGGAGAGGGGACATCAGAGCAGTTTTCAACTACCTAAAAGGGTGTTCCAAGAAGGAGCAAGAAAAATTGTTCTCCTTGGCCTCTGAGGATAGGACAAGCAGCAATGGGCTTAAACTGCAGCAAAAGAGGTTTAGGTTGGACATTAGGAAAAACTTCCGACCTGTCAGAGTGGCTAAACACTGGAATAAATCGCCTAGGGAGGTTGTGGAATCTCCATCACTGGAGATATTTAAGAGCAGGTTGGACAGACACCTGTCAGGGATTCTAGATGGTGCTTGGTGCTGCCATGAGGGCAGGGGATTGGACTTGATGACCTCTGGAGGTCTCTTCCAGTTCTAGGATTCTATTATTTTAAGTAAATTAAACACCTATATTTTCAAGGTCAGGAGGGACCATTTCGATTGTGTAGGCTGACCTCCTGCACCAATTCTAGGTCTAGGGACCTAGAATTTCATTCAGTGATTCCTGCACCGATCTCAATGGCTCATGGTGAAATGAGAGCCATCTTTTTTAGAAAAGCACCCATTCTCAATTTAAGGACCAAGGGATGGAGCATCAGCTACATGCCAGTCTGCTACAATGGCTAAGTACTGTCATGTTTCTAGTTTGATCACCACCATTTTCAGCGTTGAGCTGTTGGATTTTATGCTGTTACTACCATGTCTGTGGTATCAGACTAGATCAATTTATAGAGCAAGATTATCAGCAAGCAACAGAGCCCTCTTATAAGCACCTATGCAAGACTTTTCCTCTGTCGATCTCAAAGTGCTCCGCCAAAAGAGTTCTGCATTGCCGCTCCCATTTTACCAACAGGCAACATGAAATAAACACCACACCCAACACCACTGAAGCAAGCTACTCTGAGAAACACATACCCAAGCCGGTCTATGGGCACTGAAAGTCAAGGAACAAGGTGCTATCCTAGGCCACAACACACAACCTGCTCATCTGACATAACTAGGGCCCTTTGTTTTCTGTTTGCATTTTAGGTCAATTTTCCCAGGAATTTATCAGCATTTATTACTACAACAACAAATATCAGTTGAAAAATCAGCATAAAACTATTCATAATTGTTCTGGGTAAATATTGGGGTTCAGTTTGGTGCATGGAAGGATGAGGGAAGGTATTCCATAGATTAATGCTTTGATAAATGGAATTCAGAGTGGTTAGCTGCAGAACACACACACAACTCAGAACACAGAGCTGCCTTTGAGTTTAAGCAAGCAATACAGTGCCAATCCCCAAATCAAACTTTTTGTTTGAATTAACAGTTTCCTGTTGCAGACTATTTGACTGCAAATATTTACATTTCAGGGTCATGCCATTTGTTGCACCTACACTCAACTTCATCCTTTTTCTCTTGCTTTTTTAAAAACTTCCTTGTGCGAAGGAATGCATTCCGACACACATTTTCATTTTCCTCCCATTTTAGCGGGTCCAAGCTTGAAACGGTTCTCGGCTAACAGCCTGATTTGTGTATGTGACAGGTATGAGAGACATCAGTGCATCCAAATGAGCATGCACCTCAGCTCTGGCACACTTTCCTGTTGTATTTTCTAGACTAACACATAGCCTTTCTTCAACAAGCTGCTTTGCATGGACACACAAACCAATATATCATCATAATACTATTTCTCATGCAATGCATTGTATTTTCCCAATAAAACACGTGATTTTTTCCCCCCTATATTTGAAGGGCACAAAAGTGGGGGTGAAAAAAAAATCAGAAGAAAACTTCTGTAAAAACCAAAGATTTTTTTCCTGTAAAAATCAGTTTAAATTGGAAAAAAAAAAAAAAGTGTGTGTGTTGGCAGGGTATCTGTGTGTGTGGCAGGTGAGGGCAGAATCTCTCTATAGGAAGTACCCTACATGGATTACTTCCTGTTCTTGAGCCACTAGCCAGTTAGAAGATGTTGTACCTATCTGGGTAGGTTTTATTTAAGTGGGGCACTGGGTCTGGACTTTCAGGATAGCCAAACAAGCCAGACTTCTGCTGTCAGTCAGCAGAACCCAGTTCCTCAAGCTTTAAGTGCAGTTTCATAACACAAGAAGCAGGGTGCAATTTTGTGATTCCTGGAACACAGAGTCTGAGGAGAATAATTGTCCTCCTGGGAACGAACTGCTCCAATTACCTGGAAGCCGTAGCTACGGCACTCGCTCCGATGACATCTCTCCGCATTAATAACGAATTGAGTTCTTCTTGTAGATCGAGTTATTTGAAATATTTGCCAGCTCTCTCTAGCACTTCCATGACAAGTTAACATCAGCTAGTGTCATTTCTTCCAGCTTGGCTCCTGTTCCCTTTGTGCTGTATGACTGGAAACCAAGTGACATTTATTAAAGCAACTTTCCCTTTGCGATTTTTCAAGGAATCAAAACATTGATCTCTGCTTTCGCTTAACCCACTTAAGAGAAGAATCCACACGCCAGAAAAGCTAAGACAGTGACAAGGGCTGACTCCTTAATGCTAATGGGACAACTTTGCCATGTTGCATTTCAGGGAAAACTGAGACCCTTGGTTGCAAGTTTCAGTCTTGCCAAATCTTGTGTGTCCAGTTTCTAAATTTGCATAGAGATAAACTGGGGTATCATTCACTGAAATGACTGAACTCTTTGGCAACACTAAACATTTCTGAGACCAAGTCATGAAAACACCTGCACCTTAACTGCACCTCACAACACTACCTCATCCCACACTATCATAAGGCTTTATTGCTTGGACAACAAGCACTATTTTCACATTTGCAAACTAAGAAAACTTAATGCTCAGGGGATTACTACAGGTTGAACCTCTCTAATCTAGCACCCTGGGAGCCAGACCAGTTCTAAACCAGAGATTTGCCAGATGACGGGAGATCAATATGGTTTAACAGCGTTACCAACACTTCTGCTGCTTACTGGGCTCTGAGAAGATATTTAGGGGTTAATTAGAGCTAAATAACAGCCCAGAACACTGAGCCAGGACTGGTGGCTCTAAATGAACTTAATGGGACTGCAGGAAACTTGGCCACACCCATGAAAAGTGAACGTCCAGCTAACTCAAATCATGCTGGACCACGGATGTTGCTGGACTAGAAAGGCTCAACCTATAAACCAATAGATCATCTAGCCACATTCATTGCACCCTTGTAAGCACCAGCCATCTTGAGTAGTGAATTAGCCAGGAGTACTGCTGGAAGTAACGCTGTTCCATGATGACAGTCTCGAATACCACAAACTGGCAGAACTTTGTTTGTACAAAAAGCCTTTTAAATTCTCATTCCTAAACTTTGCACTGCTTGATCTAGCAACGTCTGCTCTCTTCTGTGTGAGAGAGAGTCTCTGTCAGGATGATGTCCAAGCAGAAGAGTATCGAATGCTGAGAACAGATCCTGATTCTTGAACGTGTTCCAGCTGAGGAGATGCTGTGTCCAGATTGATTTATTTTCAATCCACGACTGGACCCTCCTCTATCTCAAACAACAAACGCCACTGCCATGGAGGGAGGAAGGGAGGGGAAAACCTTGGCAACATACCTGGAACATCAATACATCCGGGCGTGGGCAGATTAGGGTGTGAGGAGTGAACTAAGTCAAAGGGCTTTCATAAAGCACGCCCTCTGGTTTACACCTCCAGTTTGAGGGCAGCTGACTTGATGCCATGTGGCATGGATTGAGGAGTAACTTCAGAATTCTTGCTTAGATTAGACTAGAACTAGTAAATCCTAATATAGACAAAGCCACAGATAACCGTTGCCAACAATTAAGAGCATACTAAGGCATAATTTTTCTTGTGTGTTCTCATACTGCGTAGAAATACAGAGACACTTTTTCCGCCTAACTACTCTTCTTTCTGCCCCATTGATGTTAATTCAACAAATTCCCCAGTCGGTTAAATAGGATTAGAAGAGATGACAATGATGATAGATAGAACAGTCTTTTCCCACAGGAAGGTAAAATGCATGGGAGACCTGGCTTTTTGCAGCAGGTTCTTGCCTAGTTATCCACCTTATAAAAATAAATCAGCGCCTTCATTCCCACTGATAACTGACGCATTTGGGAAATTGCTAGACAAAGGGTGCATGTGGGGGGGGGGAGGTTGTTTGACACTTTAAGGCGTTCATGAAATAATTCTATTAGAGCAACTAAATATATGCATTAGTTTTGTACACTGGAAGCTTCAGTAATGCATCCAATTCAAGCCTTTTAACATGTCTCACCCTAAGATGGAGACACTTCAAACGAGTGCTGATATCTTCCTGTAAGCCGTACGGGAAATAACATGTAACCAGACTGAAATGGAAATCCATAGCGTCTGTCCAGGACCTGGTTGTAAAAATCACACAATGCATCGGCATGTTAATTGGAATTTGAAGGGAAGTGGTCAGATTAAACATACTTCTGATTTCTTTAGCTATTACATACCTTTAGCTATTACATACCTAGTTATTCTCATTAAAAAAAAATCTAAATCTCTTCACCCGCTATTTAGAAACTTCATTTAATTGGGTTTATACAGCTAATTAACTTTTTTGTACCTCATGCAACTTTGACTCTAATGACAGACTAGTCAATTTCATTTTCTGGCCCTCTGGTCATAGAACAAGGTTGTAGTATTTCAGGTACAAACATTACTCCGCAAAACCCAAACAGAATACTCCTACAAGCACATTTAAAAAGCCATGGAAATCTCTCTTATTCAGTTTTGTGATTTGATCAAACAAAACAAAAAATTTGGACTTGAATTACCTGACACCAGGTCAGACATTCCCCTCCACTTCAATTGAGAAGGAGCAAAAAGTAATGCATTCTTCAAAGAAGTTCCAAAAGGAGGCATCCAGATGTAGCATATGATCCCTCCCAGCCTCACGGATGAACCTGTACAGGAACTAGTCGTGCAACACAGGGATCTGTTCTTGCATTGATGCTATTCAACACCCTTTCTGGAAGAAAATATAAAATCATTAATGGTAAAAAAAATGTGTAGATGGAGCCCATTGGTAAAGTGGCAAAGGGAGGGGCTCATTAATATTTTTTTAATTTTAACATTTTCTTAGTTAACATGCATTTTAATAAAGCTAACTGCAAGGTCAAAATTTAGGAACAAAACTGTCGGTCTGTGATGGGACTTCTCTGCCCCCTGCTAGAAACACTGGTGCCAACTAAGGATGTAAAAGATGAACCGGTTAACTAGTTACCCGGTAAACATTAGCCTTACCAGCATGCTTACCTGGTAACCAGTTAACCAGAGGGCCAGACCAGGTCTGGCAGGAGCAGCCTCCACTCATGGTGGCCTACCGGCCACAGTCGACCCGGAGGGATCCGCCTCCTGCTTGCGGTGTGGTGGGCTATCTGGGCTGGAGCGGAGGCAGCGCCACCCACGGAAGGCCAGGCTGAAGGATCCCCACTGGGGCCTTTGCCTAGAGCAGCCACTGCCACAGGACTCCAGCTGCTCTGCTTCCACGATTAACTGGTTAAACTATTAAAATTGCATCATTTATTCACTTAACTTTTTAAATGGGTATTTACATCTTTAGTGCCAACACCCCCCCCCCCCCCGGGAAAACCCACTCGGACTGGGCTATTGTGGAGGCCTAGAAGGAAGCGGTAGACACGCTGAGCCATCAGGAGCCAACAGGCTGGCTAAGACATACCTGCTGCTGCTCGCTAGTGGAGATCAGGAACTTGTGCTTGTTTCCACTGTGTAGCCTGAGTGTGGTGGGTTAAACCAAGCGCTGACCCTGAGGTTAATCTCGCAAGGCGGTGGGCTCTGTGCTTTCGAGACTGGCGAACCAGACAGCGTGCAATGGATCGAGAACTGGGCACCCTGGCAGGCCTGTGCTGCCGGAGGCTGGTGCAGACAAGACAATCAGAAGAGTCAGATTTCCACACCAGGCTCATTGGCTGCAGGCAGACAAGCACTATGACATCACAGCTAACTCAGCCAATCACCGCTCGCTCTTTGCTGTTCATTTGCAGACTTGGATCCCATTGGTTGACACCAGCCAGCAAATGAAAATGCAGGTGACTTTCACAGAGTTGGTGCGCGCAGGAGGTTCAGGAGTAACTGGGGCTACTTCAGGTCAGGGCCCTCTATGCTGCACCTGGCTGAAACCAAACCTCGCACCCTGGCCCAGTCTAGTTCATCTAAACGATGCGCATTCGGGGCTGTAGGGAGAGAGATTCCTCTGCCTCCAGCACCAATGGGGCCCTGCCACGGGAAACCTTCACAGCAGCTGCCAGCGTGGCCTACCTCGGCCGTCAGGCATGTAGCCCTCTGGTACAGCACTCTGGTGTAAACAGAAGGGGCTGCCCTGAAGAGCTAACATCAGAAAAAGACAAGGGAGGAGCAAAGCAGACTGCTTGGCAGCTAGCTATAACAAACAGTTTGTTCAATTGCTACCTTAAAAACACATCTGGACTCAGGTTTTCTGTAGCAGAGACACAGTTGAGATGGCCATGGGAGGCTGAAACAGGCACTCCATCGTGGTGAGGATGGGAAGGGGGCCACATGATTTGGTTCTCTTTCCAGCAACCATGTTGGCTTTCCAAATACGGGTGTGTAAATCTGCATGGGGGTGATGGGAAATCTGAACAGACCCGTTGACTTGATGCCTCTTTATTGCCCTCTGCCCAATTTTGCACTGTGAAAATGCAAGTTCTTTAAGTGCAGACAACACCAGGAGGTTACTTATTTGCTTGCAAGAGAGTAGTGGCAGTGGTAAATGTCTTCATCTTTTCCCACCTGTGGCGAGGAAAGTGCTCCATTTTCAGTTTCCCCTCATCCCTAGATCAGCTGGAGTTTGCATTCCCACTGGAGGTGGTGGGACACACGTTGCCTTTCAGGAATCTAAGAGACCATGGACAAAGATTACAAAGTTCAGAAGATTCAGAATAAAATCAGAAGATCGGACCATTTTTTCCCTCTGTCTGCCCCAGTGGGGACTCCTGGTTTAGATGAAATGACTGAATCATTTCCATTCACAGTGTCCATCTGGATAATACAGATTTATAGGAATGTGCAGGAACATGTCCCTCCAGAACCCATATTTCCACAATAGCTGGATCTATAATGGATTTCATAGCCGCTATTGGGATGCTGCAGGCTTCTGCTGGATCTGCTGACAGGATCACATTGGAGGAGGTGAGGGGGTGCAGCCACTGGTTTCCAGGTCAAACTAGTTCCTGGGAGAGATGACTGAAAGGATCAGGTGCCGATGCCATTTCCAGTCTTGGATGTGAGTATTTTACGGGTGCAGCAGGAGACAACATGGCCCACTCCCTTCAGCGGTATTAGAACAGAATTCCATCTGCTACTGTTCGAAGAGCCGCCGAGTCTGCCTGCTTTTCCAGAAATACGACTGCAGCTTACTCGCCATCTGTTGATAAACCACGCGCAGGGAACGGGGGAATTCTGACTGACATGCTTTTCCCCCTAAGTCCTCTCAACAAGTGAAGCATGTCAGATATTTTTAATGATTGAAACCGATTCATTTAAATAAAGCCCCAGCAAGTACTGTAAAATACATATATTGAAAAACCCTCACCCTGCTGTATCAAAATCATCTCAAGGAAGTTAAACCGTGACGGGAAATGCTAGCCAAACTCTGGCAAGAAACTAAAAGCGCAAGTGACCAATGTCAAACAGCATTAAATGGCACCGGCTGGAGAGAGGAGAGAATATTCAGGAGGCTCTGCTTACATCAGGAAGCCAAGAGAAATGTTAGCAAAATAAGCGCCTCTTTAAATCTGCCTTCCTCTGTTTCTATTTCCATATTCAATTAGCTTCCCAAGAGCGCCAAGAGTTGTCTGCAGTCCCCTTAAGGCAATTGCCCCTTGAGGGAAATTTCCTTTTGCAGCTTTTACCGGCTGAATAGAGGTGCTCATTTTACTCTAGGAGAGGGAAGACTACACCTGTTCCTATCCGGCTCAATTCAAACGTCTGCTTTCAAAGCCATCACCTATCGTTCTCCGCTACTCTTGCGGCATTTCCGTTCTTGTCTCTGAAATTAGGACACCCGTGGAAACACTCATGACCTCATGATCCGTCTCACGGCAGATTTAATCTAGTTGTTGCTCTTATTCAGAGCAACAAACCCTTCCCTTTGGATTCTACCTCCTACCCCCCCCACACACACACAGACAGACACTTTCCTCAGATGTTAACATAGATGTGTTGCCTTTATCACATTTCACAGCAATGGAAACCTTCCTAGCCCTAAAACAAGCAGTCCCTCTGCACCACAGTCTGACCAGTCTTGTAGTGAATTCTCCTCAGTACTGCCAGATAACAGAGGCTATTTCCGGACCGCAAGAGAAGGGGGGGGGAGGTAGTAATCAGCACGTGCTAATGACAGAGATGAGATGGCATCCGCTGGGTTTGTCAGCCAGAATTTGACAGATTGGGCAAAAAACGCATCCACCGTAGAGAACCATGTAACGAAAGGAGATTGTGCTGGCACTAGCTGAGAACTGACCAACTCGTCACTGGAACCCCAACCAGCTCACCTGTGCATTACAAATAGGAATGAGTTGGACAAGGCTGTATTTAAGGTTTGGACTCTCTGCAAGGCACGCATGTGTCAATCTCACTGGTAACGATTGTATTCCAGGCTGTGCTCTGGGCCAAGTGAACGTGACCAAAGCAAAGCGTTGGGCCGGAGCACGGCATGGCGTTTCCGTGGCAAGCTGAGGAAAAGAGCTCAAAAGCTGTTCAGGCAGCAGTACCCTCCCCCAGAGGTGTGGGTCCCTGCTTAACGAGCCATTTTCATCACAGGCAAGTCGTTAGCTTGAGGGGAAAACCTTTCCATGGTCCTAGGCTCCCTTTTTCCCCCCGGTGGTGGCCCACCAGGCATGGGGATGGTTGGGGGAACCCGGTCCCACCCACTTACTTCGGATTCTGGCCCAGGGCCCTAGGCAACAACCACTAGTGGGGTTCCTGCCCTGATCCCACAGATTAGCAGCCTCTCCCAGGGCCCCCACCAATCCCACGGTACCTTCTCTTGGCACCTTGGGGAGAATGTCTCCCGGTTGCAGCCTGCAGCTCTCCCTCATGCTGCCCTGACTCTGCTCCGCTCCATCACGCTCCTCCTTCCCCTGCCTTACCTGAGGGGAAGCCTTTCGTCGTGGGGCCAGCAGGCCCTCCCCAGCTACAGGTGTCCCCTTAGCCTGCTGCTGCAGGCTGGCTCTAAATGAGTCCCAGGTGCCTGCCGGTCTTAATTGCTGAGCAGCCATCTCTGGCTGCCTACGCAGGGGACGGGGGCCCACTTGCCCAATGACCTGTGTACCTGCCCTTCCCCCACACACCTGCAGCCCGCTGCCTTTGGGCTGCCACAACACCGAGAGCCAGGAGATGAGCCCCACAGTGGAATTGATGCTGCAGCTTCATGTCGCCGGATGCCTTGATGTTAGGTTTGCCAACTTTCTACTCACACAAAGCCAAACACCCTGGGCCTGCCCCCACCGCACCCAGCCTCTAAGGCCCTGCCCCTGCTCTGACCATACCCTGTCCCTTGCTCGCTCCACCCACCCCCCCATTGCTCCCTCTCCTCACCCTGTCACTCATTGGGCTGGCTTGCAGGATGGGGCGAAGGCTCCGGGGTGGGTCTTGGATGAGGGGTTCAGAATGCAGTAGGGGGCGGCAGCCTGAGGCAGTGGGTTGGGATGCAAGGGGACATGAGGGGATGCGGCCTCTGGGGTCAGACCAGGGATGAGAGGTTTGGTGGGCAGGAGGGGGACTCTGGGCTGGGACTGAGGAGTTTAAAGAGCAGGAGGGGGCCCTGGCAGTGAGGGTGCAGACTGGCTGGGGGTGCAGACTCTGGGTGGGGCCGGGGATGAGAGGTTTGAAGTGTAGGAGGGTGCTCCAAGCTGAAGTCCAAGGGGTTCAGAGAATGGGAGGGGACTCAGGGCTGGGGTGGATGTCAGGGGTGTGGGCACTTACCTCAAGCAGCTCCCAGAAGCAGCCAGCTTGTGCCACCTATCCAAGTTCCTTCACTAAGGCGTGGCCACACAGCTCTGCCCTGTCTGCAGACACCGCCTCTCCCATTGGCCATGGGTCCTGGCCAAAGGGAGCCGTGGGGCGGAGCTTGGAGCAGGAGCAGCACGTGAAGCCCCCTGGCTGCCCCTACACATAGGAGCTGGAGGGGGAACATGCCAGCTGCTTCCTCGAAGCTATGTGGATTAGCAGAGACTAGCAGGGAGCCTGACAGCCCCTGGCCAAATGGACGGTCAACATGGCCAGAATCCTTTTTCAACCGGGTGCTCTGGTCAAAAACCGGACACCCAGTCTCCGTATCTGACATAATCCTAGCAAACTAGCGATGTGAAACAGGAGTAGTCAGAGGAATGTGCCCTAAAAACTGCCCCACAAGCAAGCTGTGCCAAGCCACAGCCCTTTAAGAAACGTTGGGCCTTCTCAAACCACAGAGGCCTGGCCCTTCAGGTCAGCCCAGCAAGCCTCAAGTGCCTATAGTATAAGGTCTCTCAAAACCGGACACAATTTCAGACAGTCCGTGACCTTTGAAAAGATCTCTGCCAAACTCAAGGGGCAAAGCCCGTAAGCTTTCAACTGCCCCTGCTTTGAAATCCCACCAGCAGGCCAGGGATGAAGAACCAGACACCTCAGAGAACGCTGGGGCTAGACATTGGTGGCGAGCACAAAAGAAGGGACACAAGAGGCCTGTGTCTTAAAAACCAGACAAATCAACTTAAATTACCTCAGCCTGCCAGTCTCAGAGGCCTAGGGCTTTGTATGGCCCAGAACCCAAGAGCTGCTGAGCCCATAGCCATAAATGCCTTAACAGACTGGCCAAGGACAGATTCGCCAAGGGACCCAGACAGCCTGTGCCCAGGCACCCTGCCCCAGCAGACAAGTGTCAGGGTAGGGCGGGGGAAGTCTCCATCCCCTGACCCCAGTCCCCGGCACAAGTGCTAGGTGGTGAGGGAAGCCCAGTACCCTGACCCCAGGGACTGCAGGAGCTCTGGCTCCCTGCCATGGCCTCAGGGCTGGGGGAGCTCTCCCTCCCCACTGCTGCTCCAGGGCCCTGGCTGGGGAGGAGTGGGTGGAGGGGGGCAACAAGGACAGAGCTTCTCCAGTCTTGGAGCTAGACTGGGGGGCAGAATGGGGCAGGGCCATGGGCAGAACCAAGGTGGGGCCAAGGAGTGGGAAGGGGCAGAATGAGGGGGGAAGGGATGGAATGGGGGTGAGGCCGCAGGGAGAAGGTGCGAGGAGGAAGCCCCCTATTCACTCTGGCCCAGGACCCACAACATCTTAATCTGCCACTGAGACTGGGAAGCTAGAAGGGCTGAGCTCACAGGCACAGGGGCCCATCCCTCCTCATCTTCCCAGCAAGGCCGGAATCGCCCTTTTGTTTAAGCAATGCCTAAATCGCTTCTGCTTGCAGCAGCTTCTTCTGCCAGCTGGAGCGGCGGGATTAAGAGAGCCAGAGGAGCGAGATTCACACGTGCCCCGATGGCTCCAAAACTGTGCCACGATCGCGCAAAGCCCTGTGATTGTGTAACAGTGACTGTCGGTGAATCAGAGCACAGGGATTTGCATAATCACCGATACCACCAACTGGGCCCTCACAACCAGAGTGCAGAGAATCAAATCGCTTTGGGGGCTGGAGGAGAGGCCCAGGAGCATAATGTGACTGAAATGGAGTTGATTGGCAATGAAGGCTCATTTCAATACGATACTAGGCATTAAGGAAATAAATGCATGGATTTAACAGCTCTCCTGTTGCTACAATTACTGATGCCCTGAGGCTACGTCTACACTGCAGGCTTCTTGCACAAGAACTGCCATTCTTGCGCAAAAACTTGCGGAGCGCCTACACTGCAAGCGCATTCTTGCGCAAGTAAATTTACAGTTATGCATTGGAACAGAGTTATTCTTGCGCAAGAATTATTCCTCTCCCCACAAGGAATAAGCCCTCTTGCGCAAGAGGCCAGTGTAGACAGGCAACATGAATTTCTTGCACAAGAAAGCCCTATGGCTAAAATGGCCATCAGAGCTTTCTTGTGCAAGAGAGCATCCACACGGCCATGGACTCTATTGTGCAAAAGCACATCTCTTGCGCAAAAGCACATGGCAGTGTAGACGCACTCTTGCACAAGACCTTTTGCACAAGAACTCTTGTGCAAAACAGTTCTTGCGCAAAAAGCCTGCAGTGTAGACATAGCCTGAGTGTAAGGTTCATTCTCGGCTTGGCCTCTTCTGGCTTGGCTTTCAGCTTACACTAACTAGGACACGTGGTACTTCCCTGCAGTGTGATCTTTGGCAGGGACTTTCCCTGGGTTTTAAAATGAGGGACAATTTACTGTCCTGGGCCTGTTCTCCTGGCGGCTGCCAGCCCGCCACAAGGGACCTGAGCTGAGAACTGCTCAAGAGGCAGGAGAGATGAGGAGGAGGAGGAGGAAGCATGTAAAAGAGCATCCCTAACTCTTGGGCGGGCTGACAGTGGGCTGTTAAGCAGAACCAGGAAGCCAGTCACTTCAATGGGAGCTGGATTAGGCCCATAATTTGGTTTTAGTTAAAACGGAATCATGAAAAAGTATGTAAACAGTGGGGGGAAATTTGTCCCTGGCATAACTCGACTGAAAAATTCTGCTAGAGATGAACTAGGGCCATTATAGGCGATCTAAGTTTTCTATGATTTCTTTTAACCTAAAGAAGTTTGTTTTTGTTTTGACTCTCTAATGGACTTATATTTGGGTTCCATGCACCACCAAAGGGAGACAGAATTTAAGAGCATTTTCCATGAGAGCTGAGAGTGAAGCAAACAGTAGAAGTTCAGCCAGAGGACTAGAAAGAGAAAGCGAGGGGGGATGGCTTCCCAGCTAACCAGCATCATTTTCCGCTCAGTACCCCTTTGGGGATGAAGAAGCCGTGGTGTGCAGCTGGGAGAAATGGAGAGTGGTCACGAGAGGGTCTAGACCAACAGACCATGAGAGCTATGAAGGACTAATCTGCGCTCCCCGTGCTGGAACAGAGCAGGGACGTAGACTCCGTGTGGTGCAAGGCACGGCCAACACTAGCAAAGGGATCTCCGTATTGACCCCAAAGAAGCAAAGCTCCCATGGGAAGTGAAGCAGCTGGAGATGCAGTAGCGTTGTGTCTGTTGAGGTCCTGATGACTACGGGCTGGTCCTTTCCTAAAACTGGCCCATGCTGGAACTAGAGGTGCCTCACAAGGACGGTGGATCCCTACCGTTGGCTTCAGCAGTGCATGGCCTCCAATATAAATACGGGTGTGGGCAGAATATGGAGTGCCAGGTGCTGACCCAGCACTCTGAGCTTATGAGCTTTAATTAGCTCCACTGGGAAAGGCTTGTTGGCGGAGGAGAGGACTTGATTGCCTAAGCAGACTGAGGGTTGATGAGCCAAGGAGCTAATTATCCCACCAGCTGGAGAGGCTCGTTAAAAGCCGAGGAAGGACATGCAAAGTGGAAGGAGGGTCTAACTAGAAGGACAGCACAGAACTGTGGTGGTCACATTAACCAAACCTCACGGAGGTGTTGGCAAGCAAGAGATATCCAAGACCGTGAGGGATCCTATCACGGGAGAGGAGCTTGCCTTGCTATGGGGGAAAAAGGACAGAATCAAGTACCAAGTGTGTTGGTTATACCCACAGTCTAACCTTAACCTAGAATAAGGGGCGTATAAATATCTGAATGAAAATACAGAATTTTTATCTGTAACTAACTAGAAATGATTATTCTCCCACTGGGTAATAAAAGTGACTGCTTCAATTGCTGTGCACCTTATGTTGACTGTGCTTTTAATTAGTATAATGAACATTCTTGCACGTGGCTTCCATTGCGTTCACCCTCGCTTCTGAAATAGTGTGCATGTCTCAATTGCATACAGAGGAAAAAATATTTCAGTTTTTAATAAAGCAGCAGTCAAATCGCCTCTCACCTTCATCAGACCAAAAGAAGTACGAATCCGTCAAAAGCATGTCCTTCAAAAGACACCATATGGCTCAGGCATACAGTTCATCATCCCCATAGAAAGTTCAGCCTTCCTGGTCCTCACGCTGCTTTTGCTGCTCTCGTCTCTGCTCATGCTTGAGAAAAGAATCAACACTTGTATTATGCGAGGGGCCATGGGGCCTGCGGTTGAATCACCGCCTCAGCCGCCAAGGTAAAAAAATAATTCAAAGCCATGCTAGAGCAGAGCCACTTGTCCGTCGGTCGGGTTAAAGGTTGCACATCCTTGACAATCATCTTGTCACCCTGTTCACCTAGGGTTGAAATTAAAAACAACCCACCCATATTTATCACTGTTATCTCCTAAAGTAACTACATTACACTTGACCCAGCCGAATTAGACAGCAAGGCTTTCTCTCATGTTTGTTTACAGTACACAATGTACTTGATGATATTAATGATGCTGGAGAACTTCCAGCCCTCCCTCTGGGTACATCTCTAAGAGTTGGATTTTAAGGCTTTATTAATGACTTTATGGTGATAACTACCCACAGGAGGCCAGATTCCCCTCTGTAACCCCTACAAAGTCAGTGGGGTCATTGAATTTATGTTTTAACAGACAGCAGAGGTCCCCTAAGAACCTGTATCATTACACAGTGTCATTAGTGCTTGTTATTAGAGAGGAGGCATAGCTTAGTGGCTTGAAGATTGGCCTGCTAAATCCCTGAGGGGGCCAATTAGGGATCTGGGGCAAATCTGTCAGGGATGGTACTTGGTCCCCCTGTAAGGGTAGGGGACTGGACTCAATGACCTCTCAAGGTCCCTTCCCATTCTATGAGATAGATAGGCTAATCTATAATATAGAGGGGCAAATCTTGGAGTATTCATAGTGGGAGTATAAGAGAAACTAAACTCTTTTATTGTTAGAATTTACTATTTCCATTTAATCACTTTTCTCATTAGGATCTGCTTCCAGTGCACCCTTAACCTGTATTTCCCACACAGCAAGAACTACAATAGAGGACCGCAGTGGTAGTGTTGGATACTCACCACCACCACTTTTGCATTTCCTCAGACGCTAAGGGCCTATCCAACGTCTAGCACTTTGGAAGCCCCGGGGCTACAGTGATACTCACAGCACATGCCGAGGGCCGCAACTTAAGTGTGGTTGCACCTACATGCAAATCTATATGCAAATAGCTTCTTTCACGCAATGCCCTGGTGTTCCTGGCATCTCCTTCCTGGCGGCTAGAAACACTGACACCTTGTACCCGTCTGTTCCAGCCAGCCCATCTGCTTGCATCTTTCAATGCTCATCCCGCCTGGGAGATGCCGTGCCATTGTGGAGCATGTTCCCAGTGGAGGCCATGTTCAAAGGATTCCCCCCACAGGCTGCGTGCTGAGCCCTGTGTAAACCCAAACTGCACCGCGGGCCGCAAACAAATGGCCTGCTGGCCGCAAGCGGCCCATGGGCCACGTGTTGAGTAGCCCTGGTCTAGCATAATTCAGAGCAGCCTCAAAGCTATCCTAATTTACCAGTGCCTACAGTGGCCATTATGAAGACTAGCTATGCTCTGGCCTATGTTCGCTCTAGCGGGGATTGTATCTCTCTCCATCAGCTGAGGTGGAATTGTGGGATGCAATGTGGGACAGCCAGCATGAGAGAGATGAAATTATTTATACAAGAAAGCTAGGACACTGGAGGATTTTGCCCCTTAGCGAACATGACTTTCAGTAAGCTTCGTTTCCTCATGCTTTTGAGAGATACATAAATTATCAAATGGGAGGGGGCGTTCTTTTAGACTGTAGGGAACTTTGGAAAGGAAAGAATGTCATCTCTTTGAAAGGAGAAATATAAGGGAGAATAGAAGGGGATGAGAGCTGATTACTTATCTCCCAGGGATTTCCCCCTTATTGGGGGGTAGTTCTGAGCTGCCTTGTTATGGCATGGATGGTGCTAATACTCCCTCTAATCTTTTTCCATCCATGTGCGGAATAATTTTGTGTGCCCCAAGCAAGGCATGTGCACCACCAGTAGAAACACAAACCTAGCTGCGGGCGCTCTGCTAATCAGCTGGGCAGCACTTGAATCTCTCCTGAGTGGCCACCTAAGCACACAGCTTACAGGGAAGACTAGACATAGCCTTATTTCCATCACCAGAGCAGCATAAAGGAGTCTCATCATGGGCTGTGCTCCGGCCCTTCTGAGTGCTTAGACATACAGCTGATTGGAAAGCATTGAGCAAGAGGGGACTGTCAGATGAAGGAAAATTCCTAATCCTATTTTTCCCACAGACAACAGATTCCGCTCCCTGAAGACTAACAAACAGAGCTGAATGCTGAGTTATTGTATCACATGAGTAGTCACCGTTGTATTTAACAGCAGCCTGGATCTCTGACCAGCTCTGCAGAACTCCACAGGGAAGTAAAGGGCAAGGAAACTGTTCTGGGAGCAAACGGTCCTTGCTGACAAGACTGTCATGCTTTCAGTTTGCACTCTCAGGCCAGGCCTACACTCCTAGGGAATGTCGAATCAAGATATTCAACTCCAGCTACGTTAATTACATAGCTAGAGTCGATGTGCTTTGTTTTGCATCTCCCTGCCATCACCTGTTGGCTTCCTATACTCCTTGCACAAGTAGGAGTACCAGCAGCTGGCAGGACACCCTCTGAGTTCTGTTTAGCAGGTCTTAACTAGACTTGCTCAATCAAACTCCAGAAGATCGATCACAGCAGTGTGGATCTTCTGTCTAGTGAAGACGTGGCCTCAGAATGCTTTCAGCATTGAACCTATACTTCCCTGGACTTCA
Organism: Pelochelys cantorii; assembly: GCA_032595735.1. Taxonomy (NCBI): domain Eukaryota; kingdom Metazoa; phylum Chordata; order Testudines; family Trionychidae; genus Pelochelys; species Pelochelys cantorii. The sequence continues at coordinate 128,656,357 of CM064330.1, forward strand.
TCCCATCACGAATAGCCCTGTGCCCTGCAACCACTCTAATTGCTCAGCTTCCTTAGTTTTGCCTTCTTCAAACACTTACAAAACTTCACTCATCTCTCCCCTTACTCTTTATTTAGTCCCACACGTCAAGTGTCTCAGCTCAGTATCTACATCCCCCCAGACCAGTTCTGTGGCTCTTTGCTCCCATTCACATGTCCATATTTCAATCCGGAGGTACCCAAGTGCTTTGGTTTTTTCTCCTCCCATTTCCTTTCACGTAAACGCGATGCCAGAGAGGCGGATGTCACATTTTGGTGCTGCATGCTATGGGACACAGACACAACCACCAAAACACCTCAGGCAGCTGCGGTGAAGTTACACCTGGAATGCTGCATTCCATTCCAGACGCCTCCATGCCAGGGCAATAGAGACACACAAACAAGCGCACAGAGAAAGGCAAGAGAAATGGTCAGGGGAATGCAGATAGTCTTGCGGTGCAAAATGTGCAGAGCTGGGCCAAGCAGTGAGCAAGGGGGAGAGGGTAAACAGAGTGGGATTAAAAACGTAGGTGTTCCCAGGGGCATGATTGGCAGTAGTGGGATTAGATTTTAAAGGGAAAAAGGGTTCAACAGTAAGATCTTCGTGCAGAGCAAGCTGTTAAATGGTTTAGTAAACTTGTGAGGGAAGTTGGCAGACACCCTAGGGCTTGAAACATTTAAAGTTACATAGGCTGTTTGCCCACGCTTTTTTCCTAAAAAAAGAGCAGGGAGATCAACGGAAAAGCTAATTTTCCTGGAAACTCCACATTGGGCCATTCATAGGATGAGAGGCCATGGGGACAGCTCAGTGACCAGGGATACATTCCTGTAAAAAGGTCAGACAGACACATTCCTGTAAAAAGGTCACAGTGTCAAGCTGGGTTCATGCATGTGGAGCAAACACAGAAAAAAGGTCAATAAAGACAAGCCAGTGCACTGCGCAAGGACTTTCAACTAGAATTGATGGGAATTTGCCCCCTTCTCAGCCAGGAGGTGGCAGTATACGCTAAGAAATTTGTACAATAGGGTCTTCTTTTATTGTGTTTATATTTGCATTCGTATCGTATTGTTTGCATATACCTTTTTTCCAAGGAATTGTCCAACTCCAATGTTTCGCCGACTGCACCTGTCTTCCATTCGTGTCGATACTTGTCGATTGGTGGGCAACAGGATCCGTTTCCATGCAGTAGAAATTGGAAGGGGCTCTGTCTGCAGAGGGTGTATGTCAGCACGCTTGCTGCCCAATAACAGTCCTCGAATCCCGGTTCTGGCTTCCCCTTTTCCACTGTATCAGTTTCAGCCTGCCTTGCTTTGGGAACCCTGGGTGGCTGCTTCTCTAGCTGTCTTTTCAGCCGTCCCCTCTGCTCTGCTGCCTAGGCTAGCTTTGTGTACGTCTAACAACTGTCTTTGCACCTTCTGTCCCTGAGGGCATGTAACCTTCACTGCCAACTAATCTGCAAAGCTGTTACCTCCCACCTAACTCTTTGTAACTCACAAGGCCAATTCACTGTGAGGCCAGTGGCAGCTGAGTAGCTGAGGCACCTCTAACTAATCCCCATCCCTTTTAGCTGTACTTTCCTGCACTGCAAACTTTTGGGGACAGGGGACAGAGCCATCCTGTACATAGACCGCAGCTAGCACAGTGTGACAGTATGGCCTCCTGCCCTCCTAGGAGAGGGAAATGAGTGTTGCTCAGCAGAGGAAGACGGGCCCATCACCCAAAGGGATTACACACCATAGAGGACAGGCAACGATTCAGAGATGCAGCAATAGGAGGAGCTGGACTCATGGCAGGGTGATGCCGGGATCGGACAGTTGTGTTTTTTTAAATAAGTAACTCCCCTAAAGTGATGGGTTATCAGCGATGTGCTTCACAGAAGCATACGTTTGAGCTGGGATGGAAGGAGAAGAGGGTGGACTAATTCTCTTTGTCTGTGTACATTTCTCATATTCAAAGGCCTTATTTGACGGTTGTCACAGATCCTCCACCAGTGGCAATTTTAAAATCAAGATGAGAGGTTTTTCTAAAAGATTTGCTGCAGTTTGAATGGGAAAAACTTGGGGGAAGTTCTAAGGCCCATGGAGGTCAGATGAGATGGTCCCAATGGGTCCTTTCTGGCCTTGGAAACTACTGAATGAGCCTAGAACAGGAAGGACTGTAAAATGCTGGAAATAAGAAGCGCAGAGCAGCTGTGAATGGGACAGGCATGCATTCATGGTGCGTGCTCAGCGCTCCTGTTTGTACAGCCCACTGGTCTGTGGTCACCATTTAGCTCCTGACATTAGTAATATTACTCTAGCCAAGCAGAAATCACTAAGAACATCCACAACTTTCACTATGGTTGAATATGGGCCACTCTATCCAAATTCCACCCAAGAGGATGCGGCCTGATTTCCCAAGGCATCAGCCTAGCCCATAGGGAACGGGTGTGCAGAAAACGGAGCTGTTGCCCACTCGAAAGATGACCAAGAAGAGAGAGCTGGGGGAATCAGGAAGTAGAATGCCTCCCTGTGCGTCCCCCAGAGCAGTTTAGCTTTGCATCACATCCAGCCAGGGCCTGTGCACTAACGGCACAACCGAATCCAGCAGTTGCTAGGTAACCATCGTTCTCTCTAGCAGGGAGGGATGCTTAATCAACCCCAGTTGGTTCTGATGATGTAATGCTTCTGGCATCTATGTGCAGGAGAACTTGTAGGGGCGCTCTCTGTCTCCAACAGCATGTCTCTAACCGAGGCCCCTCCTGCTATCATGCGTACCTGTAACTGAGTTAAGCTCTGTTAACGAAGCAGGCATCTCTAATTTGCTCCTGGACTCCAAACAGAATGAGCAGAAAGTCAAAGCTGCTTCAGATGCTATTCGCCACAAGCTAATGCTTGTTCCTGGATCCAGTTTGCAAGGCTTGTGTTTTGAAGCCAAAAACGGTCAAGCTATTGTCATAGAAATGCTCCAGGAGTTAAATGGAAATCAAGATGATAGAAATCAAAGCATCAACGATAGTAGAAACTCAGGGTCAAATACTCCATTAGCAACTACCAGCAAAGCTGTCATCATGACTTAGCATTATAGAGATGCATATTGAAATTGACAAGATCCAACTAATGCTGATTAGAAGTGTGTTGTGAATCTGTCCCGACAGATCAGTTCTCCAGGTCGGAACTGACCTAAAGGAAAGGCAGATAGAAGTATTGAACTCAAATGGCTTTCATCTAATGGAAATGGACAACTTTGCAGGACATCACATTTTACGTTAATGAGCATCAAATACAGTGAGCGTGGTTGTCTCATTTCTTTCAGTATTATTTGTGCTGACATGGCACAATGCACTCCTGAATGCTTTCTGCAGACTAGGTGTTCTTCAACGTTCCAAGAATTCTCTATTCCAAAGCTCAGTTGGCATCATCTTTAAATATTGAATATTTGCTTCAGTTTATTTCCACAGCTGACACCTTGAACATTTTAGAGGTCAAAAGAAACTTACTATTCCGAGTGCATCAAATCTGTTCTCACTTAAGATTTTTTGACTCGAAAGCTCAACTCTACCTACTGATAGACAGGCCTGGGATGGCTTGAGAATCAAAGCACTTTTGGGATACAGAGCTGACAACCCATCCAAACTGCGAAAAATACTTCAGCTGCTGTCGTGCTGCAAAATGTGTGTTGGCATCGCTCCAGTTTCTGTGGCCCACAAGCTGAGTAACCCCTTACTTCACAAACAGTGCCCTTGACTTCAGTGGGGCTGCTGGCAGAGTGATAGTGGCAGAAGAGTCAGTCCCATATTAACTGTTGGCCCATAAAACCATAGACTAAGACCAGAAGAGACCATTAGGATATTCCACCCTGACGCACCACTGCCCCACGGTCACCCAATGACTTCTGCATCAAGCCCATAATCTCTGCTTGAGCTACAGCCTCTCAAGCAACCTTCAATGTTGATTTAAAAGCCACACAAAGATGGAGAAGGTGCCATGTTCCTAATTATGCTGTGGAACACTGCATCGTGTGCCGTCAACCTGGGAAGCAACGCCATGCGTCAAGGACAGGAATCTGGCCAAAAGGCTGAAGAGTCAGAATGGAGCGAAATGTGGCAGATTATTCATTGTGACTAGCGAAAGGATTGCATGGAGACAAGCCTGTGGTGTGGAGAACAAGCACCATCCATTGGCAAATTGAGGGCAGAAAAGACCCCTCTCCCGTTTCCCAGTCTTGTAATGAATCTGCAGTAGAGCGGCGAGTAGCGGAATCTACGTCGGAACCACATCTCTTAACTGACCTCCCGTTACAGGTTAACCACCTCCATTTCTTCAGCCAGTGATGGCCTCTACGTGGATTCAGCATGTGGGAAGTGAACAAGCAAGTCATGGGAGGGAGCTATTTAGAGCTGGCAGGGACCCAGGTTGCAATAGGACAGTACCTGTAAGAAATTTTAAGTTACTTTCACCATTGGCGGCTGCCCTACATATCGCAGAAAGCGAGGGAAGGTTGGAGGCTGAGCACAACACAGGTTGCCATATGGACCTCCTTACAGATAGGGAATTGCTTGGGGAAAGCCAGTCAAAGAGGTAGGGGAAGACTAAATCCTTCTCCCCCCCACCTCCAGTCCCTGGCACTTACCTTGGCTTCCCTCCAGCCCCCATCCTGTGCTTAGCCCCATATTGCTGGCAGCAGCTGCTTCATACTTCTCCCAGATCCTGCCCTACATCCTCCTCTGTTCCCTCCCGATTCGTCAGGGCAAAACCCCCCTCTGCTTTCTACAAACTCCTCCCATGTCTCTTCCTTCCTGTCGCACCCCAAAACTCCTTCTCCCCCTCACCTCAGCCCCGCAATCTCTTCTCCTGCTCTCCCCAGCTCTACTGGGGTTCTCCTCACAATAGGAGCCACCCTCCCTCCCAAATTCTCCAGCCCCCGTCTCTTCTCCCTTTCCCAAGCCCTGCTCCTCCAGCCCTCCCCTTCACATGGTGCTCCAGTCCTGTTGCTACCCTCCCTCCTGGGGTCCCCTTTTGCCCTCCCCCAAGTCCTTCCTCATTTGTCAGTCCACCCCTACACCACAATTTTCCATCCCTGGTCCTGTCCCCTACCGACGCACCTACAGCAGTCTCCCCTGCCCGTCCTCATTGGCAGCAGCCTCCCCAGATGCTACCCTTCCCCAGAGAAGCCCATTCCCCTTCTCCCTTTGCCCCCTGTGCCCATCTGCCGCTCCCTTAATGCCTTGCCCCGTACTGTCCCCTTGCTTCCTTCAGGGCTGCTTCTGCCCCGTCTCCCCTGCCTGAACCCCCTGGGGCTCTCCTTCCCTCTTTTCCAAGCCCACATTGGCCTCACCACAGGGTGTCCCTGTCACCACAAGCCCCTCCCCCCTTCCCTAGTACCTCTGCCCCAGGTGCCTCGCCCCTTGAGTGGCTGGGGGAGGAGAGGAGAAGGGAAGCTGCTAATTTCAGGCGAGGCCTGGCTCCTGCTCCACAGACCCTTAGAGCCTACAGGTGAGCAGGCAGGAGCCCAAGCCCAAGAGCTGGCACCAGAGCCACCGAGGGAGGTTTCAAAATGACTTCCCACCCATGAGGGGGAACAGCTGGTGGGGGAGAGCAGCCTCAGCCCATTCTGACACTCTCCCCCACCCATCACAGCCAGCCAAGAACTAAGGGGACTGGAGTTACTCCTGTGCCTTTCAGCTGAGACACGCCCCCGCCCGCCCCCGCCCCCCCCAGGATACCAGGTACTCTGCTCCCTGCCTTACACACCACAGGTCAGGAAAACTCAGTGGACTCTCCATATCATAGTCCCCACTACAGCATCCTTAAACTGGATCACTGAAAGCCCATCTCCCATCCCCTCCGGGGTCTCTTCTCATCTGCCTACGGGTGCAGTGGCAAGTATGAGGCTTGCTTACCTGTAACCCACAGTGCTTCTGTATTAAATTAGGCAGACCAGTGCCCCCCCTCCCTTGGGAAGTAAGTTTTGTGAGGAAAAGTGAAGCTCGTTCCTCTTCCTTTAAAGAAAGAAGCAAGCAGAAATTGTGTGCGGCTTGTTTTAATTAAGGATTGATTGAATCATGTCACATTTCAAAGTCTTGTTCAAAATCTTTGTGCCCAACATTAATAATCCATTCATTTTTTCTTTACAAGATTTAACCTTAACATTATTTCCTTTATATACATACACATGGATAGATTTTCATTTCACTAGTAGCAAAGTTACTTGATACATTGCATGTCCTGATAAAGAGGTCAAAAATAAAATTCAAATTCCTTTGTCCTTTCACTCTCAAAAACAAAACAAAAAAACCTCCCACAAATAAAAAAGTACAGTAACAGCAACATGAAATTAAACATTTTTCCAAGTGATTTAAATCTTCCTAATTTAGATGCTGATCACTTCCGGAAGAATCAATTGCAAATATACAGTACATTCAATCAAAGAGACGTTTCTAAAAGTATTGACAATGCCTCAATGCTGTTTTGCAACACTTCATCAAAAAACTTCAATCAGAAAATGCATCCTTCATAAAACAATTGCATTTGTATTTCTGGAGTGTCCGTTTGAAAATGTGAGGCAGTATATCCACCCGTCTGGCAATAAACTCATCCCAAGAAGGGGGGGTTTGCAAATTATGCAAGATTCAAAGAGTTTAGGATCATAGTCCATTTGTTCGTCTATTATCTTAATACACAGATTTCAATATTCTATAACCCATTTTGCTAAATGCTTTGAAAGTACATCTCTGGTAGTTAAGAGATCTGCACTAGGAGTGGACTGAAGCAGTGGGAAAGTGACACATTCGTTCTGGCCATTTTGAAGAATCATAACCTTCAACAGAAAAGTGTCAGATGACCCACAAGCAGAAGTGCAAGACCAAAATGTTGCAGTTTTATTTTAACCTTATTCACAGACCCTGCAACTGTTTTTCATAGGCAGCAAATAAAACTACAGACTGCAACAACTCAGGGCTACATTGCCAGTGGCTGGAATATTAAAAGCCTGAGCCGCAGAAGCTGAACATTCACGAGTCCCGATGACTTTGAGAACTGAGAGTCCTCAGCACCTTGCGGGCAAGGCCGTCATTTGTTCAAAATCTTAATGCCCAAAACACAACGCTGAGAGAACAAACTCTGCCCTTGGAAGGGAACGGATCCTGCTCACAGCACAAAGAGGGCTCTTCTAGAAGGAGGTGAAAAAGCCCCAAATCAATTTAGCGAGAGCAAATACCAAAGCAGCAGCCGTTCACTCTATGTAGAGAAGTGCAAAGTTTTGCGGATGGATGAAGAAGGGCTCAAAGCGACCCTGCTACTTGCTATTCGTGGTGACACCCCTCCTGGCCAGTGTGGCTTCAGATGACCATTGGAGGCCCTGCCTACCTTTTTGGCTGGACGAAAAATGATAAAGGAGAAGGGCAATTTAAATCAGACTGTTCTTTCAGTAGCCCACTCAACTCCATTACTTATACTCACTAGGCCAGAAATACTTCTCTGTGAATGATTCTATATGGCTACCAAGGGATGAAAATACCAGAACAGTCAATTCTAAACCACTCCCCTATTCCTATTGGGTATGTCCAAGGAGTTTTCCTGCCAAAGTAGGGTAGGCCTGCCCCGTGTCCTTATACGCAAACTAAAAGCAAGCTGATTTCATCATCCCCACATGCACTTTCAGAAAAACACTGCCCTCCTTTTAGGTCACCTTTACAATACACAGAACCCCTCATAACCACACTTTCATTCTCAACTCTCCTTTGGGTGAGGACCATCATCCTGGAGGCTCAGTTGCTCGACCCTACAGAGCTGACAGATTCCTATTGTATACAGTTTATTACCCCAGAAACAAAATGGCTAGACCTGCCCCTCCCTTTCACATTGTCTATTCCCTTGCCTCACTGCCTCTCCTCCCAGCATCCTGGAAAGCCTTGGTCCTGGAGGTAAGTGTTTGCAAGCCGACAGGGCTACTCCAAAGCCAGCCAGAGAACAGAGACCATGGACTGTACAAGTTTCAGCCTCTGATTCTGCATTTGATGGTGATGGTCCAAGGCATGAATAATTCCACTGCAGTCAATGGAGTGACAGTGATTGTTTTACACTGTTTAAGTTAATTTAGAATCAGGCTATTAACCTCTGCTCCTCCACAATGATTTACACCTACATCATCTTAAGTTTGGTCCTGAATGACCACAGTGTTGACTTGGGTCAGTTGTGTCAAGGGTTTGCGGCTGCATTCCTGAACTGGTCAGGTCACCTTGCATTCACAGCAGAACTGAAAGGAGCCCAAATCCAGACCACAAAGCAGTGCGGTTCAGTCTGCCCTACGTGACCTTTGAGAGGCTGCTCTGGCGGTGGAGAAGCAGACGAAATACTTTTGCCAACATTAAGCGTAAAGTTTAAGATCCAATGTGTTACTACCTCAGCTGGCCAACTCATCTGTGATGGAGATCATTAGCTTCTCAGGAAGCAGCTGATTGTTTCTAATGCTGACGTGCACATTGGTACTGCCAGTTTTGATTTAAGCTCTAAATATTTTTTTGGTATGTAGTGTAGTTGTAGCCCTGTTGGTCCCAGGATAGAAGAGAAACAAGCTGGTGAGGTCATGTCTTTTATTGGGCCAACATGAAGAAGAGCTCTGGCTTGTCTCTCTCACCAACCAGAATGGGTGCAAAAAAAGATATTACCTCACTCACCTGTTCTTGCAAAATACTTTGCAATGGCAAGGCACCACAGGCTGAACTATTAACAGAGCATACAAGTTGGAATGGGTTCTTGTTTTAATTTTAAAGAATTAACATTAAAAGGTCTATAAAATCATGACACTGTGGAGAAAGTAAATAAGGAAAATATTTACTTTGTCCCTTAACACAAGACCTAGAGGGTCACCAAATAAAATGAAGAGGCAGCAGGTTTAAAAGTAACAAAAGCAAGCATTTCTTCCCCCAGCGCACAGTCAACCGGTGGAACTCCTTGCCAAAGGATGTTGTGAAGGCCATCACTTCAACAGGGTTCAAAAAAGAGCTAGACACATTCATGGAGGTTAGGTCCATCAATGGCTACTAGCCGGGATGGGCAGGAATGGTGTCCCTAACTTCTGTTTGTCAGAGCAGGGAATGGGAAACAGGGGATGGATCATCTGATCATTCCCTGTTCTGTTCACTCCCTCTGGGGCACCTGTCATTGGGCTACTGTTGGCAGACAGGACACTAGGTGAGATGGACCTTTGGTCTGATGCAGTATGGCTGTTCTTACGTTATCATGCTTGGGAATGAGAATGAGAAAGGGGAGAGAAAAATGCAACCAGTAAGGGGAAGTCCAGTGTTTACATCTAATTATGCAGTTAATAAGCGAGAAGGTCCATATGCATCTATTCAGTGGTGTTGAAGGCCTGCATGCATCTGCCAGCCAGGTTAGTCCGTACATCCAGCTGCACTGCATTTCTTTATGAACTGTAAGGGCTACACTTACACGGACAACTCTCCATACTTGGAACCCTCCCAGGAATGCAAGGGGTTTGCAGGGCACAGACAGCCATCGGGGAGGCTGGGATTACTGAGCGGTGTCAGAGGTCTATTTCTCCTCCAGGTGCAGCAGAGGGAGCTATGAGGGGTTCCTGCTGCCACCCCAATCTCATTAGTAGACATTGTGGCTCACTGTGTGTTGTTTCCCATCTCTCCACTCAACTCCTTCCAAGTTTTCTAGGGAGGGGCAGGTTTTCTCTTGCTTCTCAAGTACCTGACACACACTTGTTGCTGTTAAATACCTGGCTAATTTATTCCGCTAATGCCATTCCAAGTAAAAGACAGACAGCTCTGAACCTTGCTATTCCTCTGCCCACTAGCCACTTGGCACGCTCCCTCCACACCGTGTCTGGCTTGAGGAAAAGACTAGCCAAAATGGCTGCATTGTTTTACATTAGGACATGTATTTAGAGGAGCGGCTTTTGGACTGTGGCTATGCTGTGCACAGTTGTTGAATCAAAAGGTTCAATTCATAACAACATTCAACCAACAGAAAGACCATGTCCCAATGGGGGGCGGGGGGAAGGCGTCCCTGCTGGCTTTTCTTTCCATAGTACTGCTTCCTGGGTAACAGGCCCATGCACGCTAGTCGTTGGGGCCAGTTACAGAGCAGGGCCTTGCGCCCTGTCACGGGTGCTTTGGGGGTCCTTAGGGCTACAAGTCAGACTCACCCCAATATGTCTCCACCTGCTGCTCATTATGGCCAACAGGCCTGAACAGGCCCTGCCCACCTCACGCCAGTACAACAGCTAGGGAGAAGAGAGATGCCAGAACGAGAAGGGACACCGAACAGTCACCATGTGGCTGGACGTCCCATCACACTACTCATCACCAGCGCATGCTTAGCTTTGTCGAGCCGGCAAGCATTATGTGGACAGCCCTTCCTCAGACACTCCTCTGCTGTTCACAGTCCCAGTTCAGAATGCTGCTAACTAACTATCACTTGACCTGAACATCTCAACAGAAACCAGCGCGTGCGGGGGGAGGGGGGGTGATATTTCATACACTGCTCTCAATACTTAAGTCACTCACCGCCATCTCGTTCAGAGATGGATCAGCTTAGCCCCTCCATTCTTTCAGCGCCCCTTCGACACCCCCCCTTCCTCCCTGCCACCGGCACTCAAGTTCCCTGGGCGGAGGTATTTCTGCTGTAACACTAAAAATCAGAAGCTGGTGTTTGCAGATAGAGGTGCCAAAAGCTGGGCAGCTCAAGAGATGAAGGGCTAGCCAGCCCTGTAACTTCCATAGGAACTTCAGCTCCTTTGAAGAGCAAGCTACTGATTTAGGTGCCCCATGGTAGGTCCCCGTCTTTCAATATGGGAGCCCAGAAGTCCTAGCTGTGCCGCATTGGCATGAAAAGGCCTGTGGCACCTCCTGTCCCTGGCTAGGGTGGGGATCTGCTGCTCTCTACACCAGGGGCTGTCACTAACAGTCACGGTGATTTCTGGAAACCCGCCCCCAGAAATAGGAACAGTTCTTTACTGACGCTCACTCTTGTATCTAAACAGCTCAAAGGCAATCCCATATCTCTAGCAAGAGTTACCAATTATACATCCATACAGCATCTTTCATCCCCCAAAGACTTCATCCATCACAGTCCCTTCACCCATTTCATTAAATGGAGATAGCTGGAGCGAAAAAAAAAAAAGGCAAAACTCACTTCCTGCAGCACTCCACAGCTGGCTAAGCGGGGAATCCGATGTTGTTTATTATTCACATCTCCTCTGCACACTTCAGTACTTCACTAACACTTCACAGTAACTGGTAGAATTGCTTTTTCCTTAAAAACCCGCAATACACTCCCCAGTTCTGCTAGACTTCCAAGGGCACTGCATTGGGAACCTAGCCACATTTCAAACTGACTTGAGCTTCTGGTCCTGGTCCTGCCTTTCCCTTTCCTCACCAATTCTTATTATTTTAAAATTGCTCCCTGAGGTGGCCCGAAAAACCTGCACAGCAATGATCCAAGAGGCAAAGTGACTGAACATGATGAACTGTCAAATCCATAACGTAAAAGGGGAAAAAACTGACCTACAAAGGACCCAGCAAGATTTAAAACTGCATACAGCTTAATGGTTCATTCCCATATACAACTTATATTGATTTACATTACCTGGCCTCAGACAGAATTGTGAAAACCTTTATAATCCTAGCACTTCAACTCTTCCAACAGGACCCTATATTTCCTGCAAATAGGCCTTGTATACAGAAAGACAGACGCCCCAAACACGGAAAGTCTTAGCTTCCAGAAGAGCATGGGAAAAGGTAGCAATTTCTTTTAATGACTGAGCAATCCCAAAACATGAAGGCTAATTCAGAGCTGTGCCAGCATAAACCCACACTTTGCATTTCAGATCAGAATTCAATCTTCTTCCCAAATCCTGTACTCTTTAAAGGTCACAGCGACTCAATAGATGTACACACATTACATGCAGAGGTAACAGCTCAATTGTGCTGTGTGTCTGCATTTGGTGGGAACCCATCAAGTGTACCCACATTCAAATCATCTCTCCTCCAGCACACTCACAGGGATGTCTATTTGGCAGGGGAAAACCTCATTCATGCCAATTGTGGGATAATCCCAATAGGAAAATTAGAAGATGTTCCTTGTAAGAGAGCTACCTTAATATCACGGCAGCTTCTCTCTCAGGTAAGCATCCAAACCGGGTGCAAAGGCAAACTGATTAAAAAATCCATCTTTGAAGCCAGTTGGGTAGAAAAGCTGCAGTGCACGAATACCACCAAAAGGTAAATATCACTAACAAACATTGGCAAACTAGCCCCAGGAAGTAAGAGTTATGCAATACTGAGCAATACCCATTGGTCATTAGTATTCAATTGTCCATATGCTTGAACATGGCAAGTTTTGTTTCCTTTTTTTTGTTGAAGAGATGAGAAACAACAGTGTGGTGAGCTGTGTTCTCCCACTAGCTAATGCACTCACACAGCGTACATCAAATATACGATGACCCTAACGCTATACACTGGTTTGACTTTTGCATACATAGCCGAGGGCACGCAAGCTTCTAAAAATCAAGTTCTCAGACATGCAACAAAAGTACCCCACTGTCAGTGTAAATTCAAGAAATGTTTTCAAGAGGATAGCTAACATAACATTTACGCAGTTAGACAAATCAAAGCAGAGTAAACTATTTTGTGCTCACATCTGAAGTTTCAGAATAAAACGACTGTCAACATTTTTTCTAGTATGGTATTTATACAGCCAATGGAAGGCACATCCCATCAGGAAAAAAAAATACAAGTGAAAGCTGAAATTCATAGAGTAGGAAAATAAATGCTAGTCATAGTGGTGCCTTCCGAAAGTTCATAATAAATAACAAGGTTAGAACATGCAGTCCTTATATTAAAGCTATGATTTGTTTCCAGGTTCATTTAAAAAAATAAACAAGAACAACCCTGGCTGACTTTCCCCAAACTGGGAGCTTTTTGGCTAAGCAACTGTCAAATGCATTGTAAAGAACACAGGTATTGTCAGAAAATATTTTAATTATTTACAGAACGATTATCAGAATGATTACACAAAATACAGATGAAAATGTACACCTCTTATAGATTCAATGAAAAGATATGCTGAGCAAGTTCACTGCTGATAATGTAACTAAAGCACTCTGAATAAGGCGACGGCACCAAAGCATGAAAAATAAAATAATATAGCTATTGAAAACGAAGTACAAATTGAGGTTGTGTGTTTCTTTTAAAGAAAATCCCCAAATCAGTGGATTTGGAATGACATATGATTTTGATATTATGCCAAAAATCAGTGGACATTATTCAAGATTTTGTTATTTCATCACCTTTAAACCTGAATGGAAAGATCTGTTTTCAGCCTAGCATTCTCGAGTGTTGACCAGTTGTTTTCTGAGATCATATGTTTTGCATTCCACAGCTTACAAAATGTGTCATCCACTTCTGAGCGCATGATTTCAAACTGCTGAAATCATGCACAAATCTTTCCTAAATCCTAGAGATAAGAAATTTAGACCAACAATATTCTGTTCCACTTTACTGCACATACATTTTGAAAATCCGGTAAAGATGAAATTCTAGAAAAGGGATTTTGATCCCTGGTTTTCAAACTCTGACCATGCATCACTCAATTCCATGAAGATCATTCTGGCATACTGTTCATAAGGCTGTCCTGTGGTCTGTAAACAAAACAGAGCAGGTATTAGAAGCTTGCTGCAGAAGTTGAAGGAATGTGCTGAAAGTGGCTTTTTAAACCGAAATACTGAAAATTCCCTTCTCCTGAAGTAAGTCTCTAATATACTCTAAAGTCATGATATAAATGGCACTGAGGGATTATACTTTGCCTGCATCACTTCAAATTTTTAGTTTAATTTGATCAATGAAACTGAAGCTGTACTAAAAAGTTTCCCTTTTGTTTTAAAGGAGTTCATAGATATGGTCTTAATTTTCAACAAGTGGCTCTTCAAAAGTGAAATCAAAACTTACTTAGAAACTACTCAAGGGCAGTGCTTACATTAGTATCCCACAATGCAACTGAAGAGCTGTTTACAGGAATGCTGTTAAATTTTTATACTCAAGTCCAACTTTCCTAGCTGAACATCCCTGGCTGACTACGAATGCTCCTAGACTTTTTAGCCTCAAGCACACATGTCAAGTTTTGGAGGAAGTTGCGCCGTCTCAGCATCAAACTCTACCTAAATTGGACTGAGGAACTAGTGCATACCCAGCAGTATGGTTGATCCACCGCCTACTCAAATTTTAATTCATGCTAGCTCAGATGTGTAATCCTGGCACCCCATGTATTCCTCAACCTCAGACCTTTCTGCAGGATTATGCTTCAGCATCTGAGTTCTTTAAAAAAAAAAAAAAAAAGTCCTTAATTCTCTCTGCTGTTAGAAAAAAGATGCCAGCTTGAACCAAGAGCAACAGATGTCAGGCTATCTTCCCACAATCACAAACAGCCTGCAAGGGGAGAACTGCCCCAATCCTGGTAAAGGGGTGTTACTGCTGGCACTAACAATAACGTAGACACAGCTGCCCTTTACACAGGGGTACTGTGCTGACTGCGTTATTTATTTTTCATTGGGAGCGGCCACACAATTCCTGCCAGGACCTTTCTGCAGATTTTGCATCCAATGCTCTATGGATTACGTGGGGCCCTACCCCCATCCACATCTCTGGGAGGCCTCAGAGTTGGAGGCCCTACGTGACTCATGCAAGAAGAAGAAATTAAGCACAGATTCCGTTGCTCTGCATTTTGGTTGGCAGATGTCCAGCGCCTAAGAGAACTCTGCTCCAGTAACTGGGTTTTCTTAAGACATGGTCTTCACCCAAGCGGAGCTGAGCCATGCAGGAGTTCAGGGCTTAGCCCTGGCTGCGCTGACACCTCATGACTGAGTTATGGATGACACTGCCTGGTCACGGTGGTGCGCTAGCTTCAGAAGAACACAACACAGCAAGCGGAAGGAAGGCAGAGCAAGTGGCTGGCAAGCACCCATGGAGCTGGGGCCAGCACTGAGCAACACATGTGGTGCTAAAAGTGCTTCTCAACCTTTGTATCTGAAGGGAATCCACTCCAATTCAATCCTCCGAACAGGTTCTGACAGCACTAACAATTCTGGTCCAGACCAGCAGCGGAGACCCTCTTGCCTCCTTCTCCTGGAGGTACTTATCTCCACAGGCCAATGCCACCACCACGAAGTGCCAGAGTTCAACACAATCACTACACAGCAGAAAAATGGACTGATCCCCCGGTCCCCTGGCACCAACTCGTCTATCGGCTCTGGCAATAGAAAAGCCCTGCCCCACCATGCTTGTACAGGTGTGTCTGTTCAAAAACAGGAAGCATCTTCCTTTTAGGTTTGCAGAATTCATTTGGTAAGAACCGTTTGATGAACAGCCTCCAACATCCCCGGGAAAACCACTCACCTTATCTGGATGAACTACAAGTGCTGCCTTCCTATAGTACTTCTTGACTTGTTCAGGGGTAACTAGGTCTGCCATGCCAACTGGCTTCCATTTGTTCTCCCCTTCCCAAAGCACTGTGTGAAGAGTGGATATTAATGCCCTTATATTTCTCTCTTTTCCTTCAATCCAATCTAGAATCTGAAACAAAATGAGAGAAGTTTAAATTGAATGCCATTGTCTTAAACAGTGCTTCCAACTCGCTTGAAGATACACTCATCTCCCACCACTGAGAACAAGACAAATGGACTTTGAGCTTGAACAAAGTAACTATGGCAGAATATGAATTGTAGTTACACTAATCCCATAGTAACACAAGTTCTCCAGTCCTATGCTAGAAATCTTGCTTTACTTGTACATTTCAGATCATAAAGGTCTTCTTTGAGACTTGTACACTCAGAGTCTGCTTAGAAATTGAACTTTTCTGTACTAGATACCCCTTTGAACTACCATTGGCTAATAATGCACTTTTCTTAGTTGATTGTAATAGAAATCTCAGTTAAAATATTCCATCAATAAGATCACTTCACCAATTATTCCCTCAGATTTCTATTACTATTGTTCAGAACTATGTATATCACCCCCAAAACATTTTACAAAACTGATTAGTAAATGGTTACCATGTAACGTGATCTGCAAGTAACGTACCAGGAACAAATATAAAAACTGACCCGAATACACAAAGGGGTAATATCACCCTGGAGACTGGAAAGAGTCATTTTAGTACGAATTTAATAGTCTGTTTTCAGTGGACTTGATGGAGGGACAGAGCCACAGGGAGAAGAATGCCCTGAGAGGATGATTCTCATGTCGCTTTCCTTCTCCACAAGATGTAATTCTGTATAATCAGTCACATCCATCACAGCACCATAGCCCTGAGCCCCTTCACTGAAAGGGGTATTCGCTGAATTGGAGAAAAGGTAATATAACAAGGCTCTAGCTACCAAGGAGTGGACCTGACAACAACGAAAACCTTTTGACCCAAGTACTCCTGGCTGGCACACTAGCAAGGCACCCTCCTATCTTCTCTGTAGTCATAATGTGATTTGTGCTTGTCTAGCCAAGTTTGTAGCCAGACATGCTCTTTAATGAAATGGGAAACCCAGAACCTTATATTCACTATGGGAGAAAATCCTGCATTAGATATAAAACTTCACTTCAGGCACATTAGGATTTTCCTTGTTTGCACATGGGTTTGTTTCCAGCTATGACTTGTAATTACATTCTGCAGAAATTTCCAGTCCTCTCACTCCTCTCCCCCCATGGTTAATTTCTCTGTCCATGATATTTTACCGGCTGCTTTTTATCTTGTCATTTTCAAATCCTCAAAATCCTTTTGTAACCATTCTTTGTGAAATGGATGTTAGATGGGTTCTAGGATTACCTCATCCATCTCCTCTTTGGGATTAGGTGGCCTGTAATAGACCGTACCCCAGGTTAAGTTACACTTTCCTTTTTGCTTCTTTTTAATCTTATCACACACTTGAGCAGGGAATTTTACCATCATCTGTAATTCAAAACATGCCAATACCAAACTAACCCTCTCTCCTGAACAAGTCAGTCCCTTCCATACTGATATCCCAGGCACCCACTACTACACAAGTAGGATATACATTCACGTATTAAGATCAACAGGTTCATCCAAGTTAATCCACACATGGGTGGAAAAACATGTAAAATGTTGTTATTGCTTCTACCATTTTTGTACCTCTTTCAGTTTCTTTTCTATCCTTCACTGCATCTTCCCCCATTCTACCAGCAATAGTTCTAAGTAACAGAATTATGCTTATAGTTAAATAAAAGCCACTATTTTTATTGTTACACATCCAACCTTTAATTTTAAAGGGTCCATATCTTTTGACATTTCTTGCTTTCTCATCTCGGCAATTGTCTTGGCTCCTTTTTTGTCAGATTTAGCTGAAAATCCTTGGTTAGATAACAGATCCTCAAAATCATTTTCTGAAACTTTTGGCTTTTGTCCTATTAAAACAAAAAGAAAAGAAAAAGTATCAGAAGACAAATGCTTCCTGGTACATGACTGCAACAGTTAGCAAGCACACCGCACGACAGGCATGTCTACGCTGCACATTCACTGGTGGCACCATGTACGGTGGCCATGGGCAACACAGCATTCTGAGTCAGCCATACGAGTGGCCCTCCATCTCCGTGGGCTGCAGCATCCTATGCCCCCTCCCCCTATCTACCCCCCCCTCCCATGCACCTCCCGCACATTGGGGCACTGGTGCCCCACATTTGCTACTGCTCCCCCTCGCTCCTAGAACTTGAACAGCTGCAATCAGCTGATTCACAGTGTTCCAGCTCTGGGATGGGAGGAAGCAAGAACAGAGCATCCGTCAGTGGATCTGTGATGCTCCAAACCTGCTGGGACGGATGGGGAGTAGGAAATGCAGGTCTCCGGTGCGCAAGAGGCGTGTGGGGAGGAGGGCACACCGGGGGGTCCGCAGGTCGCAGGTGGAGCCCTAGTGGGCCGCAGGTTGCCCACCACTGACGTACGGTGTCGTAACCACATGCCACAGCCAAGAGCAGCCTACGTCCACAATGAGGTGAGTAACTACCCACAGCAGTGAAAGGCTCCACCAGTGGGGAGCTGCCAGAGCCTTTCCCCGCTGCTGGATCTGCTCCCTGCAGGCAAGACAGACTCCAGTCAGGGCACATCATGCTGCTAAAACCAGCTGTGTAGGCAGGGGAAGCATTGCTGGGCAAGTAGACAATCGTGTACATTCGCAGAACGGTAGGATGGAAAGGGATCTCGGAGCTCATCCACGCTTGAAGAAATCACAAGGATTATATATGCAACACGCCATGGTAATCACAGAGAACTTACCAAAGCCTGGCGCTCGGATACCTCTCTCTTCTCGCCCTCCAATAACGCTGAAGTTCACAGTATAGTTTGGTTTAGTCTGTGTGCTGGATTTCACTTGCGGTGGCTGAGTCTGGGACTGCCACGAAGTACCCGTATTTTGTGGCCTCTTTGTCTGCCACTGATTCCCCCCTTTCTGGGATGGGGCTGACTTCTGACCAAATCCACCAGCTGGGAAGCCAGTACCGGAAGAACCTGGACAGGAACAGTTCCTGATTTAGTCGTAATGCCATTTCAAACGTTTCAACTACCGAATGAAGTCTCACCCACGTTCTGGTCTGGATACCTACCCCAAGCGCCACAGGAACAGACAGACCTGTGGGGGTCTGAAAGCAAAGCTCAATAAGAACCATGTCAGCAGAGCTAGAGACAATACCACACGTCTAGTCTGGAATGCATTACTGCGTCTCAGTTATTCCTTGTCCAACCTCAACCACTTACCCGTCACTTTGGGACTTCTGAAAACCCTTGTCTGATCAGTCACCACTTGGGTGGATATACGCAGCACAGGAAATTACATCTAAGTACTGACTGACTATGAGAAACTCCCCTCTGACTCAAGGAAAAGGAGTGTGTTCCAAAGGCACTCACATGAAAGTCCTTGCCTTCAAGCTTCCACTTACATAGGACTGGTTTTTAAACCAAGTCTTCCCCAGATGGAGGAAATGGCTCCAAAGCTTTTTAAAAAAATGAATAATGGGCTGTACACAAATATAGGAGAGAAACGATTCATCAGGCCTGACAGCAGAGATGTTGCTTTAAGAACAACATTGAACTATGAGATACATACAAAGCCACCACACAAATTATCTTGAATGCTAAGCTAGCATTATCTCCCTAATTAAATCACAATCCCTGTTTCTCTACCACCTCCCCTCTCTGCCTGGAGGGAGGAAAACATTAGCCTTCTGTAGCTTCGCCAGCTGTAACTTCAAGGCCTGATTCTCTACTTTATTACACTGGGGTAAGCCCAGTGTAATGGAATCCAGTTCTAAGGCTTCATTTTCGGCACTCAGTGCCTGGTGGCTGTCAGCATGATGAGCCCGGGGAATCATACTCCCAGCCAAGCCTCCTCCCAGACTGCTTTTACTGACTTCTCTTTCCTTCCGAGACATTTCTAGAAAGCAAGTTTCCTTGGCAACTGGCATGTGGTCAACAAAAAACTCCCTGGCACAGGCCCATGCAACTGAAAAGTAGCTTGGTGGTTGAACTTAAATGCAGTATTATTCTCTAGAGATTCACACTGTGAAAGAACAAGGTCATGTTCTTTGGACAGAAATGCCTTTAAACCTCAGCTATGCCTCCATGAACCAGATCTAAACCACATCACGTTGGAACAGTCGGAAGCCAAGCCCAGATAGGCTTTGGACAACCAAACACAGGAAGGAATGCTCTTTGCTCAACCATTCATCCCACACCCTACAGAAAATCACAGTTGGGATGTTTTGAGGGAAAAACATCACAGCAGAAGGCTCTGCATATATGGGTCTATTTGCAGCTTTCTATATTACACTGGAAAACAAACATGGACATGTAAGCATTTAGGAAAATGTGCAACAACAGAAGAACCCAAGAGCGACAGCCACCCTGGTTCTCAGTTTTAACAAAGTTCAAGCTGGCCAGTTTTTTGGACAATATGGTACATTCTTGGTTTCTTGTTACTAATATTGTAGGTTGTGTTTTATGTTCATGCTGGTCAGGTGGGTGTGAAGCTAAGCCAACTTCTCATTCTAACAATCCCTCAAAGCCTGACATTTACGACTGTTGCTGGACATTTTGATTCCTATGGACAGAAAGAACCTACTAATCTGAGGTCTGGAGACGGGACTCAAAGTCCTGCACTTACGTGACAAGCAGCTCCAAACCTGAGGATGTCAAGAAGTTTAACTGATGTTTTATTCTCATCCTAGTTATATATCGGAGGAGACCATGACAATGGGGCCACTTCCTAATAGGATGCACATTTACCATTGAAAATTGCCCAAACAAGATACTACAGACTCCATCCAAATCATAATGAAGTCAATGGGAGTCTTCCAATAGGTTTCCAGAGGTACTGAATCATAGCACACTGCAGTACACCCTCCCAACAAAACCATACATGCATAGTCTTGTTAGGAGAGTAAAATACTCAGGTTTTTGGTACACGCACTGTCATGATAAAGGGGGAAGATATTTTGATATTCTGTTGTCTGCCTTACAAAAATGCCATAAGCAATGTATTTGAACAATTTTGGCACCGGAGTTTTGCACACAACTGAAAACCTGAACAGGACCTTTCAGGCAAGACAGACATATTTTATCTTTTTTTATTTAAATATGGTGAATTTTACTGATAGTCCTTGATAATATTAATAGAAAAGCAATAGGAAAACACCTTGTGAGACGCCTAATAAGGGATATGAACGTGCAGCGAGCTTCTAGTGACAACCATGCAAATTGCTTATCTGGACGAATTTGACACCCTCTTCTCTGGTTGTCACAAATAATTATGAGCTTTAATTTCAATAGCACTGGACCAAGATATGTCTTGACACCATCTCAACACTCTGCCCTATGGTGGTGGTTGCAAGTGGCTGGCCAGCTCCTGTATGCAGACCCTGAAAGCTGAGGTGCTTTCTGCATTTGCAGCTTGTTTCTGCATCTTGAGGCAATTGCCAAGGAGAGGAAGGCATCAGAGGTGAAGGGGGGAGCGGATTTTGGTCTCTTACTGAATGAGCGCTAGCAACGCTTGGCTTTGTTTTAGTAGTGAGACAGTTTATCAAGGATGTTCTTGAAGTTCCTTTCCACAATCCAATCATAAGCCACAGAGAGCTTACACTGTCCATGTATTCGGTTTGCTTTTTAAAATTACCATTATAAAATAAAGAATAGTTTTGTATTTCTACTCATGTCGAAACCAGTTTCAGAAGTTCTGCATTTCACAGTTCTCTGGGTCCACAAAAATTAGTAGGGTCCTAAGAAAATAGGAATTACCACACTACCTCAGACTAATGATCCTATCCCTGACAGCATGAACCCCTTTGGCTAGGAGCCCGGGGCATCTTCAAGACTAACAGATTTACTTAGGCATAAGGCTCCCCCTCTAAATCCCATCTGTTAGAGGATGAAACATTATAGGGTTTATTTTGCTTCAGGCGACTTTTACCCAATATAAGTTTGATGTAGTAACTGGGAAAGTTCCCATCCATAGAAAGGTCTAATTTTTATTTGAACCCTGCTATGCTCTTACTCTCAATGACAGCCTGTGAAACTGCTACCAATTAACTGTGTGTTGTGTAAGACCTGTTCCTTTTTATTGGCATTACATTTACTGGCCCAACAAGAAAAATCGAAGCCATTTGATACATTCAGAAAGTGACAGAGCACTGGACTAACACTCAGCAGACCTGGGTTTTCTTTCCAGCTCTGCCAGGAGCATACTAGCTAACTGTAGACAGGCCACAACACTTTTCTGAGCCTCGGTTTTCCCCATCTGTAAAGTGGGGACAACGATACCACTCCGAAATCAACAGATGAAAAGCACAGAGTCAGGGGTATGGATTGCTATGAGTTGCTTTGTTGACTTAAGAAAACATGTGAGATTACCTGGAAGACCAGATTTAAGGTTAGCAAGGTCAGCAAAGGGGTCAAAGTTCTGAGATTTTGCTTGGCTGAAAGGCAGTCCTGAAGGCATGCTTGTCTGGCTTGCTGCAGCAGGAGCTTGGCCTGTATGAAAAACAAACATGAAATTATTTAGCGGGCACAAATGACAGGAGATGAAAACATCCACTTTTTTAAAAAGGTGTTGACAAAAAGTATCTCCCTGATTCCAAGCAAATGGCTATCAATACTTTCTATCTGGATTCTTGTCTGAGGCCCTAATTTGTACAGACATCCACGCCCACTCAGAAGCAACTCCTCCAAAATTCTTGTTACGTGTTACACTGCTAGCGGTTACCACACCTATAGGCATCACTGCTTTGTTGCTGTTTGAGTGTCTTTGAAATTGTATAGAAAAACTGTAGTGGAACCTTAGAAAATCGGTAATAGGTGCCAAGTACTTTAATGTGACTGTATTTAATAAATCCAGTGAGAGCCGCATATGATGGCTCTGTTGTTTCAGATGGCTGACGTGACTCATAATTGCAGTGCATGCATTTTCTTTAGCAACAGAAATACACACCATCTTTTTGTTGCCTAATACCTTCAATTGCAGACTTCTTTGGCTGTTGGGTTGCTATGTTGCTAGTAGCCGGCGCCTCTGCCCAAGAATCCCAGCCGCCTAACAGGTCTGGGTGGCTTGTGGAAGAAGTCATTTTAGAGAGGTCTGGTGCCAAATTTCCTAGAAAAAAAATTACAAAAAATGGTCAACAACAAACCCACAGTGGCTACTGCACTCTTTTGGGAAGAGTAGTCACAAGACTGCTAGCCAGACTCCCGGATGGGTCATTATTTGATGTGTTAACGTTCTCTAGATAGTACCAATTTACTTATATCATGGGGTACTAGTGCTATAGCTTTGATTTCTGTTTTCAAGCTTTGCTGCACAGCCAACCTAAAGGTATCTTCATTCACAGCCAATGCTGTTAAATAGCTCGTCCATACTATGGGATAATACAAAAGTTACTGCTTCATTGTCCTCCTCTGGTTGTTTACAATACAGCAGGTGGCTCCAAATCATTAGCACTTTAGTCATGGTGCTCCATGCCACTCAACAACCCAGGAACTATCAAGCTGGACCGAGGGGCACTTGCCCTCTCAAAATGGATTTACGTGGGCCATGGGTAGTGTCAGTAGAGCTCCAGATTTGTCCGTGTGGTACTGACCACATGTGCCTTTCTCTTCGGCTGCCTAGCATGGGGTCTTCTCCTCCATCATGGGAAGATAGTTTTAGGGACACCTAAAATCTTTTGTTCCCCGGAGAAAAAAGTCGGCCCTTTCCCCAACCATGCGTGCAGCAAAAGAAGTCTCTCCTGATTCGAAGTGCAGAATGAAAGGAGAACGAAGTTGGTCTTAAAAGGGCCTCACAGGACCATCCCATTAACTATCATTACTCGTGTCCCGTGGAAAGTATTAATGTAGAGCTGCTTCCTTCTGCTCCTCAACAGTTTATGCATTTTCCAGATGGAAAAAACAACCGAAAGACATGATGCAAAGGATTTGGTGTCCTTTCAGCGTCAGACGTACTAGATACATTGGTAGTTATTAGTAAGTAGTATTTAGCGCCTCACATTAGCATTCCCCCCAACAGTCTGCAGAGAAACTAACGTACAGGAATAATGCCCCATTTTGCAGCACATTTGTGCTCGCTGTTCTTGACTGCTAGGGCCACGGGTGACCAGAGATGCAGAATGCAATTGAAAAAGTTCTTTGGGAAAATTAGCACGTTGTTTAGCATCCACCAGGACAGCTAACCGAATAAGCATGTAGGCACTGTGACCTCCTCACCACCATCCAAGACAATATTATGCCTTTTCCTCTTTCCTCAGCCTTCCTCCCTCAAAGAGCCTCACTTTTTGGAGGCTGAGCAAAGGCAGCACCCCCCCACCCCCCCGTGTGTCTGGAATATCTGGTTGAACAAAATATACTTTGAGGCTCCATATTTTTCTAGCCCACTCATCTTCACATTAAGTCAAGTCTGTGGCCCTTGCAAAGAAATCCTTTACAATAAGAATCCTGTGTGACTGACGCATTCATATCTACCTCAGTCTGCCAAGGACCTGGAACAAAAGTTAACAGCCCTATTCATCTAAATGAACGTTAACTTAATTCCAATGAATATGCCTTAAAAAGCCAGCACTGAAATATTATATCATATATTAAATCTTAGCTACCTCACCGCTGATCAATTTAGCAGAATTCTCAAGATAAAGTACTTCTCCACTGATACATGTAACCAAAGACATAGGGAGAGAGCACAGCGAATTTCTGACAAATGTTACTGGAGCCAGAAGTACAACTCCTAAGTGAATAGCCACCCTCTCTGAAAATATTACAACTACTTGTTCCCCTAGGTTATTCCAAGTTGCAAACAACAGCAGGAGACTCTTAAGCTTCCACTTGTTCAACTTCTAATTATGTTATAGCTCTTCCCTTGCAATCTAATGAGGTCTGGAGATTAGTTACTGCCCAGGAAATTTACTCATTCCTTTATTATTGAATTACTCACACCCAGCACTGCTGCGACTCTGAGTTCAGCCCATCTCATTATTGTGGATTATTTTAATGAACAGTGACAATACTACTAATTCACTTCTTAATAAGTTGAAAATTGCTTCTCGATTCAAGTGACCCTCGAAGTTGCGTTCCTTGCTACGCATCACCGGACACGATTTCTCTAAGTCTCTTGCTAACCAAGTTGCTCTCCTTTGCACTTCAGGTCACATCACTCTGTGCTTCTTTTCACTCAGTGGGTGTCAGCTCTTGATGCAAGTGAGCACTGTCAAAGTACCTGCCCTACAATTACCTTCATATTCTCTATATTTCTTATTAAAATAAATGCATAAATCTGACCACAAGGAGTGTAAAATCCCAGAGCTCCCCGTTGGACACCGGCCTGAAATGTTTTCATTCTGGAGGTAAATTTGAGAGATTCCTAAGAGCAACCCACCTCCCTAGTTCTGCCGCCGAAGAAAACAGGATGACAACTGCTGAACAACAATCTCACTAGTGAATCACTGAGGGGAGAACACAGGCTGCACAAAAGACCTCATGCCGAAATACTAACTTTAAGCTTGGAATTGTGACACAGTGAATAAAATACATGAATGTTTTAATAAGTTATCAAGGAGATGCACATTAGCAGCTATGATTGATTTGTGACAGTGGAGCCCTGCGGGGACACAAAACTTGTATCCGCATCTGAGCTGCAAACATGGTCCATGGGTATCCGCGGGATTTGCAGGGCTCTATGTAACACTAGGCAAACAGCCAACTGGTGGTGGTGAACTTGCAAAGCCAACTGAAAACAGCAGGATACAAAGCTAGCCATTCCCTTCAACCTCTTGATCACTGTTACAATCCTCCATGCTCCTGAGATGTAAACCTACCTGAAACTATCTGACTTTGTTGATCCCAAATCAATTCAATACAGTACTAAGAAAGGAGAAATTCCAATTGTTCTATCTTCAAGTGCTACACAAATAGGACAACTCTACCCAAGATACCTGGTTGCTGCACGGGGTGGGGGGAGGAGGAGGACTGGGAGGTGAGAGGAGCACTTGAACCCTGAGGATATTTATGTTTTAGCAAACAGGGATTTCAGAGCATGCCAGAGGGCTTTGCAGAACGCAGATGGCCTTGCTCTTCACCATGTGGACAAGCACCATGCTTGCTGCCAGCCAGGCTTTTAGCAGCTCTCTAGTTCCTTCGGGTTTGCGAAAACACTGTTCAGTTCTGGAGCCTTTTTAAACCAAGAGTGTAATTTAACCAAGGTGTACTTCCATGGGTTGTGCTGTCACCATTACAAAAGCATCAGCTCTCCATACGAGCCACAGAAGATGACTCCAAAGGTGACTGGCTCATGAGACTGCGATTCACTCAGCCACAGCATAAAAGAAGGCTTAGTTGAAGTGGCCCGTCTTATGTACGCAACACCATCCCACAATGCGAAGCAACCTCAGCTGATCGTCTGACTCCATCAGTTGTGGCAAAGAAGAAATTGCATACAAACCCTCTCTGATGCTGGGTCACCACGAAGCAAAGCAAATGGAACTAGGAGAATTGCAGCCTGAAGCCAGGGCAAAAGCTTTAATGGGATGAGAACAGTGGAGCCCCTTTCCAGGGCAGAAAGAGAGGAACTGGAACAGCCGAGGCAGTGTCCAACAGGCCCATTCCTTTCCTCTCCCCTGCCTTCACTGTGTGGGGACTGCTACTTCTTTCTTCCCACCATGGTTAGGCGGTGGGGGAAGGAGAATTTACACACTTTATGGACTCCCTCTTTCAGCCACACCCTTCCTACCTTCATCCATGAGTTGCATCTCTGGTGATGCCCTTTACTCTCTTACCTTAAGAAGGGACACAATTGGGGACAACTGAGGACTCTGGGGGCTTTTCCACCTTCCAACCGGCATCCAGGAGGGCTGTCTGGGGAATGTAGGTTACAATTGCTGCAAGGAAAGTTCCTGTGAAGTGGGTGGGTAGAGGGTCCCAAAGGCCTGAGTCCTGCATCAGTCCACACAATTCCCTTCAGCCTCAGCTCTGCCGGAAGCTGAACCTGTCACTCACCATGTTCCTGCACCTTCTCATCTCCTTTGAGCGAGTCACCTTGCAGGACTAAGGACAGCTGCAGCCAGACTCCCACTTACTCACCTAAATGAAGTGGCCCCGTTTTCAAGATTGCTTAATATAGAGCAGCTCCCGTCGAAAACTCATTTAGTTTTCATCCCAAGAGGTTTGGCTTGCCTAAGTATGTAGGAGGAGCATAAACCCAGAGAGCAGAAATAAACTGGCAAGGGACTTAATGACCTTACGCCAAAAAGTCAGAGACCCTAACAGATGCTAACAGGAGTGACAGAAGGAAAAAAAACCAAAACGACAGCAATTAAGCAGGATGCATCATTAGAGCCCTGTGTGGATATGAAATTTGTATCCGTATCCAAGCTGCAAAAATGGTCCTTGGATATAAAGCAAATATCTGCAGATTGGCAGGGCTCTATGCATAATACATAGACACACATTATTCCTTGCAAATAAACTAAGAAACAGTTTTGAACCCATGCAACAAAGACGACAAGGCAGGCGATTTTACCAATGTCCGAACAATAAAGCCAAGGAAGTTGTGTGGCTGGCAAACCATGGCTCTTCCTAAAACATTAAAGGAAACAAAGTCCTCACAGTGGCCGTGAGTGGAAGTCATAGGACTCCTGGAGTATATGCACCAACATGCCTTCTGGCATCTGGACTCTGTCTTGGTGTGCAGACGTGACTGGTCTTCCAGAGGTGGCGTGAAGGTTGTTTTAACCCTAGTGTGCACCTCACGTGGGGGAGGGGCCACTGTTATTTGTGATGTTAACTATCTAGCAGGATCTCTTCCCGAGACGGTAAGAATTACTCACCTTCAGAAAATGGAGAACTGTGTCCCTGAAATACCATGGCTCATAAAACCTGACTCTAAATGGCTCCCTTGCCACTGAGCTTCTGTTTCAACATGTTAAATTATGAGTGGGCATCTCACCTTAAAAAGCTTTTGCCTACAGTCTAGTATTTACCTTACAGTAGCCTCATCACTGACATCAGGGCCCTGGTCTGCTTGGTGCTCTACAAAAGTGCCATTAAACCTGGCCCTGACTCAAATTGCTAACCACCTGCAGGCACGATTCAGTAAGTGATCAACAAAGGAAGGTAGGGAATGAAGACAAGGGACCAGTAATATCATGTGCTTACAAAGACTAATCCCGATGGATCCAAACTGGACTTGAAACATTCTGAAGAGCCACAGCACATTACAGCCATCGGTGTTCCCTTCACATTCGCTCCCATCCCCCGGAGAGAGTTACATGGGCCCACTACCTATAGTTTTCCTCATTCATTTGCTTCGCCTTCTAGGTAGGCCGCTTCCCAATCTCCCATTTAACCGACATTATTAGCCCTTTATTTAAAAACATTGCAGTGTTCCTACCACTCCAAGAGGACAAGGTCCTTTCTGGAATCAGCATCTCTGACATGTCTATTAAATGGATTTTAGAAAAGGACCCTTATGCTAGGGTGTCTCATTATTCCTTGGACAATTCATCATGAACATGCGGCACAGTGCTGGTTTGTTCTAGGTAGGAAATGCGTTGTGAGTGGGCCTTGTTTTTGCCTTTTAAGATTAAAAAGTACGTGCACGGCTATTTCTCAGATTTAGAAAACTGAGATTTGTGTCTTTTCCAAGGGTGGCTAAGTAGCATTGTCCTTGCTTTACAGCTATGACAAATGAAAAAAGATGTTGTTTGTTGCTGATCTGTCAGCTTCACTCCCAAAAGACAATTACGTTTTTCTGAACGGCAGTGCAGTGCACTACCGAGGGACCACCTGCACAGAAAGATGGACACGTGCCGATACACGCTCTATTGTGTTTTGTTTATGCTCTGTAGTTCAGACATGTTTCTAGTACAGAGTTCAGATTTTACAGTTAAATTAATCTGAAGGTGTAACTGTTGTGGCACATTTACTGCATGACAGTTATACTTCTGAATCACACCTCACTGAATATTCAGAAATTAAACTGAGAATTTAAAGGGTGAAACAGAATTTGTGTGTCTTCCGTTTTTCATTAATAGGGATATATATGTTTTAAAAGTTTATACTCCAAATCAGATAACTCATTTCTGTCTAGTAAAGCAACTATGTCGTCTACCATTTCATTGCATAGTATCGGAATTAACTGACGATTTAATCTTTAAATGCTGTTGAGTTACTTGAAAAACTAGAAAACTGTGCTTGCTTTGGATGAGCACACTGGTGTGTTGTCATTAAGTAACAGTTTGTATTACTACCTCTATCTGCATTTTTAGAAAAATGAATCATTTCAGGTACTTACGATTATTAGAATTGACTTGGATAGAATGCTCATTGGAGAAAGTCTAAACTCTCCCATCTACACTTTTTACTGGAATTTTTTATGGAAATAGCACATGCAGAAAAGGTTTTTACCTTTGATATCCGGAAGAAACCCCTGAAACAAATTAGATTAGCTCCAAGTATTATGCAATGTGGCCTATAAATATATTTTAACAAAATTATTTCTGTACAAGAAATCCAATTAGCCTCAGTTCTGAAAAGTTTAAGGTAACAACATTCTTCTAACAGATCCTTTTCCAGAATCCCTTTACTTTCCCTTTCCAAGGCCTTAAGAACCCCATTCAAGCCTAAGTATGGAAATCACATTTACATTTAGTAATCTAGGTAATTTAATGAGATCGAAAACAGAATGAACACTCCCTGCAACCTCAATTTTATCACGGTCATTTCCCAGAAAAAAAATGAAGTACAGGATTAGCAAAAGGTTAGCAATTTTGGCAAAATAATTCTACCAAGTATAGTAACACTATACAGGAAATGTTAGTCGCTGGACATGTTCATCTGCGCTCTGTGAACATGGAGCTTATTAAAATAGCAGCCACAACAAGTAGATCTGTTAGATGCTAATCCACCTTGACTAAGCTGAGAGAGTAAAGAATTGAACATGGGGAAAGCCAAAGAACCCTTTACAGAAAAAACATGCCGAAAGCACACTTACCTAAATTTAAGAAGTCTGAGCTGGAAGAAGGAGGTGGTGCGCTGTGTGTGGAAGGAAATATACTAGATGTAGATGTAGCATTTGGATTAAGAAAGTCTCCAAAGAGATCAGGACCAGACACTGTCGGATTCTCAGATCCCCGTGACATTGTGAATGGGTCAAATGGATCAGCTAAAGAGACAGAAAACAAAATTATCTTTGTGGCAGGCATTACTTCAAATAAGATCACAGGAAAAACTTACTTATACCCTCTTGGGCAGGGGCAATAAGGGGAGGTCATGGGTGTCAACTGACGCCGCCTCTTGAAGTTTCTCTTCTTTCCGGCAGGAGAGACAATCTATCCCTGCCCCCAGACACTAGTACTTACATGCTATTAGACAAGCAGAGCATCTCAGCCAATCACAGCCAGGGAAACCAATTATCCCTTGAAACGTAAATCCTTACTGACACAGTATAAAAATTCATAGCCACAAAGCTAGTTTTCT
This sequence comes from Pelochelys cantorii, assembly GCA_032595735.1. Taxonomy (NCBI): domain Eukaryota; kingdom Metazoa; phylum Chordata; order Testudines; family Trionychidae; genus Pelochelys; species Pelochelys cantorii. The sequence goes on from CM064330.1 coordinate 128,686,380, forward strand.
TCACACAAGCCGTTCCTGCAATCTCGTGTCATTCATTTCAGATCAGCTCATGCATATCAGAAAATTCTTTTTAGATCCCTCAGTTAATATGAAGTCACTGACAAGCCAGGAATCCCAGAGCCCCAGCTAACCAATTGTAAGCACAATGGGCCATTAAACTAGCAAAACCACAACAGAACTGCCCTAGCGTCGGGGAGGTATAACTAAAGGCATTTCAATACACCCAGAGTGGATTTTTTAGAACAACATTTACAGTGAAGAAACTGACAAAAAATTAGGTTGAACGACCACTTAATGCTGCATTAAACTTGAAAAATCTGCATTAGAACAAATACTAGTTCTACATCAGGAATAAACAGATAGATCTTTATTTCCTTAATAAAGGAAAGCAGGACTCCTATTACATATCTCAAAATAATTTGAATTCCAAACATCAGGCAGTTGCATGGGCTCCTGCACTTTAGTCTTATACAGTTTCAGGCGCTGAATTACATGAGACTCAAGACCTAGCACTAGCCTAGTCCTGTTTGCACCCTGTCAAAGCATGAGATTAGTAACATCCAGTAGTTCTTTAATGATGTGTCAGTAACACTTCCTGGACCTCTTGTCTTGTGACAGGGATAAATGACTGTATATAAGTGCAAGACTCGGATAGTAAGGACTAAGCTGCCTTTCATGCCAACCTGCTATCAATCCTTTGAAAGCTTAAGGGAGAAATGGGTTATCAGCCTTCCTCATCTTGGATCCAGAGAGGAACATAGAACAAACACTTCTGCATGCAGGGGAGCAAGGTTTTGCTTTTCCATGAATATTGTTTTTAAACAAAGTGAGATAAATGTGTGTAAATCTCAGTAGAAGTTATACCATGAAGTCATGAAAACGGAAACACACAACACTGCCAACATCATATTTTGAATCGAGGTGGCTTTTCCAATGAAGACAACAGTTCCTTACTGTAAACTTGAACAATGTGAAACGCTGCTAAATGATATGAAGCAACGATTCGGTCATAAGAAACAGACAAAAGTAAAGTAAGTAAAAAGCATTGTGTGTCCCTTTCGAAGGTTCTGATGACAGACAGCAACATCTTTCTGGGATAGAGAACACATGGTACTAACACAGTATACAAAGAGAAAAATAGTAAAGCAGCTAATAATGGTGCCACATTGCATTCATACCGGCTCACAATTCCAAAACAGAACCAAGTTACATACCAGCAGAAGACAGTGTTGTGGGTGGAGATGTGCTCTGGTTACTGGCTGAAGGCGGAGGTTGATTGCTGAAAAAGAAGTCAGTCCCTTCACCTAGAAGGTCCCCAGTTGACTCTTCTGAAATCTTGGACGTGCTACCCACAAATAAATTGTTCAGCAAGTCTGCATTGCTAGATGAACTCTTCATCTCTGAGGCAGGTTGGTTCTGCTCTGACGGCACATCAGAGTCTAGTCCCAGTAAATCGACATGGTCTTCCAAGTTAGGTTCTTGTGGTTGGGCAGAGGGAGTTTCAAAATCGGCTTCAAAAAATAAATCTGCATCTTCTTCTGGAGGAGTGAATTTTTCTTTTTCTTCAGCCATCTCTGTTCTACCTTCACTAGGGAATGCAACCAATTCTTCATCTGACGGCTCACTTTCACCCCTGTCATCACACAGGCCGGGATGGTGCTCTCTGGCCAAGCGGTCCTCTGCCCCAGCCTCAGGGGCTTTTCCTTCTATTGAAGGAACAAAAACAGATTAACCCTTTTAGAACCCCTTCAGGTTAACCAGATTTGTCTGCTCAAGCAGGACAAACCAGGTTCAGGTGCCAGGCTCTGAACTGAACAAGTTCCTTGTAAAAAAGGGTTGAGGGATCATGAAAGGTGAACGAATAGCCACTGGCTTGTCCTGCTCAGAAAATGTGTGGAGATGGGAGGGTGATTTTGGGGGGTGGGGGGTGGGGAGGAGGGGCGGAAGAGGAGAGCTTCTTTTCTTGCAGCTTTATCCTCCAGCCACTAGAGGCAGGATTGCTACTAATGAGCCCTAGCTACAAATTCTCCTCTTCTCCCTCTCCTCCTCCCCCAAATCTTCTTCCATCCATGGCACATGCTCCTCTCCCCATAAACAAGGCCAAGGGAGCAGAATGGCTCTGACTGCCAGGAGCACACGGACCAGAAATGCAACTGAGTAGCATATTCCTCCACCACTTAACAGGTGCAACTATTATCGCTCCAGAAGTAAAGCCGGCCCGGAGATATGATCGGAGTCAATAATCCACCACTGGCACCGCAGCAATTATACTGGGAGAGACTGCTGATGCATTGCACAAGTCCTTTTAGTAAACAATTTGTAACTTCACCTACCTTCCCAATCCAGAGTCCGGAAGAAGTTATTCACGTCCGTGCTGATGCTATGAGGAGACTCCGGCTCAGTAGGTATGCTTTCGGGAGACTGCTCTGATTTGGACTCTTCTGCTTCATACTGCGCTGTTGACCCTGGTTGCCTAGGCAGCTCGGGTTTACCTGTCAATGGAATTTCAAGCCAAAAACCTCAGAGATACGCACATCTGACATGAACTCAGATTGTGTCAATCCTAATCTGCAGTACATAGTAAGAGACTATAAAACATACAAGTCAGGAAATGACTCTTGGTTGCCATTCAGGAGCAACCTGATAGGCTGTCTGTAGGAAAAAGTCCCTACAGCTGTGAATTTAGGATGGAGTAGGAGCCCTAGTTTCAGCCACACACAACAGCAATGAAATTATATTAAATTATCAGACTTTATATTCTAGAAGAGTTTTGTGTCCTATAGTTAAACTGATGTGACTCTATTCAAGTCAGTTTCAATTTCTGGCCCTTTGCTGCATACCAATAACACTCTGAAGATATCACAAAATCAAACATAATGGATACAAGGGTTGTGAGCAAATTTCAGCTGTTTCAAAATACAGGACACGGAAGGATCCCTCAGTTTCTCTTCCTCCACAAAACAATATCCAAAAAGAACAGGATTAATGAAACTCACAGAACGTACTTAAAGTGTAGATTAATGTAAATCAAAAAATTTAGTTCACAATATCATTTAGTTGAACGTCCTAACTAGAACATGCTATAAAAGGGAGATTATATTCAGGAAAGAATGACAAGGGTTAATCACAATGCAAGCCTGGCAGAAACAGACTCTTCTAAAAACATATGAAAAGGGGAGAAGTGACTATGCTGAATCAAGAGAAAAGTTGCGGGGTGGGGGGGGAGGGAAGAGAGGAAAAAATCAAATGCAGTCAATTTTCAAAGATAAACGAGCAGAAAGGCAGTTAGTGAGGTCTTGCGTAGTCTCTAAATACAGCCAGTGCAGAGAACATTAAAGAAAGGATGAAGAAATGAGACATGAAAACTAATGAGACCAAGAAAAAAACCTCACTATGTATGGCAATACTGGCTAAAGTTAGTTAATTATATCCAGAATGTGGACATTGAATAAACAGGACAAGATGCAACGTTTAAAACGAGATCCCTTCTGGAACAATGGAAATACACTAATGCAGGGACAAAACCTGAAAGCAGCTAAGCCATAATGCTACTGACTATGCACAAATATTATTTTTAACACCAACAACATTACTTTGAACAATGAGTATGAAAAGCCACTTCTGGAGAATGCGGGAACACTTTGAACTGCACCGATGAAAGCGTAAGCTCGGCTAATCGGCAAAAGCGGAGGGAATTCTCCTCAGGTTTTGGAGGCAAAGGGCTCAACCGCCAGGTATTTATGTTTGATGTGTCACTCCAAATAGGGCCTCTAGAGTTTTAGGAAAAGATGAAAGTAGCGTCTAAAAGACTGGGGTCATTACAATGTGGTATTAGGAGAAAACTCTGATTCCTTTGCAACAGGCAAGGGTATTGCATGGCTATTCACAAAAAAATAAATGTCCGTTTCAATGGTCAGTTAAATTTATGTCTGAAAACTCAACAAAACGAGTCTTGAATTGGAATGCTTTAAAAGGATCGGACACCGGCTCAAGTTTCTAATGGTTCCAAAATTAAGCTTTACCGAATTTCGATAGAATTTCTTGTTGTTCCTCCCGACTGGAAAAAAGGATCTTGGGATTCAATCCCTTGAGGTTCAAGTTATCCCACGGTGCTCGCTCACTACTGGGTCTGTCTCTGGGCTCCACCTCCACTTCCAGATTCACTTGAAACAAGTCAGGGTATTTCTCTTGAATGTCACAAGCATCCAGATCATACCTGTAATATGTTGATGTAACAAAATCACACATCAATTAACTTGCAAGGCAAATATTCAGTCGCCCACTGACTCACCATTTTGGACTGCAGCCAGGTAAGTGACTAGCACATCTATGGAATTGGTGTGCAAAGCTTAAAACCAACTGGATTTTTTAACTCTTTCCCTACTTTAATCTTAAAGGTGTGGTTTATTATGAAGACATTGCAAGAAAACCTCTCATCAAGAGATGCTGAATCAAAGGAAGCATAGCCAATTAAAAGCCAGAAATTATTTTGTTGAAAATGAAAGCTATCCATTTCCCACATTAATAAAACACATACTTCTCCCCTGAATCAGGTGACCTGGCAAGTAAAATACATTTGAAAAATAGTTTGTGCAAACAGTGCTCAGCAAAATATTCACATACTTAGCAAATTTCACTGTGGTGGCATTCCGGGGCACAAAACCTGTGTGGAACTGAATTTGGAACATCTTCATTGAAGCCATCTACGGGGAAGAAAAAACGGTAACTGCAAAATCCTGTGTAACAAAAGATGACTGTATCCGACTTTCCTTTTGGTGGACAGGGATTTTGATATTAATGAAGGTATTCTCTTTCAGTTCAGTAGCTCCACACAGCATTTTTCTTGGAATTTGGCCTTATCTATTTTTCATGTAAGTTGGCAGGGTCTTGGTAGAAAGACCATCAGAGACAAGGCACCTGTTTTTAATTTCACTCACACCTGTACATGTTGGGAAAAGCTTCTTCAAAAGCTACCTCAGCATTTTCCAACTCAAGACAAGCAGTAGCGGATTAGCCACTGGGCTGACAGGGCCCATGCTTGGGTGCCTTGGACAACTCAGTGTTCTGACACCCTGACCAGCTCTGCCTAACACTCCTGCCAGAGAGCAGGAAAAGCCCCTCTCTCTCTCTGCATGTTTTGATCCCCAGAATGAGTGCTGGGAGGGCAGTGCAGAGCAAGCCCCCACTCCGACAAGCATCAGGCTGACAGGGCAAGCCTTCGCACCCAATCCCAGCTTCCCAGCTGGAGCACCAGGCAAGAGCTTGGGAGAACTTTGGAAGAGGAAGGGGTGGTGTGGGTTCCCCCCCCCTTGTTCTGGCCATAACCCCTAACCTGCCTGTGAAGACAAGACAGTTCTGCAGGATAAAATTCCGGCCTGTCAGCAGCTTTTTCAGATTAACTAATACTTACAGGATCCACCTATAGCACTGATAGAGCATCTGAAACAGAACAAGATGTATGAATCAAGTAGAAGTGTGTCAGTATCTCAGCATGTCATGTGCAGGTAAGGACTTCTGTCGGTTTCCAGTGTAATATACTGGCCTGTATAATAGGGGTTCTTTAAACCAATTCATGATAACCATCTAACTTATCCAATTCTTCTCGCTGCTGAAAGAGAAGATAATTTTTCCTTCTTCCAACACCAGCATTAAGTACGTGTGTGAATAAAACCAAGCTACATCAGTCCTGGAAGAGAGTTTGCCAAAATGCACACAGAGCAATACTCCCTTTCATGAATTTCAGCCCAAAGCTAATGCCACCATTTGATCTAGTTCATGCTAGCAAGTGACCCATGCTGTAAAAGAAGGTGAAAAACTTCCAGGCTCTCTGCCATTCTGATCTGGGGAAAAATGCCTTCCTGACTCCATACATGGCCATCGTCAGTTAGACCCTGAGACTTTGGAGACTGGATATCTAACTTGCTGTGGCTCAGCTTTGATGAGTAAGAGTCAGTCCAGCCATGGACTATCTTCTTCTCTAAAACTGTCTCATGGAAAGCTGTCATTTAGTGCACCAACTAGCTTGGATTTCTCCCAGCAGCAGACCATTTTTGCCAAGTGCCTCAAAGAGGCACAGCTAAGCTTGGCCTCCACGGTAATCACAGTATCACTGAGACAAGGCTCCCATGGAAACAAAGCAAATCTTGGAAATCTGAAGGAGGAATTTCTCAGACTAAGTGAAGCGATTTAGTAGAGAAATAGAATAGTGGAAAAAAGGGACAAGCTAACTTCTACCAGCACTGAAAGTATTTTCTTTGCTTTGGCCCATTACATTTGCATGTTAAAATACTGTTTTCAGAAGTTATACGTTAATAATGCTTTCAGTTCTGTAGGTAAATAATTCTGAAATGAATACATACTTCAATGTTTCACATATGTCCAGACTTCACTATGGCTACACCCGAGTAAGAAAAGCTAGAACTTTTCAATAGTTTGGGTCATGAGAGACTTCATCTGCAAGGCTGTCTTTTATATAGTCTGGAATATGCTAGCTTTTTCAACTGAAAGAAGAATCATCAAGCAAAAATCCTCCGATGTCTCCTGCCAAGTGAAGGACGGCAAACAAGACTATGCACTGAACCAAACCACAGATGGACACTGGGCACTGGGATAGATGGACCTCCTAATCTGTACCAGATGGCAGCTCCTAGAATCCCACTGTGCTATTGGCTCAAATACCTATTCTGGTTGTTGTTTCTGTGTTCTGAATCTAAAAAACCTTCACTATCATGTAAGTTAGCAAAGAGGTGTATTATTAGGGTGCCCCACCATGATTGTGGCCAGGTGTTTGATAGGCCAGCTCCCTTGTGGTGGAGAAAGGAGAGGAGGTCAACCTGTGAGTGTTAAATGTGCTGGGATACATGTTCTCTCGTTTGCACAGCTGTCAGATGCAGGGCACTTCATGAGTGGAGTGAAACAAGGCAGCAAAAAAGGATGCTGAAGGGGGGAGGGGGATTATCGCTATTTTTAGGCATGCTGAGCCTCCATAAAACATGCTGACTTCAAGGGGAGCTACTCTGTGCTTGGCACTTAGGAACATAAGTGGCTTAATTTTTCATAAACGTATGTTTTGGATGTGAATTTTAGGCCCACACACTGTGACAATCATAGTTCAAGTGGCTTCATTCCACATCTTAGGAAAACGAGTGTCAACTCTAGCTAGTTAATCACTTATGTGATCTGAATTCTGAAGAGTCCAAGATTGATATTTTATAATTAAAATGCACTCTCCCCAAAATGGCCAAGGGAGGTAGTCTCTGTTCCCGTGAGACCTTGGGTAGTCTGTACAAGTTCCATCTGGTGCTGTCTCACAGAACAAGTCCATTCCATAATTTAGAGGCATGACAGCAGCAATGGGTTTCAAACATGATACAGCACTGTAATCACCGTCTCAATTAGCCAACTGACAGCCAAGAAGGTCGTTGTTTAAGATTCTGTTTTGGTGATTTACCCTTGGTAATTGATTGTCACACTGCAGTTTGACTTCCAGTCATGAGAGTGTACTCAAGATTCCTTTTGGTGGGAAACATAATTAACAAATGACAACTCCTGGCTAAAACAGGAAGTTTTAGTTTTTGCCATTTCTAAATAAGAACATTCAGCAGAACCGCACAGAGGAGCAAGGGGCAGGCACTCTAAGGTCCCAGACATGGGGGATCATTACCAGCTGTGCAAATGCTGGCTTGCCAGAAACTGCTGCAAAAAGAGGAGCCAACTGTTCACCTGTCACAATGCTGACCAAAGGCTGGCCATTGTGACAGGAATGCAAGGGAAGCTCCTAGCCACCTGAAAACTGAAAACTCTTTCCGCAAAGGAACATGAAAGCACAGAAGGGCAACAATGCAACCACTTACATCAAACAGCCTTTATACTGCAGAACACAGTAGCCATGAAAGGGACCCTGGGGATTGCCCTGTATTGCAAAAGAACGAGCCCTGCAAATGTGCCATTAAGTGAATCATTACCTTGGCTTGGAGTCTGCCTCCTAATGTCGACCTGGCGTGATAGATCACAATGAGAACATCCCCTTGCACTGTTACACCCAATGGGATTACAGCTTTGCCATCCTCAATTTTGAAGTCCCTAAAGAAAAAACACATCTCATATAATGTTTCAAGAGAAATGTCTACTTGGAAATTAAAGTTGTTTTTTTAAACACCTGTTCTGTCTGGTTATTCCAGATCTCTGTATACAACCTAGAGATTCCACCTCTTTCTTTCCGCCCCCACCTCAGCCCATGGAACTAGGGCTTACTTTCTGAAGTATCCAACAATTTTAGAGTATTTTATGGGAACTTATAATTGCCCATCTCCCCTCAGGAGACTAGGGTCCATCTACATCAGCCTCCTGTGTTGCACAGTGGCAAAGAATCAGACTGCTTGTTAGCACACTACTAGCTCACCATAAAATCCACTGCCACATCCCTGCATGTATGACAGCAGCGAGACATAGATTTTCCTAACGCCCATTCCTACTGCTTTCCTTGTTGTGCAATTTGAGACATTACCCCCCACATTTGTTTCACACAATGCCCTTCTCTGCAGGACAGTATCTGGCTCTGCCCCATGGTGGGATCAATTTCATAGTTGCAGAGAGCTCCGGGTGACTTATGAGCAGGCATGTGAGGACATCAGGGACACACTGACAAGGCCACCATGCTGGTAGCACAGATGAACCTGCACATGCTGTGTTCCTGAAAGACCATCACTGAGAGGTCATCTTCCACCACTTGTCCATTTCATCTCTCTGGGAAGCTCTCCTAACCCAGTGTGTTTAGAAGGTGCAACCCCATTTTTCTCCCTGATTTTTAACTCCTGGATGCAGGCTTGACCTTCAAATGTCAATGGAATTTTTCCCCACTCCTCCTTACCACCAGAGCTTGGCATAGGAGAGAGACGATTCCAACAGTACGCTGCTGGTACCAAGCCTCTTCCTGCCTAGGTCCCAAACTCTCCCAGAAGCACAACCTACACCACTGGCACAAAATTATACCTTCCTGCTCAGCTCAGTCTGCTCCTGGAAGAGGTGACAGGAACTGCTGCTGTGTAACAATCCAAATCCAGTTGGATTAAGGAAAATAATTCGGGAGAGTCTTCCAATGAAAGGACCAGGTACGAAAAAGCACAGGCACCTTAAATCAAATGGGAGTTGTTCCCATCTCAATACAGTCCTTCCCCAGTACAGGTGCCGCTTTTATTCCCTGAGCTGAGAACAAGTTGCTGATCTCCGCTGTGAGTTCCCGAGCCTTTCATTTTAAATAGCCAAGTTTTAAAATGGTAAGTATTGACTTAACATGCAGAATTTCACTAGGCAGAACCTTACAGTGGGTTCTATCAGGCACCCCCAGAATGCATAATACTGTTTAAATGCAAGCCTGAATACTAACTGTCCACTGCTCTGAGACTGGATGGAATTAGGGCTTACAGCCAGAAGTAAGTGAGACATCTCTCAATGTCTGCCCTCAACAACCCCCAAAGTAAAGGCAGAATACACCTGTCCTTCTTTCAGTGCTAAGTTTCTGTGAGAGGTGTATTCACTACACTGGTCTGTCCTTTCTGGCAACAACCTTTTAGTATTAAATCCGTTCCGCGGGGGGGGGGGGGGGGCGGAAAAAAAGAAAGTTAAAACTTATAATTTAGGAAACAAGTTACAAGTTGCACTTACTTCATTTTGTCATATTCCTGTGAGGTAGTGGTCACTCTTTCATCCCCAACGTACACTTCACAAAAAGGCCGGCAGCCGTTACGCAGCTTGCTGAACAGAGGAACTGGTGTCATGATAATGGATTTGATCAGGATTGGCTTGCTGTGAGGAATAATGGGCTCTTCCGCCATCATGTCACACATGTACTCGATGTACCTGTCAAAACAAGCGGGATTCATTCAGAAAAGACACAGCCTAGAAATGCATGATTCACAAGTTGTCTTGTCATTATAAATACTCTTTTCAAAAGTGCTGCATGACGCTTGTAATTTACAAGCACAAGGGAGTACATTTAACAGCGCATTAGGAGTCATGAGCTTCATTTGATCTAACCTTGCATGGAAAGAAACGCAACAGAGCAAAGGGAAAGATGTTCTAAAATGTGTGTCTAAACACACTTTGCCCATGGTCAGCAGAGAGTTAATACAGTTGTATCCATGCACAAATTCCCATACTGCTCTAATTTAGATACCTCTCTGGCCCCCCATCAGCACACTAGCTGAGTGCCTCAATCTTTAAACCATTTCTCTGTCCACACCCCTGGGAAGTGTTCATGTCCTCATTGTACACATGGTGAACGGAAGCACATGGATTCTTTGTTATCCGGCGCATTCCATTAACTAGCAATCTCCGTTCTCCCTGAGTGGCAGATAACAAAGCTCTCTCTATATAAACACACTCGCTTCCCTGCCTCTAACTTCCACTCCAGTGCATCTGATCAAGTGGGTTTTACCCATGAAACCTTATGCCCAAATAAATCTGTTAGTCTTTAAGATGCCATAGGATGCCCTGTTATTTTTGAAAAACTCAAGTTATTCTACAGTTGCCAAGAGAGATGATACAATGGACTAAAAAGAAATACACTTTTACTCTTTGTACAGTAGAATATATCCTCTTAAATATGCAATTTACTGGCTGCAAATAAGTACTTGTTATCATTTGGACTCTAAGATGGAAGAGAGTTCAGACAGCTGGAACTTACACCCAAACAAGCAAGCTGCATTTTTTGTCTCTTCCACATTGGAGAAGACAGATTATTCTTTGCTTTGCAGAGAAATTTTTAGGACCATTTTCACTAGAATTCTACAACTTCAGCTCTCATCACGTTGGTTTATACATGTGATCCTAGTTACTGAGTAAGAGATTAAAAATCTTGCTGAATTCAAAAATTCACCCACCTCTATGGGTGACTCCTTTGGTTAATACTTATGTTTTATGTTCCCACCTGGCTAATTCCTATATCAACTCCTTCATCCTACAAATACATGTGATAATTACTTTTTACAGTGCCTGTTTATATGCTAATTTGCCTCAACAACGCTTTGAGAAGAGATGGGTACTGTACCTTTTATGAGAAGGCCAAATGCCAGGTGGACAGCGTTTCATACTGAACATGTAAACCGCAGCCTCCGCAGTAGTGAAGAGATGGCAAAAACATAAAAAAGAGCAAACTACAACAGCAGATGCTGCTCTTCCATCCTATAAAAAATTGTGACCTAGTTATTAAATCTAATTTAAAATGTTAAGACATTCATATCCTTTATTTCAAGTTATGAACTAGACCGTAATTTAGGCTGAGAATGTCTGGTTTTTGAACCACAGTTTAATAAATCTTTACTGTTGTGGGATAAAACAGCAGTAAAACCTTTACAGGAAAGGTAGGGCATTTGGATGTGTTACTAGAGATCTCATAGTCCCCCTAAATCTAGAAAATCCACGGTTCAATGCAGTTTAAGCCGGGTAGAAAGCTTTACTTGAGGTCTCCACGTAAAGACTAATTACTTCTCAAGTAGCAGGGCATACATTATGGAAAACAGCATCACTGGTTCATTCTGTGCAGCCCTTGCACAAATACAAGTGGGAAAAGAATTACATTAATCCTTAATTTTGTTTTTCCAGCTCCTTGCTGCTGTTACACCTCTACAGAGAAACAGCATTTAAACCCAATCTAATTCTTTGCATGAGAGATATTTCAGGACCATGCAGCTACTTAGAAAATGTACTACATCTTCTCAAGCCACCAGGTCAGCAATGCCTTTTGTCTTCCTGGTTTCTAAACAGAGGGACTTCTATAAGAGATCTGCAGATGGCAGGTATTGCTCATGTCTAGTCAAGTAGAAGAATGTGTGTCAGTATTGTATGGAGTGCCTGGCCTGCAGCCATACCTCACTCAAGCTTTTATCAATGTCACAACTCAAACAAGGCACAACTATGTACATTAACTGAAGAAGGAGACCTCCACCAACTATCGCAAGATGTGGTGTTACCTCAAGAGATACCATTCCTGAGTCAGTATTGAAACAGTGCCCCTAACATGATATTTAGAGGCACTACACTAGTGGATGTACCATCTTAGATGAAACTGAATTCCTAAACATGTGACCATTAAACATTTTCATATTTTTTTCTTGAAAGAAATGGTCTACAAAAGTTGTTCTGGCAAAGTCCCAGCTTAGGTAAACAGTTTCAAAATTCTTCCTTTAGCTTTGGCTAGAGACAGTGCTCCTGTTCTGTTCTTGATAGGTTCTTAAAACTGGGCTCTCATCATTAACACACATGAACATCTTCCTGCAGTAAGCAATACGATTAAGATCTGTCGTGTCTATTCTCTCATTAAGCATATGTAGTATAGTGGTTTCTGCTAGAGAATGTTTATAGACAGACACACAGAGCTCACTTCTTGCCTTCAACTATTGTGTAGCATTGCTATGCAGTTTTCGTTATTTTCATACTTGGTATCAGAGATGGCTACCTATATGTGTCTGAAGTACTGTTTTAGGATATTTCAAGATGAATTCTACATTATAGAAAATAAGGCTATATTTAATTGCAGCAAGCAGAGGCAATTTTCATGGAACACTCTGGGTCAAAATCTGTAACAATGCAAATGTAACTTATATTGCAGATAGAAACTGATTATAAATGGATGCAAGGGGGTGGTGGTAGGGGGAAACGTACCCCACTTGGTATGTAAATAATGCCACAGACAAAACTGCAGAGGCAGCAGGCAACAACATTTTCAGGAAAGGATGAAAGCAAAACTTCATTCACACAACTTTACCTTTATCCCTCTTGTAAATTCTTTTTTTTCCTGATATATGGCCAGGAAGCAAAAAGGTAGTATATTGAACTTTTCTTCTTGACTTAATACCCAACCGGTGTAAGTTACACTATTTTACCAGAGACTCCTTTTCTTAAAAACCAACAAAAAAAAAAAACACCATACACACAGACCACTACAGAATTGCCTCTGGACAGTAAAAATAACATTATTGATCAAGAAGAACTGATTGATACCCACTGACACCTAAAGCTGGACTAGATGAAAAATTTCAGGTGTACCTACTACTTACAAGGCAGTGCACAATGCAAACTTTTTTGTGATCTTGCTTTAGCCATAAATGCATGTTCTTGCAAATGCTGAAAAGGTTTTGAAGATTTGGTGAACGTCTTGCTGGCCAACCACATTCGGAAACCTGAGTTGAGGAATGGGGTAAGAAAATAAAAATGACTACGACACCACTTACACAAGCTATACCACCACCACATAGGCAGTTCTATATGCAAATATTACATCCAAGAACAAATTCAACAGAAGCAGTCTCACATAAGATCTCACTTAGACAATACGATCTTTACAATAGTCAGCCCAAAAGATCTTCTATCCTGAGAGTGGTCTCTAGATGCTACAGAAGTACAAATAAATAGCTACAACATGAAGAACTAAGAGCCACTATTAGATAATGATGCAAAACAGCTTCCATTCCAACTGATGATCATAAGCTCACAACAGTCTGAAACATTCACCTTATGGATCAAGTTTTTCATACTTGGTCTCTGCCCAATTAAAAAAAATCGAACTGAGAAATTGTTGAAAGGGTTTTTTCCGAGTTGCAACAAGTTATGCACAAACTTCCATTGGTAAAGAATAGTCCAACTACATTTTATAACAGGCTTATCACAAAATGGGGCACAATATGAACAGATGCTTTGTTCGGTTCAGGGGAACCATTTCAAGTAATTTTATTTCAGATCACTGAGTGTGCTCAGTGACAGCTTGATGAGACTTTCACAAAGTGGATTGAGCTTTCCTTCATCATAGCACATTTTCTTGCCCAGACTGGTGGGACAAGTTGCAAAGAGGCTGTTTAAGTACTGGGGTTAAGTCTATGCTACAATAAAAACCCCACTGCATCTTGTGTCGGAGCCTGCATCAGCTGGCTTGGGCTGTGGGACTATAAAACTGTAGTGCGCACGTTTGAGCTTGGGCTGTACCGTAGGCTCTGAGACCACCCACATCAGGAGGTCTCAGACCCTGGGCTCCAGCCAGAGCCTGAACATTTGCTCTGCAAAATACTCATACCCCAAACACACTATGAAATCCTCCCAAAGGGACTGTCTTAAGGGCCGGGTCAGGAAAAGTTGGCAAAAGAGAATTTTGCTGACATAGGCAGGTTCTGGGCACTCAGAAGCTATTATATTAGAATGGGGTTCAAAACAAGCCAGGCAAAGATTCCAAAACTAGCATTAATTTCAACCGTAACAACACAAAAGGCAAGAAAATTCAGAGATAGTTTTGTATTTGTGGATAAGGACAGGAGCAAGAGTTTAAGAATGAGTTTGAGAATTAGCTGCCTGCCAGGCTGAGTGTATCCCCAGAGGAGGAAGCATCCACTTTGCAATGCCTAGCAAGCAAAGTATTGAAGTTGTGAACATGTGTTCCTCTGTGACCATAACACCACAATGAATCTCCAAGGGGAGCCTTTATCTCTTGAATGTTGTTAGCTTCTCATATGGTTGCTATACTCTAAAGTGTAGAAACTATCTTCTTTGTGTGTCCTACATTAGTAATGTCCAGAGACATAGGCAGCCTGGTGTAGGAGGCTCAAAGATGAAAATGGAAAGCTTCCTGATTTCAGTGAAACAGGGTATGTCTACACAAGGTGTACTGGTAGTTCGAATTAGAGATCCTAATTCGAACTACCTACTCCGTGCCGCGCGTAGCCGCGGGCACGGAGTTCGACCTAAGGGGATTTAAAAATGGCACCCGCCCGGAAAGATGCAAATGAAGCCCGGGATATTTAAATCCCGGGCTTCATTTGCAACTTCGAATGCCTACATTAACGACCCTAGTTCGAACTAGGGTGGTAGTGTAGACATACCCACAGAGAACTTATTGTGTAGGATACACTTAAGGTGTGGGAAGGAAACCTTGTTTTTGTCCCCACATACCTCTGGCCCTTGATGGGAGCTGAATCAGGATCGGTTTGACAACAGCATTGACAAGTTCAGACCCACAGTTACCTTCTGACCACAATGGAACAAGCAAGGACCATGTCATTGACAGGATACGTGAACAACAAGGCCTGACAAACTTCAGGCCACCGAAGGCTTTGGATTTGCCCATTTCCACTGTGTCTTCACCCATGCCAGGATCTAACTGCCTGAGCGACAGACACTTTAAATGAGTTTAAGGAACCGGACAGCTTATGGGCAGACTTAAGCTTTCTGTCCAGGGAACGGAATTTCCGTAAATTGCAAATATGATCTGACTTGGAAAATCTGGATAAGGTCAGGTTTTTTAGGGAGTGCGCTGCATTTGGAGGAACTTCATAAAACTTTTTAGTGGTGAAGGCATGTTGCTGAGTAAGCTCTTACTTTCAGGGTTCTTCTGCCCCAAATGCATTTGGATCATAACCTGATATTAGCACTGTTTCTGGGGTGTACAATTAGGCTAAGGTCCTCAGGATCCCTCAGTCTTCCAGGCTGAGTCATCTTCCAGGCAGCTTTAAGCCAACAGCTCATCCTCCGCATCTGAATTCCAATCCTCATGTTTCCATTTGGAGACAGAGGGAATTCTCTTTTAGGTTTGAGGTGCTACCTTGTGCCCTTCTACAAAGCCCTGGCTGGGATGATTTAGTTGGAGCTGGTCCAGCTTTGAGCAGGGGTTGGGCTAAATCAGTGTCTCTCGCTTGTTTTTTTATAAAGTATCCCTCTTTTAAAAAAATATACATATAAGTACCCCTTTTTAAAAAAAAAAATGTAAGTACTCCCCAGTACCTACAGTTTTCAGACAATTTTTTTTTCCTACCATTGCAACACATTTGTTTAAACAACTTAATTGTAGCCAGGCGGGCAATGAAATTTTTGGGTGTAAAAAGTACGAAAATAATAAAGTGCTGTAAAACTTAAAACAAAAATTCAGTTTTCTCCAAGTTTCAGTTGTGTTGACATACTCCCCAGACTTCTCTAAAGTACCCCTAAGGGTACTCGTACCACAGGTTGAGAAACACTGGGGCTAGATCTCTCCTGAAATCTCTTCCAACTCCAACCTTCTATGAGTCTGCTGGTGAGGAAGGAATAAGGGCAAGCATATGTCAATGCAATGCACAGTGCTGGGTAGACAGATGATGTGAAGAAGGTGGGGAGAAGGGGGCAGAAGAATATTATTTAACTCTTATATGGATGAGAAAGGGATGTTAAAGGAGAGATCCCAACTCACCAGTTAAGATCCAGGAGGGAACGACAACAGAGAAGATTTCTAGACTAACACTAAGACCTCTCTGGGGTGGCAGATCTCCCTGCAGTACACTGACTCCTAGCTGTAGGACAAACTGAAGCCTGAAGTGAAAAGTACAAGAGGATCTGGGGACTGCACTAGGGCTTGTTTTGTTAGAGGCCTCAGGCATGTCAACCTGAGATTTGGCTGTTGAACCAGTCACAGGTTGGTTGAGACACAAGAGTGAAAGAAGGAAGTGTCAGCTGATACTTTAGGGACTCCCTAGCTGGTATCTTTGGTCCCAGATGTGGGCAATAATTTTTGAAGGGGGGGGGAGGGGCACTTCACAAATTTAGGAAGCAGTTGTAGGCTGACCCGAAAGAGGCAGGATTTCAGGTGGAAAGGGTCACCCTACCCTAACCGGCACTTTGCTTGGCATGGCCTGGGGTCCCTGCCCCCTGAGTTCTGGCCAACGGGAGGGACCTGGAGCAGAGGGGAGGGTGCTGGGGGCTAGCCTCCTCTCCCACAGTTGTCTGGGGTGCAGGCTTAGAATTCACACAACAGGGATCGCAGCTCCTGGCCCCGCTGCTAACCTGCTGCCTGGCAGCTGCCCAGCAGGCACGAGCCCTTTAAATAGAAGCAGTTGAAAGGGCTCGCAGCTCCCGGCGCCGCTAGCATGTCTGCCAGGGAGCCAGGACATGCGAGCCCTTTTACCTGCTTCTATTTAAAGGACTCACATCTTCCCCCCGTGGCTGCCAGGCAACGCATTGCCTGACTGGCACGGGAAAGGTGTGAGCCCTTTAAATAGAAGCAGTTAAAAGGGCTCATACGTCTCCAGCCCCCGGGCAACGCGCTAGTGATGCTGGGAACTGCCACGTGGGCTGAATCAAAGACACAGGCAGGCCAGATGCAGTTATGGAGTAGGTCTATGTCCTCACCCCACCCTGTTCTATCCGGTTATGGAGTAGGTCATGTCCTCACGCCCTCCCCCCGCTAGGTTCTGCAGGACAGGAAAGGTTTCACAGAGAAAGGCAGGCTGAGCTGTACTGCACCTGCCATTTCAGGAAGCAGCAAGAAGGGAGGCCTGGCTAGATTGCTCACCTGAGCTAGGGAAACATTCATGGGCTGGGTCCACATGGACATCAAGAATAAGCAAGAGAAGGTGAAGGGGGGGGGGGGGGAGGAAAAAAAAAAGGTGTTGAAATCTCAGTTGCGAAGTGCTCACAAATAGTCCCAGGGAGGGAAGCAAGCCTCTGTAAATAGGCAGAACACAGGTTTGTTCAAGAACCTCATTTACTATACAGAGGGAGGTTCTGGGTGCCTACATGTTTCTCCAGCCAAGCTACACCATTCCAATAAGCAGCTAAATCCTTCCAATCAGCAAGTCTGAATTGGTGGTAAAAGCATGGCAGCAGCAATATTGCCATTAGACCAGTCACTTTTGTAATTGCTCATTTGTGATTTTAGTTAGGCATCCTAAATATTGGATTAAGGGCAATTTTCGCATATAACAACAAGAAGTGGGCAGTCTACTCAATTTACTGTGGTGAAAGACCTACCCAGGGAAAAATATCAATATGCAAGAAAAACTCATACACACCCTATTATGAAATCTTGAAGACCTGTATGTTCTTGGAGATAGATTGTAAACAGCATAGTTTCCGGGGTGTTTAGAGTCTAAAAATAATCGCACATCTTCTATGTTATTTTTGATGGCAGATTCTACACCTTCTGCTGGAAAGGACATCACTGAAAACAGAACAGCACCAATGTTTTAGGCATTAAAAACTTTTACAAAAGCAAAGTTAAACACAATGGATCAAGAAAGATGAAGCTCTCATACCAGCAATTCTGGAAGTGATATACGATATATCCAGATCTCCCTTGGCATAACTGAAATAAAGAGACACATCTTTGTGAAGATATCAAAATAAATGTATTCAAACGCAACTAGAAATTTCTGAAGCAATTGTTTATTCTGGTAATGAGCTAGCGTGGAGATCATTTTTCCTCCCGGGGAATATCATCAGTCAGAGCTCTGTTTAAAGCAGGACAGCTGTGCATTGCAGGGTAATGCAAATATTGTAAGGCCAAATATGTTTAAAGGAAGGTACCTGTTGCGGAATTAGATTAGATTTTCAAATGGAGACTTAAAAAAAACCAAAGACGTTTGAAAAGAGACCAGGAAACAATGCCAAGATACAGCCAGGGAGCATGGCAGCTTTCTGATCCCAGCCTGACCCTTGCTTACAGAACCTAGCTCTTGGGACTCCTCCAACTGCTGCCCCAAAACTCTCTCTCTGATGGGCAGACCTCAGTCCAGTTGTGACCACTAGGTTAGACTGACACTGCCCTGGTTCCTTACAATAGGATTAAAGTGAGCAAAGAAAATGCAGGTGGTCTATCAGAAAAGGTTTCCAAACTCTCTAAATCATCTAGACCCACGGTGTCCCACATGCTGGCCACTAGTCACATGTGGCTATTTGGCCGGTTGAGTGTGGCTAGTTGACTTGAATAATGTAGCTAATTCGCTACAGCAGTAGCCACTATAGTGGCTTCAGAACTGGTTGGATACCACGGATTTAGACCATCACTTCATACTTGTAGTTATTGAAACGAGGGCACATTTAGAATTTTGTTCAGACCACAGCATTTGCCAGAGATCTGAGAGGCCTTTTTGCTTCCTAGAAATATATGGAGCATAAGAATAATTTTCTGTCAACCTTATAGATAATGCAAAATTATTCACTGATGACCGAAAAGGTCTTTTCCATGATTCCATGACATGTTGGTCCAATAAAAGATATTACCTTACCCACCATCTCTATGACATGCATCATCATATTTAATAGAGAGCAAATGCAATATACAGCAGAATACTTATGCAGTTATAAACTTTAAGCATCCATGAAGCAACTCACAAGTGAAAATATGCTTGGTTATATTGACTTAATCAGCGTAAACAAAATCACTGTTTAAATAGAAGACTGTGAGAAAAAAAGAATTCATTGAATTTTAATTTTGTTTTATTCTTATATAACTAGTGAATACCGGTGACTGTTTTCTTAATGAAAACATCTTGAACATGTTAGATAATCTGTCGAGAAAGAAACGCTGCAAAATCTAAGAAAGTTAAATCTGATGGCTTGGATATCAACACTTTTGCCTGGGCTGAAAACTTACGTAAAGACTATGAAAAATAAGATCTACATCAGTGTTCCATGCCAAGTTGGGATAGTTATCTAGGAAGGATACCTGCAGGGATCTCTTTTAGGACTGGCCTGATTCAATTTTTCAATTAACTGGGCCCGACGAAAAGAAACTGATGGGGAAAGACTTAAATTCCTATGCATTACATTGTTTTGGGTAGATTGGGACAGAAATCCCTAGCACATTTATTAATTTTAATTTAAACTTCATTTTCAAATCATACACAAACTATTTTGGGGGCAAAGGCACCTAACAGTGTCCTTTGAAAGGTGAATAGCAAAGCAAAATCCCAGTAGGCTTTGTTCATTTTACTACTCCTCTCTGATGTACACAGAACATTACACTTTTTTATTCCAAGAGTATTGTTCATACGCTCTTCACTGTACTATCTCAGCGCCTCACGCACTTTGCTACACCGTGAGGCAGGAAAACATCCCTACTTACAGACGGGGAACAGAGGCACAAACTTCAGGCCAAAATTTTCAAAAATGGGTGACTAGAGTTAAATATGGATTTAGAAGCTTCCATTTAGGCACTGCTGTCTGGGGGGGGGGGAGGGGGGGGGGAACCCTTATATGCGACTTGCCTAGGATGTGTTCTGTAGTTTCAACAGGAAATTTCTGATCTTTCCATTTAGAAACTACCACCACAGAAGTTCTTGCTACTTACTTGGCCACAGACTGAATAACTTTAGAAGACGTATCCTTGATGTTTGTGAAAAAACGCTCGGTTCCACCTCTGAGAATATCAAAGAACCCTCCATAAGACTGGTCGCACTCTGCAACTGTCAGGCCTAAAATTCAAACGCAAATTGAAAATTTCAACTTAAGACAAAACAAGGAATGGAATGTAATACAACTGTGCTCTTTACATGCCAAAAATCAAACTCAACTGCCAGCTACTCTCAACAAACAAAAATAGGATCAGTCTTGTCATCATGCTCAGACCCAGAATGAAGCTTTCAACTTCTGCAGGACAAACAGCAGAACAGGATTTTTCTATATACCCTACGTGATACGGTGGTAAACCGGAACAGTTTACAGGTGTTATATTTATACAACAGGTAACAAATCATTCTGCATCTCTTTATGAAGCAAAGACAAGACTACCAAGTGCCTGGCTATATGCATTTCTGTCATATCACTGTTTAAACTGCAGCATGCTGCCTTTCTGTTTGGTGCCATCATCCTGATATGCAGTATGTCACTGATAAGCTTACTTGAGGCATTAAGTCATTTTACAGCCATTTCTGGTTTTACCTTGGAAAATTGCATGTGTTATCAGGAATACTAACATTTCCTGTTAACAGCTGCTGGACAATATCCTGCTAATATTACTACTGAATACATGAAATAGTGCTCTTTGACCCTGCGTGAGCCAGATGGCCAGACACGCATTTGAAAACAAAATCCTCTTAGGAAGCAAGATTCATCTCACAGAGAATGAAGCATGGACAGTATTACTAAGTGATATTATTGGCAGTATAAATGTACCTCATTTTAAAAGTTTTCCCTTCAGATACTTTTTTCATGACTTTGTGTGAAAGTATATATTCAAATATTAATGTAACTAAAATCAAGAGAAAAGAAAAATGTGTATGCAGTCAAATTATTAACACTTTGCCAGTCTTTCGTTTTAGGTGAAATATATCAAGTTCTCTGAAGCATTTATGCTCGAGAAGTTATCAATGTAATATTTAGCTGTGAAACGGTACAGGAACGGCTATTTCAGTAAGCAAGGATCTACATACTGAACACAAAAAAGGGAGTCGCAGGACATTAGAGACAAAAGGTAGATGTGGTTAGCTTGAAAATCGTGTAAACTCAAAAGCTTGTCTCTTTCACTAACAGAAGCTGGCCCCATACAAAAGTTTTACATCTCATCCACCTTATTTCACCAAAAAAGTTCATTTGGCTTTCTTTACTAAATTAAATGTTTAAATATTTGTGACTCACTAAACAACTCTCTAAAACACAGACATTTAAACCAAGTTATAATATCATTTAAGATGAGTATGTCATTTTCAAGTCAACTTTTTGATCTTAACCATGTTACTTTATCACACATCCAGATAGAAGATTATGATGACCAAGCCCCATCTGCTTTATTTCAAATGGAATAAATAAAATTTGAGAAACAAAAAACATCTAAAAATAAAGTACACTGATACGTTATAATTGCATTGGGTAATGTAAGTTTTAAAGCCAACTATATTTCTATTCAGACATTTATATAATCTGAGCAAATCCAGCTCAAAAAGATGTTTTTGCATGCCCCCTAACTTTGCCCTCTGATAAAGTTTCAAAAGCCAAACTTGTTTCAGTACCCAATTACAATCAAATTAAACACGCAGAATATTTGCACTCTTTAAAACACAGAATACTTCATGCAATATGATGACACTTCTCTCAAAAGTGACTATATAAAAATGTCTCAATCTATTTGCTCTGGTTATGAATTCAAATTTGAGCAACTTCTGTGCATTACAAGATGGCTCTGTATTTTGAGTAAGATCACTTAACAGATTACTTTGAATAACTGAAGATCAACTAAAGTAAGCAAGTGTCTGTACTCAACATAATATATTTCTGAAGTGGAGGTTTCTATTTGAGTTTGTTTTGAAAAAAACAAAACAAAACATTTCCGATCCTTTACCAATCTATTTTATGTGCTTATAGCATGTTCCAAATTTTATATGACTCTTGTAAGTGTTGCTTTTTCCTTCGCTGCTATAATTTTTATAAACTGATATTCATTGTGCAGATAAGTCACTTTCATCTAGTTGTCTCATCTAGTTGTCATCTTTCACAGGTCAACAATGACATTTGGCATCCTCTGTTGCACGTTAGCAAACTGAGTCTTCTCTCTTTATGGGAGAAGAATGTAAGGAGTACATTTTTTTACATATAAACATGAAGTCTATTCTGAAGAATCAATCAACACGTGAAGTCCTTCACAAGAACTATACAAGCGTATTTAAATATAATAAATTTACTTATGCTAAATGGTTTTTATAAAGACACTTACTAGCAATATCATTCAAGAGAAGTCAACATTTCTGCTACGTACATTCATTTAAAAATCCAACCCCAACCTGCAGTTCACCCACACTGTTAAGATATCTACTTTGTATGCAGATGGTATCTACAGAAATGCCTGTAACTGCACATACCTGCATTGTACATATTGTTGAGCTGTCCTGCGGGCTTGGAGCTCTGCGGCACCAAACTCGGAGAAGTTCTAGGCACAGCGTTGTTTCCATAGCCTCCATTTTGCTCCAAGAGCTGCAGAGAGTCAGAGCCATTATGAGGTTTGTTTTTTTTAATTGGTACATGAACACAGCATTGTCCAAGGACAGTTACAAAAGTTACATTGCCTAGTTCTCGCTGCTTAGCTCTGAATGGCTGTTTAAACTACTGAAAGACAAAAGTTTCACTCGTTTGGTTTCAGTGCATTAGGAACCATGAGAAGCCAGCACATTATTCTTGAGCTCTTCTCTAAGGCCAAGTTTTTCTGGGTGCATGCATCGTTTTTCTGGCTGCTCAGGTACATTGTTGCTGCTCCAAGTCCATAGTAAAGCTTTAGGTTGAACGAGAGGAGTATTGGGTTCTTGGTAGTCAACTGTCAGAAAGAACTTTGTAGGAAAATCTCCCAGCTGCACTGCTGAAATGCTGATACACCGCACGTTAGCAGTAAGTCTGCTGACTTGCAACTGTCTGAATAAACCCATCTCTAATTTTTCTAAACCAGAACTAACAGTATTCATAAGGCCTCATCTTTCTTTTACAACAGAGCCTTTCCTTTTACGTCTCAGTTAATAACATAGAAAAGGCACCCTGACTGGTGGTTAATCAAATCACAATGTGTTTTAAAATCACGTGCTGCAAAGAGCCACAGGAAACACAAAGAAGCCACTTGTGGTTCCCAAGCCTCAGTCTGAGTATCTCAGCTCCACAGCAAAGGAGAGGCAACGAATGGCGGAGTTATAACTCAGGGTCACTTGAGCAGAACCCTACTCCTGTTTGCAGGAAGGCTTTACAAGTGTGCAGAAACTTCCAGAGTTTCCTCCTCCCCGATTCCTTTACCACCGGGAACACCGATAACCAACAAGTATGACCAGAAGCAAGACAAGCTTCTGTATTCCACATTACATGCTTCATTTAGCTCACTGCACCTCAAGAAGGAACCCAGGCAAAATGCACCCTGGCTGGCTACCATCGTAATAGTGAGTTTCAAGGTTGACATGAAGGATATGCCCTCCAGGGAGCAAGGCACTTAACATTTGGGGACACATGCCTAACACCCAAATTATGATTGGATGAGCCACTCACCTAGACAGAAACAGAGGCAACCACATGAATGCAAACACGACCAGACACACCAAAAGAGACTAGTTAAAAACAGAAGATGGAAAAGGGCATAACGCTGAAAACAACAAGCAGTTCTCAAAGAAGAAAGGGAATCACCACAGGAGGCACAAACAGGTAGCCCGGCTGCAATCAGTCTCCTTGGCAGGAAGGGAGAAATAGAAAACACAGCATTACCAAGGTTAGAAATCTGAACTCACATGCAGCTGCCACATTACACTCTTTTGGATCCAATCCCTAACTTTCCAAGTGTAAACTGGCAAACAGGAACGTAACTGTAGCCGGTAAAACAATATTTTCTTGGGTAAGCTAACCCCAAAGCATGGGAGATAACTTTTGGTTGGCAAGCCCTTTCCTAAGGACCAACAACAGCCCCTGCAGCAAAATCTGATTAATACAACAGTACATCTGCACTATTGCTCAAGTGGGGAAAAAAAAGACTCTCTCCTGAACAACACAAGTTACAGAGAAAATAAGTGTTGTCCACACCGGCGCTATGTCATCAGGAGATGCTCTCCCACCAACATAGCTTCTCCCTCTCAAAGATGGAGTGAATTATGCAGACAGGAAAATGCTCTCCCATCTGCATAGAGCGACTTCCCCTGGTGCACTGCAGCGGTGACCATGTAGCACTTCTAGCGTAGACCTGGCCTTGGTTAAACCAGTCCTGTAAAACTAATGCAAGGGTCTGTGTGGATTCTTCCTTCCACTCCACAAGTTTAAGGTTTTGTTTTACAGGAAGCAGCAGAAACCACAAGAGTTCCAATGGCCTGTCTGCTACCAGAGCACTACCAGTTCAGCTGAAGGTAGGATTTTATATAGATTTACTTACATCTGCGCAAAAGGACGCTCCCAAGTCAAATTTCAGAAGTTGACATCAACAACCTTTAAACCAAACTCAGAATCCCACGCAGGCATTTGCGTTAACTGCACCAGTTTGCAAATTGGTGTAGGCCTATAATCAGTGTCACATATTAAACTCAGCACCTTTCAGCTCAGTTTCAATCAAATCTGTTGTGTGACATTGAAGTTCTACCTCCAAAAGGGATGCTGTTGAAATGAAGATGCTTCCAGGAGTCTGCCAAAAAGCAGGAAGAACCACCACTGGCTTCCTTTTAACATACTGGCATGAGTAAGAGCACAGAGCTAGGATTTTTCACTCTATTGTGAGTTATGCACCCAAACGTCTACTGAAATTGGGCATCCAAATCCCTTAAGGCTCATTCAAAAATCTCCCCACAACCATCTTGGCAGCTGTTTCCAAGTCCCTATTGATTGAAAGTGGGGGAAAAGAATGATTATACTCTTTGTAACACTCCGGTACCTCTGTGATAGGAGATTTAGGGTTCACGTTCCTGGCAGCTGCAATTTCCTGTAGCTGATTCACAAGTTCAGTGATTGACAGCCTCTCATCTGGGTTTACCTTCAAAGTGGAACCTGAAAAAATTTAGACATTTCAACA
Source organism: Pelochelys cantorii (assembly GCA_032595735.1). Lineage (NCBI taxonomy): Eukaryota > Metazoa > Chordata > Testudines > Trionychidae > Pelochelys > Pelochelys cantorii. The sequence goes on from CM064330.1 coordinate 128,711,620, forward strand.
GACTTTTCTGATTGCACAAATCTGTACTTTATTCAGTAGATGCAAGAGCAGCACGACCACCAATCACAGTGTGCCGAAAAAATTAGGAGAACAATGAAGTTGTGCCCAGATATTGTTTGCCTTTAACAGGTATCTATGTAGAAAGAAGGATTCTAGCTGTAAATCAAGGTGATCCTATAAAAAATACAAGAGCATCACCTGAAGAAATGTTTAAAGGCAACTTAGAACCTACCCCACATCATCAGAATTTTAACAACTCACTGTAGTAGTTCCACTGTGTGTTTTGAACTTTAATGCAACAAACAGTTTCTCAAATTTAAGCGATCAGAGCCCAAATGCAAAATATTTCCAGACAATTTATCAAAATCCTAATCAAGGTTAAACACTGAAAAAGCAGTGAAAAACTAATAGGTTTGCTCTCAAAAAAAAAAAAAAATATCTAGCTCTTAACTGAACATAGAAAAGTCTTAAAGTTCTGCATATTGATGTCAAATAACTAAAATTAAACTAGTCACTATCAAATGGTTTACAAAGCTCACCTACAATGGAACTGCAAATTGTGGTTGCTTAATCCCACTGTACCTAATGTTTTAAAGTGTGAAAGATGTTCCATGCATAAAGACATCAGAATAAGTAAACAACCCAGATTTTAAACTTACGAATGAGATCATGGAACACAGTATATCGGGTGTCATTCTGAGGAATGGAGTATTTCCCATTGACTATGCGAAGCTTAGCCCCATCTTCAAATGGATGTTGCCTAAAGCACAATAAATACAGGATACAGCCCAAGGCCTACACAGAAGTAAAAGAAAGCATTACAGAAAAGTCAGCAATTCAGGGGCTGAAGAAAACATAAAAGTTTAATTTTAGATATGAAACTTATTATGTACTGAAACAACTCTGACCAAGTTCAAATTTGAAATAATTTTACTATATATTAAATAATTCAACTGCAAATTGCTTAGTCATAGAAGCCTACATTATTAATTTTTTAGCTGCATGCCACCCTTCCTTTCTAAAGTAATTAAAATACTTGAAGTTTCATTCTTTAAGATCAAAGATTAATGACAAGTCTAGTCTATGCAGACAAAGCTTTAGTTTCTAGAAATATGCAGACCATGGTACCAATTTGCCATTATGATTAAAAGTCTACTAGTTTCTTCAGTCTGAGTATTTTTATTTTATAATTCCTTCCAGGTTGAAGGATTTACATTATAAGACTGGTATATAATATATAGATATCAACACCTTTATTATATATGTAACCAAGTGTAGCACAAGGGTTTTTAAAGAAAGTGCTCCAAAGAAAGAAGTTCTATTTCATAAGCTATGGGCCAAATGTGAGATTCATAGTTTCTATGCAAGTCACTCCTACTTAAAGGATTTAGTCCTTTCTTTATACTCCTCATTCACATTCATTCTGATGTTTCATGGTGCATCTGTTCATGCAAGATACTGAAGATTGTGCCTGACAGCACCACCCATTGCGTAAATAGCACATCATGCAACTCATGTACAACACCAAGATTCCAAGTTAAATATGGGCATTCATAAAAATATCCAACACTCTGAAAAATACTAATGTATAACATCAGTGAGGGGGAAAAAGCCCAAGGGCTCATCACTGACGGAGTTAACTGAAGATGCAGTGGGAATGTAAATATTCCTCTTCAAATGTAACCACAAACCTTCCAGGGAGAGTTACTCATTTGCCACTACTCTTTGCCATGCCACTTAGCTGCCTCAGAAGCACACGTGCTTTTTCTGCAAGCAGGAGTTCTGAGGTATTAACACTTAGCTTGTTCCTGCATTTAGTGCTCTGAGACTAGGATTTGAATCCCTGGACTGTGAATGAGCAAAGTCAGCGTTGTGTGTCTTGGCAACCTCAGTCTAATCATGAGAGGTGGTTATGGGCTCCAAGAAAGCCCTGTCCAGGCCTCCAGAGAAGAAACTAAGTTGTTGGAACGCACATGCCATTCAAGGTATTGAAGAAATGAAACAAAATTATTGTGGTCTATGCCACAGGTCAGCTCAAATTAAGATTTAAAATTCATACCAATTTAAGCTTATTTTGCATGAAATGTGTCAGATTCAGATGGCTGAGTTGGTTTTAAGATCAAACAATGCCACCAATTCATACTGCTTTTATATTCCGATACAACAGCACAGGCACATTTAGCTTAACCACCACAAATCCGATGAAATACAGAAACTATTGAACTATGATATCTAACAGACATCATTACACAGAGAGAGAAACAGCGGTTCCTACCCATATATCCTGTTTTTCACCGACTGGAAAGTTTGAATACAAGTCTATCATTTCTGGAGTCCTATACATTGGTGTTGTGTTTCTGGTAATCTGCAGAAACAAGAGTAAAAGATGATGAAGCAAGGGAATGTGGGGAGTATCTTTCTAGTTTGGGTTTTTTTTATTAGTTTGTTTTTTGTTTCTCATTTGTGTGCAGCCCCCAACAAGTTTTTCTGTGGGTCAGCAGCGCCTGACCCAAAAAAGGTTCCCCACTCCTGGACTAACAGTCATTCATAAGCACCTGTTGCAGTAGCCCCCTCAGGCCACAGGGCAAGGAAAAAGCAGGCTGCCTCCTCTCAGGGGAGAATTTTTGTGAACCAGAGTCACAAGGAACAGGTTTATCATGCTCTCAGGACACATCCTGAGGCAAGATTCTGCTTTGTGCCTTTTTCTCTCTGCACCACGTAAGAAGCTGTCCAACTGCATGGCACCATCCACTCTTCCCAGAGAGCCAGCAGACAGGTCTCAGAGTTCGGGATTCCAAAATGGAGGAGGTGAACAGAAACAAGCAGGCATCTCAGAATAGATTTCCTTTTATTTTAGTCTATAAGGTGCCGCAGTTGTTGTTCTTGCAGATTCAGACTAACATGGCTACCCTCTGATATGCATTAGGGTTTGTCAGTATTCCTAGCACTCAACCATCTCAATGGACAAATTCATTTTGAGAGACAGGGAGAACATACCAACACTGTTACAACTGTCCTAAGCATTCAGCAATAATGTCTAGGCCAAGATCTGTTAAACAGACCTACTGCATTATCACATGACACCCAATACAGCTTTAAAAGCAATCTCTGATTTTAGCAGTTAAAGTAATCTACTATATATTTGAGAGAATCTGTCTGTGTCTGTCTATTCAAGAACTCCTAAACGGTTAAGAGCTAGGACCACCAAACTCAGTATACACTTCCTCTTAGCATAAACTTCAAGCAAGGCAAGGGTTTGGTTGTGCCAGGAAAATGGGACGTGCCTGGGGTGGGACTGCTTCTCATAAAACCATATAGAAGACATCACCGGGCAGGTAAAGGGGCGGGCAGGCTGGGTGGGGGTGCTCTCCTCCCCGCCCCTCACCATACCATGATTGCTCCAGCCCTGAGCCTCCCACCACCCCCACGTGCCTTTTGCAGTGAGCTAACCCTCCCCAATCCCGATTTATAGAGGACATTGTTGGCTAGTTCCCTTGGTCAGGGAGCGAGGGGAAAGGGCACAGTTGGCTGCTCCCCATCTCACTCTGGCTGGGGAGCGCGGGAGGCAGAAGAACATGGACCTGCCCCAGCCGGGGGACATGCACCTGTCCCTCTGTGCCTGCTGGAGCTGCAGTGGCCATGGAGAGGTGCTTCTCACCTGGCCCCAAGCTGCTGCAGTGAGAGAGGGCTGGGGTTATCCTCTCTCCCTGGGGCACCCTGCATCCTGAACCCCTCATCCCCCACCCCATCCCAGAGCAATGATTCAAATGAAGCAGGGACATTTTATTTTAAAAAACAAAACAAAAATTAATTAAGTTAAGGACCCAAGCAACTCTGGGCAAATCTTCTAGCAAGCAAGAAGATCAGAATCACTTGGGTACAACTGACTTTATTTTTCTGCAGACACTGAAAAATTCACGTGTTCACAGAAAACAGCTGTGGACCGCAGTTTAAGACCCCACACGGTTTTGCTTGAATGGCAGACAGCATGTGTACAATGCAGCCAGCACTGACTAGAACCATAGCCTTGTGAACCACTTCCCATCTGAAAGGGACGTGATTGTCTTAGAACAGTCAAAGCTCAGGTTAACTCGGGTGTTGAATCCGACAGAGCCGCAGCAATAGAATGAACCCAGTATCTTGCCATTAGCTGCAGGTCACGTTTCTCACCTCCTCTTCCACTATTGCTCTCTTCTGTGCTGTCCAGCTGTAATCAGGATAATACGCTATAGTTGTAGCACTGCCAAAGTCACACAGCTTAATTGTCCCTTGGTTACTAATCAGCATGTTCTCCACCTGCACATGAAGGGAGGTTAACCACTTGAAGAAGCTGCACACATTTATGCAGGCTGCAGCTTATGTGCACTTGTAAATCACGTCCAGGAAATGTAAACATTTATTTAAAACATTAGTATTGTGCAGCACACGGTATCCTGTGTCAGAGGGGACACTTAATATTCTATATGAGTAAGTGACAGGCTTACGGTCCTGGCCCTCAGTGTTCTGTGCTGTTATGTAGCTCCAATTTATCCCTACATGTCTTCTAAGAGCCCAGTGAACACTGGCAGTGTCGGTAACGCTGCTACACAATACTGACCTCCCATGGTATGGAAAATGCTCTAGTTCGGCACCAGTCAGGTCCTGAGGGTGCTGGACTAAAGAGGCTCTGTATTTCTCTGATTAAATTAAGAGTGGGAAACTGACTACCTGGTTTCAGTTTCAGCTCTGAAATTTAACTAACAGGATATTCAACAAGGATTTCAGCAGCAAGAATAGAGATAAAGGATACTGTCTAAACAGTAGCCATGTAGTGATGTCCTTCACTCCCAGCAAGTGACTATATACTCATACTGCTATTTGAAATGCTGTATATTCAAGCTTGTCAAGTTCATTAGCCCTACAGCATCAACTTTGTAGTCCACCCCGGAAGTCTGGTTTTATATGTCGCAGACACTTAAATTCTATACTGTACCTTTAAGTCTCTATGAATAATAGGTGGTTTCTGTTTATGCATATGTTGCACTGCTCTGCAGGTCTGATAAAAAATCTTCAAAACAGTATCACAAGAGAGGAGCCCTTTGGATTCGACTTTCTTTAAGAATTCCACCAGCTGCCCTACAGGAGACAGAACCAATTCAAATGAGCATATGAAAGCTTCAAGTGTTGAAAACATGTCGTTAAGCACATGAAATAGTCCAAATCTGACATCTCTCTCCCGATCAAGCAGCATTTAATCGTCTGAATTGGACAAAAGATTTGATCGAGACTATTTTGATAATAAAGAGAATCCAGGAAGATTTTTGACCGATGACCGAATACTGATAAGATGATGTCATACCAACAAACAACAACAACAAAAGGAGAGAGAGATTGAAATACAGGTTGGGCCTCCCTGATCTGGCACACTCAGGACCTGACAAGTCCCAGATATAGGAATTTGCCAGACCAGAGGAGATCAGGGCTCTCCAAGGAGCACTGGCCCCTGGCTGGCTGACTACTGGGCTACCAGCCCCCCACAGCTGCCGGCAGAGCTCTGCTGCTGGCCCCTTGCCAGACTCCCAGACAACAGCTGGTGGGGTTCTCTGGTCCAGCAACATCTGCAGTCCTGCTGGATGTTGCCGGACCAGAGAGGCTCACCCTGTACTTTTATTTGGAATGAGTCACAGCTTTAAAGCATTCACAGCTTGCATCCCATTAGGATGCAAATACTGTCCCTTCACTTCAGGCTATGCCAGCAACAGCCACCGCATATTTTATTGCTCAATATTAGCTATCAGGGAACAACATCGGGTTTACAACAAGGAATCAACTAGCTATAATCATTTTAAAAAGGGAACACACTCTTCCCAGCAGACACTCTCTTCATCACAGGTGCCATTTGCTCTTTTCCTTCCTCTCTACTCCTGCGAGGTCCTAAGCCAGAAACCCTTCCAGCTGAGAAAAATTGGACAACACCCTTAGACAGGAAGTGTTGTTGTTAAACCAGCAACTAATGGGAGTCTGAATGCTTCAATTGGCCTCTCGCAGGGTGGTTGAAGGTGTGGTGGGATTTACACACAACTAGAGATTGCAGAAGTTAGCTTGCTGAAATAAGAAGAGTTAGAGGGAATTTGACAAGACAAATGAAGGGGACAGTAAAAACTGATCACTTCACTCCTTTCCAGAATGGCCCATAACCATGAAGGACAGATCAGTTAACAGCAGGTAAACAGCTCTCTTGCTAAATAAGGTTTAGCTGTTCTCTGTCTAGTAAAACTGTGCATTTTTCCAGTTCAAGATCTGTGTATTCCTTTGGAAGAATACGCTCTGTTCCAAAAATAAGCCACACCACTCACAAACAAAACCAGGTTTTACCTTTACAAAGCTCGGTGAGCAGAAGGAACTCGCCCTGCCCAGTATCAGATTCTTCTTTTCCTATGGATGCAGCCGAGCAGAACTGGACAATGTTAGGATGACCTGAAAGCTTTTTCTGGGGATTTGTTCAAGGAAAATCTTGGAAGCGTGTCAGATTTTCTTCATACTGTCAAGCACAACCAGCTCATGCACAAGTCTCATTGGAAGTGTTTAATGGGCACAACAGAAGAACCTAACTAGTGTTTCATTTAACAGAATGAGAACAAAAGGCAAAGTCACCCAAAGTAAAAAACTCAATATCTGTTAATAAGGCTCTGGAAAATGAACACTCTGATCTAGGTAGCGTATAGTCTCTCTCGACAAGGTGCGCAGTGCAGCGATATAGGCATTAGTAAAGACATCTCCATCAACCAGACTTTGTCGCAGATATCCACTGACATCCTGGCTGTGCGATCAAGGCAGGGCCACTGACCTCCACACAAGTCTTTATATACTAGTACTAGGTGTCCCGTTCCGTTAGGGTTTTCCTTTAACTAGGTAGAGCAAAGTCTCTCAAAAAATCAGAGCCAAGAAGCTAAGTTACAAGCAAGATTATCAAAAGGGAAAATAAAATATAAAGCTTTGTAAAATTCCACTTTCAACTGAAAGACTCAAGATTCCCAGTTCTGGCAGGGGGAAGGTCAAGGGAGGGAGAGAGAAGTCAATCTCTGATCCTAGTCACAGGGGATACGTCTAGACTGCAAGCTTCTTTCAAAAGAAGCTTTTCTGAATGAGTTCTTTCGAAAAAGCTTCTCTTGAAAGAGAGCATCCACACCTCAAAACCGGACCAAAAAAACGATCTGCTTTTTCGAAAGAGAGCGTCCAGACTGCATGGACACTCTCTCAAAAGAAAGCCCTGAATGCTATTCACAGAATGGCCACCAGGGCACCTGTGCTTTTTTCGACTGCCTCTTCTTTCGAAAAATGTCTGTTCTGCGTCCACACATGCCTTTTTTCAAAAGAGCTCTTTCGAAAAAGGCGTTCTTCCTTGTAATTTGTGGTTTACCAATGTCGAAAAAAACCCTGCATTCTTTCAATTTAATTTCAAAAGCACGTGATTGCAGTGTGGACGCAGGTGAAATTTTTTGGAAAAAAGGGCAGTTTTTTCGAAAAAACAATGTAGTCTAGACATACCCTGGGTGAGAAGCTTACAACGTAGCTGGTTAGGTGTTTGTAAGCAACTAGAACAGTGGGATTCCAGTCTAAAATGAGTGTCCACAGGTGTATTAAGCCAGCTGCTTAAAAAAGGGTATTGGCCAAGGGTGGTGAGTAGTGTTGTGACTACTGGGCCTATGAAGTGTGCCCCTATTGTGAACTCAAGTGTGAAAAATGTGTGACAGATCATAAGACATTACAATAACCATGAAAAATAGGTCAAGCTGTTTACCCTCTCGTCACCTGTCCTACCCTGCATCCTGGCTCATCCTCCTACCTGCCAGCACTATAACTCATCTAAGGGATTTGCATCCTGAAGAGAAGACTGGCTGTCCTGGCTCTTGTTTAAGCATTTGGTTTGTACCTGTGAGTGCTGCAAGTTATCGCATTACCTTAACAGCCAGTTCTCCCAGACTGCCAGTGGGGAGATCTAATTACCCACACCGCAAAGGCACCTAAGATCCTGCATTGTATTCTCTTGCCTAGTCACATTATCGTCTACTCCGCAGTTTCTTTCTTCCTTACCTCTCTCACTCCGGATATTTAATTGAATCCTGAAGTCAACTATTCTGCAGTCATCCAAGCCTCTATTGTCTAAAAAGAAAGGATCCAACCAGATCATAACTAACCAGGGTCAAAGCAGCACATCTCTGTTGGCTAGCAAGTCAAAGCATCCACTTGTCACTAATCAGTGACCCTGTGCGCCAAAAACAATGACATCCATATTTCATCTATCTTTCCTATCCTGGCTCTCCTCCATCTTTAGTCCGCCTGTATGTTAAGAACAAGGTGATGTCCTTCACATCAGGAAAGAGTAAAATTAACCTTTTCCTTTCCATCAAAGAAGAGCTGTTCTCAAAATAGGAGATGATAGTTTGACATCTAAAGGACAAACTGAAGGGAGACAAACTTCAAATAGTTTTGCATAATTACTCAACCACTGTTTCAAAATAAACACTTATTTTAGTTTCCTGTTCTCTCTTGTTTAACAAAAAATTCATATGAAATGAATGTTTTGAGGTGTTTTTCAAATAATCAAGTAAAACCCAAGGCTCTATTTAAAAATAACATCAAACTTCTTTATCATTGTTTAATGTTGGACAGGGAACGAGTTTATAAAATGTGCAACATTTCAGGCCTTTGAGACCAATATCCATACAATAGTAGGGAAAGAGAAGGAGAGTAATTCAACTCCACAAGGAAAGTAAAAGTTTAAACAAGTCATTATCCAACTGGGAAATGACACATTCTCTGAATTCCACCTCTGAAGTTACAGCAGACCAAACCATTGTTTCACACTGTCCGCATCACATTACAGCTGTTTAGTTTAGAACTATGGAAACATCCTGTGAGTTCACAAATCAAATGTTGGCAATTAGTGACATTCATCCTACGACTGGTCACTGAAGGAAGTAAATAGCCGGGGCAATAAATGTGTTTAAAAGGGAGCTTGACACCCCCATCTCTTTTTGGTGCAGTTCCTTTGGTATCTGTTTTCCAGAGTTCAGTGTTATGGATGACACTAAAATGATAGCTAAGCATGTAATAAGGGGAGTGGCATAACTCAGGGGACTGGTATGACAGAAAGCCTTTTTCCTGTAACTCATTCATCTGTAGCAATCCCAGGTTGGCAGATAAACTCTTAAATCTATAAAAGCGGTTTAGTGATTTCTGAAATAAGCTGGAGATCTTGGTATAGGGCCCATGGAGCAAACATACAATTAACAGAGGCCCTGAGACCACCAGAGACAGTCACTATCAATTAGGGATATAAAATCCTGTTTAATTAGTTAACCTGTTAAATATAGTGTTTAACTGGTTAACCAATTTACAGAGAAAGTGGGTGGAGGGGGCTGCTCTAGCCTTTCTGGGCTGGAGTGGCCCCCCTCAACTGCTCCAGCCCCCACCAGTAGCATCACCCAGAAAGGGTGATGCTTACTGGTTAAGCTTCCACCTCCTTACTATCGATATCCAAGACTGTTCACAGTAGTGAGGGCAGGCTTGTGCTGTAGCTGGTCTGTGGATAAGAGGAGCCTTCAGTCTGTAGCGATTAAAAACTGTACTCCTCAAGACAACAATAAGGAAGTGTGAACCCTAAGATACACACTAATTGAGGATATCAGTCTAACCAGACAGGAGCATCTCCCAGATACTGTTAGAGAACTGACAAACATGGGCCTCTGGAAAGTCACACAATAGACTGAAGCAGACTAATTCTGAGTCTCAGATTTGGACCTTCACTTTTGGCCACAAAAAAATCCACATCACCAATACCAAAGGGGATTTATGTACGCTTGTCAGACTGCAACAGATTCATTTCCTCAGAACTAAACAAAACAGCAGAAATGTCTAATGGCGAGTCAGGATTTCAAACATTTTCTTCCCTGGAGGAATACTTGACAACTACTTTCAGTGGCCACATGGATTCTGAAGAACAGAAGTGTACTGCAAACATCTACGTCCTTCAAGCTGTTTAACACCAATCATTGCCTTATTCGCAATATTGAATTTTGACAAAGGATACCATAAAACAAACTTCTTGAATGATGGCTCTGTTCTTCTCCTCTTCATTCGACAATAACCTCTGTTTCAGAAAAAAGAATACTGAAAAAGGTATACAATTTTGAAGTATTATAAAAACACATACATGGGAAAAATTAGAGTTAACAAATGGTCAGCTCTCCAGATAAGGGAACAAGAGTCAAATCTGAGATCCCCAGCTTGGACACATTTGTCTCCACAAAAATAGCCAGGTTTCTCATTACATATCCCTCCGTTCATCTCGATCAGTGGTTTTCAACTTTGCCAGAGTACTTACTGTACCCCTTTAAGTAGTCTGAAGCCCAGGGCCTGGTGCCCAGATCTGAGACACGTAACTCAGCTTCACGGAGCCCCATGTGGCATCGAGCCCCCAGCAACTATCCTGCTTGCCATTCTCTAACACTCGCCCTACACTTGTGACAGCCCTAAATCTGTCTTGTGGCTGCCCTGCGGCTCACAACCCGTAGGTTGAGAAAGACTGAGCTAAACGAGCTGCTGTATCCCCCCAAAAGAACACTGCAAACACCTGTTTGAGAATCACTGATCTTTATCCTCTCTCCAGTAGCACAGCCTCTACAATCACACTTGTGTTACAGCACATTGCAAGTCTCCTCACTCACCCCCTCCCGCTCATTATGGAGCACGTGGGTAATGAGAAATCTGCTGCAGAACTGTGATGTTTTGCTACAACAAACGAAGTCGTGCAGTAGATTCAAGGGAGTTTTTACTAGAATTAAAAATAACCGTCATAATCGATTTCTTGTTTTATCGATGTGGATATTCAATACTATACTGTGCCCCACACTTCCAATTTGTGACTGATTTACACATCCACAACATTGTGGTGGCAGAGGGAGGAGAGGAAGACGGAAGCTTTGGTAGCTGTAATCTCTGGCACCTACAAGTGGCTGGGGTTTTCTGATCCCAGTGCCTGTCTCTCTGATCTTGTTAGGCCTAAGAGAGATGGATCGGGAGAGAACTTAGGATGTTCTTGTCCCTCCCTTCATAATGCTGTCCCCCTTTGGAAAAGCTTTTTCCTTAAAGTTAGCCCTAGAGAAATTTTATTCCCACTGCGAGGTTGGAGCCATGCAGTCTTGTGGTGAAAGGCGTTTCACGCTGTTGCCTGCTAAGGGTTGGTCCACGCTGCTACAGCCGGTCCCCGAGTTACGAACGGTCGATTTACGACTGTTCGCATTTACGACCAAACCTCCCATTAAGCCGTCATAAAGGCAGTCCCCGAGTTACGAACGCGACCTGCGCTTACAAACAGCGCAGTCGCAATGTAACTCAAGGGGTCCGACTTACGAACATTTCGAGTTACAGCCAAGTGTTTGGTCCGTAACCCGTTCATAACTTGGGAACCGGCTGTACTTAAGTAGATCTAACTTAGGTCGTTCAGGAGTATGAAAAAGCCACCTCCCTAAGCACAATTTACCACGATCAAAATGCTGTCCACGCCAGCTCTGTATTGGCAGGAGACACTTTCCCACCCACATCACTTCGGCCTCTTGCAGAGGTGGAGTAATTAAAAGATTGAAACACACATTACCTTTAAAGCGTAATCTTTGCCACTTCCAAGATCTTGAGCTTCATATACAAATGCAAACCCACCTATGAGATGAAATAAATTATACATTTCATTAACATCTCTACCATGTACATTGACTATTTACCTTTATTTCACAACTAGTAACAAAAATTTCAGTTAATACTGGAAGCGTCTTGAAATAAAGTAAGTGTATTTGATTATATTTTCAGTTCCTAATTAGCAACATTAAGAATATGATAAATATACTGGCAAGTTGGAATGGACTTCTACTAGGGTTCAGAGAGATGATTAGGGCTGATTCATTAGCCCTCTACAATTGTCCCTTGTGTTAGCAGGTCCCTCCAATATGGCAAAAATAAAGGTCGTCCTGCAGCCCTACTAGAGAGCAGAGATGCAGCACTCTGGACATTGAATCCACACTGGTTCATTTGTCCTGGACACAGAACACATCTCCCAAAACTCAAAGACTTCAGTGGTGGCAGTATGTAGGAAGAGGTCCCCACAGAAAAAGTGAAGAGGCCAATGACTTTCCCAGACGCGAACCTTAAAAATTATTCCAGTGCCTACAACTACATGCATCTTCTTTTGATAATGTTTTTGCTTTCTACTACTGTAATTAATGGCCTACCACAGTGGGGTGCTCTCAACTGTAGCCAGTCCTAATACTCACCCCTTTTTGAGGGATCCATCCCTAGACACCCCTTTAAGTTGCCTTGTACGTGCTCTGGAGTTGTTCCCACATCACATCTTTCCTTAGTCTCTTATTTGCAGTTTCTACCTTGTTTTACGCCCTTCGCCCTTTTCTCTGCACTGTTACGTTCCCCTACTTTGTAAAGCACACAAGTTCACAGCTGCTCTCACTGTCCACTTCCCCAGGTCTCCCCCACTGCTTGGCTCTCCGTTCTCTGCTGGCCTCCTTGGGTACTATGCTCCTCCCGCTCACAGTCTCCAAGCCCAACCACTGACAGGGCTTGTCTACACTACAGCGCTGTAGGAGCACGGATACAGCTGCACCTTTGCAGCATGACAACTGAAGACGCCCTATGCCAACTAGGGACGTAAAATCCCATGTAATTGGTTAACCGATTAAGCGCCCAGGTCTGCCGCGGACAAGTAGAGAACTGATCCAGCCCCGACTGGTTAACCTTTCACATCCTTAATGACCACAGTTCTCCAGCTGACATAAAACCAGTTCTGCGAGCAACAGACACATCGCCAGGAGAGCTTCTCCTGCCAACACAGTGCTGTGCACGCCGGTGCTTATGTCGGTGTAACTTATGTCACTGGGGGGTAGTTTATTCACACCCCTCCTCAACATAAGTCATGGCAACATGAGCTGTAGAGTCAACATTGCCTCAGTTTAGGTATTAAAACCCAGATTTCAACCCTATAAGGACTAAAGTTAATGCATTTGCAAGATTGTTCAAATTCCCCCTCACAACTGAGTGATTATTTTGCACTGCTTCCCTCTGGCTTCCAAGGGACTCTCCGGGATCTCTCAAGTACAAAGGGGTGACAACCACTTGTGTATTTGGGTTTTCTGAGCTACATTTTGCAAACATTCACACACAACATTCCAAACATGATCAAGTTTAGTCGTTTTCAAAACCATGACTTTCTAGCATCAGTTTCCCTGCTAAAAGCATTCAGAGTTTTTGCAGTAGTACATCATGTAGGTTCTTGCACGAACTACATGGGATATGTGATAAGTTGGATCACAGAGGTCCCCTTGGGGTTGTTACCTGGTATGCTGGTCTTGAAACTGAGCCTGCCTACCCGCCCTCTGTGGCACCCCACCAACCTGTCCTGCTGGCCCAGAAGCTCTCGTCTCCCCCAGCCAAGGTACAGAGTTGGGTAATGGCCCCCCAGAAGAGCTACACCAACACTGAACTAGCTCAGGTCTGGAAGGGCATTGGCAACACCCAGGAACCCAACACCCAAATAAATCCATCTTACATCCATGTGAAATTTACACCAAGAAAGCTCATTAGGTCAGCACTTGTTATCAATGAAAGAGAACTCACAAAGGTTGCTCCCCCCAGGTAACAATTATTTACACTGGGCTTGATAATAAACAAAGCATTGTTATTAAGTAGGAGAAGTAGGATTCGAGTGACTGCAAGTGAAAACAGAGAGATGAAAGGAAGTTACTAAGCCAAAATAAACCAAACATGCCAGCTAATCCAAATGCACTAAGAAACTTGTAACATGCAAATTCTTCCCCTAACAGTTGTTCTACTCATCTCTTTCATAAGCTAGGCAGCTTCCTAGATTGGGCCTGATCCTTTCCCCTGTTCAGTCTTAGATGTTTCCAGCAAGCATCTTGGGTGGTAAATCTCCAGGCATCTGGTCACCCCTCCTATTGTTTGGTTTCTCCCCATTATATCCCTTTTGCCCAAGGCAGGAATTCTGTGTGTTCCACTCAAGGTGAGAGCAATTTGAACGAAAAGTACCAGATTCAAAATGGGTTCCAGCTTCAGGTGACATGGTCACATGTCTTGGTAGGACCAACCACAGTTTGGGCTTATAGGAAAAACAAAGCCATTCGCAGGTTGTTCACTTGATCACTCAGCCATTAAGTTCATAAAATATCACTAATGGCTTTTACTTGAATACCTGGACTAATAAAACAGGTCCCTATACAAGAAAGATACATGCACACAAATAGGATATACAGACTCAGCAGATTACAACTTTTAAGGTGACATGTCACAGGCTATACACTGCATAAAGCATATCTGAGTTATGCATATTCATTAAACCAGTTTTCAGAAAGCAGGGATGGAGGGGTAACTGTTAGTTGTCAAACTACAATTTGTTACTGGACACACGCATAGTTTGCACTCAATTTCCTTTTCAGAATGCCAACAAGGCAGGTCGTTATGAAATTGATTCAGCACTCTAGACACAAACAAACCGCCTAATTAATGGGAAATGACACAGAAGTGAGTCACGGGCCAGCCTCTTCTCCTTATTTATTAGCTCCTTATAATTTAATATGATGTTCAGCTGTGTGTTTGTATACACCAACAGCCAACTATTTGTACCATTCTAACCCATTTTGGAAGAGATATAAATTTCTTTCTTCTGCGGATGTGTGTAACGGCCAAAATTATAGTATAGATAGAGCAATGACCTATTTGGCTGCAGCTTTTCTTCCACTGTTGAAGTATTTGCCCTGCAAGATTATAACAAACTGCAGAAGAGAGGTAACAAAATGAAAGGGTGGTGGGAAATCAAACATACCGTTCATGGTAGGATCTTACCACGACCCCACACTCTCACCCTGTGTTATAGATTATCAAGAGTTTTACACGAGAGAAGAGAAGGAAGGAAGAGATCTCAGATGCCCTAAGCCTGTAACATTTCATGAATCAGCAACAAGGAGGACGCAGCAGGTTTAAGGAAGAGAGCAGTGTAGGAGAGATAAGGGGCAACTGACCTGCTGCTCCCCTTGACTAAGAAGAAGACATCATCTCCAGCCCAGCTACCCAGCGCAAGCGCAAGCAGCTGCTCTGTGCCTGAGGCAGGCTGCCCAAGTGACTGCATCCGTTTGCTTGGTGAGCAATCCAAGCAGTTAGAGTAGTAGGCTTTTCCGGACAGCTGCTACTCAAAAGCCTTGTGTAGGGTTGTGCATGATCGCTACACTGTCACAAAGAGCAAGAGACTCCCAAGGAGGATCCCCTCATCTTGGTTTCCAAACAGTGCCAGCAACAGAAATGGAGCAACATTACAAAAACTCCTGGACTCTCCCTCTGCTCTTAGTAGCCTTAGGGAACTACTATAGATAGAGGGAGCACAGGCAAAATGCTGGGGGCATGGATGGAAGGAAATGAACGAGTAGATGAGCCAGGGGCTAAAAAAAAAAAAAGAGAGCAAGAGAGAGAAACTATGGAGGGGACAGACCAACTATAGAGCATGGAAAAGGTTTCCCCTAAAAGGCAACAAGGGCGGTGAAGTTTTGGAAAAACCAAAATTCCAAGTTGTCCAAGTGCTGCAGGACACTGGGCACCATATTTTGCCATCCCTGACTGTACCATTTTAATTTCGCATTTCATAAGGAACTTGGACCTGTTCTGATCATTGCAACAATCCGATAATGCCCTGCAGTGAGATTTCAGGTTGTTATCATAGCCTGATGGGGAAGCGTAGACACCAGAGGGAGTTCTGAGTGCATTTTGTAGTGCTGTAGGTGACTGGAGCTGTGTATTAGCAAAGTTCTTAAGTCTTAAATTTCTGTACTGTGGACCACCTGAGAGCTGTTCTTATGGAACATTTCCCCTCCCTATATCCCACTACCCCACTTGAATTGAAGCAAATACTCTCAAGGCCCCTTCTCTGAAGCAATCCTTTAGATCAAAATTATGCATTAAGGGTTCACAATTTATGCAGCAGTATTACAATATTATTCTCTGAGGAAAGATTATTATTACAACGGTGTTCGGAGTACGCGAATAAATTAGAGGTTAAAGGCTTTACAAGAATATTGTAGTTATAAAAACCCTCAAGCATTAGAAACAGAAAACTTGGAGTTGGGGATTGAATTTCAAAGAAACCCAAACATCAAACACTGCAGCAAAGCAAAGTTGTAGCAGCATGGCTCGTGACATCTTCCAACTGAAAGCATCGCTACCACTAGTCTGGTACAATGACTGAACCACGGCCATCGTTTAGGCTTACCTCCAATGTATTTTCATGAGGAATTTAAAAATCTGCTGCAGCTGTGGACTAAGCTTATATTTAGAAACTATGTACTTGTACAGACAAGTACAGTCCCAACTGTAAGTATATTTTCCCACCACAGTAAGCTTTTCTCTGGTCAGTTCAGAAGCAGGATTTAGTTATCTGGGACTAAGCGGTTTCTCTATGCTAGCTCTCTATTCATCAATATTCTACAGCTGGTACTACATCAAGTCCCACTCAAGAACGGAGAAGGATACCATTTATCTCATCTGCAATGTCGAACAATCCCTCTCTACAAAGAGTGGCTGGCTGTAACAGGCGTTTAAGTTTGACACATGACCAACAGGGAAGAAGCGAGGGGGTGTCATGGGCTAAATGAAACTCAAGGAAAATGGTCTCCCAATGCATTTTACTTCTTGTCTGGAAATGTACTGGTAAAAACTACACAATTTAGTTACTGGGCGCAAAGAGGCAACCACCTATTAGAGATGTAATAGTGTAGTCGATTAACCGATAAGCTTTTACTTATCGGTTAATGCTATAGACTACATGCATCCCTCCCCCAGCAGCCCAGCTCAGTCCTGGCTCATGCAGGGTCCGGGACCTACCCCTGCTGTGGCTCTGCATTTCTGCATTTAAAGTGTATTAGGAGCCAGGCAGGCAGGCAGCCTGGCTCAGTTCCGGCTTGCGCAGGGTCTGGAATCTCAGCCCCCTCCCCCTGGACAGAGGCTGCTGCCACCCTGCACTGCTGCCTCTATCAGAAATCAGAAAGGACCACGGTGGTCATCTAGTTTGACTCTCCCCCCCCCCCAGTATGTCAAAGGTCAGAAAATGTCCCCAAAGTATGTCCCACAACACATCTTTTAGAAAAACATCCCATCTTGATTTAATAATTACCAGCAATGGAGAGCCCACCATAATGCTTGGGAAGTTGTTCCAATGGTTAATCATGCCTACTGTTAAAAATTTACTCCTCATTTCCAGTCCTGAGTTTGTCTAGCTCCATCTAGACATAGCTGGAATTGTGTACAGTAAGCTGACCTTCCAGATTTGGTGTAGAACTGGGCTGAGAGAGAAAAGTACATTCTCCTCACCTCATTTTCACCTTACCCCTCTAGTCCAAGTGCGAGTGCCCAAAGGACTAGTTATGCATTCTGACGCTCAGATTTGATTTCTTGCATTCTCTGTTCCTACAAAGCTGAGTGCCCACCATGGATGCTAATAACATTACCAAGAAACATCAGAATGAAACTTAATCGTCAAGGTCACTGCCACCAAAAGAAACAGCACCTTCGTGATTAAAAATCTACCACTGTCTGAGAAAACCACGAGCACCAATAGACACTGGAACAGTGTCTGCTATTTTCTCAAGACTACAACCGTTTACATTTCAAAAGCTGTCCACACAACCAAAAAGGCTAGGGTTGGGATTCTCGGAAGGGTCTTGGTAACTCAGAACCCTGAGTCCCAATGTATTTTAACGGGACTTGCAATCCTAAGTCACTTAGAAGCTTTTTGAAAAACCCATCCTAGTAGTGTAAATTCAGCTAAGTTTGATGGGTGGCAACCTCAACCCCCATCTCACTCACCAAAGAAAGCCTCTTACTTCTAGGTAAAATTTTCTCTCTCAGGTCAAACAACTAGAACATGCATGTTTCAGTTCACAGGTCTCCTCTTCCCCCCCCCCTCCTCCCCATGGTCTTGTTTTTGCTAGGAACACACTTATGTCCCCCATTAAGCAACAAGAAATGGACAGCAAAAAAGTACCACACAGCAGGATCCATTTAAACCATCTCAGTTCAAGTGTCTAGAAATAAAACTATATATAAAAATACGTATGTAATGCTTGTATTACATGAGCTAAGGTCACGGTAACCAAAGAATGTTCTGGCTTGTTTGTTGTGCGCATTTGACAGCACTCTGTCTAGCTTGTTTTTCCATAGTAAAGCTTTTGCAAAATGGTGGAAGGAGAAGAACTAATAAGTTTCTGGGAGATGCAAAGATAGTTGCATCTAAACTATTTTAATTTATTTCACTAAACTGTCCGGATTCTGTGTTTATAGCATATTTTAGCTATTAATCCACATATAAAACATAGTTTTACAGAACAAAGCATTGCTGACACACAAGATTAAAAGCTGTGTTCATGAAACTATGCCCTTACACACAGTGTTAATATCTTACATGACTAAAAGCTACTTTCCCCCCCCCCAATGTAAAGCTTTTGCTTTTTAGTTCATCTTGAACAAGGAAAACCTACTAGTCAGTATCACTTTCTCTTTCAAATGGCAATGTTTAGAATGCAAAGATTGCAAGAGAACATGAAAGACCAACCAGAAGGGAAGGGCTTGTTCATGCCTTTTTCAGATGGGAAAACAGGATAATGGTTCAAGAACTCTTGAAAAAAAAAATACATGCATTAAAATTGAGAGTATGCTATCTGAGTGTCCTTTAAAACTGAGTATTGAAAAAGACACTCAAAGCATGTGTCACCCAACTCCTCAACAGATTTCATCAGATTTCATAATTCTTCCATCTTAAGAACTAACGCACCCCTCCATCCCAAGTAAAGGTCAGTTCTCCTTGCAAATTGTACAACTAAGTTTAAATACTGAAATCTGCATGGACTTCTTAAAACTAAGGCCGTGCAAATATTCTTGAAGTTGTTGAGAATTTCTTTTCAAGTATGCACTGTAAAATGGACACCATGTAATATCTCCCTCACAGTGAAAACTGCAGTGAGATTTGCACCTAAAGCAAATCTGGTTAGTAGGACTGTAACAAGTTCTCCTCAAACACTTAATGTAAGCCCTTGTCTAGGTTAGCAACGGTGACAGTACAAGCAGAGAGAAGCCACTGCAAAAACTGTTCAACCTTATCTAAAGTCTTGAAAAATGTGTGTGTGATTTTATCACCACCAGCCTTCAGATTTAACGAATGTTAGCATTCTGCCCCCCCGTATTTTTCAAACCCGAGTGAGAAAATGATAACTTATGTTTGTTTCTCAGTACAGATCTGGTCTGAGAAAGGATTTTATCATTTGCAGGCATATGATTCAGCATTTGGGGGCCAAACTATAAACAAGGATCCATTGCTAGAACTCTTCTCAAGTCCCTTCCTGTAGATTTTCCTGTTGCTTGCAAACTCACTACACAAAAGACAGACCTGAGCTGCTGGGCACAACATTAACTCATGACTACATTAGTGCTATGAAGCCTCAGAGCGGGAGCCAGGTTAGTCTATAGCTTTTAAATTCACAAGTAGTCCTGTGGCACCTTAGAGATTAACAGATATATAGAATATACAGTAACAGATCGATTATCTCAGGGTCTGCTCGTAACGTACCTCAGACAGACCAAGATAATCAGAACTAGCAACCTACAAATTTCAAGTTTGTAATTATGCAACTGCTAGATTTTCAAAAGCAATGAATATACACTACCTTCCATTCACCTCACCTGCAATCTGAAAGTCAGCAATGGAACATCCATACCAAATTTCAGCTTTCTTGACCTTTTTTGCTGAACAGCATGATATTTGTCAACATACTTTTTTTTTTTAAATTAGGAGAACATTTTAAGTACAGGAATGTTATATCTCACAGTATAACCTTCCCAGCCCACTTCCCCTCATAAGGCACTGAATAAATATATTTTTGAAGCCAAGTTAATAATGAAAAAATTCTGTTTATAAACTGCTTTCTAGAATAGTGCTAATTCTTTCAGAGTTTCATGGAAACAGGGCCTGAAATTCCACTACTATAAAAATGCCTTTATTCACTGTCACCCACCCACTCTTTCAGTACTGTGTTGTCACTAAGAAAGAAAAAAAATCAAACATCCCACAAATTTCCTGTTTCGCCTCAGACTGATATGCTCTCACACATTTATTTCTCTGCTTTGGTCTCCTCTTTGCTTCATTCCTTTAAGTATTCCAACTAACAGCACTGGTGAGACCAGGACTAATTTCTTTCTCCTTGCTACCCATACACTGAATATGTCTAGAGCAAAGCAAGTAATGCGGTTTCACAAGAGTAAGGCTCAGATGTGTCAGTCACCCAGGCACCCAAAGATCATGCGGTCATTACAGAACAAGCCGTTGACATGCCCTTTACTAGGAATATCATCGCCACAAAGCTCAATCTCAATAAGGCTGCCCCCAAAATAAGCCACCTGAAAGGAAAAATCTAGACTGTACCTATTAGGCAAAAGGCTCTAGCTCCTTAGTTGTCCCCAGGCCACTGGTTATGAGGAGCATTCATTTTTTATGTTGTGGATGTGGAGAGAAGTTAGACCTTCCATGTTACGGTACTTGTTTTAACAAACACATAAGCTGTATACATTAAGGTTACGTCTACAATGGAAATCAAACCAGAAAACTTTTGTTGTTCAGAGGTGTTAAAAAAAAACCTTGCAAGACCAAAGTTTTGTTGCATCAAATGCCAATATGGATAGCATGTTGTCGGCAGGAGTGCTTCTGCTGACAAATCACACCCTGCTTGTAGGGGGTGGAAATATTTTGACAGGCGACAAATAATGGCTACACTGCCTGACTTTTAGAGCAGGTCAACGCTACAGGGCAAAGTTGACCGAAGTTATACAACTCCAGCTAGATGAATAGCATATCTGGAGACAATGTACCTTAGGTCAAGTTACCTTAGAATCTCCATTGTGGGGGCTGACCGGCCAAACTCCTGTCGATTTCTCTCACACTTCTCATTCTGGTGGAGTACCAGAGCCAACGAGAAAGCCATCAGCATTCGATTTAGTGGGTCTTTACTCGACCCGCTAAATTGACTCCTGTAGGATCAATAACCACAGCTCCCATCCCCATGTAAGTGTAGACTTGCTCATAGTAACACCACTGTGTTGACACAACCGTGCTGCAAAGAAAGCTATGTAGTGTAGACAAAGCCTAAGGCCTTGTCTACATTCCACCTCTGGTTGATCTAACATACACAACTTCAGCTGTGTGAATAGCATAACTGAAATTGACGTACTTAGACCTACTTACTGCAACATCTTTCATGCAGTAAGGTTGGCAGCTGATGGTCTCCTGTCAACTCTGCCTACTTTTCTCCTCCTGGTATAGTACCGGAGCTGACGGGAGAGCATTTGGAGGTCGATTTATCGCATCTAAGCAGATGTGATAAATCTATACCAGTGGATCGATCACTGCAGTAGGCCCTGAAGAGAGGTATACTTTACCTAATAACATCTTGCAAGACTATTTAAAACACAAGAAGAAGTATTCTTGCTGCCGTACAAGCATTTTCCAAGACGAAACATTCACAGAAAATCTTGGAAGGTGGGACAGCAAGTTGAATCAGCACTGAAAATGACATTTTCCTTTCACTTAGAAAGTTAAAGATTGAAATCCGTACTTCCCAGTTTTGTTGGGTTTTTTAAATCTAAAATCAGCTAGGCGGAACCAATTTTAACTTTAACATTCCAGAAGTATTGAAGTATGTAATGCTCAGTCAGTCATGTGCCTATGATGCATAACAGTTTTAACAACACAGCAACTCTAGCATTAACTTTCATGTAAAATATTACTATTTGTATTTTTGTAGTACCTAAGTCCATGCCAGACCAGAACCCCAATGTGATAGGTAGTGTACAAATGTATGTGATTCAAAAGTGGGTTACAAGTAGCCTTTTCATTTAAAGCAGCTAATTATATATTCTAGTGATTCATCTCAACACTAAATACCTAGGAATAGTTTAAGTAATTTATTCAAAATCTCACCTATCAAACAGATTACCCCAAAAGCTTCAGACTAAACACAAATAATAAACCTGCCAACTCTACTTTTTGTCTATAAAAAAATTAAGTTCTATGGGTGTTTTCTTTAGCATCTAACAAACAAGAATCTGCAAAATCTTCAACAGAAGAGCAATTTATTCTCTTCTGTTCTTTCAGCTCTAAAGAACCATCTGAGAACTGTCCCCTTTTAGCTCACATAGCTCATGTTAAGCATGTATTTACTCTGTTGCTCATATGTTGTTATATTTTCAATTTATTTTGTCAACACAATGGCCAAAATAATTTGTAAAAAATTTAGCTGCCATCACATACATGTCCTACAGAATACTTTAAAGGAGGAAGAAGATGTTACAAACTAGACAGTGAAGTGTTGTAAGATACAATTATAGGAACACCAATGACATCATATTTTTTTTTTGTTTGTTTTTAATATACTATTAAGATTAGCAGAAACTATCATTTACTGCATGTTTGGACAGTGCTATGCTAATGGTATCCTGACTTGAGACCTCTCACCACTACTGCAATTAATTATAAATGCCACCACCGCTCACCTCCATTTACTGTAATCTTAGGAAAACAGCTTTAATTTTCTCAGTGCCTTTTGGGGACTTGAAAGCACTTTATCTAATGAGAAACACTTTTTTGCCCCTGGTAGCTAATTTCCTCTTCTGATTGTCCTGTTTCTTTGTGAAACAAACTACACAAAGAGAGAGCATTTTAATACAGGAACAAGACCCCCATCCTCGCACGTGCGAGTATTTGCAGGACAGTTGCGCCATTTGCTTCTGTGGGACACCACATAAGTGCAGCAGTGTGTTCCCCAGCAAAAAGATTCAGGACAGTTGCATGGCTCAGAGATCAGTGGCACAGGAATCGATTATGTCTCGTATACATTTATGGATTTTCATAATTTCTCACACTGCTATCGTTTCAATGTTGCCAGCATCAGTGGAAGAAACTCTGAAAACAGTAAGTTTTATTCATAGTTGTTCCTGCTCAGAATTTTCTGATACTTCTGAAGACTAAATTCACAGAACTTGTTCTGTAGAAAAAGAATATACAGAGTTCTCCCAGGAACTAGTGTTTATTGTCTCACTGTTTCTTTGAACCGCATTTGTCTTATACTGACAAATTATAACAGAGTGAAGTCTTTGGAGCACAAACTGGGAAGATGGGGGGGTTTGTTTGTTTTTTGTTCTGCTTTTATACAGCACCTAATAATATGGTGTCCTGGTCCATGATCATAATAATAATGAGACCTCAAATAAGTTAAACTCACACTTCTTGAAATGGTCCTGAAACTTGTCTAGCTTTGATAGAATCAGTGTCACTGAAGTAGTCAGCTTTGGGGTCTTGCAGATCAGCTAAGGAATTGCTACAGAATCCATACACTCAAGTCTAAACCATCATAATTTAAAGTAAGCTATCCAAATAGCAAAATGGAAAATAGCAAGCCCAGTCCTCCAAGGATTCTCTGCCCCTTCTACAAGGAACTGCGTGCCCTCAATTCCTACTTCATGCAAATGGAGAGAACTGTAATTCTCTTTGAAGTACCCAATCTTACTGCCACTGACTCAAGTTAGCCTGGTGACTGAGCACTTAAAAACCAATGCAGGCAGAGGGCACATAGCTTTTAAGACTCTCAATCAGAAATAGTACAAAATAAGACAACTTGGTTAAGAGAGTCAGGAACCTTACGTGCAAGTATTGCACAAGGTCAGACCACCATAGTTAGGTTAGTTCTTACCAGGAGGCTTCCTAAATAAAATCTTAGAACAGAAATGGATCCTGCTCTAAGCAATGAAACAGGAGAAAGAACAGAAAATGTCACAGATTTCAAGTGTGATAAGAGCTGGAGAAGGAAAATGCTTACTACATTCAAAGCATTCAAGAGAGAGCATATTCCAGCAACAATTAACTTATGCAGCAGAAATCTCTGCATTTTGCAAAGAAAGGGCAGTTTCTGGGATGTTGTGGCAGCCAGCTGGCTCTTAAATGAGTTTAGAAAAGACCACATAAAGAGTTTCCTGAAATAATTTTAGAACTAAAAGTGATGTAGAGGCAGACCTCTTCTGGAAGCTCACTTAAGTCATGTCTACACTTAAAACACTGCATCAGCTGTGGGAGAGCTTCTCAGGATACTCCACCCCCACAAGAAACCCTCCCATCAACTCACCATTGTCTGCACCTAGCAGCTAGGTCAATATCACAATGTCCTTTGGGGAGATGGATTGTTCACACCCCAGAGGACATAGTTATACTGATGTAAAGCTCATTGTGCAGCTCTGGCTCCAAGTAAAACTACCCACACTGGGTTTTCAGCCCCTGGTGCGGCTCCAGCTTCAGGGGCAGGTACTGGTTCAGTAACATGGCAGAAAAATCCCAGCTAGGGATGTAAAATCCCATTGAATTAGTCAACCGGTTAAGTGTTTTAAATGGGGGTAGGTGGGCTGGAGCTACAGATGGAGGCTGCTGGCGCCTAGGACAGGCCCTGCAGGACTGGAGCAGCCCCCACGAGCTAACCGGTTTGCAATTCCCATCCCTAGCGCCAGCCAGCACCAACCCAAGGGGGGAGGGTAACATCCCGTTTAAAAAGCGAACCAGTTGAATGGTGGCCCGCCCGGGAGGGGGCGCGGGGCTGCCCCAGCCCGGCCAGTCTCACAGCACCGTGCGGGGGGGGAGGCTGTTCCAGCGCCGCCGGGCCCCTCAAGTCGCGTCACGGGTGGGGCAGTGGGGGGCCTGGAGCAGTTCCCCCCTCCCCACAGCCCAGCCAGCCGCAGCCCGACCCGGCAGCAGCGCAGGGGGATGCGCAGCGCCCAGCACAGGGGCCAGGCTCACCCCGACGCGGGCGGGGGGAGGGGGATTTGCAGCCCCCCGTTGGCTCCCGTAGCTCGGAGCTGGCCCTTGCCTGCCGCTCCCGGCGCACCCCCCTCCCCCGCGCGCGAGGCAGCGGCCGGGGGAGAAGCGGGGGCCCCCCCCCCCGCACCTTCGGCGATGACGCGCTTGACGCGCAGCTTCATGTCGCCCAGCTCCACCGTCTGCCCCACGAAGTCGTGCTGGTCGCGGCTGGCGGCGCCCAAGGCGCCGGGCCCCGCCAGGAAGTCCCAGGCCGACTGCAGCAGCGACATGGCCCCGCCGGCCTGAGGGGGGGAGCCGGGCCCGCCCCGCCGGCCACCGTACCCCGCCGGGCGCCGCTTCCGCCAATGTGGCGTCACGCCGTGACCTCACCGCGCCGCCTCCAGCGGGGCCCGCCCCGCGTCCGAAGCCCCGCCCCCCACTTTCGCGGGGCGGGGCCTGAGGGTAGTTCTGCCGCGCGCGGGGGGCGCCTGCACTCCCAAGGGAGGGCGGCGAGCGATGGGTGCGCATAGGGGGGAGGGGAACGCACGCTCTGCGGGGGGCAGGGCACACCTGCACCACGTGGGTTGCGGGGGACCCACTCCTGAAGAAATCCACTCACCTGCAGGGTGCAGGCCTGTCACGCCATAGCAGTTACATCGATTTTATTTTATAGCCCTGCCGTATGTGGTACTGAGATTTTGTTTCAAACGTTTTTCTTGGCAGCAGCTGCTAGACATTCAGTTACATTTGGTATAAGGTATTCTAAGTTTGTAAGCAATTGCCTACAGAATAATTTTTTAACGGCTGTAAGTCTGAAAGAAATTGCCCGTTCCATTGTAGTATAAATTGCTTTCTCTGAAAGGAACTGCCCTTTGTGTCCGTGAGGAAGAAGTGAATGAAAAAGCCCCACAGCACCATATGATCAGAATGGATAACAAACAGATGATAACTGAGGTGGCATCAAATTCAGGCGAGCCAAAGGAGTAGAGAGAGCCCTGCAAATCTGCAGATATGCCCATTATACCCGCAGGTATCCGCATACACAGATATAGATGCAGACAGCTGCAGCTCATTTTTGTGGATACAAATTTTTGTATTGGTGCAGGGCTTGGACAAAATTTATGACCTTATGCAAAGGCATTGACCTGGGAATGAAATCTGTGAATGTGATAAACCAGCTGCAGTCACTCCCAGAATATTCATCAACATACTGAAGGAGTTTCATAATGGAAGCAGCCTTGAGGTAAACACCAATTAACAATTAGATGACTCCAGTATGATACCACAAAACCCATACTAGACTCAAGTTGGCACTTAAAACTATAAAAGAGGGGTTGTTTAGCCATGAAGCTTTGTATTAGTCCTGAGAAGACAATTTAGGAGTATCAGATTGTGACTGACAGAATTGGGCCCCTTCTTTGTGCCTAGCCCTAGCCCTAACCCAACTTTTCCACAGGTGAGACATTTATGAAAACTCCATGGCAGTCAGGGAGTCAGTGAACAAGGCTGACTGACTGGCTGGTTTTCCATCAGATCTTTGCCTAGCAATGACATGTTTTCCCAGCACTTCTCAACTGTATCAAATCAATATTTTCTAGCAGAAAACTAGGCCATTGGGATGCTTTCAAGTAGGTCTAGCACCAGCCACCTCAAAAACATGCAGTGAAGAGAGCATTTGGATGAGGCACTCAAAGGACCCGAGTCTTGTAGCCCATGATGTAGCACTAGTGTGAAGAGACAAGTGCAGAATCAGACTGTAGTATCTGTCAGTGGATGAGTAGGAGGAAAAAGGCCCTATGACGGGAATGGCGTTGGCAGGAGTTGTATGAATAAATAGCAGCAGGAAGTAGGCATGCTTGACATTGCTCAGCAGTGACATAACTCATTAAGCAACAATCACCTTATTTACTTCTTATCTCTGGCTAGTATCGGCATGCAAAGATTGCAATCTTTTCTTCAGCCTTGTGCATTGAAGCCCACAACTCACGCCTCCCACGACGAGGGCAGAATTAACTCTCTGTTCCTTCTATTTGTCCGTGGCAGAAGATAGAACTTCACAGTGTCCACTTGTTACCCTGCCCAGCCCTTGCCTCCCATCAATTTTGCAATTAGTTTAGAAGATTGATCTGATTTGGGCAGAAAAGCTAACTCCTGGGCCTGTGTACAACTGTAAATGGCAAGCCCTATTTTCTAAATAAGACAGAAGTGAGAGACCCCATCCATTGACAAGCTCTTCAAAAGTGAACTGACTTACAAGCTGCTATTCTGGAGGGACAATTAGTAGCCAGCATCTCCCCTCTCCTTTGATACTGCAGCTCCGTCCACATCAAAGTCTATAGCTGTCATCCTGTGAAGCAGAAACTTGAGAGATTCCCAGAGCAGTCCAACTGACTACAGAAGATTTCCCCTTGAAAGACTAAGGTCACAGTGAAATGTTATCTAACGGGTTATTAACAAGCAAGTGAAATCTTAACTCTTTCTGCATATACTGAAGACATATCGTTTAGACTTGCCCCATAATTATTTTTGAAAGGACACCAGGCAAATTTGTTTAATAATGCAAATGCAAAAATGGGAAGAGGTAAGTCTCAGCATGAACTAGCTGTGAAATAGTAAATTTTACCTAATTTCTCAGCATACAATTAAAAAGTTCTTGCTATAACAGAAACGGACATATTGGGAGTACAGGAATCTGGCCTCAGCCCACACCCCACCTCAGCGGGACGGTTCAGAAGGAAGACAAACCCAGCCCTTGGCCTATGATCTCTTTTGTTGCTCTTCTGACTCATGCTACAAGCATGAGTCACCAGAGTAAACAAGGCAGGTTCTAACCCATTTTAACCTTAGTATCCTGGTTCCACCTACAGAAAGTCTCTCTCCCTTTGGAGGCCAGACAGGTCCCTTATTCCCAGAACAGATTTGACAACATAGGAGAAGGCACTTACTTACCATGGCTAACACTTTTACGTCAAATCTCAGAGGGCTCAGCGTGTGAGTCTGTATCTCCAAAAACAATGAGTCCGGTGGCACCTTAAAGACTGACAGCTTTATTTGGATGCAAGGACTAGGGATGTGATAGTGTGAATGGTTAACCTTTGAGCCTGGGCTCATCAGTTAACCTTCATGGTTACACGCAGCCCTCCTTCCCCCATGCTGCTGCCTGTAGATTGAGGTAGCAGCACAGGGTGGGGCAGGTGCGAGATGGTATGGGTGGTGTCACATTATGGAATTTTAAGGGGAGCAGCCAGATCACTGCTGCGCTCATGGGGGGAGGGTGTTTGCCCCAAAGTCTGTACAAAGTGGGCCATGTGAGGTGTCAAATGAAAGCTTATGTTCTACTGATTCTATGTATGCTACTCGTCCTTGTGTGATATCTGTATGTGGAGTTATGAATATGGACTCTGTGCTGATACTGGCCTGGACTGCCTGTTGTAAAGGAGGATTGTCCAATGAATAACTATGCTAATTAGCACAGTTCCAGGCACAATGGCTCTCAAGGTGCCCAATATACACCTGAGGAATGCGTCTGGAACCTGCAAACCAGTCAGTATCTAATGGCTGCTGACATGGCACACAGGGTTAAGTCACTTGGCCATGTGACCCACTCTAGCTTGGAAGGTACCAGGAATGGATATAAAGTGTCATGAGGCAAACTCCATCTTGTCTTCAATTCTGCCACTGATCCCGGATACACCTTTGGGAAGGACAGAGAGCCGGGAAGGACTGTCGACCCATCCTGACATAGGATGTATACCAGAGACTTTTAAGCTAGCTGTTTATAACATCTCTGCTGAGAGCCCGCCTCAAGAACTTGGTGATTGGTGCATGTAATGTATTTTCTTTACAAACCTTACTCTCAATCTTTTCTTTCTTATAATAAAAAAAACTTTAGATTTTAGATTCTAAAGGATTGGCCCAGCGTGCTCTTGTGGGTAAGATCCAAAGTATAAACTCACCGGGGATTTGTGGCTGGTTCTTTGGGACCAGAAAGACCCGTTCAGGGTAGGTGAGATTGGGTTCTATAACCCCTCACCTGTGTGTTAGGTCCGGGGCTGATTGTGGCACAGGGAGAGCTGAGGTGTCTGAGGGGTTTTGCTTGTGAGGATTCCTGCTGGCCAGATTGGCAGCTGAAGCTCTCAGTGTGACTGGTTTGTGGCCTATTTGGGAAAGGCCTCCAGTCGGGCTGTAAGGAGCCCTGTTTTTGAGCAATTCACCCTAAGCGGACGCCCTCAGCAGTGCCCA
The DNA here is from genome assembly GCA_032595735.1 of Pelochelys cantorii. NCBI lineage: Eukaryota > Metazoa > Chordata > Testudines > Trionychidae > Pelochelys > Pelochelys cantorii. Next base: position 128,740,790 of record CM064330.1, read on the forward strand.
GACCCGGCCCCATCCATCACAACCTCCCACTGTGAAGACAGCGCCAAGCTCAGCTTAAGGTATGTCGACTCCAACTACATTTATGTAGCTGGAGTTGCATACCTTAAACTGATTTTCTGGATCTAGTATAGACCGGGCCCTAGTTACAGTTTGTAGACTCTAATCCTTGGTGATATAGGCAGTGATCAGTGTGACCCAATTCAAATTCAGAGGTAAGTGCTGGAGTTTGTGGCTACTGACGCCTGCCTTAGTAAGAGTAGAATAAGACATCAGTGAAACCCTTAGTTGTGATTATTTCCGGAACAAAGACCAGTCTCTTACCAACATTCCTTTGTCATCAATAACCTGTGTGCTTCCCTTGCATACCTATATCTATATCTATATCTGGACTGGGACAATTTAAAAAAGAGCTTGATAAATTTTTGCAAGTTAGGTCCATAAATGGCTATTAGCCAGGGATAAAGTATGGTGCCCTAGCCTTCATAACAAGGGCAGGAGATGGATGGCAGGAGATAAATCACTTGATCATTGTCTTCTGTTCTCCTTCTCTGGGGCACCTGGCATTGGCCACCGTCGGCAGATGGGATGCTGGGCTCGATGGACCTTTGGTCTGACCCAGTATGGCCATTCTTATGTTCTTATGTTCATATCTATATCTGAGTGCCTACATGCCAACACTTTTTCATAACAAGAAAGAAACCTCCCAAAACTCATTTTGGATTGGTTCAAGTGCTAAAAAGGTCATCTATCCATATGATGTTCTTAGCACTTTAAAAAGATACTTTGCTAGAGATAACACAAAGTGCATCAGCACAATCCAATTTAAGTCACCACTATGGAACCAGCGAAATTAAACACAAACCATGCTCTCCAACAATTCCCCAAACTTTCAGTCCCCTCCTCATTAAGTTCTCCTCTACCTTGTGAGAACAAATGTACATTAATTGCCTTACAAAGGAGAAATTTTAACTCTTAACCACTTAGCAAACCCACTTCTGACAATACTGGAAGGCTAAGGGGATAATTAACCAGTTATGCAGCATGTTACTTCTACGTCACTGTTTCAAATGTAGCCTGTAGCAACGTCCATTAAAAGATGTGGGGACTTGTGAGAAGTGAGTAAATTGTCCCAGTCCAGTTGCCTCACAAAATGTGCCCTTACGACAAAAAGCACTGCTTTCGCTGGTACTGATTACGTTAGTGTCCAGGGAGACAGATACATTCCTCTCACTGCTTGTGTTGGTCCCAAGAGTCATGACCGAGACATCGGCAGGACAGTATGGACCAAGTCATACGTGGAGTGGATCTGAAAATGTCATCTCCTGGCTAGTCTAACGTACTCTATTCAAGCACACAGAATTTACACTGCTGCCACGCCAGCGGTGGCTCCATTTATTGAAGAACATGAGCTGGGTCTAAAATCAATTGTGCACGCTAAATGGCACAGCCCTTTTTATGTAGGATTCATAATCCATGTGCTTTACTAACCTGTGTTTTCCCATCTGGTCTAATCCAGGGGCGTGTTCCATTCCTCTCCAGGGCTTTTATCTTTGCATTAAGTTTGTGTGCAAATAGGATTGTTAGCGGCATGCATTCCTCAGTTTCATCAGCGGCATAACCAAACATCAAACCCTGCATGGAGGCAACAGAAAATAAAGCATCATTCTAAGGCACTTATTTGCATTTTCTGAGCAAGGGAAGAGGCATCTGTGCCATGGAGTCTAGGTGTAAGGTGTCACGTGCTTATTTATGCATACAGCAGTCTTAAAATCAAACAGCTGTCCAGGGTAATCCCTTCTTCTGAGAATCTCATCCCGACAAACATCGACTGGTTCCCAAGAAATAACTCTACCTCAGGAACCCAGTCTAAGCAAAGACCAAGCACAGCCCTCCCACCCAACATCCACACAATAACCATAACCCAAAACGCCACACATTTGCTCGCACTAAGAACTTGACAGACTAACAACGCTACTTGGTGACACCTACTAGAACAAAAAGTTTAAATTTGTAGCTTTAACCTTCAGAGCCATTAGATATGTGCAAGCAGCACTTGTTGAAACCAATGCACACCAGGTTTTCTTGGCCTTGTTATTAATCAATTAATATGTACAATATTTAGTTCAAACCCACTTCCTTTAATAGTCTGTGATATATACTGAATAGTCTTTTTTTAAAAACAAAGGATATGACTTAATGCTAATTAACTGATTTTGCAATGTATATTGGTCTGGGTTCTAAATACTTAAAATAAAGGCACATTACCTGGTCCCCAGGTCCGATGTTGTCTTTACTCTTGCCATAGAATCATAGAATACTAGAACTGGAAGGGACCTCGAGAGGTCATCGAGTCCAGTCCCCTGCCCCTGCCCTCATGGCAGGACCAAATACTGTCAAGACCATCCCTGATAGACATTTATCTAACTACTCATAAATATCTCCAGAGATGGGGATTACACAACCTCCCTGGGCAATTTATTCCAGTGTTTGACTACCCTGACAGTTGGGAACTTTTTCCTAATGTCCAACCTAAACCTCCCAAAGATATACCTATCTCATAGAGCTGGAAGGGACAATGAGAGGTCATTGAGACCAGGACCCTACCCTCATGGCAGGACCATGCACCATCCCTGACAGATTTACCCCAGATCCCTAAATGGCCCCTCAAGGATTGAACTTCACTGCTCCAGGCGCCCACTGTAGCAACTACATTAGTAGGAATACTGGGAAAAAAAATCATAAGACTGGCTTAAAATGTTGAGATGAAATAAATAAATAAACACATTTTGGTTCTTTTTATGTGTCTTTCTTTCTGAGCCTTAAGGACACAGGTAAATCAGCTAAAATATTGCCCACTGCCCTTGCCAGCTTACTTAAAGATTACCCACAGCCCCCCACAAGCAGTTTGTTTAAAGCAGAGCTTTTATTGCAAGCAGCAGCAGGACTTGAACCCCCAAACCCCATCGCCAGGAGTTGACACCGTATCAGCTTGACCAGCAACTCTGGCTGCAAATAGTGCTACTAAAATACTGCCTGCTGCCCCTGCCAGCAGCTGACTTGCTTAAAGAGCAGCTAAAATATTGCCCACTGCCCCTGCCAGAAGATTAAAGAATGCCCACTGCCAGCCGCTTGCTTAAAGTGCAGCATTTAGTGGAGGTAGGAGCAGGACTTGGACCCACAAACCCAGTCTCCAGGGCTTGATGCCTCATCCACTTGCCCAACCACTCCTTCCACAGGTAATGCAGGTAAAATATTGCCCCCGACCACTGCCAGCAGCTTACAACGCAACTTGTAGCACAGTGCCACTGTTGCTCCATTACAGAATACTAAGTGCATTACTAGGAGCATCCACCGGGTGTAGCTGTTGCTCCATTACAGAATTCCTATGTGTATTACCGTAAGTGCCCACCGGGTGCCGATGTTGCTCAATTACAGAAGAGCGATGTGTATTACCAGGAGTGTCCACCAACTGTTGCTATTGCAACATTAAAGAATTGCTATATGTATTACTGTGAATGCCCATTCGGTGTCGCTCTTGCTCAATTGCAGAATTCCTATGTGTATTTCTGTGAGAGTCCACAGGGTGCCACTGTTGCTCCAGTACAGAATTGCTACATGTGTTAACCTGGGTGCTCACCGGATGCCGCTGTTCTTCCATTACTCAATTGCGATGTGCATGACTGAGAGTCCTTGTTGCTGCATTGCAGAATTGCTACGTGTGTTACCACGAGCGCCCACTACGCTTCGCTGTCGCCCAATTACAGAATTGCTATGTGTATTCCCCAGACACCCTAAATCAGTGTTTCCTAAAATTTTAACACCGGTGTACCACGGACACAGTTTAAGAAACACTGACCTAAATGCTCGAAGTAAGCACCAAGCCGTAACAGAGAGCACAACAGCTTGAAGCAAAAGGCAGGTCCCATTCGATGCAGAGGATGATGGTTTTGATTTGGCCGAGAGCGTGAGTGAAGAGGGCAAAGGAGAATTAGGAAGATAAAACCCTCTTAAGGGGAGAGGTCAATGGAGCAGGAAATTTTAAAGCCTAACTCCTAAAGAGCTCAAAGTCACAGAGGCCCCAATCCTTCTCAATGGGGGTTCCTTCACCCTAAAAGCAAAAAAGGACTCCTCTAATTTCATCATCAGAGGCATATGACTTTACACCCCAGTTACTGGGGAGCCATTTTGCCAGGTCTGTGGCTAAAAAAGGCATGTGGCATGAGACCCAAACCCTTCTTACAGGGTGGTCTGGAAGCCAGGGGCAGCCACGTCAGTCCCTGCTCACCCAGCCCTCGCAATGGGCTCACTCTACCACCAGAAAGACCAAAGGCTGCAATCCGGACACAAGCAACGGAGCTGTCCAAATCTCTACGCTTAACACCACTCGGTCCAACAGTGTCTTTCTGGTGCACAAAAAAACCGAGAGACAAAGTGGAGGTTGGTCGGGCAGTGTAAGTTGGGCAGGGCAAGAGGAACTGAGGATGGATTCCAGGGCAGAGGGGCTCTGAAAGGACCTACCCACCTCACCTCTTCATTTCCAGACATAGTGCCATTTGCAGGGTTGGCCGATTCCTTGGCTTTTTTGAGAAAAGGGCTGAATTTTACACGGCCTCCACCATCCCCTTACA